>CM053162.1:33522350-34906100 GCA_028571685.1 Heterohyrax brucei | reverse complement strand
ACCCTATGGTGCAGTTCTACCCTGACCTACAGAGTCACTAAGAGTCAGAATCAACTCAACAGAAGTGGGTTTGGATGTTCTTAGTTGAGGTCTGTTTATAAAGAGCCCTGATGACACAATACTTACAAGTTTGACTAATAATCAAAAGATCAATAAGTAGTTTGAAGTCATAATAGTTCTACTCTGTCTTAAATGGTCACTAGAAGTTAGAATCTACCAACAGCAATGATTTTGCTTCACAACAACAACAACAACAAATCAAATGCCTCACAGGAAAAAAAAAATTCCCTGATTATCTGTTCCAGTAAAAATTACAGCTTTGGGAACCCTGTGGGGTAGTTCTACTCCTCCCATAGTCACTAGGAGTTGGAATTGACTGAACAACACATAACAAAGGTCTGCTTGAAAAGAATACCTTCGGTTTTTGTTTGCCTGAAGAAATCTTACTTTTTCATTATTTCTGAAATACGTTTTAGCTGGGTTTGACTTCTGGGTTCACAGTTGTTTTTGTTTTCCTTTTTTTTCTTATTTTAAGTGTAGGAGATATTTTTTCCCCCCAGCTCTCTATGTCTCCATGATAAGACTGAAATACCAGATTCTAATATGAATTGTTTCACTTACATTGTTCACTTAAAATATCATGGATTTTTTTCCAAGGAAATATAAAGATTTTTAACTCAATTTGTTTAAATAGCTGCACAACACTCTGAGTATGTATGATACCATAATTTATTTACTCAATTTTCTATTGACAGACATTAAGATTTTTACAAGTATGTTCATTTTTTTGTCATTGCCAACTTTGCTACTTGTTGGTGTATTTATTACTGTAGGATGTGTGTGTGTGTGTGTGTATATATATGTATGTACATATATATATATACACACACACAGAAACACTGGTGGCATAGTGGTTATGTACTATGTCTGCTAATCAGAAGGTTGGCAGTTGCAATCTACCAGGCACTCTTTGGGAACTCTATGGAGCAGTTCAACCCTGTACTATGGGGTCACCATGAGTCGTAATCAACTCTGCAGCACCGTTTGTTTGTTTGTTTTATGGTATATGTCAACTCTTTGGACATTCCATGAGGCAGTTCTACACTGTCCTATAGGGTCACTGTGAGTTAGAGTCTACTCAACAGCAATGATTCTGTATCATGGCAACCCTATAAGACAGAGTAGAATCGCCCCATAGAGTTTCCAAGGAGCTCCTGATAGATTCAACCTTCCCACCTTTTGATTAGCAGCAGTGGCACTTAACCACCACACTACCACTACACCATAAACATATATGATTTCCCAGTACAGTTATAGAGTTGTGTTTACATAAATATGGCAGCTTTGATGAAGAAAAACACACTCACCAGATACTCCAACTGTTTATCTAAATTGTGCAGATATATTGGGAAATCATGTAACTGCTTCTGGCCAACGTGTTGTGGGAAAAACAGCAAGTGTTACCAGCAGACCAAACTATTTATGAACTAGTAAGTAACTTACCGACTGTATCTTCCCTGTCCTCATTTTGGAAACGATACGACCAGAAGAGTGTTGAACCTCTTTCTGCCTACATCTGTGAATGAACTTCTTTAGGTGAGCAAAGTAGGTGAAAACCTTAGTTGTAGTTGAGAAACTGGGATTTGTAGAACACGTTTTAATGACACCCTATTCTGCCAAATATGGGTAACATGTGCAATTAAAAAAAAAAAAAAAACGGAGATAAATTTGTAGCTTTACCTAATGAAGGTGAAGCCTGCTAGGTAGACAAAAAGTTAGTAAAGTCCCTTGGTGGTGCACACGGTTAAACAACTGGAATGTTAATTCAAAAGTTGGAGGTTTGAGTCCACATAGAGTTGTCTAGGAGGAAAGGACTGGTGGTCTAGTTCCTGAACACCAGTAACTGAAAACCTATGATATACAGTTCTACTCTGATACATGGTCATCACGAGTCAAAATAGAACTGACAGCAGCTGGGGGGGAAAACACATATATGTATCAAAACTGTAAGTGTCAAATAGCTAGGCAAACATAAATTGTCCTGAGAGCATTAAGAAGCAAGTGTTAATATAATGGGAAAATCGAGGAAGACTTAAGACTTTGAAAAGCAATGTGTAATTTTATGCTTGAGATATCCAAGGCTCAAAATTGCCCCCAGATTGTTCAGATCACAGCAGAGGTAAATACTGGTCCATGGATCTTCCTGTGAACTGCCTTGAAAATAAACCCACAGCTAGCAAGTCAGTTTGGGCCCACAGAGACTTAAGAGGACACAGTAGGTTTTACAAGAAGAAGTTGGCAGATTTGAACTGCTGACCTTTTCGTTAGTGCTGCTATCAATTAAGCGCTGTGCTACCAGAGTTCCACCTTGAAAACAGTATTTCTTTAATATGCTAAAAAATGCATTTATTTAGATAACTTGATGAAGATGGAAATCAGAATTGACCATTTACAATTCTTAAAGATACGCTAAGTAATACAAGAAATACCTATTTGAAGAAACTCCTCTCTGTTGTCTTTGAGTCAATACGAACTCATAGGGATCTTAACAGCACAGACTAGAACTGCCCCAAGGATTTCCAAGGAGTGGCTGGTGGATTTGAACTGCTGACCTATAGTTAGCAGCAGAGCTCTCAACCACTGTGCCACCAGAGCTCCAGAAACTCTCTAGTGAGTGTGAAAGATGCTCCTCTGTCACTCTGATAGTCTTAACAGTACATCTCAGTTCCATCACTGAAACATCAAAGTAAGGAAAAAGAAGGGATAGATAAATTTATACATATTAGAAGTATATTATATGTGGGCTACTCACGCAGAAATACGGGTAACCTGTAGTCATTTCCTTAAAATGTTTTTCTTCTGTTCATTTTGGTCATTTATTATTTACTTTTAGAAACTGTCTAAATGGCTCAGTCTAGAAGGTCTATGTTAAGCTTCAAAAAATGTGCTCTCATAACTGCACCCAGGTCACAAAAATGCTCCAGTAATTTCTTTTCTCCTATATAACTGTTTTTTTCTCATAATTGTAGAAACACCACATATTTGCTCAAAAAGGGAGACTATCCTAGGTCTGAAAGAAACTGATTATTAACACTTGTTTCAGTACAAAAATTTCCCCAGATAACATTTAAAGGAAAGAACTGCTATACATTTTGATAATATCTCAAAATAGCAGAGCTATCTTTACATTTTTAATTAGATTACAAAATTAAACATTATATTTAAAAATATACTCATTATGCATATACCTCAACATTTCAACTTTATAGACTCATTAGATTTAGATTTAGCACAAGTTTTAAACACTTCCAAAGTCCATGCATACCTCATGGATCAAATTCTGTGTAGCAATCTGTATTTACCAAAAAACCCAAACCAAACCCATTGCTGTCAAGTCAAGTCAGACTCACAGAGATCCCACAGGACAGAATAGAACTACCCCATAGAGTTTCCAAGGAGCGCCTGGTGGATTCAAACTGTTGATCATTTGTTTAGCAGCCTTAGCACCTAACCATTATGCCACCAGCATTTCCAAACATAAAAACCCCAGTGCAGTCAAGTAGATTCTGACTCATAGTGACCCTATAGGACAGAGTAGAACTGCTCCATTGAGTTTCCAAGGAGCACCTGGGATATTTGAACTGCCAGCCTTTTTGTTAGCAGAAGTAGCGCTTAACCACTACACCACCAAAGTTTCCTTTGCATTTCCAAACATAAGACCATGATATAAAGACTCCCCGAGAGAATGAGTAGGGACAGAAATCTGTTCCACTGTTCACCGCATCCTGTTACCTGGTTAAGCTATATCAGTGAGAGGGAAAGATACTATGTTTTTCTGAGAGTTGTGAGCTCCTGATCAGGTGTTGCACTATTTTGCGTTTTGTACAATGACCTGATATGCTTTAGGAGTGACCTCTTTTGCATCTTTAGATTATGTCTTCTGTCTGGTGTGCAGTGGTTAAGAGCTCACCTGCTAACCAAAAGTTAACAGTTCAAATCTATCATCTGTTCCTTGGAAACTCTATAGAGCAGTTCTACTCTGTCCTACAGGGTCACTAAGAATCAGAATTGACTGGACAGCAACCACTTTGGGGTTTTTTGTTTATTTGTTTAATGACTTGCAAGTTAGGTATCAAAACCATCAGCCCTTGAATTAGAAGAAAATTCCTGAATTAGTCTGAGACCTACCTAGGAAAGAGGAAAGAAAAGAAAGAGATATGGATACCTATTACAGTTAACAGACTTGATTCTGATTACAACACTCAAAAAAATGGAGATTTTTTACAAGGAATTATAAAAATTAAAGTATAATATAAAATGGAAACTGTGGAATTAAGAAATGACATTAACGAGTACATTTAATAGCAGATTGCGTGTAGCTGAATAGAGAATTAGTAAACTGGAGAAGAGTTCAGTAGGAAATATTCAGTATGGAGCAGAATAAGAAGAATGGAAAAGGGTTTCAGAGAAATATAGGTCATGTTGAAGATGTCACAAAAATGTTATTGTCATAAAAGGACGCAAGACAAGGGTGAAGAGACAATATTTGAAGAGACGTTGGCTAAGAATATTTGAACCTAGAGAAATCAAGATGCATGTTTTAAACATACTATAAACTCTAAGCAAAATAAATACCAGAAAGAAACCACAAAAAGTAGATCAGGAGACTTCTTTATCAAAAAGCAATTTACTGAAAGAAAATAAAGAGAACTACTAAATTAGAATCTTAGGCTCAGTATAAGTGTTGTAAGATAAAAGAACACATTGTTAGAAAAGAGAAAATCCACACAAAAACGATATTAACATGATTTTTTTCTGTGCTTACAGGAAGGAAAATGAACCCAGGAATAAACCCAGAAAAACAGAAAAAAAAAGGTGAATATTTTGGTAAATGTATATAAAATTAGCTACGCAAAACACTAACAATAGTAACATCTTGCATAGTTTAAATTGAACTAAATGTAAAATTACTGAAAAATTGTCCTTTCAAGAGGAGGATAAATTAAGAGTTTATGATCGTTTCTTTGTCTGGGAAGTGATAGAAGTACTAATTCACATAAAACTATAATAAATCAGTGAAGCAGGTTTAGCTTCTAGGTCTCGATATATGCTAAAATAATAGTAACTTTTTTGTTAGTTCTGACTCATAGCGATCCTATGCACAACAGAACAAAACATTTCTCAGTCCTGCACCATGCTAACAATCGGTTTTATGCTTAAGTGCATCATTGCAGCCACTGTATTAGTCTATTTCATTGAGGGTCTACCTCTTTTTCATGGACCCTCTATTGTACCAAGCATGATGTCCTTCTCCAGGGATTGATCATTCCTGACAACATGTCCCAAATAAGTGAGACACAGTGTAGCTATCTTTGCTTCCACAGAGAACTCTGGTTGTACTTCTTCTAGAATATATCTTTTTGTTCTTTTGACAGTCCATGGTACATTCAATATTTTTCTACAACATGACATTTAAAGGCATCAGTTCTTCTGCCTTCCTTATTAATGAATAAGGAAGCTGTTGTATGGATATGATGTGATTTAAAACACTGTGGCTTGGGTCAGGTGCACCTTAGTCTTCAAGGTGTTATCTTTATTTTTCAGCACTTTAAAGAGGTCTTTTGGAGTAGATTTCCCCACTGCAATGTATCTTTTGGTTTCTTGATTGCAGCTTCCGTGGCCATTTATTGTGAACCCAAGTAAAATGAAATCCTTGATGACTTCAATCTTTTCTCCGTTTATCAAGATGTTGCTTACTGGTCCAGTTGTGAGGAGTTTTGTTTTCTTGAGTTGAGGTGCAATCCATATTGAAGGCTGTGGTCTTTGATCTTCACCATGAAGTCTTTCAAATCTTCTTCACTTGCAGCAATCAAATTTGTGTCATTTGCATAACACAGTTTGTTAATGAGTCATCCTCCAATCTCGATACCTCATTCTTCTTCGTATAGTCCAGCTTTTCAGATTATTTGCTCAGCATTCGGAGTGAAGTGATATGGTGGAAGGACACAATTCCTTCTTGACTTGAAACCACGTGGTGTCCCCCTTATTCTCTTCTGACGACTGCCTCTTTATCCATGTGTAAATTCCTCATGAGCACAAGTAATTGTTCTGGAATTCCCATTCTCTGCAGTGTTATCCATAATTTATGATCCATACAGTTGAACACCTTTTCATAGTCAACGAAACACAGGTGAACATCTTGCTGATAATCCCTCCTTTCACCCACGATCCATCTCACATCAGCAATGATATCCCTCAATTCCACACCTTTTTCAGAATCTGACTTGAATTTCTGGCAATTCCTTGTCAATATCCTGTTTTGTAAACCCTGGTAGCACAGTGGTTAAAAGCTACAACTGAATCCTCCAGGCGCTCCTTGGAAACTCCATGGGTGCAGTTCCACTCTGTCCTATAGAGTTGCAATGAGATGGAATCAACTCAATGACAGTGGGTTTGGTTTGGTTTTATACTGTTGCAGTGACTTTTGAATGATCTTGATTAAGTTTTACTTGCATGGGATATTAAAGATATTGTTTGATAATTTCCTCATTCTGTTGGATCACCTTTCTTGGGAATAGTCATAAATATGGATTTCTAGTCAGTTGGCCAAGTAGCTGTTCTCCAAGTTTCTTGGCATAGAAGAGTGAGCACTTCTGACAGTGCATCCATTTGTTGAAACATCTCAACTGATATTCCATCAATTCCTGGAGTCTTGTTTTTCACCAGTGCCTTCAACATAGCTTCAACTTCTTCCTTCAGTATGATTGGTTCCTGATCATGTGTACCTCTTCAAATAGTTGAATGTTGACCAATTCTGTCTGGCATAACGTCTCTGTGTACTTCCTCTATCTTCTTTTGGTGTTTCCTGAGTTACATAGTATTTTCCTTGTAGAATCCTTCACTACTACAACTCAAGTCTTAAATTTGAATTCAGCCCTTTCAATTTGAGAAATGCTCAGTGTGTTCTTCCCTTTGGGTTTTCTATCTCCAGCTGTTTGCATATGTCATTATAAAACTTTACTTTGTCTTCCTGAGGCACTCTTTGAAATCTGTTTTTTCACTTTGTCATCCCTTTTGCTTTAGCTACTCAACATTCAAGGCCAAGTTTCAGAGTCTCTTCTGACATCCAATTTGGTCGTTTCTTTCTTTCTTGTCTTTTTGATAATCTTCTGCTTTCTTCATGGATGGTACCTTTGATGGCATTCTACAACTCATCTGGTCTTTGGTCACTAGTGTTCTGCACTTCAAACCTGTTCTTGAGGTGGGTGGAGTCAAGGTGGCAGACTAGACACATTTCTCCTTAATTCTCTCTGAAAACTAAGTCCTGGATTGATAATTAAACAGAGCCTTCTGGGCACCCAGTGAGCCCTAGGACATGGCATAGGGCTGTCAACTTGGACTTCATGCCTCCGAACAGGAAACTTCTCTTTAGCTGACCCTTGCCCATGCTGAATGCTGACTCTCATGGACGGAAGGTAACTGCCATTTTAACTTTTTTTTGTTTTTTTTGTTAGTCAGTGGCAGTGATTGGGCTTAACTGGCAGCAAAGCTCAGCCACACTGCTGATGTGATCAGTGGGTGGAATAACCACATTTTGAGGGCCCAGCTCTGGACTCTGAGCACCATGGCCCTTCTACTCTCCCTTTCCAAACTTCCACCATTGATTAGGCTATTCAGCGGCGGGCAGGAGAGCTTCTGTGGGACACCACCTTGTTCTACTGGGAGGCGTAGTACCCAAATGGAGGCCTCAGCAGCATCTAATTCCTAGGCTGGGAGGCAGTGCCAGCCCAGGGAGTGCTTTCCCAGCAGTGTAGCTGTATGGGTGGGTCCCAGCAGCAGATGACAGCAGGGCAGTAGCCTTTCTGTAATTTGAACTAGATCACAGCATCTGGGGACAGATATAGATGTGCCTCTGTTGCCAGCTAGAAAGAGGGGCTTGTGCACCTTACAGCCTGACTGAGTCGGGAAGCTTTCAGATAGCTTTTACCTTTCAAAATCAGACTATCTAGAGAAATAACTATGGTGCAGCCTGACAGCATCTCCTATAGCCTTTTACAGACCTACAACCTAGGGTCAGCTGATGGTCCCAGCAACTCCATGAGTAGAGCTTTGTCTTTGTCTGCCAGGAGGTGAAGCCTGCTATCCCAGAAATTCCACTGGGCCCAGTCAATGGAGTACATAGGGGTGACTGGTGATCAACTCTTTTCTCAGACTGTGCTTCAACTTCTGTTAAGGCAACACCAGAGAAACCAGACAACCTCTAGATGCCCCCAAAGCAACAGACATTGGCCAGACACTTAAAGAAAAATACACCCATGGCTCCAGAAAGCTCCCTAAAGGAAGAACCAAAGAACTACCCACATGAAGAAACCTTTAGGAAATTCTGAGAGTTTGAGTACAGAAGAATTATGTGTAGAGCTCTTCTATACATTATACAAAATTAGTGGAACAAAATGAAAAATTAAGCAAGCTGTTTGAACTGATGGAACACCAGAATTCTGAAAGGGGACAGATCAATAACAAAACTAAAGAATTAGAAAACAATTCAAAGCCAAGAGAACAGAATTGCATCAACAGAAAATAGACTTTCAGTTTTGGAAGACAGAGCTACTGACACCAGGATTTATGAGGAGAAATCAGAGAAAAGAAACAAGAAAAATGAAGAGGCCTTAAGAAACATGTGTGACTCTATATAGAAGAACAATGTATGATTAATTGTAATTCTTGAACAGGGAGGGACATGTGAAAACACAAAGAGTGTTGTTATTGAGTTGCTTATGGAAAACTTCCCTGAAATTATGAGAGACCATAGATATCCAAGATGTGTATCGAGCACCACACAGTTTAGATCCTAAAAGAAAGACACTAAGACATATTACAATCAAGCTTAACAAAATGAAACATAAGTGGAAACTTTTAAAGGCAGCATGTCTCAAAATAAAGCTAACATTCAGATGGAAGCTCTGTATGGTTTTGTCTGAATTCTCAGAAGAAACGATGCTGGCACGGAGATAGTGGGATGGCACATTCAAAGCCTTGAAACAGAAAACCTTCCAACCAAGAATTATATATCCTGCAAAGCCGTCTTTCAAATATGAAAATGAAATCAAGACCCTCTCGGGTAAACAAAACTCAGAAACTCTGTAAAAACCAAACCAAAGATACAAGAAATACTGAAAGAAGCTATTGGCTTAGAAGAATAAAACCATTAACTCTATATTTTAGGAGACGATACAGGACACATCATCCAAATCTACTCAGTTAGGGAAGACACAAACACAGTCAAAACTACGATATTAAAAGAAGTGATTCAGTGATCTTATCATGAAAACTATGATACCATCACATTAAAAAGAGGGATTTACTACAGTAGTTATAGCCCTTACAGATGGAGAGAAAGTTAGTAAGATATGTAGAAGTTAAACTTGTGTTTAAACATAGATTATTAAAAGGGATCATGGGGTAGCAATAAAGGTGAATAAAGATATAACATATCAAAACAAGAAATGCAATACAGGAGTCTCAACAAACACAAAACCAACACTGAAAAAGGTGAAAAATCAACCCATAAAGAAGAAGGTCCCAGAACAAAATAGTAAGAGCAATAGAGAAAACATCAACACAAAAATAAATACATCAAAATGACAGTACTAAACACATACCTATCAATAAGTACACTGAACGTAAATGGACTGAATACTCCAGTAAAGAGACAACGAGTGACATCTTTGATTGAAAGACATGATCTGTCTGTATGTTGCCTACAAGAAACTCATCTTAGACTTAAAGATACAAAAAAAACCCTCAAAATTAAAAGATGGAGAAATATATCTAAGCTAACAATATACAAAGAAGAAAAGATATGGCAATATCAATCGCAGATAAAATAGATTATAATATAAAATCCACCATCATGGGCAAGGACTGACACTATTACTGAATGGTTCAATACACAAGCAGGACTTGGCAATATTAAATATTTATGCAGCCAATACTAGAGCATCTAAATACATTGAAGAAACACTGACTACATTACAAAATGAGATAGATCACTCCACAATAATAGTGGGAGACTTCAACACTCCACTGTCAGTACTGGACAGATCTTCTAGAAAAAAAGCTCAGTAAAGACATAGGAGATCTTATTGCCACAATTAACCAAGTAGACCTCATGGACATGTACAGAATTTTCTATCCATCAGCAGATAATAAAACTTTCTTCTCTAGTGTACATGGAATATTTTTCAGAATACATGATATGTTAACACATAAAGCAAACCTCAACAAAATCCAAACCATTAAATTATTGCAAAGAATCTTCTCAGACCATAAAGCCATAAAAGTAGAAATCAATAGCAGAAAAAAACATAGAAAGAAGCTGGAACTCATGGAAGTTGAACACCATCTTCCTCAAAAAGCCATGGGTTATAGAAGAAATCAAGGATGAAATAAAGAAATTTATGGATTCCAACGAGAATGAAAACACTTCCTACCGGAACCTATGGGATACAGACAAAGCAGTGCTCAGAGCTCAGTTTGTCTCTATAAATGCACACATGCAGATGGAAGAAAGAACCCAAACCAAAGAACTAATCCTACAGCTTAAACAAGTAGAAAGAGAGCAACAGAGGAACACTTCAGACACCAGAAGAAAACAGATCATAAAGATTAGAGCAGAACTAAATCAGAGAATAGAAGAACAACTGAAAAAACTGAAAAGACCAAAAGCTGATTTTTTATAAAGATGAGCAAAATTGGCAAACCATTGGCTAACTTTACTAAAGAAAAACCAGCCAAGTGGAAAGGAAAAAAACTAACCCAAATAAGAAATGAGATGGGAGATGTCACAATAGAGCTAACAGAAATCAAAAGTATCATAACAATACCATGAAAGACTGTACTCTAACAGATTTAAAAACCTAAAGGAAATGGACAAATTTCTAGATTCATGTTACCTGCCAAAATAATCACAAGGTGGAGCAGGACAACTTTATAATCCCATCACTAAGGAAAAGACTGAAAAAGACATCAAAAACCTACCAACCATAAAAAGGCCTGGCCCAGATGGCTTCACCACAGAAATTTGCCAAGCTTTCAGAGAATAGTTAACTCCAATACTACTGGGACTGTTTCACAGCATAGAAAGAGATGGAATACTCCCAAATTCGTTATATGAAGCCAGCAAAACCCTGATACCAAAGCCAGGGAAAGAGCCAACTAAAAAGGAGAACTACAGACCAATATCACTTATGAACCCAGATGCAAAAATCTTTAACAAAATACCAACAGAATTCAACACCATATTAAAAAAGTAATTTATCAAGACCAAGTTGGATTCATACCAGGGATGCAAGGCTGGTTCAACAACAAAAAGCAATTAATGTGATCAACCGCATAAACAGCACAAAAGACGAGATTTTGTCTATTGATGCAGAAAAGGCATTTGATAAAGTCCAACACCCATTGATGCTGAAAACTCTCAGGAAAATAAGAATAGACAGCAAATTACTCAGTGGAATAAGGGCTATTTATACAAAGTCAACCACCTACAGCATCCTGAATGGAGAGAGATTGAAACTATTTCCCTTGAGAAAGGTAACTAGACAAGGATGCCTCCTCTCACCTCTCCTATTCAACATTGTACTAGAAGTTCTGGCCAGATCAAGTAGACAGGACAAAGAAATAAGGGGCATCTGCTTCAGCAAAGAGGCAGTAAAAATCTCCCTGTTGGTGGATGATATGATTGTATATGCAAAGAATCTTAAAGAATCCATAAGCAAACTACTGGAACTAATAGAAGAGTTCAGCGAAGTCTCAGGATACAAGTTAAACACAAGTAAATCAGTAGGATTCCTTTATAGCAACAAAGATATCATTTAAGAAGAAACCACCAAATTAATACCATTTACTATGGTCCCCAAGAAGATAAAATACCTAGAAATAAATCTAACTAGAGAAATAAGAGACCTTTACAAAGAGAGCTACAAGAACTTACTACAAGAAACTGAGAGAGACTTACATAAATGAAGAAACCTACCCTACTCATGGATTGGAAGACTTAACATTGTGAAAGTGTCATTTTACCCAAAGCAATCTATGTGCACAATGCAATCCCAATACCAATACCAGTGACATTTTTTAATGAGATGGAGAAACAAATCACCAACTTTGTTTGGAAAGGGAAGAAATCCCGGATAGGTAAAGCTCTACTGGAGAAGAATAACACACTGGGAAGCCTCTCACTTCCTGATTTTAGAACCTATTACACTGCTACTGTAGTCAAAACAGCCTGGTACTGCTACAAAAAGAGACCTATAGATCAATAGAACAGAGTTGAGATCTCAGAGATGCTACCATTCTCCTGTGAACAGCTGATATTCGACAAAGGCCCTAACATTTTAAACTGGGATAAAAGTAGTCTCTTTAACAAATGGTGCTGGCAAAATTGGATATCCATCTGCTAACAATTGAAACAAGATCTGTATCTCACACCTCATACAAAACCCAACTCAAATTGGATAAAAGATCTAAATATTAAATCTAAAACAATAAAGCTCATACAACAAAATATAGGATCAACAATGGAAGTGTTAATATACAGTGTAGACTGACTGAGTATGACCAACAGAAGAGAAAATAGAATCAAACACTTCTGTTCATCCAAAGGCTTTACCAAAATAATTAAAAGACCACCTACGGAATGAGAAAAAAATATTTGGCAACTATATGTCAGATCAATGTCTGATCTCCATAATCTACAAGGTACTGAAAATATCAAAAAGAAAGGATAAATAATCCAATTAAGCAATGCAAGAAGGAGATGGACAGACACTTCTCTAGAGAGGACATCTAGGCAGCCAAAAGACACATGCAGAAATGCTCATGATCATTAGCTATTGAAGAAATTCAAATCAAAACTATGAATGAGATATCATTACACCCCAATAAAGTTGGCCATGATCCAAACAAAATGAAAAAACACATGCTGGAGAGGCTGTGGAGAAATTGGAACTCTCCTACATTACTGGTGGGATTTCAAATGGTCCAACCTCTTTGGAAAGAAATCTGGTGCTTCCTTAAGAAGCTGGAAATAGACATGCCATTTGACCCAGTGATCCCACTGCTTGGAATATATCCTACACATGCAAGGGCAGTCATATGAACAGATACATGCACATGAATGTTTTTTGTAGCACAGTACACAATAGCAAAAAGATGAAATCAACCCAGATGCCCAACAGCAGATGAGTAGTTAAATAAACTGTAGCATATGTACTCAATGGAACACTATGTAATGATAAATAACAATAATGGTTTTAGGAAGCATTTCATAGCTTGGTTTCAATTGGAAGACATTATGCTGAGTGAAATTATTCAGCAGCACAAGGACAAACATTGTATGAGACCCTTATGATAAGGACTTAAAAACAGACTCATGTACAGAAGAAAACACTGTTTGATAGCTGCAACAGAGGGGAAAGAGGGAGAGTGAGGGCTAGTTACAGATTAGATAGTTGATAGAAATTTGATTGGGTGAAAGCAGTGACAATACACAGTAGAAAGAAGATTAATTTAACTGGATTTCAACATAATCTCAAAACTCTTCCAATCTTGACCCAATATTGCAAGGATGGAGTAGCAGGGGAAGGGGTCCTGGGACTATGCTCTCAGGGGACATCGAGGCCAACTGGTGTAACTAGTCTATTGCTGAGATAGTCTTCTCCACCTCATATTGATGAGTGGCATCTGGGGTCTTAAAAGCTAGCAAGCTGCCATCTAAGCTACAACAAATGGTCCCAACTCAGCAGGAACAGGTGATCACCAACAATCAAAACGACATGGAGGAAAGAGAATGAGGAAGACAGAAAGACAGATGTGAATGGGTGACTACATCAACATGTAACCAGAAGAACCAGATGGTGCCTGGCCACCACAAGTTTCAGCCATGATAGGGCTCACATACTTGAGTCCCAGTGGTAACCCAACATTAAAAAGGGGTGCACCCTGAGAACTCCACTAAAAGACCACAGTTGATGGTCTGAAGGTCTAGGGGTTCACCTGGGATCATGGCCCCCAGGCCTGATGCTGCCCCTGCTCATAAATCATTACTGAGGTCAACTCCTCGAACAGGAATGGATTAGACTCAGTGACACAGTGAACATTTTGTGTGCACTTTATGGTTGTATGCATCTATAGGATGTTTTCATACTGGCCTCTTATTATAGAGAAGTGGAGATGGTGGAGAAGAGGGCACAAGAGATTGTTAAGAGGATATGACAGGTATGAAATAGAAAGGAACAATGTGCTGTCATCAGGCAAGGAGAGCAGCAGGTGCTGCACATAGGTGGGCATGCAAATTTTAACTGGGTTGTGCAATTTCACTAAATCTCAAAACATAAATTAAAGAAAAATCTGTTCTTCAGATGGTTTCTAAATTTAGGTGGGATATACTCAAGGTCATACTTCAGCTCTTGCAGACTTGTTCTAATTTTCCTGATTTTCAGTTTGGCCTTCAATACCAGCAATTGATGATCTTTGCCACAGTCAGCACCTGATCTTGTTCTAACGGCTGATACTGAGCTTTCCTATCCTCTCTTTCCACAGATACAGTCTGTTTGACTCCTGAATTCTCTGCCTAGAGAGGTCCATGTGTATCATCAGCATTTATGTGGGTTAAAAAAAGTATTTCCAATGAAGCAGTCATTGGTCTTACAAAATTCTCTCATTCAATCTCCAGCATCATTTAGGTCACCAAGGTTGTATTTCCCAGCTACAGATGCTGCTTCTTTTGTTTCCAACTTTTGCATTCCAATCACTAGTAACTGTGATTCCTGACTGCATTTTCAATCATTTCCAAACTGCATAAGCTGGTAAAAATCTTCAATTTCTTCATCTCTGACCTTAGTAGTTGGTGCATAAATTTAAAGAATAGTCATATTAACTGACCTTCCTTGTAGTTGTGTGGATGTTATCCTGTCACTGACAGCATTGTGCTTCAGGACAGATCTTGAAATGTACTTCTTGGTGATGAGTGCCACAGCATTCCTCTTCAAGTTTTTGTTCCAAGCATAAGACTGTCCAATTCAAAATGACCAATTTGTGTCCAATTCAGCTCAAGAATGCCTAGGATATCACTGATGTTCCATTTCATTTTTCACAATTACCAATTTTCCTAGATGCATACTTCATACATTCCATATTCTGATTATCAATGAATTAGCCAGTGAAAACCTTATGAATAGCAGTGGAACACTGTCAACTACTAGTAATATAATCTTTAAAACAGGGAGAAGTTGCATAATACATAATCTTTTGCAACACGAAAGGAGAAAATTGTCAAATTCTTGGAGACTAAAATTATTTTAAACAAAAATATAAGATAAAAACAAAGAAAATGAAGTAATAGAATACTTCATAGACTCACAGTAACTAATATTTTCAAGGAAACCCTGGTGGCATAGTGGTTAAGAATTACGGCTACTAAGCAAAAGGTCAGCAGTTCAAATTCACGAGGTGGTCCTGGGAAACTTTGTGGGGTAGGTCTGCTATATTCTTCAGGGGTTCTATCAGTTAGCATTGACTTGACACCAGTGAGTTTTGTTTTGTTTTTCAACCTTTGAATTCCAGAAGTCACACAAACTATTAACATTAGTGAGCATCTGCTATCTCATAAGCATTGTGCCAAGTCCAGCAACTTCAGGTCAAATTAGTAGTATTCTGTATTTATCCCTAACTCACCATCTGTATTTGTAGCTATCCAGTATTTGTAGCTATCCAACTATCCAGACTCAAGCAAGTTCTCCTGTAAATGCTTCTGGATTTCTTCCTTTTCTATCTATTCTCTAATCTTTCATTAATCATCTCTCACCTGGACATCTACACAACCTCCCATCCAATCCCCATGTTGCCAGTCTCATTCCATTCCTTCCCACTTCCAGAATGCTGAAGCCACCTTCCAAAATATCCAACACATTTACATCCCTGACATGATTATAAAACAGTGGTTTGTCCTGACTAGGGGTTAGCACAAAAAGAACAAACTACTTCACTGAGTTATTCTTATTCTGACCTTCACTTTTCCACTCTCTCTTCTTAACTCTCCCCTCCGCACATCAATGTCCTCTATGTTTTCTAATCACTTCAGGCTCTATGTCCTTGTCTTTAGTTGAATGTTCTTTCCACCTTCTCCTTCTTGCAAATTCTTGTCTATCTCTTAAAATTTAGATCCAATGGCACTCACTCGATGAAACTCTTCTCACGCCTCCAGTCGGTATTGCTTAGTAACTCTGTAATCACATCTATCATGGTGCTGGTGCATCTTATTTGCCTGTATGGCCAATCGAGTTGTTTTGGATAGCGGAGATACAGTTCTACTTCCTACTACGTTCCTAGTACCTTAAAGAGTGCTTGCCACATGCAATGTGCTCAACAACTGTGTGTTGAGTTACTTAATGATTACCTGAAGAAGGAATAAATGAAGTGTTATCAATCTTTTCTCTGAAATATACCCATCTTTTCCTTGTCTTTATGATTGTATCTGCACTTTTCTACACTCTTTAACTCAAACAGTATCTTATCAATCTCTCTTATTGCACTATTTTTCAATCTAGCTTCATATTGCTGCTAAGTATTCTGTTTAAGTATTCTTTACCAAAACAAAACCAAATCTATTGCTGTCAAGTCATTCTGATTCACAGTGACCCTCTGCCATGGAGGAGAACTGCCCCAAAAGGCTTTCAATGCAATATATCTTTATGGAAGCAGACTGTCACTGTTTTCTTCCATGGAGTAGCTGGCAGATTTGAATTGCCAGCCTTTTAGTTAGGAGCCAACTGCTTAATCACTGTGTCACCAAAAATCAAAAGACAAACCTATTACTTGTTGAGTAGATTCCAACTTATGGCAACCCTAGAGGACACAGTAGAAGAGCCCCGTAAGGTTTCCAGGAACCAGCTGGTCATTTGAACTGCTTACCTTCTGATTAACAGTTGTGTCACTAACCACTGTACCAACAGGTCTCCCATGTGTCACCAGGGCTCATAACTGCTCTTTATATCAGCTAATTTACATGCTTAAGGTTTTTCTGTGGCTTACAATCTACTACTTGACCAAGTTTAAAACAACCCTGCCTAATTTTAAGAACTAATGTAATCTGAGTCTGTACTACAAATCATATTGATGCAATTTACAGGCCCAGTTTTACGAATAACTACATTGGGATAGAGTAATCTTGAAAGAAACCAGAATTTAAAAATTGACCACGTATTTTTTTGCTAATGCTGTTGTCACTTGTCATTTAGTCAACTCTAACTCATGATGACCCTGTGTGAAACACAACATACCATTTTTTATTATTTTACCATCTTCACCATTGTTGGTATGCTCAAGTCCATTGTTGCACCGTCTTTGTGTTTTGAGTGACCTCCGACTCGATGGCACTTGGCTTGGTTTGGCCAACCTAAGTGGCTCATCTCCAGCCAGTATTGGACAGCATCTTATTGTGATCCATAGCATTTACTTTAGCTAATTTTTGAAGGTAGATAAGCAGATCTTTCTCCTTTTCTATCTCAGTCTAGAGATGACATCTGTCTACCATGGTGTCTGAAATACAGTGGCATAGTTTCCAGTATCATAGCAACATACAGCCACCACAGTATGATAAACTGACAGATGGATGGTGGACTATGCATTTAAATAAAACCAAACCCACTGCCATCAAGTTAATTCCAACTTGTAGCAACCCTATAAGACAGGGTAGAATAGCTCCATAGAGTTTCTGAGGAGGGCCTGGGGGATTTAAACTACTGACATTTGCTTCGCAGATATATAGCACTTAACCACTAATCTACTAGGGTTTCTGCACCACACGTTTAGGTAGACAATATATAGATTCAGGCTGATGTTTTTCAGCGGAACACGACGTAGAGAAAGGCGTCAGGAAAAACAGATAGTGGGCAGTAAACAAACACAGTTGAGTATCAGTAAATTCAGAAAAGTAGCAATGCTTCCCAACAGGTGGATAAATTCCAAGGACAGCAAATTCAAGGACAGGTGATGTGAACTGCAAGTAGGTAGGCTCTTCTAAGGCTGAGAAGGATGAGCCACTGGTCTGAAGTTGAGGGGGTGAATCCAAGTTTTCTGGATGAAGAGTTGAGTCTGTGAAAACAAACAAAACAGAAGCCAGTGACTGAGGATTGAGCACCCAGACTACTAAAACGAGACCAGTGAATGCACAGGACCCAAATATATCAACCTAATTTAAGCTGGGAAAAATCAGAATAAATTGAATAGCACAGGAATGTCAATGAAGAACTGTTCAAATAATCAATCTCCTTTAACAACCAGAAAAGAAGAAATATAAAAACAGAGATATTATACTGGTGGTAAATTTTGAACAGAATCATAGAGATTTTCTGGTCTTAAAACTTGCCTCACAGAGCATGCACCCTTCTGAGATTATGAAAGTCTTCCTAAAATATCAGTAATCTCTTTCTCAATGAATGATCATTGCTAATAGGTAAGTAACATAGCCAACAGAGCAGAGTACACAAATATTGAGACTATCCTTGCATCTCCTGGTATGGGCTATTAACACTCCGTAGGTTTCAGGTCCCCTTTTATAATCAGGTGAGAATGCTTCCTGAGCTGTGTCCTTACCTTCAAGGTTGTCTTGAAAAACAAATAAAAGAACCTACATGAAAGTTGCTACATCAACTGATGCTTTCCAAAAGCACATCACCATGTAGCCATCATGGATAATAGTGTACTGATAGATAATGTAATACAATAATATAATAGTAATAGCATGAGGCTGGTATTTTTTCTGCTTCAAGGAAAATTCGTCCTTGTAGAGGTATGCTGTTTCCCCATTCCTGGTTTGCTTTATGCAGAATTGGCCTCAATCCAAGCAGTGCAACAGCTTTAGACTGATGCTTGAGATGAGCAAAGATTTGAGGATACTGCGGGAATGACACCCACACGGTGAGGTCTCTTTCTCTCCTTCTTGCCCTCTCCCTGACTCTCATCTCGCTGGTGTGCTTCTCCAGCGTGAGCTGGCTCCTCTGCCAGTACGACAGTGACAATGTAAAATAGCGCATCTGAAGAAGCACAGCCAAATATTTGATTTGGACGATTACACTGAAGATGCCTCATCACAACTGTGGGTGCCCAGATTACCAACTCCTTGCTCTTGGCTTCTGTACATTTTTACAGTGAGTACAAACTGCATGGAAGAGCTCGTGACAACACTGATGGAAGCGATCCCAAATGGCTGATGTGGAGTGTCTTGTTTGGGGAAGGGTTCACTGATGAGGAATAAGCTGAGGAGGCAAGATGCTGTTGTTTTTCCTGTCAAGGCAAATGTTACTAAGAACGTAGCAAGTGTTTTTTTTTTTTTTTTTTTTACCCTTTTTATCTTGGATTCAGACAGTCTTGGCAATGGCAAAGCTATTGCTTTTCAGCCAAAAGCACAGAGGAGAAACCACAATGACACCCTCTCACCTGATGTATCATTGTCTCTATTCTGCTTTTACAGTTGATGATGGAAATTACAGATCTGGGACAGGTCTTGTCTTAGCTGTTTCCAACACCTTCCCATGTTCATGTTTCTTCAATTTGATTGAAATATACATAAAACTGTCATGCACAATTGACACCAAACAATAACCCATGATAATATGATAGGAAAGAGTAGAACTGCCCCTGAGGGTTTCTAAAGCTGTGATCTTCCCAGAAACACACTGCTGCATCTTTCCCCCACAGAGCAACTGGAGGACTTGAATTCGTGACCTTTTGGTTGGCAGCCCAGCACTTAAACCACTTTCACCACCAGTCTTTCTTTTTCCTTCTACAAGTGATAATGTCTCTTAAGTTTTATGCATAACTTGTTAGTTTTTAAAGAACTAAGTCCAGATTTCCTCAAGTATGCTTAAAAACTGAAAGGCACATCAAGTTTTGATTTTAAGTATGTAAAACTGAATTTCTGACTCAAAAGCACTCAATTCAACTTTCAGCAACAATAGTAGTAGTTGCAAAGTTCAAGAGGTTCATTCAAATACAAGATTGATGATGTTTTATTCATTATACACACACTGCACATTCACATACACTCTATATACGAACATCAGTAGATGTGACTGTATCAGTGCGTGACTCTGGTGAGATTCTAATTTTATAACAATGGATTCATATGTGTGGATGTATTTATATACAAATGTTCAAATGTGTGTGTGTGTGTGTGTGTGTGTGTGTGTGTGTGTGTGTATTTTAACAGATTTCCCTAGCATGCTCTGGAAAAAAATTAAGTCACGTGGGAGGAATCTGTATAATATGGGTCTTGCTGTTCAGTTAGTACTATGCCCTGTGCTAATCACATGAAGGCCATGAGTGCAGTCATCAGGTGTATCACTACATTTTCTGTGCTCCAGTGTATCAGGCTGCACTTCCAGCCCCACTTCGACCATATAATAAACCCTCAAGGAGAGGACTTGCAGGTTTAGAAGGTGAACTGAAATTACACACCATGGAGTCAGAGCTTAACCTTCCATTTCTTCATGTGTGATTTCCAACAAGTCTTTTACTCACCCTAAGCCTCAATTCCCTCATCTTTAAAATGGGAACAATAATCACCCCATTGAACTGCTGAGGAGATTAAATGAGAACACATATAAAGGGTATAGCGCAATGCTTAAGTACTTAATAAAAAAGGCTGGCTGAGGGACGTGACTGGAGAAGGATGGTGGCAGTGGCAGCATGCATCAGTTTGGTCATGAGAACTAGGAAGTTAATATTGAATAGACAGTAATACTCCCATCTGATTATAATGATTCAGTAGTAAATTTAAAACCCAGGATCATGAGTTCAAAGGAATCATCCTATATGAATTCAAAACTAATGAAACAATAGCTAGCTTGCTTCTCAGCTTCATACCTGTGACTGTTACTTATAAGGAACCCGAAGTGGATTTGATGGCTTAAAGCCCAATTAAACCTTCTGTGGAAAAGTAGCGGAGGAGGGAAGGAGCAAAACCTGTCCAGTAATAATGTTAGAACAAGTATAGTCAACACAACAACAACAACAACAACAAACTACTCCATAGAAAGTTAATTAGCTGTATTCTCCAACTTTATTTTAATTCTTTGTCTCTATGGACTCCCTTCCACCAGTCTCTCTTCTCCTATTCCTCTGACTCCCACAGCAAGCTGGCTCTGGACGTTTCAGAAGGATATGGAGTCAGATATAATTGTTTTACCCAACATCCTAACTCATCATAACTATGTTAAAATCATAAATAAGAAACTATGTAGTGAGCCAAATGTTGTACAGAGACAAGCATGTAATTTGACCACGTGCTAAGTTCCTTGATTGCATTAACAAAAGGATCTGGATTCACGTTCAGTGTGAGATGTACTGTGAGCTCCCTACAGAAGCTCGTATTCTTTTCTATGCTCACTAATAACACGTTTTCTTCTCACAGTATTAATTTGTGTTGCTTTTTAGATTAATTTCCCCATATGCTTCTAATTTGTTCCCCAGAGAAATCACAGTCACATATAAACAAAACTTCAGCTTGCTAAAAAGTACGAAAAAATAAACCAATCATTGTCAACATTTCCCTCCTTTATTTTTGTTTCCCCTAGTCAGATAATCATTTAAATGAGCTCAATCTGTGATATTGAAATGATCAGTTTTATAATTAGTTGTAACATAGCCTAAATCTTAAAATGTAAATCCTCTTATAGAACCTTTACCCTTTCAGAGCTGTTTGAAATAAATTCTTTCTGGCTCTTTCCGGAAACTTCTCACAGATTGCGTTCTTCCCCTTGACTCTCCCTGTCACTTCTGTGCCCCACATTCTTCTCCCTTTCTTTCCATCCTCTACTCTTCTGATAGAAAATTACTATTTCTCCAAAACGCTGAATCTGATTTAAAATTCGTTTATATTACTGTTTCTTTCTATATTTTACACCTATATGTAGCTTTAATATAACATGTACAAATTTGCCACTCCATGTTTTTTCACCACAATTTTCTCCAAACTTTTGTTTATTCATTCTCTCTTTTTAGTTTTGCTACTAAAATAAAATAAAAAGAAATGTAGATCATCTCTATTTTAACAGAATCAAATACTAAAGTTTCAATTTAGTTACCTTTTCATCTGATACTAAACCATCAAAATTTTCGAATCAGTCCATGGACAAAGAGGAAAGCATCTATTCCACATTAAATTTTTATTCACTACGTTAGCAGCACTTATAACAAAGTTAGGGTTTAAACTAAACCAAACCAAACCAAACCAAACCCACTGCCACTGAGTTGATTCCAACTCACAGCAACCCTATCAGGGAGAGTAGGACTGCTCCACAGGGTTTCCAAAGAGCACCTGGTGGATTGAAAATGCCAACCTTTTGCTTAACAGCTGTAGTAATTAACCACTACACCAATAGGGTTTCCAAGATTTAAGTTAGGATGGGAGAAATGAGAAATAATACTAAATATGATTCATCTTCATGTTTTTTTCTTGTAGCAATAAAAGAAAATTATACTATGCAATGCCATTTACAAAGATGCTAGCTATTCCTCTTAGGAGTCTTCCTGACAGTTTAATGAGGCCTCTCAAAAATAGCATCCAGCAAATCAGATTTAACCCTAACCACACAAGCAGGCAAGAACAATAAATCTTGGGATAGAGAGGTCTTAGATTTCTTTCCTCCTCTCTGTTCACCCACTTGACTCCACTAAAGGTTAGCCAGGAACACCTGGGGGTGTCTGTCTTCACTGGTCTGAGGTATGCTACCAATAGCTAATGCCATCGAATTGATTTTGATTCATAGTGACCCTACTGCAGCTGATGGATTCCAACTAGTGACTTTTTGTTAGCAGCTATAAGTCTCAACTACTGTGCCACTAGGGCCCTGAAGTGTGCTACAGATACCATCAAAGTAAGGCCACTGTTCTTGTAGTGAGTCCAGAGAGGATACTTAAGAATCTGAAGTCAACTTAATATTGTTCTTGTTTCTAATGTGTGCTATCACCGATTTCACCCAACCAGGAGACTTTTAGGAAGATGAGACATGTATGCAACAGTTAGGAATAGTGTGCTGTCACCGGGCAGGGAGAGCAGTAGAAGCTGCTTATGGGTGGGCATGTAAATTTATACGGGAATGTGCATTTTCACTCAGTCATAATAAAAAAAAGAGAAAAAAAAAAGAATTTGAAGAAGTATTCCTCATATTCCAGAGGTTAAAGCAATGTCCTCCCTCATGCCTTCTTTTATTTGAAAAAATTTAATCTAAACACTTTGCCATCAAGTTGATTCCAACTTGCAGCAACTCCATGTGACAGAGTAGAACAGTCCCATAGGATTTCCAAGGCTGTACATTTTACGGAAGCAGACTGCCACATCTTTCTCCTGCAGAGTGGTAGGCGGGTTCCAACAGTGGACATTTCAGTTATCAGCACAGAAGTTAACCACTCTGTCGGTAGGACGCCTTTGTCTTTGGTTTCAAAGACCAAACTCAATGCTGCTGAGTCAATTCCTACTCATAGTAGCCCTATAGGACAGACCAGAACTTCCCCATGAGATTACCAAGGAGTGTCTGGTGGATTCAAACTGCCAATCTTTTGACTAGCAGCCAATGTTTAACCACTGCCATGTTCACCTCCTAGTCTAAAAAACCAAAACCAAACTGCCTTCCATTGAGTCGGATCCAACTCATAGTGACCCTAGAGGCCAGAGTAGAGCTGCCACATAGAGTTTCCAAGGAGCACCTGGCAGAGTTGAACTGCCAACTTTTTAGTTAGCAGACATAGCCCTTAACCCACTGCATCACCAGAGTTTATAGTTTAGGGTCTCTATACAGTGTTATCCAACTATAGCATGTGGGAAAGTTGAAGATGCATAAAGAGTATATTTTGGTACTATTATCTTCAAATGATGTTAATTTATAGGTTAGAGAAGGAATCTAGGACAAATCAGTATTGTTTTTTCTGATACATTGCAGCTATGCATGCAGATCGTGAAAGAACATTAGGACTCTTGTAGCAACCATGGAGTAGCTTCCTTTCTAGTTTCATACTTCGATTTTTAACTCATAAATGTCTATAACAACAAAAATGAAAGTAAATAAAATATATTTGATCAAGAATAGTAGTCCAAGGACCAGAATAAAGCTACAAGGGAGGAAATAAAGCTTCCTTTAAGATTAAGTAACTGTGGCAAAGTAGATTCAAAGTACTCAGAAAGATAAGGTGTGACTGAAGTCAAGAGCTGTGGAGAGGCTGCCTTCTGCATCATCAGTAGCTGAAGTGGCTTTATGTGGTCTTCCCTACTATATAGCACCTACCACATAGTGCCACTTGATAAATATCAACAGAAGATAAAAAATGCATGAAGGAGAGGCAGGAGCCTAGCCCCAGAGGAGAGGAGATTGAGAATTTGAAAACTCCTTCACTGCCATTTTACTCCCGGATAAACAGGAGTTGGAGTAGCTTGAGAAAGTCCTCACAACAGCTAGGATGAGGATGTCGGGGGGAAGGAAACGGAGAAGGATTGTTAATTATTCTAAACATGCTAATCACCACTTTATATTTTGCAAAGATCTTCATAACAACTTATTCCTTGTGATAATACCGAGAACAGGAGGAATAAGTAACACAAATCAAAGGACAGCAGGAGCTCAAAATTACGGGGGAGTACGAAGTAGAATTTTGAGAAAGTCACGTAATTAGGAAAGAAGGAAAAGATAAAAAGAATATGCATAAAATAACTCAGCATGATAAGCAAAATTTGAGATACAAATACCAGAGGTAAAAAGGAGGACATAGTTCAAGGAATGATGTGGAATTTTTATTTTTTTTTAATTGACACAAAAGGCCATGCATGCTTAATGAGCTCTTGGGCAGGGACAAAAATAAAAAGAATAAAAGTTAATTATTCTTTTTCAAGTGAAAAAAGTCTTCACAAGTTATATTTCCTGCAACCTGATCATGGCATCATTTGTTGGAATTCTGAGACTCACGGTAGTCTGAAGCTAGAGACACTAAAGAGAATGGGATAAACAAGGCTGCCAGCCAATAGGACAGTATGTGCTGAGGTTACACATAGTTTGTACGTTAGGAAACCAAGGCAGAATGATGAATGTAATTATTTGTTGCTAGGTGTCATCAAGTCAGTTCCAGCTCAGAGCAACTCTATGTACAATAGAACAAAACACCACCTAGTTCTACATGTCCTCAAAATTGTTTCTCTGTTTGAGTCCATTGTTGCAGCCACTGGGTCAATCTGTCTCCTTGAGGGTCTTCCTCTGGTTAACTGATGCTCTACTTTACCAAAAAACGGTGTCTTCTTCAAAGACTAGTTCCTGTTGATATCATGCTCAAAGTATGTGAGATGAAGTCTCACTATCCTTGCTTCTAATGAGCGCTCCGACTGTACTTCTTCCAAGACAGTTTTGTTCATTGTTTTGGCACTCCATGGTAAATTCAATGTCTTTTACCAATACCATGATATAAAGGCACAAATTCTTCTTTGGTCTTCTTTATTCATTGTCCAGCTTGCACATGTATATGAAGTGATTGAAAATATTATGGCTTGGGTCAGGCACATCTTAGTTCTCAAGGCTACATCTTTGCTTTTTAACACTTTAAAGAGGTCTTTTGCAGCAGATTTTCCCAATGCGCTGCTTCTTTTGATTTCTGGACTTCTGTTTTCATTGACACTGATGGTGGATTCAAGAAAAATGAAACCCTTGACAGTTCCAATATTTTCTCCACTTATCATGGTGTTGCTTTCTGGTCTGGTTATGAGGATGTTTGTTTTGTTGATACTGAGGTGTAATCTATACTGAAGTCTGTAATCTTTGATCTTCATCAGTAAGTGTTTCAAGTCCTCTTCAGTTTGACCAAGCAGGATTAGGTCACCTGTATGTTGCATGGCTCTAACAATTCTTTCTTCAGTTCCAGTGCCGCATTCCTATTTATGACATCCGGTTTCTCTGATTAGTTGCTCAGCATGCAGACTGAGTATGGCAAAAGTATGATCACTATGCAAACCTGATGCTCACCTCTTCTAATTTTAAACCGCGAAGTACCCATTTTTTCTCCTCAGACTGTGGCTTTGTTAATATAGGTTCGCCTGAACACAATCGCTTTTGAAGTTGTGTTTTTCACAAAGCTATCAGTAGTTTGGTATAATCTGCACAACCAAATGCCTTTAAGTAGTCAATAAAGTGAAGTAAATATCTTTCTCATGTCCTCTATTTCAGCCAAGATCCAGTTAATATCAGCAATGTTGCAACTCCTTACACAACTTCTTCTGTATCCAGGAGTTCCTTATTTACATACAGCTGTTTTTGAATATCATTCACAAAATTTTTCTTGCATGTGGTGTTAATGATATTATATGATGATTTCTGCATGCTGTTGGATCATCTTTTTTTTTTTTTTTTTAAGTAGGTAGGAATATAGCTCTCATCTAGTCAGTTGGCTAGGTAGCTGTCTTCCAAATTTCTTAGCAGAGACAAATGAGTGCTTCCAGTGTTGCATCAGTTTGTTGAAACATATCAACTGAGCTATATCATTTCCTGAAGTCCTTTTTGTGAATTGCTTGAGCATAGCCTGGACTTCTTTAAGTACTATTGTTGTTGATTACGTGCTACTTACTGAAATGGTTGGGCATCACTGACTCTTTTTGGTACAGTGGTTTGTGTATTTCTTCCATCTTCTTTCAATGCTTTTTCTCTCTTCTAAATTTTTACTCAGACAGTCCTTCACTATTGCAACTGGAGGCTTGAATTTTTCCATCGGTTCTTTCAACATGAGCAATGGCAAGCATATTCTTTCTTTCCTTTAGGTTTCCTAGCCCCAGGTCTTTTCACATTCCGTTTTCATACTGTGGTGGTCAGGATTATGTCAACTTGGTTACTACCTATTTGGCTGCTGTATTAAGTGGCAGGGCAGGGTTGTGGTGGCTCCCTGCCCCTCGGCTCTCATCTCGCGACCCTGGACTACGGCTGCTGATCGCTCACGTGGCCAGGAGCTCCTGCTCTCTTGTTCCAGCGTCTGGTTCCGGGACTTGAGCTAGCAGCTGTTGGGCTCATCAGTCCTTACAGTCGGCACGTGAGAGTCCTGCTCCCTGACCTGCCAATCCTGCGCTCGCCAGCCTCTGCCCAGTCCTGCTCCCTGACCTGCCAATCCTGGGTTCGCCAGCCTCTGTCACTTCCTCTTGCCACCAGCTTGGGATCCACTGACCTACACAACCGGTGATCTGCAACTCTGGTCTCTGACTTGCTGACCTTGGGTTCCTCAGCTTCCGTGGACACGTGAGGCTTGTGCCAGAGCTTGGGACATTCAGCTTCTGTGATTATGTGAGCTGTTTCCTATATTTGTATCTATCTATCTGTCTATATATATATATTATAAATCTTTCCTTGTACCTACACGTGTTACTGGTTTTGCTTTCCTAGAAAACCCAGCCTAAGACACATACTTTACTTTGTCTTCTCTACCCTTGCTTAAAAACCTTCTGTTCAGCTATTTTATTTCACCGGTTTTTCAATTTGCTTTAGCTACTTGACATTCAAGAGCAAACTCCAGAGTCTGTTATGATGTCCATTTTGATCTTCCTTTCTTGTCTTTTAATGATATTTTGCTTTCTTCCTGTATGATATCCTTGATGTTATTACACAACTGATCTGGTCTTTAGTCTTTAATATTATTTAGATGGTGTCTAAACTCAAGTGGATTATATTCAAGGTCATACTTTGGCTCTCTTGGACTTGTTCTAATTTTCTTGAACTTGCATAGAATCCATTGATGGTCTTTTCTATAGTCAACAGTCAACCCTTGGCTTTGTTCTGATTAGTAATATTGAGCTTTTCTTTTAGCTCTTTCTACAGATGTAGTTGATTTGATATCTGTGTATTCCACATGGCAAGATTCATGAGGATAGTCATCACCTACCCCGTTTTAAAAAAAAAAGGATATTTGCAATGAATAAGTCATTGGCTTTGCAAAATTCTGTCATGCAATCTCCAACTTTGTTTCTATCACTAAGGCTGCATTTTCCAAATGCCAATCCTTCTTCATTTCTAAATTTTGTATTCCAATTACTAATGAGACTTGTTTGCATGTTTGATCAATTTAAGACTGCAGAAGTTTGTAAAAGTTTAGTTTTTTTTCATATTTGGCAATAGTGTTTGTTTTACAAATTTTAATAACAGTCATAATAACTTGTCTTCTTTGTAGGTGTATGGATATTATCATATCGCTATATGTTGTCTTTCAGGATAGATGTTAAAGTGTAATTTGGGACAATAGATACAACACTATTCCTCTTACGCTTGTTGGTTCCAGTAATTCCTAGGATTTTGATCTTAAACATTCCATTTCATTTTTGACAACTTTCAATTTTCCTTGATTCACACTTTATCCATTCCACGTTTCAAATACTAATTGATGTCTGTGGCTATTTCTTCCTATTTTGAGTCAAGCCATATCAGAAAATTAAGTTCCTGAAATCTTTAGCCCATCCCTTTCTACTTTGAGTAGACAACTCTTCCCCAGTCATATTTTGAGTACCTTCCAACCTGAGGAGCTGATATTCCAGCATCATATCAGACAATATCCCATTGTTACCTGCAAGGTTTCACTGACTAATTTGTTTTAGAAATTATATTGACAGTTTCTCTTTCCTAATATATCCTGATCTAGAAGCTTCATGGAGACCAATTCAGCATGTGCAACCTTACTGGTATTTGAAAATCCAGTGGCGTAGCTTCCAGAATCACAGGAACACATATGGCACCACAGTATGACAAAATGATAGAGAAGTGGTCAGTACAGTTGTGGAACCTGTTAAATCAAAAGAATGCAAATTATGGTCAAGAGAAGGATACGCCAGCACCCAAGGGTGTACCTTGACCAGAAGAGAATTCTGCTGCCACAATTTTATATCCCTGTGTTTTAATTTTTAATGTATCATTGAGCTTAGTATGCTTAGCCTCAACTACCACCTCATCTTTTACATGTAACCTCATGAATTTAACATAAATTAATTTGGCCTTGCCTCACACCATACACAAGAACGATGTCATCCTCTCCAGACTCAGAGGACCAGTCATGGGTACAGAGAATCTCTGTCATCAAGTCACTCTAATTTCATATCTGGCACATACTCTTTCCCAGATGTTTTTCTAAAAAAATTATTAGTGCTTCATTTACATGGGTATCTGTCATATTTCACTTTGTACAGAAGGGAGTAACAAAGGTATGCTTGGAATTCTTATTATTATTATTCATAATTTTTTAAAGTATACGAACTCCTGATTTAAACTTCTGATACTTCTGAAGAACCAGCACCTAATGATGACTTCTGTGGTTACTCCTAAAACTTGGGTCATGAATTTTCTTCCAGAATCTATGATCTGGTCTTCTGATGCATTGTACACTGGATAACAGGATCCCATCCGTCTTTGGATCCTCAGACTAGCTGTCCCTCTCTGTGCAGTTGAGTGACTTCTCTGAGATGTCAATTCACTTCTAAATATGATTATTTTATTTTAATAGTAAAATGTCAATTTTATGTAGCCCTGACTAGACACCTACTATCATGTTTTTATGCAGATAACTTGTGTCTTCTACCTTTGTTTGCCAGCTGCTCCCTCCCTTCAGGAGGTATTGTTGCAAGTGCAGTGTGCTAATTAATTGTACAGCAACATGTAAAGAAAATAAAAATGGATTAGTTGTCCTTATGAAAATATCTTGTGGGAGGAGTATGCTGTTGACAAACAAATGTAGAAGTTGTGCATTGTTGTTTCTGAGGATTATGAGAGAAAAGAAGAAGAAGCAGACATGTATAAAACCTCAATCTTAAAAAAGCAGGAATGCTTGTACTGGAGATTAAAGGTTGAGGTCAGACATAAAAACTTCCTTAAAAGACTGAAGCACTAGCTTTTGGACATATCTAATGAAGATGACTGGAAACTCTGGAGTTGTAGTGGCTAAGTGCTACATCTGCTAACCAAAATGTCAGCAGTTCAAATCCACCTGTCATTCCTTGGAACCACTATGGGACAGTTTTACTCTGCCCTATAGGGTAGCTATGAGTCAGAATCAACCCAATGGCAGTGTTTTTTTTGTTTGTTTGTTTTGATGAAGATGAAGTGAATCATGTATAAGTGGGAAAATAGACTGGACAGTGCTTTTTTTTTTTCTTTATTATGACTGAGTGAAAGTGTACATTCCCATACACGTCCACCTATATGCAACCTCCACATTGGTGAATGGCATCTGGGGTCTGAAAAGTGGTTTTTAGGATAGGCTTTCCTGAAAACACCATCACCCACGGTGTTGTTTCCCAGTTCTGACACCACTCACAAATCACACAGTCTCATGATGTCTCTGTTTTCTCATGTATAAAATAATGGCTGGGAACCTGGATAATAAAATATGACTCCATTACAAACTTCTGTAATTAAAAAATAAGTACATAAATTATAAAAAGGTAAAGGCACTTAAATTATTGATTAATTGTAGTATCAGTTGTAGTATCAACAAAAACACTTTACTGTCCAATTGCTTTGAAACACTCAAATATGGATATTCTAAAGTAAGCAAGTCTTCAAAATTTAGGCTAAATTCAGAAAATATACAACTCATATATAATGGCGTGTGCACTCAGCGTTTTCTATTTCCTTCCTATAGTTTATCTCATAGAACAATAAAAATAATAATAATTTAAATCATTGCATACTGACTAACATAAGGTTTGGGTACAATTCTATCCACCCTGCTTTCTGGAAAAAAAAAAAAATAAACACAATCATCCAGACACAGATTTATGCATGCGCTTGCATAAACTCACTTTAAATATACTGTGTACTCTTCCCAACCTCCTGATGGTGCAAGTAGAACGAATACTGCTGCTAGTCATCTGCTTGCTGTGGAAGCTCAAACACAGAGCAATCAAGTGATTTACTTAAATTTATTGAGTATACTGAGTGCAGTGACAAAAAATAGAATGATCAGATTTTCCTGAGTCCCAGTCCAGTGCTCAACAGTAGAACTTTTTTTCCTCTGGCCATCATTCTTGAGTGAAACTCGTCAAACAAAGATAAGAATGAGGTCACCCTTGATTGCCCAGAAGAATTTTATTTACTCTGTTGCTTTAAAAAAATAAAAATAAGAAGGAAAAAGGGAGCCTTGAAAGGACGTCATTGGCTGTTGGTGTCATGCGGCTTTCCTAACACTTTTCTGTGAGAGCTGCCTGATAGAGTGTCACTGCCTTGACAGCCAGATTGCTTCGTGCTCTATAGGAGTGAAAGAAAAAGATAACCAGGCGACAGTTCACTATGTCAATGGCAAGACAAACTGTATTTCTTTCACCTCCAAATCCTGAAAGCTCTTTGAATACTTGGACGAAGATCCCCTAAGAGGAATCTATTTTTCATGTAATGGTGTGAGTTTCCCACACTGAAACTAAATATTCATGACTTCATGAAAGCTCTAAGCTTCTGTAGAGAGGGGGGGAAAAAAAAGATTCTAAGTCCATTTTACACATTTTGGACAAGCTGGTATTTTGACATACTCTATATGTTCTGAATAGTATTATAATTTCAAATAAATCTCTACTGACATCATTTCAATAGTTTCATATCCTTAAAAATCATCTGATAGGTGAGGTGCCCTATTCATAGATTAACAAAATAGACATATGTAAAGGAAAGAAGAGAGAGCAGGCCCCAAAAGTGGCTCCCTCTCTTGTCTTTGCTGCAATCTTCTTCCGTCTTATCATCCCTTTTCTTTCTAAGCTCCTCACAAATCTCCTGTGGGACTTCTTTATAGTTCAGTGCCTGGGGCATTTCTCGACAGCTACATTGCATAGCAGAGAGAGTTATTCTTGTTCTCTTCTTCTATATAGAAGAAAAATTACGGAAAGTGTATTACACGAGGAAATTCCATCATGCGGGCATTCCCTGGTCCACCCCGAATCAGGTAGGAAAACAAAATGTGTGTGGTTTATGCAGCTAGCTACCAAAGTGATTGTATAGAAGAGGTCTGATAAAGCCACAGAAATCTGTCAAAATCTCATTTAGAATGTTCTTTGTAAGTGGAAAATCATATTAGATTCTCTCTGTAGGCTCTTCATCCTCCCTACCTACCGCAGAACTAGCCTGACAGTTACTCTAAATATACTCACTGATTTTGTTGAATACGAGGCAAAAATCACTCTCTTTGATCCAAACTTCATGCTTCATGTGTAGCTGAAGAGTAAATAACTTTTTGATTCCGTGTTTGAAAAACAGTATCAAAATATTTTTGATATTTTTAAAAGTACAACTTCATAATTTCAGGGTTGTTTTTAAGAAGCCATTAAGCCTGAAACAGCTATTATCCATAGTTACCTTTTGGAAATGTCTCAGCTTTTCCAGGTTGCAATTTTGCATAATTTATAGGAATTGGGATGTAATCTTTATATTAAATCCACAAGGATAGTATCCCATAAAAAAATCTGTATCAGGTCCACTTGATATAATTGCTCACCTTCCTGTCTCACATTACAAATCCAGGACCATAGTAAAAAAAAAAAAATGGGTGGTATGCCAAATACTTCTTTCAATGTTCCTAAATCATGCTTTCTTAGTAACTCAGAAGAACAAACTTTTTAGGGGAGGTCATCTATAGGCACAGTTATATGCTAGATTCCTGAAGATATAGATTTTTGGAGGTGTTATAACTTAAATGGTAATGGAAGTCACAGGGGCAGGTAGTTAGCTTCTCACTCTGAGTGTTCAATGAGAAGAAAAAGCTCCTCCAACAAAATGCTAAAAATGATGACATATTAATGATTGGCTTGGAGGAGACTGAAATGCTAACCAGGGGAATAAGTACATGACCGGGTTATGATGATATCAGGAAAGCCAAGGCCAATGGAAAAGTCAAGGAGTATGTAATGGTGTTCACTGAACAGTATAACAACAGAATACTTTTGGGTAAACTTATTAAAATCAGTGTTTAGAATAGTGGTAACAGGTTGCAGAGTATAATTATTTAAAGAGTGAATGGGGCAGGGATGCATGACGATTATGCTTTGTGTCAGTTTGGCTAGGCTAATATTCTCAGTGGTCCAGCAGACACTATGTATCACAGTCCATTTTGTGGTCTGATGTGAGTGTCTACTCAGCTAAGAGATTTTCCTTGAGGGTGTGGCCTGTATCTACTATATAAATGGATGATCTGACAAAGCTCATTTTCTGTCTCTCTTGACCTTAAAATCTTCTTGGCATCCGACCTTCAGTTTGGGGGATGTAAGAAGCCAGCATAACTGTTACCTGACCTACGGGTTTTGAGATTATCACCCCTTGCAACCAGGTGATACAGCAGAGATCATCAGCCTTTTCTATAACTTACAGACTTGGAACTTGTCATCCCCTACAGTTGCCTAAGCAATTTCCTTGTAGTCAATAGCTCTCTGTCTCTCTATATGCATACGTACATACACACACACCACCCCCTATACATATTTTCCTGGTTTATCTCCATTAGAGAACTCAGACTAAGATTCAAAAAAAAAAAGAAAACCCACTGTTGTCAATTCGATTCTGACTCATAGCAACCCTTCTCTACAGAACAGAACCGCCCTATAAAGTTTCCAAGGGGTACATGGTAGATTCAAACTGCCAACCTTTGTGTTAGCAAGCATAGTTCCTCAAGACTCTGTCACCAGCACTTCCAGCCTTAGTCTGAAAACCCTAGTAATTTTAGTCTGGAAACTCTAGACAAAGAGTAAGAGGCCTTTTATTTCTAGAACTTCCTAAAATTAGATACCCTGAATGATCATCCCTATTAAAACAACAGAGAGAAAAATCTAAAATAAAATTTAAAAATTCTTTAAATGTATTGCTAAACTGGCATAATATTAAATAATTTTCATTTCATAAAAATAAAGTGAAAACAGGACATCTAGCCAGGAGCTAGGCAATCTAGCTTGCATTCTGAGGGCTTTTATCAGAATGTGAAATCCTGAGCTTCCACGTAGAGAGTTGCATAATTTCTGGGGTAGAAGACAAGCCTTACATAGTCTCCCTTAAAAGAATGAGAACTTTTTGTTTTTCTCTCTTAAATTTGTAACTGTAAGTGGACCCTCACATGGGATTTAATTCTAAATTTACAATATGTGTATGATCTAAAATTTAAAAGAAAACCAAGTTAAAAGCATCTGCAGGCAACCAGCAGAAACAAAAGCAGATGCTCTCTAGAGTCTCCAAAAATCTACACCAGGGCCCCTCCAAGGAAACAGGAGTGGTTTGTGTTTAAAAATAATAAACAGCAAGAAAATAAACCACTGTGAGCAAGAACTTCCAGAAAAACAAATGCCAGCAAAACACCCAAAACATGCTCTGAGGTGCCTCGGGTGCCATACAGAAGTCCCAGGAACATCACAGGATGGTTTCATTTTTCAAAGGAAACACACAACACTCAACAACTGTCAGTCTGTGAGAAAACGATTTGCTTGGTGGCAATTTCATTGTGACATAGTACTACATTTCTTTCAGTGAATTTGGGCCTTTGCAAAGCTGGATTTTCATGGCTGCTGTGACCAAAAAAAAGAAAAAGCACATGAAAGCCATGTGGAAACGCCACAAAGAGGTCTTTTTTTTTCCCCCCAAGATTTGAGAAGTTGTACCTAACAGGTATACAGCCTCTATTAATAAGTAGTTGCGGTTATTTACATATGGAATAAAATCATACTTTTTGTTTTAATATGTGTTTTTTTTTTTTGTCAGATAGCTTGTGGCTAGAATACAAATAACTACATAGTTAGACAATGAATACTTACAGGTTATTTGGGTGTAACTACTGACAGATTTTTTTTTTTTTTTAACTAGAAATTCTGTGAATTAATGATTTGTGTGTTTGGGTCCTCAGGGAAACATGACCATACATAACTGAAAGGGTAAGATTTTATTGGGATAATCCCACTGAAATATACAGAAGAGAAGAACATAAATAGGCAGGACTTGTCTTCTGACCATACTACAAGGCTGAGGACTCCTGTGAAAGGTGGAGAAGGACAGAAGACTGAGTGGAAAAATTGTGAAACTGCTCAAGTTCTAAGAGAGTCTCTCCTAGTTCAACATGAGGCTCGTATTCAAAAATTGTCTATTTTCAACAGAAATAGCCACACCCTGGTTCCGCCTCAAGCTCAGCCATTGACTAAAAGTTGTCCAGCGACATGGTGACCTAACTCAAGAGCTGTGGTTGAAACCAAAGCACTATCATTGGAGGCTGTCAGCTGACTGCACTCCTCCCAAAAGTTTGCTCTTGAAATCCGAGCACTGTACTCCTCTCCTTGAGTTGCAAGGTGTATGGCAAAGATCCCCTTTCCCACACATGATCAAGGAGGAGCTCTGCCATGTTTCCAACAAGCTTCTGTTCCCCAGAGGAATTTAGAAGAGGATTATGGGCAGGAATGATACCCCACCATCATCAGAGTAGTCTGGGTGCTAAAAATACCATCACTGTATTCCCTGTCCAAGTCTCATTCTGTATTTCGTTCACCTTCAGATGCTATCACTGCAGTTCTTGGTTACTTACCTAGTACTGTGATCTGAATCTCTGTTCTTGAGGGTTTGAGCCCCTGGAAACCAAAGATTTCTCAGGCTGGCACTTTGTATTAGTTCATTCACAGATACATCTGGGTAATGGAATACTGTAAGATGTCCAGGTTTATCATATGTTATCCACATATTCCTCTCTTCCCTCATTGTAAAAAAGCTATCTTACATCTTCATTAAAAAAAAAAAAAAAAGAAAGACAGCAAGAAAGAAAAAATAAAACTGTTGTTGGCAAGTCAATTCATAGTAACCCCCATGATCCTGTAGGTCAGATTAAAATTGTCCCAAGAAACTTGGCTTGTAGATTCAAACTGTCCACATCCCCCTTTTTATTACAGCTCCTAACCTCTGTGCAACCAGGACTCACTAATCAGTAAGGATTCTGTATAGTTTCCCTTCAAGCAAGCGGAAGGAAGAAGTAGAAAGACAATACGGAAAAAATAAAAATAAAATAAAACCTAACAAATCAAACAATAGTAAGAAGAAAAAAGTGAGAGTAAATAAAGCATGTTGTTGTGGAGTGAATTTTTTTTCCTTAAATATATGTTGAAATTTTAACCACTTTGCCTGGAAATAAGACTCTTTTGGGAATATGGCTTTTCTTATGTTGATATGGTCATATCAGGTTATAATGGGTCCTAAATCTAATCACAGGTAAATCCTCAAGCCTAGGAACTGCAAACATTTTCAGACACTAGTAGCTGAAATAGACAAAAGAGGACCTACTTCTCCCTTGAGCCATGCTCTAAATTCAGATTTCTAGTCTTCTAATCAATGAGGGAATAAATTTCTGCTCTTTAAGGTAGCCCACTTGTAGTATTTCTGTTACCTAGGTAAGCTTTCTGCCAGTTTGTTGTATGTGGGGGCTTGTGTTTTGCTGTGATGCTGTGATATTGTCATGCTGAAAGTTATACCACTAGTATTAAGATACTAGCAGGGTCACCCATGGCAGACAGGACTCAGCTGAGCTTCCAGCCTCAGGCAGACTAGGAAGAGGGACTCAACAGTGTACTTCTAAAAAGAATTAGCCAGCAGAATATTGTCAGACATAGTGCTGGAAAATGAGCCCCCCAGATTGGAAGGTACTCAAAAGATGACTGGGAAGAGATCTCTCCTCAAAGAAGAGTCACCCTTAATGACGTGGATCGAACACACCCTTCAGACCTTCATTTGCTGATGTGGCATGACTCGAAATGGTAAGAAACAGCTGCAAACATCCCTTGGTAACCAGAAAGTGAAATGTACACGGTATGAATCCATGAAAACTGAAAATGGTCAAAAATGAAATAAAACTCAAACCATCCATATCCTAGGCATTAGTGAGCAGAAATGTACCAGTACTGACCATTTTGACACAGACAGTTGGTCTACTAGACCAGGAGTGAAACCTCAGGAATGGTGTTATACTTATCATCAGAGAAAGAACATTTCAAGATCTGTCCTAAAAGTACTGTCAGAGACAGAAAAATATCCCTATGCCTGCAAGGAAAGCTGATTAATTTGACTATTATTCAAATTTGTGTGCCAGAAATATGCTAAAGAGGATTAGAGTGGGACTGTAATCCCCTTTGCCAAGCAACTACACTGATCCAATATAAAGGGATTTTCCCTGAGGTGTGGCCTGCACCACCTTTGCAAGAGACATAAGAAAAGGGAAACAAGCGGAAAATGGGAACTTAATACTAACAAGAAAACAGTGCTAGGAGAAGAGCTCATTCTTCAGACCCCAGATTCCTGAATGGAGAAGCTCCTAGTCTAGAACAAGATTTTCTACAAGGACCTTCCTCCAGAGCCAACAGACAAAGTCTTTCCCTTTTCTGTCCAACTGACACTATGAATTTGGACTTGTAGCCTTCTAGACCGTGAGAGAATAAATTTCTGTTATATAGATAAGTTTGCTCTCTAGAAATATTCACCTGCAATATTTCTGTTATAGCAGCACTAGATGACTAACCCATAAGTCATTGCTGTTGAGTCAACTCTGGTTCGTAGTGATCCTGTAGGACAAAGTAGAACTATCCTGTCTGGTTTCCAAGAATCCCCTGGGAGATCTGAACCACCAACCTTTTGGTTAGCAGATGTATCACCTAACCATTAAGCCACCAAGGTTTGCAAGATTACTGAGTCGCTAGAGTATTAATGTTATTATTATTATTAAAAAGATTCACATGCAGTATAAGTATTTTGCATGTGTAATAAATCTCTGGTGGTGTAGTGGGTTAAGTGCTACCACTGCTAACCACAAGGTCAGCAGTCCAAATCCACCAGGCGCTCCTTAAATACTCTGGGGGTCAGTTCTACCCCGGGCCCTAGGGTCGCCATGAGTCAGATATGACTCAACAGCACTTGGCAATATATCTCATGCGAAAGTTCAAGGGAATTTTGAACATAAAAAGAATGACGTGACACTTCTTTCAACATATTCAGTATCATGAATATGTCTAATGTGTCTGTTGTTATGAACAGAATATAGTATTAATCTTTTTAAGTGATGTATTTGCGTTACAGATCAACTCCCTCTTCCAATAAGTGACTACCCATTTGCCACCTTTGTCTGGCACACTCACTGGACTCAATGCCAGATTAAATTTACCTTTGATCCCTTATATTTTGGCAGAAAGAGTGAATCTGTGAAATATCTGTCTTTTTTCCTTGAAAAACTGATAGATGTGTGAACTGTATATAGTGCTTTTTGCCCCAAACGGTGTTCGTTTTTCTGTAGTCATGTATAGCAAGTCAGTATTATAGTAGTTTTATGATACACCAGAGCAAGTGATCCTGGTGCGTACAGATGGCAAAGTAATACTGCACTCAAAACGGCATAGACTGTGATAATTCTAAAATGTAGAGAAGTACTTCTCCCACGTGTAGTTCAGCTTTGACTCCGCGTTAGATCTACTTGCATCATCTTTGTCTCATCATATCTCTTTTGCTGGAGATTCTTCTACACACGTTGACTGATTCATTCATTCGCAGAAAATCTAAAATCAGGTGGTGAAAGGAATGCTAAAGTACCCATCAGAGAAAGAAATAAGGAAAAGATACTGGATTGTTTAAGAAATTAAGTTGTAGTTTCTCTTGCATAAGGATAAAAATAGTTGTTTTACACCCAAGATTTCTGGGCTGCCAATGGAAAAGAGAAAATTAATTACTGTTTTCAAAATTAAGTGTAATAAAAACCAGCATGGCTTAACTCACTGGATTTATAATAGTGAGGCACTATAGCAGAGTGGTTCAAAATTTCTATGCACTCCTGGCATGAAATCTAGTAAGATTGAGCGTAATCATCTCTTTTTTTTCATCTACAGTATCTAATGCTAAGCAGAACTACTAGGAAGTTCACTTTATTGTACATAGAAAGCTAGCTGACAAAACTGTCCTGAGTTAAGTTTATTCAAGATACTTTATGTGGTGTAAATTAAAATAGTTAGCATTTTGGGAGGTTGTCACAGATTATTTTGTTAGTCTCTGTACTCGATGATCTCTCTTGAGTCTGGGAATTTTTCCATGTGAAACATATTGTTGGACAATGTCTCATGTCTTCCATCAACCAGAAAAGATGTTGAGAAAGCAAAAGGCAAGAAATACCAGTGGTAGTACAGGAAGAAATGGACAAGAGCAGTACAATTATAAATGTGTGGTTCAAAAGTAGTGTACCACAGACTTTCACTTTTTCCTTTGACCCTGAATTTTGTTTTCTGTAAAATGGGCATATTTCAAATGAGTTACACATGCACATATTGCGTTGTTAGAAAACAGAAGTGAAAAAAGAAAACTACTCCATCAAGTCAATTACAACTTGTAGCTCAACCATACAAGAAAGAGTACCACAACTCCATAAGGTTTCCAAGGAGTGTCTAGTGGATTTGAACTACTGACTTTTTTTTTTTTTCGTTAGCAGCCCAGTAGCCAATCTCTTAACCACGTGCAACGAGGGATCCAGAAGTGGGATAATGATGTAAAGCAACTGGGATATTATTTTAGCTTAATGAGGCAGGTATTTAAGAGCACGGCGCTTGGCTACTTGGCATATCTGAAATTATAAGGAAACCACATTTCATAGCACAACGAACTCAGCAAATACCATTGTCTTTCATGAGACTCTACATGTAGCTAAGGCCTTGTATTATCAATGCTGAGGATCTTGTCCAAATGTTACTTAACCCCTGACAACTTTGCAAGTCCAAATCCCCAAGCTTGTCTTTGCTGTTCTTGTTAAATTGTTTCTGCCTCTAGATGCCATAGGAAAGAACGTGCTTTGAAATCATCATAATAATAATGATTAAATTCAACCACTTGATAGCAACTCAGCAATACACTGGATCCAGTAGATGAAGCAGACTATTGAGTTTGGCTTGTAACATATACAGAATCTAATGACTGGCAAATAAGATTCCCATGCAGCCTAAAAGCAAAAAATTTCACCCTTTTCCATCCCTAACTTTTGTTTTTGTAATTCTGCTTTGAGAGACTGGTCTAAGAGTAGTTTCTAAAAAAGAAATCTGGTATAATATCAACAGTGATCACTGCGAGAAGTATTAAGTTTTGAGATGATTAATACCACACAATTTGAATAAACATTCATCCTGTTACATTCTTAATGCCATTTATAAAGGCTGTCCTTCCATCTTCAGTTACTGAGATTGTCTTATTTATAGACTGAGATTATAAATAAAAACAAAAACTTATCACCTCTTAAATAAAATAAAATGATTTTTCTTGATACATTGTTAATATTGTTAGCATTTAGAATTGTGTCTCCCTTAGGTTCCTGAGAAAAGGCTCATTCAATAGATTTCCCTTCAAGAAAATTTTGTGTGATGAAATAGTGAGTCCTGGTGGATTGCAGTGATGATTAACCAAAAGGTTGGTGGTAAATCAAAAGGTTGGTGGTAAACCAAAAGGTTGGTGGTTCAAATCCACTAGCCGCTCTGAGGGAGAAAGATGTGGCAGCTTAATTCAATAAAGATTTACAGCCTTGCAAATGGGACAGTTCTACTCTGTCCTACAGAATTGTTATACATTGGAGTCAAGTCAGTAGCAATGGGCTTTATTTATTTAGTTAGTTAGTGGATCCGAATAGACGGCGGTACTTGGCTTGGCTAGTTAGTTAGTTACTTTGGTTTTAATGAAGAAATGAGGGACATGCTCCTTTCTCTTGCATTTACTCAGAACATGAAAAACATTACCACTTGTTATTGTCAAGTTAACTCTGACTCATAGACACCCATGTGTGTCAGAGCACAACTGTGCTGCATGGGGTTTTAAGTACCTGATTCTTTTTTGGAAGTAGATTGCCAAGCCTTTCTTCTGAAGTTTCCCTTTGTGGACTCGAACCTCTAAATATTTGAAGAGTAGCTGAATATATTAACCACCTGCTGCAACCCCTGAGAATTCTTACAGACAGAAAGCAAACTGGTTTAAATTCTCGCAAACATATTTATCTATGCGTAGATTTCTAACTTAGCATCTATTTGTATCTATTATATATTGATTCGAACTTTAGGTTTCCTGAAGCAGGAACTGAACTAAATTTATGAGGTCTCTATAAAAACCCACATTGTTGTTGAGTGCTGTCAAGTGAATGCTGACTGGCAAGAACCCCACGTGATGCAGTAGAACTGCCCCAGAAGGTTTTCTAGGTTGTAATCTTGATAGCGGTGGGACACCAGACTATTCAGAGTCACTGGGTGGGTTCGAACTGTCATCCTTTTGGTTAGCAGCCAATCATTTAAAGCTTATGCACCAGGGCTGCTTCCATAGGCCCCAAGTAAATACTGAGGTTCAGTAAGTTGGCTTAACCCTGAACTAGAAAAAAAAAATTTTTAATGCCAAGATACTTGTGGGAGTATGACATTCAGCATGCCAATCACGTCGAATAGAGACATATTCCTAGAAAGTACAATAGCATTATCCAGTATGAATCTAATTTCTAGTAATTAGAATTTCAGTTAGCATTGTGTATGCTTTAGTTTCAAACATAGAAATGCGACAAACAAATTGAATATGCTTACTGGACTCGTTCATTGTTGTTTCTAATGCATTCACAAGCAATAATTTAGCATTGTGGTGATTTTCAAACTTCAGAAGGTGTCAGCATCAAATAGGATATTGTCCATCCCTCCCCGACTTCCAGCATCCCTCAGTAGTGCAAATGGGGAAGAGGCTGGCCTACTAACCAAAGGTTGGAAGTTCAGTCCCACCCAGAGGCATCTAAGAAGAAGCCTGCTGAGGCAACTGGTTTTGTTTTCATTTTCTCTTATTCCAAGCTTCTGGCTTCTGTGTTCACTGGCGCTCCAGATGTGTCTGATGCCCACCACTTTTGAAAGCACTCCACTACTGAAACTGAAGTTGTTCTCATTTTACTCTTCTGTTCTTCAGCTCCCATGCCACAGGGTGCTCTTTCACCCCCAAAAAGAGAAACAAACAAAATGTATAAACTCATTTTGTTTATATATTATTTATAAACAATGCATCATTTATATATAATTATATACATTCCCCAATACAGTGATTTTGCTCAAGGTGTTAGTTGTCAGTCATTGACACAACAGCCGTTTGGTTTCACCTGTAAAATGGTTAATCACCTCCTAGGTAAACGAGACTGTTCAGTGTGTGAGCCATCGGAATGATAACGTACTCATCTCATCTGTGCTTACCCTAAATGCCTGTTCAGAGACCTCATAACAACAGTGGAGACAGGATGGCAGGGAGAAGGTAACAGGAAACCAAGTGGCAACAGTTTAGAATAAAAGCAGATGGATTTTAGGGATGAGAAAGGAAGCCATCCTAGGAGAAGCGATAGCATTGGCCGTGCAGCACAGAAGGAGGAAGGGGAACAGCTGAGTCTCTGTGTGCCTGAGAAGGGCCACGAGGGTTGGTGGGGTGCTAATAACCAATTTCAGTCACAGCAGGATGAGGTAAATGGAGGTAAACTAAGATTTCAGATATCAGGGAGAGAGATACAGAGCCATTCATTGTCCCTGCCAGATAAATCCAGTTGAGTTGAGTCTTAATCTGAACCATATTTCTTGTCTTCCTGACGTTTCCACTGCCCATAAAGGAGAAAGCCTTCATATCTGTTTCTCTAAGAGGGAAGCTCCGACTACCTGGAGTGACTGGATCTATTCAAGCAGTTCAGTTCTGGTTTAGAGCTAAATCAAGTATCCTGGTTAGCATAACAAACCCTTAAACAGGAAGCCCTTCAGAAGCCTTGCTGAGAAATCCCTGCTTTGATAAAACCAGGCTCTCCAGAGCATACTCACAAAAATCTGAAAATTCTTGAAACTAGTGTTTGTTTTAAAATAAAATACGACAAAAAGGATTTTACCACTGCTTTCAAATTATAATGTGCTCCTGAAATTAAAGGTCAGCCACACCAATCCGAGGAGTTACTACTTTTTTCTTTCCTTGCCCCTCCCCACTCCCAGGCTTCCCCTAACATTACTTTTATTTATTGTTGTTCAAGTAGCTCTCTGAATAAAGACCTCAGGATAAAAGTAACGGTGCCCAAGACACTTTGATGGCCTTTCACTGTGTAATTATACTTATTCTTGATAACACTAAAGATATGTCTTACTGGTGGTGGCAGAGAAGCCTTCTTTTTCCCCGAAAGATGGATTGTTGCTGTGGGTCTTGATGGTCTTCAAATTATCTGGGCGCGGAAAAAAGAGCAGAGGGAATTTTATTTTAACTCATTTTATTTCTGAATTTATTTCCCAGTCGCTAGGAAGTGATGACGGGCCCGGTAGTCAAGTCAATTGTTATCTGTGGGACTTGATTATGTCTGGACCCAGTAGCTCATTTTGAGCAAGACACAGTTAATGAGGAGAGAAATGAAAAGTGCATCGAGTCACAGTGTGTTTGTGGTAATTTGTGACACATTTACTCCTCTCCGTTCCTTGTTTATTCCTCCCCACTCCATGCAGGTTCTGTAGAAAAAGGAGCAGATAAGCGAATTCACGGGTAGACAGTTAAGGGTGCTGACGGTAATGAATCTCTCTCTCTCTGTCTCCATTGTTGGCAGTAATTGGGGTGCTGTTCATTTCTACGGTAACATGCCAAGGAAGCTCATCTTAACGAAACATCTTTTTTCTCCCCATTATTTCACAACATATTTTTCATCGACACTGCTAGTTTCTCATTTTCACTACGTGTGTGTGTCTGTGAGTCTGTGTGCGCTCATTGCCACTTTTCCAAGTAATAGTCCATTAAATAGTTCACAGGGTGTGTTCTGCAGAAATGCAACAACAACAACAAAAAAAACATTTGGATGATACTAATTAAGGAGAGATTTTGTTTCCAGTTACTGCAGATCAGTGGTAGGTTACATTAAAGCTGTGTTTTTTGATGAGTTTAAACACAAAGGAACAGCTGCACTCAATACATATTTCAAGGCATACAGGTAGGTTGAATAAGTGTTTCTTAAAAAAAAAAAAAACCTGCGTTATAACTACAAATTCTACTTGCAGAACTGTGGGGAGGCACAAAGGCTAATTTGCATTGGAGTCCTTAACAGTTTCAGTTGGAACCGTTAGGGTCAATTGTGTTGTATTCCATTCCTTCTGGTTCTAACGTTAACCTGAGTCTTTCAGTGCATTGCTTTTAAGGTGATTTTTTCCTTTCTAATTTTCAAGACACTTTCTTATAGAATCAGATTTTTTTCTTTGATAATTACTCTGAATTAGAGAGTAGCAAAGTAAATTACTTTTTATGACATAACTATCCTCGTGATTGTCTTTAATCTACTACACGCTAAGTTTGTTGCTTGGGAGTCTAATTTTCCTCTATGCATGTTTGAAGTAATATCACCCAGTTCTGTGAATGGCAATCAAGAGCCATTAATGAGTTTTATAAACTCACAGGAACACAAACGCTTAACAGAATAGAAATAGGGAGCAGAAAATAGAAGAGAGAGAAAGTGTCTACATCGGGTACAAGCTTTTGGGTTGCCAAGCCTTGTTTTGAGGCTTCACACAAGTCTGTATGTTAATACAAACATCCTTTGGTAGATCTCACTTTCCATAGCTGTAATAGTATTAGTGTTGCTGTTTTGACATTTAAATACATGTCATGTATTATAACACCATTCTGCTTCACCTCCCTTTTCACGTGCTATAAAGTGCACACCACAGTTACAGGCTTACCCACAGATATTCTCAAGGCAGCAATTTTTCTGTAGTTGTCAAACCCAATTTTTGCTGAGGTATGGGCGTGAAAGGTTGGACTCTAAACTGAATGAAATTGGTTAGAAGGCCTGAAAGCAAAGACTTTTCAGTGACTTTCTGGGTTCTGCACTTCACTTGCTAGATGACCCCGGGCCAACGGCTCTGTGCCTCTATGTTGTCATCTGTGCAGCCCTCCTTAATAGTAATGAGAGTTACACCGGCACATGGAGGATGCCACTGACTTCAAAGGGATCATTTCACTTGCGGGAGATGCAAGCCAGGGTGGAAAGGTGGGGGGTAAGGATGAGAAAGAGCAAAATTTTTTCAGCATCAGACTGAAAGCTCAGGAGGCTATGGTTGGTTAGGGGCTCAGCTTTCCAGGGGAACCACTAGAATTCTAAACACTAGAGCAATAAGAGAGGACAAAAATGAAACTCCAGTATTAATGTGGCTGAAGGTACATTCACACATATGTGTCTATCTATATCCATTTTTGTGCTGTGTGTTCATTTACTTACGCATCTTTGCCCCATAAATGTATCGGTGCATTTCTTTGCTTTCCAGAAGTATGAAATCTGCACCTCATTTACATAATTTATAAAATTGAGATAATACTATTCCTGCATCCTAATTCTTAAGAGGATTAAAGAAACTAAAACTTTTTACATGGACCAAAGCAAAACTTATTCCCATGAACTCAGAACAAGAGACCCTATAGGATAGAGGGAAACCCTGGAGGTGCAGTGGATAAGAGCTGTGGCTGCTAACCAAAAGTCAGCAGATGGAATCCACTTCCTTGGAAACTCTACAGGGAAGTTTTACTCTATCCTGTAGGGTTGATATGAATCAGAATTGACTAAATAGCAATGTTTGTTTTGTTTTGTTTAAATATTTTTGGTGCTTTAAGTGAAAGTTTACAATCCAAGGCAATTTGTCATGTAAAACCCCACACCCACACCACTGTGGACCTCTAGCTCCTCTCCCCAACCTGTGACAGCACACTCCTCCTTTCCACCCTGTACTTCCAGTATCCAACTAACTCCTGTCCCCCTCCACCCTCAAATTCTGCCTCTGAACAGTTGTTCAGACAGCTTCATGTATATTTTTAAGCCAACAAGCACACTCTTTATCAGGATCACTCTATCTTATGGTCCAGTCCAATCTTTGTCTGGAGAATGGACTTCGGTGCTGATTTTAGCTCTGAGTTAGTAGAGAGTATAGGGGTCTTGTCCTCAGAGGACCCTCTAGTCTGTTAGACCGTTAAGTCTGATCTCGTAATAGAGTTTTAGCTCTGCATACCCATTTTTCTTTAGCTAGTTCAGGAACTGTACATTGTATTCTCCCTTAAGGCAGTCATCTAGTTTTAACAGAAATTGATTAGAAGAAACCATCTAGCTTTTCTGGTCACACTCTGAAGTCTTCTTCTGTCTCCTGGGTTCATATTTTCCTCATGTCTTTGATGTCCTTCATTCTCTTCTGCTCTAGGTAGATTGGGACCAACTGATGCTACTTAGATGGCAGCTTGCTAGCTTTTAAGAAGCAGACACCACTCACCAAAATGAGATGTGGAACATTTTCTTAGAAAACCCTATTATGCCAATTGGCCTAGATGTCCCCTAAAACCAAGATCCCCAGACCACAGCCTCTGCTACTCTGTCCTTCAGATGTTGGGTTATATTTAGAAAACTTCCTAGATTTTAGTCTAATCCAGCTGTGCTAACCTCTGTTCTACTATATCCTGTCACTCCCTTCACCTAAACCAGTTCCTACGTACTATTAACCTATGAATACTCCTTTCCCTCCCTTTCTATCCTTATAACCGTTATGTTTTTCTGTGCTTAAATCTTTTCATAAGTCCTTATAATAGTTGTTTCATACAATGTTTTTCCTTTTGCAACTGACTGATTTCACTCAACATAATGTCTTCCAGATGACTCCATGCTATGTCTCCTATGATCACTGTTGTTGTTTACCACTGCATAGTATTCCATTGTGTACCTACATCATAACTTGTTTATCCATTCATCTGTCAATGGGCACCTAGGTTGATTCCATCTTTTTACTATTATTGATCATGCTACAATAACATTGGTTTGAAAAGTCTATTCATGTGACAGCCCTTATTTTTCTAAAGATATTTTTACTTCTTCCTTATCAGTTTGAATGTTCTTTATTTCTTTATCTTGTCTGATTGCTCTATTTAGAACCTCCAGCACAACGTTGAATAAAACTGGTGACAATGGCATCTTTGCCTTATTCTCCTTCTCAAGAGGAATGCTTTCAATCTCTTTCCATTTAAGATGATGCTGTTTGTTGGTTTGACAGATGCTTCTTATTATATAGAAGAATTTCTGCTGAGAGTTTTTTAACATGCATACATGTTGGACTTTGTCAAATGTCTTTTCTGCATCAGGTAAAACTCGAGTATTTCTTATCTTTTGTTTTACTTATTTGGTTGATAATATTGTTTTTCTAATGTTGAATCACCCTTGGTATGAATTACACTTGATTGTGATTATTTTTTTGGACATGTTGAATTTCATTGGCTAGAATTTTGTTGAGGATTTTGACATCTCAGTTCTTGAGAGATATTGGTCTGTAATTTTCCTTTGTATGCTGTCTTTTCCTGTTTATGGTATCAGGGTTATGCTGGCTTGGGAACATAGTCCCAAATGAATTTGAGAGTATTCCATCATTTTCTGTGCTCTGGAATACCTTTAATAATAGTAGTGTTAACTCCCCTCTGAAAGTCTGTTAGAAGTCTCCAGTGAAGCTGTGAGAGCCAGGGGTTTTTTTGGTTGCGAGTTTTTTAATTACCTTTTTAATCTCTTCTTTTGTCATGTGTTTCTTTAGATGTTCTGTTTCTGTTTGTGTTAGATTTGTTAGGTAGTACATCTCTAGAAATTTGTGCATTTCCACTAGGTTTTTAAATTTGTTAGAGTACAATTTTTCATAGTACTCTGTTCTAATTTGTTTAATTTCAGTTGGGTCTGTTGTGATATGCCCTGTCTCATTTCTTATTTGCTTCTTTTGTTTTTCTTTTGTCACTTTGGTCAGTGGTTTATGGATTTTGTTGATCTTTTCAAAAAACCAGCTTTTGGTCTTGTTCACTCTCAGTCTTTTTTCTATTCTCTAATTCATTTAGTTCTCCTCTAATTTTTATTATTTGCTTTCTTCTGGTGCCCAAAGGATCCTTTGCTGTTCTCTTTCTAGTTGTTTGAGTTGTAGGGTTACTTCTTTGATTTGGGCCCTTTCTTCTTTTTGGATGTGTGCATTTGTTGAGATAGATTGACTTCTGAGTTCTGCTTTTGCTATGTTATATATGTTCTGGGAGGGCATATTTTCGCTTTCATTTGGTTCTATGGTTATCTTTATTCCATCTTTTATTTCTTTGATAACTCAGTCATTTTTGAGCAAGTTGTTCTTCAGTTTCTATGTGTTTGATTTTTTTTTCCTTATTTGCTCTGTTGTTGATTTCTACTCTTATGACTTCATGGTCTAAAAAGGTGTTTGGTAATATTTTAATACTTTGAATTTTGTTAAGTGTTGCTTTGTGGCCTAATATGTGGTCAATTCTGGACAACGTTCCATGTGCATTGGAAAAAAAAGTATAATTGGCTGCTGCTGAGTGGAATGTTCAATATATGTGATCAGGTCAAGTTAGCAGATTGTGACATTTAGATCTTTCATGTATTTATTGAGCTTTTTTCTAGATGTTCTGTCCTTTGCTGAAGTCTGCTTCTATTATTGTGGAACTGCCTATTTCTGTTTGCAATGCAGTTAGTGTTTATCTGTTCTGAAGCCTGTCACTGGGTGTGTAGACTGAGTTGGTTGTCATAGGCTGACATAGGCTGCCATAGGCTGTCATAGGCTGCATGTAGCAATTTGGCTAGGCCATGATTCCCACTACTGTGTAACTGTCCTCTACTTTGTGATTTTCCTGTGTCGTAATTCCTAATCTCTGCCTGTGGTTAATAGATAAGCCTACTGCCTTTGTGTTGATTCTGACTCATAGGAACCCTAGAAGACAGAGTAGAACTGCCCCAGAGTTTCTAAGGACCACCAGGCAGATTCAAACCACTGATCTTTTGGTTAGTAGCAGTAGCACTTAACCAGGGTTTCCATAGGATTATGTTAAAAGAAAATTACTGTGGGACTGCAACACTCTTATTACAAGAGTCTCCCTGGAATGTGGTTTGCTCCACATTTTCTCTTTTTATCTTACAAGAGATAAAAGGAAACCAAAGCAAGCAGAAAACGGAGAACTTCATACCATCAAGAAAACAGCACCAGGAGCATAGCATGTCCTTCAGACCTGAGGTTCCTGGAGCAAGATGCTCCCTGACCAAAGACTGATACAACACAAGGACCTTCCTCCAGATCAAACAAAGAATGAAAGCCTTCCCCTGGAGTGTACATCTTGAATTTGGATTGGTAGCGTACTGGACTGTATAAGAATAAATTTTCTTTGTTAAAGTATCCACTTGTGGTATTTCTGTTACAGTAGTACTAGATGACTAGGACAATGGTTATGTCCTTCCTTACCCCATTTGGTGGATTTTACTTTAAAGTCTGTTTTATCAGAATATTTCCACTCTTGCTCTTTTCTGAATGCTGTTAGTTTGACACATTCTTGTCCATCCCTTTGCAGTTTGTTTGTCTTTAAATCTAAGGCATTTCTCCTGTAAGCAGCATATAAATAAGTCATTAAAAAAAAAACCAGTCTGCATCTCTTTATTGGTGCATTTAATCCATTTACATTCAGCTTGATTATTGATAGGATGAGTATAGTATTGTCGTTTTGATGTCCTTTTTTTTCTTCTTTTGGTGTGTATGTGGTAGACAATTCCTTTGTTCCATTGATTTTTTTTTCTTTATGTATTTTCTTTTCACCCATTACAATGTTGGAGGTTTTTGTATTTGCTGTGTCTTCTTGTTTTTCTTGTTGCTTACTTTGATATATAGGGCTAATAGTTTCCTTTGTGGTTACTTTAATATTTACTCTCATTTTTTTCTAAATTTAAACCAGTCTTGAATTTCTTTGTATCACCTTGACTTCTTCTCCATGTGAAAGGTCTGTGACTACATTTTAAGTACCTTGATTTGTTGTAACATTTACATAATGACATCTTTACTTTTCTATTTTCACTGTTTTTCTTTTGACTTATTTTTATGATTCCCCTATTTGAATTGATATCCAGTTACTTTGTTCTGTGTTGTAGTCTTGAGTTGTTACTTGGTGTTATTGATTTTCTAAACAAAGGACTCCTGTTATTATTATTATTATAGTTTGTAAATTTGGTTTGTTTTTTTTTTTAAATAAAAAAACCCTACATTTCTGTTTATCTGTAAATGTCTTAATTTCACCATCATATTGGAGAAACAGTTTTGCTGATACATAATTCTTGGCTGTCAAGTATATTCCTTCAAATCTTTTTGTATGCCATCCCATTGCCTACTTGTCTGCATGACTTCTGCTGAGTAGCCCAAGCTTAGTCTTCTTGATTCTCCTTTGTAGGTTATTTTTTATTTTCTCCTAGTCACTTTTAAAATTGTCTCTTTGTCTTCAGTTTTGGCAAGTTTGATTATAACATGACTTGGTGTCTTTCATTTGAGATCTGTCTTGTGCAGAGTTCAATGAGTGTCTTGAATAGATATCTTCTCATCTTTCATGATATCAAGGAAGGTTTCTGTTGACAATTCTTTCTGTATATTTTGTTATCCCCCATCCTCTGGTATCCCAATCATTCATAGATTGTTTCTCTTGGTAGAGTCCCATATAACTCTTACTGTTTCCTGATTTATTTTAGTTCTTTTATCTGATTTTTCCTTTAATATACTTTATCTTAAGTCTCACTAATTTGGCCTTTCATTGCCTCAGTTCTGCTCTTTTGACTTTCTACTGCATTGTCTAATTCAGTAATTTTATTATTAATTTTATGAATTTCTAGTTGTTGCTTCTGTATGCTTTTTTGCAGCCTGTTCATCATTATACTTGGCTGCGTATTGCCTCATCACCTTCCTCATCTCTTGAAGAGTTCTAAATATTAATCTAATACTAATCTTGTATTCTATCTCTGATAATTTCAGTAAGTTTTCTTCCTCTGGAAAATTTCTTGATTGTTTTGGGAGTTTCCTGAGACTTCTGTGGTTTCCCTGTTTAAGTGACTGGAAGTTGACTGTTGTCTCTGAGCCATCAATATGTTGCTTTTATTTTATACTTGACTACTGGTTCTAGCTTCTTGTTTTATTTTGTTTTGAAATGTTCAAATAGGCTAGTCAGGTGTGCTAGTTTTGTTATTTGTTCCTTTGAAATTCTAATGTCTTGTCACCAAGTGGTTAGAGCATTAGTAGACATGCAACCCAAGAAGCCATTTACTTTTCTTGTACGGATTCATCTCAGGTGTCCAGGTAGTCAGTCATCAAGGGCATGGTGTAGGCTGTCACCTACTGCCCTAGATGGGCAGGGGTGATTACTGTAGGCACAGATGTCTGGCTGCAGTTGCTGAGAAAAGCAGGGGCTAACAGCTGTCCCTGAGTGTCTGCAAGGATGGCGTGTCCTTATGTTGGACTCTAAGTGAAGGAAATGTTTCTACATTGAATTTCTGGCTCAGGCACTTTGGCAGATTTTTTTTCCCCGTCTTCTCCCAGTTTGTTAAACTGTTCCCTCTGTCAGTCTCAGAGAATAGCTTAGGAAAGGTTTAAGGAGTCAGTTAATGGCATCAGACTCCAGAGCCATGTGAAATGCAGAGAAGGGAGAGGGCTATGCAGGGAGAAGACAGAGAAGTTTACCCTGAAGGAAAGATTTAGGGATATGCATGGTAAGTTGCATGCAAACAGTTAACTTTTCACAATCTATTGCTATTTTTTACTGATTCTAGAAGCATGATTGGAGTCTTTGGGCAGTTTTTCTTGCTGTGGACACCCTCCAACCACCACTACTCCACTCGCCAAGCTGGTTGCAGCTATTTCTCAGTGAGTCAGGTCTTGTAAATCCTATGTACTTATGGACTGTTCTGCTTTCCTGTTCCAAAGTTCATTTTTCTCAACTTTCCTTTTGATGTTCTGGGTTCCTAGAATATCATATGTAATGAATTCATTTCTTCTTTTAGGTCTTTGTTGTTAGAGGGATCACAGGATGCATGTGACTACACTGCCATCTTGGCCTCATACCCTACAAATGATTATTTTCTGCACATTCTAACAAGTGTACATCCTGATACCATTGGAGACATAGAGGCCATCTGATGATCATTCATGACAAAAAGTTGCACCTGAGCTGTAGATATCTGGGGAGAAAGAAAAAAAATCAATGTTTGTGGATTAACTCACTGTATTTGAATAGTTATTTTTCTAATTTTTAATAAAATTGTCTTCCACACAAGTGCTGTTTCAAAGCTTACTCCTATTAGGTTGAGGATAAATTTTCCAGAATAAAACCCATTAGTTGTTAAACCATCTCAACAAACCATTCTAATTTTTTTAAATGCTGATCAAAGAAAATAACAAATGAGAGTTCAGGGCCAATGAATGTTTACAGTTGTTTATTTCAAGCATAGATGAAGATGATAGTTAAAGGCCTTATGCCATAATCTGTAGAGTGGAATGTATAGTTTTCCTGAAGTCACTCAGATGCCACATTACAGAGTTGCTCACACTAGATCTGCATACTGACTTTATTAATGTTTTTCATATTTCTATCTTTATAACACAGCAGATACTCCAGAAAGCACCATAATGACAAAATTGAATGGAACCTTTTCTTGCCTTTAAGGTGTTTCTCAGACCGTAAGTTTCTTAATTTCTAGAAAAATAACTGGTCACAGATGACACCCACTTCCTGACACAATTCTCAACATTTAACAGATGCCCAGTGATCTCTATGAGTTGGGAAGTTAGATATATATTTTTAGAAATTAATAGAAACTGATGTAAAATTGCTTAGCTACATGGTACTTTCAGATTGTTTTCCCCACACTTTCATTTCCATAACCATACATCACCTCTTATTTTAAGCACCAAGTCATTTGAAGTATAAGTGTATTTGAATAAACATTGTGGCCAAAAGCAAAATGTTGAATGGCCGGGGGTCAAATATCAACATCCCACCAAAGGCTAACATCACCATCATCGAATGGTACTATCAGATATAACAATAAATCCAGTTTGCCTTGAGCACCTTAAAAGAGTTCTCAAAAGAACATGGATTGAGAGGAAGGTTGGGCTATCAATGGGATCCAGGCAGATGAACCTACCAGGAAGTAGGTGTAGAGGTGTAGAGACACATAGCTTATAAGAGAACATGGGTTCAAAATACAGATTTGCAGGTCACCATCACATAGGTGGTAGTTAAAAAATAACATTAAAATGAGGTCCTGTAGTGAAAACAAGCAATTGGAGAGTTCGCTCTAGGTCTGGAACATCTATCCACAACTTTTCTCTGAAACATTGGTTAACTTTGACATTTAAGGCATTGGCAAGAAAAAAGACAGACTGAAATAGCATGTGGCTATGGTAGGCAGAATGCCTACCATAGATGGTGCCAAGATACTTACCACCTATTGTGCATGCCCATATAAGCACCTGTGAATACAATGTATGATAATTCCCTAAGTTAATTTATATTCACTTCCTTAATTAACCTTCATTGTATAAGACTCTGACCTATAGGGTTGCTATGAGTCAGACTCAACTCAGTGGTATTGAGTTGGCTGCTGGTTGATTCATATAAGACTCAGAAAGTCTGGTGGCCAAGTGCTTAAGTACTATGACTGCTAGCCAAAAGGTCAGCATTTCACACCCACCAGGCGCTCCTTGGAAACTCTATGGGGCAGTTCGTCTCTGTCTTATATAGTCACTGTGAGGTGGCATTGACTCCACAGCAATGGATTTGGCATTTTGGGGTTTACACAAGACTTGGAAACCCTGGTGGCATAGTGGTTAAGTGGTATGGCTGCTAACCTAAAGGTTGACAGTTCAAAGCTTCCAGGCCTCCTTGGAAATTCTAGGGGCAGTTCCATCTATAGGGCTGCTATGAGTCAGAATTGACTCGATGATTGTAGATTTTCATTTTTGGTGATACAAAACTCTATCTTAAAAGACTCTAGAGTCACTATGAGTCAGACCTGACTCAATGACAGTGGGTTTTTTCAATCATAAAACACTGGAGAGAGGTTCTCTTAATTCAGGTTTTTAAAGATTTTGTGTTGTGAGAAGACCACAAGGCACATCCTGAGGATAGCATCAAGTGAGTATTCCGGGATCAGCAAAAAAACAAGGACCTCACTCTTACAAACATAAGGAAGTAAATTCTGCCAATGACCTGAACATAGTCCCGCCAACATCTTGGTTTCAGACTTGTGAACCCTGAGCAAAAAACCCAGCTACACTGTGTCTTGACTTCTGACCTAGAGAATTTGTAAGATAATAAATGTTTTATGTTTTAAGCCACTAAGTTTGTGGAAATCTGTTACACAGCAGAAGGAATCTAATACAATGACCTGAAATGTAGGAGAATTCTTTTTTATGATAACAGTGGCATCACATTGAAAAGACTCCCTCCTCAAAGGCAATCAATGAGTACAAGTCCAGATACTCAGAGTACGAGCTTGAATCAGAATGTTGTTGTTGTCGTGTGATGTTAAGCCAATTTCAATTCACAGTGAGCCTGACTGGGTTTCCTACACTGTAATCTTCACAGGAGCAGAGAAATAGTCCTTCTCTTCTGTGGAGCAGTTGGGTAGGTCTGAATCTCCAAGTTTTTGTTTAGCAGCCAAACACCTGTCCATTGTGCCACCAGCAATCCTTGATGGCAAGATATGTTCTTTGGAGACTTCAACCTATGGTCCCTCATCCTACTCATCAGTCTTAAAGGTTACATCAAGTTGCTCCCAAGACAAAAATAAATATATTTACATCTAGAGGCCAGGCCAGGCTGCCAGATTAAATGTCACCCCTGGACAAGAACTACAGATATATCTTGATATCTTCAGGTGTAGGTAACAGTTTAAAATGGCAGCAAAAGAAACACTTCATCAACCTCATTGTACATTTAGGATACACACATGATTCAGTTCAGAGAATTCGCTTCCTGTTGGCACAACAAATGTCCACGGAGATAAATTACAATCTTTTCCTCATTCCCTTTGCCCTTCATCTAAAAAGAGAGACATGATGCTTTATTGTCTGCAAATGCTCTCTGCATTTCCTTGTCAAAACAGTCTGATATAATTTGAATAAAGGAGGATTTTAAAATGCTTCCCAACTTAACATTTTCCAGGGTAATATTTTCTTTGAGTTGACAGACAAAGCCTTCATCTGACAAATGAATGTACTCAAGAGATTATATCAACAGTTAATCCAATTAAAAATCTTTGATATGTTCTCTTATCTCTGCTATGAATTTGATTAGCTATAGATTGTGGAGAACTGGAAGTTATATTTACTTTTCACTTAAATCTTTATTAATCATTTTTGTATTTAACTTGAGGGAAATTATAACCTCCTAATTATTTTTTCTTATCTTTATAGAGAAAAAAGCTAACAATGAAAGAATAATCCTACTCCAAATCTGTTTTTCTTTTTCTTCTTTTTCTTTTTAGATTAGTTCCCCCCCCCCCCTGGTTATCTGGTTATCATATGAAGCTTAAACAAATTTATTTCACTAAATTCAGTGAACAGAAGCAAAAGAGAAACACAGAAGTGGCACCAACCAAGTGTTTTGTTCTACTGACTTTTGTTTTGGGGTTTTTTGTTTGTTTGTTTGATTAGCTATGTGCCTCACATTAAAGCATCAGTTTACCATGTTGACCCAATTCTCCAGTTAGTTATTTTAGCATTTTGTTTACAGAGCTAATGAATATGTCATTTGTATGACATAATTTTGACTTATAGAAACGTAGTGAAATGTAACTAGAAAGCCTTCTAGTAATTAGTAAAAGCTTTTGTTGTCAAATCAAGTTTGAATCATATAGACCCTATAGGATATGCTAGAAGTCCCCCATGGGGTTTCCAAGGAGCACCTGTTAGATTTGAACTGCTGACCTTTAGGTTAGTAAACTGAACTCTTAACCACTGTACCACCAGGGTTTCTAAGTCACTAACTGAGGGTATGAACTTCTTTTACTTCTTCCATTAGATCGTGAGGATTTTATTACTTGTTGGTCTATGCATCCTTTTGTATGAAAGAAAGAGGAGAGGCAGGCAACATTTTATTTTATTTTATCTCAATCTATTGTATTCTCTTTCGTATTTGGTGAGGGAAATAACAGTCTTTAGATTTGTGACCTACTTGCTTTCCTAAGAGAGTTATTTTTCTGAGTTACAAAATGTTTCAAACAATCTCCTAGATCTTTCCAATAAACACTTAAGGTGAGAATGTGAGTGCATCATGAGAATGTTTGAAGCCTTCCGCCTATGTATATGGATATTTCCCAGGGTCATCTGAGAGAGATCCACACGCTGCCTGAGAATTTCCAAACTAGATTATTTTATCCACTTCTTTCACAGGTTCAGTCTGAGGGAAAGGTGACATTTTATGATACCTTCCTTGTACTTTAAGCACTGTTTTCAAATTTTTAATTGTTCCTTATAATGTGTTGCTACAGTTCAATTAAAACAAATTCCTTTATTGAATGCTTCCCCCATAAAGAGATCATGGCTATGATGAGAATTCTTTGTTTCTCAGTCATTTGGCTGTCTTTGGCTATCATGAATTTGGCCCTCCTGTCTTATATATCCCTAAAGCTTTGCATGTGTGATTATCATAACTCCCTTTTCTGTGAGATTATGTGTAATTAAGTTTTCAATCAATTTAACTAATTAAATGGAAGCACTGTCTATGGGCTAGATCAGGAGACTAGAAATCTTGATTTCAGTTTATTACCACTAATTCGCTAGGAGAACACAGCAGGTTATTTAATTTCTAATTTCCCTATGAAAGTATACACACACACACGCACGCACACACACACACACACACACAAAACCAAGCCCACTGCTGTTGAATTGGGTCTGACTCATAGTAACCCTAGAGATCAGAGTAGAACTACCCCATAGAATTTCCAAGGAGTGCTTGGCAAATTTGAACTGCTGACTTTTTGGTTAGCAGCAGTAGCAGTTAGCCCACTATATAAATATCTGTATGTGTATATATATATATGGCCACTGCATCAGTTCTCATAGACACACTATAGGGCACAGTAAAACTTCCTCACAGGTTTGTAAGTAGTACTGGATTATTTATAACTGCTAAACTTTTGGTAGTAGCCACAGCTCTTAACTGCTATGTCACCAGGGTCTCCCCTGACTTAAAGTCAGGTCTACAAGGTTCCAATTTTTCTAAGAACCCTACTTTTCTATTTTTAATCCCTTTCTCTTCCTCAAGTCTCAAATCTAAAATTTTAACTATTTCCTTTTCTAGGAAAGCACGGAGATTCAACAGGTCCATTGAGAAGTCCAAAAGGAAGAGTCTGATATCCCTGAGTGACTAACGCAAAATGTTACCTGAAGGTCCTGCCTATCCACTGTTACCCTGGGCTTCATAGACGTTACTGTTTCATATAGTGGGAGGATACCACAATGGATTAAATTGTGTCTCTCAAAGCATATGTCAAATGAAGTCCTAACCCCCAGTATCTGTGAATGTGACCTTGCTTGGAAATAGGATCTCCGAAGATGCCGTCAGTTAAATTACTCATGAAGTCATGCTGGAATTTGTTATTGTTATTAGATGCCAGTAAGTCAGTTCCAATTTATAGCCACCTTATGGACGACAGGAACACTGCCCAGTCCTGTGCCATGCCCAGAGGACCATTTATGTTCAAGCCCATTCTTACAGCCACTGGTCAGTCCATCTTGTTGAGGGTTTGCCTCTTTTACTCTGACCCTCTACTTTGCCAAGCATGATGTCTTTTTCCAGGGATTGATCTCTCCTGACAACATGTCCAAAGTTCATAAGACACAGTCTCACCATCTTTGCTCCCAAGGAGAAAGCTTGTTGTACTTCTTTCAGAGTAGATCTGTTTGTTCTTTTAGCTGTCCATGGTGCATTCAGTACTCTTCTCCGACACCGTAATCCAAAGGCATTAATTTGTCTTCTGTCTTTGTTATTCATTGCCCAGCTTTCGTGTGCATATGATGCAACTGAAAATACTGAAATAGCGTGAGTCATAATCCAATCTGGGTGATGTCCTTATGAAAAGAGGAAAGAGAACACAGACTGGTCATGTGAAGACGGAGGCAGAGATTGGAATGACGTATGTGCAAGGCAAGAAACAGCAAGGATTGCTAGGAACCACAAGAACGAAAGAAGACGTGAAAAGAAATCCATCCCTAGAGCTTTCAGAAGCAGCATCACTCTCCTGCCACTTTCATTTTGCACTGTTAGCCTCTATAATCATCAGACAACACTTTTTTCTTGTTAAGCCATCCAGTTTGCTCTACCTCGTTACAGCAGACCTCAGAAATGAATCTAGATGCTGTATATAGTTCACCGATGAAACATTTTGATTTCCTTTAGGTCTTTATTAGCCACAACATAAGTATTGTTGGAAAATATCTTTTTTTCTAGCAACTTTTATAGTATGGTTTTCAACAAATATAAATAACAGGAAATGATTTTTGGAAGTTACTTTAGAGATAATCTTGCTTAACTTCTTGACTTGCTATGAGGAAAAGGAAGCCCTGGAAGAAGTGTTTCTTTCATCTCAAGAGGTGTTAGAATTCTATGCTTCTGCCCCAGGGTTTTCACCAATATTCACAACTACAACATGTCATATATATTTCATTGCACAGTCAGAAGCATTCATGCCAACTTGCTAAAACCAAGGACTATTCAGATCAAATACAACTCAGCTCAGTGGTAGGACCATTGCTCCTGATTTAGCATCTCTTAGACATCCAGGTGAAAAAGAAAAGTAAGCAGATATCTGCTGGATGACCTTAAACTGTTCATTCTCCACAGGACACATCTTTTTGCAACCTTGTATAATGAATAACAGTTGCCACCCTCTGGACAACAACGAATCTTTACGGACACAGTAAGATTTCCAGAAAAAACAGTTGACAACCTGAGTGAGAAGCAGCAAGCCAGTTGCTATCAATCAGCTATGACTCAATGAAACCCCATACACGTGAGAGTAGAATTGCACTTTACCAGGTTTTCAATGGCTGATTTTTTTCAGAAGTAGATTGCCAAGTGTTTCTGCTAAGTCAGAGACCGATAAATGCGTTAACAGTTCAAAGTATGAAACATCAAAATGAAATTAAGTGAACTCAATTTTTTTATTCCAGCTTTTTCCTTTCTCTGAACCTTTTCTGGGAATGCCTACCAGGCTTCCAACTTACAATCACCACCCCCACTTCATTTAACAAATCCTGAACTTATATTTCCTCCAAGGACCAAGTTAAAACTACTGTAAAGTCTTCCTTAACTAACCGTAGCCCAAGGCAAATATTCCCTTCAAATTTCTTCAATATTTGTGTGTATAATCTACTCTGTACTGTTATGTATAATTAATAAATTGCCTTCAATGTATTATTTAGTTATTCCACATATATTTTTCACTTCACCTGGCAAAATTACAGTGTCCTTGAGGAGCAAGCCATGAATGTGTTTCTATGGAATCTCAGCCAGGATGTAACCATTGAATAAACCTGAGTTGAGTTGACATGAAATGTGAAAAAAAAGAAGCATGAGTTTCTTTGCTTGTTTGTTTGTGTTGCAACCACTCTTGTGGCCTTCCTATCATAATTAAACAAGCAAATAAATGTCACCAGCCTCAGTTAAAACTGATATAGAACAAAAGCGTAATGTCATTAAGGGCATATGGAGTTTCAAAATGAAAAACAATTTTTTATTATGGTTGAAGGAAAATGTACATTCCCATGTAAATTTACATGCCTCACCTATATGCAGCTTCCACCGCCCTCCCTGCCCAGTGACAAGCACACTCTTCTCCTCTGCTCTGTACATGTCTTATCCTCCCAACAATATCCTGTCCTCTCTTCTCCACCCACTTTACTTCCTCCAGTAACCAGTCAGCAGGATGACATCCTACAGATGCATAGAACCATAAAGTGCACACACAATATGGTCACTCTGTCGCCAAGTCCAATCCATTCCTGTCTGAAGAGTTGACCTGCATTATGATCTACTGACAGGGGCAGAATCAGAGCCAGGGGCCAAGATCCCAGGGGAACTCTGAGGCCCCTGGACCATCAATTGCTGTCTTTTAGTGGAGATTTCAAGGTGCACCCCTTTTGATTCTTGTGTTGCCAGTGAGACTCAACTTTGTGAGCTCCATTGCGGCTATCACTGGTGGTGGCCTGGCATCACTGGGTTCCTCCAGTCTCAAGTCGATGTAGTCCCCCACTCACTGGGTCTCTCTGTCTTCTGGGTTCTCTTTCCCCCATGTCATTTTTGGTCCTTGGTGATCATCTGCTGCTGAGTTAGGACCATTACCTGTAACTTCAGATGGCAGCTTGGGAGCTTTTAAGACACCACTCACCAATGTGGGGTTTAAAGACCTCTGTTAGAAAAATGCTAGTTGTGCCAGTTGGCCTCAATTTCCCCTGAGAGCATGGTCCCCGGCCCCCCTCCCCAGCTGCTCTGTCCTTGCATATTGGGTTAAGATGGGAGAAGTAATCATGTTATGTTGAAGTCCAGTTAATGCTGATTTTCTTTCTAATGTGGGCTGTCACAGATTTCACCCAACTAAATTTCTAGCAACTATCTAATCTAAACCCTCCTCTTCTTGCCCTCCCTCCTTCCCCATGCTTGCAGCTGTCAAACAGTCTTTTCTTCTATGCATGAGTCTGTTTTTAAATTCTTACTATAGGGGTCTCATACAATATTTGTCCTTTTGTCGCTGACTACTTTCACTCCACATAATGTCCTCCAGTTGACACCAGATTGTGAGATGTTTCCTAAAATCATCGTTGTTTTATATTATTGCATAGTGTTCCGTTGAGCATATATACCATAGTTTACCTACCCATTCTTCCGTTGTTGGGCATCTGAGTTGATTCCATATTTTTACTATTGTGGACATTGCTGTGATAAACTTTCGTGAGCATGCATCAATTGGTGTGAATGACCTTGATTCTGTAGGGTATATTCTGAGCAGTGATATTACTGGGTCAAATGATATATCCATCTCCAGTGTTTTAAGGAAGCACCAGGTTGCTTTCCAAAGAGGTTGCACCATTTTTAAATCCCATCAACAGTGTAGGGGACTTATAATTTCTCCACAACCTCTCCAGCATTTGTTGTTTTGTGTTTTTTGGACCATGGCCAAACTTGTTGGGGTGAGATGGTATTTCATTCTAGTTTTGATTTGAATTTTTTTAATGGCTAATGATCGTGAGCATGTCCACATATGTTTCTTGGCTGCCTGGATCTCCTCTTTAGAGAAGTGTCTGTCCATCTCCTTTGCCCATCGCTTAATTAGTTAATTGTGGCAATAAGGTCTTCTGTGTCTTTATTGAGCTTTTTTTCTAGACGATCTGTCCAGTACTGAGAGTCAAGTGTTGAAGTCTCCCACTATTATTGTGGAGTGATCTATCTCCTTTTTGAGTGTAGTCAGTGTTTCTTTAATGTATTTATGTGCTCTAGTACTAGGTGCATAAATATTTAGCACTGTTACGTCCTGCTTGTGCATGGAAACTTTAAACAATAAATAGTGTTCATCTTTGTCCACCATGGTGGACTTTACATTAAAGTCCATTTTATCTGAGATTAGAGTTACCACACCTGCTCTTCTTTGTTCATTGTTAGCTTGATGTATATTCTTCCATCCTTTAATTTTCATTTTGTTGCTGTCTTTAATCTAAGGTGAGTTTCTTGTAAGCAGCATATGGATGGGAGGTGTCTTTTGATGCAAGATGTCACTCGATGTCTCTTTACTAGAGCATTCAGACAATTCTAATCAGCTTCCTCTCCATCTAGAACAACTATAACAACTCTAGTACATTCCTCTTTTTAATATGATGGCATCATAATTTTCGTGATATGATCACTGGATTATTTCTTTCACTATTATAGCTTTGATTGAGTTTGGAGCATTCCCAAACTGAGTAAGATTCTAGGTGATGTGTCCCGTATTTGCTTCCAAAGTGTAAAGTTAGTGATTTTGTTCTTCTAACCCAAAAGATTCTTTCAGTATTTCTTGTAGCTTTGGTTTTGTTTTTAGAAAATCTCTGAGGTTCTGTTTATCTGCAAAGGTCTTCATTTCATTTTCACATTCGAAAGATAGTTTTGCAGGATACGTAATTCTTGGTTGGTAGTTCTTCTCCTTCAAGGCCTTGAATGTATCATGCCACTGTCTCTGTACCAGCATTGTTTCTGCTAAGAAATCTGACAAAAGCCTACAGGGCCTACAGGGTTTTGCTATGAATGTAAGCTTTGCTTTGAATCTTCCTACCTTTAAGAGTTTCTGCTTATATTTCTTTTTGTTAAGCTTGATTATAATATGTCATGGAGTCTTTTGAGATCAATATTGAGTGATGTTTGATATGTATCTTGGACATCTATATTCTCTTCTTTTCTAATTTCTGTGACATTTTCTGTTTAGCAGCTCAGCAACAATACTCTCTGTGTTCTCAGGTGACTTGCCCTGTTCAGGAACTCCAATTAATCATAAATTGTTCCTCTGAATAGAGTCCCGCATGCTTCTTAATGCTTCTTCATTTTTCTTGTTTCCTTTTTTCGGATTTTTCCTCATAGATGCTGGAGTCAGTAGCTCTGTCTTCCAAATCAGAAAGTCTGTTTTCCGTTTGTTCCATTCTGTTTTCTTGGCTTTGAATTGAAGTTTCTGTGTCTTTGATTTTGTTCTTGATCTGTTGGATTTCAGAGTACTGTTATTCCATCAGATCATACAGCTTGCTTAATTTTTCATTTTGCTCTGCCGTATTTTGTATAAGATCTAGGAGGGCTCTATATATAATCTTCTTGTATTCACCTTCTGATAGTTTCAGTAAAGCTTCTTCGTGTGAGAAGTTTAGCAGTGCTTTCTTTTGGGGGCTTTCTGAAGCCATGAGTGATTTTTTGGTTAGGCTTTTCTACAGAGTTTGTTGCTTTCTGGGCATCATGTGAATCAATAGAGGCTGAGAGAGATGCTGTGAGGATGCACCACAGTTGTTTCTCTATGCTGTCTTAAAATGAAAGGCAAAAGGTATCTGACAACTTCCGAAGTCAGTCAGGTTTTCAGGTGTATAGGTCTCTCTTCCAAGCTGGCAAAGTAAGCACCTCCATATCAATCCCCAGATGTTATAAACTAGCTCAAAATACAGAAAGGCTACTGCTTTGCTGGCCTCTGCTATTAGGCCTCAGCTGTAGGTGACACTGCAAAATACTGCTTTTCTGCCAGAAAAGTGCTCTCCTCCAGGCAGGCACTGCCTCCTAGCCCAGGAATTAGGTCCAGCTGAGGCCTCTGTATGGGTACATCTCCCTCCCATTGGAACAAAATGGTGTCCCACACAAGTTCGCCACCTGCCTCAGACAGGCTACTCTGTGACAGAGGTGGAAAGAGAGGCCAAAGATGTCGAGATGCATAGAGTCCACAACCTCTGTTGCCAGGCCCCAGCTGTAGGTAACATTGTATAAAATACTGCTTTTCTGCCAGAAAAGCCCTCTCCTCCAGACAGGCTCTGCCTCCCATCCCTGGAACTTAGTCCAGCTGGGGCCTCTGTTTGGGTGTGTCTGCCTCCCAATGGATCAAAATGCATCCCATACAAGTTCGTTGCCTGCCTCAGGACTGGCTACTCTATGGTGGAGGCAGAAAGAGAGGCCCAAGATGCCAAGATGCACAGAATTCAAAGCTGGGCTCTCAAAATATGGCAATTTCAACTGCCGATCCCACCAGCAGTCCAACTGATATTAGCTGCTAGTCATGTCCCAGCTCTGCCCACCAAGCTCTGCCCACCAGCTAAGACAGAGAAAAAAAAAGTTAAAATAGTGAGTTACCTTCAGTCCATGCAAGCCAGTGTGCACCAAAAGTAGGGTCAGTGAAAGAGAGGAGGTTTTCCATTCAGTGGTATGAATCCTAAATTAACAGTACTATGCAACACCCCAGGGCTTGCTAGGCATCCAGAAGGCTCCATTTAATTACCAGTTCAGGTCTTGGTTTCCAGAGGAATTTATGGAGATGTGTGTTTAGTCTGCCATCTTAACTCTGGCTCCCAATTATTACTTTTTTTTTGTTTCAGTTTATGTATCATATTTGGGAGACCAGAAATATATTTAAAAGTTAATATAAAGATCAATAGCAAATAGATTTTTGCAGAGTGGTTTAAAGTAACCTTTGAGTCAATAATTGTGGTCTAGAAGTACAATATATCTTTGTACTAGAATCATTTTGTTTTTCCTTGCTAAGCCAATTCGTATTCTGCCATGCTTGCTATTCACAATTGTTCCAGTGAATAATGTGTATTAGAGCTAACAGGGATGGGTCTGTAATGTTAAATAGCAGCAAGTCAAAGATGATGAGACTTATCACTTTTTTTGAGTCATAGATCAGATACTAATATTGTATTAAATCTAAGTTACCTGGACTCATAGTCTGCCATCCTGTTTGCTTGCAAAATGCCAGCAGAGAGACAGGAAATCATAGGATGTGGAGAACAAAAGTTGCCTGTACTTAAAGGATGACAATGAAACAAAATGAAGTTTCTCTAGTTGAAACAATGAACTGTTTAATTAAAAGAAATTCCTATTTGTTATTCATTAAGATATGTATCACTGAGATTCATTTTAGAACAAAAGTCAAATATCTGCTTTGTAACTCCAGTGATATATTCACATGGTTTTATTTTCCCAGATAACACCGGCTGCTGGATTAAGAAGGGTGGAAAAACAAAACAGGGAAAAAACCTCTGCATTTGTGCTCCCCTGTATACTGAACATGAAAACCCTGGTGGTGTAGCAGATAAGTGCTACATCTGTAATCAAAAGGTCAGCAGTTCAAATCCACCAGGCATTCCTTGGAAACATCATGGGTCAGTTCTTCTCTGACCTACAGGGTAGCTATGAACTGGAACTGACTTGATAGCAGTGAGTTTGATTTTGGTTTTTGTTTATATACTGAGCATATAGCAATGTCTCATATAAGATTAACAACATCAAACAAACTGTTTCAGAAGTTATGATTATTCCAGAGATGTAAACAGGGGGTGAGAAAGTGTATGACTAAGAACCCTCCTGAAAACTTTACAATTAATCCTCTTAAAATTTATGTCCACCAAATGATGACAGATCAAGGCTTTTCTAGGAAATTCTGAAGGCAGCCTGAACCTTGAATACAGCTTGTGTGAGAAAATTTCAATGAGTGGAATAAAAATGCCTTTATTAAAAAGTAAAATTGGTCAATGGAGGAGTAAATGTGATACAAAATATAAAATATGCACAGTGACACCTTTTCCAACACTGTGTTGATTAAAGAGATTTTACTTCTTAGTTTCTAATAAAGAAATATCAAATTATGTGTAGTGACATCTGTTTCCATTAAGTACAGCAATTTCTTAGAGAGGAACAAGATTTTCAACACAACAGTAGCAGAATTGTCAATCAACAGGCAAGAATGTTCCCTGGCCTGACTATTGTTGATGAATCTCTGATGTGGTCTCCCAGGAGTGGATGGACTAAAGCATTGGTTCATTGGTCTGTTTAATCTTCATGCTTGCTGAGAAAGAGATACTCCTTGATTTAAAAGCTGCCAGACTGTCATCTCAAGAGGTTCATCCCTTGTCATTCTTACTATCCACAATCAGAGAAAATGACTCCTAGCCCTGTTACAAAGCATTAGTATAATGAAGAAAGAAATCTAAAAACAGAACCTGAAATTTTTAGCGAGGGGATAGGTGCATGTTTATCTCTACCTATTTTTATGCCCTTGCCGTCAATAGAATGACATCATTGTTTAAGAGTCTTTTTTAAAGTAAAAAAAATATGTGATAGGGTTTGAGTTGAGTTCACAGTTACATCTTTAAGATAAACCTAAGTTTTGCAATCATGACATTACATTTAGAGTTAAAACTTTGATACAGGATCCGAAACACATTGCAAGCAACTTACAAGAAGGATGTCAAGTCTGGTAAGATTAACCATTTCAGTGCCCTACACCAACACATTTGAGACACATAATTCTAGGTCCGATGAGAGCTGACATTGCTTTCAATTCTTCACTCAAGTTTCCAGATTTTTTCTTCTTACCAACTCTCAACATGCAATTTGTTGAGAGTCCAAGGTTAAATTTACATGTCTAGTAGATTAATTAATGTTACAGAAATATTTAGTTTTTGCAATACTAGATGACAGTGTTTACTTGGCATTGTATGTGGCAGATACACATGTTTACAGACAGCCACATTTACACTTTCATGCTTATCTTTATTTACTACTCAGATCATATTGTTTGCTTTGGGTTAAGATTTGTTTACTTCTCAGTTTCCAGGCTCGAACACATTGAATTTGCTAATATGATCACCACTCTGGTACTGATTATTGGCATTATATTCAGTGTTAACACTGATCCACTGTAATGATGCTTTGTAATTATGATTGGAATGAAGAGACTATGTATTAATACACATTCATAACGGTGTATGTTCTCACTGTTGTTGTAAGGTGCTGTATAGTCAATATGACATGAGTATAACCGTCATGTGACAGGGTAGAGCTGTCTCATAGGGTTTTCTTGGCTGTGATCTTTACAGGAACAAATCAGATATTTTTCTTATGGAGTCCTCAGTGGGTTCAAACTGCCACTCTTTCCTTTAACAGACTAGTGCTTAATGGGTGTGTCACAAGGATTCCATCACAGCTGCATTATGTTATTTTGAAGGATCGCCCTGAACACATTCAAGAAAAAAGGAAAACTGAAAGAGAATTCATGCATTTGAATTGTGATGTTGGTGAAGAATAGTGAATATGCAGTGGATTGCCAAAAAAAAAAAAAAAAAAAAAAAAACAGCAACAAATAATGAACTCTTGGATGAAGTGTAACCAGTACGCTCACAGAAGTGGGTGTGGCATGATTAGTCTGGATTTGTCTGGCTGTCTTCGGGCATGTCATCAGAAAAGAGCTCTACTTTACCAAACAGGATGTCGTGTTTGGTTAAGTAGAGGATCAGTAAAACAAAGTTGTCAGTGAGATTCATTGATGTAATAGATGTAACTGTGGACTCAAGTATATCAACAATCATAAAGATGATGCAGAACCAAACTGATTCTTCCGTATTTAAGGTCTCCATGAGTCAGAGATGACTCAGTGTCAGCTAGCAACAAGCAACAAGTAAGACACAAGAAAAAGTAGAACTAGGTTTTCTGGTCCAGAACACGGTCTCAGGACAAAGCACCTATTGACTAGACTGTGGATCTGATATGTGGAGAACTGGTTCTAGAATAGGATCCCTAGCACTGTAAAACTACTTTCCCTTGCATATCTAAGGACTTTGTAGTCTCTAATTTCATCTGACTCTTGAATCCTAATTTTAACTGTTTCCTCCAGTCAATTTAAAATGACAGGTAGCAGCTTATGAAAATGTCATCTTCACCTCGTGGCTATGGCTATCAGTATATTATCCAAAGATTTTGTTTTTGTCTAGATGGCACTTGGCTGGCTGGCTGGCTGTTTTACACACCTTCAGTAATGTTTCAGTTAAGACCTCACAAATGTGGTATCATTTCTGAGACATCTAGATGCACATGTGATCTCTACAATCTAAAATAAGTAGCCACACAGAGGACTAATAGAGTCTTGCTGAGTATCCTACCCCAGCTATACCTGTTTGAAAAAGATGCCTTCTTTTGTGACCAAGTTTTAGCTTCTCTTCTAAAGATAGTTAGTGTAAGAGCTCTTTGCAATAACTAGGCTTCTTTAAATATCTTCGTAAGTTAGTTTTCCATGACTTACAATTCCTCTTCTTCTGAAAGACATTATTTGTACCTTACTTCAAAAAGATACTAAAGACTGACTTTGTTCTGTTTTAGCTAATAGGCTGAGTTCTAGAATTAATTCTTAGATCAGAATATCTTTAATTGGCCCTTGCGAGAATGGGAGGGCTTTCTGTTCCTAAAAAGAGATGGTTGGAGGAAGTGGCTTTTCCAAGGGCTTTCATATGCTGTCATTAACTGAAACTATTTTGCTAATTTGTTCTCAGAAAAGTATGTTGTTGGGTTCAGGGATGTGTCAAATGCAAAGACTGAGTTTTATACAGAATGAAAAAGTGAAAACCTGTTGATGGGATTGCAAGGGATTAAGCAGGAAACAAAATAGACAAATATCTCTGCCCATGAAAAGTCAATACTCTGTGGGAGGATGTGGCTACCTTAGCTCCAGATACTTTGGTTAACAGAAAAGTGTACCTGAAACACCTTTCCAGTAAAGCAGGGGAGAAAAAAAATCCACAACAGTGATTATTATCTCCAGATTAAACAGGTACCTAATATACTTGCTCAACAAATGGATTTTGAATTTTTATCTAGTTCAGCTTCAGTAAATCATGTAGAAATCATAGTATCTTTGTATTTAGAGAGTTAGAATAACAATTAGAACTAAAATACATTATCTCATTCCAACAAATCAGTCCATAATAAAAAAGCTAATATTTTCTCAATAGTGAAATATTGTTTTCTTAGTGACCAATATGCATGCATTGGGTGGGGGTGGCAGGGGTGGAGGTTAAATAAATTATGTCCCCAGTCCACCTTTTTTGTGTTTCCTACAGTTATATTAAAGAATTAACTATGACCAGGGTCCCTACTGAAATGCATTGATTTTCCGTTTCTATCATGTTCCAGAAATGGTCTAGGTTTTGACTGAAAGAAAACTAGCATGAAAATAATATACATTGGCATTAAATTCTTCTTACTCTACTTTAAAAATGTATCCTGAGAAAGAAGAACATAATAGACAACAGTATTGTTCATAGAAATTAGAGAAAATGGGAATTATTTGGGTATAGATAAGAAGTTCACACTTATCTGCTTCTATTAGTATTAGAACTATATCTGTTCATCATCTGCCACTGAACTCCCAAGCAAGGTAGTCACTTGGGTTCAACATCATTAACGTTCACTGTCAAGTCGCCACAAATCCCACATTCCCCTCGTCTCTCAGGCTTAAAAAACTCATTTAACACTGAGGGCTAATTAATTAACTGGATTTTCTTATACTTTATTCTAAACCATTAGAACTCAGCCTTGTTCAAATTTAGGTCACCGAAGAAATCTCCAAGCATCTTTGTCTACAGAAAATCTAACCACTTTTTTTTCCCCCTGAATGTTAGTAATCAGATATTATTGGTAGTAAGATTTAAGACGAAACATTACATTAAAACAAATCAGGGAGGGATGCATTCTAGAAGTATTTCATAACCCTCATTAACACAAAAGTCCTTATTATCAAGATGCCTTCTTGTTTTCACCTTACATGTAAAATGGACTTTATCTTACAATACACCAAAAAAAACTAAACCTACTGCTGTCGAGTCAGTTCTGATTCATAGCAACCCTATAGAGAGAGTAGAACTGCCCTATAGAGTTTCCAAGAAGTGCCTAGAAGATATGAACCGCTCACCTTCTGGTTAGCAGCAGTAGCACTTAACCAGTATGCTACCACAGTTTCCTACAATAAACAATATCACTAATTCTGGAAGCAATGTGAAACCCTGATGCTAAACATCTGTGTACATTTGTTTATGGGACAGTGTCTTGTTTCCTATGGATAAGGGAAAAAAATAAACTTCCTAAAACAAGGGTTGCCAGATTTTTCCATGTTGAAGTTGTCTGATTTAATACTACGCCTAGTCTTTTATTTGAAGCTGAAAATCTCCTGGAAGCAAACAAAACATGAAAGAAAATAGGGATTTATATAAGTGTATATAAATAAAGTGTCCTTATGCTGCAAAGTTTCAGCTTTACAAATATTCATGTATCATTTTCCATAAACACCTACCAAAGTCAGACCGTTTCTCCAGTTAGGATGAGATACTCCCTAGTGCCATCAGAAATGTATGTTATAGCATTCTGTATTACCTGCTCAGATTTATTCAAAAATTGTTTCCTAAAATAAAATTCAAGCGCATCTTGAGGTAAATTCACAGTAGAAAGAGTCAGTCAGGAGCTAAATTGTTTTTAGAGATTTATTCGCACAGATGTGAATGAATTATTCTGGCCGACAACTCTTCAAAATCCTGTGGGTGAAAGTTTGATGACACTACTCAAAGCTAGATTTTCAAAATGTTAATTCCCAAAGAAACTGAATTTGAACATATTTACAATAGTATGAGAAAAATTTTGGAATTGCTTTCCTTTTCTCCTCTTGGAAATATAGCTGGAAATGTTTGTTGAGATGAGAACTCTCCTAAATGTTCATCTACTATTTAAACTAACCTTTTAGAATTAGGAAACCCATTGTTTTCTGGTCAATTTTGACTACAAGCAACTCTATACAGAATTAGGAAAAGTGGAGTCTAAGCAACTGGATTATGGCATTAAAAAAAAAAAGCTCTGCTGTCATGTGGATTCTAACGCATAGCAACCCTGAAGGACACTGTAGAACTGCCCCACAGATCCTCCTACCTTTTAAATATTAATGGACATCGACTGCCACTGTCTCCCATGATGCTCCTGGTAGGTTCTAACTGCTGACCTTTCAGTTACCAGCCAAGTGATTAACCATTTTGCTACCAGGGCATATGCCTTTGTAAATTAAATAATTGATGATAAAACCAAAACCAAAAAAAAAAAAAAAAAAAAAAACTACTGGTATTGAGTCAATTCTAACTCATAATAACCCTATAAGACAGAGTAGAACAGCTCCATAGAGTTTCCAAGGAACACCTGGTGGATTCAAATTGTCGACCTTTTTGGCTAGCAGACGTAGCACTTAATCACTACGCTACCAAGCTTCCAACTGATTATGTATATTCGTAGAGTATAGTAATTCAAATGACTATCCTATGAGTGACTGCTTATTTTGCCAAGCCAAGTGCCGTCTTAGAAAATCCAAATCTAAATGCCCAGAGCACATATGTCCACAGGTTGAAACACAGTATGAAAAAGCCTGGAATGTTTGAGTGGTTAGAGGTTAGGAAGCCTGAATTGACTGCCAGACTGCTGTCTGTTTTCGTATTCTGTAAGTTTTAGTCCAGATTGTAAATTGTAAAAGTGTCCTCAGGGCAGCCTCAGAACATACTAAACTTCCAAAACATTCACTAGAAGGACAATGGCCTCAAGTACATCAGACAGTTTTTAAGATTTTAGGTAACTTGTGTAAGGATCAGTTTCCCTCATTTTGCAGTTTACGGTGAGTCCCTGAATCTGAAGAAATCTGAGTTTACAGGATTTACTTTGGAACATTCACAAGTCTCCTAATCTTCATGATGATGGCAAACCTACTACTGTCAGTTCTGATCATAGTGACCCCACAGGACAGAGTAGAACTGCTCCACAGAGTTTCTGAGGAGTGCCTGGCAGATTCGAACTGCTGACCAAAAATTTTGGTTAGCAGACAGACATAGCACTTAACTGCTATGCCATGAGGGTTTCCTCATAAAGAACAAGCTTCTATAAATCCCAAATACTCTCAAGTTGAGAATATCACAATTATCAGAGATCTCATAAAATTTATTTAACAATAACATTGGGTTTGAACTACCGACCTTGTGGTTAGCAGTGGTCCGACTCGATGGCACTTGGACTTGGCCAACATTGAGTGGCTTTAAGGACTAAAAGTCAAACCAAATCTGTTGCTGTCAAGTCAATGCCAACTCATAGCAACCCTGTAAGAAAGAGTAGAGCTACCTCACAGGGTTTCCAAGGAACAGCTGGTAGACTCAAACTGCCCCACTTTGGTTAGCAGCTAAGCTGTTAACCACAATGCTACCAGAGCTCCAACCACAAGGAAAGTTCAATACAGCTTCAAAGAGGACAGCACACTTGATGGACTAATAGATGCATGCATTTGGTAAGTAATCAGATCTAGCCTGTCACTAATAAGACTAAGTTAGCCTCAGAAAAAGTAAAAATTCCTATAAGCTATGCACCTTCATGGACTAAACCACCAATGCGTACCAAAATTTGCTTTCCCGTGAATCAAGGAATCTAGTCTTTGAAGACAAGACTTATACATTTTTTATGCTGACAAATATCCAGAAAAGTACCTTGCAGCCTAGCAAGGCCATTGCTGTTGAGTTAATTCTGACTCAAGGCAACTGCATGCTTTGCAGAGTTTTCTTTGACTTAACACTTCTAGAAGCAGATTGCCAGGGGTTTTATCTGCAGTGTTGCTGGGTGGGTTCCAACCATCAACCTTTAGGTTAGTGGCAATTTCAAACCACTAGCAACACCCAACTCTTCCCTAAATGCTTATCAGGTGAATGTAGACACCAACAAATGGGAACTTCCAGCTTCCAGTACAACATATAAAGACCTTAGAAATAGTCACTCCCATCCTCACAACAACAAAAACGAAAAGGAAATCAACATCTCTTCATATATCCATCAGAAAATTAGGGCAATGAAGGAAAACTGCTCTCCCTAAAGCTGAAGTTACAGGCAGACACAGAGAATCACAGCATATCAGGAACAGAAACCACTACCCCTGGAGCCAGCATTGGTCAGCAATACTGAGGGATAATTGACCAGTTGCTGGAGAATGACTCCTTCCTTAGTTTAGTTTAACAAATATGTATGGAGCATCTAACAGATGCCATTAAGCAGTACCAGAAATCCATTGCCTTTGAGTCGATTCTGACTCACAGCAATCCTACAGGACAAAGTAGTACTGCTCCACAGGATTTCCAAGGCTGTAAATCTTTACAGAAGCCAACTGTCACATCTTTCTTCCATGTGTAGCTGGCAGGTTTGAGCCATTGACCCTTTGTCTAGAAGCAGAAAAATTAGTCACTGCTACATCAGGTTGCCTCTCTAGAGGCCATAATCTATGGATGTCCAGATCAAGAAACATAAGTTCAGTGAACTTTAAATAACTGGCTAGTGCTTGATCACATTCTGTATATTAAGTTGAAACTTAGAAGGAAGAGCCAAAAACCATGAATTCAAATTGTGACTTTGTTACTTTTATATATTAAGTTCCTTTAGTATTTTCATCTTAGTTTCTTTGTATGCTAAACTATTCTACTAGTATTTGTCTTATTAGAGTGTCATAAAAATTGAAGACATTTATGTGGAGCAGTACTTTCAACTATAAAGTATTACTATATGATAGCAATGATTTTTATTACATAATAGTCTGTGTTTCTAAGTAACATGATTGTATCATGGTGTATATATTGCCAATGCCCTCCAAAGACCATCAGGAAAACACTGGTACTTGAACAAGTTGAAATGATTTCACTTTGCAAATAGAGAGAAAGTCCACTATAGGAAACCATAGGGTCTTTCAGTAAAAAAGTGCTAGACAAAACTTATTAGAGGATTCATGTTTGTATTAGGTGATTTGGGGGAAGGTTCAAGAAACTGGGGCTTTGTTCTGGATTAGGAGGTAAAAGCTATTCTGTGGGTGTTTTAGGCTTGATTGACCAAACAATCAAAACCAGTAGAGAGAGAGAGAGAGAGAGAGAGACAGAGAGAGTGTGTGTGTGTGTGTGTGTGTGTATTTCAGGGAAATAGTTCCTGTGATTGCAGCTGGTGAGTCCTAAATCTGTGGGTCAGGAGGCAACTTTGCAGGCTTGTCATGTCCCATGAACTGGAGGTCAGAGACTATGAGATGAATACAGGATTGAGAGAGAGAAAGTCAGTTTTGCCAGAATAGTCACTTATATACTGGAGGCAGGCCGCTCCCTCGAAGAAATTGTCCTTCAATTGTCCTTGATGCTTCCATTAAATCACAAAGTGTAGAATGATTACACAGTGTCTGCCATACCACTGAGAATCACAGCCTAGTTAATTTGACAACACGGTATTAACCATCACATTGGTAATTTTAATAAATCCTATCTAGAAGGAGAAAGAAAACCCCTGTGGCTTAGTAGTTAAGTGCTATAGCTGCTAACTAGTAGGTCAGCAGTTCAAATTGGCCACGTGTTCCTTGGAAACTCTATGGGGCACTTCTACTGTGTCTATATGGTTGCTATGAATCTCACCTACCTTTATGGCAGTGGGATGGGTTTGGGTTTTCAGAAGGTGGAAAGATTAAAGTTGAAGCCTGACATAGTTGGTGACAAAGCAGCACTCGCTTATTAGCTAGGATATGAGCATGTATGTTCATTTTTCTGGTTTAAGTAATTTTCATCAGTGTGTCTGTGTTCAGACATGATTATGCAGTGATCTTGGTTTTGTCTTGATCCACCACAGAGTGGTCTTGTCAGATACTGACGTCCCATGTAATTTTTTGTGTTCCATAGGGGACACCATGCCTTACTATGAGTGCCAGGCCAGCTCCTGGCAACAACAAACAATGAGTGACTAGTGCAGCCGTCTTCCACATGTCAGGGACTGCTTTTCTTTTTGTTAATGTAAGTGTGTACACGTGAGTGTAGGGGTCCTGATGGCCCAGTGATTAAGAGCTCAGCTGCTAATCAAAAGTTTGGCACTTTAAATTCACCAATCACTCCTTGGAAATCCTGTGGGGCTGATCTTCTCTGTCCTATAGGGTCACTGTGAGTCAGAATCAATTCCATGGCAACAGGTTTGATTTTGTTATATAAGTGAACATATGTGCACATATCTAGAAGCTCAGTGTCAAAGTCTACTTCTTTACCTAAAACTGAATAAGTTCTCAGTCCCTTCCATTAATAAAAATTAAATTTTTTTCATTAATAAAATATCAAATGAGCTCATTATATTTGCATACAGTTCTTATTTTTGTTTTATTTGCTTAGCTTTCAAGTTGAAGCCCTATAACGTTAAACAGAATAAAAATGTGTAATGATATGATAACTACATATGGTATGAAAAGTGCAACCAAGTGAAGGAAAACAAATAAGCAAAAACGATAATATGACTCCAAAAAAGAAATAAAGTCAAAACTTTAGCAAGGAAAAAAAATAAATAAAAAGGTTTATATAAATGATTTTCTGACTTACAGTTTTGATTATGTCTTAAACCACCCTCCCTGCCTGCTGTTAATATATATATATATACGTGTGTATTTGTAGGGCCAAGAAAAAATGATTATTGTTTCCTCCAAAATGTATTTATTCCAGTATGTAGCACTGAACAATGTTGCTTAACCATACCAACAAATCATCTTCATTCTCAACCATACTTGCATTTTGCATGGAACTATCTATGCCAAATGGTCATTTTTCTCACATTTATTATGTTAACAGGATAAATGCCAGCATTTGTCAACATCTTGTAAATGATGAGTCTTAATGAGGCAAGCTACTGTTTCACTCCTCTGAGGAATTTCATCTCAGGATAAGCAAAATATCAGGTTAAAACAAGTGGGAGGGAATCCCAGAGAGCAAACCTTTTCTATCAATGTATATTCCTTCAGGTTTTGCTCAGAGTGGGTTCTAGGATTCAGGCCAATTTGGCTTAAACCTTCATACAACATTTTAATTATATTTTTAACAAATCCAGCAAAAGGAAGTTCACATGCTGATCCAGCCAAAAAAGCAGTATCTACAAGCTGAGAAGAATACAGGATAAAGGGATACATTTAGAGACATTGCCAAACACGAGTGAATGCAAGTTTTTTTTTTAATACCAAGCCATGTATCCACTCACACTGAAGTAGTAAAAAAAAAGGGACGGGGTTGGAGGGGTGAGGAGGAGAGGAGGTATTCTTACCCTAGGATAACTGAACCATTAACATTTTATTTAACACACTTATGTTACACTTAGGAGTAGAATATGTGGCAATTTATACAAACATTGTTTGCAACACAAAGATGTTAAAACCAAAACCAAACAAACAAAAAGCTCAAGGCCGTTGAGTGAGTCTATCCTGATTCATAGTAAAGTTATAGGACAGAAGAGAACTGCTCCACAGGGTTTCCAAGGGGGGTAGCTGGAGTATTCGAACTGCTGACCTTTGGTTAGCAGTCAAACTCTTAACCACTGCACCGCCAGGGCTTCCTGAAGATGTAAAGACAAGACGATTGTAAAATAAGGTAACGCCTTGACTTCCAATGAACTCTGTAACTAGCCTGAAGTCAGTGTAGGTTGATGGCTAACCCTTAGGGCTGAGGATCAGAAATATTTGATCTCTGCCTCAATTGTGACTCTGGTACTTATGAAACAAACGTAACTGTTGTTAGTTGTCACTGAGTTGTCTCTGACTCATGGTGACCCTGTGTTAAAGACAACAAAGTGTCACCTCATCCTGCAAGATCCTGGCAATTGTAGGTATACTCAAGCCCATTGTTGCAACCACTATGTATTTTGAGTGACTTCTAACTGAAGGAGCTCAATCTCCAGCACTATATTGGACAATATTCTATTACAACACGTATCACTTTCATTGACTGATTTTCGGAAGTAGATTATCAGACCTATCTTCATTTCAAATTCCCTGTTACTATAGGAAATACTGGTGGCATAGCTTCCTGCTTCATATCAACATGCAAAACACCACAGTAAAATAAAGTAAAAGACTGGGAGTGGATAAACTGAACACACTTAGGAAAAATAATTTTATTTCATTAAATATCAGTCTCTTTACTTCCATCATGGATGTAATAACACTATCTAAATTTGCTTTAATAATTAAATATGATAATATATTTAGAACAGTGTTTAATAAAAGGTAACTGTCACTGTTACATCTGCTAATTTGAATGGAAAAGGCTGTATCTTGGTATTAAAGGAAAATAGTGACCAGTGGGAAAACCTGGTGGTCTAGTGGCTAAGTGCTATGTCTGCTAACCAAAAGGTTGGCAGTTCAGATCTGCCAAGTGCTCCTTGGAAACTCTATGGGGTAGTTCTATCCTGACCTGTGGGGATGCTATGAGTCAGATTCAACTTGACAGCAGTGGATTTGGTTTTTTGTTTGGTGAGTGGCAGGTTACAGATACCCAGTGGGAAAGGAAAGAGTTACAGAGTTTCTTGTTTACCAATACACGCAATGGCCCTTAAGGATCCAGTTTGCCTACCACTATCAAGTCAATTCCAACTCATAGTGACCCTATAGGACAGAGTAGAACTGCCCCATAGAGTTTCCCAGGATTGTACTGAATATTTGAACTCTCAACCTTTTTTTAAGCAGCCATAACAATTAACAACTACACCACCAGTGTTTCCACCCTTTAGGGAGGAGTCTAAAATCACCAATAGGAAAGTGGAGAAGATGAAAATAGCAATGGACTAACTTACACCATACTCACTTGGTGCAAGGCACCATTTGAAGTGCTTGACTACATACAGATTTACTAATCTTCATAATAATCTCATGAAGTAGGGACTCACGTGCTTCTCATTCCAGAGATAAGGAAATGAAAGTACAATTTGAAGAAACAAGTTTCCCAGTTATACGTTTAGTCGATAGTAACCAAGAACCAAATCTAGCTGCCATCAAGTTGATTTTTATTCTTGAAATTCAATGTGTTTTAGAATAGAATTATGTTTTTCAGGGTTTTTTAATGGTTCTAATTTTTCAGGTTACTAAGCCTTTCGAGTTACCTCTGAGTAGATTTGAACAACTAACCTTCAGTTAGTAGCTGAGTGCTTAACTATTTATATCACTTGGAGACGCCTCAGTGAATAGTAATCCCTCTCCACCAAAAAATCAAAATTTTGCCATCAAATAAATTACAACTATAGCAATTCCATAGTTGTAATTGCCACGGAAGATTCCCAAGGCTGTAACTTTTACAAAAGCAGGCTGTCACATCTCTTTCCCATGAAACAGCTGGTGGGTTTGAACCAACAACCTTTTGGTTAGCAGTGAAGTGGTTAGTCACTCTGCCTCCAGGGCTCCCCTGTAAATGGTAGGCGACTAGCAAACTTACATAGAGTGGTTCCAAGGCCCCATGCTCTTAACTCGCAACCTGTGGACTGACAATCCAAGGGTTCTGAATGAACACTGCAGTCACAGATGTTGTGCCATGACCCACTAATTCATTGGCCAGATATATATTGAGAAAGAACAATCATATCTGGAATCTAAAATGTTAGAAACTCATAGCAAATCAGATCACGTTTTGAGTATCATACATTCAGCTGCTTCTGGGTTACACACACTAATAATTGGTACAGCATTTGAAGCTGGAGGCCAAAGAAAAAATCTTATTCTGATATTGCTATTCTCTGTAAGGGAAGTCTTTCTTCATCCCTTTATTTAAAAAAAGAAAATAAAAGAAAGCTTAAGTGTACAAAAGCTGAACCCACAGTTTGTTTAGAGTAACCACTTTCAGTAGGCTCTTGTAAGCCACTTAGCTGAGGGGAGATACTAACATGCTGATATTACTGATAATGAACTAATAGAGTCTGAGCTGATTTCTTGCATTGCTCTGCGCCCTCAACTGCCGCTGTGAGCATGCAATTTCCATTTGACTTCATAAAGAGAACTGCAAACAAATCAACTGCCTAGAAACAGGAGGGGGAAAGCCTAGAATGATCCTTGACTGACAAAAGGAAGGAAAAGCACTCTGAAAACCAGTGAATATCAACAATTTTATTCCAATGAAGCTGCAGGAAAACAGAAGTAGAACAATCTTAAGATGGGTCAAGGCTGCTTTCTGCAGAGAAAGGTATGCAATGTTACCTGATGAGAGGAATCTGCTGGTGTCTATCCACTAGTGCCTGGTAAATTACATGGGATTGGCAGATTTGGAAGCATAGGAAGTTACTGAAATAGGAATTAAAGAGTTCAAGTAAGAACAGGTTAGAACGCGGCCAAACACAGATGCATTTCGGAGCTCTATATGCTTATAAGGGAAATAATGGCTTTCTATGAGTCAATATGTGTGACCTGACAATATATATTTAAGAGTCCCTTGGTTTTTTTTTTTTTTTTTTTACAATGAAAGGAGACTATTTGGAAAGCTGAATCACTTAGAAAATTCCCTTTAGCCACTACAGCAGGAGGCAAAGGATAATTAAGTTTGACAGTTCTCATATGACTGTTCTGGTTATTTTTTCTTGTCAGTGTGGGGAAAATCCAACAACAACACCCTAATTCTTGGATATCTGGGAGGAAAGTGGGGGTTGGGGTTCTAGTGCTTGAAGATCAGTCTGAGTGTTTGAGTCAGTAAGATATTTGGCTCAGCAACAAAGGAAAGAGGTAAGCAGTTACACCCTTTTCTCTTAAGACATTAGTGATTTTATTTTTATTGATTTACTAGAAGCTATCATAAATATGAATGTTAATATTTACTTATGTTTGTCATAACGTGAGATGGATTGACACAGTGGTTTCAACAATGAGTTCAAACATAGCAATGATCCTGAGAATGGTACAGGACCAGGCAGTGTTTTGTTCTGTTGTATACAAAGTCACTATAAGTTGGAACCAACTTGGTAGTACATAATGACAGCAATACATTTGTCATAACCAAGACCTGATTTTTACCTTGTCCCTTAATTTTGCTTTTGATAAGTGCTAATATGAGTGAATGATTAATTGTAATCAAATATGTTAATTTTATTCCAAAATTAAGTGAACATTTCTCCTTTAGTATCAGGGCAAGTGATGGTGGTATCTTATCTCTTAATATTTAACTAGAATTTTGTAATTAACCCCATTGGTTTACAGCCATGATATTTACATTACATTTAAAAAAATATGTTTAGAGTAGCTGGGGCAGGAGGCAGGGGACCATGTTCTTAGGTGAAATCGAGCCCCCTTGTCACAACTAGCTTTTTGCTAAGAGAGCTCTCTGCACCCCACATTGGTGAGTGGTCCCAACTCAACAGGAGCAGATGCTCACTGAGGACCAAAATGACAACCCAGAGGACAGAGAGACTCACATATGTAGGTGTCTACGTCAACTTGGGACCAGAAGAACATGATGGTGCCCAGCCACCACCAGTGATAGCCGAGACGGAGCTCACAAAGTTGAGTCTCATTGGCAACACAAGAATAAAAAGAGGTGCACCCTGAAATCTCCACTAAAAGACCTCAATTGATGGTCCAGTGACTTTGGGGTTCCCCTAGGAGCTTGGCCCCTGGCTCTCATGCTGCCCTTGTCCATGGATCATAATGAAGGTCCACTCTTCGGACAGCAAGGGATTGGACTTGGCAATGACTGACTCGTCGGCACTTGGCTGGCATATCTTGGATGCACTTTATGGTTCTATGCATCTACAGGATATCCTGCTGGCCTCTGACTAGAAGCAAGGGAATGGGTGGAGAGGAGGGGAAAGGAGACTGTTGAGAGGATGAGACATGTATGGAGCAGAGAGGAACAGTGTGCTGTTGCCAGGCAGGGAGAGCAGTGGAAGCTGCACATAAGTGGGCATGCAAATTTATATGGGAACATATATTTTCACTCAATCATAATAAAATATATATATGTGTTTGTTCAATTCAGTAATGAAGGATTCCAATCCATCCTTGAAACAGGACTACTCTAAACAATATCAGCTCAAGTGATATGCTTTAAAGTTCTCTCTCTCACACACACACACACAATCTGCATCTTTAAGTATCTTCTTTTAAAGTAAAAGGCCTTAACTTTTTCAGATAGTCTCGAAGAATATTAATCTATTTTGAAGTCCTGAGATGCATCACAATGCACTTATAGATTGTGCGTACTATCTGGTGTTTTATCATCAATGGTTTTCACCAGGTAGCTATAACCAAAAAAAAAAAAAAAGTAAAACCAAACTCACTGCTGTCAAGTTGACGCTGACTCATAACGACCCTACAATACAAGGTAGAACTGCTCCACAGAGTGTTCAAGGAGTGTCTGGCAGATTCAAACAGTCAAACTTCTAGTTAGCAGATGTAGTAACTTAACCACTATGACATCAGTGTTTATCAGACCACATATAAGATTGCTTGCTGTACCACTAGCCATTAAGACAATAGATACAGAAATCACAATAGCCTAGTATGCAGCTTGCACCTCCAATATCTACTAATTTACATTGAAGTAAGCACAATCTTTGCCTTTTACAAGAATTGAATTAGTGCAAGAATGAGAAAAGATGGGAGACACTGACTTTTTCCGTGCCTGAAAGTGAAGATCTGAAAAAGTGCTATTCCCGTGAACCTCCTTTCTGCATAGCAGAGTTCCTGGGTGTGCAAAAGGCTAACACACTTGGTTGCTCATCTAAAGGTTATATGATTAAGTCCACTGCAAGTTACCTCAGAAGAAAGGCCAAAAAATCAGCCATTGAAAGCTGTATGGAGCACAGTTCCACCCTGGCCCACGGGCGTTTCCATAATTTACAGTCAACTCCATAGACTGGTTTACTGGTAACTGGTCTTGTCATAGGTAAACTAGAGAACATCCATTAGTCTTACCAAAGTATTATGGGAAGGCTGATTAACTGTATTTACCCATTTTCCTGGTGGGGGATTTCTTTAACAAACACTGTTTTCCAAGATCACAGAGCTGACTTAAAAGCCAATATTATCAACCAGGAGATTGTTCTCTACCTCTTGCTGTCTGTAGGCAAACAGGCCTGCAGCCTCTCTGACACAAAACTATGACCACAATGCCTTTTGCTACCGAGTGTGGGAGTGCAGTGTATTTTTCCTTCCATTTTATTTAAAATATGTGACTAGAGTTGGACGAGTTAGTGAATTTCCTGTATCAGTTACCTATGCTTTCACTACATAAGACTTCTAATACTGGAATTAAACCAGCGCTAGAGGCTTTCTGAAGAAAGTTACTTCACGAGTGAAGTGAATGGATGTGGCAGACGATATGACCATGGCAGGTAATATTGGCAGGAAATTCATAGATGGAATTGTTCTCATGTCAAATAGCCGTTGAAAAGATTCACTTGACTGAATTGCCATTCATGCTGGAAAGCACACCAGTTGAGAAAATTACCACAGATGATTGGGAGAAAGAAAAACAAGACTTAATTTTTATTTTCCATAGTTTCTTATTCTTTTTTTCTTTTTTTTTTTTTCCTCCCAAAAGGTGAGTGCTTATGCTTGATGGTACCCAGCTGGATTTCACAGTTTTGGGAAAATGCCCAAAGGGATGGACGTGTTTGGGGAAGAAGAATGGTTTCGTCGTGTGAATAGGCTGTGGTTATCATTCAGAGGACCCCTCCTATGATGACAGATAAAGAAATACACTGCAGATACCCTGGCCAGAATGCAGCGCCCTTTGAAAGTCCCAGACTGCTTCACTCTGCAATTCCTTTTGGTTAAGACGTATTTTTTTCAAGAAATCTTCTTAAAAGAACAACATAACTGACAGAATCAACCAAATTACTATATATGAGTCCCTAGTCCACTTCCCCTACCTCATGAATAAAGGGCTTTTTGAGAGTGTCTGTTTAAAGATGCGTATCATTTTTGAAGCCTCTGCAGCTTGCAGGCAGCTGTTGGAAGTGGCCACCTCATCAAGCTCATATACTGGACCTTGGCCCAATATATAAGCACATTCTCTTACATTGATAGAAAAAGAGATTCTGAGCCCACTAAAACAAACTCTTTTTAAAATAGGTAGAGCTGTTTCTCACTGTTTATTTTCTTTGAATACTTGAGATCTGAAAGATACACCTGTCAGCACCACACAGAATCTGATTCTTCCTTCCCCTGTTGGTGCCATTTGAGTACAGAGAACAACCTTCAAAAACTGCACTGGAAACATATCCAGATTTGCCTGCCAAATGTCACATAAAAGCAAGGGAGTCTGAGAAGATGAGTTGTCATCAAGAACGGGTGAGTGTTTGCCTTACTGGAAAGTTCCAGAGGCTTTTCTGGATCAGTGGAAACAAGTAAACATTGTGTTCCCAAAAATTCCAGATGATTTTAGGACCTTGTATTGAAGTTAACTCCAACATGCTGTCTAATCAAGAGTGTATAAAACTTTTTTGTTTTTTTCCTAATCAGTTTTGAAGAACATTTACTAATCTAAGTAGATAAATTTAACAGGGTGTGTTAGTAATTCTGGCTAAATTCATGAGACTATGTATAAAGAAGAAGCATAACTAGATAGCTTAGAGAAGAACTCAGTTATTAAATGGGGTAGGAAGGAATTTGTTCCACATGGACACCAACATGAACAAGGCAATAGAAATGGGAAATCAAAAACACATCTAAGAAGAAACCCCATTCTAGAGTAGGGAGACAAGGAGAGAGGTGGAAGTGAGGCTGAAATCAAAGTTTGAGGCAGGCTCAAAGTATGAAGTAGTCAATTTATTTTGAAATTAATAACATCTCGGTTCAAGTACTGGCCCCACCACTTACTACTAGTGTTACTGTAAGCGAGTTATTAAACTCTCTAGGACTTGGTTTTCTCTTCTGTAAGATGGAAGTAGTATTATTTATTCATAAAAATTATTGTAAACATTAAATGTAATAGTGCATATAAAAACAACTTAGTATATTTCCTGGAACACAGGAAATGTGCCAAAATGTCACTAGTGTTCATTGTTTTCCAATTAGAAAAGAAAGTTAGCATTTAAAATGATGTTATCTTTCTTGATTTTCTTATTCTAAAAATTTGCTCATGTATTCCTCTGTCTCTAGAATTTAATGAGTTGTTGTATGTAAAGTATACTAACACAGTATCTGGAACATAGAAAATACTTTACAATGATTAGGTAGTATATTATTGCTCACCAGCATTAGTTTTCTAGTATTAATTCCTTAACCAAAAGCTAGTATGAGAGAGTCCTTAAAAGCCAAACTTTTGTTCCAGGGAAGCATGTAAAAAATAAGTTCAGCATATAAAGAATCTGGAAGTGATCATTCCCATCCTCATAACAAGAAAAAAGCTGAGAAACTGGAAATGTACAACTCTTAAATCTAGCACAGAATTCAAGTCACATGGCAGGTTGTCATCCAAAAAACTGGAAAGACAGACTGATACAGAGAATCATTGCTTACAGGGAATAGAAACCCAGGAGTAGAGTACAGGATGTCTAAAAGACCTAATCATAGGACTGTGCACTACTTCTGCTACCAATACCACGTGAACTCTGACAGCACAGTGCAGGCAATTAAAACAGAAAGAACGCGGTTTTTATGTCATGGCTGACTTTCAACCAAAAATTACAAGGTATTATAAAAGGTAGAAACACAGTCTGAAAAAACAGGGCTACCGTCAGAATCAGTCTCAGATCTGGCAGAGACTTTGGAATTATCAGCCCCGGAGTGTAAAACGATTATGATTAATGTGGAGTCCTGGCGGTACAGTGATTAAGAACCACAAAGTTGGCCGTTCGAATCCATCAGTTGTTCCTCAGAAGCCCTATGGGATAATTCCGCTTGCTTCTGCAGGGCTGCTACAAGTCAGAAACACCTTAACGGCAACAGATACAAGTATGCTGAGCAATTTACCAGAAAGAATGGAAAACATACAAGAGCAGAAGGGAAATGTAAGTGATGAAAACTCTAAGAAAAAATCAAAAGTAAATGCAAGAAATCAAGGCCACTGGTACAAAATGAAGTGTGTCTTTGATGGGGTGATCAGTAGATCAGGCTTGGCTGCACAAAGAATCAGCGAGCCTCCTGGAGACATATCAGTAGAAATTTCCCAAAGTAATAAGCAAAGAGAAAAAAAGACTGAAACAAAATATTCAAAAACTGTGGAGCAACTTCAAAAGGTATAGCTGTTTGGATTATTAGGACTTATTCCCAAGAATGCAAATGCTTCTGAGTATGTCGTTGCCGAGAGACAGAAAAACTGTCCGGGAGACCATCCAAGAGGCATGGGTTTATTTATTGAAACGGAAACTTACGAACCGGGGCAGCAGTACTGCATCCAGTGGGGGCTGACTGGACAGGCTGTTAACCGCACGCTGATAAGGGCAGCTAGGTTTTTTATGAGTGTCTCTTCCCCCTGGGTCCTACTGACTCTGATCCAGAGGAGTGTGTCATATGTTATCATGGTTATGTTGACTGACCAATGTGGTTGGTGACAGCATGTTGCCACTTAAGCCTGCCATTACAGATGTCAGCAACTGCAAGGTGGATCCCTTCCTGATGGGGATTGTAGCCACCTGTTCTACGTCAAAGGGTCAGTGTGTGGACATAAAGTAGTGAATGTGAGCATGAGCTATTTGGAGTTTTTCAGTTCCTGTCTTCAATATCGTTGTCTTAATTTACTTTGACCAGAAAGCAGGAAGGGTTATGGTCAACGTTTCTTGGATAGGCACGTTCCAGTGGGTAATTATAGGGTGATATTGTTCTGATTCCACAGAGTAGCATACACGTAGTGGCAATTCCAGAAGGAAAAGAAAGAAAGAAAGAGAAGAAACATTTGAAGTACTAATGACACAATTTTCTGAAGTTACTAACAGTTGTTACCAAACCTCAGATATAGGAAGTTCTGAGAACAAGATAAAATACCAGATATCTACACCTAGGCATATCATCTTTAAACTGCTGAAAATCAAAGACAAAGTTTTGAAAGAAGTCTAATGGGTAGTGCTTACCTGTAAAAGCAGCCTTCTCTCTAGAAGGAAACCCTGGTGGTATAGTGGTTAAGTGCTATGGCTACTAACCAAAAGTTTGGCAGTTCAAATCTGCCAGGTGCTCTTTGGAAACTCTATGGGGCAATTATACTCTATAGCATCACTATAAGCCAGAATCTACTCAGAAGAAGTAGGTTTGGTGCTTTTGTCTCTGTCAAGAAACGTTTAACGAAAAAACAGAATGGAGTGAAACACTGTAATTGTCAAAAGAAAAATCCACTGATTCAGAATTGTCTACCTTAGAAAGTTATTCTTCAGAATGAAGGAGAAACAAGTACTTTTTCAAACAAACAGAAATTGAGGGATTTTGCCAGAACTAGGTCTACCTTTCAAGGAAAATTAGAAGTTCTTTGGAGAGAAAGAAAATGATAGAGTTCAGACATTCAGATCTATTTGAAAACAAAGTATTCTGTTTCCCCCAGTCAATTCTGACTCCAGTGGCACAGTAGGACAGAGTAAAGTTGCTCTAATGGGATTTCCAAGGAGAAGCTGGTCGATTTGAACTGGCAACCTTTTGATTGGCAGCTGTAGCTCTTAACCACTGCACCACTAGGGCTCTGAAGACAAGACAGTCAAGAAGAAATAAATGAAAGTAAAATAAAATGTTTCATTTTTTGTATTGTTAACTTATCTAATAGATAGTAATTTAAAATAATAATAGTAAAAATATGTTGGGTGTTTATAGTTTATGGATAAGCATCAATGTTAAAGAAAATAGAAGTGACAAAAGGACAAATATTGTATGAGACCCCTAGGACAAGAACTTAAAATCAGACTTATGCATAGAAGAAAAGACTCTCTGACGGCTGCAAGGGAGGGAAAGGAGGGACGGCGGGGGACGGGAGAGGGTTTAGATTAGACAGTTGATAGAAATTTGGTTGGGTGAAATCAGAGACAGCACACATTAGAAAGAAGAACACAATTAAGTGGACTCCTTCCATCTTAACCCAATACTGCAAGGAGAGAGTAGCTGGGGCGAGGGGCCGGGGACCATGCTCTCAGGCGAAATTGAGGCCAATTGGCACAACTAGCATTTCACTAAGAGGGATCTCTGCACTCCTCATTGGTGAGGGGCATCTGGGGTCTTAAAAAGCTGTCGAACTGCCATCTGAGGGTACAGCAAATGGTCCCAACTCAGCAGAAACACATGATCACCGAGGACCAAAATGACAGGGTGAAAGAGAACCCAGAAGATAGAAAGACCCACATTACTGGGTGTCTGCATCGACTACTGACCGGAAGAACCAGATGGTGCCTGGCCATCACCGGTGATAGCCACGATGGAGCTCACAAAGTTGAGTCTCACTGGCAACACAAGAATAAAAAGGGGTGCACCGTGAGATCTCCACTAAAAGACTACAGTTGATGGTCTAGGGGCTTCGGGGTTCCCCTGGGAGCATGGCCCCTAGTCCTGATGCTGCCCCTGCCCATAAATCATAATGAAGGTCCACTCTTCGGACAGGAATGGATTGGACTTGGTGACACAGAGTGACCATATCTTGGATGCATTTCAGGGTTCCAGGCATCTATAGGGTATCCTGCTGACCTCTTACTCGAGGAAGGGGAGTGGGTGGAGAGGAGGTGAAAGGAGACTGTTAGGAGGATGGGACATGAATGGAGCCGAAAGGAAGAGTGTGCTGTCACTGGGCAGGGAGAACAGTGGAAGCTGCATATAGGTGGGCATGCAAATTTATATAGGAATATACATTTTCATTCAATCATATGTTCTTGGTGAAAGTTTGCACAGCAGTTAAGAATTCCAGTTAATAATTACCACAAATAAATCAATGACGTTAATTACATTTTTCACATTATGTTGACATTATAGTTAATCATGTTCTGGTTGTTCTGTTTCCAATATTCCCTGCCCTCTTATCTTCTAATCTTTGCTTTTAAACTTTGACCGTTTGAACTCATACAAGTGTTTTTATAGAAGAGCACCAATCTAAGGGGTAATAGCTTTTTCTTTTTCTTTTTTTATTTAGCCTGCCGATCCTACTAGCAGTAGGTCTGAGATTACCAACTAGTCAAGTCCCGGCTCCACCTGCCCACTAAGACAGAGAAAAAAACGTTACAATGTTGAGTTACCTTTGGTCTGTGAAAGCCAGCACTAGTCAAGAGCAGGGTCAGTGAAAGAGAGCAGGTTTGGCGTTCATTGGCATGAAGTCCAAATTAAGAGCCCTATGCCTGTCCTAGGGCTCACTAGGTGTCCTGAAATCTACGTTTAATTATCATTTCAGGCCTTGGTTTCCAGAAGGATTAAGGGAGATGTGTTTAGTCCACCATCTTGACTCCACCTTCAGGGAGAATAGCTTCTATTTTGTGTGTCACTCTGTTTTTCTGTTAACATGCAATCTCTGGGAATATTTTGAACTATGGGGGTCTTCTGATCTCAGATGGTTCACTCAGTCTGGCCATTTTTAAGAATCTCAATTTTATTCTGCCTTTTTCTCCCATTGGAACCAGGATAGTCTTTTGGTCAGACCAGTCAGTGGTGGTAGCCAGCTTTGGTGGTCTCAGGATAGTTGAGGTTATGGCTCCTGTAGATTATCAACGTTGTATACTTGTTTCTCCTCTGTGATTTTGATTACCTTCTTATTCTTTGGCTTCCAATATGTCAAGACCAATAGCTATATATTTAGATGACTGCTCCCTAGCTTTTAAAACCTCAGACACTACTTTCTTCACCACAATGCAGAACATGATATTTGTGAGCTTTATTATGCCAGTTGACTGAGTTGTTCCATGAGACTATGGTTGTAAGCCTTCTGAGGAATATCTGTAATTGTGTCTTCAGTGACTATAAGGGCTTGCAGAAACCCTAGTGGTATAGTGGTTAAATGCTACAGCTGCTGGCCAAAAGGTTGGAAGTTCGACTCCACCAGGCACTCCTTGAAAACTCTATGGGACAATTGGAAACTCTATGGGGCAACTGTCTATAGGGCTGCTGTGAGTTGGTATCGACTCAGCAGCTATGGATTTGTTTTTCTTTCTTTGTTTGTTTTTTTAACAGAGCTGCATTAAACACACACACATAGATACTTCTGTCTGTTCTCACATACATGGACACTTGCACCTACCTGTGTACGTAAATGCCTGTGCCCTCCCATCTGTGATCCTAGACTTGTTTTTTGTTCTTTGTTGGAGATGTTTCCTTCTTATATGTTCTGAGTATTTCCACAGTTCATCAGTGTTCTCTGTGGTTGCACAGTATTCCATCGAATGTATGTACCACACCTTATTTATCCATTCATATGTTGATGGGTCCTTTGGTTGTTTTCTTTTTCCACTATTTTGAATAAGGCTGCAGTGAACATGTTGTCTTTAGGTGCCATTGAGTTGATTCTGACTAATAGCAATCCTGTGAACAACAGAACAAAACACTGCCCAGCCTGTACCACCCTCATGATTGTTGTGCATGAGCACATTGTTGCAGTCATTGTCTCCGTCCATCTCATTGAGGATCTTCCTCTTATTTGCTGGCCCTTTACTTGCCAAGCATAATGTCCTTCTCCAGGGACTGGTCCCTCATGATAGCATGTTCAAAGTATGTGAAATGATGTCTCACCATCCTTGTTTCTAATGCATATCCTGGCTGTACTTCTTCCAAGACAAATTTGTTCATTGTTCATAGTGGTCTATGGTATATTCAATATTCTTTGCCATCACCATCATTTGAATGCATCAGTCCTTCTTTGGTCTTCCTTAATCGTTACCCAGCTTTCACATGTTTAAGAACAAATTGAAAACATCATGGCTTGTGGCAGGCACACACAAGTTTTCAAGTTGATATCTTTGCTTTTAAACACCTTAAAGAGTTCTTTTGCAGTAGATTGTCTGATGCAATGCATCTTTTGATTTCTTGACTGCTGCTTCCATGAGCATTGATTGTGGATCCATGTAAAATGAAATCCTTGAGAACTTCAATCTTTTCTCTGTTTATAATGATGTTATTTATTATTCTAGTTGTGAAGATTTTTGTTTTCTTTATGCTGAAATGTAATCCATACACAAAGCTGTGGTCTTCGATCTTCATCGAGTAAAGTGATTCAAGTCCTCTTCACTTTTAGCAAGCAAAGTTGTGTTGTTGCATAGCGTAGGTTGTTAATGGATCTTCCTTCAGTCCTGATTCCATGTTCTCCTTCCTATAGTCCAGCTTCTCAGATTGTTCGCTCAGCATGCATTTTGAATAAGCATAGTAAAAGGCTACAGCCATGATACATATCTTTTCTGACTTTAAATGAACATAGGAGTTCTTGTATCTGTTTGTGTCTCTACATTTAGGTGTCCAGGGTACATTCATAGAAATGAGGTTGCTGAGTCATAAAGCAGTTCTATTTCTAGTTTTCAAAGGAAGAACCATATCATTTTACATAATGGTTGTATCATTTTAGAGTCCCATCATCAATTGATAAGGATTCCAAGCCCTCCACATCCTCATCAGAATTTGTTGTTATTAGGTTTTTTGATCAATGTCATTGTACTTGGGGTGAGATGGTATCTCTCCAGTGACTGAGAATCTTAGACATCTTTTCATGTGCTTGTTGGCTGCTTGGATGTCCTCTTAGATGAAATTTCTGTTCATGTCATTTGCCCATCTTATTATTGAGTTATTTTTTTTTTATTGTTGAGTTGTTGAAAATTTCTATAAATTTTGGAGAGTAGACCTTTATCCAATATCTCATTTCTGAAGACTTTTTTCCCAACACATAGATTTTCTTTTCACTCTTTGGATAATGTTTTCGATAAGTTTTAAATTTTTATGAGGTCCTATTTATCTATTTTGACTTCTTCTATGGGTGTATTTATTATGATGTTTGTTATTCTAGTTTTACAAAAGTTTGGATTCCATAGTATTTTGTACCCTCCTGCCTCAGAAATTTTATAGTTTTAAGTGTAACAGTTTAATCTTTGATCAATTGTGAGTTGTTTGTATATAAAATGGTGTGAGCTAAGAATCTTGTGTTTCATGTTTCCACAAGTGGATATCGAGTTTTGCCAACACCATTTATTAAACAATAGACTTTGACCACTTGTTGATAATCAGCTGTCAGTAGGTGGTTGGGTTTAATTCTGCATTCTCAGTTCTACTCCACTAATCTGTCTATCTACTTACTTACCTACCTACCTGTCTGTCCATCTATACTTAAACCAATATATGGCTGCTTTAATTGTAGTGGCTGTATAGTATGTTTTGATACTGAGGAGTATGAGGCCTCCTGCTTTGTTTTTTATCTTCAATGTTGCTTTGGCTATTTGGGCTTTCTTTCTTTGTCATATGAAATTGGTTATTAGTTTTGCCATTTCAACTAAAAATGTTGTTTGGGATTTATATCAGTATTGCATTTTATCGGCAGATCACCTTAGATAGAATTCGCATTTTCAGTATAGTAGGTCTCATCTCATAGTTAATATTTTTGTAGTTCTCTTTTAGCTTCTTGTAGTAGTCTTCTACAGTTTTCATTGTATTTAGTCTTTTATACCCTTTATTATGTTAATTGCTAAGTATTTCTAGCTTTGCGGACAATTGTAAATGGTACTGTTTTCTTGATTTCTTTTTCAGAGTACCCTTGATTAATGTAAAAGAATTGAACTGTTTTCAATATTCAATGTTGCTGAATTCTTCTGTTAGTTCCAGTAGCATGTTTTGGGGATCTTTATGGTCTTCTATGTATAGAATCATGTCATCTATGAGTAGAGGTAGTCTTACCTCTTCCTTTTTAATTTGGATATGTTTTGTTTATCTTTCTTGCCTTATTGCTCTGCCTAGGGCTTTCAGAAAAATGCTTAATAAGAATAGTGATGATGGGCATCCTTGTTTGCTTCCTGTTCTCAGAGAGAAGGCACTCAGTTTTTCCCCACTGAGTCTTATGTTGTTTGTTGGTTTTGCAGCTATGTCCTTGATTATGTTGGAAAATTTCTCTTTTGTTCTTATTTTACTGAGGATTTTTATCAGGAAAGAGAATTGTATTTTATCAAACACCTTTTCTGCATCAAATGATATGATCATATGGTTCTTATCCTTTGTTTTATTTATGTAGTAGATTATAGTCATTGGTTTTCCAATTTGATTCACCCTTGTATCCTGGTACAAATACCTATGTATCATGGTGAATGATTTTTTTTTTGATATTTCTCTGAATTTTGTTGGCTAAAAATTTTGTATCTATGTTTATGAAGGATATGAATCTGTAATTGTGTATATAACTTTATTTATTTTATTGTTGTTGAGACTACACACAGCGAAACCCACTCTGATTCAACCATTTCTATATAAACCATTAAATAGCACTGATTACATTATTCAAGTTGTGTAGTCATTTTCACCCTCCTTTCTGAGTTGTTCCTTCCCTATTAACATAGATTTATTGCTCCCTAAGGTTCGTATCTAATCTTTTGAGTTGACGTTGTCAATTTGATCTCTTGTAGATTGTGCTTAAAAGAGAATAATGATCAGAATAGACAAATTTTACTACTTAAGCTAAACTAGTGTTTGGTTTTTAAGATTTCAGGGCATATTTTTAGTTTAAGCTTTAAAGATTATAACACAAAGAAAACAAAAATTCTAACAATTGGACCAATAAGCAACATCATAATAAAAGGAGAAAAGATTGAAGTTGTCAAGGATTTTGTTTTACTTGGATCCTCAGTCAATGACCACAGGAGCAGAAGTGCAAAACTCAAATGATGTATTGCATTTAGCAAATCAGCTACAAAAGACTTCTTTCTCATATTACAAAGCAAAGATGTGAGCCTGATCCAAGTCATGGCATTTTGAATTGCCTTATATGCATGAGAAAGCTTAACAATAAATAAGGTAGACCAAAAGATAATTGATCTACTTGAATTATGACATAAGTGAAGAATATTGAATATACCATAGGCTGCTGGAAGAATGAACAAATCTATCTTGAAAGAAGTGCAGTCAAAATGCTCCTTATAAACAAGGATGTTGAGATTTTGTCTCAAGTACTTTGGATGTGTTGTCAGGAGGATCCAGTCCCTGGAGAAGTACATCATTTATGAAAATAGAAGGTCAGCTTTAAAACGGAAGACCCTCTATTAGATAGATTGACACAGTGGCTACAACAATGGGCTCAAAGACAGCAACAACTGTGAGTACTGAGCAGGACTAGGCAGTGTTTCATTCTGTTGTACGTGTAATCACAACTACACCTAGCAACAGCATTGAAGTGTATATGGAGTGCAACGATCACAAGATATGAGACTTGAGCCAAAAATATAGGAATCATTTTTTTAATTACCTTTTTATCTAGGATATCATACCCAATATATTGGCTACAGGTGTCTGTCCCCCTTCAAAGGATATCAAGAAGCTCAGCAACTCATCAACATTTGCTGTAAAGACCCCATCCAGCCACTCTCACCTATTTTTTGGATTTTTGTCACATCTTCTACCATGGACTTTAAGCTTCCAGCATTGTCTTCTGTTGTCTCTTGCCAACGCTGAAATAAGAGTGATCATTTTAAAACCTACGTCTCATCAACATGCTCATGTTCTCAATAGAACAAGAATGACTGCTTTCCAGTTTACACAGGTTTAAAGATTATGTTCTCTTCTTCAAATTTTGTGTGTGCCTATGTGTACATTCACTTTTGAAATCATTGAAGATTCACAGGAAATTGTAAGAAATAATACAAAGAAATTTCCTGGCTCCTTTACCTAGTTTCTTCCAATGGTAACATTTTACAGTTTGTCTATCAATCTGTCATTTACTTTGAATCAATTTTTGTTTAGGGTGTAAAGTTTAGGTTGAAGTTTATCCTGTTGACATTGCATACTCAACTGGTCCAGCAATATTTGTTCTTCTCCCATTAAACTGTTTTTATAAGTTTATCAAAAGTTGGTTGGTCTTGTGCATAGGGGATTATTTCTGGGTGCACTGTGTTTGATACATGTATCTATCTTTCTGTGAATATCATACTGTCTTGGTTACTGGGACAATAGAGTAGAATTTAATATAAGTTTAATGATTTTTTCCACTTTACTGTTATTGTTCAAAATTATTTCAGTTATTATAAAGTGTGTGTTTTTCAGTATAAGTATTAGAATAAGTTTTACATATCTAAAAGGCAATTTTGCTAGGATTTTGACTGAAATTACATTAAACCTGGAAATCAATTTGGGGAAAATTGACATAGTTACTAACTGAATTTTCCAGTCCATGGATACTGTCTGAGTCTTCATTTATTTACATCTTCTTTCACTTTTTTTATCAGCATTTTGTAAGTTTCAACATCAACAGCTGAGGTACAGATTTTGTTAGTTTATACTCAAGTATTTAGTTTTCTCTGAAATATTTATAAATGACACTCCTTTTTAAACTTTACTCTTCATAAATTCATCAAAAAAATGCTGATCAAATTCTGTGCACCAATTTTGTATTCTGAGGATATTCTTCTTTTTTAAAAACTATTTTAATGTGCTTCAAGTGAAAGATGACAATCGAAGTCAATTTGTTATGTAACCCCCTCCCCCCCACACACACCAAAAAGCAAACTCTAGCTCCCCTCCCCAGCCTGTAACAGCACAATCCTCCTTTCTATCCTGTACTTCCTGATTAATTCAACCAGCTCTTGTACCCTTCCTCTCCCCCGCTTCCGTCTTGCCTCTGAGCAGAAGCTGCTCAGACAGCCTCCTATATATAGTTAAGCCAAGAACCATGGACTTCACCAGCATCACTCTACATCTTATATAGACCAGTCCAATCTTTGGGAAGTTGGCTTTGTATAGGTTTCAGCTCTGGCATAGTAGAATCTGGGGGCCATGCCTTCAGGAAACCCTTCAGGATATCAAACCATCAAGTCTGGTCTTTCAGTATAGCTTTAGTTCTGCACCCCATTTTTCTCCCACTACATCAGGAACTCTACGTTCCATTCCTTGTCAGTGTACTGATTGGTAATAGTCAGACACCATATAGTTCTTCTGGTCTCATATTGAGGTGGTTTCTTGATCGTATGGTCCCTTCAGTCTTCTGAGCTAGTATTTCCCTCATGTCTTTGATGTCCTTCATATTCCTCTGCTCAAGTGGATTGGGAACAATTGATGCTTTTTAGATGACCAGTTGCTAGCTTTTAAAAATCCAGACACCACTCACCAAAATGTGCTACAGGATATTTTCTTAAAAAAAAAAGGAAGAAAACTTAGTTGTGCTGATTGACATAAATGTGCCCTGAAACTGTGGTTCCCACCCCCCTGCACCACTACAGTGTCTTTTGAAATGTTGGAATGTATTTAGGAACTTTTTAGCTTTTGTTGTAGTCCACCAGTGTTAATCTCACTTCTGTTGCATGCTGCCACTCCCTTCACTTAACCCAATTCCTGTTTACTATCTAATCTGCAAATATTCCTCTCCTTCTCTCTCCTCCCTTGTAACTATCAAAGATTATTTTCTTGTGTCCTTATAATAGTGGCGTCATACAATATTTCTCCTTTTGTGACTAATTAATGTCACTCAGTATAGTGTTTCCAGATAACTCCACGTTGTTAGATGTTTTCCAAGATCATCATTGTTTTTTCATGCTTGTATAGTATTGCATTGTGTTGATATACTATAGTTTGTTTATCCATTCATTTATTGATGACATCTAGGTTGAGTCCATCTTTTTGCTGTTGTGGACAGTGCTGCAATAAACCTTGGTGTGCATCTATTTGTTTCATGTGACAACCCTTGTTTCCCTAGCGTATACTTTAAGTGGAGTAAAGGTAGAGGGAACAGCCAAAGAAGATTGTGTAAAGGGAAAGAACAGGCTGGGAAAATTGGAAAAAAGGAAAGGACGCAGGCTAAGGAGACCAAGCAAAAGGGGAGTGAGCCAGCTAGGAAAACGGAGTAATGAAAGAGGGAACTAGCTAGGAAGATTGAGTAAAGGGAGGGCAAGCTGGCTAGGAAGATTGAGTAAAGGTACAGGGAGCAGCCCTCACTTGTCTATCAGTAGAGGCTTGCTTGTTGTTGTGATGCTGGAAGCCATGCCACTGGTATTTAGGTACCAGCAAGGTCACCCATGGTGAACAGGTTTCAGCTGAGCTTCCAGACTAAGAGTCAGTAGGAAGAGGACTCAGCATCTACTTCTGAAAAGAATTAGCCAGTGAAAACATTATAAATACTGGCCCAACACTGCCAGATATAGTGCCAGAAAATGAGCTCCCTGTGGTTGGAAGGCACTCGGAAGATGGCTGGGAAAGAGCTGCGTCCTCAAAGTAGAGTCAACCTTAATGATGTGCATGGAGTAAAGCCTTCAAGATCTTAATCTGCTCATGTGGCCAGACTCAAAATGAGAAGAAACAGCTGCAAACATCCACTAATAATCAGAGCATGGAATATGAGAAGTATGAATCTAGGAAAACTGGAAATCATCAAAAATGAAAGGGAACATATAAAAATTGATATCCGAGGCATTAGTGAGCTGAAATGCACCAGTACTGGCCATTTTGAATCCAACAATCACACGGTCTATCTATTCCAGGAAAAAAATTTGAAGAGGAATGGTGTTGCATTCATCATCAAAAAGAACATTTCCAGATCTGCCCTGAAGAACAATGCTGTCAGTGATAGGATAATATCCATACACCTACAAAGAAGGTCAATTAATATGACTATTATTCAAATTCATGCACCAACATTAAGGACAAAGATGAAGAAATTGAAGATTTTCACTACCTTCTGCAGTCCAAAATTCATAGAATATGCAATCAGGATGCATTGATAATTATTGGTGATTGGAATGCAAAAGTTGGAAATGAAGAAGGATTAGTAACTGGAAAATTCAGCCTTGGGGATAGAAATGATAACAGAGATTGAATGATAGAACTTTACAAGACTAATGAGTTCTTCATTGCAAGTACCTTTTTTTCACCAATCCAGCTGACAACTTGTACACATAGACCTCACCAAATGGAATACACAGGAACCAAATCAACTACATCTGTGGAAAAAGACAATGGAATAGTTTCATGTCAGTAGCCATGACAAGACCAGGTGCTGACCGTGGTACAGATCATCAATTTTTCAAATGCAAATTCAAATTGAAACTGAAGAAAATTAGAACAAGTCCAGGAAAGCAAAATATGACCTTGAGTATATTCCATCCAAGTTTAGAGACGATCTCAAGAACAGATTTGATGTGTTGACTGTTACTGACTGAAGACCACATGAATTGTAGAATGACATTAAAGACATCACCCATGAAGAAAGCAAGAGATCATTAAAAAGACAGGAAAGGAAAAAAAAAAAAAAAACACCAAATTGGATGTCAGAAGAGACTCTAAAACTTGCTCTTGAATGTTGAGCAGCTAAAGCAAAAGCAAATAATGGCGAAATAAGAGATCTGAAAGGAAGATTTCAAAGCGCAGCTCACAAAGACAAAGTAAAGTATTATAATGACATGGGCAACAGAGCTGGAAATAGAAAACCAAAAAGGAAGAACATGCTGTCAAGCTGAAAGAACTGAAGAAACAATTCAAGCCTCAAATTGCAATAGTGAGGAATTCTACAGGTAAAATATGAAACGACTCAGGAAGTATCAAAAAAAGATGGAAGGAAAACACAGTGTCATTATACCGAAATAACTGGTCAATGTTCAGCCATTTGAAGAGACAGCGTATGATCAGGAACCAATGGTACTGAAGGAAGAAGTTGAAGCTGTATTGAAGAGACTGACAGAAAAAAAGGATCCTGGAATTGATGGAATATCAATTGAGACATTTCAACAAACAAATGCAGTGCTGAAGTGCTCATTCATCTATGCCAAGAAATTTGGAGCACAGCTATCTGGTCAACTGACTGGAAGAGATCTATGTTTATGCCCGTTCCAAAGACAGATGATCCAGCTGACTGCGGAAATTAACAAACAATATCATTAACATCACACACAAGTAAAATTTTGCTCAAGATCATTCAAAAGTGACCGCAACAATGTATCAATAAGGAACTGCCAGAAATTCAAGCTGGAATCAGAAGAGCACTCGGAACTAGGTACTTCACTGCAGATGTCAGATAGATCTTGGCTGAAAACAGACAATATCAGAAAGATGTTTATCTGTGTTTCACTGAATATGCAAAAGCATTCCACTGTGTGGATCATAACAAATTATGGCTAGCATTGCATAAAATGGGATTTCAAGAACATATAATTGTGCTCTTAAGGAAGCTGTGTATGGCTCATGAAGCAGTCATGTGAGCAGAACAAGGGGGCACTACATCATTTAAAGTCAGGCATGATGTATGTGAGGGTTGTATCCTTTCACCTTACCTTTTCTATCTGCATGCAGAGCAAATAATCTGAGAAGCTGGATTATATGAAGAAGAACGGGGCATCAGGATTGGAGGATGACTCATTAAAAACCTGTGTTATGCAGATGATACCACCTTACCTGGTGGAAGTAAAGATTTGAAACACTTACTGATGAAGATCAAAGACCACAACCTTTAGTAAGGATTGTATCTCAGCATCAAGAAAACAAAAATCCTCACAACTGGACCAGTGAGCAACATCATGATAAGTGGAGAAAAGGTTGAAGTTGTCAAGGATTTCATTTCACTCACTTCCACAATCAGCATCCATGGAAGCAGCAGTCAAGAAATCAAATGAAGTATTGGGAAAATTTGCTACAGAGGACCACTTTAAATTACTGAAAAGTAAAGACATCACCTTGAGGACTAAAGTGTACCTGACCCAAGCCATGGTATTTTCCATCACATCATACGCATGCCAAAGCCAGACATTGAACAAGGAAAACAGAAGAATTGATACCCTTTTAATGTGGTGTTGGAGAAGACTATTGAATGTACCATGGACTAACAAAAGAACAAACAGATCTGTTCTGGAGGAAGTACAACCAGAGTGCTCCTTGGAAGCAAAGACTGCATCTTACATACTTTGGACACGTTGTCAGGAATGATCAGTTCTTGGAGAAGAACATCATGTTTGATATAGCAGAGGGTCAGTGAAAAACAGGAAGACTCTCAATGAGATGAGTTGACACAATGGCTTCAACAACAGCCTTAAGCATAAAAACGATTGTGGATATGCCACAAGACCGAGCAGTGTTTGGTTCAATTGTGCATAGGATAGCTGTGAGTTGGAACAGACTCGCTGGAACCTACCTCCAGCAATAACATATTCCAAGCAGTGGGGTTTCTGTAATATGGTATTTCTATTTGTAGCTTTTTCAGAAAGCACCAAGTTGATTTTATAAGTGGTTTTACCATTTTGCATTCTCACCAGCTGTGCAGAAGAGTTCCAGTTTCTCCACAACCTTTCTGACATTGTTTTGTGCTTTTTGGCTTAATGCCAGCCCTTTAGGGGTGAGATGGTATCTCATGGTAGTTTTGATTTGGATTTCTCTAATGGCTAATGATCATGAGCATTTTCTGATGTATCTTTTAGTTGCCAGGTTGTCTTCTTTGTTAAAGTGCCTGTTCATATCCTTTGCCTATTTTTTTAGCTATTTCTCTGTTTCTTGTTGAGTTTTGCAGTACTTTGCAGATTATGGAGATTAGACACTGGTCAAATTCATGGTTGTCAATGTTTTTCTGTTTGTTTGTTTTTTAGCAGTCCATAAGTAGTCTTTTTACTCTCTTGGTGAAGCCTTTGAATGAGCATAAGTGTTTGATATTTAGGAGTTCCCATTTATCTATTTTCTCTTCTGGTGTTTGTGCCTTGTTAGTAATATTTTGTGGTCTGTTTATGCCATTTATTAGGGTTCCTGGCATTGTTCCTATTTTTTCTTCTATAGTTGTTACAGTTCTGGATTTTTTATTTAGGTCTTTAATCCATTTTGAGTTACTTTTTTGTGCATGGTGTGCTATATGGGTCTTGCTTCATTTTTTGCAGATGGATATATAGTTTTACCAACACCATTTGTTGACGAGACTATTTTTTTCCCACTTCACAGACTTTGGGCCTTTGTCCAAAATTATTAGGTGCTCGTAGGTACGGGATGTTATACCTGGGGTCTCTGTTCTGTTCCATTGGTCTGCATATCTGTTTTAGTGCCATTACCAAGCTGTTTTGACTACTGTGGCTGTAATAAGTTCTAAAGTCAGGTAATGTGAGGCCTCTATTTTGTTGTTCTTTCTCAGTAATGCTTTACTTACCTAGGGCTTCTTCCTTTTCAATACGGATGGTGATTTGTTTCTCCATCTCATTAAAAAAATGCCACTGGAATTTGAATGGGATTGAATTGTATCTATAGATTGCTTTGGGAAGAATAGACCTTTTCATTATGCTAAGTCTTCCTATCCATGAAGAAGATAAATTTCTCCACTTATGTATGTCTCTTGGTTTCTTGAAGTAGAGTCTTATAATTTTCTTTGTATAGGCTTTTTACATCACTGGATAGATTTACTCATTAACTATGTTATGTTCTTGGGGGATTTGTAAATGATATTGATTTGGTGGTTTTCTTTTTGATGTTCTATTTGTTGGTGTAAAAGAATCCAACTGATTTATATATATAGCCTGATATTTTGCTGAACTGTTCTATTAGTTCCTATAGTTTTTTGTGGATTCTTTAGGATTATCTGTGTATAACATCATATTATCTGCAAATAGAAATACTGCTACTTCTTCCTTACCAGTATGGATGCTCTTTACATGCTTATCTTGTCTCATTTTTCTGGCTAGAAACACCAGTACAATGTTCAATAAAAATGATGACAAAGGGCATCCTTGTCTGTTTCCTATTCTCAGGGAAATGCTTTCAGTTTCTCTCCATTTAGGATGATGTTGGCTATTGGATTTGCATAGATGCCCCTTTTTGTGTTGAGGATTTTCCCATCTATTCCTATTTTGCTAAGTTTTTTTTTTAATCTGAATGGGATTTTGTAAAATGCCTTTTCTGCATCAAATGATAAACCAAATGATACTGATTTTTTGCTTTATTTGTATGAATGACTACACAAATAGTTTTTCTAATATTCAAACATTCCCACATCCCTGGTTATGGGTCCTACTTGTTCATAGTGAATTATTTTTTTGATATGTTGTTGCATTTTGTTGAGAATTTTTGCATCTAAGTAAATGAGAGACATCAGTCTGTAATTTTCTTTTTTTGTGCTATCTCTACTTGGTTTGGGTATTGCTGTTATTCTGGCTTTGTAGAATGAATTTGGGAATATTATGTCCTCTTCTAGTCTCTGAAATATCTTTATTGATAGTGGTGGTAACGCTTCTCTAAATGTTTGGTAGAATTCCCCAGCAAAGCCATCAGGGCCAGGACTTTTTTTGTGAATTTTTAAATTACTTTTTCGATTTCTTCTTTTGTAATGGATTTATTAAGTTGTTCTATTTCTGGGTTTGTGTTAGATTTGGTAGGCAGTATGTTTCTAGAAACATGTCCATTTCCTCCATGTTTTCAAATTTATTAGAGCACAATTTTTATAAGATTTTGTTATGACTCTTAATTTCTGATATCATCCATTTGATTTCCTACTCTAGATTATTTGCTCCCTCTCCTAGTTTTCTTTTGTCACTTGGCCAATATTTTAGCAAGTTTGTTGATAATTTCAAAAACAAGGTTTTGGTCTTGTTCACACTTTCAATTTTTTTTTATTCTCTAATTAAATTAATCGGATCTGACTCGATGGCACTTGGCTTGGTAATTAATTTAGTTTTCCAATTTTTATTATCTGTTTTACTCTGGTACTCAAGGTGTTGTTTTGTTGCTCCCTTTCTATTTCTTTGAGTTTTAGGGTTATTTCTCTGCTTTTATCTCTTTTTTCTTTTCATTTATTGAGATAAATTGACCTTGGAGCACTGCTTTAGCTGCATCTCGTAGGTTCTGGTAGCATATGTTTTCATTCTCATTTGACTCTATGGATTTCTTTATTATGTTATTGACTTCTTCTATAACCCAAAAGTTTTTGAGCAAGGTATTGTTCAGTTTTCATGTGTTTAATTTTTTACCTTTACTTTTTGTGCTCATAATTTCAATTTTTATGTCTTTAGGGTCTGATAAGATGCTTTGCAATATTTCGACACTTTGGACTTTGTTAAGACTTGCTGTATGGCCTAATACATTATATATTCTGGAGAACAATCCATGTGCATTGGAAAAGAAGGTATACTTGTGTGTTGTTGGGTAGACAGTTCTATATACACCTAAGAGGTCAAGTTGGTTGATTGTGGCATTTATATATTCTGTGTCTTTACTGAGTTTCTTTCTGGATGTTTTATGCATCACCGAAAGTAGTGTGCTCAAGTCTCATACTATTATTGTGGAGTTGTCTATCTCCTTCTTCAGTGCTATTCAAGTTCATTTGATGTACTTAGAAGTTCTGTCACTGAGTGTGTAAATACTTAATATGGTTATGTCCTCCTGATTTATTAACTCTGTAAACAATACGTAGTGACCTTCCTTGTCTGCTGTGGGGGACTTTAAAGTCTTTTTTATCTGAGATTAATATTTCTACTCCTGCTCTTACAATGTTGGTAGCTTGATATGTATTTTTCCTTCCTTTGAGTTTCAGTTTCTTTATATCTTTAAGTTTAAGATGTATCTCTTGTAGACAACATACAAATGGATCCTTTTTTATGCATTCTGCTATTCTTTGTCTCTTTATTGGTGCTTTTAACCCATTTACATTTGATTTAATTATTGACAGGTATACATTTAGTACTGTCATTTTGTTGCTTTTTTTGTGTGTGTTGTTGACAGTTTCTTTGTTCCGGGGAGCTTTCTGTGCTGAGTTTTGTTTTGTTTAAATGTATTTTCTTTTTGTCTTTTCATTGTTGTTGTATTTGTATCTGCTAAGATTTCTTGATTTTGTTTCTTATTTTGATGTGTTGGATTGTTCATTTCTTTTGCAATTACCTTCGTATTTACCATCAGTGTTTGAAGTTCAAACCAGTTTTTAATTTCTTTGTATTGCCTTGACTTTTTCTCCATCTTAAAGATCTATGAATATATTAATTGGTCCTTCTTCTTAGTATAACATTGTCATCATTTAGATACTGATTTAATGTCTTTGCCAAGTGCCGTAGAGTCTTTAACTTTTGATTTATTTTTGTGCTTTCCCTATCTATGTTGATATCTTGGTACTCAGGTATATGTCTCATGTTGCATTGTGTCTTTGAGTATATATCTAATGTTATTAATTTTCTGTTCAAAGAGCTTCCTTCAGTGTTTCCTGTAATTTTGGTTTGGTTTTCACAAATTCTCTGAACTTCTATTTAGCTGTCCATGTCCTAAGTTCAAGTCATATTTTGGAGACAATTTTGCAGGATATGTAATTGTTGGTTAGCAGTTTTTTGTTTTTGTTTTTTTCTTTCAAGACTTTGTATGTGTCATCCCATTGCCTACTTGCCAGCTTTGTTTCTACTGAGTAACCAAAGATCAGGCTTATTGACTCTCCTTTATACATTATTTTTCGTTTAAGCCTAAAATAAAACCAAACCCATGTCCTTCGAGTCAACGCTGACTCAAAGCAATGCTATAGGACAAAATAGAACTGCCCCATAGAGTTTCCAAGGAGACCCTGGAGGATTTGAACTGACAACCTTTTGATTAGCAGACATAACACACATCCACTACACCACCAGTTGTTTAAGCCTAGCCTCTCTTGAAAGATTCTTCTTATCTTTAATATGTCTTGTCTTTCTTTTGGGATCTATCTTGTATGGAGTTCAGTGAGCATCTTGAATAGATATCTTGCCATTTTTCATAATATTGGGGAAGTTTTCTGTCAACATGTCTTCAACAATTTTGTCTGTATTTTCTGTTGTTCCCATCAGTCTTATACTGCAATCATTAGTAAATTATTCCTCTCAAAAGAGTCCCACATAATTCTTAGTGATTCTTCATGTTTTTAAATTCTTTTATCTGATTTTTCCTCATATAAGCTGGTGTCCGTTGATTTCTCTTCAGTCTTATTAATTCTATTTTCCATTGCTTCAATCCTGCACTTTGATCTCCTATTGAATTGTCTAATTTGGTAATTTGATTGTTAATCTGCTGAATTTCAGGTTGTTGTTACTCAAGTATTTATTGCAGCCTGTTTAATTTTTCATTATGGTCTACTGCACTTTGCCTAATCACTGTCCTGGTGTTATCAAAAACTGTAAACATTATTCTTTTTTTGTATTTTAAGTCTACTAATTGCAGGAAATCATTTTCGTCTGGAAAATTTTTTTTTATTTTTTGTTTTAGGAGTTTCTGAAGCCACCATATGCTGCTTCATTAAGTAATCAGAAGTTGATTGTGGTCTGTGACCTATCAGAAAGTTGCAATTTACTTATGTTTGGTTATATTTTTCTAATTCATATATATGTACATGTATCTTACCTTAGTTTCTTAGTGTCCAAATAGAGTGTCTGTTTGAACTAGTTTGGTTGTTGGAGTGTTCAAAATTCCAGTGCCCTTTTACTGGCTAGTTAGAGTTGTGAACACAGTGAGAAAGATATAGATAGCTCCTGGCTCGGGAGAGCCAGCAAATCTTTGTTGTTTATTCCTCCTCCGTTTGCTTCCATCTCCAAGTCTGGGAGAATAGCTCAGGGCCCTTTTTCTGTAGTTGAATTGTATTTTTATGGTTTGAAAAGATGCTTTTTAATATTTCAATACTTTAAATTTGTTAAAGACTACTTTGTGACATAATATGTGGTCAGTTCTGAGAATGTTCCATGTGCATTGGGAAAGAAACTATGCTTTGCTACTGTTGAGTGGAGTGTTCTATATGTGACTATCGGGTCAAGTTGCTAGATTGTGGCATTTGATCTTTCATGTGTTTACTGAGCTTTTTTCTTGATGTTCTGTCCTTCACTGAGCATGTCATGTTAAAGTTTCCTGCTATTATTGTGGAGCTATTTTTCTTTTCAAACAGCTAGAATTTGCTTTATGTATTTTGGAGCCATATGATTTAATATAAGTGGGACCTCCTGGAATACTGATTCTTTGATCATTATATAATGTCCTTCCTTACCAGTTCGGTGGATTTTACTTAAAAGTCTTATTTTATCAGAGATTAATATTGTCACTCATGTTCTTTTTCCGATGTTGTTAACTTGATATATTTTTTCCTGATCCTTTGAGTTGTAATTTGTTCATGCCTATGAGCCTAAAGTGTATCTCCTGTAGGCATCATACAGATGGGTCATGTCTTTTTATCCACTCTGCCACTCTCAGTCTCCTTATTAGTCACTTAATCCATTTATATTCAGTGTGATTATTGATAGCTAAGAGCTTACTGTTATCATTTTTATGTCTTTTTTTTGTACATTGTAGACAATTCCTTTTTTCCACTTAATTTTCTATGCTGTCTCCTTTTTATTCGTACGTTTTCATCTCATCTTTTTCAATGTTGGTGGTTTTGTCTTTGCTGAAACTTCATGTTTTTGTCATTTATTATTTTGATGCATAGGATAGTTTCATTTGTGGTTGCCTCAATATTTATCCTTATTTGTCTAACTTTACTCCAATCTTTAATTTCTTTATATTACCTTGACTTCTTCATATGAAAGATCTATAACATTTTCTTTTACGTTCTTTTTTGTTATAGTGTTTATGCAGTAACATCTCTGTTTCTCTAATTTTGATGATTTATTTTGATGATTCCCCTTTATAGGTTGATATTCACTTGCCTTGTTCTGTGTTCCAGTCTTTTCTTGCTACCTGGTTTTATTGGTTTTCTAACCAAAGTACCCCCATTAGTATTTCTTTTGATTTTGGTTTGTTTTTTGCACATTCCCTGAATTTCTATTTATCTGGAAATGTCCTAATTTCACCATCATATTTGAGAGATACTTTTGCTGGATACATAATCCTTGGCTGCTAATTATTTTCCTTCAAGACTTTGTATATGTCATCCCATTGCCTTCTTCCTTGCATAGTTTCTACTGAGTGGTCTTAGCTAGTCTTATTGTTTCTCCTTTGTAGGTTATGTTTCATTTATGCCTAGCCACTTTTAAAACTGTCTCCTTATCTTTAGTTTTGGAAAGCTTGATTATAATATATCTTGTTGTCTTTCTTTTGAGTCTAACTTATGTGGAGTCTGATGACCATCTTAGATAGACATCTTCTCATCTTTCATGATACCTGGGAAGTTCTCTGTCAGAAACTCTTTGACAAGACTATCTGCATTTTCTTTTACCCACCCCCTGTTCTGGCATTTCAGTCACACTTAGATTATTCTTTTTCATAGAGTTCCACATAATTCTTAGCTTTCATTGATTTTTAATATTTATTTTATCTTATTTTGCCTCAAATGTGTTGATATCATGTGCTTTGTCTTCAATTTCACTAATTTGGCCTTCTGTTGCCTCAATCCTGCTCTTTGGAGTTTCTATTGAGTTGTCTAATTCTGTAATTTTATTGTTAATCTTCTGGATTTCTAATTAATTTTTCCATATGCTTTCTTGAGGACTGCTCCATTTGTTCTGCTGCATTTTGCCTCATCCCCTTCCTCATTTCTTGAAGAGTCTAAATATTAATCTTATGTATCCTTCCCCTGATAATTCCAAAAAGTTCTCTTCGTCTGGGAAATTTGATTCTTTGTTTTGGGAGGTTTCTGAAGAATTCATCTTCTGCCCCTTTAAGAGCTTTGATATGCACTGCTATTTTTGAGCCCTCAGTAAATTGTATTTATTTATTTTATATTCACCTACCATGTTCTAGCCTCTTATTTTGAAAAGTACAAGCAGGCTAGTTGTCTGTGATAGTTTGGTTAATTTTGTCTTTGAAGCTCTAATGTCTTTTTACTAGGTGGTTAGAGCTGTTAGTAGACGTGGGAACACAAGAGTTTGTTTACTTTTCTTATATGGGTTCAGCTCAGGTGTCCAGGTAGTCTCTCACCAAGTATGTGGTGCAGGCTCTTGTCTAGTGTCCTATATCAGCAGTGGTGATTGGTTTAGGCACAGGTGTGTGGCTGTAGCCGCTGAGAAAGGCAAGTGGCTATCAGTGGTCCCTGAGTGTCTGTGAGGATGGCATACCCTCTAAGTCTGAATCTAGGTGAAGGAACAGTTTTTGCCCCAATTTTCTAGCTTAGGTTAGTTGGCAGATTTTTTCTTCTCTCCCCCCACTCCAAGTTTGTTAAATATTTCCCCCCTCTGAGTCTCAGCAAATGGCTCGACGAGGGCTTAAGGAATCTTACTTCCAGCTCAATGTCATCAGATTCCAGAGCTGTGCAAAGTGCAAAGATGGGAGAAGGGGCACACTGGGAGAAGGGTGATAGGCCTATCCTGAAGGAAAGATTCAAATCTGTGCTAGGTAGGCTACATGCAAAGACTTAGTTTTTGACAGTTTAGTACTGTCCCTCACTGGTTCAGGAGGCATGAGTGGATTGTCCAGACAATTACTCCTGCTGAGTAAGACACCCACAAATGTCCATACTCAGCCCACCGCACAGTGGCTATGGCTACTTCCCAGCAAGTCAGGTCTATAGAATCTTATGTGCTTCTGGAGCTACTCTCCATTGCTTAGCCCAATGTCTCAACTTTCCCTTTGATGTTCAGGACTCCTAAGGAGTCAGATGTGCTGGATTCATTTCTTCTTTGGGATCTTTCTTGTTAGAGGGGTCATGGGAAGAATCTGTCTACTCTGCCATCTTGGCTCTGCCTCTACCCTTCTTTTTTAACAAACATTTCCCATGTAGAGGGGTAAAATGAGGGCCTGGTTGGTGTGTTGCTCTTCCTTATGGGCTCTATCAATACCACCCTACCACAACTGGGATGCTGGCTTACTCACAATTGCCTTGTTGCAAAGGGGTAGGTTGGACGTTTAACTTACTTGGCACTGCTGACACTTTCCCTTTAAAAAAGGAGTCACCATCACACCCACAACCTCTTTGCCTGTGAGCAGGGGTATGACATCAGTTATCCCACCTAACCCCACTGCTGGCAGAAAGTGGAGAAACAGAAGGTTTACTCACACTGCTTTGTTATTGCATGGTGTGGGTAGAAGCTCTGCTGCCCTCTGGGTTCCTCAGCCACCAGGCAAAACAGGTAGAGGAGGGAGATCAAAGGGCCAAACTGCCCCATTTTCCATTATATCTCCCTCTTTGATACAGATCATGGGTGGAAGCTTATCTCGCTACTGTGTTCTGCTGATAATGGCATAGGCAAGGGTGAGTGAGTACTTACCAGCCTTCCCTATAACCACCTTCTTCCATCTCATTCTTACTTGATAGACCCACTAACTCTACTCTGGCAGAACTGAATACCAAAATACTGCCTCCTTCCAGCAATGACGGCATTATCCTGACATGCAAGTCAAAGTACAGCTTGGTTTCACAAGTTGAGAAATGGAAAGTAAGCAGCCAGTTCCATCTCAGTTACAAAATAAACAAAAGTTCTATCACTTGGCAGAGCAAGCTAGGGAAGGAAGATCAACCAGCTTTCTGGTTGGCCCCACCAGCAGCACAAGATGATGTATTAGAACATGATACCTCCTTCTGTGGAGCGAGGTATTCATTGAAGGTGAGATCTTCTTCTTCTTTTTTTTTTTTTAATCTAAGTTCAGGAGTAATATTATCAAGAAGTTTTCTATCCACAGGACACTCCATAGCCCGTTGACCAAGAAAAGGGAACAGATTCTTCTTGGAGATTTTTTTTTTTTTTTTTTTTTTTTGTCTGTGCTTATTAGCAAGTCTATATTGAGGCTTCTGCAATGTGCTGTCTGGGATCTATGGGAGGCAATAAGGAATCCAGGGAACTCGCTGCCCTGTTGTTTTGCAAGTTCAGAAGTCTCTAGGGCATTTACCTTCTTGTTTTCACCATTTAAAATCCTTCTATGTTCGTTGGTTATGTTACATCCATGACGCTTTAGTTATAAGACAGAAGACCTGCAAGAAATGGAGGTATTCTAGCTTTTTTTTCTTGTTTTGGACCAGAAGTCACTGTGAGCATCCTTTAACACTCTGTGATCTTCCCCAACCTCTCTGGTGATGTTCTTTCCATGTTTTTATCCGTCATGTCCCTCTAACCACAGTTGGCCACCTTACCATGTCTCCTTAAACATGTCAGTTACACTCCACCTCAGGCTCTTTGCAATTACTGTTTCCTTTGCCTGGAATACTCTTCCTCAAGATGACGGTATGCAGACTCCTTCACATACATCTTTTTTCAACTTAAATAATCCCTTTTGTGTAAGCTCATCCCTAAAGACAGGATATAAAATGGAAACACTTGCCCCAGGACCCCAGGTTCTCATTGCCTTGGTTTACTTGCATCTATAGCAGTCATCAACGTGGGACCTATTATGTACCAGTTTATTATCAATCCTTATATTTTGTCCACCCTATTAAAACTTAAAAACAAAAACAAGCGCATTGACCTAAAGTCAATTCTGACTCATAGCAGTCCCATGGGGTGAGTAGAATATCCACATAGAGTTTCCAAGGCTGTAAATTTTAGAGAAGCAGACTTCTACATCTCACTCCCATGGAGTGGCTGGTGATTTCCAACTGACAACATTTCTTTTTGCGCCAAACCATTGCACTTGACCAATAAAACTAAATCGTTGGATGAACATATTAGATAAAAACATCTTTCTCAGTTTTTTAAATTAAGAAACTGAAGTTCAGAGAGATTAAACAGATGAATGGATAAACAAACTAAGGCATATGCACAATGGAACACTTGAAATGATAAAGAACAATGATGATTTTAGGAAAACTCTCACCAGAAGACATTATGCTGACTGAAATCAGTCAGCTGCAAAAGGAAAAAATATTGTATGAGATCACTATTACATGGATTTAATAATGGACTTTTGGCAGGGATGGAAGGAGAGGGTTGTGGGGAGGGAGGGAGAGGGTTGTGCATAGATTAGACTGATGGGAATTCTGTTATGTGAAAGGAATGACAGCACACAGTGCTATCAGCATAACTGAACTACATCATAAGCTAAATGTTTTCTAAATCCAACACAACATTTCAAATCCCAGAGTAGCAGGGACAGGAGTGTGGGATCCATGTTCTCAGGTGACATCACGGTTAACTGGTATAATTAGACTTTTGTTAAGACAGTCTTCTGCACTCCATATTGGTGAGTGGCATCTACGTCTTAAAAGCCAGTAGACTGCCATCTGAGGAACATCAAGTAATCCGAACCCACCTGGAACAGATGACAATCAAGAACATCAAACACTAGAGGAAAGATGAGCCCAGGAGACAGAAGAAGCCATATGATTGGGAGACTACGTCAGCATGAGACAGAGTGAACCAGATTGTGCCTGGCCTTCACCAAAGGCAGCCCTGACAGTCAATGTAATGTAGCATCCCTGACATAGCACGAGCAAAAGAGATGTGAAGACCAAGAACTCTATTAAAAGACCTGAACTAATAATCAGACAGCCTGGAGGGTCCCCCAGGAACATGGCCCCCAGACCTGCTGCTAGCCCAGCCCTGAAACCAGTACTGAGGTCAACACTTTAGACAAAGAGTGGACTGAACGTCGGGACACAGTTAGCTGTAATACATGTACTTAATGGTTTTATGCATATATAGGACGCTGTCCTACTGGTTTCTTTATAGAGGGAAGAGGAGAGGGGAGAGAGGAGCAGACAGGTGTTCATTAAGTGCGTATTGGAAGTAAAGAGTAAAAAGGAGGAGTGTGCTGTCACAGGGTGAAGAGAGCAGATAGAGCTGCAGAGATGCAGGCATATAAAATTGACTTGCACTGTGTGCTTTCACTTAATCACAATAAAAAAAAAGAAAGTAAAGTTTGGAGACATTAATTAAACTGCCTAATACTAGCTACTCAGAGCACAAACAGTGACTCACATCCATGCTTTCCTGATTCTTTCTTAGTGAGTATCAGTTGTTTGGCTGGACAACCACAGTCAGAATATGTTTAAAATGTTACTACGAATGTTATACAGTGTTATCCATATAAGATCCCAGTGCCTGTGGAATCAACGGACCACAAAAACATTACTTAAAATTCTTCTTTTGGTCACTGTTATCCAAAGCCTTCCAAAAAAAAAAAAAAGCCTTGGGAATAACCACAGTCACTTCTGTGACTGTTCAGTGTCAATATTCAAAGATGTAAGTGCTACATAATCTTCGTTAGTTTATAATCACTTCAATTTCAGAAGTGTTCCTTCTATTTATTTTCTGGAAGTCTCTTTTGAAACTTGTCAACTAATTAGTTGATCAGCTCACCTTTCAGCATCAAGGGGTATTTTATCTTAATCTAGGATGTCTTGAATAACAAGGTATCAGTGACGTGATAATTCAATTCAGATACCTCCAGAGACTAACTTACATTATATTCATCATACAAAAGCAGAGAACTACTCAACTGGAAGGCAATTATTTGTATTCAGTTATACTTAGCCCTATAGTAAGCTAAAATATGAAAACATAACAAGCATTTTTAAACATAAAATGTAAAATTGAAAGCAATAAATATGGATTAAGAATTATAAATTCACTACATGATATATTTCCCCTTCTTGTGTTAACCACCAGGAGACCTGCCGCCAAATTTAACTTAAAAGTATAGCAATCAATTCATTTCATATGGCTGGCAAGAATGACATCCTCTGTTTTAATTGCATCATTTTTCATGTACAGTCTGCCTATGATACACTGTAATAAACCCTGTTGCCATAGAGTCAGTTCTGACTCATAGAGACCCTATAGAACAGAGTAGAGTTTCCAAGGAGCACCTGGCAGATTTGAAAAGCGTATCTGTCAGTTAACAGCTGTAGCACATAACCACTATGCCACCAAAATTTCAGTATTGTAATAAGTAGGATAAAGCCTAGTGCCATCAAGTGGATTCTGACTCATAGTGACCCTATAGGACAGAGAAGAACTGCTCCGAAGAGCTTCCAAAGAGCACCTGGAGGCTATGAAACTGCCACAGGGGGTTCCAAATAAATATATAGGATAGAAATAACTAAATTTTTTCTCTGCCAAATAATCTCATGTGTTTACTATAATACTAGTGGCAGCTGGTTGACTACAAGAATGGAATGTGTTCTCCTGTGGGTCGTTAGCATAAGGTGCATCAACATAAAACCATCCTATCCTTCTAGCTCCTCTGTTTTACAGATACTGCCAGGCTTGCAATATATACTAAAATACCAATATTACTTAATTTGTTTATTCCATCAACAATGCTTAGGACAATCTCTTATTTTTCTACATCTTTCACTTACTGGAGGCTTGGGATATTGGACAGGTCAGTCATTGTAACCTGTCACAATGACCCAAATGTGGAATTTGAGAACATGTTGTTAACATTAAGCCTACTTCTTAAGATCAGCAAGAAACAGAGACTTCCAAGTAACTGTATGAAACACAGGAAAATATTCATTTTCAGAGGCAGAAAAGCCCAAGTACAGAGACTGTGGAGCTAGGATGCCTGGATTTAATGGCCCACTTCCTTTATCTGTGACCTTAGTTACTTATCTGTTAAAGGTTTCTTTATCATAAAATGAGAATCATAAAAAGCACCTACTTCATGGGATCGGTATGAGGTTTAAATGTGTTAATCATCATAAAGCACTTGGAACAGTGCCTGGCACATAAGGATTAGTTGTGATTATTTCTGAGCAGAAGTTGACGTTATAACCCTACAGCGTTTGGGGGTCAGCAGACCTCCATTCCACTACCTTATAATCGTGCCTCCTAATGACACAACAGAATAAGAATCAAAAGCTACTGAAAGTAGCTTAAAGGAGAGTATGACATCACTTTTGTACCATGCTTAAGTAACTATGCTATTCCAGAATTTGTGACTTGTCATTTCATTATCAGATCTTACTAGGATTTTTTTTTTAACTTTTATATCATTTTAATACATATTTCTTTTTCACCATAGCAGGGCAGATGCTAAGGAAATTTCAGACTTAGTCGACTCCACCTTTAAAGATTTTTGCCAAGTGTTCCAGGAAGAAATAGATATAAAGATGGCTAGACAGCTGATAGATACATAAAATAAATGTTAGTTACTTGCTGCGGAGCCAGTACTGACTCACGGAAACCCTAAACATGCAAAATAAAACTGCATCATACGGTTTTCAAAGGCTATGACATTTCAGAAGCAAACCACCAGGCTTGTGTCCCAGGCACATTCGGCCAGCATTTTGCCTAGTAGACAAAATCTTAACCTTTTGAACAACCCAGGGACTAGACAGTGAGAATGGGTCCTAACCCATATCCACAGTTCTTAATGTGGGCAACATGGATACAGTTAGGACCAACATTATGGCCTGGGTGCAGGGCTTGTAAGCCTGTGAAAGAGTGAGTGTAAACAGCTGAAAACTGCTGGAATGCATGATGTCAGATCCCCGAAAACAATGGATCTGGCCCTCTGAATCTGACCCTGGTACCCCTGCCCAGGCTTACCTGCTGTCCTTTTCGAGAGCTAAGCTCACCTGAGGAAGTGGCCTTTGTTATGCTATTTAGATAAGAAGGCACAAGTTTGCTTTGTGAAGGTCTTCCCGAACCCTATTCAAAGCAAAGCTTGGTTGCTGCAAATATGCATGTTCTGCTCACTAAATAAAAATGAGCTACTCAATGCCAAGCTACAGCTGGGCATCAGAGTTACTGCTCTTCTCCTCACCAACTGCGTTTCTGCTTGGCATTCTTCATCAGCACCGATCAGCCACCGGCAACGCAGACCCGCAGACACAACACTTAACCCCCATGCTACCCTGATGATAATGAAAAAAAGATACAGTAGGACGACATCCTAGAGATGCACAGAACCATAAAGTGCACACATGATATGGTCACTCTGTGTCACCGAGTCCAATCCATTCCTGTCCGAGGAGTTGACCTCAGAAATGATTTATGATCGTGGGTGGCATAGTCCTACTGGTCTCTTACTAGAGGGTAGAGGAGAGGGTGGGGAAGCAGGAACCGGAGACTGTTAAGAGGATATGACATGTATAGAACAGAAAGGAGGAGTGTGCTGTCACCAGGCAAGGAGAGAAGTAGGAGCTGCGCATAGGTGGGCACGCCAATTTTATCCGGATTGTACACTTTCACTCAATCACTATAAGTAAATACACAAAAGGTACATAGCTTCTATCTGTTATCTATCCATCTATTCACCTATCTGTAGCTAGCTGTCTTTCTGTTTATCAGTGCAAGCTAAGATCAAGTGATTTTACTGCGCCTTACACTACACTGATTCTCAGGCATCTCTAAGAATTTTTAATGAGTAATCTTAGACTCACCTTTACCCTTTAATACTTATAACTGCCTTTTAATGTTAAACTAATATCATCAAGCTGTTTGCTTCTCGGTGGAAATGTTTTGCTGAATCAATCCTTTATCTATTACCAAGAGTGTGAACAGACATGTCTTTGCCTTGGCCAACTCCATCGCCACACAGCCTGATTGTTTTCAGAGTTAGTGGTAGAGGACCCACCATAGCTGCCCAAAGCGTACACTACACCCAGTTTCATCTCTGCTCAGTGTCAAGCTGTAAGCAGAACTTGACTTACTAATTCGCTAAGCAGGAAACACTAAGAGCCTCAGTTACTGATTTGGAGATCACTAGAGAGCCTGCGCACTTGGGTTGGCTGGCAGAGAGCCTGGTGTGTTCAGGACATTCTTTATTATTAGCCATGTGGGAGTAGACAGGGGTGACCTCTGCCAGCAGTTACAGTTGCCATTATACCTCATATTTAAAAAAAAATTGTGGTAGAGTTAACTCGCATTCATAGCAACCCTATAAGATAGAGTAGAGCTGGCTCATAGAGTGGACCTGGTGGATTCAAACTGCTGACCTTTTGTTAAGCAGCCGTAACACTTAGTCACTACACCAGCAGGCTTTCTAGCTAATGTTTAAAAATAAGAAAATTGCCTTGCAGCCTCCTCCAAGCACATCACCCTCCTTTGCCCTTAACTGTCTTCTATCTCCTTGCCCTGATGTCCACCGCCTCTGAAGGCACTTGGCTCGGTCTTCTTGCTCCCGCAGTCAGCTGCTGCTTCCAGCTCCAGTGAACTCCAGCAAGCCTCCCAGGGCTTGGCTCACGGCACAAGAAAGCAAGTGGTTTTCCTTTTGTTTCTCTTTCTTTCTTTCTTTGTGACTCTTAATGTTTTCTTTCTTTGTAATTCCCATCTCCAATTATGTTCTCAAAAGGCAAACTCTATGCATATGTACACAACTGAGAGACAGTCTTCCTTGTTTTTCTTATGATTGTGTCTGTGAATAAAACCCTGAAATTATCAATTGGATAATAGTGTAATGTAGCCCTTCCAAATGCTTGTGTTCAATTGGCTGTGGTTTCGAGTAGTATTATCATTAATAATAATAGTAATAAAACTTTCACCAGTCGACTGTTCATTCACAAATAATAACACACAAGGTCCCTACTCTGGAAGTATCTGGTGGATTGCTGCCTGGATAGAATCCTCCAGAGTCTACCAAAAGAAATTCTGGATGGACCCACCCTGAAGATCCTTCTCCATTTTCCCCATACATCTTTCCTCAAATCCCAATTCTAGTATCATGTTTCCCTAGCAGCTCAATGCCTCTCTGAGAGTTTTTGCTGTCTTTAGAACTCATTTATCAGTTTAGAGTGCTTGAATTGTCATTGGTCTTTTCATATGTATCTTGTCCCTCATACCTGTATCTTTCTGCTTTACTCCAGTTTCTGCCTTTTATTCTTACCATAACTCAAGTTTATCAGAGGATGCTATTGCCTCTCAAACCTCCTGTAAACATCTTTAGTAAATCAGATAGATTACATCCATGTGTGTTTCATAGGATTGTTCATATGGTTGCTATGAGTCGGAACCAACCCAATAGTGCCTAACAGCAATGAAGTTTCACGGTCTGAAAGTACTTGAAGTTCATTGCTTTTGCCGACATAATTACATGACCGACATTTTATGAACTAACTATAAGGCATGACTCCCTGGGTGACACAGTTAAATACTCAGCTATTACCCAAAAAGATAAGTGGTTCAAACCCAGGTAGAGGCACCTGGGAAGAAAAGCCTGAAGATCTGCTTCTGAAAGGTCACAGCCTTCAAAACCCTGTAGAAACCAATTCTATTCCAAAATACAGGGGGGTTTCCATGAGTCACGCCAACATGATGGCAACTGGTTTGGCTATGGTTTCTTAATTATATGCCAGGTGCTAAGATGTGTCCTTTAATATTGTCTTATTAACACTTGTCATGCTATTAATTCATTTATTGATCTATGAGCTAAGTAATCCATACCCCAGCTCACTGCCTGGGAGTCAGGTCAGACTCGTAGTGACCCTAGGGTAACATTGAAGCTAATTCCTGTTGAGTCAGCTCTGACTCACGGTGGCCCAAGTGAGTAGAACTGTGTTCCATAGGGTTTTCAGTGGCTTAGTTTTCAAAAACCAATTGCCAGGCCTTTCTTCCAAGGAGCTTCTGGGTAGATTCAAACCTCCATGCTTTCAGTTAGCAGCCTAACTTTTAACTTTTTACGTCATCCCAGAGCTCCAATTATTTCTCCCGTCTTACAGGTGACAGAACTGGATTTCAAAGAGGGTAAGGGAATTTCTCAGGGTCATGAGACATCAATAATTTTCAGATCTGGTCCAAACTTTACCACCGTATTATTCTGATGATAATAATGAAAGAAGTAGGTATGATTTGTTTTTTTACTGACAAGGGCTGGTGTATACACTGTTAGAATTATATCCTACACCACTAAAAAGAGGGAAGAGGCAAATTTTGAATGGGGGAAAATGAGCCTGTATATCAAGGAGTCAAAGATAATTCTCAGATACCTTAAATAGCAAGAGAGAGATTGCAGCATGACTTGCCATTACTGTCAAAGCAGTGTGAGGAATTGTAAAGAAAGATGCATGATCTTATGCTTGTGATGTTTAATTTAATAGATAGAAGGACCTCAGTTCAAAACTGCACTGAACCCTCAATGGGCAGAGGTGGGGCCCTGAAAGGAAACATCCCATTCCCATGGCAGAATTTCTTGTATTCATCTGTTGATGCTGACGCTGCCCTGCTTCTAAGCTCCTCTCCACCTCCATATGGAAACTCTCCTGAGTTCCAGTGAAATATTTCCAAACAAAACTATTTCATTAAACAGTATTTGTCTTGGTCTAATCATGGCAATACATTCTACCTATATGTTATGCCCCATAGACACATAACAGAGCATTTTAGAAGCTTATTAAACCATAGCTTTCTCTGCACATTTCAGTTAGATTATTACGGGTCCTTGGTTATAAATGTTTTCCTGGTATTTATCATAGCACTTGTGTGAAAATCATTCTTACTGCTTCCTTTGTGTTCTGTTATCTCCAGCTGTGCTTCACTGTCACTTGATTGCACATATTGCATTTGTTTGGGGCCTATTGTTTAATGAGGAGGGAATTGATCCTTTAGCAATTACCTACTTATTGGGGCCAACCAAGGTCAGGAGTATTCCTGCAAATTTTTTAATGCTGGTAAATTGAAGCGGTAAGAACCCCTTGTCTGTCATTTTCCCTTGGATATTAAATGATAGAAATTAAATAAAATATGATTGTGCCTCCCCCCCCCTTGGTGATTGACAATATCTTTTTCGAATTCCTCATTATTTCCCTATTGTTTTGTTAGGTTTTCCTTTGTTTTATTGGTGTTCCTGTGTTTCCCTGGCTGGCTGCAGTATCTGTTTTGTTAGGAGTTTTGTTTTTTTTTTTCTCCTTTCTTTTCTTCCACAGACTTACTCTATCATGCAGCCAGCATAGACTGACGTGACTTACCTTTCACATTTCCTACTTTCCCTGGTGATGGGGGATTTGTTGACATTTTCCGCAAGCCCTATTGCTATTATGAATCAGAAACTAGATTTCAAGCTTCAGCACGCTCAGAGTTAAGCTGCACTGGAAAGGTAGGAGAAAAAAATAAATGGGAAAAACTCAAAGATTTAGAATAAGAAGCCATTTCTAATGCTGAAACAATCCCATCCCCCCCAAAACACAACCTTTTAAATGCATCATTTCCCTATTTCTATCATGAAGTTTAGAACTTTCTAAAACAAGGGTTCTTTTTTCTTCCTCACTTGCTGATTATGATACTAGTTTATAAATATGTCACTATTATTACCGTGATCATTATAATCATCTTATATTTATACAAGAAAGAAAGCCATTTCAGATAGGGAAATATTTCTCCTAGACTTTGAAATCCTTGTGGTACTTTCTTAGTTTGGAAACAGAAGTGAAATCAGTGGTTTAGAATTCCTTTGTCTTGATCTGATGTTATCCAATTCAAGCTTCACAGTTTTGCATGACTAGTTGCTTTTAATGTGTTATCTGAGTTCACAGACTCTCGTAGTCTAACCTGGCAATTCTTTAGTCTCCATTAAAAGATAGATCCAGCCATAGATGAGTTATACAAACACACAGCCCACCAACACTAAAGGGAATGCGGTGGCTAAATGGGGATCTTTATGTTCGCACATGGGTATGAACACAGATAGCTACGTGACTCTACATTCATGTAAACTACACACAGTCACACACACAGCACTGAAACTTCTTGATTGGTTTAGCCTGTTTGTCGAAAAGAGTATTTCCAGACTTGTCCAAACGTTTGATTTTTTTAATTATTGTCGGGATTTTTTTTTTTTTGATCTTGCTCTACATGGAAAATAAAATTGTGATTTAGATAGTTTGGTCCCAGCGGTCCTGTCTGCGCTCAGCAAATGGTTCCATGTCACTCCCTGCATCACAATATGGGAGCCACCGAGCTTGGCGGTAGCTAATCCTCTGAGCCTGTTAATAAGCTTAGGAGCACGTTCATTGAAGGCTGACGTGTTAGGCACAAACAGGGAGAAAATATCTACTGGGGGAAGCTGAATTGGTTTTAATCATCTGCTAATCACCAGTAATGAGACCTACTCTGGGGAAGAAAAGAAAAACAGATAGTCAGAGGGAGGTTTTGTTCTTCACAGCAGAGTAACAGGGAATGAGAGGGCAGCTGTTATTAGGAAAGAAAAGATGGAAAGAAAGGAAGGATTTGGCCAGAGCAGATGAAGCACCCTCTGCGGCACATTGTTTTGTTAGCTGAGTATTTCTTTCATTCAGTGTCTGAAACTTTAGATCTTGCAGGCTCCCTGACAGCCCACCTCTAAGATACTGCTTCTTGAAGAAAGGAACTTCCCCTGTCTTCTCCCCCTTGCATCTGCATGTCTTAACATTTGCCACAGCGCTTTACATGGTGCAGCTTTGGTTGAAGAGAGAAGAAAAGGAAATGGCAAGGGAAACGCCTAATTGGGACAATAAAAGGGTGGGCACCGGGCAGGAAGGCTGACATGGGAGCATCATGCTTCCTTGTTTTCAGGTGTTAGAAACTGAATTCAGAAAGGAAAGGTGGGCTTAAATGAGTTGCAAATTGGTTGGTCCTAGCCAAATTGGATGGAAACTCCGGTGACATAGCGATGAAGGACTCTGGCTGCTAAACAAGAGGATGGCACTTCAAGTCCACCAGGGGCTCCTTGGAAACTCTATGGGCAGTTCTATGCTGATCTATAGGCTTGCTATGAGTCAGAATCAACTAGACTGCACCTAACAACAACAGCCAAATTGGGTAGGCCATCTTCTCAAGTTCTAGACTCCATGTTTCAAAGAAAACATAAGTTTTGAGTGTGCTGCCATTGTGGATGCTGTCATAAATATTACAGATCTTTCCTTCAGTTGCTGATAATATAACCATGTTTAAGTGGTAGATTAGCAATACTGGTCAACAATGAACCCCTGTTCTCCAGGAGATGTTAGTGATGTACTTGCTTGTACAGTATTTCTAGAATAATCATTATATATTTATATAGGTATATATGTGTGTGCACACACATGTACACAAAGGTGAGTCAAAAAGTATTGCTACTAGGGTTCCAATTCAGACATGCCCACATTTACTCCAAACAAACCATGTTTAAACACGTCCCTGAGATCAGCGGATGGCTGCAGACAAGGTCTCGCAGTAATATACTTGTCTTAGTCTTGTTAGGGTGCCTTCAAGAAGAAAAAAAGCATACTTTCTGTGCTGCAGAACAAATGATTTTCAAATCAAAGCTAATATCAAATTTTTAACAAAACTTAAGTGGACAGTTTCCTAAATCATTGAAACTTTGCAACAAGCTTATAGGAATGCTGACCCACATAAAACGAACGATTAAAATGCACATGATTTGAATCCCTCGAGGATGTCAAAATTTCCATCTTGACCTAGTATAAATTGAAGGGCACAGAGTTCTTTCGCAAAGGGTTATAGGGGCAGAAACATTGCCTTCAGACAAGTGTGGACTTAGACTGAGAATGTGCCAAGAAATAACTGCTTTGTATCTTGATATATTTGTTTACTAAAGGTTTCTACCATTTTGCAGTAATACTTTCTTACTTAGCCTTGTACATATGTATATGCATTCAACGCTTCAGTATCTTTGATTCAAGAGTTGGTGTGACTCTTCCCCCTTTATGTGCAATGACATACAGTTCTTATTTTCTAAGTTCTACTGCCTTGGAAACAGACTTGGACACAATTGCCAATGACAAGAGACCTTGTTTCAAATCTCTTCGTTATCTCACTTTCTGAGAAATCTTACATGCTCAACATGCTCAGCATTCACCATAGCAATTTCAGTTTTTCAAACGCTATTACCAGCATCACTCTGATGAGTGCAACTCTCATTGAGAATCCTGATGCAACCTATCTCAAAGACTGAGGGCAGATTTTCACCCAAGTCATTCTTAACTCCTTTGTGTAAATGTAGATGTTCTGTGTAGCTGTGTCTCAGCCATTCATTCCCTTTTCCCCAAGTAGACTATGAATTCCTTGATTATACCATCTAGGCTTAATTACCTTTGAAAAGCTGTTCCCCATTATAATGTAGTAAAAAATTCAATAAATATCTGTTGAGGGAGTGAGCCTATTTCGTTTTCATAGAACTTCTGTTGAAGGACTTTGAGAAACTCCCCAGAATGTGAGTTGGAGGACATTGGTGGGTGGCCAACTTTTCACAAATACATTCCTACCAAGAATACACATGATGGTGTCACTTTTAGCCTCCTTCTTAGTGCATTGCATGTCTGCTACATTTACCTCCCTCCTGTGAATAGGATTCCTAATCCTACTATCCTAAAGACTGATCATCACAGCATTTTCTGAAAACTGCTTGAGAGCATTATGGAAATAAAACTTTTGATGTCTTGCCTTGACATCCAAGTCTCTAAAAGAAGGATGCAAGTAAAATTTCTATTTGAACCCTTGCAGTAGATAATTAGCTATCATTTAATCAAAGACACCATACATGAGTTTCTTCAGTTTATATGGATGCCCTTACATTGCCATACTTTTTCCGTCTCAGGGGATATCCTTCATCAACATGAAAATTTCCCCTCGGCCCTGCCCTTGCTTCTTCAGTGTATGATAGCGATTATCCTCTGTCTCCCTTATCTTACATTTTGCCCTCCACTGGCTCTATCATTCAGCCTAAGGACAAAAGCCTTCTCAATCCAAGCACTCAACCCAGCCACTTTCCACAATTCTGCAACTGTTAAATCTCCATCCTTCCATCCTGAGACCATACTCTGCCTCTACTCCTGACCCCCACCATCCTTTGAAATCTAATTTGTGTACTTGCTACCTATCCCTGCAAAAGATCTAAGTACCCAAGCTCAGCTTTCCTGGTTACACTTCTCTCTCTTCTTGTTTTCAGGAAAGCCTTTCCTGCATGGCTCTTCCCTGTGTCTCTTCATCTTCCTTATTGATACTTTCTTTCCCCCTGTGGTTCTGTGACTGCTGGTAATTCTTCAAAATTCAGTTTCCACTGTTTGTTGTATCTGTTTTATCTAATGTCTACATTTTTTTTTTACCAGTCTATAAATGACACCAAATCTAAACTCCTTTAACTTTGGTTAATTTTTTTTTTCCTGCTGGACTGAAAACACTTACCTAACAGTAGATAACTCTTTTCCTCTCTTGACAAAAAGAAAAAAAGTTAAAAAATAGGTCTGTTACCTGTTGTTCTCAAAGAAATCCCATTTTAATTGAAGACTAAGTTATTGCACTGTTGCCACAAAAGAAATAATGGTAGTATGTTTCCCAGGGAAAATTTTGTTCAAAACATGTACCCTTTTGCTTTTACTGTTACTATTGTACATTCTATCTGCTTCAGCATGTGAATTGAATTATTATTGAATCTTATTAATGTTGATCATATCTAATCCAGAAGAGGTTAAAAGAGGGATCATACACCTCCATGCTTTCAGTAAAAGTGCTGCATTTCAGACAACCAAATCATTTGTCCAGCCCTCTGTAAAGAAATGGGTTCAGTTCTGGTCAGAAATATGAAAAAAATGATCATTTCACAAAACTCATTTTACCACAAGAGTATATTAGTGAAACTAGGGTGAATGTATCTGAAACCTGTCACAAATATTATTTGAAAGACAAAATAAAGAACCAGCAGAATAAACCCATAGTTTTAACTATATATTCCCAGAATTTTTTTCAGTCTTTTTTTTTTTCACTCCAAGATCTTGAGGGATTGTAGTCTAAACCAGTGGTCTCCAGAACTGGATGTCCACACTCACCTTTGTACAGTAGTCTACAAGGACCAACAGAACACATACTAGGGATTCTAGTAGCATTTATATTTTAGCTCATCTTTCTAATTTTTTTATTTTTGTTTCTTTATAATAGATGTAACTTAGAACAGTAAGTGGGAGCACACACTTTATAAATACACACACATACATTGGAGACGTATACTCAAAGAAAATTATTGAGGTGAGTTTTCATAAAAGGGTTAGAGGCCCTTGGCTCATGCTGGAGCCCTGGTGACCCGGTAGTTTAGAGCTCAGCTGCTGGCCAAAAGGCAGGAAGTTCAAATCCACTAGCCACTCCTTAGAAACCCTGTGGAGCAGTTCTACTCTGTCCTATAGTATCTCTGTGAGTTGAAATCAACTCGACAATGAGTTTTGGTTGGGCCTTGGTTTGGCTAATGCTGTAAGTAAAGTGTTTCTTTCTCTCTCTCCCCTGTAACTCAACTATTGCAATAGCTTCTTTGCTCATAATTAACTCTTTATTTCCTCAAATGGCCTTGTGGTCTAGGTCAGAGTAAAACTCCCAAAACACAACACCAAAAAATCCCCTCTTCCTGCCCTCAGCTCAAAGTCATCATCCAGTCTCAGTTACTTACATCCTGAAATCTAAACTTGTTAACCTTGGGTTTAAGTTTTATCTTACTCTGGCCACAATCTTGCTCCCAGTCCCATGGCTTAGACATTTGCCATATACCCTCTACTCTGCCAAACAGGAGGGCTGACTGCTCTTACTCTGCCCTTCTTTCTCTGACTTTAGTTGCTTTACTCTCTTAATGTATCCTTTGTGGACTGCTCTTTATTTTAATTGTACTAATGTTTGTCAGTGAAAAAGACTGTTTGTCTAGCCTAAACCGTCTGCCCCTTCTCTTTGGGTTCTCCTGGAAATTGGCTTCCAAGTATCTTACAGCACTAATCATGTTCTCTAGAATCATGATTTTTGTGCTAGTCTCTCAAACTCCAGACACAGTGTCATTCTTCCTTGCACTGCCCACAGCATCTAATACACCGCCTTGAGAGGAGTAATTTCTCCATTTGTTGATATAAACTGAATTTTAAGACCTTGAGTAGAAGGAATCAAGTCAGGGTTTCAGCATTTTATAAATGTGTATTCAAATAGTTACTTGAGTCTCAGAGTATAAGAAACAAGCCAAACTTGAGTGCTCATATTTGTTTTTAGTTGTTAGTCATTTATATGCATTATTCCTGCTATAGGCAATCAGTTGGGAGTGAATAAAATCAGAACGTAGCTATAAAGTATACTTTAGATAAAAACAGGAAAAAGTAAAGCTGGTGGAAAGTCTCCACTGACCATCTTAGTCATTATTTCATAAAGCTGTTACATACTACAACTGTTGAACTTGTCTGTAGTTGAGGGAATATGAAGATACCATAATCCTGGTCCCTGCCTTTGGGACAGTCACAGTCTTAGAAAGTAGAAAAACACGTAAACAGTGTAGTAGCACTCCAGTGCCATCATGTGACATGAACCCATAAATGTGGTGATAGTAACGAGAATACAGGGCTCACTCAACCTGACGTTCTCCTTATTCATCTCCAGAGGGAAGGTGACCTATTACTTGAAGCTGGGAGCATGAGTGAGAAATTTCCAGGTGCAGAAAGGTAGAACTTCCAGAAAGCAAAACTGTGGAGGCATCAGAGCATCAAAGAAATTAGTGTGTTGATGGAATGTTGAGTAGTCCAGTCTAATGAAGAATTGTCCGGAAGGGGTTTGTAAGGCTATTATCAAGAATTCAAAGCAGTAAATGTTGATTTTAAGTTCCATTCTAAACTTTATTGGTAATGAGCAAGTCAAACAAGAGGAAAGATGTAAAAGCAACTGTGCTTTTTGTTCGGATCACTGCCTGTGCTTGTCACTATGTGTACTATAATAATTGAAAATCCATTTGAGTGTTATTTTATTAAAGCACCACCCGATAGTACTAACCCCCATCCTTTTAAAGTGTAAGAAAGAAACAGTTCCTGGTACATAGTGAGCATTCAGTATTCGTCTGATTGCTGTTACCTCCTTCTTCCTTATTTTTTCTAACCCTAGGAAATTATGCCACCCAATACTGTTGTGTAGTTAATTACATAAATTCTTTCATTTTAAAGCAGAGAATAGAGGCTGAGAGAAGTTACTTATCTATAACCAACAGTTCACTGGTAGTGGTATATTTAATCAGTATAAAAATTTTCAAAGTGTCTTTATATCCATTGTCTCAGATACAGATAATATGAAGAAGTGACTGGAGCTTTGGTCTTCCTTGACATGAAAACTATATACTCAGTACTCACTACTAATTGCCGAAAGGAGTGGAACTCAGGTCTTGACCCAGTTACCGTTCTTTCTTTTGCCTTAGTAATAACTGCATCCACTTGTCAGCTGAAAGACTGGTATCATTGATGCTAGATGTATTGAGCGGGTTTCAACCCATAGCGACTCTGCTACGTACAACAGTCCTGCCCAGTCCTGCACCGTTCTCACAACCATTGCTATGCTTTAACCCATTGCTGCGGTTACTGTGTCGATCTGTCTCATTGAGTGTATTACTCTTTCTCACTGACTCTCTGCTTTAGCAAGTATGATGTCCTCCAGGAGCTCGCCCTTACTGGTAACAAATCCAAAGTATGTGAGATGAATTCTAAGGAGTATTCTGGCTGTGCTTCTTCCTAGAGAGATTTGTTTGTTCTTCTGGAAGTCCATAATATATTCAATATTCTTCAACAACACCGTATTTCAAAGGGAACTAAAAAATTAGTTCTATTTAAATCCAGTAGCCTCAGTACCCCTATTTCAGTTACAAAAGAGTTTTACATTATTTATAATATTGATGACTTAAAATGTTTCTGGGGGACACCACAATGAGATGTTGTGAAATGATGCATTGGCTAGAACACTAGCATTAGTTTTTATATGTTGTAAATCCTGCTTCAGTGACATTAATGAAGGAGGGTAGGCAGTGGTTGTGTTACTGAGGGAGCACTCAGTCTGTAAGAGTGTATTGTAACTTGAGGAAATGTCTTGGGGTATAAAGAAATGGAAGCAAGCAGAGAGTTTGGCACTGCATGTTATCAGGAAAGAAGCAGTGCTGGGAGCAGAACACATCCTTTGGAGGCAGAGTGCCTGTGCCTCCGAAGCTTCCAGTTCAGGGACAGATCAACCACAAGGACCTTCCTTCATAGCCAACAGGGAAAGCCTTCCCCTGTAGTTAACTTCCTAAATTTGGACTTTTAACTGACTTTTTTGGTAAGAAAATTAATTTTTCTTTGTTAAAGCCATCCACTTGTGGTATTTCTATTATAGCAGTACCAGATGACAAAGACAGGGACATTATGAGAATTCCTTAAAGTTACGCAACAAGCAGGTAGAAGATTCTAGCCAAGGTTTCCAGACTCCAGGGCTGTGCTCCTTACACTGCACCAACTTTGCCTGCACAGGAGTTGATAAAAATACCATGGTATACCAAGTAGAAAAAGAGCCATACTGTCTGTTTAAGCAGCTATGAAATACAGGTGAGAAATATAGTCCCATTCACAGGAAGAGTAATTTGAAGAAAAGAAGGAGAATGTTCATAGCCCCCTTACATTCTAAGGGGAAAGAAACTGTCTTGAAGAACCAAGTCTTAGAAGCACGAGCAACTCAAATAGCTAAGCAGTGAACTACTAACCAAAAGGCTGACAGTTCAAATGCATCCAGAGGTACCTTGGAGGATAAATTGGTGATCTCTTTCCAATAGGTCACAACCTTGAAACCCCTGTAGTGAAGTTTTTCTTTGTACACGTGGGATCCCCATGAGTTGGAATCAACTTGACAACAACAACAACAGATCTGACTCTTCAGTGTCTTGCCTGCAATCCTCGAACTTCCAAAACCTGTTTCCACTTCTGTAAAATGGTGATAAAACAACTTCTGCTCTATCGATATTTACTGGAGTGTGTTTTTTATGGAAACCTTAATGACCTCTCCCCCATACCCCTTTCTGGCCTCAATGTGTCTGCATCCACTAAATGCATCGCTATTCAGTGACTCCCAAATATTTTTGCTACACTTTCTGCTCTAGGACTCACAGAACCCTTCAAGATGCAATTTGTGTAGGTGTGTATATAAGAGGCAGCATATACATGTGTGAATGTATGAGTGCATTGCGTTTGATAGGCAGGCATGAGATGCGAAGCTCTGATGCAGTCTTGTACAGGAATATGTTAATAGGAAGCCAAACGAAGAAGCAGAAGGTGGAAGGGCAGTGGTAACACATGAACTAAAAATTAAGAAAAAAAAAGAAATTCCACACGTCCACCTTGAGTCGGATCCAACTCGACAGCACTTGGCTTGGCTACATGTGTGGTTAAGAGAGATCAGTGTACTCAAGCTCAAATCAACAGGGGAACAAAAGACAATGGATCTCTGCCGGCAGAGGGAGGATCTTGTGCAGAGGGCCTCCATCGAGATGGTCAGGGAGAGAGCTTCTGGATGGCTCCCCACCCAAGGGTCAGAGCAGGGAAAAAGGGCTAGGTTGTGCAGACAGAGAATTGGGCTTTTATTTTGCAGGCTTCCAGTTATCTCTGGGGGGATTTAAGCTGGGAAATATCATGTTCACATTAGCACTTTAGAAAGATCTCTTAGGCAAAAGTGTCAACAATGAATTTGAAAGAGATGCCAGAAAAGGCAAGGCATTGGTTAGGAGACTTAAAGGGCATCACTACTGAGGCAATGACTGTGGAAATGGAGGAAAATTGGTAAATCTGAGAGCAATTAAAGAGTCCAAAACTGCAGGACCTGCTGAGTGATGGATGGGAATGTCTGCCAGCATTCTGGATGAGATAATTGGCCAGATAATGGTGCTTTTATTGAATTTAAAGTTTTTCGGAAGAGTGACTCAAGTGCAATGCAGAATTCCATTTGGAGTATGGTGTAAATAGAGTATAAAACCAAAAACCAAGACAGCTGCTGTCACATTAGTTCCAAATCATAGCGACCCTATAGACCTGCCCCATAGAGTTTCCAAGAAGCATCTAGCAGACTTGAACTGCTCAACTTTTGGTTAGCAGCCGTAATACTTTACCAATACACTACCAGAATTTCCAAATGGAGTATAGTGCGCTCCAAAAGAAAATAGACTTCTTCTTTAAGAAGACATGAGTTTCTGTCTTGGATCCCACACTTATTAGGCGTGTGTGAAATAATGATGCTAATCACTGGGACAGAGCCTGAAACACATAGTGCTCTGCATCATTTAGGTGTGGTATGCTGATGGCCCAGGAGGTCGGCACTTCAAATACAGCAGACAATCCTTGGAAATTCTATGGGGCATTTCTACTCTATGAGTCAGATCCGACTCGACAGCACTTGGCTTGGCTATAGAGTTGTTATGAGTCAGAGTCTACTCAACAGCTGTTTTTATTTTTATTTTTATTTTTTTTAATGATGATGGTGATAGTTATGATGACGATGAAGGTGGCAGTGATGGTGATGGTGCTAGCGAGCTATTGGTAACCACAGATATCCAAGTAACAGGTCTCGAAGGAAAGACTTCTGAGTAAACCATATGACACTTAGTATATAGTGTTGAAAACATGTAAAAGAATTATGTGTGAAGTTTCCATTGCCATTGAGTTGATTTTGACTCATAACAACCCTATAGGACAGAGCAGAACTACCCCACAGGATTTCCAAGGAGGACCTGGTAGATTTGAACCACTGACCTTTTTGTTAGCAGTCGTAGCTCTTAACTACTGTGCCACTAGTGTTTCCACATGTGTGATTAGGAGAGATTATTGCCTTTTCCAGTAATGTTCCCTAAGTATACATGAGTCACATGCATAGTTATGAGAGATTACTGGGAAAGACATAAACCTATGGGACAACAATATTTAAGAAACAAACCAGGAAGAAAATTCACCTAGAGGAAGGAGGGATAGAGAGATAGGACAAGAACCAGTTACCAAGTCAAAGGTGATGAACAACAGTTTTGCTCCTGAAGTATGCCCCACATGAGGACAAAGACTGTATCATGATTGTCTTTGTATTGCCAACTGTAATACAAAGCTTGGATCAGTGTACTTAAACCCAAACCCGCTGCTGTCAAGTTGATTCCAACTAATGGTGACCCTATAGACAGAGTAGGACTGCCCCATAGAGTTTCTGAAGAGTGCTTGGAAGACATGAACTGTCAGCCTACTGGTTAGCAGCTGTAGCACTTAGCAACTACACCATCAGTGTTTCCGGATTAGTGTAGATGCTATTAAAAAGTTAATAAAGTAAATCAACTGGAATATTACAGCATGTTTTCTATGGGTCATTTTCATGGCCTTTCCTCATTCCCGTTTCTGTTCTCAATATATCTGCATCCACTAAGCAGAACACTATTTGGTGATTCTTAAATGTTTTTACTATACCTTCTATTCTAGGATTCATGGAACCCTTCAAGACCTAATATATGTATGTGTATATAGAGGAGACAGTACACACATGTGAATGTACGAGTGTATTGTGTTTGGTGGGTGGGAGTAACATGTACAGAAATAGAACAACTGCTGTCTTTTGGAAAGAATAAGAAAAAGCCAATGTTTTATTTAACTCATTAATGAGTAACGTATTATGTATTAAATATAGTCTAAAACTACAACAACAAAAAGAGAGGTGCTTGGGATGATAATAGAAAATGAGGAATAAATTAAAATTTAAAAAAGAAGAAAAAGAAAGGATCTTCAAGAAAGCCTATGAGTTCATAAAGAAACCAGTGATAATGTACAGTTATGTGTATACTTACGTGGTTGGGGGAGAAGTGCATATGTGTAAATGGTTGTTGTTGTTATTGTTAAGTGCTGTCAAGTCAGTTCTGACTCACAGCAACACTATGAACAACAGAACAAAACACTGCCCAGTCTTACACCATGTCCACAATTGTTTTATGCTTAAGCCCATTGTTGAGGTCACTATATCAATCCATCTCGTTAAGGGTCTTCCTCTTTTCACGGACCCTGCACTCTACCAAGCATGATGTCCTTCTCCAGGGACTGATCTTTCCTGACAACATGTCCAAAGCATGTAAGACACAGTCTTGCCGTCTTTGCTTACAAGAAGCACTCTGGTTGGACTTCTTCCAGAATAGATCTGTTTGTTCTTTTGGCTGTCTGTGGTATATTCAACGTTCTTCTCCAAGACAACAATGTGTAAATGGTAGGAATTATATTACAGACTTTTTCCTTGAAATTCAGGAGATCCTTTGAGTCTTTTCTGAAAGATCTCTACTGTTGAAGTTTGGGAGATAGAAATCCCACTTAAAGAAATTTAGTCTTGCGATTCTCTTGCAGAACATCGCTAATGCTACATTCCTTCATTATACAAACAGAAAATCATTGATTCATGAGACTATAAAAGTATGATCAGATCACCCATATTCCTTGGACACTGAGCTACATAAACGAGCTCTAGGATATCACTCCTTGGAAAGCTAACTGAAATAAACTGAAAAACAGACTTTAGAAGTAGTTGCATGACATTCAGGAGTCCATGGCTAGTCCAAACAGTTAAGTGCTTGACTATTAGCTGAATGTCTGGTGGTTTGAACCCACCCTGGAAGACAGGCCTAGTGATCTCCTGCAGAAAGGTCACAGCCTTGAAAGCTCAGTGAAGCCAGTCTACTCTGCATACATAGAATAAGGTTGCAACGGGTCATAATTGACTAGAAGACAACTAAAACCAACACAGGAAATTCATTGTGCAATTCACAGGTCTGAATTGTATTTCACTTTTTCTTTTGAAAAGGATGACATGTCAATGTCCAACTTCTGTTTTCCTGGAGCGTTAAGTGAAACGACGTATGTAAAGCATCTTTCTCAATGCTTACATTGGAGGAGGAATTGTGTAATTTCACTTTATTTTCCCTATCTGATTTAGGTACATTAGTTAACTAAATGGTTGATTGAGATGTGTGAACTCAATGACTGATGCAATTCAGTTACTTAATTTAGTTATTTATACAGTTATAAGTTCTATTGGTGGTATGGTGGGTTAAGTGTTACATCTGCTAACCAAAAGGTCAGCAGTTCAAATCTGCCAGGGGCTCCTTGGAAACTCTATGGGGCAGTTCTATTCTGACCTCCAGGGTTGCTGTGAGTCGGACCCGAGTTGACGGCAGTGGGTTTTTTTTTTTAAAACTTAGTTCTGTAGGGTCACTACGAGTCAGAATCGATGCCAGTGGGTTAAGTTCCCTAGTGGAAGCCCTGTTGGCTCAGTGGTTAGGTGTCTGGGTGCTAACCAAAAGCTTAATGGTATGAATACACAAGCCACTCTTTGGAAACCCTATGGGGCCACTCTACTTTGTCTTACAGGGTTGCTATGAGTTGGAGTTGACTCAACATCAATGAATTAACCTTTAGCCCAAAAGAACAAACCAGCCCATTTGTGCTGTAGCCATCAGATAACCCTGAAAGGAGCAGTTTAATAGAGCAAGTTTATTTCTTGCTCATAGTACATGTCTAATTGGGTCAGCTCTACTCCCCCTAGTTGCTGTAGACCCAGAAAATTAGTGATCCTTCACCTGTTAGTTTCACTAACTTAATTTCAGGACTCCCATTTCCCTCTGCAGAAGAGAAAGCTGGAAGATCACATACTGGCTTTCAAACACTTTTGCTCAAAAATGGCTCATGTCAGTCAGTTCCACTTACCTAACCATACAGCCCTGCTGAGCTCCCAGGAGACTTGAAAAATACATGGATATTAAATATTCAAGTTGCCATGAAGTCAGTTCTAACTCGTGGCAACCCCTGCGTGTCAAAGTACAACTTTGCTCCACGGGGTTTTCAGAAGCTGATTTTTTGAAAGTAGGTCACCAGGCATTTCTTCAGAGGTGTCTCTGCGTGGACTCAAACCTGCAAACTTTGCTAACATCACAGCACATTAACTATTTGCACCACCGGGCAGAAATGTGTCTGCCAAAATCGTAGAAGGGCAACGTGTTCAGCTGGAATCGCCAGTTAAAAACCGACCGCCATCAAGCAAATCCAACTCATAGCAACCCTGTAAGACAGAAGAGAACTATCCTCTAGGTTTCCAAAGAACAGGCAGTGGATTCAAACTGCCAACCTTTCGGTTAGCAGCTGCAGTTCTGAAGCACGGTGTCGTAAGGGTTGTAATTGGAAGTGAAGACATTATCAAATCTGGATCTTAAATTAGGATGATTAGTGTAATCCCCATTACTATCTCATCCATAGCTTTTTAAACTATAGATTTATTTCATGTCCAGCTCATGGTGCAAATGACACTTGGGAACATACACAAGACGAGCCTCCTCACTGCTGTGCTTAGAATAAAAATGATGGTTTGCTTGGGAGGCTCTTCCCAAGCTGGGAATCCTGGACAAGTGTCCCCCTGGAGTGACCGCTGGCCGTGCTCTCTTCCCCTGCCCTGGTCTCACTATTCCTCTGGCTCGTTCCTGTTTTCCTCTCACACTGATGCTTCCCCACTAGTACATCTGCCTCTTTCAGTCTGCCAGGCTGATTAGCATACTCTGACAGATTAAAAGGCTAAGGTCAAACCAACAAACCCCTGAAGAAATACTGCTAATTATTGTCATATGTTTTTTAAATACTTTTCTCTTCAAAGAATTTAACAAGGAATAAAATTCAACTTTGTGTCCCAAGGGTCATTTTAATATTATATTAAAAAATAAGTCCCTTCGGTCTCTCTGTTCCATGTTGTAGGAGAGCAGTGAACTCTTCCTGCAGGGTCAACAGTGGTTGTCTCTATTTCATATAAGTTTCTTCCTAAAATGACACACAAAATGGAAAGCAGAGTCTTACAAGTTTGCCCTGAAACAGTCTCAGGAGATTAGGCTGATTTAGCAGCCAAACAAAGTGCCCAAAGTTAACATCAAGTCAGGAAGTAGTACTAGAAGTTCTGCTGGGTGGTCTGTATAGTGGTTAGAAGCAAAGACTGGGGCTGACCTGTCTGGATTTGAGTCCCAATCTCATGCTTTGAGAGCAGCAAGACAACAGAAACATTATTTAATCTCTTGATGTCACACTTTATAAAATGGGAACTTGGTAATAGCAGTGCTTATTTCATTAAACGGAAATCCTGGAGGTGTAGCGGTCAAGTGCTACATCTGCTAACCCAAAGGTCGCCAGTTCGCATCCACCACGCACTCCTTGGAAACTCTATGGAGCCATTCTACTCTGTCCTACCGTGTAGCTATGAGTCAGAATCAACTTGACTGCACTGCATTTGGTCTTTTGGTTCATTTCATAAAACCATTGTGAGAATTAAGAAAGCACCTGGAACTACACCACTCTTATTACCCCTTTTTCTAGGTACTCCTGCCTTTGCCTTACCACAGAGGGGCTGACCGCTACCATGCCCATGAGTGAAACATATATACCAGTTGCTGCTGAGCTGAATCTGACTTGGGGTGACCTATGTATGTTAGAGTAGGACTGTGCTCCCTAGCATTTTCAGAGGCTGTGATCTTTCAGAAGCAGATCATCAGAGAAGCCTCTAGGTGGGCAAGAACCTCTAACCTCTTTGTTAACCGCAGAGCACCTTACCTGCTCACACTGTTGAGTGACTCCAAAATACATGCACTTTTTAATTTCTAAGGAGTTAGTCATCTGACAAACATGCAAATGCAGTGTTTCCAAATCTTGCTTGCTGCAGATAACTCATCAAATGGCCCCCAGACAGTGTTCATTAGCAGCATTGTCAATCACATGCCTGCCCTGCCAAGAGCAGGGTCTGAGACGACAGGGTCGGTTATGGTGATGTTCAGTCTCTGTTCACCCATCAGTTTTTCTAAAAAATCAATTTACAGGATGATAATTGAGTCAGCTTTGTTGTGCTCACCCCTCAAATAACTGTTCAGTTTTGGTGATGAGAAATGCTTGTTTCTGAGGTGGCTTATGGCAAGAGGCACCAGCGGGTCCATCTGGAGGCGGGGGTCTGAGAGAATGAGCTAAGGCACAATCCTGGCAAGAAGAGAGAGGAAAGAGGAAAAAGGGGAGGATGCAGTAAAATCAAAAGCTAATTATTCAACATATTTTGAAAGACAAGAACAGGATAGCCCCCAGGTAAGAGGCATCTAAGAGCTCGAAAAAGTCTCCAGTTAAGTATCGTTCGCTACAGGTGAAAGGCCAAATTACTAGATCAAGTGGGCACATTATCAAAAATATTGATTTCAATGAGATGCGTTTTCCATGAGATGATTGCCACCATCTAAAGCCTCCTTTCCTGCTGATCTGGAGCACGTGGCACAGTCTCCAGGTTTCAAGTTGTTCAATGAGTTTGCATACGTAGGCAAGTGCCAGCTGGCCTGCTCAGAGACTTGAACAGCTCATGGTGGCTCAGAAGGCCACAGTCTTGGCCATTATTAAGAAATTAGGTGCAGTGGGTATCACCTGCAAAGGAATTTTCTGAATTCTGTGTTTTCTCTGACATTTTCTCTTACTTTGTCACTTTGGGAAGCAGACCCTTGTGAACCACTGGCTTCACTTCTGGAGAGCAGAAAGGCAGGACATCTAACTTCACACTTTATGGCCCCCACAGGGAAAGCCTGGAGTCTAAAGTTGAAGGAGGTGCAGAATGGGAAATAGAGGTTCTCCTGATCTCCTTTAGATTTCTAACTGTTCCCTTCAATTTTAAGGAATTCCATGAGAGGGGGGAAAAAAAATTTAGTAGAACAAGGATCTGTCTAAGTAAAAACTAGAAAAGAATCCTAGAAGTGTCTAGTTACTACGAGAAGAAAACGTTCTCCCTACAAATCTGAATATAATGCTTTCTGAGCTAGGATTGCTCCCCAGGAATGATTTCCCTGGTGTAGAGTGATGGGTGAGCAGTTCTCCATTACCAGTGGTTAAAAAGTACAGCAAATTCAGTGTCTGTCATTCCACCCTGTTGCATCAAAACTCCTATCCCTATTTCCTGGCTAGTGTTCTTGAATTTACAGTTGGTTAATGTTAAACCAGGCTGATACACAGTGTCTTGCAGTTTATGTTTGAACTGGAGCCAAGAGAAAGTGGCTTTCATGTGTCTGTGAACTTCTATCAAGCCTGGGTCCAGAGAGCACTATTGTGTCCATTAATAAAAGCACCATGGAAGTGGTTCAGTTGAACTTGAAGTCAATTATCTATACATTTACCCTCTATCAGATGCCTCCTACTTCCTGGGACTCCTCCGGCTGATGCTGAACATATTCAAATCTTCCTCTAAAAGGTTTAGTCTAAGTTGCTTCTTCAGTACTGTTTGAACATTAAATATGCAAATAATCATCATTACACTTCCAACAATTACACATGTTTGCGAGCACCATGTCAAGGGCTGGCAGCAGAGCAATCATTTGTAAAGACAAATATTCCATTCCAAGAGATGTCATGCTGCTCAGAAGATTCTTTTTTGTATTAGTAGCCACACTGCTGCTTCATAAAGTGTGCAAATGAACGTGACAGTGCTGCCAATAGCTGCCAGGCCCTTCCTCTCAGCAGACCAGGTGCCAATCACCCATCCCAAACAGCCAAGGCCTAGGAGCTGTGCAGACATTAAACACCACGTGGAATGTGGAGGAGACCTTGCAAGGCAAGCCACTCCCCCGACTCCCAGCTCCCTCAAGCCATCCCCCTCCGCCACCCTGCCTCCTCTTAGAGGGGGCCTCAGGCCTTTAGAATATTTTAATTTCTGATTTCTGACTATATTATCAAGTGTTTGTAACTGATGAATTGCCATTTGTACCTCAGAGGTGAAGTGAAAAGTTGGCTGAGACCACAGGCCCAGTCTCTCAGCAGGGCACTTTTTTTAAAACTCTCTCCTCTCTTTTTTCTTCTCTCCTCTCCCTTCTCCCTGCTCTCTCCCTTTCCCTTACAATCCTCTGTGTAGTTATGGATAATTGCCATCATATACTTTTATCACATCCAAAATAGCAGCTTAGAGGAATCTGTGACTTGAATTTGGATGCAAGTTGCCTTCTCCTGAAGTGGGAAAACCCCAAGTATTGGAAGGGCCAAATGATAACACTTGTGGTTCTTTTCCATGAAAGACGGATGACTCAGGCAAGCTTGGGAGACTGCAGATAATGGGATTGACTTGGTACTTAAATCTCACTGAACCAGGACAGCATAAGTAATTAGTGAACTGGATCTATCCTGGGGTGCTAACGATGGCTAAGTCTGCCCCTACAACATTCTAAAAACTGCAAGAAGCCCATTCATCTCACACAGATAAAAACCAAAGGGGCAGTGCTCACAGACACCATTTATCCCTTGGTTAGTGCACAATTTATCCTAGAAGAGAAAAAAAAATCTAATTTCCCTGAAGTGATACCCAGAAGACCAAGTGACCACATTCCCACTAGATATCATTTTGATCACAATACTGCTGCTGTTTTTAATTAAGAAAGGCTAATTAAGAAAAACTCTACATTTATCTTCTTATCTCCCTGTCGGCAGTGTTGCTCAAGCTGCCTATACTGCTTAAATTTGGTACCCAGCTTTCTACCAACAGCCCAGGGAAGATTTTCCTGGTTTATATCAAGGTTCTTGCATTATAAGGATACAGAAAGTGATTTTTAGAGTTCAGTAACTAACTACAGAGATAACTGTTAGTTTATGCAATCCAAATTTCCATATATATGTAAAAGCATGGCTTACACGATTCATCTTATATGTTTTCCTCACTTAATTAAACTAGAAGGCATGTATGTGTAAACTGACCCGCTCACTCATTTTTCTTTTAACCCACAGTGATGGCACTTTACTAGGATAATTTAGATAAATGTCTTCTCATGGAGTTCACTTATCCTTCCTGCAACCATGATCGACGAAGAGCCACAAAAGATGAATGGGGTTGCATTTTTATCAAACATACGTTCTGCCCATGCAGAAGATTCTCCAAGTGGACATTTTGCTTCCCCCGCGCCACTAGCTTTTAATCTGATTTAATCAACATTCTCAACAACTAAAATGTGCAGGAAGTACACTTATGAAAGAATAAAATTTATAAATGAAAACCTGAAACAAATACATTTCAGTTCAAAAGTTAGCAGCAAGCAAAGGTGCCAGCCTGCCAACTCCTATGTGGATTAATCAGAAATCAATGTGACAGAAGCCTCCCTTCTCAGAATTTGTCCTGGCAGATGAGCGGTAATTCATACAAGAAAAGGAAAAAAAAAAACAAACAAACAATCAAGTTCTGCCTTTCTGGTCAGTTTAGGCCAGCTCTTCCACAACGGTTGTCTTAGGGTGGTAGGAGACTTCCGAAGTTTACAGATAATGAGTTAAGTCAAAATAACTACCAAGTAAAAAGCTTTCTGGTAACTCATTTTCCTCCCAATGCCATCCGCCAACCCAAATCTTTTTGTTTAATGTCAGGTTCTTAGTTTTGCAGTGACTCAGAAGGCATGTTTGTGTATGTGTACTGAACATACACATGTCGGTGGATTATCATATCAAGGACTGATTTCCCTGAAACCTTTCTTAATATTTAATATTTGAGGAGAAAACTGATTATGCAAGCACTCCATTTTTCCTCACAATCTGTAGCTGATTAGGAAGTATTTATACTAATGTTGGAAGATAGGGTAGAATCTTACTGAGGAAAGCGGGGATGGAGAAGCTCGGTTTTTTCCGGCAGCCGTGTGTACTGACTGAATGCTTTCGTAGATGTAATTTTTACCCCTAAGGATTAATTTGAATAAAAACAGAACATTTGTGTTCAAACCTAACCAGTTTAGGTTAGTATTAAAATTTGTCTGTCTCCCTAGAGCAAAGGGAGTTTATTTCCATCAAATGATTTTGTTCAGAAGCCATCTCCTCTGTGGTCCGCATGCTAGTGATAGTCACAGGAGCGTTACCTAAAACAGTTCTTTTAACTTCTCAACTTTGAGTTTTTTCCCAAAAATATTTTCTTGTGTTCTAACTGTATCAAGGAATAATACAGACTGATTCTAAAAGCTACTTTTTTTGACAATATTCTTTCTCGTGTAAACTTACAGTTGTAACAATCATTATACAAGCAAACAAACAAACAAAAATGCCCTTGAAATTCCAACTCAGAGCCCCCCTACAGGACAGAATAGAACTGTCCCATAGAGTTTCCAAGGTGTGCCTTAGGATTTGAACTGCTGATCTTTTGGTTAGTAGCCAAGCCCTTAACCACTGTGCCACCAGGGTGTCCATCATTATGTTACCACGATAAAATTACAGTTTATCTTGCAATTTTGTTAAATCAAGTTAAACTTGAATTCAAAGTTGTAAAAATAGCAAAATATATTTAGAGAATTTTAATTGAGAAAAGTGCATTTCTGTCTCCTGGGAATATTGATTCTTTTATAGTTAAAAAAAAAAAAAAAAAACAGATTTACATGTTCAAGAGATCTCTATTTTTAAACAAATAAAAGCAGTAAGATATTGAAGGAAATCATATATCTATATATTATAGCAAAGAAGTGATGGTTACATGTTCTACCACTTATCAGAAGATTGGCAGTTCAAACCCACTCAGTGACTCCAGCAGAGAGAGAGACATGGCAATCTGTTTCCATAGAAGTTACTTCTGAGAACCCCATGAAACAGTTCCAAGTCTGTCACAGAGAGTCTGTGAGTCAAATGGACTCAGTGACACACCAAAGCAGCAACATAGTATATCAATAGACAATACATTAATATATAATATACCCACAATAGTGAATATATTATATAATATATTTTATACAGTATCATAGTGAGTATATTACATATTAAAAGTGTAGACAATGTCATTCTATTGCCAGGATGTGAATCTTTGCCTCATTCCTTGCTAGATGTGCCTTTTTTGACAAATTCCATCTCCTCTTTGTAATTCAGTTTCTATAAAGTGATAACAGTAACAACCTTATTGGGTTTCTGCAGGATTATATCATTTTATCCATGTAGACCAATTTATATGAAAAGGACTTCATTTTACTTGGATCCACAATCAATACCCATGGAAGCAGCAGTCAAGAAACCAAACAATTCATGGAACTGGACAAATCTGATGCAAAATATCCCAATAAAATGTTTAAAGGCAAAGCAGTAACCTTGAGGACTAGGGTGTGCCTGATCCAGGCCATGGGGTTTTCAATTACCACATATGCCTGTGAACACTGCACAGCGAAGGAGACTTGATGTGTTTGAATTATGCTGTTGACAAAGAATATTGAATATACCATGTCCTTCCAGGAGTACCATCCTGGACTCTACCAAATGACCACACTTGACAGTGCATCAATCTGAAAGATCCCTGAGGACACGGCCCCCCAGACTCTCTATTTACCCCAAATTGTATCCAGCACTAAAGCCAGCTCTCCAGACAAAGATTGAACTGTATTATATAGGACATGGAGAGATGCTCACGAACAGCAACTTTTTAGGCTTAAATATGCACACAGGGCTGCCCAAGAAACTCATCACTAGAAGCAAGACGGTTGAGTGTGAGGGGGGGACAGGGCTTCATCAAAGGAACACAAGAAATTCAGGGTGGAATGGGGATGTACTGTCACGAGGAGTGGCTGTAAAGGGAGGGGAGAGTAGTTAGAATAGAGCAGTGGTGTGAGTTCCCGGTGTTATATGGCAAGTTGATATGGGTTGTAAACCTTTACTTAAAACACAATCAGATTTATTTAAAAAAAAAAAAAAAAAAGGAGAAGAAGTACAATAAGAATGCTCTTTAGAAGCAAGAATGGAGAGATTCATCTCACATACTTCGGACACGCTATCAGGAGGGATCAGCTCCTGGAAAAGGACATCATCCTTGGTAAAATAGAGTTCAGTGAAAAGAGGAAGACTCTCAGTAAGGCAGACTGATGCACTGGCTTTACCAGTGGGCTCAAAGACAGCAATGACTGTTAGCATCAGGCAGTGTTTTACATGAACATGAACAGCAGTTCATGTGAAGTGCTTAAATGTTACCTCACGCATATTAAGCACTAAAAAATAATCAACTACTTTTAAGATAATTTTATCTTATTAATAAAATAAGGCTGATTTTTTTCGTTTTACAAGTGGATTTTATGTTTCTCCCCAAAGCTGTAGTGACTCCTGAGGTGCTCTGCTTGCTAATGCAGACCAATCTTCTTACCGATACTGGTCCTGTAGCCTGATGTTGGTGTTTTTTAGAATATGACGCCTATGATGAGTCTGTCTGATGCTTCAAGGCCTGAACCTGGTCTTGGTCAGGCCTGCATTCCACACGGCCTTCGTTCACTTCTTTGGTCATAATGTATATTACTTAATGTCTATTTAATAACAATGAGTTCTAGACATAGAACTTTCTCCACATAATGAGAAACTAAAAATGTTCTACAGCCATGTGCTACTGTGAAATATGCTATAAGGAGCATATACATATAAAACTGTTGCCTTCAGGTCGATTCTTGATTCTGACTCATAGCAATCCTATTTGTGTGTGTGTGTGTGTGTGTGTGTGTGTGTGTGTAAAGAGGGAGACTGGTGCCAAAGTGGTTAAAGCAATTGTCTGCTAACCAAAAGGTTGGTGAAAGATGTGGTACTCTATAGGTTTTACGACCTCAGAATCCCTATAAAGTCACTCATGAGTCATCAACTTCATGGTAGTGGATTTGCTGAGGTTTTTTTTAGTCTGGTCCTAAATATGAGTTTTTCTTTAAGAAATAAACTTACGTAGACGTCCATTGCAGTGTCATACAGCAGGCTGACATTAATGATGAAATGGAAGGCAATGTATTAGATATAAATCTTTGCTTTTTAGTTGCTTGTTCCCCCTTTTTTCCACTGGTAAATAAAATCATTGCCGTCAAATGAATCCTGACTCATAGAGACCATATAGGACAGAACAGAACTGCCCTACAGAGTTTCCAAGGAGCTCCTGGTGGATCCAAACTGCCAACCTCACGATTAGGATATGCATCACTTAGCCACTACTCCACCAGGGTGAATAGTGACCACTAAAAATGTCTTCTGTTTTTCTTCAAGGGTTACTTAATTGATTACTCTGAAACTTCAAGGACAAAACATTTAATAAAATTTGAAATATCTTTTGATACAATGATTATCGTACTATTCCACATTCTTTTTTTTTGTTGTTGTTGCAACTTGGATAGCCATCACGGAAGTTTCAACTTGCATGATGTAATGCAGCAAAGATCACATTGCTGTTTGAGTTTCCCCAGCCATAAATGGAGAGTTCCTTCACTTCATGAGAAATTAAGTCTTTGAATGAAATCCTGGCTTTTGGAAGAGCCATACTCTCTAAAGAGTAGAGTTACACAGGCAACTTAGATGAAATCTATGAGGCATTCTTTCTGTGAAAGAGACCAAGAGAATGGGAGAGAGAGAGAATGGGAGTGAATGATTAAATGAACTTCAGGAGCATTTTCATCTGGGAAACAAGTGTGAAAGGAAGAATAATAAATGACTCTCTCCCTTTCTCGAAAACGATTGGTGTCCGTTGTTTATTCTGGAAGCCATCTGATAGCCCAAGCCCTCTACCAACGGGCATAGGAAAGTTTGCATAAAGGAAAGAGGTCAGTTAAGTAAGGAGAAGAAGCTTAGCCAAAACAAACTGCAATGCTTTGTTTCACTAAGGTTTGATTAATGTGATATTAGACACCTAAGACCGTTAAGACAAGAGCTAACTAGCCTTTAGCAAACTGCGCTGTGAATCACACTTCACACATCAAGATGTGAGGTAATGAGTTTTTCAAAAAGTACTGCATTTAGAAACAATCCCTTAAACTCGAACAAACAGTTCCCAACTCCTGCCAGTTACTGGCACAATTCCACTGGCGAAATTGGAAAGGAAGCTCTGCTTTTTCTCAGGGGGAGTTTTTGTTTGTTTGTCCCTGACCACTGATAACATGAGCTAGCAGCTGCTGTGAGAATAAAGGAAAATATGTGTGTATTGGCAGCAGACAATTTATAGCACGACGTGATTATTCTCTTAGAGTCTTAAACATCAGAACTTATGGCTTAAAAAATAATAACTTGCATGGACAATTTTACAACTGTGTTTTGAGGGTAATTTGTTATGGTTGCATGACGTGGATTTTTTTCTTTTTTAAATCTCCCTCTCGAAGGTTAGTGTGATCTTCTAACCAGTGTGATTTATAATTGGTTATTCTTAAACATTTTAGATTTTTGTTAAGTATTTGCAGCCATCATGGGCCATTTTTAGCCTGAGAGTGAGTTTGGTAACCCTACATCTCCACCTAGTGGTGCCGGGAAAGACTTAATTACTGCCTTGCACAAGGAGATGGAGATTTAGTCACTTTGCAATCAGCATGAAAGCCCCTGGCTGCTCTGTCTTTGAAGCACAATGTTTAAAGATAACATTTTAATCTCAGGATATTTTTTCTTCTTTCCCATCCACCGTATTTTCCTTCCCCTCAACCCTAAAAGCTGATATTATGAGATTGCAAATAGCTGAAAAATATTCCTCCCACTCTGTTTTTCGTTCTTACATTGTGCTCAAAGACTTTGACCAAAAACTCATTTGGGTAGCAAAGGATCATCTTTCCACATCCCCTTTCCCCTTTTTTCCCTTCTATTCCTTGCCAGTTCCCTACTTGGCAAACATCCCCATAGCTAGAGAGGCCAAGCATCCATTTCTATGTAGTCATGTGGAGGTTTATCCTCAATCGGCTAGGAAAAAGACTGTTGATGCTCCTTCACCCTTTGGGTTAAGGGTAGGGCCGCCTTTGCCCTCCCCACCCCTGAGCATCTCGGAAAGAGAAGCCATATCAAGACTGTTCTCACACAGAAGAGGGTTGCTTTCCTGGTAAGGCCTGATGCTGACGTCTAAAACAAAACCACTTCACCACACTAATATCTCTCAGGTTAATATTATTTGAATAATCAATATGCAATTAAGACTCTTTTGCTTCTTTAATACCAAAAGGACATCTGGATTTGGTCACAGTTAAAAGAGAATTGTTTGCTTTGCTTTTAATTTGATTGGCAAGATTACAGAGCACCTGCTCCTTGGAGATCCTATTTCAACCAATTATACAGATTCTCCGATGGTCCCTCCTTCTCAACACTGGTTTCATCGCTGATACCATCGACGCTGTAGTGCAATGGAAGAAACAGGGCTTTTCGGCTGGTGTATGTCTAGAAAAATTGAAGCTAACCAAGAGAGTCGCTGCTTGCTAATCCCTGTAATTAAACGCTACTTGGAGGAGAGTGTATTAAAACTGATTGAAGCTGTTGTCGCTGTATTGGACCCAAAAATGTTTAATAATCCTACCCTACAATGTTGAATTTTTTAGTACCTATTAATTAGCACCCATTAACTTATAGAGAAGACAGAAAGAAATAAATGTATTAATTGTCAGTTTGCTTCTGCCTTAACCTATCTTTTCCTTAAGCCTAGAGCTCTGGCATGCGAGTGCTTAACCCGCAGGGAAAGAGCACAGGCATGTAGGGGAATATATGGAAAGACAAAATAACAGGGGTTTGGGGTTTTTTTTTTTAGTATTTTTAATTTTCCCTACATTTAGAGCAAAATTTTTGTTTTAACTTTTGCTATACTTTAGATGAAGGCTTACCGAGCAAACTAACTCCTCATTAAAACATCAGTGCACATATTGTTTTATGTCATTGGTTAACAGCCCCATGATGGGTGAGCACTCTCCCTTCTTGAATGTAGGTTCCCCATTACCAGCTTCTCTGTCTCCTCCTGCCTTCTGGTCCTTGCCCTGGGTTGGTGTGCCTGCTTCATCTCATTTTGTTTCATAGGCCTGTTTAATCTTGGGGTGAAAGGTTAGCTTCAGGAGTGACTTCATTACTGAGCTAAAACTGTGTCTGGGGCCTATATTTTCAGGCTTTCTCTAGTTTCTAGTCTCTGTTATAGCAGTAAGTCTGGTCTTTTTTGTGTGTGTGGTTAGTATTTGCTTCTATACTTTTCTCCAGCTCTGTCTAGGACTCTCTGGTGTGACCCCTGTCAGAGCGGTCAGCAGTAGGAGATGGGCACCGTCTAGCTGTGCTGCACTCAGTCGGCTGGAAGTTGTGGTAGTTGTGGTCCGTTAGGCCTTTGGGCTAATCTTTGCCTCATATCCTTGGTTTTCTTCATGCTTCCTTGATCCAGACAGGCTGAGACCAGTAGAACGGCTTAGATGGCTGCTTACAAGTGAGTTTAAGAACCCAGATGCTACTCATCAAAGGAGAATGTGGAACTTTTGTTCATAAACTATGTCATGGCAATTAAGCTAGATGTTACCGTAGGCCACAATCTCCACAGCCCTTCCCCAGCAATTTGGTCCTTCAGGGAGTTTGGATGACGTGTCCATGGAGTAGTAACTTTGGTGAAGGGTGAGATAGCACACAATACTGGGGAACGAAGGCCACACCATGGAAACCCCATACCGCAATATCCTTTAGCTCAACCATTTAAATTCACAAGTCATCATCATCTTGGTTACTATTATCAGAAATAAATTATTGTTATTATTATTTGTAGCCTTCCAGATGTTTACCAAAATATGGAACTGAGGCATCAGTAGGTGAAATTTCTCTCAGTTTGGCTGTTTAACTGGTCTCCTTATTTTGCTCTTTAAGTAAGAAAAGATTATAGTTTACATCTTTTTTGTGCTGGATTTGTCTGCAGTTAAATGAAACAATTCAACATCCTTCACATTTTCTCAGAAATATACACAATTGGCTAGCAACTAGTTTGAAACATTCAAACTAATGAATTTCCACAAAAGATCCAGTTCCGAAGGACGAAGCAAAGAACTAGACAGATTCATACAAACGAGTCATACCAAGGAAGCTGGTTTTAGGGAAAACCAAAAAACTGAACGCATCACAGTTGAGTCAGTCCCTCACAGCATGAGAAAAAGTCTTTTGTGTTTGTTGTTGAGGACCTAGAACCCCGGTGGTACAATGGTTAAGAAGTCAGCTGCTAACCCAAAAGTCAGCAGTTCAAACTCTTCCGTTGCTCCTTGGAACCCTATGGGACAGTTCTACTGTGTCTTATAAGGTCACTATGAATCAAAGTCGACTCAGCAGAAATGGGTTTCTGGATAACTGGTAATAGGCTTCTCTGAACTACCTCCGTGTAGCACTGTAGCACAGATTCTTTGCATAAAGCTAAATTGTTTCTGGCCCTTATGAAGGCCTCCATAAGATTAGTGAGAGCAGCGTAATGATACTGCAACTTAAGACAGTTCCTAATTGTGTCTACACTGTCACACCCCCCTCACACTCCTCCACCGCTACACACACATACACAGACATACACACATTATCCCTTTCAGGCCATCAACCTTGTTCAATGGCTCCCTGTGATTTTGTACCTTGTTAAGTACTTAATATGAGAGTTGTAAATGACACATTATAAGTAATTTATAAACTTGGACGTGTATTTATATCAGAAGTCTCACCACCATGCTTAGCCTAAAGTAAGGCCCAAAGGAAGGAGTAAGAACTACCCTACAATGATATGAGCTCATTTCCACGTACTGCTGTCAGCAGGGAAGAGACAACCAAACCCATTGCTGTCAAGTTGATTCCAATTCATAACAACCCTACACAACAGAGTAGAATTACTTCAGAAGGTTTCCAAGGAGCATCTGGTAGATTCCATTTTATAATCTTTTGATTAGCAGCTGAGCTCTTAACTCTGGGAGAAGACAAACGGGCTACTGGTAGTATTTTAAACTCCAGAGTTAATGATTCGCATGGTAAAAATCTTTCTGCCTTAGTTGACTGCTTTGGCACCCTTGGGCAAAGGCCAGAAAGCCTGGCGGCACAGTGGCTAAGTGCTAAGGCTTCTAACTAAAAGACTGGCAGTTTGAATCCACCATGCACTCCTTGGAAACTCCATGGGGCAATTCCACTCTGTCCTATAGGGTAGGTCTGAGTCAGAATTGACATTGGCTTCTCTGATGCCACGAGCTGTCACTGTTAAACACAAACGCTGTGTACTCTACTGGGCATTTGCTGTTATTTAGATGCTGTTGATGACCAGAGTCCCTGCCAGTGCTACAGCAATGGCCTGCACTGGGTTCTCAGGATCAAGCTGTTCCAGTATCCATTGACATGGTCCGTTCCTTCAAGCCCAAGGTAGGAATGAGGTGGTAATCAAAGAATCTTTTGAACTTTGCTGCACACTGAGGGAAAGGGGGCTCCCTGGTGGGCCCCTGGGTTTCTCTCCCTTTCAGGAATATAAATTCTCAGTGCTACTCCACCCTAGGGGTGAACCTCCTCTCAAGAGCTTCCACACAGCAAGGACTATTGTAAAGGGTCACTCTTCAGCAAGCTGGGGAAAAAAGGTCCTATGGTACTCATTCTGGCATCTCTAGGCGATGCCAATGGTTAACGTACTTGGCAGCCAGCTGAAAGTTTGGAGGTTCTGTCCACTCCACAGGCAAGCAGAAGAAGGGTCTGGTGATCTACTTCTGAAAAATCAATCATTAAAAACTATGGAGTGCAGTGCTGCTCTGACACAGAAAGTGTTCTTATGAGTCAGTATCCTTTCCTTTGGACAAGAGGTGAGTCCCTTCCACTCACATAATGAAGACAAAATCTTCCAGTGATCCTTTCCCAAACAACAACAAAAAAACAGCTCCGTGATGACTGGCATGATGTTTAAATTTCCATACCTCATTCCTTATGTGTCAACTATCTTGAATGTACCCTGAAATTCACCAGTTATTTTACCAACTGCCTTCAAGTCCATTACAGCTGATATTGGCCCTATAAGACGGGGCAGTACTTCCTTATAGAGTTTTGGAAGCTGCAATCTTTACAGAAGCCCACTGTGACTTCTTTCTACCACAGAGCAGCTGGTGAGTTTGAACTGCCAATGTTTCAGTTAGCAGCTGAGCAGTTTAACCGATGCACCACCAGGGATCCTTATTTTTCAGTATGGATCATGTTATTCTATGTTATGCTCACAGACTCTCTACTGTCAGGCTTTTAAGTAATAGCCTGGTAAAATGTATTCTGTAATTAAAAAAAAAAAAAAAGAAAACAGAGCACCTGTCACATCCCCTGAAATTTAGCCTTCAGTAAAATGCGGTGGCTTCCCTGTTCAAGCGTTGCAAAGCTTAAGCGGCAGCTCCGTACTGGAAAGCATTCCTATATTTTCAATAGGAGAATAGACAGGGACTGATCTTCCTTATAAGCTGTCCCAATCACGTTTGTTTTCAGTTTATTTCTGTGTGTAAGGAAAAACATTAACGATCCCACTGTAGGAATGTCAAAAGCTAACAAAAAAAATTAGCTGAATAACTGACTGACATTTTCTAAAAGCAAAGCACGATTCCACAGCATGCTGCGTGTTCCCACGTGGCGGCAGAAAATCAGAAGGGAAGCTCCACAGAAAATACCGGAAGAATAAATGAGAGACTTTGTGAAACTAAAATGGAAGAGACATAGTTTATTTCTACTACCAAGGCGTTCCACGGAGCAAGAAAGATACCGCCCCGAAATGCATTTATTGTCAAAAAGTGTCAAAAGTGATCCACTTTACAAAATCTGGGATTTGTTCTTCGAGTCTCACATTGATTTCAGTATGTCAGAGGTGGAGAGAAGCCTAGTTTGTTTGTTTTTCCTGCAGTCAGACGGCTTTCTATTAGGATGGCCTCCAAAGGGAGTGAATTTTCTATTCAGTGTATAAGAAGCTATGAGAGATCAGTGGAGTGGTTTACAAAAACTAAATAAGATAGTCATTTCCATTTCTTCATTCCCCTAATAGTCTTTCATCCCCTGACAGAATTTAAAACTATAATATGTTTGGAATTTCTGGATAGGAAGCCAGGGAGAGAAGTCCAAATTCTGTGATCCCCATCAAAGGCACACTGTATTAACAAACACTTGGCTTACACATCAAGCCACTTTCTCTCTTTCCCGCACAGAAATGTTACCATGCCGTTCTCAGAGGAGCCAAGAGTACTTCATAAGTAGTTCTCTAGTGATCCTGTTTTGAAATCCCAGTGCTAAAATGATGATGGATAGCATTAGGACTTGGGAAATATTGTCACCAGCCCCAAATCGAATCACAGAGTCTAAAAGTGGGGTATGGGAAAGAATCCAGTATTCATCTTCACATTCAGCTAAAGTCTATCATTCTCTACTTCTGGTTATCACAGAGATAAGACCAAATTACAGTTAGGAATTTGAGGTATCAGTGGTAGCCTTCAGCTAACCTCTTAAGTGTCACATAGTTGCCTGTCATTAGTATTAAAGCATATTTCATTTCTTTGTCCTTCTACTCTACATTTTGACAGCAAGAACGACTGCTTATCCTGGTGTTGCCAACAGTTACTGCAGTGAGGGTTGGGGTACGGGCTCAGTCAGCACACGTTGAATTAATTTGCCATGAGTGGGGGACAGACTGGATGGTGGCTAACAGCAACAAGCTTATTAATATGAGAGAAAAAGGAAAATAAAAGGAGCCCTGGTGGCATAGGAAATCCTGGTTGCATAGTGGTTAAGAGCTGTGGTTGCTAACCATACAGTCAGCAATTCAAATCCCCCAGGCACTCCTTGGAAACCCTATTGGGCAGTTCTACTCTGTCCTATAGGGTTGCTATGAGTCAGAATCAACTTGATAGCAGTATATGTCTCTGTGTCTGTCTGTCTGTCTGTCTGTCTGTCTGTCTGTGTGTGTGTAGTGGCATAAGGATTAAGTGCTTGGTTGCTAACCAAAAGGTCAACGGTTCAAACCTACCAGAGGAGCTCTGTGAAAAAGACTTGTCAGTCTGCTTCCACGAAGATCTGCAGCCTTAGAAACTCTATTAGACACTTCTACTCTGTCCTGTAAGTTCACTACGAATCGGCATCAACTCAGTGGCAATGAGTTTTTTGAAACAAAAATAAGACTCAAAGAGCAGTGATTCATATTAACTTCTGAAATGTGCTATCCCCATACTTCATTATTGCGTCCCTTTTGTGTTTGTGCGTGTGTTCTCTTCTGTTCTCTTTCCCTCCCTCATCTGTCTGTCTTTCCTTTCTTATGCCATTTGTTGCTCATCTAAGTCATCTTCCTCCTGTTTCTCACCTGCTGACTCAGTTTGTTAAACAGTATTGTATACAGATACTCTGTTTACCTCTTCAATGCAAAAGGAATATGGCTACATATGTGCCATGATGTGAATGTAAGCCTAATATTTCTCTGTCTAAACCTCTTAAGACAAGCAGGCAGAGCCCTTTCCAACACAGACATAAAGCTCCCGTCACAGTTTCCTAAAGAGTGCTGCTCCCTCAAGGGTGTCTTGCTGGAAAACAGCATGCGTCTTTATTAATATTAAAAGTATGTGTGTGTGCCTACTGTGTGCCAAGCACTGTTCTAGGTGCAGGAAACTCATGTGAACAATAAAAAATCTTAAGGATGTACTATGTGCCAGGTGCCAGGTGTCATGCCTCAGTTAACCCTCACTCTGACTCTCTCAAGTTAGCATAATAGTCTCAGTTTTACAGACGAGGAAACTAAAGCTCAGCAAGTTCAAATCTCTCGTTCAGATTCCCTAAGCAAGAGAGAGCCAAGAGTCAGACTAAGTCTGTTTGACTCCCAGACTCATACTTTCCCCATCATGTCCTTTGAAGAAGAAATTAGTATCTCAGAAAAATATTTCTAAGTAATTTTCTTGATATCTGAGTATTGATTTTTTTTCCCCCTACATCTACCCACATTCTAATGATGTGATGTGAGTCTGACATCCTGACTTTATCTGGGTGGTGCAACGTTTGTGTCTTATATTAACAAGCTTCTTCTTGTCCATGGCTGTTCGGTCAAATCTCGACTCATGCATGGTAACCTCGTGCATCAGACCATTGTGATCCATAGAGTTTTTGTTGGCTGATTTTTGGAGGTAGATAGCCAGGCCTTTCTTCCTAGCCCTCTTATTCTGGAAGCTGCACTGAGACCTGGTGAGAAACATAGTAACACGCAAGCCTCCATTGATAAATGGCAACTGCTACTCATGAGGCACATTGGCTGTGAATCAAACCTTGGTCTCCTGGGTGTAAGATGAGAATTCTACCATTGAATATCAATGTCTCATCACTAAGAAGCTACAACTGGAAAAACCATGTGTGGCTCACTGTGAAATATTCCTAATCATTGTTAATCCTTATGTCGATTCAGCATCAATGGTGGCTAGCCAAGAATACGATGATCCAGTCTACATTTCCGGTCTTCACTTGATCCTCCAATGAACTGTGTCTTTTCTCAGATCAGGTAAGTCCTGTTGTCATCCTGCTTTTCCAGTAACTCCTTCAAAAACTGTTTTCAATCCTAAGGCCACAATACTTTCTTTCTCTCATTATGACTTAGAAACATAACCCTGAGCCCTGCTGCATGTTGAGACTGTAATTCATTAGCACAGGGAGAATGTGGGAATGTGTCCACACTTCTCATCAGCAATCTGAATGCGGATTCTCTTGCTGTTTAGTTTTCCACAATCTTCATGAAATGAAATGCAATATCAGTTTCTAAGGCTTTCCCAAGTAACTGTCTTCTAATGGGAAAACTTTAACAAAAAGTATGTATTGCATGCCAAATAGCTAACCTCAGCCTCATAAATATTTATATTTTAGGCAGAGCTGAAACATCATTTGTAAGATGGATGTGCTTCTTTGGAGTTCCAACAAGAATATGCCTGACAAACTGAACCCATTTCTACCACTAAGGGGGACAAAGCCCTCGGGTCACGTGCTGAGGATGAGGGAAGAGGGATGCAAAACAAAATCAACATGTGTTTAAAAGAGAAATCATCTCAGAAGAACTTCTCCATTATGAAACTCTTTCTACTAAAGACAGGACAAGATGAAAACAGAAGAACAAATGTTGGGGAATATGGTCTGGAAGGATATCAAGCTGTGATTTTGAAGCAGTGTATAATTTAGAGAGGATTGTTAGTATATAGCACAGTGCGTGGTTCTCCAAGTGTGGTCGCCATACCAGCAGCATCAGTATCTCCTGGAGCTTGTCCAACATGCAAATTCTCACACTCTACCGCAGACAATGCTGAATCATAAATTCTAGTGGGATTTGCTGGCAGGCCTCACATTCTAGGTTTTAATGAGCCCTCCAGGTGATTCTGATAAACATGGTAGAGTTTGAGAAATAACAGAACAATGATTCATGCTCCTGGTGATGGAAAAAAGGAGCTCTGGTAGCACAATGGTTAATAGTCATGACTTAATCAAAAGTTCAGAAATTCAAAGTCACTAGCAACTCCTTGGAAACTCCATGGGGGAGTTCTAGTCTGTCCTATAGAGTCTCCATGAGTTTGAATCAGCTTGACAGCAATGGGTTTGGTTTGGTTTGTTTTGTTTTGGTGTAGGGTTATACATGGCTACCCTGTTCATCTAACGGTTAAGTGCTATGTCTGCTAGCCAAAATGTCGGCAGTTCAAACCCACCATCTTCTCCTTGGAAACTTCACAGAGCAGTTCTACTCTGCCCTCGAGGGTTGCTGTCAGGTGGAATCAACTCAACAGTGGTGGGATTGTTTGTACGTTTATTTGTTTGTTTTTGGTTTCATCACCAAATTTTTATTTTTAAATATCTTGATGGCCTTTGTTTTCAGTATTGGAATGCATGTTTACTAATTGAGTGTGTTTATATTTTTGACAGATAACGTGGATTTTCAGAAATAAAATCTGGTAACACAATCCACCAATGAGGTTAGTAGCACTTTGGCACCACTAATTCATGATGTGACAACATACCAGTGGAAACTAGATACATAATTTATTGTGGGTGCCTTTCCATTAGGTTATACAGGGAATCTGTGATTTTCTAAAAAAGACACAGAAAAACCAAAACAAACCCATCAAGCCTTCCTAATTATCAAACAGTAAAGCCATAATTATGCTTGCAAACTTCATCTCACAATTACAAAATTTACAAAACTAATACATCTAGGAAGCATCACCTTTTAGAATGCTCAACTTACATAAAAATGAGGTTCCCACTCAGGTCTGCTGAGCTTTGCATATTTCTAAAGGGACCTGCTTTGATGCTAAATGTATTAGAACCAGAACAATGTACTGCCTCTAAGGTCCAGATGCATAAACAATGACTGGTATACTGTTACATTGGTAGTAACAAATGGGTTATAGTACCGGTCACAAAATAAACACACAATATATGGTAACTATCATTATTGTTGGAAACCCTGGCGGTGTAATGGGTTAAGTGCTACGTCTTCTAACAAAAAGGTCAGCAGTTCAAATCCACCAGATGCTGCTTGAAAATTCTGTTGGGCAGTTCTACTCTGACCTCTAATGTCTCTGTGAGCTGGACCCAACTCAGCAGCAATGGTTATCATTATTATTATAGCTAAATTAATATAGTTTCTTTGAATAATCCACTGAATAGCTTAACTGGATAAATATACTATGAAAACATGAAGGATAAGAAAATGTAATATTTTTATTAAATTCATAAAAACCAATACAATATGATTAACCTTAATGATTAAAAATGAGTATATGTAAAAATGGAAACACTGGTGGCATAGTGGTTAAGGACTACGTCTGTTAATCAAAAGGTCAGCGGTTTGAATCAGCCAGGCACTCCCTGGAAACTCTAAGGGGCAGTTCTACTCTGTTCTATAGTGTCAGTTGGAATCAACTTGATGGCAGCGGGTTTGATTTCTTGGGTTTTTTTTTATATGTACGAATAAGTTTCTTCTCTCCTATCCCCCAAAGATGATTCTTTCCGAAGATAGGCACAGTGTGGTGAATGTCTTGAGCATCACTGCAAATACGCCACCTTCTGCTTCAATTGCTTTTTCAGAGACCACCTGTGAGCACTCCTCTACAGCTTTGCGCAGTGCAGTCATGAGCACCCCGTCATTGTTCTAAGACAGCACTTCCACCTCTTACTTTGTCCTTCCAGAACATCTCTGATTCCACAGTGGTGAAAGCACTACAGGATTCTGCTCATCTTTTACTGCAGTGAGATTGGAAATTCATGAGACTTTGTGACCATGAAGAAAACAAGAGCCTATGGTTTCACCTTCCAGATGGACAATCCTAAGGTATAATTCAGAATTCCCTCAGAAGATCAGTTGCCAATCCAAGAAGACATCCTTGAGTTTGCTTTCTTTCATTCCTTGCTACTGTCATCAAGGCTGCTGTCCTTCGATCCTGCTCCCTGGGCCATTTCCATAATAAGGCATCTGCATCCAGATCTTTGTCTCAGGCCCTATTGGAGACAGCCAGCATCAGCCAAAAGGAATAATGATATAAATGTTCATTGTTTTTTAGGTTACTCAATAATTTCAGACTTAAGAACTCTATTAAAAGACCGCATTTGATGATCTGTCTGACTAGACAATCCCCTGAGGACATAGCCCCTGGACTCTTTGTTAGCCCAGAGCTGAAATCCATACTGAAGCCCACTCTTCAGGAAAGACTGGACTGGATTATTAAACACAGAGTGATCCTGGTGAAGAGTGTGCTTCTTGGCTTGAATGTATACATGAGGCCATCTGAGTAGCTCTTGTCCAGAAGCAATATGTGGAGGAGGAGAGAGGACAACTGCAATTGGTTGAATGGATGCAGAAAGTCCAGGATGGAGAGGAGGAGTGTGATGTCATGGGGTGGAGGGTCGGATCAGTTAGAGTAGGATAGTGGTATGTGTTTCGGGTTTTATATGATGTATTGATTTGGATTGTAAATTTTCACTGAAAGCACAGTAAGATATTTAAACAACAAAAATGATTTCAGATGTACAAGGGTCCTGAATAAGAAATCCAGACATGAGCTTCACACAGTGCCATAATTAAAATTTTATCCAATTTTGTGTATGTGACCTTTTCTACGTAGTATCAGTAACATAAAGATATCCAAAGGAATCTAAAACAATGTTGCATCTACATATGTTGTTTTTGTTAATTACAATCAAGCCGATTCCACCTCATGGTGATCCCATGTGTACAGACTGGAACTTCCCCATAGGGATTTCAAGGTTGTGACTTTTCTAGAGCAGGTTGCTGGACCTGTCTTCCGTGGTGTCTCTGAGTAGATTAGAACACTTAATCATGTGCACTACCAAGACAGAGGACACATTTAGTTGTATTGCATTTTGAAAGATTTTAAGTTATTTATTTCAAATTTTGAAGCATTAAATCTTACTGTGTTTTATGAAAATATCATACCCTTTCTACTTTTGTTTGCCAGTTGCTCCTTCTTCCTCAAAGTATTTTTGTAGAATATGCTTCTTATAATGGGTGGAGCATCAAGTTAGCTCTTGATTGTTTTTGTTTTTGTTCATGTCTTTGTTTTCCAAGGAGCGTTTAATTCACACATTTTGTTACCTGTACATCCAAATTTCCACCCCCTGAAGACTGTATGTTACAGCTCTGCCATCTGCCTTTTCTCCAGTGTCTTTTCTATGGTTTTTTTGGTATTGTTTTACTGTTGCGTCTTTAATAAATTACCACAAACTTTGTAGGTTAAGATGACAAAAGATTTATGTCCTGGCCGTTCTGGAGGTCAAAAGCCCAAAATCCATCTTAGTGGTTTAATGTGAGACCAAGGTGTTGACAGGGTTCATCCCTACTGGAGAATCTTAGAGAATTTGTGTCCTCGTCTATTTTTAGCTTCTGGAGACCACCCATAGTCCTTGGCTCGTATTCTAACCCTTATTTCACGGTGCCTTCTTATTGCGCCCATCACATCACCTACTACTGATGCCGATGCTCTCGCCTGCTTCTTATAGGAGAATCTCATGATTCCATTTTGCCCATGAAGATAACCCAAGATCATCTTCCCATCTCAAAATCCGCATCTTCAAAGTCTCTTCTACCATGTAATATAATGTATTAACAGGTTTCAGGGATTAGTACTTGAGTACCTGTGTGGAGATTTGCATATGATATTCTGTGTCCCTGAGATGCTCTCTTTCCTGGGATTTGTACCCTTGATTAGTTCAGGTCTCCTGCAAGGACTCATCTCAGAACCTATCTATGACAACAGCTAGGCAGAGTAATATCTCCCATGCCTCACTGTAAACTTATTCTGATTTTTTTTTCTTCAAAGTGCTGTTATTAAGTGGCAATACACTATATTTTGGTCTGTTAGTTTCTAGGGTGCAGTGGAAGGAGAGGAAGATAGAAAAAATGCAACACAGTTTTACAAAAGAAATGAAGGTATTGCTGGAGGCATGGACCGAGGAAGCAAACACTCACTGGAAGGTCTTCACAGGTTTTCTTTCAAAAAATTCCCTTTGATTAGAATGGAGAAGAAAAAGAAAGACTTCAAATCCTAAGACATGGAGCTTCAGATTATATCAGAAGCGTTACGGCAGGCTAGTCCCAGCTAGTTCATGCCAGGCTTCCCGAAACCACTGAGACACTGAGGGCTCTGGTCATCTAGTTAAGTGACCAGTCTTGTACAGTGTTTGTTCTCCTGCTCACATGAACTCTTTGTCAACCTGGTTGCAGAAAGGAGAGGCCTCCTCCTCCACAGCTGGTCCTACAACATCTCTCTCCAGTATGTCCTGGTGCATTATTGAGCTCTACAGAGTTAAACTTAACTATGTACCCATTAATTTTAATTAAGGAGATAACCAGAAGCAGAGAGACTCCTCTCCAAAGTGATCTGTCTATAACGCAGCCAGCAAAGACTAAGAGGAGTCTTTTGGGGATCTACAACTGAGGTCCTTTGAGTTAACCCAGACACAGCCACTGACAAGTTCATTTACAACCCTCGATTGGTAGTTTTGTGTCTGGAAGTGTAGATCTTAATAACAATTCCCTCGTTATTGTCCTACTAGAGAGAGAAACACATTGTACCAGTGGACAAGATGGAAAACAAGGCAAAATATACAGAAATAGGCACTACGCAGAAAAAATAAAATTAGGTTGGTGGAGGAGTTAAATAATGCAAATGAAGCACTCTGCAGAAATATATGTCTTTGCAATCTGACTGCCCAAGTTAAAATACTAATATGTTCCTGAGTACTTCATGTATGACTCAATTTCTTCATATATAAAATGTGGATGGTGTTATAGTCTGCTTTAAGAAGTTTGAGGATTACATGAGATCATCCACATGAAGCACAAGAAAAGCTGGCATAAAACATATATTCAATAAACATTAACAACTTCTTTCATTATTGGAGCTGGGGTGAAGCAGTGAGTGGTTAAGCATCTCACTGCTAACCAAAAGGTTGACAGCTCAAGTCCACCAGCTGCTCCTTGGAAACACTGTGTGACAGTTATACTCTGTCCTGCAGGGTCAACTGTGAGTCAGAATCCACATAACCACAATGAGTTTGGTTTTTAGGGCTATCATTTATTATTTATCATGTGTATTCAAATACTAAACCTGGTTTTAGGATTCTCTCTTTGATATGGGGATAGTCACATAAATGCTTATATTTCCCAGAATTTTCTCTTTTTAACTTCACAGATGCGGACGACCACAATGCAGACTGACTTGCTCCTTGGGGCAGGCGGGTAGAGAGGCCAGGGGACCCTGAGGAGGTGAACCTCACAAAGGCAGGCCTTTGTAAAAATCTCATCTCCCTCATGGGTCATGTAATGTCATCCTTTGAGGATGGAGGCAGTCACAGTGATGATCAGTCTGTCTTGGAGTTATCTCTCAGTGGCAGTGGTAGAATTCTCGCCATCCGGGTGGGACACCTGAATTTGATTGCTGGCCAGTATGCCTCAAGCTCAGCCACCAGCTGCCTATCGGCAGAAGCTGGTATATTGCTGTGTTACTGAAGAGGTTTCAGTGGGACTTCCCAACTAAAGACCGTGAAGAAAGGACTGATGATCTGTTTCTAAAAACCTGCAAATGAAAACCCGATGGATCAGAGAGCTCTGATCCCCACTGTGCACAAAACTGACGTGAGTCAGGAGACAATGAATGGCAGCTAACAAGAAGGACCCACTGGCCAAGCCAGCCAAGTTCAAGGACCCACTACTACTTCACAAAGTCCAGTTTTCTCGAAGATTCTTTCTGGTAGAGAAATGTAACACTTACTGGAGAAAATATGTTTGGTAGCCTCTGAAATACAAGACTTTCAACTAGACTCACCTGGCTTGTTATGCTAAGTGCTTATATTTTGTACTGAATTTTAAAAGGTAAGTTTTTTAATAGAGGTGATGTAGTTAGAACCAGATATAATCTTTGTGATGCTACAAATGGTGTACCTATCAAAAGCCAGATGTCTTCATTTTTGAGCTTAAAAGGAAAGCACTAGTCTATGAAAAAGTTTAAATTGGTATTGGCTGTCATTAACAAGATGCCCATCGAGTCCATAACAGAAGTCCACAGATCCTCTTTACTACATTTTGACTAAATAGTGTGCTGGTGGGTGGAAAGCAGGGCAGGAGGATGCCAAGCTTTCATCTCCAAAAACACAAAAATGTTTCAGATCAAGGCACCCATCAGATTTAAAACAATGACACAATGAAATAAGACTATGGCTCTTTGGGGGGATCAAATTCATCAGTCTTTAGCTCCACCCTCATAAAACTTATTGCAGAGCACTGTGGGTAAAAAGTACCACGTAGGCCAAATCTATTACTAAAACTGAAACAACATTCTCTATTCTGGGTCAATTCACTTTTGCAAAGAGAGACTGTTGATGTCTTCCTGCATCTTTTTCACTTTTCTAGGCAGTCAAGTTACGAGGTCTGACAATTAGAACTTAATTGTTCTAAGTGCTACGTACAATATTCATTGCTGAATATTGCTATGGTCACCTTCAAAGTACTCCCTTGGGAAGATATGCACAGATGCCAGCATCCAGTCCACTCAAAGCAATTTTGGAACTCTTTCTGAAATGGCCATTGTACACAGTAGCACTGTGGCAAGTACACAAACTTGATTTTATAATAGTCAGTAAGGGAGTTTTTAGCCAGTAAACAAATAACTGTGTTGGAACATTCTCCCTACTCACCTGATCTGCCCCCCAATGAATTTTCTCTTTATGATAAAGGGAATATTGTAAGAAACACATTTTGATGACATTCAGCACATCAAGGGTAATGTGATGACAGTGCTGATGGCCATTCCAGAAAAAGAGTTCCAAAATTGCTTCAAAGGCAGACTGAGACATGGTGTCTGTGCACAGCTTCCCAAGGAGAGTCCTTCAAAGGTGACCATAGCGATACTTAGTGATGGGGTATGTAATACTTTTTCTAGGATGATTTTGCAAATTTAGTTGTCAGTCCCTTGTATATCCAGTATTTGAGAATAACAGAACCTCAACTACCTATTTATAGCACAAAAAAAAGGAATTGTGTTAATCTGTGTCTCACTCAAACTTTATTTTCCTCTCTTACTGTGGAAGGTATTGACTGCTATTTCCTTTTTAATTAAATGGTACATATTATTTTGTCTCTAAATCCATTGTACACTGTGTCTAGCTGTTATATGAATCGGGCAGTTTCAGATACTGTGCGACTTGACTGCACTTGTCTGGTTTCTTTTTGTACTCACAACAAATGGCTTTCCAAATAACTTTAGATACTTTAAAATTTGTGGAAGAGCTTAAATAAATAAATACTTTTTCTATCAGTGAATTCTATGATGTGTGCTGGATGTGACGAGAATCATTCCTTTATTCTCAAAGATAAAATACAGTTGTGGTGGAGTCTTTCTTATCCATTATTTATGCACTGCAGAGGTGTGGGTGCAGCTCCATATCCGGCTGTACCCACACAACAGACAGAGCAAAGGTAGAATTTTCCACTGGGGACTGCGCTATAAATGCACACCAGGGACACATGAGATGATGCACGGCAATATAACACAATACTAGCAGTTCCAAGAGGTGAACATGTGTAGCTACTGTGCTGCTTTGGAGAACAAATAGTCTTTAAGGAGATGTGTGAATGAAGAAGGTGAGCAGGTTTCTCAGCATTAATAGGAGACTCTTTGGGGATTCTGAGGAGAAGAGATATTTGGTGCTTGCTTCGGCAACAGATAGGCTGAAATTGGGATGATACAGAGAAGACTGGCAGGGCCTCTGCAAAAAGATGACGGGCAAATCTGTGAACCGTTTGGTATTTTTTGGAGCCTTGTGGCACGGCGGTTAAGAGCTTGGCTGCTAAGTGGGACGTGGGAAGTTCGAATCCACCAGCTGCTCATTGAAAATTCTGTGGGGAAGTTCTACTCCGTTCTTGTAGGATCGTTATGACAGAGACTGGCTGTGCTGAATGATAACCTTTAAAAAAAAAATGGGCAGGATGGATGATTCTGTCTTGGTTCCCTATCTTTCATATTTCAGAACCAGAGAGAGAATACTTGGCAAATAATTATACTTCTCCTAAATAAAAAAGAAAGACAACTCAACCTATCAATAATTACACTGAATGTAAAATGGCCTAAATGTACCCAGAAAGAGGCACAGAGTGAGAGAATGGGTTTTAGAAAAAAGACAGGATCTGTCAATACCTGATTAATAAGAAACACACCTTAGAAAGAAAAATGCATGGTGCTGGCACGAGTGGTACTGATATACTGACCCATAGAACAGAAATGAGAAACCAGGTGTAAACGCATCCATCCATGGTCATCTGACCAATGGGACACACCCAAAGGTGTGGAAAAGACAATCTTTTGAGCATATGGTCCTGGCAAAACTGGATGTCATCCCGTAACACAACAGAAAGTGGAAGACATTATGCTGGATAAAATGAACCACTCACAGATGGACCAATGTGTGAAACCACTGTCGTATAAAATCATGGAAAGGAAAAAATCATGGGAGGAAACCGTGGTGGTGTAGTGGTTAAGTGCTATAGCTGCTAACTAAGAGGTAGGCTGTTCAGATCCACCAGACACTCCTTGGAAACGCTATAGTGATGCTCTGTCCTACAGAGTTGTTATGAGTCAGAATTGACTTGATGGCAACAGGTTTGGTTTGGTTTGGTTTGGTTAAAGGATGAAGGGATGTGGCTGAAAAATACTGAAGAGACAATAGGTAAGTAGTAAATTTGGTGAAGGGTAAGACAGTACACAACTGGGAAAGCCAGCACAATGTGTACAAGGCCAGGTCATAGAAGCTCCATAGACACATCCAAACTCCCGGAAGGACCAAACTGCTTGGCTGAGGGCTGCAGGGACTATGGTCTCAGGGAACATTTAGCTCAATTCCCATAGCACAGCTTATAAAGAAAATGTTTCACATCCTACTTTGATTAGTAATGGCTGGGTTCCTGAAACCTTGTGATGAGCCATCTAAGGCACTCCGCTGACCTCACTGCATCTGGAGCAACGGAGAATAAAGAAAACCAAAGACACAAAAAATAGTCCAAAGGACTAATGGACTACATCTATAACAGCTTCCAGCAGACTGAATCCAGAACCACCAGACGGTGCCCATCTACCACCACAGACCGACCTGACAGCGATCCCAACAGAGGGTCCCAGACAGAGCTAGAGAAAAATGGAAAACAAAATTCTAACCCAGAAAGAAAGACTAGACTTGTTGGCCTGACTGAGACTGTAGCAACTCTGAGAATACGGTCTACAGACACCTTTTCAGCTCAGTAATGAAGTCATTCTTGAGATTTACTCGTCAGTCAAAGATTTGAACAGGTCCATAAAACCAAACAAGACTAGGAATTCACAATAATTCAGAATTTGCATGAGTTATATGATATATATACTACATATTACATACCACTCTGGCTAGATTCCAGGGTAATAAAACACAGATATAATATCATAGCAACAGATGTAAAGCAAGTAGAATAAATGAAGACAATAGTAGCCTCATGTCAGTGCAGTCCAGGTTTTTCCATGAAATGAATTTGTGTCAAATTTTCTCGCATACTATGGATTCTTACCACATTTTTCTGTAATGAAGGTGAAAGCCCAGCACATGTGTGTGGGATAAAAAGTAGCATACATTGGGCTCCAGACCCAGAGCAAATATTCAGTAAATCACAGCCCTTGGTTTTATTATTTTGACTGCCCCTTAAGCAAGTCAAGCAGGTTTTATCCCATCGTCCCCCTTTTCTCTACAGTTCCAGAACTTTAAGTTGCTAAATTGTCTCTCGGTGAACAGCCTTCAGTGGTCTCCTAACCAGTCTCACCACTTATGATGCTGTGTCCCAATACATTCTTTCTGTAGTAACCCTGTATCATCTTCTCAAAATGCGAGTCAAATCACGCCATAAACCTGTTGCTGTCGAGTATATTTCAACTCACAGCAATGCTATAGGCTGGAGTAGAGCTGCCCCACAGGGTTTCCAAGGAGCCGCTGTTGGACTCAAACTGCCAGCCTTTTGGTTAGCAGCCAAGCTCTTCTTAACCAGTGCTCCAGACCACATCATATTATGATTTTGTTTTTAGGTGCCATGTGGTTGGTTAGGACTCACAGTGGCTCTATGCACAACAGAACAAAACACACCATGTTCTTGTTGAAATCATGTAATAACGCCCCACTTTTTCTAGACAAACGACCCAAATTCTCAATCATGTTCCTCTCTGCCCATTCCTCTCCCAAGCATGTTCCTTTCAGTTTCTAAACGCCCTCCCCTGTTTGGGGGCCTTTGAACTTACTGCTCCCTCCACCTAGAACTTTCTTCTCCTTTCTACTTTTCCAGTTAATGCACATTCATCTTCAAAGTTTATTCTGAGCTACTGAGACCTGTTCCTTTTCGTACTTGCACTACTAAACCGAAACCAAACCTCTTACCGCCAGTTCGATTTCAACTCATAGCAACTCCACAGGACAGAATAAAACTGACCCACAGGGTTTCCAAGCAGCAGCTGGTAGATTCAAAACTGCTGACCTTTTGGATGGCAGCCAGGCTCTTAACCACTGTGCCACCGCAGCACTAGCAACCTAAACTGTCTTTTTGAGAGTCTGTCAAGTATGTGATTCCTTACATCTCTGTTCTTAGCATCCCACCATCCCCCAGTGGATTATTGACTCCAGAAACACAAAAGCTGGACCTGTTTTGCTCACTCATGGATCTCACTGCTTAGCACATAGTATCAGGCCCGTGTGTGTGTGTGTGTGTGTGTGTGTGCGTGCGCGCATGTGTGTGCACGTGAAATGAAATAAAGATTGTGTGACTATGTAAACACTACCAGGCACATTTTAGGTACTCTGCACACAACTCTTTTAATCCTCTTAGTGAAAGTTGTTTATTTTTTAATCTCTTTTAAATCTAACTTCAATCCTGTCAGTTAGATGTTATCAACATTATTTTGCAGATGTAATAGCCAAGACGGAGACAAGTCAGGTAACTTGCAGAAATGTCAAAAGCAGGTTCAGTAAGTGTACACTCAGGACTTAGGCAAAGTCTGAGTCCCAAGCATAAGAGCCTTCCACTCTACCACACTGCCAATGAGATCAACCCAAAGGCCAGAGACTGAAAATGAAGCACTGGTTTGAAGTACTAAGGAGGTGTGGGGGGCGGGGGGCAAACATACAACAATTATAATTAAAGTGTTCTAAAGTCAAGTAACAGACCTTAAAAAGAGGAATTCTGTTGGGCCTTCTGTGGCCAAAACCAAACCCTTGCCACTGAGTCCACTCTGATTCATAGAGAATGGATAGGACAGAGTAGAACTGACCCATAGGATTTCCAAGGAGTGACCAGTGGATTCAAACCACCAACCTTAGGGTTAGCAGGCTAGCTCTTAACAACTACGCCATCAGGGCTCCAATCTGAAGTGTGTTAGCTCCAGTCTGATGGGGTTAGGTACAGCCATCAGGGGTAGAGACACGAGGCAGTCTCAGTACTCAACAGAAAAGAAGACACAATTCTTTTCTTAGAGTACCTTCTGCACCACTCCAAAGCACTGTCTACTAGATGCCCAGTACCTATCATGGTCCGTGTGGTAGGAGCTGTCACTTTTGTCACAGTAATCGCTTAGTGAGATGCCTACTCTGAGTGAGCTGCTGTATTAAGCTCTTCTATGATCTCAATGAATATTTTAATTTTGAATTCAGGTAGTACTTGATCATGACCATTTTAGTCTCTAGTAGAAACATTACGATGATACCAAATTTTAAATTTCATACCTTGTCGTATGTGCAAATAATAGATCAAAATTTACAAGTAGTTGTTAGACTTACAGTTCAAAATAATTTCAGGAAACAGTTGCATTTATCTATCTTGTTAATAAATCTTAGTTATCAGACTTCTGTGGAAGAAAATACCTTGCATTTTATCTCTTTGTAGAAAAGGTAAGTAATAACATGTTAACTACCTTTTTTGGTATGTACATAGAATCATTAAACCATATTTTACAACATATCTGGAGGGGCACACACTAAAGACCTCACATCTCAGAATAAATGACGGTTTAAGGTGGTTATCTTTTGCCTAAAAACATGAACTTAACAGGAGACAGGGAAATAGGGAAATAACTCAGGAAGAAATGATGAAAGAAGCAAGGTGAACTTCATCTGTTTCTAAGGGTATCTTTCGATTGGAAAGATAAGTTGAATTAACCCAGAGAAAGATTCTGGAGCTGCTAAATTTAGTGTCAATGCTCTGAAAAGAAATTTAAAAGCAATTATAATGTTGGCGAACATGTCACAGGCTTTTCTTGTTAGTTGTTTGCCTCATGATGACCCCACGACAGTCCCACAAAAAACAGAAGGAAACACTGCTTGGTTTTGCTTCATCATCATCGTTGTTGGTATGCCCAAGTCTTGTTATGTCTACTTTGTATGTTGAGTATCTTCCAACCTTGGGGGTTCATCTTCCAACACAAAACAGGCAATATTCTATTGTGATCCATAAGGTGTTCACTGGCTGATTTACAAAAGTCTGTCTTAGTCTAGAAGCTCCACTGAAACCTATTCATCTTGAGTGACCCTGCTAGTGTTGGAAATACTGATGGCATAGTGTCTCGCATCACAGCAACACGCAAGCCACCACAGTGCAACACACTGATGAATAGGTGGTGGTTACAGGCTTCGTCTCTGAGCAATCTGTGGGTTTAGTCTTTGTCCCCAAACCAGCAAGTTTTTTCATATCCCTTGGCTACACTCTCCCCTGTCCTAAAATGAAGCTAGTAAAGCTATCACCAAAATACGTAAAGGACATTAATCAAAGGGATAGAACTATTCCTTCATAGAATGTTCTACAACCTAGGGGTTTGTGGTATTTTCCTAATGAAACAGATTCTAACCATTCCACTACCTTATGGTCCACTCAGGAAAGATGGTGTTTGTCCCAGACAGGTGACAATGATCCTTCCCATCAGGACTTTGAGTAAGTACTCCTATCTCCACCCATTCCCATTCTTGTGGTTAAATTAAAATTGCTTTTTGTCATATATTGACCTCACTCCCTGATTCCAGCTGATCAATCAGGCAGTTGGCAATTTAGTTAAAGTAGACCAATGAAAACCTTCCTTTGAATTTGTAGACATGGAATCAGAGGAAGCATAATTGAAGTCATTCCCCCAGGGGCTGAAATAATGAAATGTAAAACTGAGGAGCTAAAGAGGGCCACGACCCAGCCACCTGGGGGTGCTTTTGTAGTGAGGATGCCAGGCAGAGAGAGGCTGTGATGTGCCAAGGGCCTGTCACTCGCAGCAATAAAGGACCAAGTGTCCCTGGAAAACTACTGTCCCTTGAGAATCGTTTGTGGTTGAATGATAAAATGAGTTAATGACTATTGATAAGACTTTAGGATACAAAAATTGTACCCAGAAGCACAATTCATACAGGCTGATCACTTAAATGCTTGTATAAATCAGAAAATGAAGGTTCTCAGAGATTAAAACACTTATTTTTAGAAAGATCAGGAAATACTGTTCAGATTAATACCCTGAGATAAGAAATGAGTAACAGACGATAAATAAAATATTGTTAAATTCTTGTCGAAAATTAAATTGGTTGATTTTGTAGGTGAATCAAAAGAGCTCTTATTCTTCATTCTATGAGTGACTCAAAAGAGCTCTTTTTCTTTATTTCTTTTACCCCTCTTAATTATTAATGATCTTAAAAAAGAAAGAAGTGTCTATATCAACTAAGCCACAGCTAAAACTAGGCATGTGGAAAGTAATAAAGTCGTTCGTAATATGTATGGGGAAAATAATAAGTATGGTGAGCCTGGTAGCATGTCCTCTAATGCTATTTAAAGCAGGGCCTAACTTATAGGGGTAAATACAATGAAATAACTCTGAGCTATGCATCTGGAATTAGAAGCAAAGTACCAATATGGTGAAGTTTAATTATATTGATATATACTCCCAAATGCAAGGGATTATACTTATTTAAGGGAAATACCTAAGGAGTTTTTACGGGAGTAAAAAATTGTATATGTATATCTTTTGTGGCTGAAATCCATTACACTATTCAACTACACTAATAATAACAACAATATAAGTGGTACTTACATATAGTACTTTTCAGATTCAACATAGTGATACTTCATATTTATATGAGTATTGAATGTTAACAGATCACTTCCCCATACATCACCTCATTTGAAATTCACAATAAGACCCTGGGAAACAGGTTCACATCTGCTTTACAGACAGGGAAACCCCCACTCAGAAAGATTAAGATCTCTGGTCAGGCAACTAGTGTGTTACAGAGTAGGAGTTCATACCTGGGTCTTCGGACAGTTTCCACTTTTCATTAAAGAAACAAGTAACCTGTGTCATATGTTCTTTCATGAGGACATATGTGCTGATTGCAACCAGGATGAATAATCTACAGGTTCTGGAAGAACCTCCAAAAATTTGATGTTTTCATTTATAAGTAGACCAATGAAAACCTTCCTTTGAATTTGTAGACATGGAATCAGAGGAAGCATAATTGAAGTCATTGAAGTCATAACTGAAGTCACACAAAATCAAATATTAGTGAAAGTAACAGCTATTATTTTGGCCGTAGTTCCCATTTATATAGCCAAACTCAAACCCAACCCATTACTGTCAATTCTGATTCAGGGTAACCCTATAGGACAGAGCAGAACTTTCACAGGGTTCCCAAGAAAATTTGAATTGTTAACCTTTTGATTAGTAGCTGAGCTCCTAACTCTTGCACAGCCAGAGTTCCAACCCATTTACACAGCAATTTGCAATTTGCAAAGTACTTTCATATGCATGATGTCATCTGAACCTTACAACTTCTTCACTGGATCAGTATGACAGGCATCTTATGGCAATTGAACATAAGAATGTTCATAACCAGAGAAATGAAGCAATCAGGCAAATTTTCTAAGCTAAGAATGGCGGAAGGGAAAATAGTGACTAGGGCTTTCTGATTCAAATTCGACACTTTGTACACAATAAAAATAAAAGAAGTAGTTGTTGAGTTGCTTCTGGCTGTTTCCAAACCCACATGTGTCAGAATAGAGCTGTTCTCCACGGGGTTTCCAGGGGCTTGGGTTTTTGAAAGTAGACTGCCAGGACTTTATTTTGAGGCGACTTTGAGTAGACGCAAACCTCCAAACTTTTGCTTAGCAGCCGAGAGTATTAAACATTTGTACCCCACAGTACAATTCCTGTATGCAATTTAAAAAAGTAAAAATGAAATCTCATTGCCACTGGGTCTATTCCAGTTCTCCCAGGGACCAGTTGGTGGGATCAAACTTCTGACCTTTCAGTCTGCATCCCAGGGCTTCACCACAGCACCACCAGCACTCCTATGCACACAAGAAAACCCAAACTCATTGTCATCGAGTCATTGAGTCAACTCGGACTAACAGTGATCCTATAGGACAGACTAGAACTGTCCCGAAGGATGTTTCTAAGGAGCTGCTGGTGGGTTTGAACTGGCAACCTCTTGGTTAACAGCCATGCTCTTAACCTCTGTGCCTCAAAGGGCTCCGTATCACATCATTCTTGGAAATAAGTAAATAGATAGATAAAAGTCATTAGCCAGCCAATGGTCATTTCACAACCAAAGAAAAACATTTATTAGACACATTCATGAGATAAGGGGTACAGCTAATATGAAAGATACAGAGGAGATTCTCAAAGCTAGATTTCTAACTTTGAATTTCCTTTCCTAACTTCCATTTCTCAAAGGTTTTCATAGTCACTTAGCTATTGAGGGGACATGACACTGGAGTGACTGAAGGCATAGTTTGGGGTGTCAGTCTGGGCTGGATTAAAATTCTTCCATTGGCCAACTCTGGGACCATGCATGGGTGCTCTCACCTTTACCTCTCTAAGCTTTAGTTCCCTCATATTAAGTATTGGAAAAATTATTTCCACAAAAAAGACTTGTTTTGACTGTTTAATGAATGAAGTATATAAAGACTTTAACACAAGGCCCCACATATGATAAGAATTCCTTAAATAAACCCAAACCCACTGCTGTCAAGGTGATTCTGTCTCATAGAGACCCTACAGAAGTGTTAAAAAAACTGTTTCATTATGTATGTTCCAAAAAAATAAAAATATTCTGCCATTGAGTTAATTCCGATTCATGGCAACCTTACAACTCTATAGGACAGAGCAGAACTGCCCCATAGGATTTCCAAGGGGCATTTAGCTGGTGGATTCAAACCTCCTACCTTTTGTTTAGCAGGCATATCGCTTAACCACCACAGCTCCAGAGTTTTCATTACGTACGAGTAAGCATAGCCAAGTGCCGTCGAGTTGGATCTGACTCATGGCGACACTAGAATCTGGAAACTTAAAAACTGAACCCTTATTTGGGTCCATTTTCCTCAAAGCCTCATTCTTTAGTCTCTGTTCCCTTGGACAGGTAAATGGATCTCTATTCTCGTTAGGGGTTTTGCATGAGTAACCTCAGCTTCCATGCCATCCCCCGTACGCGCCCCCTTATTCTGTCTCTGTAACCAGGCCCCATTCATAGAACTCTACACGTTCTTCCTCCACAGCACCTATTTCATGGATCTCCCTGAATTCTTCACTTACTCTTTTCTCACAAAAACAGAATAAACAAAAAGCGCACACTTGTTATTCACAGTGCCATTAGAATTTTCTCAAAGGACTAGAAATCACATTTTTGTTTAAAAAACTTACCTTCCTGCCTAAAATCAACATCTTCATTCCCTACTGTACTTCGCAATATTACCACATAAGTTGAGCCTAGAGATAGATCAGCTTAGAGTTTGACAACTGTGTTTCTGGGGTGAGACAATTAAACCCGAACCCGAACCCTGGCTAACGCAAATACACAGCAAGCACTAACCAGTAGCTGTTCAGTCCATTTTGACTTACCGTGATTCTCTGTGTGTCAGAGTAGAGCTGTACCCTGTAGGGTTCTCAACTGCTGACATTTTGGAAATGAGTTGCCAGGACTTTCTTCCAAGGCACCTCTGTGTAGCCTCAAATCTTCCATCTTTAAGTTAGCAGCTGTGAGCATGTCAACCCTTCACACACTAGCCTAGGGCTTCCAAAGTAAGTGCTAGAACTCTCTAAATACCAGTTTTGACATACACATGTGGATAATGGTAGAATTTATATCATGATGGCAGGATGACAACCAGCATGAAGCTTGTTGATGTGGCATTAATTCTAACAAATAATAACCATATAGGATAGAGTAGACCTGCCCCATAGGGTTTCAAAGGAATGGCTACTGGATTCGAACAGTCAATCTTTACATTAACAGCCATAACTCTCAGTAACTGTGCCACGAGGGCACCATCATAGGACTAATACAACTAAAAGCTTCCTTCTCACCCTGCCTGGGCCATGCTCTCTCATCTTTACCAGGCAATGTCTGAAACTTCATTTCCAGTGTTCACTTCTCCACCTCAAGGTCATATTTTTTTAAGACAAAATCACGCTCAACTTTGCTGCTTGCCTTGTCCACTTCCTTTTTCACTGAGTATCATTCATCTTTGTTAATTCCAAAGAGTTTAGCAAATGGTAAATTTTCAATAAATGCCTTTAGAATTAATTTCCATCTGCCAAATGCTTTTGTTATTATCTTTATCTCAAGTCAAAGCCAACAAAGAGATTGAATGGTTTGAAAAGACATTAAGCGGTTCTCTAAATCTGGAGAAGTAGCAAGGGTCACTCAGGGTTGTGCAGCATGTGCACCTACAAAGCTAAACAAAAAATTATCCTTCTTTAGACAGAAATAAACTTTTATACCACACCAGTTTCTGAAAATGTTAAAATCAAGCCAACAGGCACAACAAGAATCTGTCGCTCACAGAGATAATCTGAGTGGAATTCAGTGGGCTCTCCTGGTCTTTGTTGCCACCCAGCTTTTGACTGTGGATCCTCCCTGAAGTGTCCCATGTGACAACAAATAAATAGACCTGAAGACTGCTCCAGGCAAGGTGTGAGCAAACATAAGGCAGCACTTTGAAAGCATCTGACTTTTAGGAAATTCACTCTGACCTTCAGTTTCCTCTTCCTCAGAAATGGGGTCAACAATTTTCCCAACACCTGTGGGCGGCAGATGGGAAAATGATTTACACTGCATTCCGCTGTCTATTTCTGAGACTTTGTGTGTGCAGAAGGTGGAGGGGCTGAGAGGAGAAGAAGGAGAAAGACAGACAGTGGAGAGAAAAACTAGCTTGGGAGGCCAAGGTGGTTGTTGAATGTAGCAAAGGAAAGATTTTAATTTTAAGGTATTGTGCCTTGCCTATTTTGCAAGAAGTGCTCTTCCGTGAGGAAGGAATTCTGATGTTATGCTTTTCCTTTTAAAGTGTTTCAGGGAAGGGGTTTCAAAGGCAGACACACGCGTCAATGCTGGAAAGATTTGTGGGGCATCTGCATCTCACTAGCTGGGTCTCTGAGGCCCGAAGCCCACCTCGAGCACACACTTAGCCATTGCTCTGCCTTCTCACCGGTGGAGTTGAGGGAAGAGAAGGAATCCCAAAGCAACCACCCGGTTAAAAGTCCTGAAAGCACTGAGTCCCCTCTCTTAAAGAGTATGCACTCATAAAAAGATGTTTAACCTGTAGAGGAGACGCCCTATTGTTTTGACCTTCTCGACAACTGGGTGTAAAACTTGGAGGAAACACCTTCCTGACACCTATTAGGAGGACTCGGTGGGAGGCGCAGCCATTAATCAGAACAGCGGCGGGAGGCAAGGGCTGCTGATGGAGCCCTGGAAAGATGGTTTGGTCCCCTGCGGTTCTTTCTCTTTTTCTTCAAATTAAAATCCAAAAAGAAAGAAACTCCATTTGGTTCCCGCCTTGCCTCCTAGAAGAAGGGGCGGTCTCAACCTGCTGGTGTGAAGAGAGTACTACAGGGGTGGCATGTCTGTTGTTACACAGATGGGGACCAGAGACTGAAGGGACCCCTCCCAGGGATCCTGATAGGCAGCTAACATTGAGGGCCTGGTGACTGAGCGAGGGCTCTTCCTCATGACAGCAGCATGCTCCCCAAAATACGGCCGAGGAGAAAGTGGGTTAGAAATCTTTCTGGCCTCAAGTCCCTGGAAGAAGGCACTGAAGACTGGGTCTGAGAGAGAGGCCCTTGCCATACAAAACCAGTTGCCGCTGAGTTTCTTCGAACTCATAGTAACCCTACAGAACAGAATAAAACCTTATAGCATTTGGGATACCCTGATCGGGTAGTGTTTAAGTGTTAAGACTGCTAACCAGAAGCTTGGCAGTTCGAATCCACCAGGCTCTCCTTGATTGCTCAGTGGGGGCAGTTGTACTCTGTCTACAGGGTTGCTATGAGTCAGAATTGACTGGACAACAGTGGGTTTGGTGTTGGGGGTATAGTTTTCCTAAGGAGCAGCTGGTGGACTTAAACCACCAGTCTTTTGATTAACAGTCAAACTCTTAACCAAGTGCCACCAGGGCTCAGGTAGGAATTGTGTCCTAGGAGGATAAGGGTGACATTGTAGGTCAGCCAGCTCTTTTTTTCTGTCCCTAACTTAGGTTCACGGAGACTGGAGGTGTAAAGTGTTTGTTCAGGACTGAGGCTGTCTGTGTGTCTGTCTTGATTCGGCAACTTACTGTCTCGATGCCCCAGTGGAATTGACTTCAACTCAGTGTACCTCCATTTCCCCATCTGTTTAATGGATTTACTAAGAATTACTGTTAGTTGCCACTCAGTTGGCTTTGGAATCATGGAAGCCTTATGTATAAGAGAACCAAAATCGTGCCCAGTCCAGCATCATTTTCACGATCAGTGCTGTGAAACAATGGTTTGGGACACTGTGTCAACCCATCTCACTTAAGGGTCTCCCTCACCTTGGCCACTGTCTACTTTACCAACCATGATGTCCTTGTCTAGCAGTTTCCCAAAGTAAAGGATTTGACACCTCGCTACTTGGCTTTACCCTGGCTTCTAAGGAATGTTCTGTTTGCGTTTCTTCTAAGACTGATATATGAATTGTTCTCTTGGTAGTTCAAAACATATTCAATATTCTTTGCCTGTACCACATTTTGAATGTCTCAATTCTTCTGTTCTCCTTTTTCATTATTAATTTCTGTGTTGCATATGAGGTGATTAAGAGGACCATGCTTGGGTCAGATGCATGTTAGTCACCAAAGTGACACCTTTGCAATTAGCATTCTTCTGAGGATAAATACTTCTTAGTATTATGATGGAGTCTGTAATTCATATTTTGCATTTATTCTGTATCTTACAGCAATAAGGTAGGAAAGAATTTGTTCTTGTACATTTTGGAAACAGAGAGAGTTAAGCCAAACCATTAAGGGCTGGTGTACTCTGACAACACAGAAATGAAATTAAAAACACTGAAGGGTCAGAGCCAAAGCTACTGTCATCAAGTCAATCCCAACTCATAGAGAGCCTATAGGTCAGGGTAGAACCGCTCCCAAGGAGCGCCAGGCGGGTTTGAACTGCCAACCTTTTGGTTAGCAGATGTAGCACTTGACCACTACGCCACCAAGGTTTCCAAACACTGATTGGGGGGATAAAATTAATCCTTCCATTTCACAGTGAAGGGAAAGAGCTGAATGTTTAATTTTTTGAGGAATGAATACTGCAGTACCAAGGATTTAGTGAGCAGCATACAGAGCACACATTTACTAACCAAAAGGTTGGCAGTTAGAATCACCAGGCCCTTTTCGGAAACCATATGGGGCAGTTCTACTCTGTCTTTTAGGGTCATTATGAGTACAAATTGACTCAGCATCAACGAGTTTGGGTTTGTTTGTTTTGGTACACAGAGCAAAAAGAAAAGAGAAAGCTTAAATCTGAAGCACTAAGAAGCATTCTCCATTCTAAGACATTCTTTGGAAAATCTAGTGCTACTTTGAAATGTCTCTTTTCTTCTGAGGACGTTACCTCTAAACCCCTGATCGCAAGCTTCAAAAGTGACCTTAATGCAACACTGAATTGCAGGAGAAATCACATGAGAAAAATCAGTTAATTCAAATTTGAAGCTAACTCACTCTGGGAGGCTGTTTTAAATTGGGAAGTTGTCGACTCCTACTAACAGTGGCATCGTTACTTCAGGAAGTAGTGGCGGTGAGACGACTCCTTGATTGAGAGACACGACCTGTGGATTGTTGCTGCCATTGCTCTAAGCAGTCCTTTACAAGACGACTTCCCATTTGCTGAGAGTTACTTCCCATAACCAAATCCTCTTTTCCCTGCGGTTTATAAGAGGAGTCATTAAGTCAGACTTACTCTGGCTTTCTTTCACTTTGAGCCGTGTACCAAGTTTTCTTTGAGTATCAGATAAATGCTTATATAGATTATCTGTAATGATTAAATAGATGCTATTTTATTGAGAAGAAATGGAAATTATGATAAAATCAAATACATAAATGAGTTAATCCAGATGAGGAATTAGTCTGTTTATTAGCTAGATTTGTATCTATATGTAAATGTGTGTAATATATTTATGTATATTCTGTGTATCCTCAGCCTTCTGCTTACAACAATTTCTTTTAACTTAAAGAAGATATTAAGCTTTTACTTCTAATTAATTTCATTTTTTGGTTGTTATAATTGTTTTGTTTTGTACCTCTCCCCCTTAAAGTGAGTATCTTCAATAAAAGTCATTGACATTATTTGCAAGTATATACGTAAATCCAGAAACCCTTGTGGCGTAGTGGTTAAGTGCTATGGCTGTTAACCAAAAGGTCAGCAGTTTGAATCCACCAGGTGCTCCTTGGAAACTCTATGGGGCAGTTCTATGATGTCCTCTAGGGTTGCTATGAGTCAGAATTGATAGCAGTGGGTTTGCTTTTGGTGGTTTGGTACATAAATCTAAAAATGACTGTTCTAAAAAGCGGCAGTTCACTTGCTGATCTCTCAAAACCTGTTCTCAACCCTCTCCTCTTTTCCAGGCTCCCAACACAGAGACTAATCCAAACAGTTGCTTGTACCGTGGCTAGAATGGGCTGAGTGAGTCAGCTCTGTCCAGTGAGCTAACAGGGGAGCGTCAGTGGCAGAAAGGTGGGAGATATTTTCCTTCCTTGACAAAAGGAGAAAGGAACAATGGGAAAGTTCTCTCCTCTGCTGATCAGCACAGCCCCTTCTTCTTTGAGCCGAGGATCTAACTCCTGTAGTTGGGGCTTCTTCCATCTTCTCACAATGACGGAAGAAGCCACCAGAAAAAGTCAAGGGCTGGAAGTCTTGGCCCTTCATGATTGTCAGCTGCCAAACAAAACTGGGATTTCTAATCCAGAACTTCTTAATAAGTAGAGAACAAATGTCATTTTTTAAGCCACGGTGAATGATGTTTTCTAAAATCCTTAGCCGAATGCACTCTAATTGGTATACTGGCCTCCTTTTGTGCTTGAGTTTAAAATTCAGTGCTTGAAAATCAATTAATATAATATTTATCCATCAACCATATATCTTTGTTTACTCATTTATATAAAAAATGTCTGTCCCTCGGTTAATTTATGAAAGATCTGTTTGCACTGAATTCTAAGTAAATTAGAATGAATATAATTGCTTTGTCCCTGTCTTCTAAGACTAATCTAAGATCCTCAATCCTTTAACTCCCAGGTGGAGCTAAGTACCAGAACTTAGAGCCTGGTAGAAGCTGGACACTCTGTAGAAGAGTCAAATGCTAAGGTAACATAACCAAAATCCAACCCACTGCTGACAAGTCAGTTCAGATGCACAGCAACTCTATAGAAAGAGTAGAACTGCCCATAGAGTTTCGAAGGAGCATCTGACAGACTTGAACTGTCGACCTTTTAATTAGCAGTCCTGGCACTTAGCCACTATGCAGCCAGATTGTCCAAGGCTAAATAATGCACATGAAAAAGTGATAGGCTCCAGAAAAGAACCTACAGCAATTAAAAGGAAATAAACAGATACAGCAACATAAATAAAGTACTCCCAGAATTTACGTTCATTCCCAAAGCAGTACTTTATGATCTATGATCTGGGGCATGCATCAGGCATCACATGTCGCACAACTATTGGAAAGTCTACCACAAGCATGTGTTCCAGTTGGGAAGTCCTTGTTATGTTGTTGTTAAGTGCCATCGAGTCAGTTCTGACTCACAGAGACCCTATGAACAACAGAACGAAACACTGCCCGGTCTTACAGCACGTCTACAACTGTTTTTGTGCTTAAGCCCATCGTTGCAGCCCTGTGTCAATCCATCTCATCTATGGTTTTCATCTTTTTCGCTGACCCAACACTCTACCAAGCCTGAGGTCATGCTCCAGAGACTGATCTTTCCTGACAACATGTCCAAAGTATGTAAGACGCAGTCTTGCCATTTTTGCTTCCAAGGAGCACTCTGGTTGGATTTCTTCCTGGACAGATCTGTTTGTTCTTTTGGCAGTCTGTGGTACATTCAACATTCTTCCCCAACACCACAGTCCAAAAGGGTCAATTCTTCTTCTGTCTTCTTTGTTCATGGTCTAGCTTTCACATGCATATGATGCGATTGCAAATACCACAGCTTGGGTCGGGCACATTTTAGTCATCAAGGTGACATCCTTATTTTGAATATTTTCAAGAGGTCCTTTGCAGTAGGGTCCTACCCTGTGGGTAAACTGGAGTCCCAGTGAAATACTGCCCTTGGGAAAGGCCAATAGCCAATGATTTCATTTTCTTTTCTACTTACCTTACTACATTATTCAACATGAAATGATGGAGACAGTCATGGACTGAATTGTGTCCTCCCAGAACTGTATAATAATTTGGCTGGACCATGATCCCAGTATTGTGTGATTGCTCTCCACTTGGTGATTTTCCTATGCTGTATGTAAATCTTAATCACTGCCTGTGGTCAACAGATTGGATTATGCGAAAGAAGGTTAGGATAGGATTGTAACTCTCTTCCTAAGGTTACCTCCCAACTCCAATATAAAGGCATTTCTCCTGGTGTCTGCCTTGCACCACTTTTTATCCTACAAGAGATGAAAGGAGAAGCAAGTAGAGAGTGGGGACCTCATGTCATCAGGAAAGCAGCACCTAGAGCAGAGTGTGCCTTTGGACCGGAGGTTCCTGTGCTGAGATGCTGTCAGACCAAAGAAAGGCTGATGCAACTCAAGGACCTTCCTTCAAAGCTGACATGGAGAGAATGGGTTCCCCTGGTGCTGGCACCCTGAATTTTGACTTCTAGCCTATTGGACTGTGTGAAAATAAACTTTCTTTGTTAAACCCATCCACTTGTGGTGTTTCTGTTAGAGCAGAACCAGGTGCTAAGACAGATACTAGGAGACGCCGAGAGAAGGTGGGAGTAAATGTAAATCAGAGTAATGAGTGAGCATGGCACCTGGCTAGGGCTTTCTTTTCTTGATGACAGATCTGTTTCTGGTTCTTTTTCAGATGAAAGGGGCTAGAAAAGTTGTGAATATTATTATTCTCTGGGAAACTTTGAGAATTTGACACTTTCTTTTCCCCTCGCCCTCCTGACTGACCCATGGCATCTCTCCACTTCTCTGCTTATAATTAAGGTCCCACTGATGCTAGGCAGCTCCACTCCAGGTGTGCTCTCAGCACATGCCGTGCCCAGCTGTGAGATGAATGTCAACCAGTGTCTAAAACATTAACCATTTCCTTCTCTTTTCACCTGCTCTTCATTATATCATTTAACTCCTCTCCAATTCTCTTTTCCACTCACTGCTCTGATTCTACAACTTTGAGACCAAGAGACGTTTTGATAATCAATCTGACATGGAAATTACTGACAAATAATTATATCATAAAACATTGTAAACCAAAGTCTGCTTTCCCCTTTTTCGTCTTTCTGTTGGAGACACTGACCTTGTGAGTTATGTCATGACCCTGGGTAATTTTAATTTGTTAAAGAAGATAAGTGGTCTGCCATGCTGTGCTCAGATCAAGGATAAAACTTGGAAATGGGGCAGTTTAACTCCAACGCATCTGCCACCACCGTGTGTGGTTGGACTGGCTATTTCTTAGTTTTCTCTGCACCATGCTTTCCACTGCACCTTTGGCCACCAATTTACACACTGTTTGTTTAGAAAAATTAGTAGGTGCTTGGGTTTGATGTCTTCTTGGAGTGTGGTCTCTTATTTTGTCTCTCCTTTTGTTATTTTTGTTGCTGTTATACTTAAAAAAAAAAAACTGTAGTAAAGTAAAATCTACCACTGAAATTTCTCTTACATAAATACTTCAATTTTGGCAGTCCCTGTCTGATTCAGATACAGTTAGAGTTGAGTAAAACTTTTGTATTTAAGTTATGGAGAGTCAGGTTGCATAACAAGATATTAGCAAAATGTGACATAATTGTTCAAGTGGAATTGTGTGCAAGAATTACCGAAGAAAACCAAATCCGTTGCTGTCAAGTCAATTCTGACTCAGCGTTACCCTCTACAGAGTAGAACTGTCCCAAAGGGTTTCTAAGGAGTGGCTGGTGGAATCCACCTGCCGAACAGTTTAGCAGCCAAATTCTTAACCACTTTGCCATCAGGGCACTGTGCAGGACTTAGAATGGGTTAGTCTTGCAATTCGTTTCCTCAGATTGATTTAAAAATAATTTTTGGATTTTTAACTTCTTAGGAAAAAAAGAAAGCTAAATAAAAATTTCCTTTGCTATAGATTGGTGGTGTAGTACTTAAGTGTACATCTGTTAACCAAAAGGTTGGCAATTGGAATTCCCCAGGTGCTCCTTGGAAACTCTGTGGAGCAGTTCTACTCGGTTCAATAGGGTGGATGTGAGTCAGAATCGACTCTACAGCACTGGGTTTGGCTTTGGTTTTGTATAGGTTGTGTGAACGTCATTTTTCCTGTGTCTGTGTTTACCATAGCAAAGTATCATGAATATACTTTAAAGTAGATTTAATTGCCCAGATATAAAACAAAGGCTTAAATTGTCTCTCATAATTCAGAGAGGTCTTATCCGTAAAGGAAAAGTAAAAAAAAACAAAAACAAAACACTAAAGACTAAGAGATACTGGCTTGTAGGTCAAATTAATATGTTTAGAAAAATTAATTGTCATTGAGGAATTATAATCCAATCAATAGGATTAACACAAGTTTTCCTAAATAAACTTTATTTGTGAATCCTGACAGAAACAAAAACATTTTGCAATGAACACTCTCTGCATAAAATAACGATGTTTTAAACCATTAAGCTTTTCCAAAACGTCGTTGATCTGTTTTGCATACTGTAAACTAATTTTAATGGAAATATGATGTAACTAGTGGCTTGTCTTCATGAGTTTAGAAATAAAATTTTAGCGTTTCATGAAATTATTTTAAAAAATTAGATTTTTGTTTGCAATCCAGAGCAAATGAATGCTCTTTAAAATTCAATGATAAAAGAAATATCAAAATGACCAAAATATTTTTTAATTCAATGTAGTTTGTGCAGATCTATATATTTGCTATTAAACTAGGCTTGAAATTCCTGTCTTCTTGAAGTCAAAGAAGAAAAACATGTTTATCTTTTGAAGTTATTGTAAATTGCTGCTTTTTAGGTAGACATTTGTTAAAATTATTCTATAATATTCTGAAAATTTCCATAAAAGAAATCCATTTGTTTTCAAAATATAGTGTCAAAAATCACCTAACAATTTTTACTTGTAAAGAAATGAAGATTAATTTTTTAAATGCATGAATGAGAGGAGTATAAAAAGTAGAATAGACTAATAAAACAAAATTTTAAATGTTCACTAATGAATTTTCAACTTAAAATGTTATTCTGTATGTTTAGGCATTCTGATGACAAAGAAGGCTATTTGTAATTCTTCAGCTGATAGCACAAAGAATGCTTCAAGCATCGTTGTATATCCATCAGGGACAGATTACAAAATAAGTAAGGTATTCACTGAAACCATGTGAAACTGTGCACTACAGATGGGTAAGTCAGCCCATGCATACCTTAATCCACCCCAATAGCCATGAATAAACAGTCGCATGGGGTGTTAGGCTAAGTTTTGTTTGACACTTTGATGTGCACCTTAAACCTACAAGGACAAAAACACATATGAGTGACAATGGTTATTTAAAAATCCATTCCAAAAACCCCTTTCAAAAATTGTAGAATTGATTTTCTTAATTATACAGTTAACTCCCAGTTGCTAGACGTTCTGGCTATAATTCATTTGCTTCCAATCTTTGACAACAAATCATTAGGTTGCCTTGCATGTTTCTGTAATGTGTGTAATACCAAGACAGAGCTAACCCTTGTTAAACCCGTTAGAAATAAGGCATCTTGCCCACTTGGGTTGAGTCAGTTTGGTCTGACAAAGTTTAGATACTTACTTTTAATGAACCTAAGGAAAAAGCAAAAACGAAACCCCTGAAGCCCATTACTGTCTAGTCGTCTCAAACTCATAGGAAGCCTGGAGGATAGACTAGAACTGCACTGAAATCCTGGTGGCATAGTGGTTAAGTGCTACCTCTGTTTACCTAAAAGTCAGCTCTTCAAATCCACCAGGAGCTCCTTAGAAACTCCGTGAAGCAGTTCTGCTCTGTCCTATAGGATTGCTATGAGTTGGAATCAACTCGATGGTGCTGTGTTTTCTGTTTGTTTGTTTGTTTTTAAATAGGGTTTCCAAGGAGTGGCTGGTGGATTCAAACTGATAACCTTTTGGTTAGCAGCCGAGCTCTTAACCACTATGCCCCAGGGCTCCAGTAAACCAGAGAAGGATCTTTAATTCAAGCTTGGTAGAAACTCAATAATCAAATTTTAAAGGATTTAACATATAATGTGGAAATGCGAATTATATGTAATTTAGCAACAAGTTGATTTAAACAGCATTTTATCTTACAAACCGCAGGTGTCATTCAGTCCAATATCAAGATTATCAGAATTCCGATATTATTTTTTCAACAAGGAATTGGTTTAGTCTTACAGCGGACACACTCAGTCCCAGCCTGCTTCCCACTCCCGTCTCCTCATTTCTTGTTTTCTTTCTTCCTAAGAAGCCCACCGTAGACTATCATATTTTCTGCACTCGGAATGAAATAATCACCTATATACAACAGGTGACGCTTTCAAACGAATTTTCATTCACTGACAGCCTTGGCTCCAATTTCAAAGCTGACATATATTTTCTTCTATACATCTCATGATCTTGGGCTTTACTGTTAACTGGTTTTTACTGTTCAGCACATCTGAACAAATCTCAACATTATTAAAGATGTATCTGTGAATTGCCTGCTTCCAACGGGCATTTTCTATACCTCTCTGATCCTTCTCCTAGTCTGTAACAGACTCTTTCCATGGGAAGGCTGAAGATTCCAGCTTGAGTATGATAGGAAGAAGCCCCCAGTGTCCTGAGTCAGAGACTACTTCCTGAGAGACATGCAGGAGAGCTGCCTGTGGCCACAGCAGTTTGAGATTTATTGCTCAGGCATTTCATGCTTAAAAAACTTAAGCTACATTCGTTTTAAATGAAGTTCTCCCTTTCTGCTTTCTTAGTTGTTGACTTTCCAGCCCTGTATTCAGTAGGACATAGTCAAGAGGATTTGTCTGAAAAAATTTTCTATGAAGTAGTCACACATAGAGGTAAGACCCAGGGGACGTCAGAGATAAGCTCCAGTGAACTCATTCAAAGTGGCTGGCACTGAGTCAGCTTGCAGGGTCTGACGGAAGACACTGAGTGAAGCTCAGGTAGTTTATTTTCCTTATAGGCCATCCTGTTCTCCCTTCCTTCATCCAGGTCAGTCTGCCCTCTGTTCTTGAGTAGAAAAAACTTGACACAGAAAACACAGTAGTACTTTACATGCAGAAAGTAATTTTCTTCATAAATTGTTACTTTACAGAAAATCACAGCTAAATGTTCAGAAAACTTTCAGATTATACTTATTAAAATGATTCACAGATGGACACTTTCATTAAGTACATAGAATAAAAAGTAGGAGATTTGCAATTATATAGATGCTTTCATCATCAATCCAGGTATACAAATAAATATTAAAGTGCTTATGTGACATATGCATAAACTGAATACATAGGATTCATTTCTTTTATTATTAATATTTGAGTAATAATAAGACTTTTTGCATCAGGCATATGCAGGTAAAGAGAGAGAAAGGTAGAAAGGAATGAAAAGAATATATTAGTGTCAGGGACATATTCTATTGTCTATTATTATCCTGTGAAAGCTTAAAATATAACACAGCTCTCATGCTAGTTAAGAACAATGCTACATTTGAAACTAAATTAAGATGTTTATATATTACATGTCTTTAGAAGAAAATGTGATAGTGGTTCTGACCTATGCACTAAAAACAAACAAACCAGCATAGTAATAACATGCTGACAAAAACCTGATATATTGAACAATATGAAAGTGTTTATTTGCATTTGTATGTAATACATCAATTTTACATAAATCCAATATATATAAATCATATGTTCAGTTATGTAGGCAGTGGTGTCCTAACTTAAGATAATAAATAAACAAAAGAAACATAGGCCCATTAAAAGGACTAAAATACAGATATTGTTAAAACAATAAAGTGAAAATATAGTAACTTCTTAGCTATGGTCTGTATCCTACTTTTGAACCATATCATGTTTATACCGTATTCGTATCAAGCCACTATTCCTGAAAGGAAAAAAGTCACACCACCATGTATCATGAAAATAATATCTGAATCTTCTGAGTAAATACAAATCCTTCTATGTACTTTTAAGAAAACCTTTCAGATAATTTCCCCATTTTGACTATTTATGCAGCAAAACAATGCTGTAAATGATGAAAGACTTTCTCTGACGATACAGATGCCAGCAATTTCTCAGCTTACTCAAGGACATCCAATTCAAATACATAGGAAGAATGCTAGTAATATGTTTAGAGACATAATAATATTTTGTAGCTTACACGTTAAGTAAAAACCACTATTTTCATTTGTTTCTTTGTGTTATTTGGTTTTTTAATATTGCACCAGGAACTTGTGGCTTCTTTAGTCATTTCCCAGCCAGGTTGAAATTGAATGGTTTAAGTGTCATTTCATCTTGCCTAACACAGTTCAAAGTCATTTAAACTAAAAAGCATCTTTTTTCTCTTTCCAATTTAGTGTACAGTGTGTGGTGTCTGCATGAAACCCAAATTGCTCAGCTAACAACTGGTCTCGTTTCACTCCAAACAGAAATTGGTAAAACAGTTTTAAAAGGTTATATTTGTGTTTGTGGTGTGTTTTTATGAGACACACTAGGAAATTAACTCAAAACACTGATAAAAAAATCACATAACATTAGTGTCTAACGGTGTTTCTTGTACTCAAAACACTGATAAAAAATCAGGTAACAGTAGAGTCTAACGGTGTTTCTTGTAAGGTAATGATGACCTCAGAACACCTCCTTAAGTTTATAAGGATGACTGCAGCTGAAGATTATATTCAACTTGTAAACATTTAAGGAACACTTTTATCAGAGTTTGAGGGCTAATTATTTTTTGAAAGAAAAATTTACTTTGTTTACTCAGATTAGATAAATGTTACAGGTGTTTATTCATAATTTCTACCTCTGTATGTTAAACTTCATTTTTTGTTTCTTTTTTTAGTTTTTTTTAAACTGGTCTCTTACGCGGGCTCCACATTGGGATGTCAAAACTATGCTTGCAGAAATGAAAGTATCCTCATTATGCTAATTTCGGTCCCACTGATAGGCATGTTCTGTTTTATAAATTACATCCTTTTGTCAGAAGTCAAAATGTATTTGAATAACTTCATGGAAATTGTCACCAAGATTTAAAATTGTGTGTCTTATATGCCATTGTTGATTTAATCCATGGGTTTAAAAATGGACATATTTATTTTAAAATGTGTGCATGATTATTTTGTCACAAATGCTATCTAAATGAAACTAGATGCAAGGGTAGTGTTCATGTATATTTTTATAAAGTTCTACGTTCTATAAGTGTATTTAACTTTCAGGTTTCATAAGATATGCTAAATAGTATTCGTTGCTGTATATTTTAGTGCCAACAAGTTTGTTTCCTACGTACTTGGAATTTTCCTAAAGGGTAAAATAAATATACATGTTTTCACAAAAAAAATTAAACTATCAAAAATTAAAATGAAAAGGGAATTTGATTTATGAAATTCATTTCCTGTTCACCAAAGGAAAAACATTTCCAATTTGCATTTACAAATTGCATGCTGAAAAATAAAAAGTGCTCTCATTGAAATTGAGAGTATTTACAAATATCCAAATATTGAATAACTTTTTTAATGTAAGCTAAAATATGTATATATATCTCTAATAGTTTTAAACTTACTTCTTGAACAATCAAAAGAAATTTGTAAAAGAATTGAAGGCACATACTGACATGATCATTTTATTAGAGGAAAAAATGTATTACATTTCCTTTATAACTAGTCTTGATAAAAGATCGAATTTCATTAAAAAAAAAAAAAGCTAAAATAAAAGGGTTACTATCCAGAGCATTTGGATTTTGTGCTCATTTGATTTTACTTTACAGAATGACCAGTACTGCTGTTAGAATAATCTTTGATGTTACAAAAAGTGGAAAAATCAAAGTGAGGAGCTCAATCTGTTCGTTTTTCAAACATATTAATCTTGTCAAGATAATACATAAAAATCAATCCTTGAAATTTTCTCCAGAGACCGTTTCTCCTCTCTTTTATCCAAAATATGAAACCACTTAGGAGGATAAAGCAATGTGAACGACTTCAGAAAGTGATCCTAAATTCTATTTTGAAGAAATACTTTTTAAACTGGTCTGAGTGAACTGAACTTGCTTGGTGAGAAACGTTCTGGTTAGAACACTACTGACATTCATCATATGTCTTCGTTCGGCTTGTATGTAAGGCAGACCGAAAATTTCTAGTATGACTTTTTTTAAAAAACAAAAACAATTCAACTGAGTTTCAAACTCCTGACAGTAACAAATACAAATTGCACCAGCCCCCATAAAAAAAAAAAAAAAAAATTGTTGGGGCTAATTTTAATATTAATGAATTCTTTACAACCTCAGTTCAGCGGTTTCGATTAAGCTTTAATTAGTAGCCAGAGGGAATCCAAAACAAAAATAAGGAGTTGAATTGCTAATTAAGTTAGTTTGATGAGGTAGAGTTTTAGTAAAAGACTGGTTGGTGTGGGCTGCACAAGTTCTGATAAGCTAAAAATACTAAAGATTATCATTATTGTAACTAACAGTCTACATTTACCACCAGCTTTCCGCACAGAGCAGACAGTTCATTAGAGTCGAGCGCTTTTGTCTGTCAGGACTGGAATTAAAGCCTTGTTAATAAGAGAGAGGAGCGCAGGAGAGGAAGACCTAAGACAAGCCCACAGAGCTTTAAGTTTGATTGGTGATAAATTAACTGGTTATTATACCCAACTGGATGTATTTATCCACTAACTGTGTGTTTTTTTCTTTTTCTTTTGTAAGTCCACACAGTTCCCTCTCCGCCCCCCGCCACACTGTCTGTATTAGAAATTTATGTTGCGAAGGAACTTGGTTACTACTCTGTTGATTGCGATTATATTTTTTTCTTTATATGACATGCGCAACTTTTGACATCTTACAAGTTCATAACGAATATGAAACTTAGGGAGAGGAATAGAAATCAGGAGACACCTAGTATTCCAAAAGTGAATACAACTTCGCGTAGACTTCTGCTGACACGCATCACGTAGAAAGAACTTGTGGCATTTTTGCCCGTGATTTGCATTGTCTCCGTAATGGGTTGTATTAATCACCTCGGACTGTTAGTACCTTAAGCCTGAAAATTAACCTGTTAGTATAATTGACTATTCCTAATGCAATACGAATGTGTTCCTTGTACCCCCAAAGCAAAGACTACTAATTACACCCATGGAAGCTCTGTGGTCCTGGTGATTCGCCCAGACTGTACAAGAAGAATGTGGCCTTTTTTTTAAGGACTGTGAAGAATGTAATTTGATTTCTCTATACTCTAAAGTTTTCTATAATTTGTATTTTATCCTTTTGCTTAAGGTTTCCAAGCCTACAAACCCAATAACATAGGGATAAGAGAAGGCAGAAAAAATAAATGATATTGTTTCTGAGGTATTAAATATAAGCCTGGCTATCGGAGCTGCATGGCACTCACGAATCGTAATCAGATACTTTGACTTAACACTGTTTTGTTTTATAATAAGGTGGTTGCCATATGTTAGAAAACCTATCTGCCTGTGTCTGAGGGGCACCATACCTCTGTAACAAATCCAAGAACTCATTTTATAATACCTTATATCTACCCATTGTAATGTAGCTCCGCAAGTGTAAATCCACATCAGACGTTCCTCATGAATGTGGCTGGAAGATTACGTATATTATCACCGAAAGCCAAAGGGAAGCAGTGAATTAGAATGCAGTGGATCTAGCAAAAATAACTTTCAGTAAATCTTCTTTTAATGCGTAGTTTACAATTTTCTTTTGCTCAGCATGAAACTGATTAAGATTCCCCTTCTAAAGAATATTTCCCCCTCACTTAGATACATTGTTTAGTATGGTTACACCCCCCAATACTTGACAAAACAGAATTTCAATGCCACAAATGAGATGCTTGTTTAACAGTGGCAGAGTATTAATAATTTATCTATTTGAATGTAGAATTGGCTCCTATTATAGTATTTCACATGGCACGGCAACTGAACAGGCATTCTTTTAGTGGTGGAGCAAAATCTTCAGGGTAAGCAAGTTGTTGACAACTGCCACAGGAATTAAGAAATTGACAGTGCTAATTTTTTTTCATTCACTGTCATTGAGGAGTTACTATTACAATGAACAAATAGTAGAAGTTAAAATTTTTACAGGTAATATGACAATACAGAAGTGTGCAATGCAGGAAAATTTTCTTTAGGTTGACAGTATCACTTTTTGAATTCTGTTCTAAAAATCTATTTTAAATTTAAGGATGAGGATTAGTTTCTAACATCAGATCTTAAAAAATACAAATATATTTGTTTTTGTTTTTAAGAAATGCATACTACAGTAAGTTTAAGGCAAGGTATAAGGCGCAAAATAATTAGAACACTAGAAGTCTTCTTTAAAAATCTAGTTCATGGTTGTAGCTGAGATATCAAATTAATGAGTCCTGTGAATCAGAGTCAAACTAAGAAACAAACAAAAAGTGAAATAGCCTTGATGTTAAGATGGTTTCTTTAAAGGCTTCAGGGGTCTTATTTTACCAATATGTGATTTTCTACTTTTGATGTAGATAAAATCTAACAGAAAATAAAACAAAATACTGATTTTAAGTGTAGAAAAAGATTTTATTTCTGGATTACAAAATCTCTGTAAAAGATTACTACAGTTTTGTTGTCTTTTTTGGCTGATGGGACACAAAAGGATGTTACTTCAAGTATGCTTTCTCCTCTTTACTCTCACAAGAACAACCTTGATTTCACAAACATAAAGTTTAACAGAGAAGATGCATTCTTGAACTTGGATGCAAGAAATATTTAAAGTCCAAAAAAAGGAAAAAAAATAATTTCAATAATACTACAGTAGAATGATATATGTTTTAATAATGCTTATCATATTTTCTTTTATCTTGTGAAATTTAACATTTTCACTTCATTCGTGAATATAACTGATGATATGTGTGTATTTCAAATGTGCTTTCCAATGGTGCACCACAGAAACACGTATGCTAGGGGATGCACTCCCATCTATCCTTTTAGACTCCGTAGGTTTCTCTACACAGAATGGATCTCCTGCTTCTTGTCTTCATCATCTGCATCCCATAAACTCCTCTCTTTTGTATAATGTGTAAACTTGCAAGGAAAGTAGATTAACATTTATATTACAGTATCGTATGAGTCAGATCTGACTCATTGGCACTTGGCTTGGCAAGATCAGATCATATTCACATTGTTTTAAGCAAAAAGGTAACTGAGAAAATATACCCACTTTTCACTTATTAACACAGTTAGGTTCCAAACACCACGATATTACATGAAAACTGGTGTTGAGAAAAAATGAAGGATGACCACATCAAATCACAAAACGGAGGACGACTATATCATTACAGAGCTGCCAGACTGTGTCACTATATAACTGCCAAATCCTGAGAATCCTAGCGCAGCAAAGGTAACACATAATCTCCAATGTTGCAGCCTCATACATCAGCAGTCGTTACTACCAGAATTATACTATTAATGTACATCAGATGGTGGATTTTTTACTATTGTTGTAAATGTGAAATTTTCAATGAGATAGTTGATAAGTAAAGAATAAACATAATAGAAACCTTTAAGTTACATATTAAAATATTGCACTTTTATGTCAAGACCATTTTGAGGATAGAGGAAGTAAGCAAACTAAACCCATTTTTCTATATGTTATCTAACTGTAAGATTTTAAAGCGGTGTTAGAATGGTTTTAAATTTCTAGAGTTGCAGTCCTCCTTTGCTTTGATCCCAGTGAAAATTTTATGCTATGTATATATATACATATATAACATTTATATTATATATATATGAGACACACACTCAAAGACACATGAGGTCTGACAATTATGTTCATGAACTCATCCTAGAAAAAGTGCTACATACCTCATTGCTGAATATCGCTATGGTCAGCTTTGAAGTACTCCCATTGGGAAGCTATGCACCACTACCAGCACCTAGTCCACCCTTCAAAGCAATTTTGAAACTCTTTTTTCTGGAAGGACCATCAGAGCTGTTGTTGTATTACCCTTGATGTCCTGAATGTCATCAAAAAGTCATATCTTCAGGTAAAGAAAAAAGTCACTGGGGGAGCAGATCAGGTAAGAGGAGGATTTTCCAATACAGTTATTGGCTTTATTGGCTAAAAACTTCCTCACAGAGAGTGCCATATGAACTGGTGCTTTGTTGTGATGAAAGAGCCATGAGCTGTTGGTGAAAAGTTCAGGTCATTTTCACCTAACATTTTCACACAGCCTTTTCAGCACTTTCAAATGACAAACTTGGTTAACTGTTTGTCCAGTTGGTAGAAATTCATAATAAACAATCCCTGTAATACCAAAGAAAGGTTAACAGCACTGTTTTGACTCTTGATTTGGATTGGTGGAACATTTTGGGTCATGGAGAACTGGCTGACTTCCAGTGTGCATTTTTAAGCTTTGTTTCAGGGTCATATTGGTACACCTAAGTTTCATTACTTGTGATAACATAGCCCAAAACGTTATCTTGCCTCCCCAAAAGGTTTTGGGAAACTTTGACTCTCCTTTGCTTTTTGTTCATCTATAAGCTCCTTCAGCAACATATCTGCACACAGCTTTCTCCTGCCAAGACTTTCACTTAAGATTTTACTGTGTCTCTATCGATGTTAACTTGGTCTGCTATTCTTCTCGCAGTTAGCTGACAATTTTGGCACACAATTCAACAAATTTTTGCAGTTTTCATCAGCTCTGGTAATTATTGGCCACCCTGACCTCTCTTAATCAGTGATGCTTTCTCTCCGTTTAATCCATTTGTACACTGCCATTTTCTTCATGGCATTATCCCTGTAAATTTGGACTAACATGTCAGTGATTTCACTTCTGCTTTTGCAAATTTAATAAGAAATTTAATGTTTTTTCTTTGCTCCAATTAAAGTGCTGAAATTCTTACAATGGCACACAAAAACACGCAACAACAATAATGAACACCGCTCTTCAAGGCACCACCACACATCGATACGAACACAGCTGTGAGACACTGATGCACAGTGCTGCCAATGTAAGTTCATGGTGGCAAGTTCCCTAACTTAATTGGCAGACCTCGTATATATATGGTTTTAAAAATTAGTATTATGAAATGGAAGCCTGGTGAATCCACTGCTGTGAAGTAGATTCCAGCTCTCAGTAACCCTAAAGGAGGGTAGAACTGCCCCATAAAGTTTCCAAGGAGTACCTAGCAGGTTTGAACTGCTGACCTTTTTAGGTTAGCAGCTGTAGCTCTTAACCACTATGCGGCCAGGTAGTGCAGTGATTCAGGGGTTACCTGTGAACCAAAACATCAGCAATTTCAGTCCACCAGACACTCCTGGGAAACCCTAAGGAGCAACTCTGCACTGTTCTATAGAGTCACTGTGAGTCAGAATTGAATCACTGGCAACAGGTTTATTATAAAAATAGATCTTCTTGTCACTTAAGACAGCTACAGCCAAAAACCAAAAACAAAAATCACCTGTTCGCTGTCAAGTCGCTTCCTACCCACAGAGACCCAGAATAGAGCCTCCTCATAGAGATTTCAAGGAGTGGATGGCAGATTTGAACTGCCAAACTTCTGGTTAGCAGCTGAATACTCCAAGAGTCCTTTAAAAAATAATCACCAATTTTATGAAAGCAACACCGATACTAGATTTTCAGCAAAGTGAATGCTGTAAGAATTTTGACCACCATAGCCTGTTTTTTCGTTGTGTTTTGTTTTTCAGAAATCTTAATACACTTGTATTTTAAAGGTTTATTTGTTGTTAGGTGTGATCAAGTTGATTCCGACTCATGGCGAACCTATGTACAACAAAATATAACACTGTCTAGTCCTGCACCACCCTTACAATCAGTGTCATGTTTAAGACCGTGTACAGCCACTGTGTCAATCTGTCCTGCTGATGGTCTTCCTCTTTTTTGCTGATCCTTTACCTAGCACGGTGGCCTTGTTCAGGGACTGACCCTTCTGAATAATATGTCTAAAGAATGTAACACGAGTCTTGCCATCCTTGCTTGTAAGGAACATTCTGGTAGTACTTATTCCAAGACAGATTGCTTTCATTCTTCTTGCAGTCAATGGTATATACAATACTCTTCACCAATCCCATAATTCGAAGATAGCAATTGTTTAGCCTCCTTTATTCATTATCTAACTTTTGTATGCATATAAGGCTATTGAAAACACCATGGCTTGGGTCAGACACACCACAGTCTTCAAGATAATATCTTTGCTTTTCAACACCTTAAAGAAGCCTTTTGCAGCACATTTGCCCAATACAATGCATTTTTTTTTTTTTTTTCATTCTTGTGGCTGTTTCCGTGGGTGTTCTTTTTGGATACAAGTAAAATGAAATCCTTAACAACACCAATCTTTTTTCCATTCATCATGACACCGTTTACTGGTTCAGTTGTGAGGATTTTTGTTTTCTTTATGTTGAGATGCCATCCCTATTGAAGGCTATGGTCTTTGATCTTTATCAGTAAGTGCTCTAAGTCCTCTTCACTTTCAGAAAGACTGTGTCACCTGCATATAGCAGGTTGTCAGTGAGCTTTCCTCCAATCCTGATGCCCTGTTCTTCATACAGTCCAGCTCCTCAGAGTATTTGTTTAGCATGCAGATTGAATAGATATGATGAAATGATACAATCCTGATGCACATATTTTCTGACTTTAATCACACCGTATTCCCTTGTTCTGTTCCAACGACTGCTTTTACAAGTTCCTCATGAGCACAATTAAGTGTTCTGGAATTTCCATTCTTCCCAACGTTATCCACAATTTATTATGACCTACACGGTCAATGCCTTCGTACAGTCAATAAAACACAGGTAAACTCTTTCTAATATTCTCTGTTTTCAGCCAGGATCCATCTGACATTTTTTTATGTTTTATTTAGTCTATTGCTTGATAATGGCATTAACATCACATTGTTATTATTATTGTTGTTTTGTTTTGTTTTGCTTTTAACACATGTTATTGTTTCTTCAAATCTCAAGAAAGAATGATACCAACACTTCTTGGGCACTTCAAAGAAACAATAATCATTGCTGTTGAATCAATTCTAACTCATACCAACCCTGTAGGACAGATCAACGGTCCCACAGAGTTTCCAAGGAGCAGCTGGTAGATTTGAACTGCCTACCCTTTCGTTGCTAACCAAACTTTCAACCTCTGTGCCACCAGGGCTCCCTGTGTTACCAGGGCACTACCTGATGCCTACTTCTCTCCTAATTTTTTTCTCAGCATTATTTCATGTCTCCATTTAGATAAACTTGGGAGGGAAAGTTTTGTATCATAGCTAAGGAAGTATTCACAAGCAGATTGTTAATGTTCAGCATCCTGCAACTACAATGTAGCAAATTCAGTTCTGAGCATCATCAAACTTTTGCAACTCTTTCTACTACTCTTTTGTAAGCTGCCAGGTCTGCAAATGGTCATATTACTACATCTGATTGGGTTTACATCCACCTGGCTACCCAGCTGCCTCACAGCAGAATCTATTCTACAGAGGTAGATGGAAAGGTGTAGGGTGCCCATACGTGATATGCCAGGAAGATTTGTTTTGCAGCATGGTGGAAGAAAAGGAACTTGAGGTTTCCAAAACATTTAGCATACTATTTTGATATCAAAAAAAGAAAGGAAACAAGCAATACAGCCTCTGCATCCCATTTGTCGTAAGGAAATTTCTCTTGTACTTCTTCATACGTACAAACTATCTAATGAAGTGCTTGGCACATAGACACAGTTCAAAAATATTTGTTGAAGAATGAATGAATGAAGTGCCTCTCTGAAATCAAAGATGTATAATTACACATCTACACCAAAAAAAAAAAAAAGAATGCAGAAAATACTCCCTTTTCTTAAAGTGGCAAAGTTAAACATTAGCATTTAGGTGCATGAAGAATCAGAAGACTGCTGTGGAAAACAACAAAAGAGGCTAGAATGGAGACTGCTTGAACAAATGCAGCTTGTTACCCTGGAGAAGAAAGCCATGGTACAGATACAAGCTCCTTCTACTGAAAAAGGCCATCCGCAGAAAGCTGATGTCCTCAGAGACACACTGTCCTTACACTGCTACAGAGGAGGCGTGGTGTGAGGGAAGGGAACAGAGTCCCATTTGAACTGGGACACCAACATGAATAAGCCACACATGCCAAGACACTTGGACCTGCCTCAAAGCCTCTTTGGAGTGCCCTTTAAGAAAACATGTGTGAAGAGGCTTATTTAAGCTACAAATTTCAAAATAAATGTAAGGATATTCTTCAAGTTAACATTTACTTGGAGACCACGATGGAGAGCACCGTCTGACAGGCGTGGTTTCCATTCCCAGCTCTGTCTCTGCTGTTCAAGTGACCTTTAACAAGTTACCAAACCTCAATTTTCTCAGGTATTAAACAGGCAAAGTCGTGTCTCCCTGAAAGTCATGCCTGCTTCACGGACTCGTTGTGAAGATAAAATGAGAGAATGGGTGTCCAGTGTCTGGCAGCTGGCCGGGCGACTGGTGACCACAGTGACGGTCTGCAGCATGCACCCAACACTGTGCTGAACACTGAACAGGGGACACAGATGGCCCTCAAGGAGCTCAAAACCTCCCAGGGTATGGGACTGTGAGAAGGTGCTTCCTAGATGAACTCAGAGAGGCAGAGCAATTGTTTGTCAATTTCTCTTTCCCTCTCTTCCTCCCTTCTTTCCTCCCTCCCTTTTTATTCCCTCCCTCCCTTCCTACCTGCCTGCCTTTCTTTTCTGTCATAAATCCCTTGAGCAGTGGCTTCCCCTGACTGTTATGTACTCTCCTGCTCTGCCCGGTCCTCCCTGGGGAGACTCTAGGCAGCAGCAGACCCACCTAGCCTGGGCTCTGAGAAGGAGCAGATGGAATGCAGGGAGCTGGACAGTGACAGAGGCTTCTCTTCTACCATTCTCATCCCTGCGTGTCTTGAATACTCCACCAGCGTAGAGAAGAGCGCTATTTTCTTTCTCCCTGTATTCCTTCTGATCCCATGGCTGGAACACTCATAGACCAAAAAAATTAGGACTATCTTCCCTCTGCAATGGCTCGCTGCTGTTTCTGCCCTTCTGTGGGTCCGTTATAATTCACCTAGTCTCTGTTTTAATGTTCACTTTCAGTGACAAGTGTATTAAAAAGCAAAGTGTATCTGATACATTATTCTTGAGGACAGAATCCTACTCACCTGTACTGAATGTTCACACAGTCAATGCCTTTTTCCCTAAAAAGGACAGGGAATAAGGAAGAGAGCAAGAAGAGGAATATTGTTAGCACATCCACCAATAATTTTTGCATCTTTGTAAGACTGTTATCTAACCATCAGAAGAAAACGGGGCTCTCAGAGTCCTTAGGCAGCCCCGAATACTATAAGGGACTCTGAGGAGAAACGAGACTGGATGCCCATCTAACACTTAAGAGATTTAGCAGAGAAATCCCTTTCCTTATGAATTGAAATGTCTTAATATGTAAACACAGTAATTACATGCATTTATTTTATTCTCAAAGCCGTCATAGAAGATATCCTTAAGGCAATTATCTAAATATTTCAAGCCAACTGACACCTTATACTGAATACCCACAAGCTGCAAACTTATGTGAGAAACATTCTGGATAAATTATAAAATCTAAAATGATATTTGTTGCTTTTTTAACTGACTGTACTCTGAAAACTATTCAGAGCAATGCTCAAAAATTTTGGAGACATTGGAGCCCTAGTGGTGCCGTGGTTAAGAGCTACAGTGTGACAAAGCTACTACTCAAAAAGGTTGGTGGTTTGAACCCACCAGGTGCTCCTTGGAAACCATTTGGGGCAGCTCTATTCTGTCCTACAGGGCAATAGTAGCTGGAATCAACTAGACAGTAATGGGTTTGGCTTGGTGGTTTTAATCTATAGAAGCCCCCAAAGGCCACACTGGATATATATTTATCACAGCTACTATAGAACTTATGATTTTACCTTAAATGACATCTGCATATTGTATTTTCTAGTACCACCATAATAGTTATGATTAAATAAACTAAAAATATATCTACTTTCAAAATGAAAATCTAGTATAGTAATTATGTGATGACTTGTGAATATTCTTGTAGTTTTGTGAAAGTGATTTCCTACTAGGTTTGCAGAGTTAAGGAACCAATGGCAGTGCCTAATCTGTTTGATCCTCTTGAATGAAGCGACTGATACTACAGGAGATATGGACACAGTGGTATGATTGTGTTTCCATTCATTGTGCATGTTGAATGAGCTGTCATCAGGTGGCTCCAGAGAGAAGTGATCTAGGAAAGACCAACAGATTGTTCTTTTGCCTTTCTTCACAAACTTTTCAGACACTGTTATTGAAAATTAAGGTCCAGTACAATTATGATTCAGAGATAATTAGCAGACGGCTTTTAGCCACAGAGTAAAGGAAGTGATGAGCAGAAGCATAGCAGAGCTTCCAGAGACGTGAAGGGCTGATTCCTGAATTTGCCCACTGAAGTTTTAACCTTAGCTCTGGTGTACACTGTGGTCAGTGAAATGTCATTGTCTTATTTGCTGTGATCTAAGAACTAACCCAAACAAATTATTTCAATCCCCTCTCATAACTAAAAGTTACAAAAGCATATCATCAGTAATAAAGCATGATTTTACAAGAATATCCACAAAACAGGATTACAGGATGTGTCAGTAATTGGCCAAGGTTTGCTGTCCATTAATTAACACCTTTGCATGAATACAAATTTGTTATCCTAACATATTGTAGGTGAAAGATTATCATTTAAATCGGTCACGGCACTTACGAATACCATTTTCTGAATTTTATAACTGACATTGAATAGATTAATTCAAAGACAGCTTAAAAATCTTCATTTCAAGTAAAGATAGTGGTGTTTCAATAGTTAATGTCTATGATAACCACTTAAAATATTTTTTGTTGTTGCTGCTAGGTGCCATCAAGCCGGTTCTGATGCATAGCCAACTCTGTGAACAACAGAATGAAATATCGTCTGATCCTGCACCATCCTTGTAATCGCTGCTATGCTTGAGCACATCATTGCAACCACTGTGTCAGTCCATCTTGTTGAGTATCTTCCTCTTTTTTTGCTGACCCTCTACTTTACCAAGTATGATGAACTTCTCCAGGAATTGATCACTCCGGACAGCATACCCAAAGTATGTAAGACATAATCTTGGCATCCTTTCTTCTAAGGAGTAGTCTGGCGTACTTCTTCCAAGACACATTTGTTCATTCTTTTTGCAGTCTATAGTACATTCAATGTTCTTCATCAGTACCACAATTAAGATGTTTCTATGTTTCTATTCTTCTTCAGTCTTCCTTATTCATCATCGGATTTCCCGTGCATACAAGACACCTGAAAACACAGTAGCTTGGGTCAGACACATCTTCATCTTCAAAGTGCCACCTTTTGCTTTCCAACGTTTCCAACAGGTCTTTTGTGGCATATTTGCCCAATACAGTGCTGCTTCTGATTTCTTGACAGCTGCTTACATGTGTGTTCATTGTGGACCCAAATCAAAGGAAATCCGTGACAACCTGTCTTAGGCTGGGTTTTCTAGGGAAGCAAAACCAGTAACACGTGTAGGTATAAGGAAAGATTTATAATATATATATATAGACAGATAGATAGATACAAATATAGGAAACAGCTCACGTAATCACAGAAGCTGAATGTCCCAAGCTCTGGCACAAGCCTCACGTGTCCACGGAAGCTGAGGAACCCAAGGTCAGCAAGTCAGAGACCAGAGTTGCAGATCACCGGTTGTGTGGGTCAGTGGATCCCAAGCTGGCGGCGAGACGATGCAACAGAGGCTGGAGGTCGGTGGATCCCAAGCTGGTGGCGAGGCGAAGTGACAGAGGCTGGAGAACCCAGGATCGGCAGGTCAGGGAGCAGGACTGAGCAGAGGCTGGCGAGCGCAGGATTGGCAGGTCAGGGAGCAGGACTCTCACGTGCCGACTGTAAGGACTGATGAGCCCAACAGCCGCTAGCTCAAGTCCCGGAACCAGACGCTGGAACAAGAGAGCAGGAGCTCCTGGCCACGTGAGCGATCAGCAGCTGTAGTCCAGGGTCACGAGATGAGAGCCGAGGGGCAGGGAGCCGCCACAAACCCCGCCCTGCCACTTAATACAGCAGCCAAATAGGTAGTAGCCAAGTTGACATAATCCTGACCACCACACAACCTCAATCTTTTCTCCATTTACAATGATGTAGTTTACTTTTCCTGTTAGGAGGATTTTTGTTTTCTTCTTATTGAAGCATAGTAGATAGGTTGTCATCTGCATATCATAAGTTGTTAATGAGCCTTCCTCTAATCCTGATGCCTATTCTTATTCACGTAGTCAAACTTCTCACATTGTTTACTTAGCATATAGATTGAACAGGTATGGTGAAAGGATGCAAACCACGATGCACGTCTTTCCTGACTTTAAGTGGCGCAGTATCTTCTTGTTTTTATTCACACAACTGCCACTTGATTTATGTACAGGTTCCTTATAAAAACAATTAAACATCCTGGAATACTCATTCTTGGTAATGTCCATAATTTGATACAATCCACAGAGTCAAATGCCTTTGCACAGTCAACAAAACAAAAGACGAGTTTTTTTTTTGACATTCGCTGCTTTCATTAAGGATCCAGCTGACAGCAGTGACAATATCCCTGGTTCCACATCCTCTTCTGAATCCTTCTTCAATTTCTAGTAGTTCTCTGCTGATAGACTCCTGCGGTGACATTTGAATGACTTTCAACAGAATATTATTTCTGTGTGATGCCAATGAGATTGTTCAATAATTTCCTCATTTGGTTGGATCAGCTTTCTCAGGCATAGGCATAAATAGGAGTCTCTACCAGAAAACTGGCCAGGTCACTGTCTTCCAAATTTCATGGCTTAGATGTGCCAACACTTCCAGTGATGCATACATTTGTTGAAATTTGCAATTGGCATTCCATCACTTCCTGGAGTCCTGGTTTGTTCACCAGAGCCTTCAGTGCAGCTTGGACCTCATCCTTCCCTGTTATCTGTGTCTGATTATATGCTACTTCCTGAAATAGCTAAACATCAACCAATTCTTTTTGCTTTAGTGACCCTGTGTATTCCTTCCATTTTCTTTTCATGCTTCGTGCCTTATTCTCTGTTTTCCTTGTAGTATCTTTCAGTATTGTAACCTAAGGCTTGAATATTTTCTTCAGTTCTTTCAGCTTGTGAAATGCCAAGCATGTTCTTCCCTTTTGGTTTTCTAGCTCCAGCTCTTTGCACCATACATTAATCCACTGCTGTCAAGTTGATGCTGACTCATTGCCACCTTATAGGCCAGAGCAGAACTGCTCCACGGAGTTTCCGAGGCATGCCTCGTGGATTTGAACTGCCAACCTTTTGGTTAGCAGAGGTAGAACCTAACCACTATGCTTGGCTTTGGCTGTTTGCACAAGTCATTGTCATACTTTATTTTGTATTTTTGAGCCACCCTTTACAATCTTCTGTTCAGCTCTTCTACATTATCATTTTTTCTCTTTGACTTAGCTACTCAACTTTCAAAATCAAGTTTCAGAGTCTCTTCTGACATTCCCTTTGGTCTTTTCTTCCTTTCCTGTCTTTTTAATGGCCTTTTGCTTGCATCATGCGTGATGTCCTTGATGTCCTTCCACAATTTGTCAGACCTTCAGGTATTCATGTTCAATGTGTCAAATCTATTCTTGAGATGGTCTCTTAATTCTGGTAAGATGTACTCAGGGTCATACTTTGGTACTCCTGGACTTGTTTTAATTTTCTTCTGTTTCAATTTGAACTTGCATATCAGCAACTGATGGTCTACTCCACCGTCAGCCCCTGGACTTGTTATGACTGGCAACATTGAGCTTTTTCATCATCTCTCTCACAGTCAGCTTGATTCTTTTGTACTCCATCTGGAGAGAGTCCCATGTGTTGTCACCATTTATGTTGTCAAAACATGATACTTGCAATGAAAAAATTGTTGGTCTTACAAAATTCTGTCATTTGCTCTCTGGCATTATTTCTGTCACCATCTCCATATTTTCCAACTACTAATCCTTCTTTGCTTCCAATTTTCATATTCCAGCCTCACCGTAATTGTTAATGCATTCTGATTGCATGTTCCGTCAATATCAGATTGCAGAAGTTGATAAAAATCTTAAATTTCTCCATTTTTGGCTTAGTGGTTTTGCATAAATTTGAATAATAGTTATATTAACTGGTCTTCCTTGTAGGGGTATGGATTATATTTCATGATAGATGTTGAAATGTTCTTTTTTTTTTTAATTTAACATCACTGAGTGAAAATGTACAGTCACGTATAAATTTACATGCCCACCTATATGCAGCTTCCACTGCTCTCCCTGTCCGGTGACTGCAAACTATTCCTCTCTGCTCCATACATATCTCATCCTCCCAACAGCCTCTTTTCCCCTCCTCTCCATTCACTCCCCGTCCTCCAGCCACAGGTCAGCAAGATGATATCCTATAGATGTATAGAACCATAAAGTGCTTCCAATATATGGTCACTCTGCATTGCCAAGTCCAATCCATAGCTGTCCAAAGAGTAGACCTTGGTTATAATTTATGGGAAAGGGCAGCATCAGGGCCAGTGGCCTTGCTCTCAGAGGAACCCCAAAACCGCTGGACCATCAATTGAGGTCTTTTAGTGGAGATCTCAGGATGCACCCCTTTTTATTCTTGTGTTGCCAGTGAGGCTCCTCTCTGTGAGCTCCATCGTGGCTATCACTGGTGGTGGCCGGGCACCATCCGGTTCTTCCGGTCCCAAGTCGATGTAGGCACCCACTCTTGTGGGTCTCTCTGTCTTCTCAGTTGTCTTTACCGCATGTCATTTTGGTCCTCAGTGAGCATCCGTTCCTGCTGAGTTGGGACCATTTGCTGTGTCCTCGGATGGCAGCTTGGCAGCTTTTAAGACCCCAGACGCCACTCACCAATGTGGGGTGCAGAGAGCTCTCTTAGCAGAATGCTAGTTGTGCCAATTGGCCTGGAATTCGCCTAAGAACATGGTCTCCCGCCCCCCGCCCCAGCTACTCTATCCCTGCAGGATTGAGTTAAGATGGAAGGAGTACTCGAGTTATGCTGAAGTCCACTTAATGATGTTCTTGTTTCTAATGTATGCTATCACCGCTTTCTCCCAACTAGATTTCTAGTAACTATCTAAACTAAACCCTCCCCCCTCACGCTCCTTTCCTTTCCTCCCTTGCTGCTGTCAAAGAGTCTTTTCTTCTATACACAAGTCTGTTTTTGAGATCTTATCGTAGAGATCTCATACAGTATTTGTCCCTTTGTCGCTGACTACTTTCACTCAACATAATGTCTTCCAGTTGAAACCAGGTTAGGAGATGTTTCCTGGAATCATCGTTATTCTTTATCTTTCCTAGTGCTCCATTGAGTATATGTACCATAGTTTACCTATCCATTCTTCTGTTGTTGGGCATCTAGGTTGATGCCATCTTTTTGCTATCGTGGACTGTGCTGTGATAAACATTCTGGTGCATGTGTCCGTTGGTGTGAAAGGCCTTGATTCTGTAGGATATATTCCAAGTAGTGGAATTACTGGGTCAAATGGTATATCGATATCAATTTTTTTTAAGGAAGCACCAGATTACCTTCCAAAGAGGCTGGACCATTTTGCAACCCCACCAACAGTGTAGGAGGGTTCCACTTTCTCCACAGCTTCTCCGGCATCTGTTGTTTTGTGTTTTCTGGATCATGGCCAATCTTGTTGGGGTGAGATGGTATCTCATTGTTGTCTTGATTTGAATTTCTTTAATAACTAAAGATCGTGAACATGTCTGCATGTGTTTCTTGGCTGCCTGGATCTCCTCTTTAGTGAAGTGTCTGTCCATCTCCTTGGCCCATCGCTTAATTGGATGGTTTATCCTCTTCTTACTGATATTTTGTAGTATCTTATAGATTATGGAGATCAGGCGTCGGTCTGACATAGAGTTGCCAAATATTTTTCCCATTCTGCGGGTGTTCTTTTAATTCTATTAATAAAGACTTTGGATGAGCAAAAGTGTTTGATTCTTAATAGTTCCCATTTATCTATTGTCTCTTCTGTTGATTGAAGTTTCTTTGACAAATTTTGGAGTTTGTCCTCATTGTTGTTCCTACCTTTTCTTGGATGAGCTTTATCGTTTTAGGTTTGATATTTGGGTCTTTTATCCAGTTGGAGTTGGTTTTTGTATAAGGTGTAGGATATGGATCTTGATTCAGTTTACTGCAGATGGATAACCAATTTGGCCAGCACCATTTGTTGAAGATACTGTTTTTACCCCAGTTTAATGTCTCAGAGCCTTTGTCGAATATCAGCTGTTCACAGGCAGATGGTGTCATCTCTGGGGTCTTAATTCTGTTCCATTGATCAATCTGTCTGTTCTTGTACCAGTACCAGGCTGTTTTGATCACTGTGACAGTGTAGTATGTTCTAAGGTTCAGTAATGAGAGGCCTCCCAGTGTGTTCTTCTTCTTTAGTAGTACTTTACTTATCCGGAGCTTCTTCCCTTTCCAAACAAAATTGGTGATTTGTTTCTCCATCTCATTAAAAAATGATGCTGGAACTTGTATTGGGATTGCATTATATAAATAAATTGCTTTGGGTAAAATAGACATTTTCACAATGTTAAGTTTTCCTATCCATGAGCAGAGTAGGTTTTTCCATTTATCTAAGTCTCTCTTAGTTTCTTGTAGTAAGGGCTTGTAGTTCTCTTTGTAAAGGTCTGTTGTTTCTCTGGTTAGATTAATTCCTAGGTACTTTATCTTCTTAGGGGCTATCGTAAATGGTATTGATTTGATAATTTCCTCCTTAACAGTCTCGTTGTTGATATAAAGGAATCCTACTGATTTACTTATGTTTATCTTGTATCCTGAGACTTGCTGAACTCTTCTATCGGTTTTAGTAACTTACTTATAGATTCCTTGGGGTTCTATGCATATACAATCATATCATCTGTGAACAGGGAGATTTTAACTTCCTCTTTGCTGATGCAGATGCCCTTTATTTCTTCATCTTGTCTAATTGCTCTGGCTTGAAATGTTCTTTTTGACAATAAATGAAACACTATTCTTTTTCAAGTTGTCATTTCAGGCATAGTAGACTATATGATTGTCTGACTCAGAATAGCCAGTTCCAGCTCACTAAAGCCTAGGATGTCAGGGTTTTTCCATTCCTTTTCATTTTTGACTATCCCAAATTTTCCTAGATTCACACTTCATACATCCCATGTTCCAGTTATCAAGGGACATTTGTAGCTGTTTTTTCTGATTCTGAGTCATACCACATTATCATATGAGCATCCTAGAAGCTTGACTCCAACCAACTCTACTTTAAGGAGATAGCTCTTTCACCATTGGTTTTTTAAGTACATTCTAAGCTGAGGGGTTCATCTTCTGTCACTGTATCAGTGTTTCCGTGATAGTCATAAAGTCTTCAGTTTTAATTCTAGAAGTAAACTTCTGGGGTTCTTCTTCCTAGTCTGTCTTAGTCTGGAAGCTCGGCTGACACCTGTCTACCATGAGTAATCCTCTTGGTGTTTGAAAACCAGTGACATAGTTTCCAGCATCACAGCAACTTGCAGCTCCCATGGCACAACAAACTGACAGAAGGGTGGGGGAAGAAAAAAGTAGATAAAATACAATATTTCATTTATAAAATCACTTTTAAGTTTGCTTTCTGTTTTTGAGTTATCTTTGTCAGAACAAATTATAAATGTTAGTCTAGTTACCGTGCCCCATTTTTTTTCCTCCTTGAAGTATACTGATCAACTAAATAAAATAGTAACTCTATGAAGAAACCTCAGAAGGAATATTATGAAATCGACTTTGGTTTATAAAACTCCAGAAGTGTGCTTTCTTTTCTCAGTCAAAGCCAATATTTGCTGTTCTTGAGCCATTTCTGACTAACAGTAACCCTATAGGACAGAGTAGAACTGCCCTATAGGTTGTCCAAGAAGTAGCTTGTGGATTGGAACTGCAGATCTGTTAGTTAACAGCCAAGTTCTTATACACTGAACTACCAGGGCTTCAGTCAAAGACAAAAGTTTGTGTTCAAATGCTAATGGAAACATAAAACATGATTTTCCTGATGCTGCTTTTAGGTGCCATCAAGTCGATTTTGACACACAATGACTCCATGTGATAGAATGGAATTGCTCCATGGAGTTCCTAAGGTGTAATCTTTAGGGAAATCGATCTCCAGGCCTTTCTGCCAAGGGTCAGTTGGATGGGTTTGAATCACCAACCTTTCAGCTGGCAGCCAAACACTTAACCACTGGACCATCAAGAGTCCCATCCAATTTCATATAAAATAGTCCTGTTACATTTTCTTATTTCTTCTAAAATATCTTCTTTGATTATTATTAGAAATACATCTTTTTTGTTATTATCATGATGATGATTGAATGAAAAAAATGTACATTTCCATATAAATTTTCATGCCTACATATATGAAGCTCCCACTGCTCTTACTAAGAAAGAAAAATATGCTTCTGGAGTTTTGATTTGAGTTTCTTTAATAGCTAATGATCAGGAGCATGTCCACATGTCCATTTTTAGGCTGCCTGTATCTTCTCTTTAGGGAAGTGTCTGTCCATCTCCTTTGCCCATCACTTAACTTGATGATTTATCTTTTTCTTATTGATATTTTTTAGTACCTTATAGATTATGGAGATCAGGCATCAGTCTGACATAGAGTTGTCAAATATTTTTTCCCATTCTGTAGGTGGCCTTTTAATTCTATTAATAAAATCTTTGGATGAACAAAAATGTTTGATTCTTAGTCATTCCCATAGATTTTGAAATCTGTCTATGCTGTGTATTAAAGCTTCCATGGTTGTTCCTACTTTTCCTTGGATGAGCTTTATCATTTTAGATTTGATATTTAGGTCTTTTACAAAGTTTGAGTTGGTTTTTGTATATGGTGTAAGATACGGGTCTTGTTTCAGTTTATTGCAGATGAATATCCAATTTTGCCAGCACCATTTGTTGAGATTCTTTTTACCCCAACTTAATGTCTTAGGGCCTCTGTCGAATATCAACTGTTCATAGGAAGAAGGTGTCATCTCTGGACTCTCAATTCTACTCCATTGATTTGTCTGTCTTTTTTTTTTGTACCAGTACCAGGCTGTTTTGACTACTGCGGCAATGTAATAGGTTCTAAAGTCGGGTAGTCAGAGGCCTTCCAGTGTGTTCTTCTTCAGTAGTGGTTTACTTATCTGGGGTTTCTTCCCTTTCCGAACAAAGTTGGTGATTTGTTTCTCCATCTCATTAAAAAATGTCATTGGAGTTTCCATTGAGATTGTATTATATAAGTAGATTGCTTTGGGTAAAATGGACATTTTCATAATATTAAGTCTTCCTATCCATGAGCAGAGTAGGTTTCTCCATTTATGTAAGTCTCTCTTAGTTTCTTGTAGTAAGGTCTTGTAGTTCTCTTTGTAAAGATCTTTTATTTCTTTTCTTTTTTTTTTTATTATGACTGAGTGAAAATGTACGTTTCCATATAAATTTACATGCCCACCTATATGCAGCTTCCACTGCTCTCCCTGCCCGGTGACAGCACACTATTCCTCTTTGATCCATATAGGTGTCATCCTCCCAACAGTCTCCTTTCCCCTCCTATCCACTCCTCTCCTTCCTTCAGCCAGAGGTCAGCAGGATGATATCCTATAGATGCATAGAACCATAAAGTGCATCCACTATATAGTCACTCTGCATCGCAAAGTCCAATCCATTCGTGTCCAAAGAGTGGATCTTCATTCTGATTTATGAGCAAGTTCAGCATCAGGGCCATGGGCCATGCTCCCAGGGGAACCCCGAAGCCACTGGACCATCAGTTGCAGTCTTTTAGTGGAGATCTCAGGGTGCACCCTTTTTTATTCTTTTATTTCTCTGGTTAGATTTATTCCCAGGTACTTTATCTTTTTAGGGTCTATAGTAAATGGTATTGATTTGGTGATTTCTTCATTAACAGTTTCATTGTTGTTATAAAGGAATCCTGTTGATTTACTTATGTTTATCTTGTATCGGTAGATTTTGCTGAACTATTCTATCAGTTTGATTAGTTTACCTATGGATTCTTTAGGATTCTCTGCTTATACAATCGTATCATCTGCCAATAGGGAGATTGTGAATTCTTCTTTGCCAGTGCAGATGCTCTTGATTTCTTGGTCTTGTCTAATTGCTCTGTCTAGAACTTCTAGTACAATGTTGAATAGGAGAGGTGAGAGTGGGCATCCTTGTCTAGTTTCCATTCTCAAAGGAAATTGTTTCAGTCTCTGTCCATTCAGGATGATGTAGGCAGTTGGATTTGTATAAGTGGACCTTGCTGCACTGAGGAATTTGTGGTCTACTCCTATTTTGCTGAGAGTTTTTAGCATGAATGGATGTTGGACTTTATCAAATGTCTTTTCTGCATCAATAGACAAAATCAGGTGATTCTTGTCTTTTGTGTTATTTATGTAGTTGATCACATTAATTGTTTTTCTGATGGTGAACCAGCCATGCATCCCTGGTATAAATCCAACTTGGTCATGATGGATTATTTTTTTGATATGTTGTTGTATTTACAAATACATCTTTTTGCTTGTTTGCTTCTCTTTCTTATTTTGATCTTTTTTTTTAATCTGATATGACTGAGTGAAAATGTACATTCCTGTATAAATTTACATGCCCACCTATATGCAACTTCCACTGCTCTCCCTGTCCAGTGACAGCACACTATTCCTCTCTGCTCCATACATGTCTCATCTTCCCAACAGTCTCCTTTCCCCTCCTCTCCAACCACTCTCCTTCCTCCAACTGGAGGTCAGCAGGCTGATATCCTATAGACGTATAGAACCATAAAGTGCATACAATATACCTTGAAGGCATAAGCTATCATTCATTTGAAATGATTCTACCAGGATTAAGAGCTTGCTATGTTTATCTTTTTCTAGTGAAACACAGCGAAGTACAGCATTGCTTGATGAAAGATACAATTTAACATTAGTTTTATTATCCAAGAAAAGGCAAATAGAGAATATTTATGCATTAAGAATCAAGTTGTTTGTTTTTCTAGGTAATTAATTTCTAAATTTTAGTTTAGTACCTGGTTTTATGTGAAAACTTTCACAAGTTCCATGTATGTTTCTTTCTTTCTTTTTTAAACATTTATATCGCAATGGTTGTACTCTGATTGGAAATCCAAATAAAGGGCAAATATACACAAATTCATACCAGCATTGAGCTTGGTTGAGCACTTTTTTTAAGATGTAGGCTTTTTATCAAGCAGCAATAAGGTTTAATGCAAAGACATAAAATGTATGATGCTAAATCATGAAATGCATAAAATATTTATTTTGAGTATGCTTAAATAGGTTGTTTTAAAAATAAATGTGTCTGTAGAAGGGAAATTACAAATAGTCTACTTCCAAGTCATATTAAGCCTTTGAGACATATTTCTCATTTAGTAAAAATAACTTAAACCATTTAAGATGAAGACATGTGTTAATCTAAAAACATGGCTCATAAATATATGAACATTAGTGTAATTGTGGGAAAATTCTCTCTACAGTTCAACTTAATACCCACCTAATACATTCTCTAAATGTTCTTGTAATTGTAGTGTACATTTCTCACCCCCATCTGTGGTTCTATTTTGTTCCTGTTATTAATCAAATTAATAGTTTAGGCATTTTAAAAGAATGCTAAAATTTTTGTTTGTTTTAAATTAAACTGAAAGAGAAATTTGTCAGTATTGGAACATTAACTCTTTCAAAACTTTCTGTTGTATAATTGACAATCTAAGATGTTTCTTATGCAGTATTTGGGTTTCGATATTCTATCTCTCTGCTATACCCCTGTCAAGCCACACATTCACAGTTTATCTCTAGAGACTTGAGATTAATTTGTGATCAGTAATTCAAATTATTTCACCATTGTTTCTTATATACTTAGCTTATTAGTAATAAACAATGTAAGAGAAGTTTTAGAAATCTTTTACCTTCTTAATATTTTTGGTATTCTTTTTCTGCATTTCTCATCATGTTACCAAGAAATTACGGGTTTATTTCTGGAAATATTTACTACCTGTATTTTTGTTGTTTCACCACATAATCACTTTTAGTCCAAAATAAAGGGAGAATCATGAAGGGCTACTTTGTAAAAGGGTATATAATAAATCTCAACTAAATTGTGACAAAATTCCATAATAATACTGAAAATTATTCTAGGAACTATAGTTTGAAAGAATGGTTTTAATACATGTAGCATTTAAACTTATCAGCATTAAAAGATATTATTATCCTAACCAAACCAATAAAAAACAAATCTATTACCCTTCCTGTAGATTCTGACTCATAGTTACTCTTTAGGATAGAGTAGAACTGCCCCATAGGGTTTCTAAGTAGTGTCTGGTGTAAACATTTGATTAGCAGCTAAGTGTTAACACTGCCACACCAGGGCTCCTATCATCCTAACAATTCTGAAATACTCCTATATTTTCCACTGGTTAACAAAATTGATCCAAGTTGACTTTGAAAGCGAACATAGATTTCACCCTTTCTCAGTTTTTTTTAAAAAATAAATAAATAAATAAATTTACCAATTGTGTCACATTCCAAAGGGTCTACTTCTTAATTGAAAAACTTAGTAGTGCCTTTATACATAAAGAATGTTATCACCTTAAAAACAGATTGTGGAGTTTTGTTATATAAAGACAGTGAAAGAAGAGTAATGTGTCCGAGAAAATAACATGTCAGTGAAAACATGTGCTTACATTAATGCCAGTTTTATGGATTGATTATCAAATACTTGTATGCTTAACTAATCCACTGTTTTACTGGTACTTTGGCGATTTTTTGTGCAATGTTTATTGAATGGGGATGGCTGAAAAATAAGTTGGTGAGAGGTTTATTTATTTATTTTTTAATCAAAATTACTTCTGGATGGACCAAGTCCTCAACCTTTTAGGTGGCATCCAGGTGCGTTAGCTATTTGCAGCATATTTAGGCTCCTTGTAAAAAATGACTTTCCTAAAATTGTTTCTTCAAAATTATTATTATTATTCTTTAATATTACCAGATCATTGATCAGAAATTTCAGGCTAATGCCCAGAGTGACTATTTTATGGACTCAAAAACATCACCCTTTGAATCTGTTTCACTGGAAGCGTATTCACTAGAAATACAAAATATGGACATGACATGACTACTTTTTAAGTCAATCAGACAAATCCCAAAATAAAAGTAAATACTATCCTAACTGTAGTCTTCCTTTCGAGTCATATATTTACTCTAAAAATGCTTTTTGTCAGAATATTTTGTACTCCTCTTATTTTGAAGAGGGCTTTATAATTCATCGTCAGCCTTTTTATTCTATTGTTATACCATATGCTTGACTCAGAAGAGAAACAGTTAGTCTGATCATTAAATTAATTTGCCAAGACCAAATGAGATTTTAAAAAAATTTTGTTTTTTTCCATTTTGATTTTCATAATAATTGTGGCAAATAGTTCTTGTGTGCCCAATTTGATTGCAAAAGGCTAAGATGATTAAGATTTGAATTAGTATAATTTTAGAGAAGTGAATGCTTTCTAATTAGTCTTTCTCAAAGTGTCTCTTTTACCACAAGGTTACAGAAATTGATTATTTAGCAAGATCAGAGTAACTTCGTAATCTCCAAAAGAATATGGAAGAATTCCATGTTGAAACAATTTACATGAACTTTATATGAAAACATATTTTATTGCTTTATCAACTTCTATTATAGTTGCTCGATATCACTCAATGTCATTTTTTGAAGATGCCATCAAATGACATTTATTGCTTAAAAATGAATTGATGTAAGGGAACTTATCACCTGCAGACATAGATTTGGTGGTAGATATTTCTACACACATAACTGTAGTTCTGCTGATGTACTAATATATAATAGAACACACAATGGCCATAGTCAAGACAACTTCTTTGACATAACCCAGTACCTGGAAGGGTGAAGCTCCTAGGCTTGAAAATAAAGGACTATACACTTAGAGAAAATCTACATCAATTGGCACAACACAGTTCATAAAAACAAAATTCTCCATCTTACTTTGGAGAGTAATGTCAGGCATTTTAAAAGCTTGTAAGCAGGCATATAAGATAAAACGATGATCTCTTTCCAAAACTTTCCAAAACTTCTGGTAAACCAAAAATTTAAGGGAACATTTAGTCCAGGGAACTAATAAAGCACATGAACCACAGCCTACAGGGCCCCAAAACTAGAACAACTAACAGTTACTCTGACTGAGGTCATAGCATAGGATCCAGACTGAATAGAAGAAAAAATACAGAATAAAAAATCAAACTTACAGGAAGACTGTATCAGCATGAAGCCAGAAGACACAGACGGTGCCCAGCCGCCCCCTAAGACGGCCCTGAGAGCAGACACAACGTAGAGTCCCTGAGGCAGCGTGAGAAAAAAGGTGTGCAGATCAAGAACTCTTCTAAAAGACCAAAATTGATGGTCTGACCACCGGAGGGTCCACAGAGAACATGCCCTTGGACTTGCTGCTAGCCCAGTCCTGAAACCAGTACTGAAGCCAACACTTCAGACAAGAATAGGCCGGACTTGGGGACAGAGTGATGCTTGTGGCATACGTACTTTATGTGAAACTGCCCTACTGTCTTCTTTTTAGAGGGGAGAGGGGAGGGTGAAGAGTAGGGGGCAAGTATTGGTTGAGTGGATACTGGAAGTAAAGAGTGGAAAAGAAGAGTGTGCTGACACAGGGTGAGGGAAGCAGACAGTTGCAGAGAGATGGGTACTCAGGTTTTTATATAGAAAATTGACTTGGATTGCAAACTTTCACTTAGTCATATTATTTTTTTTTTAATCAAATTTACAAAAGATTAGAACCTACTGGTCTGACAGAGACTGGTGGAATCCCTGAGACCATGCCCTAAGACACCTACCTGAATTAGAACTGAAGCTATTCTAGAGACCACCTTTCAACCATACCACACCAAAAATCCAAAAGACTGCGTAAAAACAAAAGCCAAACTCATGGCCATCAAGTCAGTTCTAGACAGGCTCATAAAATAAACAAGTTCACCCAACAGGAACCAACTTCTTAGACTCATCAATTGTAAGAGACGGAAAGGGCAACCCTTGCCCCAAAGTAAAGATGAGAAGGCAGGAAGGGGCAGAAAGTGAAGACAAAAGTAAGCTGGGAACCTGGGGAAAAATGGAGAGGACTGACACATTGTGGGGAATGCAACGAGAGTCATGGGACACTTTATGTATACACCACAGAAAAGAAAAAATTAATTTGCCCTGTAAACTTCGACCCAACACACAACAAGAATTTTCTTTTTAAATGTTCTAAGACAAGAAATTTTTACAGCAGCTGAGGAAGAGGATAAAGAATTTGCATCTGTGTTACAAAAAAATAAATAAAATAAAACAAATTTAACTGAAGATCAATTACAGTATTTTAAAGAACATGCACTAAACTCATAAAGAAATTCCAAAAGAAAAGTTTCAGGATTCATTTTGACAACATGTAAAGTCTTGGCTTGACAAACCAAATAGAGATATGTGGGCTTTCTTGAAACTCTAACTATAATTCTAAATAACGCTTCTGTATTTATTGATCTATTGTTACTGAGTCAATTCTGACTCATAGCAATCCTATAGGATTACTCTGTAGAGTTTTCAAGACTGTAAATCTTTAGGGAAGCAGACTGCCACATCTTTCTCCTGTGTAGCAGCTTGTGGGGTTGAATCTCTGGCCTTTTAGTTAACAGTCAAGCACTTTATCCACTGCACCTCCACTGCCTGAGGAAGGCCTTCTTGTCTCTTCACTATCTGAAAGTTCAGCTCAAGTCTCAGTATGGTACGTCTGCTTAGTAAAAGAAAGATCTGAGGTAAAAAATATCAACCGTTGCAGCATGATGCTTGGTGGCTTCTTGTTGGACCCGATCATGGACTTTCTGTCATCTCATCTTTCACCTCCTTTCCCAGAGGCTCCTTTTTTACAACTCTAGCAATTCCATGTGATGATACACATTTAAGTGCTCTGATAAATGTATTTTCCCCCTCTCTTGGTATTTCTTGTGGTGTTTTAGTATCTCTTATATATGTCTTTCATCTGGCTCTGATTGGATATATGAATTCTGATTTGTTCAAAATTAAAGATAACACTTTCGCTTTTTCAAAGCCACCATTATATTTCCAAAAAAGAGTTAGCCTAACTCAATGTTTTTGTTACTGTTCTTTAATGACATTTTACTGTGTCTTTGGCTAAAGTTTACACAGTGAGTTAGGCTCTCATTTGACGATTTCCACATAAATTAATCTGTTACATTAATTACATTTTCTACATTATTTAAGGTTCTCTGTAATTGTGTTCTGATTGTTCCCCTTCTAGCACTCTAATTTCTTTGCCCGCTTATCTTCTCTTCTTTATTTTAGATTACGTATTGACCTTTTGAACTCTTACAGATATTTTTTAGTAAAGCACTGATCTATCTAATGGATGCTACGCTTTATTTTGTGTACGACTGTGTTTTTCTACTAAAAGGTGATCTCAGGGGATAGTACTGGTTCAAGCTTTAAAGAATGTCTCAGGGAGATAGTCCCAGTGAGTCTTCAAGTCACAACTAATCCAGTTAGTTTGGCATTTTTTAAAATAATTTGTAAAAAAAAAAATTCGCTGGTTATCAAGAAGACATTTACGGTGATGAGTATGTCTTTCCTATCTTTGGAAAGGAAAGCCTGGTGGCATAGTTAGTAAATGCTCCCGCTGCTAACCAGAAGATTGGCAGTTCAAATCTTCCAGACGCTCCTTGGAAACTCTATGGAGCAGTTCTGCTCTGTCGGGTCAATCGGAATCAACGTGAAGGCAGTGGATTTTTGGTTCGGGTTTACCTTCGGAAGAAGATGTCCTCCTTGCTCTCCGACATTATTCTTCATGTGACCTCAAAAGGAAATGAACTAAATGAACTAGAAACTGCAGGAAGCCTAAAGTTAATCAAATGAATAATGGCTATGTTTTAGCTAAGTTGGCCCCAAACGTTTATCAGCCAAATGATGTAATTCTGCTGTGACTATCCGTTTACTAGCAAAAGAGTGTTGGCTTAGTGATTAGGTGTTACTTCTGCTAACCAAAAATTTGGCATTTCAAATCTGCCAGGCATTTTCCTCGGAAACTTTATGGAGTCTCTCTCCTATAGGGTTGCTATGAGATGGAATTGACTTGATTTGATGGGAGTGAGTTTGGTTTTGTTTTTTATTATGTGCCCAAGACTTTGTAATAGATATGAAAGTACATTGAAGATTTTTTGAATGAAGGTAAATTTGAGCTTAAGGAATTCTGGGCTATTTGCTTTGGAGTGGATAAATAGAAAGTGCTAAGCATTGTCTCACAGGTAAAGCTCTTAGAACTCATTTTCAAGTAAAGGTAAAAACAACTAGAAATAAGAATAGAGTCTTTGGGGACAATTGTAAAAGAGTACTAAGCTATCAATTATCCCAAGAAATAGCTGAAACAAATGTGAATATCACTAATAAATCATTTTTGATGCCAACATTTAGACTAGACTATTGAATTTAAGAAAATTTTATAAAAATTTTAAAGTTCCTTTTGTTTTAAAGCTTTTGCAATTATGTTTCTAGTCAAAAGCCAAAACCCTCCTCCAAAGAAAAACTGTACTGAATCCTTGAAATTGATCATTGAAATTTCTTCTCACTCTTTTTTTTTCACAATGTTATCAACACTAATATCATGTGGATACACAAAAAAAATGTTTTACAAAAATAAAGAAAATTAAATAAAAATTGAATTGAGAACATGATTTGCTATGATGTTCTTGATATACACATCAAATGGAAGATTCCATTGCCCTTAAATAGATATTGCCTATTAGCCAGCCAGCCAAGTGCCGTCGATTGCCTGTTAGAGATAAATTATATACTCATCTTGCTGGGTAGGCAGTATTAAATTACAGAGGTTAAACAGGCAGTATATTCCTTAAAACATAATTTGACTGTCTGGGCAAACTGCAAAAGTTGATTTACCTTAATTGCTCTGTGAAATCTTTCCCAATTTTTTGGCAATGTTAATTCAGAGTGTTGCTCTGGGGTAGGAAGCATCTCTCTCTCTCTCTCTTTTTTTTTTTTTGCAACAAAAACAATCTGAACAATTTGAAAGTTTTACCAATCTTGAATTGCAAATTGCATCAATATTAGATTCAGTCCAAACATGAGGACCTACTTGGATGGCTCTGGATCCAAAGAGATTTCATGGGAATGATGAACAGCATTTCATTTATTACCTATTTCAGGGAAGACTGGAAACTCTGCTTGCATAGTAGTTAAGTGCTACATCTGCTAACCAGAAGGTTGGAGGTTCAAATTTACCAGGTGCTCCTTGGGAAATCTATGGGGAAGTTCCACTTTGTCTATAAGGTCACTGTGAGTCAGAATTGACCAGACAGTAGTAGGATTTTGGTAGAAAAGACTAGTATCTCAAGGCACATCCACCGTAAAAAGATACACGCTGCTGTAGTTGTTAGGTGCCTTGAGTTGGTTCTGACTCGTAGTGACCCTATGCACAACAGAATGAAACCGTGCTTTGTCTCATGCCATCCTCACAATCTCTGCCATGCTTGAAGTTATATTTGCAGCCACTGTGTCAGTCTGTGTCATTGAGGGTCTTGAAGTATTTCATTTAATATATTGTATTTTTATTATATTTTAAAATATATGTGCTCTAAAAGTGCCATCTTGAAAATAAAACACTAAGGGGCAAAAGCAGGTGTCCCAAATCTCCCAACTTTGGAAAAGATGTTGACAATCTGAGTTACAGAATGAGAACCTATCATTCTTTAAAATAGTGGTGAAGATTTTTATCGTAACTGCAGATAGTTTAGAGTTAATAAGATTTTACTACACAGATAAGGTCTATAAAAAAAGTAATAGTTGATTCTATGGTATTGGGAAGGAAATATTGTTTGTTAAATTTAACGATCGGAAGCTAACCAGTTTTAATGCATTCAATACACAGAATTTGTTTGTTTGTTTTTTTAAAAAAGGATATTTTGGTGCAAAGTTCCAAGAAAGCCTTTAATACCAAATAAACTAGATTAGAATAAAGTAAACAAAAAACAAAGAAGAACATGAGGAAAATAATTGTACCATCTAAACATGGCCTGGCAAATGTGGCGTTCATCCATTATCAATACTGTAGTGGAAATATATTTTGTTCCCTCAATTTTTACAGTTCAGCTACAGTCAAGCTTCTTTGTGTTCAGTATAGACTTGAAACACTTCACTCATCCACTGCCTTCCTACGTCGTTGTTCTTTCTAAGACATTGACCATATGACGCTATTCAAATGGTCAACATCTACAGTGTTGAGATCTGCCAAATAGTAAATCAACCTTTATAATTAAAGTTGACAAGCTGACAAGAAAAATGAATGTATACTTGTATATATATATGAATTTTTATGTCACATTGCTGTCTGTGCACTTGTTTCTTTTTTGTCAGTAGCCGCAGGCTCGTTTCTCTGCACCAGAAGCAGGTTATATTCCAAGGTCTTCAGACAGCTCCCCTTCGCCCTAGTGAGCTTGCTGATTAATTTTGGGTACATCTCTTAATTAACACCCCAAAGGAGGTCTAGATTATCTAGCCTATAGTCCATGGAAAACAAGTGAATCTGACGAATAATGACCCAGGGAGACAGGCACGCTATCTCCAAATGATGTTACAAGTACATTAAGTCTCTCCCAAGTAAAGATCGTGTCAGGCAATGCCTCAGGAGGCCATAGGCCTTTAATCAGAGCAGAAATAGATATTTATGTTAGTCTAATTAAATTTCTTTTTGACAAGAAAGAGGAGTGATAGATGCCACTTGACAGATGAAACATGGCACCCAATGCATACATGGTTGCCATTGACCTTGATTAGTAAGTGGTGCTGTTTTGACCTACAGGCAAATGAGTTGAACAAGAGAGAAAGAGGGAAGCAGTAACAGCAGTGGGACAAAGTACGGAACTGGCTAATTCTACCCAGATCTGTGAAACTCAATCACAGAACTAGGGAAGTAGTATGCCTGTGGCAGCTTTCATAAGCCTGTCTAAAGACATGAATCCTTTATATAAATAGATTTCAACTAAACAACTTTGACAGTACTAGTCCCCCAAAAGAAAACAGGAGAGAGAGAAGAAAAGGGAGAGTTTGTAATTATTAAATAACCTTTCTTTTAGGAGTAGTTTTAAGAATTGTTTTTTAAACCAACTGTTGCACCTGTCAGAGAAACTGTCATGTTCAGTCTTCTTGTAACGTTTAGACCACACCAAAATAGCTGAGACAAATCTCTAGTGACTTCTCCAGCAATAAAGCCTGTTACCAAAATCAAACTGAGCAAAAGACTCAGAATAAAACATCTCAAGTAAATCCACTTTCTTCACTATACGATGCATTGTATTTCATTCAAGACCCTTTGACTTTGCACAGTGTAGTTTGGGAACGTTTTGGAAGCTGACTCATCTAATGGTTACTGTGGTGCTAGTCATACTCAGCAAGGAACAGCTCCACATTTAGAAAAGCATATGTTACCCTATCTGTTCCTCTTCAGGGGAGAGAAACTGTATCTTCATGTTGCTACTATTTATTCCGTTTTTACCCTAACTAGCAAAATGCTGAAGTTGTTTCTTCCTCGTCATTTGGGTGGTTAAAACCCCTAACCTGCAAAAGTCTGTTAAGTAGTCTATTTTTAACACTTAGTCATAGTGAAATAGGGCTGAATTTATTTCATTTCTTATTCTCAGTAAGAAAGAACAGCCATGACTTAATGGTTAAACATATCACCATTTAAAGGAAACCATTTTTAAAAAGAAGAAAAGTCTACAAATCTCTTTAATTAGAAATCCGAATGCCTTGTTTCACAGTGTTCTTTCAGTCAAACAGCAAGCATTGATTGAGAGTGTCTTCTATGGGATCAAATGCCATGTCTACAAAAATGATTATCATAGAGTGCAAAATGGCTCCAAATTCTTCTCTTTCCTGTAGGGATGCCACCTTTTATAGTCCTTATTTCTACCACTGATCATGAAGCCATCGCTGGTATTTATGACTGCATTTTCCTCTACTCTTTGTACACTCCTTTTTCCCACCACAAGCACCTCGGTTGGTTAAGATTCTTTGCCTGGTGGTTCTTTGCCTGGTGGGTTAACCCAAATCTTCATTTCTTAATGGCATGGGTCGTTAGCAGCCCTGCTTTAACTAGATTGGTGTAGTTTTCCATCGACTTTAATCACAGAGCATGATAATACTAAGAGATGTTCTGAGTGATCTCCTATACTCCACAACACTCTAGCTTCCTTGTGTAATAACAATCCAAGTTGCCTTTGTTATCAATCGTACCATTATAATACAATTCTTTGTCTTCCTGAGCCACCCTTTGAAATCTGCTAGTCAGCCCTTTCACTCTATTATTTCTTTGGTTCAGTTTTAGCTAAACTGTGTTCAAGAGCTAGTTACAGTCTCTTCTGACATTCATTTCATTTTTTTCTTGCTTTTTAGTGACTTCTTGTTATCTTCATGTGTGATGTCCTTGACATCATCCCACAGCTCATCTGGTCTTTGGTCATTAGTATTCAGTGTATCACATTTATTCATGAAATGATCTCTAAGTTCAGGTGGAATATCCTCAAGATCTTATTTTAGCTCTTGTGGATTTGTTTTAATTTTCTTCAGCTTCAACTGGAACTTGCATATGAGTGACAGCAAATTCCACAGTAGGGTGTTGGCCTTGATCTGAACTGATGATATGAAGGTTCTTTATTGTCTCTTTCCCACAGATACAGTCATATTGATCCTTGTGCATTTTTTTTTCAAGGTCTATGTGGGTAGTCACTGCTTATGTGGTTAAATAAAAGATATTTTCAAGGAATAAGTAGATTGCATTAAAAAACTTCATCATGTGATCTCCAGCTTAATGATCCTATAAAAAACCAAAAGGGAAGAACACACTCAGCATCTCTCAAGCTCAATAAAACTGAATAAAAATTCAAGCGCAGGTTGTAATAGCAAAGGATTCCATGATCAAAATACTGGGTTATGCAGGAAACAAACAAACAAAAAAAAATGGAAAAAAATACAGTCGGTGTAACAAAAAGAATTTGTCAACTTTTAACCATTTCAGGAGGTAGTATATGATCAGGAACTGGGAGTACTGAAGGAAGATGTCCAAGCTGCAGTGAAGGCACTAGCCAAAAACAAGGCTTCAGGAATTGATGACATACCAACTGAGATGTGTCAACAAATGGATACAACACTGGAAGTGTTCATTCATCTATGCCAAGAAATTTGGAAGACAGTTATCTGGCCAACCGACTTGAAGAGAGCCGTATTTGTGCCCACTTTAAAGAAAGGTGTTAAAAGAGAATGTAGAAATTATCAAGCAATGTCTTTAATACAGTGCACAAGTGAAAATGTATACCAAAAAATAAAATACCTCACTGTTGCCGAGTCAATTCCAGCTCATAGCAACCCCATAGAACAGAGTAGAAATGCTCCATGGAGTTTCCAAGAAGTGCCTGGCAGGTTCAAACTGTCAAATATTTGGTCATCAGACATAGCACTTAACCACCACGCCACCAGGGTAATGTATAAATGGTTGCAGCAGTACACTGACAATGAATTGCCAGGAATTAAAGCTGGATTTAGAAGAGAACATGGAATCACGGATATCACAGATGTTGTCAGATGGATCTTGGCTGAAAGCCAAGAATATCAGTAAGATGTTCACCTGTGTTTTATTGAATATGAAAAGATGTTTGACTGCATTGGTCATAAAAACTTATGGATAACATTGTGAAGATTGGGAAGTCCAGAATACTTAACAGTGCTCATAAGGAATCTATACACAGACAAAGATGGTATCATTTAAACAAAACAAGAGGATATCGGGTGGTTTAAAGTCAGGAAAGGTTTTCATCATGGTTGTATCACTTTGTCATACTTATTCATTCTGTGTGCTGAAGAAATACTGTATGAATATGAATAATACTGTACTCTATCAGGATTGGGGGATGACTCATTAACAAGTGATACGCAGATGACACAGTCTTGTTTCCAGAAATTGAAGAGAGCTTTCAGCATTTAGTGATGAAGATCAAAGACTTGATTATGGATTACAAATAACCATAAAGAAAATCCTCATAACTATACTAATAAGAAGGGTCATGATAAATAGGGAAAATATTAAAATTGTCAAGAATTTTGTTTAATTTAGATCCACAATCAACATCCATGCAAGCAGTGGTCATGGAATCAAATGATGTAATACTTTGGGGAAATTTGCTGCAAAAGACCTCCTTCAAGTGTTAAAAAGCAAAGATGTTACTCTGAGCGCTAAGATGTGCTTAACTCAAACCACGGTATTTTCAGTTGCTAGTTCATGAATAAGGAAGACTGAAGGATTAATGCCTTTGTATCATGATGCTGGTGAAGAATATTAGATGTGCCATGGACTAGCAGAAGAACCAACAAATCTGTCTTGGAAGAAGTACACCCAAATATTCCTTAGAAGTGAAGATGTCAAGACTTCATCTCACTTTCTTTTTTTTTTAAATTATGATTGAATGAAAACGTACATTCCCATATAAATTTGCATGCTGATCTACATGCAGCTCCCACTGGTCTCCCTGCACAGTGACAGCACACCCCTCCTCTCTGCTCCATACGTGTCTTATCTTTCCAAAAATCTCCTATCTTCTCCTCTCCACCCATTCCCCTTCCTCCAGGAAGAGGTTAACAGGACGACCTCTTATAGATGCCTAGAACCAAAAAGTGCCCACCCAATATGGTCACTCTGCATCACCAAGTCCAATCCATTGCTGTCCAAAAAGTTGACCTTCATTATGATTTCTGGACAGGGGCAGCATCAGGGTCCTGCTCCCAGGAGAACTCTGAGGACCCTGGACCAACAATTGTGGTCTTTTAGTGGAGATCTCAGGGTGCACCCCTATTTATACTTGTGTTGCCAGTGAAACTCCACTTTGTGAGTTCCATAGTAACTGTCACTGGTGGTGGCCGGGCGCCATCTGGTTCTTCCGGTCGTGAGTCAGTGTGGACATCTATTCAGTTGGGTCTCTCTGTCTTCTGGGTTCTCTTTCCCCCATGTCGTTATGGACCTTGGTGATCATCTGTTCCTGCTGAGTTGGGACCATCTGCTGTACCCTCAGATGGCAGCTTGGCAGCTTTTAAGACCCCAGACGCCACTCACCAATGTGGGGTGTGGTGAGATCTCATTAGCAAAATGCTAGTTGTGTCAATTGGCCTCGATTTCCCCTGAGAGCATGGTCCCCGGCCCCCTGCCCTAGCTACTCTGTCTTTACAATATTGGATTAAGATGGGAGGAGTACACAAGTTGTGTTGAAGTCCCATTAACGTTGATCCTCTTACTAATGTGTGCTGTCACTGATTTTACCCAACCAAATTTCTAACAACTATCTAATCTAAACCCTCCACCCTCACCCTTCTGCCCTCCCAGTTTAGCAGCTGTCAGAGTCTTTCCTGTTACATGTGAGTCTGCTTTTAAGTTCTTATCGTAGGGGTCTCCTGCACTATTTGTCCTTCTGTTGCTGGCTGCTGTCACTCAACATAATGTCCTCCAGTTGAAAGCAGGTTAAGAGATGTCTCCTGATATCATCATTGTTCTTTATCATTGCATAGTGCTCCACTGAGTACATATACCATAGTTTACCTAGCCGTTTTTCTGTTGTTGGGCATCTGGGTTGATTCCAATGTTTTGCTATTGTGGGCTGTGCTGCAATGAACATTCGTGTGCATGTATCAGTTGGTATGAATTGTCTTAATTCTGAGGATATATTCTAAGCAGTGGAATTACTGGGTCAAATGGTACATCTGTATCCATTATTTTAAGGTAGTGCCAGATTGCTTTCCAAAGAAGCTGCACCATTTTGCAATCCTATCAACAGTGTAGGAGAGTTCCTATCTCTCCACAGCCTCTTCACCATTTAGTGTTTTGCATTTTTTGGATAATGTCCAACTTTGTAGGGGTAAGACGGTATCTCATTGTCGTTTTGATTTGAATTTCATCTCACATTCTTTGGATATGTTACCAGAAAGGAACAGCTCCTGGGGGAATGTGTCATGCTTGAGAAAATAGAAGGTCAGCACCAAAGAGGAAGACTTTTGATAAAATGGAATGACACAGTGGCTGCAACACTGGGCTTAAACATAACAACAACTGTGAGGATGTTGTAAGACTGAGCACTGCATCATTTTGTCGTAAATAGGATTACTCTGAGTTGGAACTGACCCAACAGCACCTAAAAACATCAGTATCAACCGTAACAGCTAGCACAGTAACTCCTTGCTGTTCTTGTTTATTCAGAGGCATGAGGAGCATGACGTCAAGTTATAGTCTTAACTTTCAGTTCAGTGATATCTTTGTTGTGTCTCCTACTAGCTCTTACTTAGTTTATTTGGAACTAAGACCTCTAGACCAGCATAGGATAATGTCATGGTCATAGGAAGAAAAAAATTTTGTTAACACATCGCTAGGCATAATATTGAGTGATGCCTGTGCTGCTGCTATCTCTTGATTCTTGGAATCCTCACTATGGAAGAAACAGCATCTATATTTGATGCTGATTCAGAGCATGGACAGCCTCCTAGAGAACACTGTTTCATCACTAAAAGGAGAATGCCTAGATGATATTACAGAATCAGATCAGTATCTAGCTGACACGGAATCTTCAAAAAGCCATTCCATCATTCTGCCAAGCTATCTGCTTCAGGATGACAGAAAACGTGGTTAAAAAAAAAGAAAAGAAAAGAAACTGCTGTTGAGTTGATTCCAACTTGTAAAACCCCTATAGCTCATAGTAGAACTTCCCCATAGGGTTTCCAAAGAGCACCTAGTGAATTTGAACTGCTGACCTTTCAGTTAGCAACGATAGCACTTAACTACTACACCAGCAGAGAATATGATAAGACCAGTGAATTCCAGAAGCTTTGGCCCGTTGTCATTCTTCATATCCTGTGATACAATTTCTTTGGTCAGAGGCAATACTATGTTAATAAGTTTGTGAATGGTAGTTTTGGTAGAAGTATTTTGTACTGAGAAATAAACTCATATCTGGAGTGTCTATTCTAGACTGACAAGCTTAATTCTGGTACTAAAATCTGTATTAGTTAGAGTTCTCCCAACAGAACCAATAACATACATACTGGTTCTGTTACTTCTTATATATCTAAGGCAGGCAGAAAGAAAACTCTTGGCACTACATTTACGGTACAGTCTTGAAACAGAATCCTCTCGGTTACCTAATTTTTTGTTCTTAAGGCCTTCAACTGGTTGGATCACTCCCACTCGCCTGATGAGGGCAACACATTCACTTTGAATCAACTAATTATAAATATTAATCACATGATAAAATACCTTCACAATAGTAACAACTACCTAGTGTTTCATCAAACAACTAGGCATCATAGTCTAACCAAGTTAACCCATGAAATTAAACTTCACAAGGATATTCTAATAAAAAAAGATAAGGCTAGATTTCTGTCTCAAAAAATACACAAAAGTCAGTCCCATGTGGATTGTAGATCTTAATATAAAAAGTCAGACACTAAATCTTCTAGATGTTTGCATAGGAGAATATATTTAAGACCTTGAAGTAAGAAAGTTTTTTCCTAAACGAGACATAAAAAGCAGTAACAGTAAATGATATGATTTATAAATTGTACTACACTGAAATTAAGACTAATTTTTATCTAGCATACCACAAAGAGGGAGCCCTGTTGGCACAGAGGTTAATACCTTGTTTGCTACTCAAAAGGTGAACAGTTCAAATCCAGGCTATGCTATTTGGAAAATCCACAGGGCAGCTCTGCTCTGTCCTACAGGGTCATTAGGAGTCAGAATCAACTTGGTAGCAACAGGTTTGGTTTAGTTATCATAAAAATAGTACAAGTAAAGCTATACAAATGTAGTACACATTGTAAAAAGTAGTAGCAAAAGATCATATCCAGTATGTATATAACATATAAAAATTGTTATATACATTACATATAATATTATATATTGTAATTATGTGTAATACATTGTACAGCATATGTTTCATATATATATACAAATTTCTGTACAATAATAAAAAGACATAGCCCCATAGGAAATGTTTGGTAAGAGACATAAAGAGGAGTTCACACATACACACACACACATACTCACAGCACATAGCAAATATTAACAATTAGAAAATGCAAATTAAAACCGTAATAAGGCACAACTACAGATACACCACAATCTCTAAAATGAAACCTATTGAGGTATTAAAAGCCAGAGCAGGGGAAAATAACCAAATAAGTGAGATGAGCATGTGCTTACTTGTGCTTACTTATAATCCGTAGTGAACAACTTCACTTGCATTTCACTCAGAATCTCTATGAGGAACAATATAAAGGAAATTCCCAAAATCCAGACAGGAAAACATCAAATATGTTAGCAGTAACTTTTTGTCAGTGTTCTTTGTAAAGAGGAAGTTCCACTCTATCCCTAGTTTGCCGAGACGTTTCCTCGGGAATGAGTACTGGATTTTATCAAATGATTTTTCTCGTGTCGTAACGTGATCATAAGATTTTTCTTATTTGCCTGTTTAAATGATAAACAAAAATCCTGGTGGGGTAGTGGTTAATTGCTATGTCTGTTAACCAAACGATTGGTGGTTCAAATCCTCTAGGCACTTCTTAGAAACTCTACAGGGCAGTTCTCTCTTATAGGATCACTATGAGTTGGCATTAACTTGGCTGGACTGGGTTTGGTTTGGGTTGGGGTAATATGACTTACATTAATTGATTTATGAACTTTGAGCTACCCTTGCATACCTGGGATAAGTCACATTTGGCCTTGGTGTATTACTATTTTTATATATTGTTGGGTTTGATTTGTTAATGATTTGTTACCAATTTGTCAAAAGATTTTTGTATCCATGTTCATGAGAGATAATTAGTCTGTAGCTTTTCTTCTTACTAATTTATTTTTCTGGTTTCTGTATCATGGTAAAGCTGGCCTCATAAAATGAGTTGAGAAATCTTTCCTGTTGTTCTATTTTTTAGGAGAGTTTGAGAATACAATATGTCACAGGGTTAGGAATGTCAGAGATTTGTCTTTTAGTGTTACCCAAATTTGCCCTTGCTTTGAAACAATTAAACCAAACCTTATTTGCAACAATTTTTTTCTGAGGAGCACCTTCCACTTGCTGCAGATACAGCTTTGAAATTATTGCAAAGACCTCAAGCCGTCTCTTTCACTAAAGTAAGACTGAATAAGGATCATATGCACTCCTTCTGAAGTACCTACACATTTGACTTAATGACACACTTAGGAATGGACCTCATTAGTAGCACAGAGACAGCCTGTAATTGGTGTTAATCCTTATTTAAATATTCATCGAATTGACCAGTGAAAACATCTAGGCCTTGTCTTTTCTGTTTGGAAAGTTTGTTAACTTTTTATTCAATCTTTTAAATAGATATAGTCCTATTCAGATGATCTACTTCTCCTTGTGTGTGCTTTAATAGATTATGTCTACAAGTAATTGATCCATTTCATTTAAATTATCAAATTTGTGGGCAAGGAGTTGTTGCTACTATTCCTTAACTATCCTTTTAATCTCCATGGGATTTGTTGCAACCCTCCTTCTTTTATTTCTAATACAAATTGGATTACAAATGAGTTTCCCTCCTAAATCTGTATTTAAGTTGGATTTGTACGTAAATCAAAACAGTTAGGTACAGTTTGTATATAATGTCAATTAGTCAAAGGTTTGTCTTAGTATGCAGTGTACCTTTCTATGAATAAAATGTTAAAGAAACACTGCTAGATATACTGAAACATTGTTCGCATAATAACAGAGTACCACATAATAATAAAGTAGTAATAATGTTTCTGACACATCTCAAAGTAGTGCCTGTTTGTTATTACAAGCCATCTTATGGACCTTGAATTTTTAATATAATAGGCTTTACAGTTCGTAACCATGGGTTGCACATAAGTTGGACACTCTTCACCTGAGGTCTGCCTGCACTAGTAATTTCCGTCTTCTCCTCTTTTCTTTGTTGTCTTAGTCAGAGATTTTTCAATTTTAATGATCTTTTCAAAGCAACAGCTTTTGGTTTGTTGATTTTCTTTATATTTTTCTGCTTTAAATATCACTGATATTTACCCTAGTTTCCATTATTCTTTATCTTCTGCTCATTTTGGGATTAATTTGCTCATCCTTAAGACTGCTAAAGTGGAAGCTAGAAATATGGATTTTAAAACTATATTTTCTAATATGTGCATGCAGTGCTATAGATTTTCCTTTAAACTCTGCTTTCTCTGTGTTCCAGAAGTTTTGGTAAACTTCATGTTTACTTTCATTTAGCTCCAAATATTTTTTAAACTTCTCTTAAGATATCCTCTTTGACATGTGTGTTATTTGGAAATGTATTTTGAGGTTTTTCCACCTATATTGATACTGTTGTTTAATGCCATCGTGGTCTGAGAGCATACTTTGTATGATTTCTATACTTTTAAATTTGTTAAGTTGTGTTTTATTGCTTAGGATGTGGTCTAGCTCAATAAATGTTCCATATAAGCTTCAGAAGAACGTATACTCTGCTGTCATTAGATGAAGTGTTCCCTAAATGCCAATTTTATCCAGTTGAATGGTGGTGCTATTGAGTTCAACTACATCGTTACTGATTTTCCTCCAGCTGGATCGTTAGTTACTGTTAAAGTTACAAGGTTTGAAAGTTACAAGCCACAATAATGAGTTTGGCTATTTCTCCTTACAGTTCTGTCACCATAGATTAAACTTACGCTTTCTAGAGATTTTTCTTTTTTTAATAAATGAAGTCTTATGGCACATACTATATTTTACTCATTATAGACATAGTTAAGATCTCAAATAAATTGACTTTGAGATAAGATTATCTTTTGAGTTTGAATAAGTCACAAGTGTCTTTAAAAAGCAGAATTCTATATCTGGCTTATCATCAAAGTGAAAGTCAGAGTGATGTGTTGCAACTGGCCAGGAACCCCTCTCCCAGTACCAATTTTTTTTTTTTTTTTTTTTTTTTTTAGTTATCTGGTACTGTTTTAACAGAAATATTATGAATGGATGGCTTTAAAAAGAGAAATTTTATCACAGTCTAGTGAAATAAAAGTTCAAATTTAGGGTGTCAGTTCCACAGAAGACTTTTTCTGCTGGCACTGGAGAGAGGCCCTTGCCATCAATCTTCACCTGGACAGGAAGCCTCTGAGGTGCCAACACCCTGGTCCTTTCCAAAGGAAGCACTCAGCTCTCAACATGATTTTTGTGGTGGTATGAGGTCTCCAAGTCTGAGTCTGTCAGCCTTTCATTTTATGTCCCAAGGGACTGCCTTAAGGTACAAAACAATTTTGCACAGCAAGCCCTGTCCTGCCACCGTGACTGGTGCTGGTCCTGCACTGTTATTTCTCACCATCTGCACCTTCTTAGAGGTTTAACAGTTCTCCTAGGTTCCTTCTGAGTCTTCTCTTCATTCACTGTTTTAAAACTGTTGCTACATTTTGAGTATTTTGGGAGCAGCACCCCACTCCTGGTACCAGATTATCTTAGGCTGGGTTCTATAATGAAACAAAACCAGTAACACATATAGTATGTATAAAGCCAAGAACCAAACCCACTGCTGTTGAGTTGAGTCTGACTCATAGTGATCCTAGAGGTCAGAGTAGAACTGCACCATAGAGTTTTCAAAGAGCACCTGGCTGATTTGAACTGCCAATCTTTTGGTTAGCAGACATAGCATTTAACCCACTATGACAGCAGAGTTTCCATAATATATACAGAAAAAGATTTATATAAAGGAAACAGCTCACACAATTGTAGAAACTGAAATATCTCAAGTCCTAGATCAGAGTAAAAGCCTCACAGAGCCACACAGAAGGTCAGAGATTGGAAGGAGATGGGGTGGGGGATCCAAGACACCAGCAAGACTGCAAGGTTTCTGCTGCTTCATGGCGTTGTAGGGGCCGGTGAGCATAGAACTGGCAGGTCAGGGAACAGGACTCCTACACACAGGCTGTGAGGTTTGATAGAATCCCAAAAGCCACTAGTTTAAATTCCAAGAACCAGACTTAAGAAAAACGAGAGAGAGAGAATAGGGAGCTGCTGGCAACATGAGCAGACATGAAGTAAAGTGGTGGGAGGCAGAGAGATGAGAGCTGAAGGACAGAAAGCCATCGCAGTCCCCATCCATGCCACTTGATACAGCTGTCAAACATGGAGAATCATAGTCCAGCCAAGATGACACACAGTCTTAACCACTATGTTCACACTGCATCCTGATTGCATACTGATGTCACATGCAGTTGGTGTTTGAGTGCTGAGAGTGGTCCATGGAGCCCCCCAAAAACAAAACAAAACAATGAATAGAGTAGATTGAGCCTATAGGACAAAGTAGAACAGCCCCATAGAGTTTCCAAAGATCATTTGGTGAATTCAAACTCCTGATTTCTTAGTTAGCAACCATAGCACTTAACCAGTACACCACCAGGCTTTCCAAGGAACCACAGCTAGGAGGAAAATGGAGACTTCACCGTTACAAATAAACATAAGTAAATAATTCTAGGAACAACCAGCCAGCCAAGTGCCGTTGAGTCGGATCCGACTTGTGGCAATTCTAGGAACAACCAGTCATCCCAAATAGAACAACACTAACCAAGACCTTGATTTTAGCCCACTGAGACTCTGAAGATCTACTCAGTTCATGTGTTCTGACCTACAAAAACATATTGTTTGAAACCACTAACTTTAGATTTGTTATAGCGTAAAATACTGCCATAAGAAACTAATACAGAAGTATCCCTTATTTTCCTTTTAATATGCTTAGAATCGGTAGTGATGCTGTTTCATTTGCAACATTGTTAATTTTTATCTTCATTTTTATTCCTGTTCGGTCTTGCCTTATTCATGTGCTTTCCACTGTTGTTGCTTGTAATGTTCTGTAATGTAAATTAAGTGGATTGATAGCATTATTCAAGGTTGCTACATCCCTGAAGTTGTTGTTTTTAGTTGCTGTCACTTTGACTCCAACTCGTGGAGATCACATGTAGACCAAAATGAAGCTTTACCTGGTCCTGCACTACTTCTACGACTCTTAATATGCTCAAGTCAGTTGTGACCACAGTATATTTCAAATGCCTTCTTACCTTGAGACTTATTTTCCAGAACTATTTCAGACAAAACTCTTTGGTGAGTACAGGGCTTTCACTAGCAAATTTTCAGAAGTAAATTGCCAGCTCATTTTCCCTTTTCTGGAATCTCTGACGAAACCTGTCCGCCATGGGTGACCCTGCTAGGATTGGAAATGTCTGAAGCATAGATTCCAGCATCATATCAAAACATGCCAAGTGCCGTCGAGTCGGATCTGACTCACCACAATTCAATAAACTGACAGATAGGTAGTGGTGTCTACCTTTACTGATTTGTCTTATTAATTATTGAGAGACAAATGTTACAATTTCCAGTTGTAATTGTGAATTTGTTTATTTCTCCTAAGAAGTCTACTGATTTTTGCTTCACGTAATTTGAAGTTATCTTATTAGATATGTAAGCATTTAGGTTGTATTAACGCTACCATTGTTATGAAATGATTTACTTTATCTCTGTTAAGATTTTTTTGCTCTGAGATTTACTTTGTGCAGCATTAATGCAATCACTTTAGCTTTAGATCAGCTAGTATTAGGATAGTATATTTTTAATTTTTAAAATTATTGATACCTTAATTTAAATTATTCTTTTAAAGTGTTTTCCTGTAGGGATCCTACAAGTTGGTATTTTTTTTAATCCAATAATGTCATCATGTGTTTTGACCATTTACAGGTAATGTAGTTATTGGCAGAACTGTATTGAATATAACAACTTGATAACTGTTTTCCATTTTTCTTATTTACTTTTGTTCCAATTTTCCTCTTTTTTATTTTTTTTGATTGGCTAATTGTGTTCAAATTTAAGTCCAAAGATAAAGAAATTGAAGATTTTTACCAAATTCTGCAGAATTGCTGGCCACTGGAAGGGTATCATCCTAGAGACACATCCTGAATTTCAGCTTCTAGCCTCCTGAACTGTGAGAAAATATTTCTGTTCTTTAAAGTCATAGGTTTCTGGTATTTCTGTTGCAGCAGTACCAGGAAACTTAAACAAGATGTGTGTTAGAGTAGCATGGCAAGGATGCAAGTCTCGGCACAATGGGAATGTCATCCAGTAGCTCTTGCACTAATCATGTGTTTTAAGACTGCTCCTAGCCTGGTCCCCTGGATAGCACTTCCATCCACTTGATGATTCAGTGTTCTTGGACAGGCCAGAACTTATGGCTACATAAATCAAGTCAGTGCTTAGTCCTTAGTGGGCTTCTTGGTTGGTAAGGCCTCCTTGTGCGCCCTGATCATTTTCCACTACGTCCCAAAAGTAAGCAAAGAATCTTTTCTCGGAATGAGACTGGTTGCTCTAGACTAGGGAGTGTGGCTTTGCTCCAAAACATAAGGATCTTACTGTGAATCTACTGTGATACTTTGCCAAAATCTCCTTATAGCATCCAGATCTACAACACAATCTGTATGACTGATTTTAGTTGCAGCCAGAAGAAAGAAAGCTATGTAAACTCAACTTGAATAGACAGGAACACCAGGACTCGACTGCACTTGGCTGGCTTGGCTGGCAAAGTAAGCTATTGTTATTGTTAGGTACCATCTAGTCACTTCCAACTCATAGCAACCCCATTTACAAGAAACAAAACACTGCCCAGTCCTGTGCCATCCACACAATCATTGCCATATTTCAGTCCTTTGTTGTAGCCACTGTGCCAGTTCATCTCTCTGAGAGTTTTCCTCTTTTTCACTGATTATTTTACCAAGCATGATGTCCTTCTCTAAGCACCAGTCCCTTCTGATAATATGTCCAAAGTATATGAGATGAAGTCCCTTTAACTTTGCTTCTGAGGTGCATTCTGACTGTATTTCTCCCAAGACAGATTCTTTTGTTCTTCTGGTGGTCTATGAAACATGTATTCAGTGTCCTTTGCCAACACTATAATTCAGTCATCATTTTTTGCTTTGGTGTTCTTACTGTGGATTCAAGTAAAATGAAATCCTTGACAACATCTCTCTTTGCTCCATTTATCATGATGTTGCTTATTGGTCCAGTTGTGAAGGTTTTGTTTTCTTTGTGCTGAGGTTTAATATACACTAAAGGATATATGTAGTCTTTGATCTTCATCAGTAAGTGCTTCAAGTCCTTTTCACTTTCAGCAGGCAAAGTTGTATCATTTGCATATTGCAGGTTATTAATAAGTCTTTCTGTAATCCCAATGCCCATCTTTTTCATATAGTCTGATTTTTCTGATTATTTACTCAGCATACAGACTGAAATAGTATGGGAAGAAGACAGAATTCTAGTGCACATCTTTCCTGATCTTAAATCAGGCAGCATACCCTAGATCTGTTTGAATGACTGCCTCTTGGTCTGTGTACAGGTTCTTCATGAGCACAGTTAAGTGTTCTGCAATATCTATTTTTAAAAATGCCATCCATAATTTGTGATGATGTACACAGTTGGATGTCTTTGCATAGTCAGTAAAACACAGATAAACATCTTTTTGGCATGCCATGCTTTCAGCCCAAACCCATCTGACATCCAACAGTGATATTCCTGTTTCCACATCCTCTTCAGAATCCTCCTGGAATTTCTGGCAGTTCTCTGTCAATACACTGCTACAGCGGCTTTTGGATGAACTGTAGCAAAATTTATTTGCATGTGATAATAATGATGTTGTTCAATAATTTCCTCATTCAGTTTGATCACCTTTTGTGAAAGTAGGCATAAATCTGTTTCCCTCCCAGTGAACTGGCCAGGTAGTTGGCTTCTGAATTTCTTGGCATACTGAGTATATCTAGGATTTTACTCACTCGTTGAAACATCTCAGTTGGTATTCCACCAGCTTCTGGGTCATGTTTTCCAACCAATGCCTTCAGTGCAGCTGGATGTCTTCCTTCAGTACCATTCATCCTTGGTCATGTGCTACCTCCAGAAATGGTTGAATATCAATTCTTCATGGTGAGATTTAATACAGTTTGCTACCACAGAAGCTGCACAACTGTGGTGTTTTAAAACTTGTCGCTGTCAGACCAAAACATGAAATTGATCTAATGTTAAAGATCACCTTCTTAGCAAAGATTGCTCCCCAGTTTCAAATGCATCTTGTAGCTAAGCAATAGAGATCTTTTTCCTTGAAAGTTATATTTCAGCAGAATTTAAAGTTTAGTTTGTTTCATTTGTACACCTTAGGCTACTTTCAATATCTTTCATAAAAATCCAATAATTTGTTCATGAAATACTACAGTTAATAGTGTTTTACTATTTGAAATACAAATCCCTTTGTACTATCGTCTGAGAGATAAAATTTTGGTGTCAGAATTATAGTCTTAGTCACCTGGTACTGCTCTAACATAAAATACCATGAGTGGAAGGCTTCACAAGGAAAAGCTTTATTGACACAGTCTGGTAAGCTGGAAATCCATTTATAAATTGTGAGTACATTCACTAAGACAATTTATCACAGCCTGGTACGCTGAGTCCAAATCCAGTGAAAGCATCTCAGCACAGCAACCTCGGGTCCAAAGGACGTGCTCTGCTCTTGGTGCTTCTCTCTTAGTGGTATGAGGTTCCCAGCTTCCTCGGTTCACTTCTCTCGCTTATAGTCCACAAGCCTGTATCATCAGTCTTGCCTGCTAGCACAACTGCAAACCATTCTCCATCATCAATATCACAGAGGCAGGATTCATAACATATGGGAGGAATGGCACCATATTGGGATGCCTAACCAAGTCAAATCAACACATACATATTTGGGAGAACACAATTCAGTCCGCGACAGTATGTTGACTTCGTTTTTGAAGAGAGTCTTTAACGAGACTGTTAAGAGGTCCCATGCTTCTTAAGAGATTAAAAATCAATAATCTTCAGAATATGTGTTACTATGTTCCTCACATGTTCTAAGGAATAACATCTGCCACAGCTTCTCACCTCACAATCTTTCATTATTTTTGTAATTATATTTTCCAAATGTTTATGTTTTTCTTATTTATAAACAGTAAAGTTGCTTTAAATAGTGGAAAATTTCAAAAATCAAATCAAATGTACTGCTACTTCAATTTGTGATTGAAGAGGTAAATGATAACACAATGAGGTGATAATCGACATCTCAGACTTCATCAAAAGACTAACATTTGTGTATATATTACTTGACACAAACGTAACCATTCCTTATATTCCACTTGCATTTTTTTCTAGATAATACATCTACTCCTACGTAATAGTAATTGTTAGGTGTCATCATTCCAAAATACTTTGGAATAGTTAACAACTTAGTAAAAATGTCGGCACTTGGCTCTTGGCTAGTAAAAATGTCATTATGTTAAATGTAACTCTTACTAATGCAGGTGAAAAGTTGAATGTAGTTCATAAAACAATTCACTAAATTGAACCCGAAACGGGATTTGGCTTGACCAGGTCACCCAAGTTCCTGCCAGCAGAAATCCTGATACTCACTGCTTTGGGATGATGCCGCTGGAAATGCAGCAACCATGAGCGATGTAGAATCTAGCCAACACTAAACTGCAGAGTCCAGTAAGCCTTGATGTATAGCTGATGGATGTGAAAAGACAGAATAAGGCTGTCTGCTGAGTGTCACTGAATGTGAGCTCAATCCTTAAGTACACTCAGGAGTATCTTCATTCAGACATTCTCTGACAGTTATCTGCTCCTGAGTAATTCATTAAAGAAGCACAGAAAAGAAAGGGGAAAAAAAAACACAAAAAACACCCCTACCCCACTACAAGCCAGTCTGGGACACAGCTTTTGAATACCTCTTTATCCACAGTCAGTTTCCTCAGTGATATTATTGTTCATGTATCTTTCTATCACTCAGATACTGGAGAATACTGTAACCAGATGCATCATGGTACTTTTAGCAAGCCTTTGGAGAGGTCTTACAATACAGTCAAATACAGAGAATCTTTCACGACTTCGATAGTTTCTTTTCTTAAATACACATACGTATCGTAGTATACTACGGCAGGACAATATTAAACCATGTTTTGTGTTGATGCGATGTAGAGAAGCAAGAGGCCTTCATGTAATTTGGATTTTTCCAGGTGTCTAATTTCAGTCTAAAGTACTGTTGGTAACTAAGCCAGTCCCTCTATAGGACTGGTCCATTTTGGAGACTTGCCCTGCTATCTTCAGTCTGTGACAATTTCTGGTTTCCATTCCTTGTTCAAGGATGATAGCAGTTCGATTTACAGGTATAACTAACAAATGAGATCAATTAAAATGACTAAAAGTGGCACCTGTCTGAGTATCGGGTTGCACTAAATGATTCCCATAGCTTTGTTTCCTGTAGGCTCCACCATTTGTAGCCCTCTGCGCTTGCCGAGTAACAAAGGAGGGTTGTTTCTTAATGGACATGAACCAAGAAAGCAGGCCTTATCCTATGGCCTAGATATATGATTATTATCACTGACGGGAAACAAGGAGTGTATGTTTCAACTCCATTCACAGAAGCCATCCCTGTGTTTCATAGCATTCATTAATATAGCATCTTGAATTGCCCAATTTGTTACAAATTTGTGCTGTCAGATGCCTTTGTGATTGGGTTGCATTTGGAAGAGAATAGAAGCTATCCTTCATTTGTGTACAGCACTGAATACTTTGATCACTAGGAGACAAACCTGATACTTGTAAAACATCTAAGGTTGATGAAAAAGGGAAAATGCTTATTTCTGAGGATAAAGTATCAATTGGATACAATTTTCTAGGACTTTTTTTTCTTTGTACACATTTCTTCTATGAAAGCTTTGTAAAAAAAATAAAAAGATGTATACTTGGGCAAGCCATATGGTCATAAGTAGGAATTATGAGTTTTCATGTATACTTTTTAAATCATTATTGGATTTCATTATAATTGAACTGTTGAGTTCAGCTTTGTAAACATGCTTTTAACTTGTATTTCACTTTAGTATAATATGAGCAAGATCGAATAATAAAGAATGAAAAATCTGTAAGTATACCTTTGAAATTGTAAGTTGTATTTATATAAATTGATATAATTAGTATACTTGAAACTACAACTTAATAGAATTCTTAAGGCTTTTCATTTCTAAGGAACATAAATCCCAAAATAAGAATCCACCAAAATGAATGTGAGTAGAGAGAATTAGACCACGAGAATATTTGCAATTCTTTGCCTCAAATACCCAAGCCCTTTTGTAAGTAAGATGACCATACATGCCACTTTGCCTGGACAGTCTATGGCTAATGCCTTTTGCCATGCATAGTTTTAAATGCTGAGCTTTTTCATCCTTATAAGTGGGATTGGACAACCAGTTATATAGACATCCACTTGTAAGTCAAACAAAATTACACTGCAAAAGTGAGTCACATCTTATTTAAGCAAAATAACATAGCAGTTATAAAAAATGTAATTAGAGGCACTCATCCAACACACTGCAGTTAGTACGAGTGATTTCTTTTTTCTACTAAGACAGCCAGAACATCCTCAGCTGTATAGACTGAGGCTCGAGAGATGCTAGATATGATAGGATTCTTGTGTACTAATGTACAATTGGTTTAATACTTTAAAAATAGTTGCACAGATTTGCCATTTAATTATCACCAAGCCCCACGTACAGCACTTACGCCGTATCTCATTCTGCAACAAAGCATAGAATACATCAGGAGGGAATCTAATTATACCTTATCTCTCATTCCATTTCTTTCCTACAGGTTGCAGACAGTAGGATTCAGAGTACAGAATCAAAGTTACTCTAATCATTTCTAGCATGAAGAGTGGCATCAATGAAGTTTTTCTCACAAAGGAAAAAAATGCTGATACATTTATATTTTTTAAAAATGTAAGCCACCAGTGTTACTCATCCATGAAACTCTAGAGATCAGGTCTATGTGGGAGAAAGGGTTTATCTGGGGCCAGGGCCATGTAGTCACATATATACATGCATATTTTGCCATACATATTTGTATTACATAACTACATTTATTTATGTTCATTAATATTTATATTAATTTGCCCCATAAAAATAATGATTCTGAAGTTGCTTGAAACTTCCACAAACTTCTTATATAATGGTATGTTGGAGCAGATGATATCTCAGAAATCTTACAGCTTCAAATCAATCTAAGAAACCTAGATTGAGGAAACTGACCAGTTTATTCAAGTACAGGGAAGAAGATGCTTTTGGAGTCAGAGTCCTGGCTATTTCTCTCTTTCTCGGACTCCCTCCCTCCCTTCTTTCCTCCCTCCCTTCCTTTTTCTCTCCCTTCCTTTCTTTCCTTATTTCTAAGAATACTGGCTATTTTTTCTCTCTCTCTCTGTACCTTCCTTTCTTTCCTTACTTATAATTTTTTAGTACTTTTATTAGGTAACTGGACACCAGATATCCTGCTCTTGACCTCCAGGAGTACAAGGTTTACTAGTATACCTCATGTTTGTAGGCAAGGCTGCCATGAGCCTGTGTGACATAAGCTAATTTGCAACAAATTTGTTAGCTCCACAGTTGTCTGAAATTTAGACATTTTAAGCAATTTGCTGGCCTTGAGAACACACAGTCAGTCACCCACTTTCCTACTTTCAGGAGCTGTGAACCACACAGAAAGGATTCAAATGGTACTACAGCATGAACGATGACTTGTTAAAGTATTAAAATATCAGACACCAGGATGGGATAATCTTGTGTGTTACCATTATTCTTAATACACACTTTTACCACCACATTTGATGAAATGAGCTAGGATTATGTTTGTTCTTCACCTTGCCCTCTTAAACGGAGAGTTTGAGCCAATATTCAATGTGTATCTATTCTCATCCAAGACACCAGGTATTTATACTCTTTAATAAGTGAGTCAGCTCGAAGGCACTTGGCTTGGCTAAAGGATGGATGGGTGAAAATTTTGGTGGTATACTGGTTAAGAGCTATGTCTGTGAATCAGTAATGAATACACTAGGTTCTTCTTGAAAACTCTATGTCACTTAGGGTCACTATGATCAGAATTGACTCAATGGCAATGGTTTTTAATGGACAGATGGGTGGACAACATATTCAACAGAACTGAGGAAATTTGATAAAGAATACTTTAGAAAGACTAGATTGAAGAGGTGAAGACATTAACCTGTAAAACAAAAAATAACACATGTGAAGACTATGCTTCTTAGTTTAATTAGATATATGAGACCAAATGGGCAGCTGCCTTTCAGAGACAGGCTGAAAAGGCAGGCAAGGACCAGAACTAGTCAAAGGGGCACAAGAAACCTGGGGTGGAAAGCGGAAGTGTGCTATCACGTTGTAGAGATTGCAATTGATGTCACACAAAAAAACATATGTACAAATTTTTGTACGAGAAATTAACCTGAGTTGCAAACTCTCACCTAAAGCACAATAAAAAAAAGAAAGAAGAGACGGAAAAAAGAAGAGGATATGGAAAGGAAGATACCACTGCTTATACCAGACGGATCTTGACTAAAAAATAAATAAAAGCTTGAAAAATTCAGAATACTTTCTAAAAGTAGTGTAATTTGTGATCCGTAGCCACAAAAATGGATTCAAACTTATCAGTGATCACAAAGACGGTGTGAGGCTGGGCAGTGTCTCGTTCTGCGATATAGAAAGTCATCATGAGTCAGAATAAACTCAACAGCAAACAACAACAATAACTACCCTGTAAACTGACCTTGGCTTTTGTAGGGTAAGTAGAAAATGAATCTGAGAAGGATAATGATGGAACCATAATCACTGAAGACTTTGAATGCTGAACTAAGGAGTTGGGGTTATTTTCAAAGTAATGGGATAATTAAAAGTTTAATGAGGGGAAGGAAGAGATTGGATATGCATAATTTTCAAGCAGTTGATCCAGCAAATGGATAGAGAACAAATCAACGAAGGAAGAGATTGGAGTCAGCACTGAGGTATGTATAAAGAGTAGAAAGAGAGAAGGATGCGTTATAGTCTAAAGTAAATTTGCAAACTCTATCAACATTAAGAATTTCTGGAATGGCTAGGCATTGAAAGCCCTTGCCTCCTTCTGGTTTAAGGGACAAATGCATAAATTAGTATCCCTGAGAACAGAGTAAATCTGGGTCAGATTAGTTAATCTAGGAGGAGGTAAACTATAAATGGTAGTCACCAGAAGGGTAAATACGGAGCTCTGGTAGTGCACTGGTTAAGAGCTTGGATGCTAACCAAAAGGTTGGCATTTCAAGCCCACCGAACACCCTGAAAATTGTATGGGCAGTTCTTTTCTGTCTTACAAGGCAATTTGTGTCTCAGAATCAACTCAGTGGCAATGGTTTTGGTTTTAGAGCTATAAATATTATGTCTATATATTTTAAAAAGAATTCTGCTAAGAACAAATCCAATCTAATCAACCAGAAGATCCGTGTTCTGTTGCAATCATTCACTTACACACTTATCAGGCTGATACACTAACTTGTGCTAAGCTTGAGCCTGGAATTCAGAGTTTAGAATTTCACAAGGCAAGCACCCTTGTTCAGTTAGCCAAGCTCTTAGAAATTTACCAGACTCCCTTCTATTGAGGAAAGGACCCAGGATCGGATATACCAAAAAAAAAAAAAAAAGAAGAAGTCAAAGAAAAAGATATTTTCTTAATTCATTTCATCCCTTCTACTCTTGAAAATGTCATTGAAAATTATGATGATGATGCTAACACATGCTCATTTAAGGTCATAAACCAAGCAAAACCTACCAATACCTATTTTTTCTTTCCCTTGATGGACTACCAATGAAGATTTAACGTAACTTGCTAATAGTTATTAAGGCGTAAGAAATAATGTTCTAACACTTGCTTGGGTCATCGATGAGGGTTAGAGCTATAGCACGCAGGTAACCATTCTTTCTTCTGTGTATCCTTTTGAATTCAGCTAGTAAATGTGTTTTGTGCTCTTCTATCCAGACACTGCGTTTAAGGCGTTGTTTACCATCACCTCGTAATCAGCATGCCTCTGCAGCCCCCTATTACGCTTGATGACAGGGTGGCTGCAATTTGGACCTGAAAGGAATAGGCCGTGGATGTGTCCTCTGATGCTTGGAGCTACTCTGTAGCCCTGTTATCTCTGTTTGTAATTTGATTTCAAGAACAGTGATTTACATTTCAGTTGGATTACACCTTTTAGTGCACCACAGAGGTAAAAGTGGTTGCAGAGAAGACTCACAGCTCTGCCACATTTTAAACCATGCTTTTGAGTCCGTTACAGAGGTGGCTACAGCAACAATTAAAACCCAAAGTGCCATAGTTCTTTACATGGCATGGCACTTACTCTTTGTGGGTCACAAGAAAGGGACAAAAAGTGCTGTCCGTACTGCTATTTTAAAGTGGTATGAAATAAAACTGGGCTGTTAAGAGTTTTAATGGCCCCAGTCACTAGTGAACAAGTGAAAATAAGAGCTGTGGTGATGTTATTTCAACAAGTTCAGTGAAGACATGCTGTGGGACTGCTGTCCATTATCTAGCAGAGTATATGTTTTATTGGTAAATATACCGTGTTTGTTGCCGTTTAAAACAAAAAAAGCATAGTATGTTTTGGAAACTATCTCCTGGGGGAGGATATCGTTGGCAAATAAATACAGAAAGCGTGTGTTACTTGCAAAAAAAGATGACATTCTATTAAAATCTCCAGTCTAAGCCAAAGCAACATTGTAGAGTAAAAGTATCATCAAAATTATGAAGTGCTTTTTTTATAGACCTCTTTGCTTAAACCTTTCATGTTATCTTCATTTTATTATTGAAACTATTTCTTCAGCTTTATTGAAGTATGAATTGCACAGTATACATAAAACTTGAAGAACGTTAGAAGCTGCTTACAGTCACATAATCACTACTGTAACTAAGACGCAGAATGGCTCCATCACTGTCAAAGCAGCCACAGGTAACCACGGGTTTGCTTTTTGTAAATACAGCTTTACTTTTTCTACAATTTGAACTATATGAAATTATATACTATACAATTTATCACTTGACTTTTTATTTAGCATAATGTTTTTGAAATTCTTATTGCTCTATGTATCATTATTCATTATTTCTATTGCTTAATAGATTTCCATTGTATGAATATATCATAATTTGTTTATGTATTACTTTGTTGATGACATTTGAGTAGTTGAGGGCCATTGTGAACATTTATATAAAAATCTGTGTGAGCATCTGCTTTCGTTTGTCTTGGACACTCCTGCCTGGAAATGAAATTGATAAATGATATACTAAGTGTATATTTAACCTTCTACAGTGCTGTCAAACTGATTTCCTAAGTGATTGTACAATGTTTCACTTCTACTGGCAGTTTCTGAGAGTTCTAGTTGCTTTCTATGCTCACCAACACGTGGTCTTTGCAGTTATTTATTTTTTTAACTTTATCAATTTTTGTGAGTATAGTCAAAACCAAGCACATTGCTGTGAAGTTGATTTCTGACTTATAGCGACCTTTGGGACAGATAGAACTATTCCATAGAATTTCCGCGGATCATCTGGTGGATTCACACTGCTCACTTTTGGGTTAGCACTACATTACTGGAGTTTCCTTGTGCCTAAATAGTGGTATTATATTATGTTTTATTTTGCATTTCCTTGCTGACTAGCTATGGCAAGGATCTTTTTGTGTGTTTAACTGCATGATGCAAGACTGGGCAGTGTTTCATTCTGCTGTACATATTGTTGCTGTGAGTTGAAACCATTGCAAGTGTACCTAACAGCAACAATAGCCACCTGTTTATTTTCTTTCTTAAATTGCCCACTTTTTTTGCCCATTTATTATTAAGTTGGTTTTCTTCTTACTGTTGATTTACAAGAATAAGGGTTCTTCATGTATTGTGAATATACATACCCTTTTCTACATATATGTTTACAAGTGTTTGCTACCAAAAACCAAGGACTTTTTGGCTAAAGAGGAAAAATAAACTCACAAAATCATTTTTCATATTTCTATTTCAAAAAGACACTAGTTAACAGTTTAGAAGGCATAGGTGTTACTTTAAATGATTCCTAGACTATCCAAAGGCATTCAACTGTATAAATCAAAGCAAAATATGGATGACATTGCAAAGAATGGACATTCTAGAACACTTGATTGTGCCCATGGGGAACTTGTACATAGATCAAGACGTAGTTGTTCAAGTGGAACAAGGGGATACCTCGTGGAATCAGATCCACAATCAACACCCATGGAAGCAGCAATCAAAAAATGAAAAGACTAGTTGCACTGGTCAAATCTGCTGCACAGGACTTCTTTTAAATGTTGAAAAGAAAAGACAGCATCTTGAAGACTAAACTGCACCTGACTCAAGCCATGGTGTTTTCAGTCACCTCACAGACGTGCAAAAGCTGGACTGTAAATAAGGAAGACTAAAGAAGAATTGAAGCCTTAAAATTGTGGACTGCTAAAAGAACAGATGGATCTGCCTTGGAAGACTACAGTCAAAGTGCTCCTTAGAAGTAAGAATGGCAAAACTACATATGACGTACTCTCGGCAAGTTATACCAGGAGGTTAAGTCCCTGAAGAAGGATATCATGTTTGATAAAGTATATGATCAGTGAAAAAGAGGAAAACTTTCAACAAGTTGGATTGGATTGACACAGTAGCTGCAACAATGGACTCAGGAGTAGCAACTATTGTGAGGACGGCACAGGACTGGGCATTGTATTGTTTTGTTGTACATGCAGTAGCTGTAATGGAACTGACTCAGTGGCACCTAACAGTAACAGCAAGTGACTCATTTGGCTTCTAACTAAAAGGCTGGAAGTTTGAACCTACTCCAAAAGACTCAGTACTACTAAAGCAATTTTTAAGGTGGCCAAAATTGACAGAACTTACATTTTTGGAATTATAAAATCTAAAAATATGTACACTTGGAGAGCTGCTTAATGAAGAAAGAAGCTGCTAAATTTGGGGGAGAACACACGGTGTTTATGTTTGCCCACCTACTGTCTCCCATTGCCTAGTTCATATTCCTGGTGCAGTTTACTGGTATCAGAGGGGGCAACATGTAACTTGTTCTAAAGAAATTGTGACTGTGTGTTTCATTTTCTGGCAGTTTCGTGAGGGATCAGTGCAGAGGCTTGCTTTTGTCTCAACCCATCACACTGGAGTAGCAAAGGCAGCACCTATTGAAAGCATCTACAACTATACACTAACCATAGCCGTAGAAAGGAAAGTTAGGTGGGGCCAGTCTCTGAAGGCTGTGAAGGAAAAGACTAAGAAGGAAGATTACTGGGAGAATAATGGTTTTGAAGAGCTGCTGAATGTGTCTGACAATCTGCCATGTAGTATGAATCGGCAGGGCCAGACAAAGTATCATAAGGATCTGAGTGGAGCGTGTATTTGCACTGCTGGCTGACTTTTCAGCTCACAGAATCAGAAGGTGAAGGTTAAGGCAAATTGAAGGCTGCGTAACCACAAGCCCCTCATTTAAGACCCTGTCTGGAAACACCAAGAAGTTTGGTTTGGATTCTGGTATGATATTTTAAAAGAGAGGTATCTCAGGCTGCTGTTTAACCACTGAGATAATGGAACAGATATTTCAATGAGAACACACAACATGGAATACAGTCTTTGTAAAAATAGTTTGAAATAGTCTATAAACAGAGTAACTGCAGTCCTTAACAATAAGAGCAAATCCTAGGTACATGAAATGATCGTATTTTCATAATTACCAAATCATAATGTTCAAAATGTCCAGCTTTCAACAATAAAAATGCAAGGCATTCAAAAGAAATGAAAAAGTAGGAGCCACTCAAGAGGTGAGGGTGGGGAGGCGAGGAAGAAATAGAAAGAGAACTAGAGAAAACCACGGACAAAGAAAGAAAACTAAGAGAATAATAAATAAATGAATTAAAAATACAAGCAAAAAGATATAAATTTAAAAAATAATAACACCATCAAGTGTACCAATGTTTGCATTATAGTAGGTCTCAAGAAGAGAAAGAAGAGGATACAAATCATATTTAAAAATATTAATGACTGAAAACTAGCCCAATTTTATAAAAGACATGAAACCACACTTTCAGGAAGCTTAGTGAATTCCACCTGGGATAAACAAACAGCAAAAAAAAGAAAAGAAAATTACACTGAGACACATCATACTTAGCTTTGAAAAGATAAAAACAGAGAAAATATGAAAAACATTAATTAAGAGAAACAACAAACATACAAGGATCCTCAGTAGGTAGATTTGCCTACAAGAAGTGCTAAAGGGAATCCTTCAAACTGGGAGTATAGAAAGCTCAACAGTAACTTGAGGACATACAAAAGAAACGAAAACATCAGGGAAAGTAATTAAATAGGTAAATAAAAATCAGATATTATTGTATTTTTGCTTTATAACTCTTCTTTTTGTTGCCTATATGACTTAAAAGACAAATGCATAAAACAACAAATACAGTTCTCTATTAACAGGCATACAATGCATAAAGATGCAATTTGTAACAACAAAAACATAAAGGAGGTATAGGAGCATTTTAGGAGAAAAGCTTCTTCTCATTTTTTTAAAATTTTTTTGTGATTAAGTAACAATTTACAATTCAAGTCTATTTGCCATATAAACCCCAGAGCACATGCCTCTGTAGCTTTGTCTGCCGCCTTCACCCTGAGACAGCACACTCTTCTTTGTGACTCTTGACTTCCGGTATCCACTAAATTGACACTTGTCCCTTCTCCACCTTCTCCTCTTCCCTCTGAAAAGAAACCAGTAGGACAGCCTCATATATATATTAAACCATAAAGTACACGCACCACAGGAATCATTCCAGGTCCCATAGTCCAGTCTATTATTTGTCTGAAGTGTTGGCTTCAGTACTGCTTTCAGGTTCTCAGCTAGCAGCAAATCCAGGGACCATGTTCTCAGGGTATCCTCCAGGTTATCGAGCCATCAAGTCTGGTCTTTTAATACAGTTCTAGATCTGCATGCCCCTTTGTCTCTTGCTCTGTCAGGGACTGTACACTGTGTTCACTATTAGGGCTGTCTTTGGTGGTGGCTGTGTACCATCTGGTTCTTCTGGCCCCATGCTTATATAATCTCCCAAACACATGGCTCCTACTGTCTCCTAGGCTCATTTTCCCTCATGTCTTTGCTATTCTTGTTTGTCACCTGTTTCAGGGGGGTTGGGACAAATTGATGTTCCTCAGATGGCAGCTTACTAGCATTTAAGACCCCAGAGGCCACTCATTAATATGGAGTGCAAGAGATTCTCTTGGAAAAAGACTAATTATACCAATTGACCAGATATCCCCTGAAAACATGATCCTCAGACCTCTGACCCTGCTATTCTGTCCATTGAAATGTTGGGTCGAATTTAGAATACCATTTAGTTTGTGGTGTAGTCCACTTATGCTTGCCTGCCTTCCGCATCTAACCGAATTCCTATCAGCTAACTAATCTATGAGTACCCTCTTCTTCCCTTCCCATCTTCATAACCACCAAAGAATATTTTCTTCTGTGCATAAGTCCTTATAATAATGGTCTTATACAATATTAGTCCTTTTGCAGCTGACTGATGTCATTCAGCATAATGTCTTCCAGTTGATTCAAGGTTATGAAATGTTTCCTAAAATCATTATTGTTCTTTGTCATTGCATAGCACTCCACTGCGTATATATCACACAGTTTGTTTACACATTCATCCATTGATGGGCACCTAGGTTGATTCCATCTTTTTGTTATTATGGATAGTGCTGTAATAAACATTAGTGAGCATGTATCTTTTCATGTGACAGCTGCTATGTCTGTAAGATGTATCCCAGGCAGTGATACTACCAGGTCGTACGGTATTTCTATTTCTAGCTTTTTAAGAAAGTGCCAAATTGCTTTCCAAAGCAATTTGTATCATTTTGTATTCCTACCAGTAGTGTAGAAGAGTTGCAATCTCTCTATAGCCTCTCCAACATTTGCAGTTTTATATTTTTTGGATTGATATAAAACTTGTTGGGGTGAGATGGCATCTCATTGTAGTTTTGGTTTCGATTTCTCTAATGTCTGATGATCTTGAGCATATCATCACATCGTTTGGCTGCCTGGATGTTTTCTTTGGAGACATGTCTGCCCGTATACTTTCCCCATTGTTTTATTGGGGTATTTGTCTTATTCTTGTTGATATTTTGCAGTGCCTTGTGGATTAAGAAAATTAGATGCTGATCAGATATCTGGTTGTCAAATAATTTTTCCCAGTCTCTAGGCAATCTTTTTACTCTTTGAATAAAGTCTTTGGATGAACATAAATGTTTACTTTTTAGTAGTTTCCATTTCTCTATTTTCTCATCTGCTCTTTGTGCATTGTTAATAAAATTTTATAGCCTATTTAAGCTGTATTTTAGAACTTCCAATGTTATCCTTATTTTTTCTTCCATAATCTTTGTTGTTTTAGACTTGATGTTAAAGTCTTTGATCCATTTTGACTTAGTTTTTGTGTAAGGAGTGAGACATGAGTCTTATTTCAGCTTTTTGTAGACGGATATCCAATTTTGCAAAAATCTTTTGTTAATAAGATTGTATTTTCCCCAGTTCATGCCCTTTGGGCCTTTGTCAAATATCAGCTGCTCATAGGTAGATGGTGTTATTTCTGGATTCTCTATTCTGTTCCATTGGTCTGTACATCTGTTTTTGTACCAGTACCAGGCAGTTTTGACTACTGTGGCAGTGTACTAGGTTCTGAGGTTGGATAGTGTGAGGCTTCCCACTGTGTTCTTAGAAGAGTTTCTAAGTGCTTTTCAAGATAATATGGTACCAATTCACATTAGATTGTTATACATTTAAGATTAATATCTTAAATGCAATACCAATGAAAACCACTAAAGAAATAACTAAAAAAGTACACAGAGAAAAAGAAATGAGGACAGTATCAAATCTGTACACCAGAAAAAATAAATTGAATACAAAAAAGCAATACTGGAGGAATTTAGTGACAAAAACATTGTGATATATAAAAAAACAAATAGCAAAACGGCAGCAGCAAGTTCTGCTTCACAGCAATCATAGTAAATATAAATGGATTAAATTTTCCCATTAAAAGATGAACATCAGCAGAATGGAAAAAACAAAAAGATAAACAAACAAGATCAAACTGTATGCTGTCTTCAAGAGACATATCTTAAGCCTGAGGAGACAAATAGATCAAAAGTGAAAAAATATAAGAAAAATTTCACACAAATATCAACAAAATTGGCATTTAGCTAGATTAACTAAAGAACAAAAAGAAGATGCAAATAACTAAGATCAACAATGAAAATGAAGGGGGGCAGAGTCAAGATGGCGGACTAAGCACACATCTCCCTATATCCCTCTGGAAACCAATACCTGAACTGATAATCAAACGGAGTCTTCTGATTACCTAATAAGCCTCAGGACACGGCACAGGGCTGTTAATTGGGACTTCATACCACTGAGCGAAAAACCTCCTCTCTTTCGCTGACTCCTGCTCCTGGCTAGCCCCGGCTCTCACGGACGGAAGGTAAACACACCACTTTGACTTTTTTTTCTCTGTCTTGGCCGGCAGGCGGAGCTGGGTCTTGCCTAGCGGCTAGACTCAGACGCGCTGCTGGGGGATAGGCAGGCAAAATTCTCATATTTGGAGAGCTAGGCTTAGGACTCTGTTCATCTAGCCACTTTGGGCCTGTCTCCTTACCATTGCCACAGCGAGGTTTGTATGGAATTTCGCAGTCAGTGTGTGGGACACCATGTTGGTACTGAGATTTTAGAGGTACCTAATTCTTAGCTTGGAAGCCAGCTCCTGCAAACAGGACAGCACTTCTCCAAAAGAAAAGCAGTAATTTACTGAAGGCCACCTACGTTGGGGGCTCTGCAACAGAAGCAGAGGAATCACTACTTCTCGGCACCTTTAGCCCTTCTATCTCCTTCCTGTGTGGAGGACGCCATCTTGGATACAGTGGCCGCAGCAGGACCTAATTCTTAGCTTGGGAGCCAGAGCCTGCCCACAAGAGAGTGCTTTTCTATCACAGAAGCAATAATCGATGCAGTGTCACCTAAGGCTAGGCCCTGCCAGCAGAGGCCAACAGGGCAGTAGCACTGCTCTAGTCTGAACTAGTTTGTTATCATCTGGGATTGGATATAGTGGTGCTTACACTGTCAGTTGAGAAGAGGGACCTCTACACCTCAAAACATAACTGACTTGTGAACTGGTCAGATACCTTTTGCTTTACATTTGAAGACAGCCTAGAGAAACATTTGCAATCCATCCTCACAGTACCTCTTCCACCCTCTACATACTCACGTGGGACCCAAAAAGCAACAGACAATTGAGGCATATGAGAAACCACCCATGGCCTCAGAAGGCTCCCAAACAAAGCCACCAAGGAGTTTTCCAGATGAAGAAACTTTCATGAAAGCATCAGGAAGTGAATACAAAATGATTATATACAGAGCCCTTCTAGACCTTATACAAAATGCAAGAGAACAAAACAAAAAATTAAGCAAGCTGTTCGATCAGTACTCTAAAATCCAACAGATCAAGAAGAAAATCAAAGACATAGAAGCTTACATGCGAAGCCAAGAAAACAAAATGGAACAAATAGAAAAAACAATTTCTGACTCTGAAGACAGAGATACTGAAGCCGGTGTCTATGAGCCAAAATCAGAAAAAATAAACAAGAAAAATGAAGAAACATTAAGAGGATGTGGGACTCTATTAAGAGTAACAACCTTCTATGAATTGGAGTCCCTGAACAGGGTGAGACATCTGAGAACAAAGAGAGTATCATTGCTGAGCTGCTGACAGAAAACTTCCCAGACGTCATGAAGGAAGAGAATACAGACATCTCACATGCATATCATACGCCACCCAATATAGATCTCAAAAGAAAGACTCCAAGACATATTATAATCAAGCTTAACAAAATGAAACATAAGCAGAAACTCTTAAAGGCAGCAAGACTCAAAGCAAAGCTAACATTCAGAGGGAAACCCTGTAGGCTCTCGTCAGATTTCTCAGCAGAAACCATGCTGGCACGGAGACAGTGGCATGACACATTCAAAGCCTTGAAGGAGAAGAACTTCCAACCAAGAATTATGTATCCTGCAAAACTATCTTTCAAATACGAAAATGAAATCAAGACATTCCCAGATAAACAGAAACTCAGAGACTTTGTAAAAACCAAACCCAAACTACAAGAAATACTGAAAGAAATTCTTGGCTCTGGCTTAGAAGAACGAAACACTAACTTTATATTTTATAACCACACACTACTCAATACTCTGCTCTTTAAGGGAAGGCTCCAAAGTCATCACAGCTGCAATATGGAAAGAAGCAATCCAGTGATCATCATGAAAACTATGGTGTCATCATAATGAAAAGAGGGATGTACTACAGTTGCTACAGCCCTTCCAGATGGAGAGGAAGATGAGAAGATTGGTAGTAATTAAAATTTGTTTTATGTATAGTTTATTAAGGGGGATCATAAGGGCAGCTATAAAGCACAACAAAGATGTATCATACCATTTCAAGAACTGTAATACACGAGTCTCAACAACTACAAAACCAGCTATGAAAAAGGTGAAAAATCAACTCATAAAAAACAGTGTCCCAGAACAGGCTAATAAGAACAACAGAGAAAACATCAACATAAAAATAAACATATCACAATGGCAGCAGTTAACACATACCTATCAATAATTACATTGAATGTGAATGGACTGAATGCTCCAGTAAAGAGACACCGAGTGTCATCTTGGATCAAAAGACATGACCCATCCATATGTTGTCTACAAGAAACTCATTTGAGACCCAAAGACAGGAAAAAACTGAAAATTAAATTATGGAAGAATATATATCAAGCTAACAATGAACAAAGAATCTCAGACAAAATCAATTTTAATGTCAAATCCACCATCGTGGACAAAGATGGACACTGTTTATTGCTGAAAGGTTCAGTACACAAGCAAGACTTAACTATATTAAATATTTATGCACCTAATATCAGAGCACCTAAATACGTCAAAGAAACACTGACTACGCTCAAAAGAGAGTTAGATGACTCAACAATAATAGTGGGAGACTTTAACACTCCACTCTCATTACTAGACAGATCATCTAGAAAAAAGCTCAGTAAAGATAAAGAAGACCTCATTGACACAATTAAACAAATAAACCTCATTGATATATACAGAACTTTCCAACCATCAGCAGAGAACTACAGCTTCTTCTCCAGTGCACATGGAACGTTCTCCAGAATTGATCATGTGATAGTCCATAATGCAATGCTCAACAAAATCCATACCATTGAATTACTGCAAAGCATCTTCTCAGATCATAAAGCCATCAAAGTTGAAATTAATAGCAGAAAAAACATAGATAGAAAGTAGAACTCTTGGAAACTGAACAACAACTTACTCAAAAAAACATGGGTTATAGAGGAAATCAAGGATGAAATAAAGACATTCATGGCTTCCAATGAGAACGAAAACACTTCCTACCAGAACCCATGGGATACAGCCAAAGCAGTGCTCAGAGGTCTATTTATCTCCATAAATGCACACATCTGGAAGGAAGAAAGAAACCAAATCAAGGAACTAACTCTACAGCTTGAACAAGTAGAAAGAGAACAACAGAGGAACCCCTCGGGCACCAGAAGAAACGAGATCATAAAGATTAGAGCAGAGCTAAATGAATTAGAGAATAGAAAAACCATTGAAAAAATTGAAAAGACCAAAAGCTGGTTTTTTTTAAAAGATCAACAAAATTGACAAACCACTGGCTAAACTTACTAAAGAAAAGCAGGAAAGGAAACAAATAACCCAAATTAGAAATGAGAGGGGAGTTGTCACCACAGATGCAACAGAAATCAAAACTATCATAACAGAATACTATGAAAACCTGTACTGTAACAAATTTGAAAACCTAGGGGAAATGGACAAATTTCTTGATTCATACCACCTACCCAAATTATCACAATGTGAAGCAGAACAACTTAATAAACCCATCACAAAGGAAGAGATTGAAAAGTTCATCAAAACACTGCCAACCAAAAAAAGTCCGGGCCCAGATGGCTTCAGGGCAGAATTCTACCAAGCATTTAGAGAAGAGTTATCTCCAATACTACTGAAACTATTTCACAGTATAGAAAGGGATGGAGTACTCCCAAACTCATTCTATGAAGCCAGCATAACCCTGATACCTAAGCCAGGGAAAGATCCAACAAAGAAAGGGAACTACAGACTGATATCACTCATGAAACTAGATGCAAAAATCTTCAACAAAATTCTTGCCAATAGGATACAGCAACGTATCAAGAAAATAATCCATCATGACCAAGTGGGATTCATACCATGGATGCAAGGCTGGTTCAACAGCAGATAAACAATAAATGTGATTAACCACATAAATAACACAAAAGACAAGGATCACCTAAGTTTTTCCATTGATGCAGAAAAGGCATTTGATAAAGTTCAACACCCATTCACGCTAAAAACTCTTAGCAAAATGGGCATAGATGGCAAATTCCTCAACACAGTAAGAGCCATTTATACAAAGCCAATTGCCCACATGATCCAGAATGGAGAGAGACTGATAGCCTTTCCCTTGAGATCAGGAACTAGACAAGGATGCCCACTCTCACCTCTCCTTTTCAACATTGTGCTAGAAGTTCTAGCCAGAGCAATTAGACAAGATGAAGAAATAAAGGACATCTACATCGGCAAAGAAGAAGTTAAAATTTCCCTCTTTGCAAAGGATATGATTGTAAATGCAGAGAACCCCAAGGAATCTATAAGTAAGCTACTCAAACTAATAGAAGAGTTCAGCAAAGTCTCAGGATACAAGATAAACATAAGTAAATCAGTAGGATTCCTTTATACCAACAACGAGACTGTTAAGGAAGAAATTATCAAATCAACACCATTTATGATATCCCCTAGGAAGATAAGGTACCTAGGAAATAATCTAACCAGAGAAACAACAGATCTTTATAAAGAGAACTACAAGCCCTTACTACAAGAAACTAATAGAGACTTAGATAAATGGAAAAACCTACTCTGCTCATGGATAGGAAGACTTAACATTGTGAAAATGTCTATGTTACCCAAAGCAATTTATTTATATAATGCAATCCCAATACAAGTTCCAGCATCATTTTTTTATGAGATGGAGAAACAAATCACCAATTTTGTTTGGAAAGGGAAGAAGCCCCAGATAATTAAGGTACTACTAAAGAAGAAGAACACACTGGGAGGCCTCTCATTACCCGACCTTAGAACATACTACACTGCCACAGTGGTCAAAACAGCCTCGTACTAGTTCAAGAACAGACAGATCGATCAATGGAACAGAATTGAGACCCCAGAGATGACACCATCTGCCTATGAACAGTTGATATTCAACAAAGGCCCTAAGACATTAAACTGGGGTAAAAACAGTATCTTCAACAAATGGTGCTGGCAAAATTGATTATCCATCTGCAATAAACTGAATCAAGATCCATATCTTACACCTTACACAAAAACCAACTCCAATTGGATAAAAGACCTAAATATCAAACCTAGGCTTTATTAATAGAATTAAGAGAACACCCACAGAATGGGAAAACATGTTTGGCAACTCTATGTCAGACCGACGCCTGATCTCCATAATCTATAAGATACTACAAAATATCAATAATAAGAAGATAAGCCACCCAATTAAGCAATGGGCAAAGGAGATAGACAGACATTTCACTAAAGAGGAGATCTAGGCAGCCAAAAAACACATGCGGACATGTTCACGATCTTTAGTTATTAAAGAAATTCAAATCAAGACGACAATAAGATACCATCTCACCCCAACAAGACTTGCCATGATCCAGAAAACACAAAACAACAAATGCTGGAGAGGCTGTGGAGAAAGTGGAACCCTCCTACACTGTTGGTGGGGTTGCAAAATGGTCCAGCCTCTTTGGAAAGCAATCTGGTGCTTCCTTAAAAAAAATGGATATCGATATATCATTTGACGCAGTAATTCCACTACTTGGAATATATCCTACCCAATCAAGGCCTTTCACACCAACAGACACATGCACCAGAATGTTTACTGCAGCACAGTCCATGATAGCAAAAAGATGGAATCAACCCAGATACACAACAACAGAAAAATGGATAGGTAAACTGCGGTATATATACTCAATGGAGCACTACGCAATGATAAAGAATAACGATGATTCCAGGAAACATCTCCTAACCTGGCTTCAACTGGAAGACATTTTGTTGAGTGAAAGTAGTCAGCGACAAAAGGACAAATACTGTATGAGACCTCTATGATAAGATCTCAAAAACAGACTTGTGTAGAGAGGAGAAGACTCTTTGACAGCTGCAAGGGAGAGGAGGGAGGGAAGGGAGGTAAGGTTTAGTTTAGATAGTTGCTAGAAATCTGGTTGGGAGAAAGCGGTGACAGCACACATTAGAAACAAGAACAACATTAAGTGGACTTCAGCATAACTTGAGTACTCCTTCCATCTTAACTCGATATTGAAAGGATGGAGTAGCTGGGGCGGGGGGTGGGGGACCATGCTCTTAGGCGAAATGGAGGCCAGTTGGCACAACTAGCGTTTTGCTAAGAGAGGTCTCTGCACCCCACATTGGTGAGTGGCGTCTGGGGTCTTAAAAGCTACCAAGCTGCCATCTGAGGACACAGCAAATGGTCCCAACTCAGCAGGAACGGATGCTCACCAAAGACCAAAATGACATGCAGTAAAGACAACCTAGAAGACAGAGAGACACACAAGAGTGCCTTCATTGACTTGGGACCGGAAGAACCAGATAGTGCCCAGCCACCACCAGTGATAGCCACGATGGAGCTCACTAGGTTGAGTTTCACTGGCAACACAAGAATAAAAACGGGTGCATTCTGAGATCTCCACTAAAAGACCTCAACTGATGGTCCAGCACTTTCGGGGTTCCCCTCAGAGCATGCCCCCGGCCCTGATGCTGCCCTTACCCATAAATTATAACGAAGGTCCACTTTTTGGACAGGAATGGATTGGACTTTGCAATGCAGAGTGACCATATATTGGTTGCGTTTTATGGTTCTACACATCTATGGGATATCATCCTGCTGACCTCTGGCTGGAGGAAGGAAAGCGGGTGGAGGGGAGGGGAAAGAAGGCTGTTGGGAAGATGAGGCATGTATGGAGCAGAGAGGAATAGTGTGCTGTCACCGGACAGGGAGAGCTTTGTAAGCTGCATATAGGTGGGTATGTAAATTTATACGGGAATGTACATTTTCACTCAGTCATGTTAAATAGAAAATTTAAAAAAAAACAATGAAAAAGAAGATGTTGCTAGTGATATTATAGAAACATAAGGAATTGAAGGGGATACTATAAGCAATTTTATGTGAACAAATTGGATAATCTAGATGAAGTGATCAATTCATAGAAATACACAATTTTATCTAAATTGACTCAAGAAGAAACAAAAAATCTGAACAGCCCTAGAACAAGTAAAGAGACTGAATCAGTGACTAAGAACCTCCTAATCAAGAAAGCAGACTGGTAGCCCAGTGGTTAAGAGATCAATGGGCTGCTAACCAAAAGATCTGCAGTTCAAATCTGCCATCTTCTCCTTGGAAATCCCATGTGTTTCTACTCTGTCCTAACAGGGCACTATGAGTTGTAATTGACCCAGTGGTGACACATTTTTGGTTAACAAAGAAAAGTCCCACCAAATAGGTTCCTGGTAAATTCCACCACACATTTAAGCAGGAATTAAAAATAATACTTGCCAAGTTCTTCCAAAAAACAAAATAGAGGAAAACAATGTGTTGTAATGGAAAACAGATTTGTCTCTGTCCTTGCTTCCTCTGAAGGAACACTGTGAGTCAGGGTGGATTGTCTAGTAGGCAAAGGTAAGCATAGTGTTTACCTTGCTTGCCAGATCATCTATAATGAACAATTATTTACTACAGATTAATAAATAAGCACAAATAAGCCTATTATTACCTGGCTTACCGGGTCATCTGCCCTGATCAGGAACTGTAAATTTGAAAAGAACTTTTGATTCCATGGGAAGGTGCTACTGGGCTGAGAGACAGAGAGAGAGAGAGATGCTAGTCATACCTAGGAGCAAAATCTTTGATGTGGTGAAAAAATGTAAAATTGTTCACTACTGATGATCTGAGCACTGGCTCAGAGAACTTTCCAATTGAGGCTGATGCACCATTTTGGGATATGGATGCTCCATATTGGAAACCCTCCCAGAACTCACCCAGGAAGTCTCTTTCTTATGATAATCCTGATTAGTATCCTTTTGCTATAACAAACTGTAATTATCTTTACAGCACTTTCTGTGAGTTCTATGAGTCATTCCAGCTAATTATCAAACCCAGAGCAACAAGGACAGTCAGCAGGTGAGACGAAGCCAAAGGGGGCCCCTAAGGGATGGCTGGAAAACCCTAAATCTGTGACCAGAAAGCCAAAAGTGGTGTCATGTGGATTCCTTAAGCCTATGGCTGGTGTCTGCTGATGCGGCACCCTGATGCATGGTATCTTTTTAACTTACGAGGTGTGCTCAAGTTCTGAGTGCCTAGGGTCTGAGAGAGAAATTACTATGTGGGCAGTTGATGTCAGAGATAAAGGAGAAGTGGGAACACAGGGATTTAACCACCCCTCACATTCAGGACATCAGATTTATATTGATACTTATTTACAAAACTTTTTGTTTATAAGAAGACAGCAATATCCTGATACCAAAGCTGAACAATGTCACCACAAGAAAAAGAAAAATACAGAGCAATTTTCCTTATGAGTATAGATGCAAAGATCTTCAATGAAATATTAGCAAAAAATGTCCAGCAGCATACTAAAAATGTTATATCCCATAGCCATGTGAGTTTTATCCCAGAAATTCAGGGTTGGTTTAACATTTGAAAATTGTTTAATAATACATTGTGCCGATGATGTAAAAAAAAAAAAAAAAATCACATGACCATCTCAGTAGATGCAGATAAAACATTTCACAAAAGCTAACAAACTATCATCATTAAGAACATTTAAGAAATTAAAGATAGAAAGGAACTTCTCTAACCTGATAAGGGGTATCTCTGAAAAACTCATAACATCATCCTTAGTGGTGAAAAACTGAATGCTTTATAACTAAAACCAAAAAATCAAATCCACTGATGTCGAGTTGATTTTAACTCATATTGGGCCTGTAGGACAGAGTAGAATTGCCCCGCAGAGTTTCCAAGGTACACCTGGTAAATTAAAACTGCCAACATTTTGGTTAGCAGCTATACCATCTAACCACTACACTGCCAGGGTTTCCTCTCTAAGAATAGGAAAAAGAAAAGGATGTCCTTCTTCACTGCTGCTATTTAACATTGCATCATACATTCTGGTCAGAGCAATTAGTCAAGAAAAAGAAATAAAAGGCATTCAAATTCAAAAGAAGGAAGCAACACTATCTCTATTTACAGATGACATGATCCTATGTACAGGAAATATCAAAGAGTCCACAGAATAACTTACAAGGGCTGAAAAACAAATAAATTTAGCAAACTTGCAGGGTACAAGGCAACTCACACAAATCTATACACCAGCAATGAACGTTCTGAACAGAAGTTAAGGAAACAGTTCCATTTGTACATCATCAAAAAGAATACAATATCTATTAATAAATGTAACCTGTACAGTGATTTACTGCTGAATGCTACAAAATACTGCTGAAAAGAATTAAAGAAGAATTAAATACATGGAAAGATAATTTGTGTTCATGGATTGGAAGACTTAATATAGCTAAGTTGGCACTGCTGTCCAAGGCTACTTACAGATTCAATGCAACACTATCAAAATGCCAACAACTTTGTATGTGTGTGTAAAAATAGAAAAGCTGATCTTTAAATATTTATGGAATTTTGAAGGACCCCCAAAGAGCCAAAACAATCTTGAGTATCAGAGCAAATTTGGAGAACTGATATTTCTCAATTTCAAAAATTCTTACAGTAATCAATACAGTGTGGTACTGGTTAAAGAATAGATATATAAGCCGATAGAATAGAATCGAGAGTTCAGAAATAAACTCACGTACGTAGTTATGAACATTAATGGCAAAAAGAATAGACTCTTCAAATGTGGTAATGGGAAAACTAGGCATCCACAAGGCAAAAGAATGAAGCTGAATATATATCTTACTCTACATAGGGAAAAAATAGATATAGACTCAATATATGAGCTACAATTATAAAGCTCTTAAGGGTAAATTTTCATGGCCTTGAATTTGGCAATGGAATACTCAGATACCAGACTCCACAAGAAATGAACAAATAAAAAAAAAAGATACACTGAACTTCATCTAAATTTTAAAAAAGACAGCCTGTTGAATATGAGAAAGTGTTTGGAAATGTATCCGCTGAAGGTCTAGTATTCAGGCTGTCTAAAGAGCTCTTAAAATTCAACAACAGAAAGACAAACAACTCAATTCAAAAAGGGGTAAAGGATTTGAATAGACATTTATCTACAAAAGATAAATGGCCAACAAGCACATGAAAAGATGTTCAACATCATTAACCATTAAGGAAATGCAAATCAAAACCACAACAGCTATTACTTTAAGTCCATTAATAGGGCTATTAAAAACAAACAACACCAATACAGACAGTAACAACTGTCTGAGAGGATATGGAGGGATTGTAGCACACGTACATCGACCAGGGAACACAAAATGATGTAGTCACTGTGGAAAATCATTTGATGGTTCTTCGAAAAGTTAAACATCGAATTACCATAGGATCCAGAAATTTCATTCGTAATTATATCGTCAAGAGTTGACATATCCATATATGTAATACATGTACTTGTTCATACTAGTACTATTCAAAATAGCCAAAAAGTAAAAGCAATCCAAATGTCCATCAATAAATAACTGAATAAACAATTTGTGATATAAACATACAATAGAATATTATTCAGCTATATGAAGGAATGAAGCATTGAATGAGCCCTGATAAGATTACGCTAAATGAAAGAACCCAGTCACAAACAATCACACATTGCTTGATTCTTTATATATGAAATATCGAAAATATCTAAATCTACAGAGACATAAAACAGATTGATAATTGTCAGGGCTGGTTGTAAAGGGAATAGGGAGTGACTGCCTAACGAGAGTGGTGTTTTCTTTTCTAAGTGATGCAAAATGTTTTTGAACTATGTATAGGTGGTTAGTGAACAGTGTAAGGAACCTTCATGGTGCAGTGATTAAAGCAATAGGATGCTAACCAAAATATTGGTCATTTAAAGTCACCACCTGCTCCTGAGGAGAAAGATATGATTGACAGCTTCTGTGACGTTTATAGCCTTGGGAACCCTACAGAGCACTTCTGCTATGTCCTGTAGGATCGCTGTCAGAGTCTACTTGATGACAACGAGAATGGTTCTTGTGGTTTCTAATTGTGCAGTACTGTGGATGTGCTTAATGCTATTGAATTGCATGCTTTAAACTGATCAATTTTATGTTACGTTACTTTCACTTCAATAATAAAATATGTCAGGAATGTGGCTGGATAATAGACTAGACAATTTGAAATAAAAAAAATATGGATTGAGCTGTGAATGTGAGTTGTAGATTATTTCTAACACACAATGTGCCCTTACATGTATTTTATTTCTGGTAAAATGATGGGTTAACAAATAAATGACACATGAATTGTGCTTTATCAAATCAACATATATCTTGGCCAAATTTTAGGAAAAATATTCACTTGATACTGAAAAATTATTTTGGTAAGGGAGAAGATATAATTCTATCTGAGAGAAATGTAGTCTTCAAATTAACTAACAAACACTTGGCTTGAGTTACTAATATATCTCCTTGGAAAACAGTAGAAAAATATTTCTCTTAACATTTACAAAATAAAACCATTACAATATGAAAATATTATAAATGTTTAGATATTTAAAATCATAAAATAACATGTATTTATAATCAAATAGTGTATCCAAATTACAAAACTATTAATATAGGTTTCATCAGCATATTTTCATTACCCCTCTTAATTGCATATCATGGCTCCTAATAGCTTTAGACTCACATCATCATCTCACTAAGCAAGGGGTCAGTCTACAATAAGGGGCAGACTTTCACCAGTCAAAGTCAAAGTCATCGCTGTCAAGTCAATTCTAACTCATAGGGACCCTGTGGTTTTTCTCCAGTACTCTAGAAATCTTTTTTCCATCACCAAATCAATCAACTTCTATTCACACCACCATGGTAAACATGAAAGACAAGCAACTAGAGAAAAACAAGACAGTTTGGTGAAAGAAACCAAACAAAAACTAAGCCCATTGCCACTGAGTCAATTTCAGCTCATAGAGACTCCATGTGATACAGAATGGAACTGTGCTTCCATGGAGATGTCTTGGCTATAATCTTTAAGGAAGGAGATCACTGGGCTCTTCTTCTGGGGTGCTGTCTCTGGTGGGTTCAAACTACCTACCTTTAGGTTAGTAATTCAGAGCAGACCATTTGGTGCAACTGAGGGACTTTGGACAGAGAAGGGAGAAATAAATATGAAGAATATAACAGAATACTGAATCATACAGTGCCAGAAGTTGGGAGAAGAAATAAATCAGTAGGGTATGATATCTGAGGATAACTAGAAAGGCTAGGCAGAGCCAGAAGTATGTGGACTGGCTGAAGAGGGCAGCTGAACCCCTGCGGTGTTTTCAGCCCACATCTGTACATGTCTGAGAACCAGATGATTACCAGGCATTCCACGGCTTACGAGAAGTACTACCCTTCTTCTCAAGGCGCTCACAATCACTGCATGAGAGCTTTTGACAGACAGGAATATGGCTTGGCTCGTAATTTAGAGAAAAATTGTAAAAGGGAGAGGTGGTGGTCATTAATCTTGAAGCTCTAAGAAAATTTCATTAAACTCCCTATTATGCTGCATTTTTGTCTGTCTTTTAATAAGTTTGTGGCTATAGTAGCTAGAACTTGAGTAGTTTCACTGTGTCTTTCAAAAGGTATTTTCTTGCCAATTTGTGTGGAAGCCAAACCCCAGAGGTGGGGATTCCTTAGTTTCTAATGCTTGCAAAGTACTGGTAGTGGCAGAAATGAAAGGTGTCAGCTAATCTGTATGTAATCCTGTTTTCACTACCTCATCTGGAGGTGACCCCTTTGATGAGGGAGGTATTTTGTATTTATTCATTTAGAAATTCCTTTATATAAACACACACACACACACACACACACACATTGCATTTTACTCATGTAGCTTGTATTGAACATATTCTGCATTCTGACCACAGAGTAATTTAAAATGAAATGTATTCCAGAAAATTGGTCTCTTCGTGCCTCGTGGACCTTGCAGAATTTCCCTTCCTGTTTCTTGACTGATGCAATAGATTTTTCTTTTTCTTTTTCTTTTTTCAGGAGAGCCGAACATGTTTTCCTAGTAGTTAGCTCTCCAGTCTAGGCAGCATCAGAATCACACGTCTTCTGCTTTCACTCCCTTTGGAGAATTTCGTTGAAATACAGCTCCAGCTCATCCTCTTTTCATGGGGTCGGGGGAGGAATAACCTGTTGCCAAGAAAGCTGCATGCCCCCTCCTGAATCAGCCTTCTCTACTCATTCTAAGAGCCACAGTCCTGGGCTACAGGACATTAACATGAAAGGTGTCTCCAGTGTAATGAGCTCCGTTTGGCTAACCGTGTATCTTTAAGCCCTTTCTCTGGAAAGTCTCATTTGAAGAAGAGTGTTTAAAATGGTTGCATCTTAAACAGTTTGCAGACTGCAAAAGCCAGAAGGAGTTAAGAACAATCTTTGAAATAGGGTTGGATAGGTAAGGGGCACAGGAAAGAATAATAATAATAATAAACTCAAATATTTTGAAGGTGTTTAAGTCTGCTTATTACATGTCATTTTTTTCTTCAAGATAACTGGTTGATATATGGTTGAACTTCTGAAATAATGCCAGCTGAAACGTAAAATAATCAGAATTTTCCTGCCCCATTCTATTTGAATAAACCTTATTACACATTGCTTTTACCCATGACTAGGTTATTACAGTGCAGAGTCAATATCGTTCACATGATTCAGATTAAATTACAGCAGTACAGGTCTCGTCTCTTTCTTTTCTTTCTCTCCTGAACATAAACTCACTGTGATTTTCGTTTGGCTGGCATTTGCTCCTTTGACTTTTTCTCCATATTCAGGAGATGATGTATGCTCCAAACACATAACATTATCAACTTTAAGGGCTGCAATTGATTGAATATTTTGACAAATATACCTCTCTAATTCCTGAAGCCATATGGACGTGCAGGATGCCATATGGAATAGAGTACTCTGCTTCATGAAATGATCCAAAAGCATTTTTTTTATTAGCAGTTATTTCCTTGAACTGAAAACTGATTAGATTTTGAATATTCCATCATGGGGGATAGTAATCTAGCCAACTATACATTCTTAGCAGCATCTTTAGCAATGGAAGTATATTGCTAACATAGAAGTCCTTGATAGGGATCACCACACTTTTAAAAAGTTAGCAAAAAGGTTACTTCTATCTTCTTTGTATATCTAGTAGGAAGCTGAGTGCAGAAAGAAACAGAAAACCCTGCACTAGCTCTTGCAATCAACAAGAAATATTACGTTATCTTCTATAACAAGAAGTCTCAATGCATGGCAGTTAAAGAGTTGGTTAAGTAGAGACAGAACTGTGTCACTGAGAGTTGACGTTCTTTTCATCTTCCACTCTGTTCTATCTGCCTGGCAGCTTGATCCTCCAGAGAGCAGCCCTCATGGCTACAAGATGGTGTTGGTGGCAACCTGGAAGTGACATCCACACACGAGTGTCCAATGACACACATAAATCATCTCTTCCTGACTGTCTCTTTCACAAGAAGAAAACCTTTCAGGAAAGTAACTCAGTCAGCACCGCCGCACAGCTCATCCTGATTGGTGTCACATGTTCTTTCCAAATCTAAGCATATGCAAGGGAGCTGGGCTTTCCATGACTGGTCTGGGGAAGCCTGTAGCTGTAGGAAAAAGAGTGAGATCCTGAATCAAATCAGTATTCTGCTAGAAAGGAAGAAGGAGGCGTGCCACAGCACAGCAATCACAGAAGCAATAATGTTTCCTACACACTTGCGGTATTTCTTTGTATTCAGAAAATCAGCTAGGCCAAACCCCCTCCACCAAACCTTCCCAGTAAATTCTTTCACAGGGAGGATATAGATGGAATCATCCCCAGAAAAGTACTTAACTGAATTCACAGGTAGTCAATGCTTGGTACATCTTGAAATTGGTCTTTCCAGGACTACAATGTCGATTTCTTAGAAAGTATTCTGCTGAAAATCGAGATTGTAGGAATTGTTTCTTCTTTTGTTACAAAATATCTGTAGGAGCGTATTCAAGTCACTTACCTCTAATCTGCAATTACTTTTCTATTTACAGGATGGAATGTTATTTGAACATCTTCTATAAAGTACTAATAAAGAGGAAAACATAAAATTGAGGACACTCATTATACTAGATACAGGAGCTTTTCTAGGTTGAGAAAGAATAACACATTCCATGTAGTTTAAGACATGGATACTCTAGCTCACGTTGATTTCCTTAAGCGAAATCCTGAAGTTTTTTTATTGTTTTTTTTTCATAATTGCAGATAGTTTGGACTGGACTCTCTTTCTCAGAGAGATATTGGTGGTTCAGTGGTAGACTTATCACCTTTCATGTGGAAGACTGGAGTCCCTAGTCAGTCCTATATACATTATATGTAGGGAACAACTGTCTGTCACTGGTGGATTGCATGTTGCTGTGATGTTAAACAAGTTTCACTGGTGTTTCCAGACTAAGAAGGATTAGGAAGAGAGACCTTGTGGTATACTTCTGAAAATCAACTAATGAAAATCTTGTAACTCACAATATTCTGATTACAATCTAGCATGGGAATGGCTCAGGACCAGGCAGTATTTAGTTCAATTTATTGGGGTGCCATGGATTGAATTGTGGCCCCCCAAAATATGTATAGCCATGTGCCTCGCCATGATTCCCAATATGTTGTGATTGTCCTCCATTTTAAGAATTGGGAACCTCACACCATCAAGAAAGCAGCACCGGGAGAAGAGCACATCCTTCAGATCTGGGGTTCCTGTGCCAAGATGCTCCATGGACAAAGACTGATGCAATACCAGACTGTCCTCCAGAGCCGACATGGGGGAGAGCCTTCCCCTGGAGCAGACATCCCGAATTTGGACTTGTAGCCTACTAGACTATGTAAGAATAAACTTTCCTTTGTTAAAGCCATCCACTCTGTGGTATTTCTGTTAGAGCAGCACTAGCTGACTAAAACCAGGAGTCATCAAGAGTCAAGAACCAACTTGATGGCAGCTAACAGCATCTTTCTCAGAGGAAATGAAAAAAGCGTAGCATTTGCAATCTCTAGTATCTGTGAAAACTCGTTCTCTGACTTAGCATGTGAACTACAACCAAATACGTTATCAGAGGTACAGAGTTTTTATCCGCAAGGTGGGAGTGGTAGGGAATAGTACTCACCAATTTTTAACTCACATTTAGCTCTGTGATTCTAAGATTCTCGGTCGATTCTCCATACACTTCAGATAAAAAAGGAAACCACCGTTGTTCGACCAAACCTCGAAGCCGTGATCATTTAAAAGAATAGGAGACTATAGCCTCTGCAAATATAAGAATAGAATTGAAAGTTTAGGCAAACTACATTTCACAATAGATGCCATTCCAGAATATGTCTCTTAAGCTCTTTTTTTCCTCAAACAGTAAAAGCTTTTTTTTCTTCTTCTTTTTTTTAGTGTACAATATCTGACTTTCTTCTCTTTTGCTACAAAATATTTTCTGGAAAGAAGTCTGTGTTTTCAAAGTAGCTGTACACAAAATTGGAAGGCATTAGAGTTTAAGCACCATTTTATTTTTGGCTTTCCTTCTTTAAGACTCGATTATACTTCCACAACTAGAATCTAAAGTCAGAGAATGTCTTGTTTCAGTGTGTACATACAAGAAAAAGGGAACATAATGTTTATATCCTCTGTACATATCATCTCCTCTCATTGTTTTGTTCACAATTCGTTCTGATTCATTTTTGTCTTGTGTATTAAAATTCTTTTCTCCCATTAACACCCTTTCTTTCAGAAAGCTGCAAATGCACGTAATTAAGTAACATTTTTTGATCACTAACTCCTGAAATATTCATTATTAACCTGCTGGCTATGCTTGTCTCTTTTTATATTTATATAATCAATTAATTAACTCTTTTCTAATAAGTACATTTTCAAATGATTCATTAATACCATTCAGGTTTCAACTTGTCTGTTTCTTCTTTCTGTGTTTAAAGGAACTGCTTTTTGTTAATCAGGATCTCTCTCACCTTTTAATTTTCCAGTAGGGTGAAAGCAGTGAGAAGAGTGAACATTGGACTATTGGTCTAATTTTCTAGAAAAGTAAATGATGGTATTTTTAGAACTTAAAGAGAGGACTTGTGCTAAAAATAACTGTTTCAGAGTAGAAACCTACTAGATACATGGTCCAGACGTTAGTTCTAGGCTATCTGTGGGAGCAGGTTACTGCTAGATCCAAATAATCTAAGAATGTTGCTTGTAAATGACATTTGAATTCTAATTTTATTTGATGAGACCCATCTACCAGTTTTTCACAAGCGATTAATATAAACAGATCTTGTACAATGTCCAAGTTCTAATTTTCAATATTAGAAAAAAATTGGGTCAAGGCTAGTAGGTAGTTGTGTCTGGTTGCAAGTATGAGCCAGCATCATTCAATGAGCTTTGACAATTTGATATCAGGATATTCAGCACCTATAAAGCATTGTAAGCAGCCTGGAGTTATCAAGAAATAGCCAAGATACATTTGGTTCTATATAGCTTTGTAGACCAAGATACGTAAAATGTGTCATTATTTTTAGTAACAAGTTACTTGCCTTTGGTAATTTTACTCAACTAACACAAATTTTCAAAAAGGCAGCAGAGAACTTGGCAACAGTTCTCAAAGTGTTCTTAGCCTTTGAGTTTTTCTTAAATGACTAAATTACTATAGAAAATTCATTCCATGCTTGTTTACTCCACAAAAGCCCTTAGCTGGATAGCTTTAAAAAATTAATAAAAAATTGGAAATGGTTACGGTGATGTCAAAACCTGCAGTTGATTTTCCTAAACAGGAGTTTCCACCTATGTAAAATTAGGTGAAATTTTATACTGATTTCCTTATTATAAGGAATTACACTGCTGGAAGTGAATCTGAGACTGGTGTCAGCATGCACTGTGAAAGAATCCACTTGAAGTCAGCTAGAACCCATGTTTCAAATTTTAAAGAAATATGTCCATACTGAGAAAGCAGCCTTGACCTTGTGCTTCTGCTGTGTATCAAGAATACTTCTAATTTTTAAAAGATGTGTATATGCCTAAAATTTCATGGGTTGTGCTTACATTGTCTTCCCTTATTACATATACTCATTTAATAAATATTTGTTGAGCATACGCGGTATACTAGACATTTATGTTTAAATCCAGGAAGACAAATGAGCAAAAAAAAAAGAGAGAGAGAGAGAAAGATATCAGATACAGAAAAGTGCTAAAATAAAAAGAAGAAAAAGATGGATGAAATACAAAGTACACATGCATTTTAGTTTCAATAGTGTATCAGTTCCAATTGTGTGGCTAAACTTTGGATGAAGTGACAGAAGAGATGACCTTTGGCTGAAACTTGAATGACAAAACTGAACAAGCCACTGGAAGATGTGGACAAAGTGTTTTCCAAGAGAAAGAAACAGTAGGTGTAAAGATCCGAAGAGTAGGAAAAAAGTTAATGTAACCAAGGGACAGCAAGAAGGCCAGGGGGATAGGAAAGCTATAATGGAAAGGGAAGCATGATAGAAGAGAAAGACAAAATGAGAATCAAGATCTATGTTTAATATGAAAGTTTAACATGATTCTAAGAGTGGGTCAAAGGGAACTGTCGGAAGTATTAGGAAGGAGAGTACATGATCTAAGTTGTATATTTAAGAACTATTCTGGTTTTTGTGGGAAAATTATACTCCAAAGCAAAACGAATGGCATCAGTTCAAAGACCATTGCATGTTACTGGGTCAAGAAACAATGGAAGCTTGGACTTGGGTGGCACAAATGCAGTTGATAAGACACTCAAGGAGTCAGGCTCCACACTAAAAACATTTTCCAAAAAGAATTCCTGATGAGCTGAATGCGAGAAGGGAAAGCCATCATGTATGATTCGGGAGCTTTGGGCTTGTGAGATTGCTTGTATGGTTGGTTGATATGGGGAAGGCTGGAAAGGGACCCTGGTAGGGAGTGAGAAATCATGAACTCTTCTTTGTAAATACTAATTTTGAGGTGCAAATTAGACATCAGTGTACATATCTCAAGTAGGTAGTTAAATGTGTTACTATGGAGACATAGGAAAGAATTTGTTGTTAGGTGCCATTGAGTCAGTTTTGACTCATAGCACCCTATGTACAACAGAACAAGTCACTGCCTGGTCCTGCACCACCCTCACAACTGTTGCTGTGTTTGAGCCCGTTGTTGCAGCTACTGTGTCAGTTAATCTCATTGAGGGTCTTCCTGATTCTCCCTGGCCATCTACTTTACCAAGCATGTCCTTCTCCAGGGATTGGTCTCTCCTGTTAATATGTCAAAAGTTCATGAGATGAAGTCTTGTTATCCTCCCTTCTAAGGAACATTCTGACTGTACTTAGTCCAAAACAGATCTGCTTATTCTACGGTGATTCATGGTATATTCAATATTCATCACCAGCACCACAATTCAAAGGCATTAATTCTTCTTTGGTCTTCCATATCCACTGTGCAGCTTTTGCACGCATGACGTGATTGTGAACAGCATGGCTTGAATCAGGCACACTTCAGGCTTCAGGGTGATATCTTTGCTTTTCAACATTTTAACATGATCTTTTGCAGCAGATTTGCCCCATGCAATGTGTCTTTTGCTTTCTTGACTGCTGCTTCTAAGGCACTGAGCACGGGTCCAAGAAAAATTAAATCCTTGATGACACTGATCTTTTTTCCATTTATCATAATCCTGTTTATTTGTTCAGTTGTGTGGATTTTTGTTTTCTTTATGCTGAGGTGAAATCCATACAGAAGCCTGCCAACTTTGACTTTCATAAGTAAGTCACTTCCTCTTTGCTTTCAGCAAGCAAGTTTGTGTTATCTGCATATCGCTGATTTTTAATGAATCTTTCCCCAGTCCTTACACTGAGTTCTTCATATAGTCCAGCATCTCAGATTATTTGTTCAGCATACAGATTGAATAAGTGTGTTAAAAGAATGTAACCCTAATACACAAGTTTTCTGATTTTAAACAATGCAATGTCCTCTTATTCTGTTCAAGTGACTGCTTTTGGCCTAGGCACAGGTTCAGTATGAGCACAATTAAGTGCTCTGGAATTCCCCCTCTTCACAATGTTATCCGTAAATGGCTATGATTCAAGCAGTCAAATGCCTTTGCAGAGTAAACAAAACATCTGGGAGTTAGCAGCATATAGATAAAAAAAATGCACACCATAGCACACTTAACACTAGTTGGGAAGTGAAGTGTAACCACACAACAAATTAGGACTGTGACTGAGGAAGTACAGACTGCAAGAAGGTAGCACAGGAAGTTAAGAAACAGTGACTAAGAAAAATGTGAAAAGCAGGGCCATATCACACCACGGAGGTTAAAGAAAGAAGGAGGAAGTGATTCAAGGTGTCAAAAAATTCATCAAAATAAAATAGTGATCAGCAATGTGGCAACAGGAGACTTACTGATGCCATGATTAGAGCAGTTTTAGTGGATTACCAAAAAATCAACCGCTATAGAGCCAATGTCAACCCATAGCGACCCTTTAGAGGCGGACAAAAACTTGATGGAAGTGACTTACAGTGAGAAAACGATGCAAGAAATGGAGACAACACTGTCAACTTTTGAGAGATTTTTACTTATTTTTTTCTTCTGGTCTGTTTTTGCTAGGAGAAAAAACAGAAAAGTGAAAAGGAAATATAGATTATGTATAGATTAAGAGAGCTTTGTTTTCATTGTTTGAAGCCCCCGCATTGTGGTAGATCACTGTGTACACTGATGGATGATTAATGATGCACTCGAAAGTTTCTTCCTCATCTCTTCCTCTCCAAGGAAGAAAATAAAACTAAGTGACCCAGAGGAAAACCATACTGCATTGAGTATCAAAAGAAACGTTGCCATCTTTTCATCACAAAATCAATCTCTAAGCTGCAGTTACATGGCTGTTCAGAAATGTTGGTGAAGACAATAGATAGACTTGGGAGACTGGGGTCCTTAAGTAAAGAAAGGAATGCTGAGGCCAAGCTTACAGTAGCTCAGAATCATGTAAAATGATACACAAAACTCCCAAGTAAATTTAACCAACAAAGAAAGAGTTTCTGGTTAAGTTCTTTCATTCATTCATATATTCAACCAATAATACAGATATTAAGCACCAAGAATGTACAGTTCAGTCTGCTAACTACTGACTATAAGATTGAAATAGACATGAATACATATAGCATTATGTTGGATAAAAATTCTGTAACAGTATGTATAGAAGGCTTACAATTAGGTTTGCAAACTCATCCTGGAAAAAGTGCTACATATCTCACTGCTAAATATCACTATGGTCACCTTTAAAGTACTCCCCTTGGGAAGCGATGCACCAATGCCACCATCTAGTCCACCCTTCAAAGCAATTTTGAAACTCTCGAATGGCCATCAGAGCTGTCACTGTATTACACATGACATCCTGAATGTCATCAAAATGTCTCCCTTTCAGTATTTCCATTATCTTCAGGTAAAGAGAAAAGCCATTGAGGATCAGATCAGCTGAGTAGGGAAGGTGTTCCAATACAGTTATTTGTTTACTGGCTAAAGACTGCTTGCCACCATGCCAACTGTGCTCAAAGACCATTCCAGAAAGAGCTCCAAAAAATTGCTTTGAAGAGTGGACTAAGTGCTGGTGTTGGTGCATAGCTTCCCAGGAGGAGTACTTCAAAGATGACTGTAGTGATATTCAGCAATGAGGTATGTAGCACTTTAACAATTAAATTCACAGACTAAATTGTCGGACCTCGTATGTCCTAAAGTTGCATTTGAAATACTTGGATTTGCTCTAAATGTTTAGTTGTAAGGGTGATCATTGTTGGCATTTAACACATGAAAGGTGGGAAATTCAACCCATGAAAGACTTTGGAAAATTCATTGTTCTGAATCTGAATAATGAACCTCAAAAGTAAACTTCAAGATGGAAATTATGTACTATCTGGACTGTGAAGCTTCATCTACTTAAAATCCTTAACATATACAACAGGTGAGAGCTATGCTCTTCATTCTTACACTCATTTGCGCAATACATGCTGTCTAGGTGTCCAGCGCTGAGAAGAGGACATGACATTATTCAGCCTGCCTTCAGGGAGAACCTCAGAAATCATTGACTGTCCATTGTGATGCAGATTGAAGCCACATTTCCAAAAATGGAAAAGTGAAAAGCTCTTTCAGCTTCTATAAGTAAGAAATGGAGAAAATAATTACAGACAACTTTTGTGGTATTTTTTATTTATTTCTTCCTTTGGTCTGTCAGTCTGTTTTTACTATGAAGAAGAGCAGAGAAGCAAGGAGGAGGTCTAGACTAAGAGAGAGGTTAGTGTGCCTTGTTTGAATGTGAGCAGAGAGTCTATGGAGATAGTCCTATTGGCAGGGACCATAAATGACCCTGAGTGTTAGTTCCGGAATTAATTGGGGGAACTTCAGGAACTCTTTGTCACTCTGCGATTATCGGTGTCTGTGATGTACCTATTACAGATTCTGTGGCATTTGCTGATGGTGTTTTCTTTTAAACAAGTTCTCTGCTGAAAAATAGAACAGTTGCTCGTGAGAGAAAGAGATGCACAGTTCAAGAACCTTACCAAAAGACCTGAAGTGATAGTCTGTCAGCCTCAAGGAACCTCTGGGAGCGTAGCTCCTAGACCTGCTACTGTCCCTGACCAGAGTCAAATCTGCAGACAAGAATGGACTGGACTCAGGGACACAATGTGACCATACGGTATGTGTACTTTATGGTTCTAGGCATTTACAAGAGGCTGTCTTAGTGGCCTCTTCCTAGATAGGAGAAAAGAGGGTTGGAGGTACAGATGTTTGCTAAGAGGGTACTAGACATATAGAGTGACAAGGAGAAATGTGCTGTCATCAGGTGGGGAGAGCAGGGGGAGCTGCAGATACGTGGGCATGCAAAACCGATTTGGATTGTATGTCTTCACTTAATCACAATAGATAAATATAAAAATAAAAATAAAACAGTTGCTGATGTATAAGTGTTTAGATATAATTACACCCTTGATTATGGAATGTTTAATCAGAAAACCTACATTGCTAGAGCCATGGAAAATACTAAATAGTGAGGCATAGGGCCAAACCACAGAGATATATTTGTAAATAATATGAGCAAGTTTTTTCTGTAATAGACAACTTCCAATCTGGAAGTTTCTGTTCTCTACTAAAAACCACAAAGTTTCTCCATAGTCTTGTGGTACTCTCCACACAAACAAAAAAGAAGCATTTCTATATCATAACTGGATGCTGCAATTAGCAGATGTTCCAGAGCTACCTTTTGAAGAGTGTTACACTACCGTAGTTTCCAGAATTACACAGATGTGTGCAGAGGCTAAGAGAAATAGCAGGGATAAAGCTGTAGAAATAACTACTCTGGCCTCAAAGTATAAGTAAACCAAAATGCTTTGTTGTTTGGATAACCACTGTGGTAGAAAACCACGAGCATTAGTGGAGAAAGACATTGAACACAGTGAAATCCCAAAGAAAACTGCCAGTGTGTAGCCAGCATGATGTCAGTTAGAAAGACACAGAAATACAGGACAAAGAGAGACACAGCTTCTTTAGTGATTATTTTCTAAGTTTTATTCAAATGGAGAAACATGAAAACTTAACACAAGACTCACACTGCTATTTCTGTCTAATATTCAAGAATATTTGTTCTTTATGTATGTATTACCTTTACTGATAGTACTGTAAGTAAATTGCACTTGTGTGTATCTATACTTTTCTTTCATACTAGTTGTATACTTTCATTTGATGCCTTTTATATATCCCATTATTTTTTATCATTATAATAACCAATGGACATAATGAATAAGATTATTCAAAACTCTTATTATTCAATGAATGTCAGAGGAGGTCAACTAAATAATAACCAAAAAATATATAGGTCCATTATATGGGCATGGATTTAGTTATCCTCAAATATGCTTCTTAAAAATTATAACCCTGGCTCAAATCAACACTATTTCATTTTATAAAGTATTTTTTATGTTTACAAAGAATCTTATTATTTTCTTAAGTATAACTGTTATTGAAATATATTCATACTATAGGAAATTTCTTAGATACCAACCCATTGAAAACTTGGAAATTAAAGATATATTGAATTAATATAGTCTATTATTTAGTTGGAAACCTTGCTGGCATAGTGAGTTAAGTGCTACATTTGCTAATCAAAACGTCAGCAGTTCAAATCTTCCAGGTACTCCTTGGAAACTCTATGGGGCAGTTCTACTCTGACCTCTAGGGTTGCTATGAGTTGGACCCAATTCAACAACAATGGGTTTGGATTTTTTGGTTATTATTTAGTTGACCTCCTCTGACATCCATTGAATAATAAGAGTTTTGAGTAATCTTATTCATTATATTCATTGGTTATTATAATGATAAAATATAATGGGGTATATAAAAGGCATCAAATCAAAGTATCCAACTAGTATGAAAGAAAAGTACTAAGAGAATTTTTAATGTAAAAGTCAAGCAAACAGGAAAGCATTATACTTAAAAAACTGAAATATTATCTATGTCAGATGTTCTTTTGAGCTTCCTAGTCACCAGGGGGGAAAAAAAAAAACAAAACAAAACTCAAGCCCATTGACATAGAGTCTCCAACTCATGGCAAACCTGTAAGACAGAGTAGAAGTGCCCGTTAGAGTTTCCAGGGAGTGCCTGGTGAATTCCAAACTGCCAATCTTTGGGTTAGCAACCACAGCACTTAAGCAGTAATCCACCAGTGCTTCCCTAGGACAAAAGTAGATATACAAAATGGTTATCTGATGTTTTAGACTAATAATATGTAATTAATATCACTTCAAAGTCTCACATGTCATTATTTAAATATGAGCCTCTGAGATGTAAGGTTAGGAAGATTTTAAATGTTTTCTAGAAGACAGATGTGTTTGTTATATGTCTGTTTTCTTTTTCATCCACTGCTAACTGTTCTTTGGTTATAATATTCAGGAACAGAGAGCCACTCACCCTTGCTTAAGTCAAAGGGTGGGGTGGAAGCAAAATGAAAGTTAATCTTACTGATTCCTGAAGATAAGAGATGAACATTGCTGGAACTACAAGGCCTGTTATCCAATGTGATAACAAAGATTGATGACTTCACATAGTGTTGCTCATCTCTGAGTCTCTCTTTTTTTTGTGACTTCTTCACTCTACTCTGTGCTTCTAGTTGTACATTTTTCTTTCATTCTCAGTTAGTGTCCTCTTGTTCATCAGCTATGCTTAGCTGAAGAAGTCTACCTCCATGGAAAGTCTAAGTGACTTTTCAACTCAAGTATTTGTGTGTCTCTTAGTTCATATTTCTGAGAGCCAATAGTTTTCAACTGCGACTGGGGCCAGGGGTTGGAGGTCACTGGGAAGTGGAGTTGTCTCTTTAGGGACTATAGAAAGGACAAGAATAAGACATACTCGGGGTCGTTACGAGTTGGAATTGACTTGAAGGAAATTTGAAGGCAGTGCAGGACAAAGAAGGTAGGTTTTGGAAGTTAGGTTAATATTATCCTGTTTCTGAATACCTCCAACACACTTTTGTAGCAAATTGATTCAGTGTTGTAGTATTTTTGAATCTCTAGATTCTGTGTCATGGCCCCCCAAAATGCGTGTAGCCATGTTCCTGGGCCATGATTCCCAGTATTTTATGATTGTCCTCCATTTTGTGATTTTTCCTGTTATATGTTAAACAATTAGGGTGGGACTGTAAATCCCTTTATAAGATCATCTCCCTGCTCCACTGTAAAGGCAGTATGGCTTGAACCACTCTTAATTCTTTCATCCTACAAGAGATAAAAGAAAAGGAAAAAAAAACAGAGAATTGGGAACCCTGCACTATCAGGAAGGAAGCACCGGGAGAAGAGCCCGTCCTTCAGACCTGAGGTTCCTGTGCCAAGGTGCTCCCTGAACAAAGACTGATGTAATACCGGACTTTCCTGCAGAGCCGACAGTGGAGAAAGCCTTCCCTTGGAGAGGACATCCTGAATTTGGACTTGTAGCCTGCCAGAATAAACTTTCCTTTGTTAAAGCCATCTACTGTGTGGTATTCCTGTTAGAGCAGCACTAGCTGACTAAAACACTCTGAATATGAGATTTACCTGGTCTGTGGGGTCTGAGATGTGTTATGACATGTCGCAAGCCAGCAGAAGACCTGCTTAGTGTTCTGGACAGCCTGTAAGAAAAAGTCAAAATTATCTTTCAAAAATGCTTTATTGATGGTTTACTGTATGGTGTATGGTAGGCTTTGCCCTAGGTTCTGGAATCACGGAGATAAATAAAATATAATCTTTATTCTTAAATAATTCCTACTTCTGTGAAATGCACCTAGATGGTAAGTATAGAGTAATGTGGTTAAACACTGTAAAAGGAAGAGGGATGAAGTTCCATGGGATGACAGGAAGAGGAGATGTAATTCACAATTAGGAAAAACATCACTGCTGTTATGCGTATTAGTGGAGAAAAACTCAAAGAACAATTCCTGAACAGCTATTGAGGATAAAATGTTAATAGAGGATTTTGATGTTTCCTATTTGCTTTATAATGATAGTAGTGTGGATCTTACCTTTCTTATGGCTCTGAATCAAGACCTTGATGTCTGAAAGCACCTAAGTTAAGTTATAGCAACTAGACTATTTCTATCTCCCACTCAAAAGAAAACACATACTGATAGGGACAGTCAGTCAAGAGATAAGGCTGCAGAGGGGGTGGGCGAAGAAGGCTTTGGGTCAGAGTCTAGCCATATGTCACCATCCACACAGGCCCAGCTTTCCAACAGTGCTTCACTAATAATGGCATTTTAATGACCAGCATTGCTTATCCCTGATTTGGATTCCTACACTCCAACTAGACATGGAATAAGAGACATGCCACCAAACTTATCTAGCACTGTAATGTCCATCATCAGCATAAATGGTGACATAACTCACTAGTCTCTAAAGTTGTGGGACTTTCTTTTTCCTGATAGTGTACCTCATCTCATCAGATTATTAAAAAAATCATCCTCTTAGATATAGATTTACTTCTTTATTAAAAATTACAAGGAAGTACCACTGCTTTATTACTACCACCGAGTCAATTCTGACTCTTAGCAACCCTGTAGGCTGTACTAGAACTGCCCCATAGATTTTCCAAGGAGTGCCTGGCAGATTTGAACTGCTGACCTTTTGGTTAGTACTTAACCACTATGCCACCAGGGTTTCATTCTATACATTATAGAAAACAAAACAACGTGAGGTATATGGGTATGTAAATTATTGGTCATGTTCTAGCTCTTGCCTTGGATGACAAATTATGTACGTTCATTGTGTCATACGAAAAAGGTGTAAGGAAAATGAAAGAGGACCTTGCATGGGCCAAGTTTAATGGAAACTCATCAATTAAAAAATGAAATTAATACAGTTCTGTATATTTGAGTTTCTAAATAAATATGTTTTAAAACAAGAAATAATAATGAACTTCAATGATACGTTTAAATGTTTTCCCACCTGCAACCATACCACTTTATATTATCTGAAAAATAAAACCTGCTTAGGTTATAGTTTAGGAGTCCCTAGGTAGTAAACATGGTTAAGCACTTGAATACTAGCTAAACTATTGGCAGTTTGAATCCCCCAGAGATGCTTCAGAAGGCAATCGTGGTTATCTGCCTTCTTAAGTTCTCAGCCTGGAACACCCTATAGCATGGTTCTACTGTGACCATGTGTGGCTGTGACTGATGAGACCAGACTTGGCAACAACCACCAACAAGGGTGGAATTCAACATTACTGCTATGAGAGGTAAATCCCTCATTTGGATAACGCTCTTAACCATTAATCGATTCACTGCTTTTGCAGGTCACACTTGAAATGTCACGACATGACTAAAAACTGTGCTTGGAGTGAGATACATTAGCTCTCCTTTGACTTTGCTTCACAGGGATTTGTCTTACGAATCTCATTAGAAAAATCAGTGATTTCTTTATGGGGAATCATTTTTAAGGCACATGCCTATTGTGTAGTGGTTAGTCTAGTTAAAATGACATAATCTCATACCTAAATCTACTTAACTCCACACACAGAAGTTCCTAATGTGTTGGGACTTGAGTAAAGCTGCTGAAGACATGATTCCACTTGAACATCTCCTTCTCAAGAATGTGGCAGAAGCTGCAGTGAAATGCAGTCCTGCTGCTTATTGAGATACAGAAATGAATTACATTCTTGGCAGACTTAAGTAGCCACTGTTCTGACTCACCCACGATACTAGCATTGTGACCCTCAAGGCACAGCACCTGAGGAGTTACCGTCTATGGTTATGTTCCTCCTGGCTGGGCTGATCAGTCAAGTGCCCATGGTGAGAATATATCCCTGGGTCTCTGACATTCCGACTGGGTGAGGGTTGGGTAGCAATTCATGTATTAAAATATTAATAAAGCTAATGTCGCCATGAGTCGGATCCGACTCGATGGCACTTGGCTGGCTGTTCTTTTGTTCAAATTGAAAATAAAAATAGATAGGAATTTTTATATTCGTTCCCTGAAGACTTCTTCAAAACTTCCAGATTTAACAGTATTGAAGCTTCTTTGGAGATTAAAAAAAAAGTCCTGGGATTTTATGATTCTACGTTAGCTAACCTGTGCTGTCACAACAGCAACAACGAAGACAATACCGTAAAAGAGTGGACTTAAAACCTGAAAAACTTTTTTTTATTGTGGTTGAGTGAAAGTACACAACCCAAATTAAATTTGTGCACCCACCTATTTGTAGCTCCTTCTGCTCTCCTTGTCTGGTGACAGCACACTCCTTCTTTCCGTTCTATATATGTCATAACCTCTTAACAAACTCCTGTCCCCTCCTCTCCACCCTCTTGTCTCCCTTTAGTAAAAAGGCCAGTAGGACAGTATCCTATGGTCTATAGAACCATAAAATACACACACCGTATGGTCACATTGTGTCCCCGAGTCCAATCCATTCCTGTCCAAAGAGTTGACCTCAGTAATGTTTTCTGGTCAGGGACAGCAGCAAGTCTAGGGGTCATGCTCCCAGAGGAACTCCCAGGCTTTCAGACCATCAATTTCAGTCTTTTAGCAGAGTTCTTGAGGTGCACCCCTCTAAAATCAGAATATTTTAAACTGTTTTCTCACAGTTCTGGGCACTAACATTCAAAATTAGGGCCTCATGATCTCGTCTGTTTCTTCTGTGAGTCCCCCTGCTGGCTTCTGAAGTTGACAGGCAGGCCTAGGTACTCTTTACTTGTAGACCATTTCCTGTGTGTGTATCCGTGTCTACTATGCTCTTTTGATAAGACAACTCCCAAAGCTGGTTAAGTTTGTGATCCACTCTACTCTGGCATAGATTTGTTAGCACGACCAGTGAAACTCCCCACTCCCAAATAGGGTCACGTTCACAGGCATAGAGTTTAGGACATCAACGTATTTTCTTGGGGAACACAACTCAATCCATAACGTAATCCATAATGTCATGAATTGCATTGTTTCCCCCAATAATCTGTATCCACTTAGCTAGACCATAATTCCCAGTACCATGTCATTGTCCACCATTGTATGATCTGATGGAATTATCCTACGTGTGGTAAATTAACCCTGACCTCTGTGATATTAACGAGATAGGACCCAATCTACATTATTAAGTTGAATTTGAGTCAATTTCTTTTGATCAATAAGAGAGACTCAAGCAGAGAGGAGGGGGATCTCATACCATCAAGAAAGAAACACTTGAAGGAAGAGCACATTATTTGGACCCAGAAGGTTTTATACAGGAGAAGACTGATGACAAGGGCTTTCTCCCAGAGTCTACAAAGAGAGAAAGTCTTTCCCTGGAGCTAATTCCTTGAATTAGGACTTCGTGTCTCCTGGAATGTGAGAGAATACTTCCTGTTTGTCAAAACCATTCACTTGTGGTAGTCCTGCCACGGCCACACGAGGTAACTAAGGCAAGAGAGAAATTCCTTCACAGCTCAGTTATGAAGTCACACCTGATGTTCACCCTGCAGCTAAAAGTTGGACAGGCCCATAAAGCAAAACAAGTCTTAAGGAACAGACCATCCCAGACATAGGGACTAGAAGGCAGGAGCAGACAGGACAGCCAGTAATAGGAGACCTGGGATTGAGAAGGGAGACTGTTGGTGTTATAGCGTTGTTACCCAATGTCCTGAAATAACATGTGTACTAAATGATTAATGAGGAACTACTTCATTCTGTAAACCTTCATCTTCAGCACAAACCAAAAAAAGACGCTGATAAAATAAATGAATCCCTTCACATTCATAATTACATTTAGAGATAATGCTTCATTAAAAAAATTCTACTCTACATACAACTTTTCAGAAACATAGTTCTTTTAAACATATTAACTGGTATTTCTATACATAAAACAACTTTTAGTCATATAAACATAGATGCATGAGGACTGAAATATGAGTATGGTGGTATAAATTCAAGTCCAAGCCTCACTGCTTAGTCTTATAAACCTGATAAGAGGAGATTCAAGGTCAAATAATTAAGGATAATTCTGAATACCTGAATTCTTCAGCAGTAGATCATATTTACACATTTGGACTTTCTATGTGGCTTCGAGCTCTGTGGGCAATTTTTCTACTTCTGCTGAATTAATTTAATAATGTCAGTGCTTGAAATAGCCCAGGATATGGAAAAATGTCAATGATTTCCAAAAATGTCACCTGTCCTATGTAGAGAATAGCATTTTGTTTTCTTTAAAAAAAAAAAAATACTAAAGCATTTGTGTTGAAATATTCTCTCTGAAGGCACCTAAGAATTTGTGTGTTACCTTGCAAGTACAAACCAGCTGATCTTCAAATAAGCCCACTGACCTTATTAAAATGAGCAGAAATATGTTGGGTCATTAAAACCAGTTGGGCAGTTGCTTTTCACTTTAGTGCAATAGGATGAATAAAGCCTTTAGAGATAACTCATTATAGTTAGAAGTTTCCCTTTTCAGCTAAGGGACAAAGCTGTGATTTTTTGGAGGCCATCAAGCCATTTAATTTCTAAAGTGGACAAGAGGAAGAACTAATTTTGAATTCAAACAGAGACCATTTTGGTGTATTATGTTGAATTCTGGTATTCTGAGAGAGAATTAGTGAAGAGTATACATGTTTATCATTTTGCAAACACATTTCAGACTCAGAAAAATAAGTCTTAGATAAAAAAAAACAACAAACTAGCTCCAAACAACAGTTGAGAATATAAATAGCAATGTACAGGACACACATCAAAACATTAAAAAAATAAATCCTCTATACTTAGCGAGGAGCTGTTAGAATGAAATACGTCATACACAACAATGTCTATTATGCACAATTTGGAGTAAGTTTGCTTTTCAACTGCTATTTGTATATCCACAAAAGAATGCTACCATGTACTCACCCAGTAAAGCATGACTGAAGGAAAAAAAGAATCAAAACCACAGAAAAAGTGTAGATTGTTTACCACTTAAGAGTTTGTACTATTACATTTGGCAGTTTCAATTCTCTTAAGAATAAGGTATTATTTGGGTCCCATGTTTAAAGATTCACAGTATTATGATTGAATTGTGTCTCCCTAAAATGCGTATTTAAGTCCTGACCCTTAACACCTGTGGATGTAGCCCCATTTGGGAGTAAGATTTTCTTTGCTGTATAACTGAAACTGTATTAACCATTTTATATGATTAAATTGGGATCAGCACTGGAAGTTTTACCTCAAATCTCAAGATAACACTTCTTTTTTTTTAAGCACAGAAGCAAAAATGTAGAAAACTATTCCTTTTCAAAGTAGCCATTTTATTGAAAAAGCAAATTATAATCTCATTGTACAAACTAATTTTGGACAATGGCCCACCATCAGTTTTCACTGTGGTGTGGCATGATTTCCTAGCAGCTGTATCAGTTAAGAATACACTTGGCTGCAAGTAACAGGACACCTAAGAAAAGTGGCCTAAGGAGTAAAGGTTTGTCTCCATGACAAGAAGCCCAGTGGAAGGGAGGAGCTGGCACAGATATGTCTGCTTCATGATGTCATCAGGGACAGAAAGCAAATGACTGGCTGCATCTCTCACTTAACGTCTTATTTCATAAACTCCATCGTCACTGAGTAGATTCCAAATCATAGCAACCCTCACAAGGGGTAGTAAGTGCTATACCTTCTGACTGAAATCACTTTAAGCCTCTGTATTCAAAGAGAATAGAACTACAAAAGTTGATTTAAAACATCTGTATTTTTTTATTCATAAAACAAAGACCGGGACTGCACAGATAGTAGGCAATTCATGTAAAAACATAACTTAACATTCAAAATTGTCTTCCTTTGAAATTGAGTTATGCATATTTCAGAACAACACATTTTAATCTGCATTTTTAAAATATGTAAAGTGCTTCTTATAGTGAGAAAATAGAATGATTAATATAACTGCTATACACATTGCTTTGTGTTTCTAGTAAAACATCGGTTTTCTTCAATGTCATCCGTGTGGCATCATCATTTTAAAAGACCATCAGCTGTAACGATATCTTTTCAAAAACAAACCGTAGATGGCAATGACAGTGTGTAAATGTCCTCATTTATACACAATGACACGGTAAATTCCTAAAAGGCAAATACAATTAAATGAAGGAGAGAGAGAAACTTAACTATTAGATTACATTTATTTGTTATATACTTCACTAAGATACAACTACTTATTCAACATTTTAAAGATTCAATTAATGTTTTAGTATCCTTCTTATAAACAACTTAAACAGTAACATCAGAGAATAAACATTAAGAAAAGGGGAGAATATTTCAAATAGCCTCGGTTGAGAAAAATGCTATTTACAACTTAATCATTTCGATTCTGTGACATTAATAATTTATCAGAAGCTGCAGCCTGGGGGACAGTTCAATACTTGTAATTTATCTTGTGGAATCACAAGATAATGGTGATGCTGATGGTCAGTTAACCTAATATGTCCTGAGTGACTCAGCTTGTTAGAAGATAATTTAGTAACTTTCCAGCAGTTGGCTCCCTTAGAAATTCTATCATTTGCCAACCTCTACATACCATTCATGAGTCACGCAAGGAGCTGTGGGGACTTAGATTAAATACTATATCGTAGCGAGGTAGCACTTACATAAATATTCAGAGGCTGTGCCAGATGCTTCTGAGAGCAGCATACCATGAATACACAATTACAGGGCTCTATTAGGGTAATATGTTTTTATTCTTAAATTATGTGAAAACATCTCATTCTTTCAAGACCAAAGCTCACTTGTTTTGATAACTTAAGAGCTCTTAACTTCACAGAGTTTCATGTCGTATTTATTCTAGGCATCCATCTCAAATTGTCTCTTGTGGTTTAGAAAGTGTATGTATATAAGATCCAGAATTTTCTTATAATAAAAAAAAGAGAGGGCAATAAGACTACAGATATTACCAGTAGTTTTTAAGGTGTAGCTGGTAAGAGTAAAAGCAAAATAAGAGAAAAGTAAAAAGTCAAAAAACCTAAAAATAAATTTAAATATCAGCTTTCTGTACTGTGAATGAGTTAACCAATAAGCAATAAGTAATATTAAGTAATAAGTAATAATAAGTAACAACAAATTTTAGTATTATAAGAAAATTACTAAAAAAGATGTTCCCAGACACGGGAACATCTTGCTTTCATTTCACGGCACAACAAGGAATTTGAGTGAGTCATTATTAGGAAGGTCAGCTTCCCTAGACTAAAAATTACCAGGCTAAATGCGACATGGGAAATCCCGGTGATGCAGAGGTTAAGACCTACTGCTGCTGACCAAAATGTGGTCAGTTAGAACCTACCAGATTTTAACTGGAAACCCTATGGGCAGTTCTACTCTGTCCTACAGGGTCAAACTCGACTCAACAGCAACCTTTTTTAAAAAATCTGACACCAGAAATCATAGCATGTTATTATTTCTCAGTCTTTAGTAGCGGTGATGGCGAATAACACAACATCATATCATGTAGTGGGTTATTTGGGTATGGTTTTACCTAATAGTCTGAAGAAAGCATTCATCTTTAGCTTCAGTCTTGAATTGACAAACCGGGCTAGGTTCCTTTTCTCTGGCATGTATTCAACTTGAGAGACAATACAGCCTTGTCAAACTCAGCACTCCTACACTGCAGCTGCAAAGGGGATTGTGTGCTGCCTTGGCTTGATTGCTTGGGAGCTTAAACCAACTGGGAAGTTTCTGAATGGATTTTTTTCCCCCCTTGATCCTTGAGCTGGTTCATTCACATGCGAAAATGTTTCAATTTCAGAAAACTGCTGAGTTTTGTTCTTACAAGCAAGGGTGTCCCTGGAACCATAAGTAGTTCCTAACTCATGCAACTTGCCATTCCTTTGAATCATTCTTTCTCTTCCTACCACAGAACTGTCCTGTTTCTAAAGCTGAGATACTGGTCAGCATATCTGTTAAATGTAAGAAAAAAGACGAACTCTCAGATTATTCTCCTCCTGACTTAATTGCTCATGATTTGGAACCTATTTGTATACAAACTTTTCATTGTCATGGAATTATGTTAGATATGTTGCAGTATTTATAACTGGTATGATTTTTATAGCTTAAAAAAATCCCTTGGAATCATTTTCTAAGTTGCAAAAAACAAAATTTTTGTGCCATTTCTTAATTTGCCCAGAAAAACAGAGTAGACAAAGCAGAAAAACCTAAGCATGTAAGTAGCTGTATAGGAGACAGGATACGGGTAAACAGAGAAGAAATATGTGCAACACAAACAAAAATGATGAAAGTTGATTCAGTTTAGAATGAACTGAGCTGCTTCACAGAGCAGGCTCTCCTCCACGCACAAGGAGCTTGACAGTGAACTTCTCAAGAGTTCCCAAGGGAAGAAATGAGATTCGAATGCCCACCAGGAACCAGACACAGGGAAAAGGCCTTTCTTTTATCAAAAAAAAAAACAAAAAAGAAGAGAGAGAGAGAAAGAGCGAGGGAGGGAGGGAAGCCGGGAGGAAGGGAAGGAAGGAGGGAAGGAGAGAGGTGGGAAGGAGGGAAAGAAGAAAGGAGGGAGAGAGGAAGGAAGAAAGGAGAAAAGAAACAGAGAGAGAGAAAAAGAAAGAAAGGTGGTATATTTGACAGGCATTGGCTACATATACAGTGCTGAATGAATTAAAAAGCTTGTCTCTCAAATCAAAACCATGCTCAGTTGGACTCTGTAGATGAAACAAAACTGCCTAAAGATGATTATACTCTAATCAATCTCTAATTTCTCATGCAGGTGTATGGGAAAGTAAACTCAACAAGAGAATCTTCCCTGATAAACTCAGGTCAGTAGGACCGCTGGCTTGAGGCCCCAACTTAGACACATTAGCAGTGGGGTGAAAGTCCTAGCTAGGCGCTTGGTTCTGTTGTTATTCTGCTGTTGCTTAGGTTTTGATTTATTTGAATAGCGTTTGAGTCCTTGCTACACTTTTGCTTTTCCCTTAAAGCGGCAGACAGTAGGAAACGACAACTTCTGGTTGTAACTGTGTGTCTATTGTGAAGACTTGTGCGCTGAAACATTTGAGTCTTATTTGTAATCAACAAGGTTATGATTTTCCTTTCTCTGCTTCCTGTGCATTTTTGCCATATTTGGCAACAGAGGATTGGCAAGGCTTTCTCCTTTTTAACATACTTCTCTACTCAAGGGCTTGATTAGCACATTTCTGCCAATAAAAAAAAAAAAAAAGCAGTAATTAGTTTTTGATAATCAGTATATTTTTGCTGTATCAGCATGTGATTTAGAAACCTGAGATCTTTTCAAAACTGGATTCGACAGCACAGGATGCTGCATATTAACTTTGGGGCAAATATGGCTTTTAGAATAATGTTTTGAAAAGTAGCCCCCTGTAAATATAAGGTGGTACAGCATCATATGGAGACTGGCTTTCTGACATATGGCTTGAATTAACAAGTTTAAAACTGTTAGGATCAGTTTTTCTTTCACTGAAGGCAAAACCACAAGATTCCGAAGTGAAATCAGCTCCAGTCGCTGATACAAAAGCTCACCAAACGCGGGGCCTCTCGGGCTAGATTTTTTTCGTTGTTGGCAGTAAGTGCGAGTTATCAATAGTGAGACAAGCTGTAACACGAGGCGTCGCGAGCCTGCCAAGGCTTAAAATTTCACTTCCAAGAGCGCTTGCGCAAGCCTACGCCACTCTCAGGAGCGGAGACGTGGACTCTTTGAAAGTAGCTTTGGAATTATGATGATTGCATTCTCAAAATAAATTGTTGTTCCTGGGTCGCTAAAAAAGATATCTGAAAAGACAAACTTGAGTGACAGATGGAAATGGCTTAGGGCACAGCGTCCTCTGATCTCTCCTAATTGAACCTTTGTAGGAGGAACTGAACAGGAAAAGTTCAAAGATCCAGGGTCCGTATTACACAAATATTGTTTCATTTAATCAAAACTGTCTTTGAAGCACGGGCTTTGTGGCCCACCTGTAAGCTTTGATATTTAAAGTCACATAAGAGCACTGGTAATACTGAGTGTGCTACGACCACAAAACGGTGGACTAAAGAGACAGAAATCAAGACAGGAATGAAAGCCGTTTTCATATTCATGTTTCCCTCTTATGGGTCTTTCATTTATTTAGAGAACTGAGCTGTGCACAGTTACAAAGGAAAGCATTCCTGCATCCACGCACCCCCAGAGCCTGTTGTTTTCTCAGAAGCATGTTTGTGGCTCAACATCTAAACCACAATTACTCCAGCTCTGAAATGTCCCATCAATATCAAGTTGAAGTTGGGCCATTCTGATGCCACCTCTTCTTTCTGCAACTCTGCTTTAAAGACGATTATAACAAAAAATTCTCTCTCGTAGAAAACTAGCAAGAATTACCTTTTAGAACTTTATACAGGGCACATAAATTACACTTGAGACCACAAAAGGAAAGTATATTCTGCAATCACAAGGAAGTGTCATTGCAATGATATTTGATAATCATTACATAGACAGTTTGCAAAGTACCATCCTTATTTTATCAAGACTTAACCCATAGAACAGCTCTGGGCAGTAGTAGGTCTTCTAATTTTTTATATGAATTAAAGCAAAAACCAAACAAAAACCTTAATCTCAAACCAAAAAAAACAAAACCCACTGCCATCAAGTTGATTCCGACTCACAGCGACCCTATGCCCTAGTCAGTAACAGATCTGGCATAGGACCTGTGACTGGAGGTTCGGGTTCAGTGCTCTCTCCACCACTGTTGTTGCTAGGGACCATCAAGTCGGTTTCAACTCATAGCGACCCTAGGTACAACAGACTAAAACGCTACCCAGTTGCACACCATCCTCACAAGCATTGCTGTGCTGAGCCCGTTGTTGCAGCCAGTGCGCCAGTTCGTCTCATTAAGGATCTTCCTCTTTTTCACTGACCCTCTACTCCGCTGCCATCTGTCTTCCCAAATGTTTTTCTCTCCAGAACAGGAGCACCCTCCTTCCTTGCCGTGTGGAGCTCACTTCCGGAGAAGAGAGGCACATTTTGTATAGTAGAAGCTGACGACTGACATGGAAGAAGTGATTGATTGCCACTGTTGGCCCCTCCCCTGCTTTGTAGAGGCAGCAGGACAATAATGGGATGGTAGGAAGGAAAGCAGAGGCAGCAGAGGACACCTAGCCATGTGAAGGGTCTCAGACATCAGGGGCTCTGGTTTCACTCATTAGGATGGCAATAACAGGGAGGCTTGGTGGCACAACATTTAAACACTTGATTGCCAACCAAACAGTTGGCAGTTCAAACCAGCTCAGCAGCTCCACAGGAGAAAGATCTGGTGATCTGCTCTTACAAAGATGAAAGCCTAGGAAACCCTAAGGGAGCAGTTCAGCTCTGTCACGTGGAGGTACTGTAACTCAAAATCAAATTGATGTAGCAGTGACACAGTACTCATCATATTTCTTAAATGAATTTATTTTCTGCTATAAATCCACACAGCCCTTTATGTAAAAACATTCTAGATGATACATCCATGATATCTATGCTCTTATCACAATTATTAATTTTATCTGCATAAAATTCTTCTGAGTTAAATAGCAATTCCACAGAGTTCCTCTTGATGCCAAAATGTATTCTTTCATAGATACCTTTAGATGCTATTAAATCTGGTAATGATTTCTTTTTCCCTTAAACATTTTTTTTTTAATACCCTTATGTAACTTTCTTGGCCTATGTGGAAAAATTTTACTTAATAGTTTTTAAAAATCAGGACAGAATCACAGAGCAGACAGCAATCTTAAGGTATATCTGAATCAACCCAATTATTTTATAAATATGAAAACTGAGGCTCAGGTACTTTAAATGATTTGCAAAACGTCACAGAACTACAGGCTCCCAGACCTTCTATCTCCCTCCTCTGCTTTTTTCAGTCAAATTATACTGCTTTAAGTGTTATCTGCTATGCCAGAAAACAGGCAAATAAAAAACACATTTCAGAGTTTTCTAATCCATTACTCTGCATACCTGCTGCCATGCTTTTGACCTATTGTATATTTATTGTTTATTATACCTCTCCCATTTCCATCAACTGGATATTAGTGGTGGTATGCTGGTAAATGTTTAACACCCACTCTTTGAAAGGAAGAAAAAAAAAATTATAAAAAACCTGACTTGTAGCACTTGCCAATTTCCATGGTGTAAATACTCATGCTATGGCTGATTTCAACTAACTGACATAACTAAACATGGACCTGGGAGTAGGTGTGCAAAAGCAACTCTTATAAACTGCTTCCAGTCAACACCAGCATACTCCTGACACCAAGGACTCCTCCAGTTTTACCAACTCTCTGGCTATATCCTCCATGTTTCTAGAATAGAGCCTGACACATACTGGTTGCTTAATAAACATCTGTGGATAAAACCTTTTTTAAGCAGAACTTCCACAAAAGAGTCATGCACATCAGGTTTCTGAAAATGTCTGGCATTCTGATGCACCTTTCCACCCAACCTCTAGCACAGAAAGCTACAGCATGCCTTTCTTAAGGAGAAATACCTTTCCCTAACTCAGCCACCCTGACTTGGCCAACTGATAGGGCTTGATCAGATTCTGTTTTAAGTGGGGGGGTGGGGGGGGGGAAACCATGAAGGGTTTGTCAGGTGAGATTTTAAATGCAGACTGAGAAAAACTGCATTATCATAATGAGACTCTTGTGTTTGGGAACATTGTGATAATAACACAATTCTTTTTTCTTAAGTGCTTGCAATGACATCATTCATTCTGCACTTTGGGGATGCAGAGCAGGCCTCTGACAGGCCTTTCCACACCCTCTCCTCTGCAGACTCCTCCCAGGAGCCACTCACAGGAGGCTAACAAGCTTTGACCACCACATTAAGCAATTGGAGAATCAGGGTCTTTGTGGCAGGATAATGCAGCCCATTATGAGCAGAGCTGTATACTTTAATAATGAGAAAAGGAAATCCCAGTTCAACGTTAGTAATTAGCATAATTGGAACTTAAATCGAAACCAAATATGGAAGGACTATGCTCAACCGTATATTTTTGCCGTTTGTATCTGCAAAATACTTTGCAGCAAACACGGCCACCACAGAGAATATGTCCAACCATTTTGATGAACTTAACATACAAAAACCCATGAACATGGAAAGCAAGAAAAGGAGCACAGAATAGACAAACAGAAAAGTAAAGCCACACTTTTCTGTGTTTGAAAAGAGAGTAGTCTCTTTAAACACTATGCGCTATATTTTTTTTCAAAAAAAAAAAAAAAAAAACAAATCTTGGTGCCTTCTGTAGAGAGTTTCCAACAAATGATCAACAAGGCCTAACAGAAACACAACTGCATGTATCTCACCCCCAAATATACACATTTTGCATGTGTGTTTTATAGGGAATTATTCAGAATAAACAGAAGCCTTCTGGACCTTACTCACTATAGCCTGCAGTGTAATGCAAATGAAATTTCACATGGAGAGTGAGAATCGGCAAGAGATTTGGCCCAAAGAGTTTCAACACTAGAATAGACAAATAGTCTACGGCAAAGTTATCCATTCAAAACTTTCAGGGAATTTCCATCTTTCAGAAATTCATGCATTGTGAAATTCCATTGCAGGATATATATTTCAGTTCTAGGGAATGATCTGAGAGAAATTACCCTAACTGTGGAAAAGCCTTAAGAAACACAAAATACTTCGAGAAAAGGCTCCCCGTGCACGTTTAAACACTGGCATAATCACAGTTCCTCGGAAGCAGGGATCACACGCAGAAGGCAGATGTCCTTACCTGTCTGATGCCCGGCAGCGTGCCCCATCCCTCACACACCTATCTCTTCTCTCTCTCTCTCTCTCTCTCTCTCTCACACACACACACACACACCCCCACACATGCACAGTGGGTACTCAATAAATGTGCAGTTACCAGTCTAAGAAATGGTTGGCCGTGACTCACGCGACCGGTGAAAACTTATCCCTGTTAGTCATAATTATAAAGACAAAGAAAGACTATCTTTGACTGATTATCTCGAAGGAATGCCCTTACTTTTTTGAGAACCCTCTGGCTTCATCTGCATCCCTTTGAGCTATGTTGACTTAAAAACTGAAACAGAAAATTCTAGGCGGTCATAGGCCTTCAAAGTCAGCCTAATTAATCTGCCTGATTTGGGTTCCAAACGAAAATGTAGTATCTACCTGTTTTTTCCCCTTTTTCCTTTAAGGTATCTATTGGGCAAGGTCTAGAACAAGCTGAATGGTTAAACAAGGAAAGTGATGGAAATACTGCCACAGACTGAGAGTTTATTTTTTTTCTCTTTACTTACATGAATCTGGCTAATAGCCAAACAGTCTGGTGTTTCACTTTAAACACAGAGTCGTTTACCACACAGAGCGCAAATCAGCTGCCTTACCTGAGAGAGCCCGTTCACTATCAGAGCTGTCCTTTTCAGCAGGTTTACTCCACGTGGATTCATAATCAACCGTCACAAGGACCTTAGTAGAACTGCTTAAGAAAAGGAACAGTCCGATGATTAATTACTGGTCCATCAAAACCTATTAGGGATCCCCACCTAAGAAGAGCAGCTATTTGCTTCATGTGCTGACAGAAAAATTTTAAAACATAAACATTATTTTATGAATGATTTTTGGAGGCTAGGCTGTCATGAAATCAAGAATTTGATTCTGTGTCTTAGATACAACACCAAACAAATTAAAAATTCAAGGCTTTCTTACAGAATATCAACAATTGCACAGTATTCTCTTTAAACGTCTGAGCCTAGGGAGTGTGAAGGCATTTTATTTAAAAATTATAATGCCACAAGAAGAGTTTAGAGGCATTATTTGGCATTTTAGGATTTCCTGCCACCTAAGAAACTGTTTTGTGAGGCGATAGGTTGTCTATGAACAAGTCAGTTCTGGGGCCACGATTCATACCTTCGCTTCCTACGCTCCCTCTGACTGATAAATTTTGTTGTTCTTGGAAGCTCTAATCTCAGAAGTTTCAAACCAAAATAAGCAAATAAATAAATCTAGTCGAATGAAGGAGCACATTTAGCCTAAAATAAATAAGTTTTTATAACTCAGGTGAAGGACTCTCTCTCTCTCCCTCCTCCCGTTTCTGTCTGTCTCAGTCAAACAGCTATATTAATAGTCAGCTCATAACCACATCATTTCGCTAACAGTCACAGAGCTATATTTAAATGTGGGTACTGCTGTGATGAATTCTGTAGTATCTTTGTAATCTTGTTCTTAAAGTGCTCTCTTTTGCACAGCATCTTTGATCCCCCTCGACCTCAGACATCTTGTGTGTCTTCTTCTTTCTTTCCTCTCCACTGTCCAGGGAATGCTGTGGGTACCAGTGGACCCAGGCTGACCCTTGACCTTGACAAAACAAGAGACATGTTCAAGTCCTTGGGCTCAAACTTAGCTCTTAGCAACCAGGTAAGCTGATTTGGAGGAGTTTTGCTTTTTAACAATCGGCCCTTAAGATGTACACAAGTTTGTGCAGACAGGTCCAGGAACGCTGACCTATAGAGGCTTTCAGGGTTCAAGGGTGACCTTAGCCCTGCCTCTCCAATTACACATCCATTCACTACCAGATAATTATGCAAATATATACTAACTAGGCTTAGTTCCCTTCTTAGACTTCCTTCCCACTGCCTGCATCCTAGCATGGGTGCTGACAGTGTTTTGGAAGAGTTACTAAATAGTTGGAAGCCTTTCTGAATATATCTATCCTGGCCTGTCAAAGCTAGAACAGAGACGGTCCATCTGGGCCTGGAAGACAATTTCCATGGTGTAAAATACTCTTTCAGTTCTTTCATACCATAGACAACCAGCTGGTACTACAATGAGACAGCCAAATACACTCCGTGTAGACCTCCACACCGGGCTGGGGCGGCCTGGGGTGACCCCAAGGTGGAGTTTTGAGAGCAGCAAGCAGGTGTTTCTCAAGACAGAAGGCAGTCCATGTCAGCATTGCTGTGTCAAGCTGTGGCCACAGCAGGCAATTAAGGCAAAGTACCTGGAAAATCAATCAACATTTATTTTTCTTTCAACTTTCTGTGTATTAAACACAGACTCCCATCTCTGGTAGTTCGAATGCGGCAGACTTGTTTTGCTTTTATGTCCCACTGGTCTAGGTCACAGTGTTATCACTATCCAATGGCATCACTCTACTTCAAGGAAAACAAAGATAGAAAATTAAATGTTTCCAGGGACTGCACTGCTGTTCTTGATTTAAAGTGTAATTTTGCAAAGAAATTGGAAGTACCCTAATGCATGAGAACAGAGAATTTCTTGAACAAAATATGCCACATCCTTACAAATGAATACTGTGTGACTCGTTAAATATGGTGTTATGGAAGAAATTCAGAAGCTCAGTCATCCCCTGCTAAGTGACCCAACCTGCAGGCTTCTAATCCTAACCACTGTCCACTCGCTGTGAAATCTTTTTGGAAGCTGTCTGGCCATGTTACCACTAACCATCCCAAATTTGCTTGGACACTTATAGAAAACACTGGGCATTCTCAAAGTCACTTGAACTTGTAGGTGACTCAGAGAGGGAGGAAATTAAGACAGAGCTATCTACCCTTTGTATCTTTTTCTTCTCTGCTCTCCATCTTCCCACAGTCCCCTAGGGGAAGGGCTTTCTGTCTTCGCTTCTGAGTTTCTTCTATTCTTGCTGTAAGATAAAACATAATGGTTAAATCCACTGGGTTCTCCTTTTGTATGGATTTTGTCATTTACAAATGCCTTCTCTTCTTCACAAAACCTGGCCTTTAAAGCCACTGCTTTCACGAAAAAGTCAAGAAAGTCAGTTTTGGGACTGATGGCAAACAATGGCTTTTGTCTGAAGGCTGTCCCCACGCCCCTTTTCGCAGACCCAGAGCTTTAGCAGTCAGGCCTGCCTATGGAAAGCTCTAAGCAAAGCACTCTATAGAACAGGATAGAAATGCCCCCACAGTGTTTCCCAGGAGTTGCTGGTGGATTCGAACTACCAATGTCTACATCTTGGTTAGCAGTGGTGCTCTTAACCAGTGTGCCACCAGGGCTCCAAATATGATGTAATGAGGAGAATTAAGTGACCATCTTCTTATAGCAAAATATTGGACCTATTACTATGTGCTAAAAACAAAACCCTGAAAAAAATCATAACCCTCAAAGACCACAGCTTTAGTCAGCTAGTGCTGCTCTAACAGAAATACCACGGAGTAGATGGCTTTAACAAAGGAAAGTTTATTCTTATATAGTCTGATAGGCTACAAGTCCAAATTCAGGATGTCCAATCCAGAGGAAGATTTCCCCCCTGTCAGCTCTGGAGGAAAGGCTGGTATTGCATCAGCATTTGTCCATGGAGCTTCTCGGCACAGGAACCTCAAATCTGAACGATGTGCTCTTCTCCCGGTGCCACTTGCTTGATGGTGTGAGGTTCCCAATTCTCTGCTTGCTTCTCTTTCCTTTTATCTCTCGTAGGATGAAATGATAAAGGGTGGGCAAGCCGTACACCAGGGAAACTCCTTTTACAGTGGAGCAGGGAGGTAATCCTATGAAGGGATTTACAGTCCCACCCTGATCCTTTAACATACAGCACAAGAAAATCACAAAATAGAGGACAATCTCAAAATAACCAAAATCAAGGCCCAGCCACGTGGCTACACATATTTGGGGAGGGAACACAATTCAATCCGTGACAACCGTCTACCCACCTGGTCACGTCTTCTCACTCCTAAAACCATCCTTTTCTTTTTCTTCCGGTCACTTGGGCCACTCCAGCACACGAGGCTTCAGGAGGACCTGTGTGATTAATGGGGATGGATTTGCCCAGCAGGAGGCAGGAGCTGGCTTCCCCACTGCAACTTAGGCCTACAAGGAAGAGGCCACCAAGGCTGGGACTGCAACTCAGTTCTCACTGCCACTCTCTACTGTCCAGGGGACAGAGTGACAGCTGAGTCCTAATTCAACTAAAATCTAGCTTCTGGACACATGAACCAAAGAACCAAACCCACTGCTATATAGGTGATTCCAACTGTAGTGACCCTATAAGACAGTAGAACTGCTCCATAATTTCCAAAGAGTATGTGGCATATTTAAACTGCTGATCTTTTGGTTAGCAGATATAGCACTTAACCACTGTACTACCAGGATTTCCCTGGGCACACAAGAGCCTCTCAAAAGGTGCCAGGAATGACTGAATCTCTACAGAATCTTTAAACTCTCAGTACTTACTTCTGGGTATAAATTATCTTTTTTCTTCTTCTGTATTTTGCACTGAACAGGAAGTCTCCTTTTTTCTGACTGGGTTATTTTTATTATCTTTCTCTTTATTTTTCCCTTCCATCTACCAGCCCAAGTCTAATAAATACACATAGCTTTATTATCATGGAAAATAGTTGGATATTTCAATGAACAAAATTACAACATTCTGTAGCTAGGACACACCTTAAGGAGATACCAAGGCCAATTTCCTCACTTTGTCAGTGGTACCCAAAGAGGCCACCAGACACAGCAAGGGAGCAGCTGTGTAGAAAGTACAAATCAGGTCTAAAACCACATTTGTTCTGTCCTCCTACAGAGTATTTGTAGAAGGCAAATACATTTATTATCAACCCAAGCAACACACAGAATGCCAATTCTATGCACACCCACACACACTGTCTTTCTAAAACCATACATAAATGCTTTTGATTATCTGCCTTTGAAAAAAAACTCAGTTCTTTTCCTTGGTTACCCCCTACAACTTCATTAGCTCAAATGACTAAACCTAACTCCATATCCATATTTTTGAAAGCTCTCTTTTCAGAGGCTGTGCCCATTTTGAGACAAGCCTATACATCTGTGAAAAATGTCATGCTTTTTATCACGTGGTGCCTCTGGGCATTATGTCAAATGATTTCCTTTTTGTTCTACTTTGGGTTCTAATGATCCTAGATACTCACTGTGCAAGGGAGGGAAATACATTTCCTGCGACCCTCCTCCTTGAATATCTACTGTTGTAGATAGGAGGGGATCCGAGTCCCAGTATGCTCTGCTCAGAAGGAACTGTCCTCTATTCACATTTCTGACTGCGTCCTTGCTCTTAACCACAACTACATAAGCGCCCTGATAATCTGCAAACTGTCTTTTCTCCTTTGGAACAATCTCTCCTCTTTCTACCCAAGCTGCCAACTTCATGCTTTCATTTGCCATTCTTACTGCAACTCAGGATCTGTGCATTTGTATTCTTGATGGGGAGCAACTTGCAGTAAATAGAATACATTTGTTCAGCATTTTCCCCCTTGGAAACAATAGCAGGATTTCCTCCATGTCTTATGCAGGACCATTCAAAAAGGTCTCTACAGGGTTCCAGAGGGAAAGGCTTGTTACTCAGGACCAATCAGGCCACAAGAGTGAAAGACAAAAATCAATTCAAATTCTTCCCTGGTGCCAGCAAGTTAACAAGGAGTCGGGAGTCCAAAGAACCTGGTTTATAAATCTTCTCTCCTAAGCTTTTATGTGCAGTTTCTGCTAATTCTCAGCTCCAGGTCTAGGATAGGCAATAAGATTTGCTTTCTATTAAAAGTTCTGGGATGCCCACTCGTACTTCCTCTGTGGTTGACTAGAGTGTTCACAAAGTAGTTTTCTGAAAGCAGTTTCCCAAAAGAATGAAAGCATCAGTAGTTGGATGGAACTTATTGGCAATGGGATATTCACAGATCTTTTTGATTCTCCTAAATGTGGGAAATAAAATAGATCATGTTTAAAAAAAAAATCTCACTGCCATTGAGTAGATTCTGACACATAGTGACCCTACAGGAAACAGTAGACCTGCTCCATGGAGTTTCCAAGGATCACCTGGCAGATTTGAACTGCTGGCCTTTTGGTTAGCATACATAGCATGTAAGAGCATGTTAAATAGTACTTAAATTGAAGAATATTTTATCATTGGTATGGTAAATTAGAGAGTATGATGCCAACTACCCAGGAGGAAATAAATGGAGCCTGCAAACACTGAGGACATAACATACTGTACACCCTGTAAGACTCTTTACACAGGTACACAAGATAGCTGCCCAAAGGGTTTGATATCAGGGTGCTGAAAGACCTTGATCTGCCAAGGGAGGGATGGACATGACCTCTTCTGGCCACTGACACGTTGCCTGAAATTTTACTCATAGAGATTAATTTCTCTTTTGATTTAGAGATCTGTAGTCAGGTAAAATGCAAATGACCTCAGGAAAGAATTAGTATTCTGAGCTGCTTGACTTGTTCATACCTCAGAGCGAAGGGTTTGTATGACAGCTTTTCTTGTGAGTGGGCTTTGATATGGTACTGAAGAGACAGCATTTAGACCATGTTGGTTTAAGAAGGTGGGAAAATGTGTTAACAATAACGGAAGCAAGAAGCGGAATGCAAAGACCAAACCGGCTCTGTAATGTTGGGCAGGCTCAGCCCTTCATGGTAGGTCCAAAGACTATGGTTTCCCTAACAGTGGGAATGCTCTAGAATAGGCTCAGAAAGCACTTGGTCACAGACAGAGTTCAAATACCGTGAGGATGGTTGGACTCCTCCCGTATAATCACTAGCTCACCAAGTGCTCATTGTGTGTCTTCTGCCAGATGCTGTGATATCATGCGTATGCTGTTGCTGTGAGTTCAAATAGTTCACAGCCAATGTCAAAAGGTAAGTGCCACCAGCACTGGAACTGGCCTAATGCCACATCTGCACAAACGCTGCGGAGTGTGACAATATTTTTCAGTTGAGCAATAATATTCACTGAAGGCTTTTCCCGTTGTGTTTGAAAAGAGCCAGTTAAACGACTCCCCACGTTTCTACCCTGTCACAGCTGCCAAGACAGCAGCTCATCATTTCTTCTGAGAACTGCCTGAGCAGAGAGCCTACAGGACTCTATGCAGAGAGGTCTGATTAGGGATGTGCAGCACGTGACTAATAAAGGAATTTTGCACCTTAGATGTTCAAAGCATCCTCCTAAGCAGAATCCCAAAGAGCTGTTTCTTAAGAAGTATTTAAATAAATAATATGCTGAACAGAAAAGACAAATATTCACGAGAAGTAACTGGTTTGTAAGAAACTGATTCAAGAGGAAAATCAAAGTCCAGTACTGACTCTTTCATTTGTTGTTGTTGTTTACAGCACCACTGAGAGGCTCCCAGACCAACAAACACGCCTGTGTTCTGCTCAGAGCTCACCCGTGAGGGAGGGAAGGTGCCTCACCTCGTGAAATGAAGCAAGTCACAGTTTGGCCTGAGTAGAAAGACTGGATTATTCTGACATTTCAAAAAAAAAAAAAATTTCCTGTTCCCATCCGACTGGTTGGGGTGAGGCACTTCTATAATCTGTCTTTTCTTCATGTGAAATCTGACCCTTTGCTGCAGAAGACAGCCACGATCATCTTCTCAACGGAAAAGTCACCAGTAGTTATCAAAAACCAGAGCTCATTGAAATCGAGTTGATTCTAATTCATATCTGATTGCTGAGACCTTATGGGACTGAATAGAGCTGCCACACATGGTTCCCAAGGAGTGACTGGTAGATTCCAGCTACTGACGTTTCGGTTAGCAGTCAAGCTCTTAAACACTATACCACCAAGGATCCCACTAGTGGTTGGTGGCTTCAAATCAATAATGCATCTGTACACATGAACCCCAAAGCATACAAATTTATGCATAAAGCAAAACTATTCATTCGAAACCAAATATTACCTGCTTGTAATAATGTCAGTAATAGGACTATAATAAAGGTACTATTGAAATTCATGTTAACATTATTGCTTGTAAAATATAAACTTCCCATAATAATAACAGACTGCTATGCAAAGAAATTTCACTTAAATTATCTAATTTAATCCTCAAAATTCTCATTAATTAGATATATTTTCTCTATTTTAAATATCAACAAATTGAGAGTCAGAAAGTTCAATTTGAACTGAAAGACAACAAATGAATAGGTGGAAGAACTAAGATTTGAACTATTGTCTTAACAGTCTAATGCTAGTGCTCTAAATTGTGTCCCCCAAGAAAATACATGTAGTAGTTTGGCTGGGTCAGGATTCCCTGTATTCTGTGATCGCCTTCCATTTTATGATTTTCTTGTGGTGTAAATCTTAACCTCTGCCTGTTTTTAACAGAATGGATTATTTAGAGAGAACTGTAAATCCCTTCCAAATGTCACCTCTCTGTTCCACTGTAAACGGAGTTTCCATAGAGCGTGGCCGACACCACCCTTTATCCTATTATCTTACAAGAGATAAAAGGAAAGGAAAACAAGCAGAGAGCTGGGAACCTCACACCATCAAGAAAGCAGTACAGGGAATAGAATGTATCCTCCAGACCTGAGGTTCCCACACCAGGATGCTTCCTGACCAAAGACTGATGCAACACAAGGAACTTCCTCCAAAGCCAACAGGGAAAGCCTTTTGGGGGCAGAGAGCCTGAATTTGGACTTGTAGCCTCTCAGACTATGTAAGAATAAAATTTTCTTTGCTAAAGCAATATAGTGTGTGGTATTTCTGTTAGAGCAGCACTAGCAGACTACTAAAATATCCTCCTTCAATGAAAACATACACTTCTCTTAAGTCTGAACTTCTGACAATATAAAAAATTTGCAACTATATAATTGCCATAAAAAGTAAAGTTCTTTAATCTGTAATTACATTGTCTATCCTTTAACAGATATTGCTCATGGAGGCAGACAACAGGAAGGGGTAAAGTGAGCCAAGAAATGGTCTCCACCTGAGAGCAAGACAAGTCACACACAAATAAAACATATTGCAGAATTAAGGGAAATACTAAGAAGCAAAACAGTGACAACGATTTCAATAGTTAAGGAAATCTCACGAAGTAGGTAGGACTTGCTAATGGCATTTGCAAATGGTTGAAAAGGAAAGCTAGAAAGAATCCAAAGGTGGTAGGTGATACCTGCAGTTAAATGGGTTCACAGAATTTCATATCCCTCCAGGTAACCAATTCATAGACTCCCAGAGGCTGAGTCCTTGGAATGGAGTGAGACAGGCAAACAATTACTGGAGATCCAGCCACACAGGTCTGAGGTTTCCAGAAGTAGGGCTTGAGGCAAGGCTATAGTAGCTGGAAGGATATCAGGATATCAGCCTGAAGAAGAAAAACTGTGGTGCTGATCTTATGAGGATCAGGGAAGACAGTGCTACAATGGCCTTGAGAACACCTAGAATAATCCTAACACAGGTGCCTAATAAACAGCAGACATACTTGGCCCATACCCTGTGCACAAGCTGCTGGTGGTCCTGAATCCACTGAAATTCTGAGCTTGCTCAAATCAGTCTCAAAGGTACAGGTCAAACAAGACATCATTCAGTGTCAAGAACTGAGCTGGCTAGGAAAGGTAGGCTGTGTCTGACTGGCAAGTGAGCAAATTCAAACAAAGTCAGTGACTGGGGTAAATACGACATTTGCATGTGACTCAGCTGAGAGAGTCCTGTCAACATGGCATCGTTAATTCGGTAGGTAGAATTTGCAAACAATTTGTATGTCACTGGAAGATATCTATCTCATAGTGAAGAGTTATATGAACCAGAATGAATAATAATAGTAATAATAATAATAGCAACATCAAGAGTGTTATTAGCGATGCCAAAAAGGTAATATTTATGGAATATTGACCCTGTGCAAGCACTGGGTGAAGCGAGGTACACATGGTAGCTTAGTTAATTGATGTTAAAACTGAATGAGCTGTATACTATCTAAATCCATTTTAACCAATTGTGTCCAGTCAGTTCCAACTCATAGCAATCCTGTATGTGTCTGAGTCGACCTGTCTCCATTTCATACTCATGGAAACTGAGTCTTCCACTTGCCCAAAGTCCCGCCAGTAAGGAATCTTAGGACCAACTCTGTCTAACCCCAGAGGCAAGTTTTTTTTAACCATTATGTAAATAGGTGGCACAAACAATGAAGCTCTCAACTACCAGTGGAAAGGTTGGCTGTTTGAACCTACCCAGAAGTATTTTGGAAGAAAGGTCTGGCAATCTGCTTCTGAAAGCCCACAGCCTTGAAAATCCTATGGAGTACAGTTATCCTCTGTAACACACAGGGTCGCCATGAGCCAGAATCAATTAGATGGCAACTGCTTTGTTTTGTTCTGTCGATTCCTGATGGAAAATTAGCTTGTACTTAACAACGAACCAGGAAGACTCCAGAAAAAGACTCCCACTCTGCAGCTTTTCAATAAGTAAACCAATGTTTTTGGTCCCATGGGGAATACTAGGGTTTAAAAACCTAGAGAGAAAGTAGAATTTGTCTAATGATGTGCTGTGGACGTTTGCATCTCTTTAGTTTATGGACAGAAAGCTGTTTCTCGAAACTCTGCAGGTACTGGTGTCATGGAGTTCACAGAGCCACCTCTGGGGATGTCACCAAACTCCCACAGGGGGTTGTTACTCATCCCCTTTCTAGTTGAATAAGCTGGGAAAGCAGATACTGATTGTCCTACCTCCTAACTTACTGAAGACAAGGATTCTCGCACTCGCATCCCAGCCCCTGGGCTTTACTCTAAACACAAGTTCATGCAATTTGAATTAAGAACATTAAACTCTTTTATGGAGTTTTCTAAAACGACAAGAAAAAATAAAAAAATTTCTCAACCTGGCATTTGTGGTACAGAAATGAAACAATTCATTCTGACAACTTGCACTAAACTGAGGCCTGAACATACTGTGAGAGCCTCTCTGTGGATTCCGTAAAATGCTCAGAAAATATGCACTTGACATCTGGTTTGCTAGATTCCTGCTGAGATATGGAGGCTTTGGTGTGAGGCTGTCTGTCCGGACTGGCAGATTGGCTGTGCATATAACTGTGCATGAATCCACACAAACGGGTCATGTTCAGGCATTAATTGGGCATGTTCCAACAGAATCTCAAGGAGGAACATGAGCAGAGATTGAACAGTTGGATTCTTGTGCAAGAAAGGCAGTGGTAACTTAGGGATATGAATGTTAGGCACGCACCCCTAAGAAATACAGAACATGAGGTGGAGAATGCCATGCAAATATCAAGATAGCTTAAAATAGCTATATTTAGAAAAAAGAAGAAGAAAGAACTAAGCCTTGGTAATTGTTAGTGGAATTCCATAGCTGCATTTCTCAGAGCTTTCCTGGATGAGATGAATAGCTAGCTAGATCACAATAAAATGTTTTTAAATTCTAATATGGGTCTCAGTGTCCATCCACACAATACAAATGGAATGCATAAAGACCAGGTTAACATAATAAGATTTAACAGATTCATGAAGAGACAGTGAAATAACAAATTAGTTGAATGTTTACAACTTCTTCCAATATACATCAACATTTAATTGAGAAGTATATTTGGGGTTCAAATCTTAAATCTACTGCTTTCTAACAGTGGTTGTAGGAAAGTCGTTTCAATTCTTGTATTTCATTTTCCACATCTGTAAAATAAGAATGATTAATCCATTCTCCACAGCATTTCTGTGAGTTTTAAATAGAGAAACTGAAGGAGCCTTGTAGCGTCTCCTCACAGCTCTCTCCACGATGTTGATTGGGCTTCCTTACAGAATGGTGACAAGATTGAGAACATCAGTCATCCAAGAGGCAGGAAGAGCAAGTTGCCATCTATTTATGGTCTTCAACTGGAAACTTGTACAGCTTTATTTACACTTTAGTCAATTTGTCAAAACAAAAAACTAAACTTGCTGCCATCTGGTTGATCACAACTGACAGCAACACTACGGGAAGAGGAGAACGACACGTGGAGTTTCCAAGCAGAGACGGTTAGCTTTGAACTTCCAGTCTTTAAATTAGCAGCTGAACTCTTAAAACTTGCGTCACCAGAGCTCTTCCGTTTGTCAATGCAGTCACAAAATCTGCTCAGACAGATCCAAAGAAAAGGGATGTAAAGTCATTTGTAAATGGGAGGTCTGTCAAGATCCACAAGGTCACAAAGTCCTTATAAATCTAATAAAATCTATGGGCCTTCTTTGCAGAGCAGCATATATTTAGAGCTTTATTAGATTCTAACATCACAATGGCTTAAGCATGATTGCTGTTGTTGTTGGGTACCCTTGAGTTGATTCTAACTCATAGTGACCTAATAGTACACAGCAGAACCACCTTGTCGGTTTCCAAGGGGAGCCTGATGGATTTGAACCACTAACCTCTTTATTAGCAGTGAAGCTCTTAACCACTGAGAAGGCTGTTTAAACATGACAAAAGGTTTAAGTATCCCTTACAGAAAAGTCTGTGTTGATAAAGGTTCAGCTTTAGTCACATAAAAACCCAAGTTCCACCTGAATTTGGGTTCTTACGTGGCTTCCCTGTCTTCTCTACTTGGTGAAAATTACTTCAATTTCATCATATTTCTGTTCCATCCTGAGGAAAGAGGAGAATATGAAGTGGTAGACAAGTTGCAGATGATGAATAAGTTGCCGTGTCACCTTTGCTCACACTCCATTGGTCACCTGGTTACACAGAAGTTAGTCACATTGTCACATCCAGCTGCAAGGGTGACTGGGGAGCATTCTCTCTGTCAGATAGGTCATGCAACCAGTGTAACTATGGATATTATATTACTGAAGAATAGAGGAAAACGGATTGTCAAAGAATTGTGTCTTCCACAGCAAGAAACAACAACAAATCACATGGAATTTCACATGGTTCATAGAAACCCTAAGCACCCATCAAAGCACTTAACCACTAAATCAACCAAAGACTTAAGTTAAGAAGCAATTTGTTTAGGATTTTAGTGGAAAGCATTTTAGATTCTAATATTTTAGAGCTGGAAATGTGCCTTCAAATTATCTAGTCCTGTTCTCTAATTTGGGGGATAAGAGAACAGAAGATCAGAAAGGTTATTCTTTGCCCGTGGTCACATGCATAATAACCAGGGATATCCTAATTCCCCTCATAACTAATGAGATGAGCTCTTCCTGTAATACTACACAATGACCCACACATTCAATTTTGTTTACAAACTAAGTAAGTTCATTACAATCAGGACAGACAACTATAAGGAAGGGACCATTTGCTCTAGCCTCACTGTAATTTTATATTCTTTCTGTATTAATTTAAAAAGAAGAAGAAGTGCCAGGGTCTGTGCCAAGTGCTGAGAATACTACACAAATCATAACAACAACAACAAAACAAACATGACTTTATGGCTCTTAGGGTGTAGTTTTGGAAGATGTAAATAGACACCTATAATACAGTGTGATAAAAATTGTCTATTGGAAGAAAGAAAAACATTGGAAAACACAAAGACAGCTTGGAGGAGTCAAGACAATCGTTACAGAAAAGGTAATGCTTGATCAGGAAAGAGACAGATGGTTGCAGAGGAGACGACACATGCAAAGTAGAATGAGACTGTGGCAGTTCACGGCATCACTGGCATTAATATGCTCGAAAGAGATGGTTTTCAGTTCTCAGGTGAGAACCCTGAGAAGGTGTCTGCAGAAGGGATGGTGAAGACGTATTCAAGAGAATTTAGGGACTAGTAATCACAAGATTAGACAAAGGCTTAGTTCTGTGGAATGAGGGAAAGGTGTAAGTCCTCTGTTTCTGAACAGGACAACTTAGTGAGTAGATGTGCCACTCAGTAAGGCAAGAAATAGAGGAAGAATTCTCATTTGCATGGGAAGAAAAGGAATTTATTCATAGGATATATTGAGTCTGAGGTTATCAGTCAGAGAATACGCAGTCAAAGTCATGGTTCCAAGTCTCAGAAGTGTCATCAGCCCCAGACATACACAGGTGGAGGTCCTTGGTGGGTGCTAGCAAGTGGGTGAAATGGCTTATAGAGAGAGTATAGAATGGAAAGAAATTAAAATAAATTGTGAATCACACCTTCATATATAGAAGTAGATCAGGAACTGTAAACAGTAAAAGAAATTGAGGAGGTGTATCAGAGAGGAGAGACAAAAACACCAGTGTACTCAAAGCTAAAAGAGCAGTGAAATCCAAGAATAGAGCAGCCCAACAGTGCCAAAGGTTGCTAAGAGATCAGGTCATCATGAGAATTGAAAATTACCCAGTAGATTGTGCATCTGGAAATTATTACTGGCATTAGGAAGAGCAGTCCCAGAGGAGCTCAGGGAAAGAAGGCAGATTTCAGTGGATTACAGAAGTGAGGCAGTAGCAGTCGTTGGTGTCAACTTCTTGCTTAGGAAGTCTGGCTATGAAGTGAGGGAAAGAGGTAAGGTAATGACAAGTGTGGACCAGAGGAATGATATTTTAATGATAGGAAAAATCTGAGCATACTTGTATACTGAGGGAAATGAGGTAGCAGGAAAGAGGAAGTTCAAAATCTTGAAAAGTGAGGAGAGATCATTGATGGGATAAGATGAGAAAACCAAAACCAAAACCACTGCCACTGAGTCAGTTCTGACTCCTAGCAGCCCTACAGGACAGAGCAGAGCTTCCAAGGGGTGCCTGGTGAATTTGAAGTGCTCATCTTTCAGTTAGCAGACATAGCACTTAATCACTAAGCTGCCAGGCTTTGCAAACGGAACAGTAAAGGTAGTTTCTCGAGTTGAAAGTGTGTGAAAAGCACTTTTTTTCTGAGGGGGGAGAAGGAGAGAAAGACAAGAGAGAGGGACAGAAGGTGAGAGAGAAAAAGAGAAGGAGGAAGGATAACAACAAAAAAAAGGATCAAGAAGGCAGAAATGTAGGAACGATTGTATGAAGCACAGAGAAAGGAAGGAGAACCATATGCCCCACAGGAAATGTGCTGAGATGCAGAGAAATCATTTGGAAAGACTGGCATTCCAAAGCAACATTGCAAGAATACCAAAATGTGATAACTATGTCTTGGTGAGTGCAAGACACACACTTTGGGATATTGGCAAAAGAAAGTCTTGTATTGTGATTGCCTCAGTCAGCTTGTTTCAGTTTTCTCACCAGACTACGAGGTTCTGAGACGAACCATATCTTACTCTTCATCAAACTCACAGCTCTTTGCTGGGACTGACACAGGGGAAAGTTTAATAAATGGTGGAATGAAAAGTAATAGAGGGAGAAAGAAGGAAGAGATAAAAAGAGGTAGGAAAGAGAATAAAGGAGAAAGAGAAGAAGGGAGGGAGAGAGGAACAAAGGGAGGCAGGGAGGCACCTTTCACTGTTAGAACAGCTAGATATAACATACAGCTCCAGAACGGAGGATACGTACTTGGCTGGACAGACTCACTATTCTAATGCTAGCCATGGTTTTCACTGTGAGTTTCTACTTTCTTGACTCAACAATTTTTGCTGTTGATTGAGGCTTGTTGCGAATTAAACTCTTTCTCCTCTTGCATGTTTGATGACTGTCCCAAGGCATTCCATTCAGGGCCACCCCAATTGTAAGGCTGCTCTGTGTGCCAGGCAGAATACTAAGTATGTTATTTTTAATATCATCAAACTGTTATGTAGTAACAGATGACAAAAGCAAGCGCGCATCCGAGCAACGAGATGAAAGATGAGTAACTTCACGATAGCAAAGCGAATGCAGCAGGACAGACTCTCTTTTCCTTTCTCTGTAAATATGAAATTTACTAACACTTCAACCTTCCTCAGCTGCATAAGGCTTGAAATAAACAGACAGATAGCTACAGAGACCGATAGACATGTATGTGCGTGTGTGTGTATTCCTGTGAGCTCCAGAACTGAAGAGACTAGTTGACAGTAGGAATTAATTGCAACCCATCAGTAAGGATCACAGGCGATTGTGAATGAGTTTCAATGAGGAGGAATGGAAGCATCTCTGAAAAAGAAAAAAATCCCAACCAGTCACTCCAGGAGCCATCGAGGTGGCAGTGAAAGAGAAAAATAACCTCCCAGTGGACCCCTTTCTGCCTCTTGTTCAGCAGTGATTGAGCATCTCCTCTGCCGTTGTGAAAATGAAGGGCAGAGAAACGTTTATTCAACTTGTGATTACCTGAGCTTTGCATCTTTCTGATTGTCCACGATTTCCAGGTCTTTTCAAAATTCTACACACAAGCCACTACAGCTCCAGACAACAGGGCAGAGAGATTGTAAAGCCTACCACAAAGGGGAAGGGCTGTGCAAAACCAAACCGTTAGCCTCATCTGTTTCTTTTTGTTATTGTTGTTGTTTTAAATAAAGCTGCAATTGGCCTGGTGTGATCTAATAAGTGCCTTATTAAAAACTTGAGCATGAATTGACTGTGGAGAAAAAAAAAAATGTTGAAACTTGCAACTAAAGAAAAGAAAAAGAAAGAAGAAGAAAGAAAAGAGTATAAATGACTGGCAGTTCCCATTTCTTTACAAGTGTTACATTTCAGTCCCCTGCCACTGCCACATGTTTCCTGTTCACAGATAATTTGTACAACATATTTTATCATTCAGTTTTAGACACAGTTGAAAGGCTTTTGCCTAAGGCTTGGAACACTTTGAAAATCGTATACCATTTGCAAGGCTTTCTTCTGCTTCACTGTGCAATTAGGTGACTGTCTTTCTACGGACCTCGAATTTATCATTTATGGGATTGTGGATGCATGTGTATTTTTAAAACCAAGGTGAACTAGAAAATGAATGGGACTAGCTTTCAGTAACCTACAGACGAGGCAATAACAAGCAAAATGATGATTTCAGCTCGCCGAAGGACTGGTTCTGAAACAGCAAGTGTGTTTTCGTCTTTGAAGAAGTTAGATTCCGGAAGGTTTCAGATCCAAACGTTGTTTACATATTTACTCAGCTCTACGTTCTTTCCCAGTAGTTAAATCACAGAGTACAGGATCCCGAGGAAACCCAGTCTCATTAATCTCTCCGGAAGCAATCTCAGGACTCTTTTTTTTTTTCCTGGTGCCTGAGCTTTCCCTGCCTTGTTATTTGCCCTGCCTTGCTTGAATTTTGCAGATTGTATGTGACACACTGACGTGCTCAGAGCTTCCCCTGGTGGAAGTTCCTGGCAAAAGGTGTTCTAGCCAAGTTGGGGGGAATCTGGGACCTGCTCCCAAGATCAGGCTTTCTGGAGTGTTCGGTTGCCCAAGAACACAGAGTACATAACGTGACTGGAGGTTCTGATTGAATTTCCTATGCGTTTCCATGTTTTACATAACCTGAATTTTAAAGTCAGATTTGATAAAAGATAACTTATTCCCATCATTATGCCACTTTGTATTTTTCCACTGAATAATGCAAACGAAAAGAGAGAGCCAGGGAGCCTAATTCAACCCTCCCAGGAAGAGCTTGACTTTCCTCGGAGGTTGAATTCAGCATCTATCATTATGCGGTGATGTAGTCTCCTCGTGTATTTTAAAAAACATGGCAATAAGACGATGGTGGTCAAGTCTGAACAGCGCCGGTGCTTTTAATGGGAGAGGATCTTTAAGCTCGTAGATGCACTTTGAAGGGTTTTTCGTCTTTCTTATTCAACAGACACTTTCCATATTAATTTTACTTATATCTTGTTTCTATAATGGTTCTAAAAATCAGTTTATAAATTCCGAATATATCTGTGTGTATGTTTCAAGTTATAAAGCCTTCCAAGCAGACTTTGTGTGGGGTAAGGGCTTAGAAAATTAGAAAAGGGACCGTAGTGGCACAGTAGTAAAGTGCTCAGCTGCTACCGGAAAGGTCAGAGGTCGGAGCTCACCAGCTGCTCCAAGGAAGAAAGATGCGGCAGTCTGCCTTTGTACAGATAACAGTCTCGCAAACTCTGCAGGGCAGCTCTACTATGTCCTGTAGGGTCACTATGAGTCAGAAGGGACTCTACAGAAATGGATTCTTCATGAGTTCGAGAACTAGAGACAAAGAATTAATAAATGCTGCCACTGCTGATGGTGATGATTGGGATGACAGGTTTGTAATTCATGTCAAGGGTGGGAAGAATTAAAGTCTATTGAGAAAAATCTATTTTTTGCTATAAATGCCTATAACAAACCTTAGCTTTAAGTAAAAACAAAAACACGGGTGGATGAGGAGAGAAATAGGCATGCTTCATGTGGTATTCTTATTTGTTTCTGGAGAATTATCACCCAAATAACACTGACTTTTTGCAACATCTCATCATTAGACTTAAATAATTTTATAGTCCATATCACTCTGAATGCTAAGCAGGCTAGAAACACTAGAAACGTGTTCTCATATAAATCTACTTGAATAATTGCCTGAGTAATTCATTTTCTACCATTATGTATTTATTGGCGTCAGATACAATTATATATTCATATAATTATGTAAATACTCTGTCTCTAATAAATATCAATCTTTAATAAATATGTACCATAAATACATAATTGTATGTATCTCTAATAAATATATAATGGTAGACAATAAAATGACTCAGACTATTAATCCTATAACTACATAGGCACAACTCAGAAATCTAAAAACAAGTCTGTTTACCCATGGTGACCCTGTCAATTCAGAAACATAATCTGTCCGTGCAGAGCCATGTAGGTCTCCAACTCTACGTGGGGTTGTTTGACGTCCTTTCTTCTTTGAGAAAACATTCAGAGTAATATAAGATAAAGCCACTTAGAAACATTATCCTTTGTAACTAATAGGAAAGGACGATTAAAGCTGTACAGACATTTGTTAGATTTATACATGTGCACAGAGCCAAGACCGCAGGGTTTAGGTCAGTCACAATGTCATTAGAATAATAATTTATGGAAGGGCAGCAGCTGATGGAAACAGCAAAGACACCAAAGCTGAAAAAGCCATCCTAAATAAAGTATAAAGTGTCACTTTCCTCTTGAAATGCATCCAGGACACTTTGCAATGACATAGACTCTTGGACTGAAGATAGGAGGACAGTTTAAGTAATCATTTCATCAAAAGCCTGCTGTCTCTGGGGAGACCCACAAGCCTGACATATGGAGAACAACACAGCAACCTCTCAGTAGAGTCACTCACTATCCCGTCCAAGTGTCAGGAAGAAAGTGACACGATGGCTACACAGATGCTTCAGCACCTTTGTCTTTCCCAGCCAGCTGGGATCTTAAGGCTTTCATGACAGTATGTTTGCAGACTGAGTGACCATGATAAGACACTCCACCATTCTTTGGTAGCCAAGTAGGAGGGGGACATGTGGGGACATGTGGCTCAGGATGAAAGTCTTTGGAGGAGCCATGATTGCCCAGTGGTTAAACACGGGACTGCTAACCAAACGATGGGCAGTTCAAACTAACCAGTGACACTGAGGGAGAAAGACATGACAGTTGACTTCCATAAAGATGACAACCTTGGAAACGCCTTGGGCAGTTCTACCGTACCTGTAAGGTAGCTGTGAATTGGAATTGACCTGATGGCAGTGGGTTTGGTTTGGGACTTGAAGGATTCTCTTTTAAACCATTGCTTCCTTGACACATGGCTCAAACTAGAATCCTGAGAGAAGAGAAAACAGCATCTTGCAAGGCTCTGCTCCTCTTATCAGGATGGTATTTAGAGAAAATTCTAAATTGTGACAGTTGAAAAATTCTCATTAGCTCTTAAAGAAATTCAAATCAAAATGACAATGAGATACCATCTCACCCAAACAAGGTTGGCCATAATCCAAAAAACACAAAACAACAAAAACTGGAGAGACTGTGGGGAGACTGGAACTCTCCTACACTGTTGGTGGGATTGCAAAATGGTGCAACCTCTTTGGAAAGCAATCTGACACTACCTTAAAATAGTGGATATAGATATACCATTTGACCCAGTAATTCCACTGCTTGGAATATATCCTACAGAATCAAGGCCATTCACACCAACTGATACACGCACATGAATGTTCATCGCAGCACAACCTGCAATAGCAAAAAGATGGAATCAACCCAGATGCCCAACAACAGAAGAATGGATAGGTAAACTATGGTACATACACTCAATGCAGTGCTATGCACTGATAAAGAACAACGATGATAACAGGAAACATCTCTTAGCCCGGTTTCAACTGCAGGACATTATGTTGAGTGAAAGTAGCCAGCGACAGGAAGACAACTACTGTTGTATGTTAACGGGACTTCAACATAGCTTGTGTACTCCTCCCATCTTAACCAATATTGCAAGGACAGAGTAGCTGGGGCAGGAGGCCGGGGACCGTGCTCTCAGGGGAAATCAAGGCCAATTGGCACAACCAGCCATTTGCTAGTGACGACTTTCCACACCCCACATTGGTGAGTAGCATCTGTGGTCTTAAAAGCTGCTGAGCTGCCATCTGAGGGAACAGCAAATGGTCCCAACTTAGCAGGAACAGAAGATCACTAAGGTCCATAACGACATGGGCGAAAGAGATTCCAGAAGAAAGAGAGACTCACGTGAGTGGATGTCTACATTGACTTGTGACCAAGAGAACCAGATTGTGCCCAGCCACCACCAGTGATAACCACAATGAAGCTCACAAAGTTGAGTCTCACTGACAACAAAAGTATAAATAGGGGTACACCCTGAGATCTCCACTAAAAGACCACAGTTGATGGCCCAGGGACTTCGGGGTTTCCCTGGGAGCATGGCCCCTGGCCCTGAAACTGCCCTGTCCATAAATCATAATGAAGGTCAACTTTTCAGACAGCAATGGATTGCACTTGGTGACACAGAGTGACCGTATTGTGTAGGCATTTTATGGTTCTAGGCATCCATATGAAGTCATCCTGTTGATCTCATACTGGAGGAAGGGGAATAGGTGGAAAACAGAAAGTAGGAAACTGCTGGAAGATAAGACATGTACGGAGCAGAGAGGAAGAGTGTGCTGTCACCGGGCAGGGAGAGCAGTGGGAGCTGCATATAGGTGGGCATGCAAATTTCTATGGGAATGCACATTTTCATTCAATCATAATAAGAAATAAAATTCTCACCCTAATAGGCAACTCTGCACATACGCTGAGTTTATGGGCGTACATACAATGAGCGCCAGCCTTTCCTAGCTTGTGAACAGTGAAATTCACATGTAGAAATTGTCCGAGAAATTGAACAGCCATGGGTTGCTTGTAAAGGAGTCTGACTTTCAGGAATCAGGGCCGAACCTATTTTTACCACTGACTTGCTACATGACCTTGGGCAAATCATTTAACCTGCAGGTGCCTCAGCTACAAGAACTGCAAGATTCTTGTTCTAAGATGCAATTTCAAACCAGAAATACCTTTTTAATTTTTCTTTCCTTTCTACTGCTTGACCTCGTCACTGCAATGGGCTGTGCTGTTCTCAGGGTGATTTTGATTGACCTGCTTGCCCACGGTATTAGGAGGTCTCATTCTTCCTGCTCAGCTGACTTGCCGCAGACACCTAGCTGGCAGTGGGCCCCCCAGCAAGGACACATCTGGTTCAGCTGTGCAGTGTGTACCATATTTTACACAAATAATGCGCGTCTTCTGTTTCCTTGCCAACTTCAGTCTCCTGACTGCAAGGTATTTCAGTAAGCAAGCTATGCTAATTTTTCTTTTCTTTTTTTTGTACAGCAACGAGTGAAAACAAATTGGCATAGTGGTGCTTATAAAAATACCCTACAGGGGAAGGGTGTAGTTGGCAAACAAATACACAGGGAAGTTTTTATTTGCACAAAATAAAGTAGGTGTGAAGCTCCAGCTCCTCTTTGGAACAGAACACGCTTCACTCACTGGATCACCAAGCAGACACCAAAATGAGCAAGCCCTGTGTCTTAATATACTTAGCACTGTAGTCACAACGACAGGAACTAGAATTGTATCTGTAGCATAAAAGAGACAGAAAAGTTCATTGGTTAAAAACTCTGTCTTTAGTGCAGAAGACCTCTGGATTTAAATCCTGCTTTTGCCCTTTACCAAATATAGGACACTTAGGTACTCTCTCGAAGCCCCCATTATCTCTTTTGTGAACCAAATGCCAGTTACTGCTAACTTGACTCTGATTCATAGAGATGGCCCACATCTCAGAATAGATCTCAGTTCCACAGAGGTTTCAGTGGCTGATTTTCCAGAAGTATGTCATCAGATCTTTCTTCCAAGGATGTGAGGCCTGACATTTAAATTCACAAACTCACCCTACAAAACATGCTATGTACCTTATTGCTGAACATCACTAACTTCGCCTTGGGAAGCTATACACTTATGCCAGCACCTAGTCTAGCCTTCAAAGGAATTTTGTAACTTTTTTGTAACTTTTTCTGGAATGGCCATCAGAGCTGTACTTATATTATCCTTAATGTCCTGAATGTCATCAAAATGCCTTCCTTTCAGTATTTCCTTTGCCTTTGGGTAAAGAAAAAAGTCACTGAGGGCCATATCGGGCAAGTAGGCAGAGTGGTCCAATACAGTTATTTGTTTACTATCTAAAAACTCCCTCACAGACAGCACCATGTGAGCTATGCACTGCTGTGAATTGTTGGTTGAAAATTTCAGGTCATTTTCATCTAACGTTTTCATGCAATCTTCTCAGCACTTCCAAATAGTAATCTTGGTTAACTGTTCGTTCAGTTGGTACAAATTCATAATGAATAATCCCTCTAATATCAAAAAAAGTGTGCAACATCATTTTGACTCTTGATTTCGGACAATGGAACTTACTTGGTTGTGGAGAATTGGCTGACTGCCCTTATGCACTTTGATGCTTTGTTTTGGGATCTTAATGTTACAGTCATGTTTCATCACCAGTGATAACACAGTCCAAAACATTGTCTTACCTCTCCAAAAGGTCTTGGCAAACTTTGACTCGCCTTTGTGTTTGTTCACCTGTGAGCTCCTTCAAGGACCATTTTTGCACACATCTTTCTCATTTCAAGATATTCAGTTAAGACTTTCTTGTTTCTATATTGATGCCTACCTGGTCTGCTATCATTCTCACAGCCAGGTGATGATTTTGACGCACAAATTGATGAACTTTTGCAATGTTTTCATCAGTTCTGCTTGTTACTGGTCACCCTGACCTCTTTCTCCGTGATGCTTTCTCTCCCCTCAGGAAAACAATTAATCCATTTGTACGCTGACATTCTCTTCATGATATTATCCCCATAAACTTGGACTAATACACTCCTGATTTTACTTCCACTCTTGGTCAGTTTAACAAGAAATTTAAAGTTTGTTCATTGTTCTAAATCATTCTCATGATGGCACACAAAAATGTGGAATAACAATAATGAATGCCTTTCAGCAAGACACTGTCACACATCAGCACATACATAGCCGTGAGACACTGATATACCAAGATTGTAAAATCTTACTAAGTCATTTGCACAGTGCTGCCAACATAAGATCATGGTGGTAAGTTTGCAAACATAATTGTCAGACCTTGTATTAAAAACCTCCAGCCTTCCAATTATCTGCCTACCATGTTAGCCATTTGCACTGCCCAGGGATTCCCCTCTCTTCCCTAGTATGGGGATGATGTTAGCCTCAACCTGACAAGTCAGGAAGATTAAGATACACGATGAGGCATATGGATTAGAGGGTGTCCGGTTTGCAGGAAGACTCAACAGCCTGTATTGTACATATGATGAAATCTTGTTGAAAGAGAAGAGGACTTGAAGCACTTACTGATGAAGAATCAAAGACCACTCAGTATGCATTACATTTAGACATAAAACAAAAATCCTCACAACTGGACCAATAAGCAACATCATGATAAATGGTGAAAAGACTGAAGTTGACAAGGATTTCATTTCACATGGATTCACCCTCATCAGCCATGGAAGCAGCAGTCAAGAAATCAGAGGATGCATTATACTGGGCAAACATGTGTTGCAAGCCCTCTTTGAATTGTTTAAAAACAAGGATATCACTTTAAGGACTACTGTGCACCTGCCCTAAGCCATAATACTCTTGGTTACTTCATGTGCATACAAAAACTGTACAATGAATAAAGAAGACCAAAGAAGATTTGACACCTTTGAATTACGGTGTTGGCAAAGAATGTTGAATATATCATGAACTGCCAAAATAGGTAACAAATCTGTCCTGGAAAAAGTACAACCAGAATGCTCCTTAGAAGCAAGGATAGTGAGACTGTCTCATGTACTTCGGACATGTTACCAAAAAGTACCAGTCCCTGGGAAAGAATATAGCGCTTGGTAAAGTAGAGGGTCAGTGAAAAAGAGGAAGACCCTCAATGAGATAGATTGAGACAGTGGTTACAACAACCAGCTCAAGCATAGCAACTACTGTGAGGATGGCATAGGACCAGGCAGTGTTTCCTTCCATTGTACACAGGGGCTCTGTGAGTAACAACCAGCTCAGCAGCACTCAACAACAACAATGACACAAGTGATACTATAGCAGTTGATGGCTATATGTTTACAAATTTCAGTCCATGCCCTTTCTGAAAACTTTTATTCATATCTCAATCCTGTAGGGTCAGTGAGACCAACGCCCTAGCTACTGACAAGAAAATACACCAGGAATGATGGAGAAGTAGCCTGAACATTGATCTTATGACTCTATTCAGTGCTATTTCCACCAAACTGTGAGTTGCTGGTAACTTCCTTGCTCCTCCTGTGGCCTGGGTTACTCAGCATATTCTCAGCATTCTTTACCTGACCTCATGGTCCCTACTTTAGATTTCAAAGTTCCATTTTATTCTTGCATTTAATGTCTACTTGCTTAAAAGATTTTTCTATTTGGCTCATTTCAGTTCAACAAATCCCTGCTAAGATCAGAAAACTTGGTACATGTACCAGATATGGAGGGAACCAATTAGAAAAGTGTGTGGACAGTTAGAACAGCTCACCTAAGAGCATCAGTTACTAAACAGCACAGTGGTATTCAAACCCAGACCTGTTTGAACGAAACTTGGTCATTGTTGCTGGAGTCAGTGAGAAGACAGACTGTGAAGAGATGATGCCCATGTAAGATATGAACTGCTGAGCATTTGCAAGGTGATCATGCAACACAGAGTGGCAACTTCAGTTCTACTAGTAAACAGGAAAGGCTCATGAACTCAATTTGGGAAGAAAACGCAAGACTGTTAAATAAGAGTAGAAGGTCATCCAGGCAAGGGGGAATTACTTTCAGCAAGTTGATGGAGGCTCAGAACAGCACTGAAGGGTGGATAGAATGATCTGCAGGACAGTGATACTAGGTCAGTGTTTCTTAAACTTTGATGCTAATCAGAAATTCCAAGAGGGATTGTTAAAGCACAGATAGCTGAGCCGACTCCCAGAAGCTGTGATTCAGGAAGTCAGGAATGCGGCCCCCAAGACTGTATTTCTACCAAGTCCCTGGATAATTCTAATACTGCTCTTCCAGGAAGTTCACTTTGAAATCAATTGACCTAGAGCATTGAGTTAGGTAATGAGTTGAAAATTAAGGCAACAAAGGACTTAGTGGTGCATTTTTATATCCCTAAAGAAGGAAAATGAGGAAGATTCCTGCTTCTCCTGAATACTCCCTACTCTGTGAGTCAGCCAGATGCCTCAGGCTGGCTTTCGAAAGAAAGAGAATTCCTAGCCAGGACTGCTGCTCAAGAAGGAAGCTGTCGTGTGACTTTCCATTATGTGCCGTGAGGATTCCCCCTAGCATTTCTCAGCTCTTGGGGCACAATGATAAATGGAGAAAAGCTTGAGATTGTTAAGGATTTCATTTTACTTGCAGCCAAGTTCAGTAACCATGGAAGCAGCAGTCAAGAAATCAAAGGAGTCATTACATTGGGCCAGCATGTGGCAAAAGGCATCTTCAAATTAACAGCAAAGGCTTTACTTCGTGGTGTTTTCTAGGAAGTCATATACAACAAAGCACACAAAGTGAGCATCTTAAAACAACAGAAGTATCCTCTCTCACAGTCCAGCGATCTAGAAATCTGAAGTCAAGTGTCAGCAGGGCTGGTTTCTTCTGAGGATGCTCCGAGACAATCTGGTCCGTGTCTCTCTCCCGGCTCTGGTAGTGGCCAACACTCAGTCTTGCCTCTACTGCCACCAAGCATCCTTCCCTTTCTATTTCTCTGTCTCTTCTCCTATTTTGAAAGGACACCTTTCAGGTTAGAATGACCCTACTCTGGTAAAGCCTCATGTTAACTGATGACATCTCCAAACAAACTATTTCCAAATAAGGTCACATTCATTAACCAGTAAAAGAAATTAGGGCTTCCACATATCCTTTTGGGGGACACATTTCAATCCATAACAGAATCCTATATACAAATTTATGATAATCCTTCAACTACCTCAGAAACTGGCTAACTTGGGGGAATTTGGGTAACATGGAGCAGTACACTGTACCCTGCTAGAGTTACAGCCTAGCCAGAAGTCTCAGTCATTTAGTGAATTGACCTCAAACACATTTAAAGTTTAAAAATGTTTGAAATATTTCTAAGAACACATCATACAAGTCTACTTTATTAATCTTATCATTTTTCATTTCAGGGTTCTCTTTAAATGACTTCATAGTTTTTTGACATATTCTGCAATTATTAATTGGTTTACTAAATTCATTTTATGTAAACATCACTTTTGGAGAGGGCTTTGTAAATTAAATACAAATTTATATTAAAGCCTTCTGGTTTTGTTTTTTGGGGGGGTTTCCTAAATCCAGATTTTCCCGGAAAACATAATTCAGAGGCGCTATGAATATTAATCGTTCTCTTCAATGTAAGTCTTAATCTAATACCACTCTATTTGTCAGTTCTCATTGCCTATGTGACAAGAGTAATTCAAACTTTCCTTTCTTTGAATATTCCTTTTATAACTGTTCTTGGGCTTTATAAAAGAAATGATTAATGCAGTGATTTTCTTTCCCCAGTAGGAAATGCGGTAACTCATATTATGACAAACAAGGCATAGAAATAGAAACATACAAACTACCTAATGCTTTAATAAAAGTAGACCCCAGTGGCTCATAGATTTCTTTGAGTGCTTCCAAAATCTCCAAAGTTCATTGGAAGTCATGGCCAATGAAAACACTTTGTAGTGCTACGCTCTGTTTATCTTTAACTTCAAACCTGACACATTCAATATATTCATAGGCTGATAGTAAATTCAAACGCCATGTTTCCTCTCACCATTCATTCATTCAGTCATTCAGTCATTCATTTATTGCTATAATCATTACAAATGCAGTCCTGCAGTGGGTACCACGTATCTTTTGGTTGAGTGCTCAAAGTTAATGGAATAATCACAATTTAGTGGTTCCTTCGAGCTCTCTTAAAACATAGAAAACGTAGGAGAGAGACAACATGAGTCAAAAGCTTAAGCACTGTGCTAGCTGATGAATTTTAGGCTCATGCTTTCTCCTTTTCAATATTTATCTTATTATAATTTTCCCCATTTTAGAGACAGATTTGTACAATTCCAAGCAGTTATTAGAAGACAATGAATGCAACACTGGACTTACGGTGTGAGGAGCTGCTTTTAATGCTGACACTGCCTTGTCAGCTGTGCCATCGACAGTTTCCTCCGACTGTCTGAGCGTGAGTCCCCTAAATTCTAAAATGGAAGTAACATAAAAAGCAATTTCACAAGAAAAACATAGAAAAAAAATCTAATTCCTGAAAAAAAGACCAGATTTATTGGTCTGACAGAGACTGAAAAACCCTGAGAGAATGGCCTCAAACATCCTTTTAGCTTAGTAATGAAGTCACTCCCAAGGTTCACTCTTCAGCAAAAGATTAGACAGACCCATTAAACAAAACAAGACTAAAGGGGCATACCAGCCCTGGTGCAAGGACCAGAAGGCAGAAGGACACAGAAAAACTAGTAACATGGAACCAAAAGTTAAGAAGGAAGCATGTTGACATGTTGTGGGGTTGGTAACCAATATCACAAAACAGTATGTATGTCAATTGTTTAATAAGAAGCTACATTGTTTGGTAAAAATTCATCTAAAAACCAACAACAACAATAATAATAAACTTAATTAGTTTAGTCAAATAAATAAATGCGAATAAATTATTAAAAGTTAGGAAAAAAGATGAGATATAGGGAATACAATGAAAAACAAACAAAAAAGCAATCTCACAGGATTATTATATCACTAAATAAACAAGAAAATGTATGCAGTGAGCTTTTAAAAAGTGACTCCCTTTATTAATGGAGCAGATTATCGGACTTGCCCTTGATGTTGAAAATCCAGTGCGGTTTAGGAATCTAACCTTCCAATGGTAGATGCTGTTTTTGTTGTTGTACCAGAGAGAAAATTCTAAGCATGAATTTCCAGTTTTCTGTTTCCTTCGTGCTAAACAGAGATCACCCCATCTTTGTGTGCCAAATGCAACATATGTGAAAATATCTCATGATCATCTTTCACAGGAATTCTTTCCAAGTGAGAAAGCAAGTAATGGGGTCATGGGTTTTCTAGAGTAATACAACCCAGGTTTCTAGTGTGATTTTGATTAGTAAATTCTGTCCCTGGTTTTATTACAAGTAAGCTTCATTCTATAATTTCATACATGCTCTGAAGGGAAAATAAGGGAATATAGCATTTTTTGGCTTGTTTGTTTTTTAAAGTGACTTTATTAAAAAAAAAAAAAAGAATCAAAAAACCCAGTGCCATCAAGTCAATGATGATTCATAGTAATTCTGTAGAACAGAGTAAAACTCACCCTATAGGACTGAGAAAAAGCCCTACAGGGTTTCCTAGGAGTGCCTGATGGATTTGAACTGTTGACCTTTTGGTTAACAGTTGTAGTTCTTAACCACTGTGTCACAAGGCTTCCAACCTAGCTGTAGATACTTCATAATTATTTGTAAGAAAGCAACCGAGAATTCATGAGGGACCATTTTGAAACAGACTGCCACTAATCCATTATAGATGATTAATCATAATGTAAAAGACAGAAATTACAAATCAGCAGATGATGACGTGCCTCTTGGGGCCCCAAGATTTCAGCATCCTCTTCATCCTTCTCATCTTCAGCATCCATGTTCAAAGTATGAAGATGGAAATGTGGTGATCTCTTTTGTTCAGATCCTTATAAATTCAATCGAGACAATTTCAGCTCAAGTCAAGTTTGCTGAGGAAAATATCAATATATTTTGAGAAAGTCTTTCTTGTCCTCCCTATACTCCTCAGTATGTTTTTTTTTTTAAAATCTGGCACTGAAGTATTAAGTTGAATAAACATCAGCAAGCAAAAAAAAACACATACCAGTATATATTCTTACTATGAAACTTGAGTGTTCTTTATCTGTCCACACCAGCTCACATTAGCTCAGAAGTTATCTGTGTACTACACAGCATCAGTAACAGCTTGACATTTAAGAAAAATTGGAAATATGGGACTAAAAATCTGTTTTCATTTTATTTAAATAATTTTGATTTAACCTAAAACCTTTAACAAACTTGGATTACTGACAACTTTAGTTAAACAAAAAAAAATCCAAACCCATTGCCATTGAGTGAGATATGATTCATAGTGACTCCACAGGATAGAGGAGAACAGCCTCACTGAGTTTCCAGGGATTGCCTTGTGGATTTGAACTGCCTACTTTCTGGTTAGCAGCCATTGCTCTTAACTACTATACCACTATGGTTTCCACAACTCTAGTTATCCACCACTGTCAAGTAGATTCTGACTCATAGTAATGCTACAGGACAGTGTAGAACCGCTCCATATAGTTACCAAGGAATGCCTGGAAGATTTGAACTGCCAACCTTTTGGTTAGTAGATGTTGCACTTAACCACTATGCCAACAGGGTTTCCATAACTCTAGTTGAAAAAAACATCACTGCCATCAGGTTGGATGCATCCCAAAATTAGAGTTCATCTGGAAAAATAGTAGAATACAGTATTTAACACAATAACGCATGCCTTCTCCACTTTGTCAGCCAAGCCCTGCCTCCGCCCTTCACAAGGCATCCTTACAAGTGCCAAGTGCCACCACGTCAATCCTCTTCCGCATATTGCTGTAAAAAAATTAGCATACTACACTTACTAAAGTTCTTTGCAGGGAGGAAGGGAAGGAGTGAGTGGCTGGCAAACGCAGAAGCCGCACGTTATTTGCATAAAATACAGTACATTGTGGAGCAAAAACGGAAGTTTCTGCAGTATTTTCTTCTTTGGCAGAATTCATTCTGCCCATAAGTTAATTTGGGAGATGTTGCCATCTAGTTATTTAGGGCTGTATTCTATATAGCAAAAAGGGGGAAAAATCGTATTAAGTTGATGATGAAGAAAGATGTGCTAGATTAGCAATTCTAGAATACTAAACAGACTGACAATTAAGCCATTCTGAACTCAGGGCATCCACAAAGGTCTGAGAGTTGGTGCAGCTCAAGTCTTTGTCTCACTTCCTCATGGCCTCTAAAAGCTTTCTCCTAGGAGACAAATTTGGGGACAAAATTTAATGGGTCTGTGTCTTCACTCATCGCACACATAGACTGTGCCTCAGACTTGCAGGCAGCATCAAAATTGCTTGAATGAGGCCTTTACCCAGTAGTATCAACCACTCTGTGGGTGCTACATTTGCCCATTACAATCATGCCATACACAGGAGACATGTACACAGTGTCAGCAAAGTGAAAGACATTGTTATTAATAGAGAGAGAACAGTAAGAGACTACTTTGGTGAACTGGTCCAGCATCACTACACATAACCTACATGTTAGGAAAGAGGACTGCTTAGGTTTCAATGCAGAACTCCAGCTTACCTTCCCCCAAATTACCCACACCCTTTCTTACGCCACTAGACAGGCATGCTGTGGTTCAGATCAGATGTTGTCTTCACGTCGCCAATGCCTCTCGCTCTTGCCATGCTGCACCAGAACCCAGCACACTAGCTCTCAGCAGGCACACCATCTGCCGTGCTGTAATAAGCCATTTGAACAAGGCTAGACTACATCTTCTTTCCATTTGGGGGAAACCCAACTCTGCCAGTGACCTCCTACTCAGGAGTGCCCAGGCATTCTCTGCTAGCTGACAAGTTCCACCACAGTCATCTCTCTGTCTTCAGTGATGCATTTTAAGGTTTCAGCTCTTGACCCATATTACATCTCTTTTATTTGAGTCCAGCTGGTTCCAAGCTGATGACCCTGATTCTAAAGGAAACAGTCTTCTCCAGGCTCTTCTTGACATGAAAAACCAAACCAAGTCCACTGCCATCAAGTTAGCAGCAACAGACTCCAACTCACAGGGACCCTATCTGATAGAGTAGAACTGCTCCACAGTTTCCAAGGAGTGCCTTGTGGATTTAAACTGTCAGCATTTGGGCTAGCAGACGTAGGACTTACCACTATGCTACTAGGGTTTCCTCTTGGTAATGATGTCTGCCTAAAACCTCTGTGAGATTGGCAGTTTACACTGGAAGTTTCCCTGTCAATCTTAAGGTGTGGTCCTCCCTGCTGTACCAAAAACAAACTAGTCCGCTAAGTGAACCACAAGACTTTCAACTCTGTTGGAATTGTTACAAGCCTCTTACGTAGCTAGTAAACCAATCAGTCCCTGAAAGCTACTTATGTAGATAGTAAATAGACCAGTCAATTGCAAGACTGTGGCTTGACCAACAATTTGGGGGCCAGAAAGGCCATATAGAAGAAACCCATTATACCACAGTCTGGTTACAAAGGAGTCTCTAGATGGTTAAAACAGCTAACACATTGGGATGCTGACTGAGAGCCTGACAGTTCAGGTCTACCCAAAGGCATCTCAGGAGAAATTTGTGGTGATCGACTTCCAAAAAAATCAGTCACCGAAAATCCTATAGAACACGGTTCTATTCTGACACACATAGGGTTGCCATTACCGGGGAATCAAGTTGAAGGCAATCGGTTTGGTTTTGGTTATAAAAAAGGACATCCTTGGCATATAAAATATATTTTTCAAGTGCTATTTCCAAAAATCTTATTCTGTGGGGCACAAGTATATTAGACATATAAACAGAACTTGAATAGAAGAAATGAGGCTATGAAACTCTCTGCCATAAAAGCCTATTTGAATAAAATTCTTCATACCTACACACAGGTGCAAACACATTCGCACAGAGGTTGAAATTTTGCATTATAGCCTTTGTGGGTAAATGTTGAATTGCTGACAGTCCCAAGTCCAGGAAAGGGAGGGCTTGCTTTCTTTCAGATTAAAAACAGCAACACTATTGCTGTACATTCCTACTCAAAGAAATCCTGTAAGACAGAGTAGAACTGCCCCATAGAGTTTCCAAGGAGCACCTGGTGGACTCAAACTACCAACCTTTTGTTTAGCAGCCACAGCACTTAACCACTATACCACAAAGATTTCCTCAAAGTAGTAACTGTGTGGATTGGCGGAGGACTAAGCTTTGTGGCCAGATTGTAGACCCTGCTCAAACACCAAGTGATTGCACGTGGCTGGGCAAGTCACCCAAGATCGCTGATCATCAGTTCCTAAATCTTTAAACTGGTGAAAAATACATAGCTCCAACATTGCTGCAAAAAAATTAAGACAACATGGCTGGTTCTCAGAAATAGGTGCATGATATTACATTTAAGCCTAACAATCCATGTAAACTTGATTCACACAATGCTACAGCCAACTTCCCAAAGAAGAAAGAAGTTGTGAAAAGAATCTAATTTTCACTCATTTTAAAAATACAATCCAGAAGGCAATGTGGCCTGACATCGCCCAGTGGAATGAGTCTTTTTCTTCTTTCAACACAACTGGCTGCTTTTGTTTGCCAGATAGAAAATATGATACTCTAATAAGTTACCAGTTAGCTATACACTGTTCCTTGTTTGACAGAATTTGTGATGTATCAAAGCATTGTTGACTGACTTGGTCAGAAATCTGGTATGGCAATTTCTCAAATACACTGCCATATTCCTTAATCTCTCTCTAAGTGGAAAGGGAGTTACCTTGCTTAGACTGCCACTGTATTTTAATTTAGAAACAAAGATCCTTGGATCACTTTTAAAAGTTCAGCTCAGTTTAATTCTTTGTGGTATGACTGGCCTTCCACTTCCTTTTTTTGTCCTCAGGGCTCTTTTTATCACATTTTCCAAATATTTAGAGACAATTGTACTTCACCGTATTCTTAATTGCTGTTAGTTGCCCTGAAGTTGAGTGTGACTCATGACTAACTGATGTATTTGTCACATCATGTGCCATCTTCAGGATCATCTGTATGTTTGCAGCTCTTCACCCATCCTATCTTGCGTGCCTTCCAACCAAGAGAGCTCATCTTCCAGCACTATACTGGGCAGTATTCTGTCATGATTCGCAAGGCTTCCACTGGCTAATTTTAGAAGTAGATCACCAGGTCTTTCTTTGTAGCATGTCTTAGTCTGGTAGCTCTGCTGAAGCCTATCCATTATGGGTGAACCTGATGCTATTCAAAATACAAGCTGCCAGCATCATAGAAACATGCAAGTCATCACATAAACGAACAAATGGGTGGTGAATTCTTAGTTGTAGCCCACCATGAAGGTAGCATACAACAGGAGTAATATTACATACTCTGATTCACTTCAAGAGACAAACATTCGTTATCACACTTAGAATTTTGTATAATTTAATTGCCTCCGCCAAGTGCCGTCGAGTCGGATCCGACTCATCCAGGAAGCTTTATTTTCCACATGTGATTAAAATTTTTCCTTTTTAAACCAGTAATCTATCATATTGCTCTAGCTCACATAAAATTGTAGAGGGAATAAAAGGCAAATTTTGCTATGTAGATCAACTCACTGGATTTGGAAAAAGATTTGTTCTCCCTGAATTAATCAAGATTAAGGAGTGCTACATATGTTTAAGTGCAAATTTTATTTCTAATCATTTCCGCTTAAGACATTCAGACATACTGGGTTGAAAAAGTGGCTCAGAGCTTAACAAATGAACTGCTGTAGAGCAGTGTTCACGTTGCTTCTATGTGGGGAGTCTAGTGTGTTTTATCTGATCTACTTGTGCCCATGATTTAATCATTTACTTCATTCAGAGTTCAGGGAATGTGTGTTCATCATGGTTCTCTTTCCTTCAAAGGCATTTGCTGTGACTCAACTCATAGGCTCTTCCCTTAACTTGCGGCAGCTCCATAAAGTCAACCTCATATTTTTATTTATAAAGATCTCTTTACCATTTTTCCCAGATAGAAATAGAGGTAAGTTATTTTGTCTTGAAAATATACATATATTTTCCCAGGGTCTTAATTTTATTGGGCCTGATATCCTCAGGAACATTTTTCAAAGGTGAATATTTCATGTAAAAATCACCTAAAATAATAACCAGTTGCACTGATCGATGAATCTTATTTAAAGACACTTTTAATTATCTGTTTACTTCATTCCTCATCTAAGAAATCCAGGACTGTGCCCTCTCTCACAGAACCACTATCCAAGGTGTCTCAGTTACGTACAGCTGCTATAACAGAATTACCACAAGTGGTTTTAACAAACAATTTTTTTCTCTCTCTCTTAGGAGGCGAGAATCTGAATTCAGAGCATCAGCTGTAGGAGAAGGCTTTCTTTCTCTGTTTGCTGTGGAGGAAAATCCTTGAATCTTTTCAGCTTTTGTTTCTCATTGGGTTTCATGTGGCTTGGCATATATTTTCCTTCATCTCTACTTTTGCTCTTGCTCTTTTGCTTGCTTGCTTAATGTGCTTTCATAGCTCAGTGTCATGGATTGAATTATGTCCCCCCCAAAATATGCATAGCAATTTGGCTGGACGAGGATTCCCTGTATTCTGTGATTGCCCTCCATTTTCTGATGCTGTAAATCCTAATCTCTGCCTGTGGCTGATAGGATAATTATGTTAAAAGAGGATTAGGGTGAGACTGCAATGTTCTTGCTAAGAGTGTTTTCCTTGCACCACCCTTTTTCCTTTTATCCTATGAGAGATAAAAGGAAAGGGAAGCAAGCAGAGAGTTGGGAACCTCACACTGTCAAGAAAGCAGCACCAGGAGTAGAGCACAACTTTCAAACCTGATGTTCCTGCATCAAGATGCTCCCAAGCAAAGAATGGTACAACACAGGGACTTTCCTCCTGAGCCAACAGAGGAAAAGCCTGCCCCTGGAGCAGACACCCTGAATTTGGACTTGTACCCTACCGGACTGTGTAAAAATAAACTTTTCTTTGTTAAAGCCATCCACTTGGTTGTAATTCTATTAGAGCTTCACTGGATGACTAAAGCACTCAGAAAAGGTTGATTTAAGATACACTGTACACTAATATACCACACTAGAACAACAAAGACAATCCATTACCAAATGGATTATAACCACATTTATAAACCTACACATTATCTTGAAGTAGATTCCAACTCATACTGACCCTACATGACAGAATAGAACTGCCCCATAGAGTTTCCAAGGTCCACTTGGTAGACTCAAACTGCCAAACTTTTGGTTAGCAGATACAGCACTTAACCACTATTCCACCAAGGTTTACATCCACAAGTATAGAGGTTAGGATTTACAACACATATTTTTAGGGGACTCAATTCAATCCATAACATTTCTCTGTTTGGCACTCCTAAATTTATATCCCTCTTACAGGCAAAACACATCATCCCAAAAGTCTTAAATCAACTCCAAGTCCAACATCTCATCTTCTGAATCATTTAGGTGATACTTTAGGCGTGGTCTCTCCTGGAACAAAATTTCTCTTCATCTATGAACCTGTGAAATCTAGGATACAAGTTAACTACTTCCAGGGGACAGAGTCAAGATGACAGACTAAGCACGCATCTCCCTAAATCCCTGTAGAAACCAAGAACTGAAATGGTAATTAAATGGAGCCTCTGGTCACCTAGTCAGCCCTAGGAAATGGCAGAGTGCTGATAATTTAGACTTCATACCACCGAATGGAAAATCTCCTCTCTTTAGCTGACTCTTGCTCCTGGCCAGTCCTGGCTTTCACAGATAGAAGGTAACTCACCATTTTGACTTTTCTTTTTCCCTGTCTTGGACGGCTGGAGGAGCTGGGTCTAGACTAGCTGCTAGTCTCAGATGCACTGCTGGTGGGATCGGCAGCTGAAATTGCCATATTTTGAAAGCCTGGCTTAGGACTTCATTCATTTCATCACCTTTGGCCTCTCTTTCCACCTCTACCATAGTGTAGTTTGTATAGAGGCGCCAGGCGGCGAGCTTGTGCGAGATGCCATCTTGAGTGCATACACCTCAGTTGGACCTAATTCTTAGCCTGGGAGGCAGCTCCTGCCCACAGGAGGGTGCTTTTCTGGCAGGAAAGCAGTAGTTTTCACAGTATCACCTACAGCTGGGGCCTGGCAACAGAGACTGTAGACTGTGTGCATCTCAGAACCTTTGGCGTCTCTTTCTGCCTCCGCCACAGTGTAGTTGCACAGAGGTGCTGGGCAGCAAGCTTGTGCAGGACACCACCTTGGATATGGAGGCTTCAGCAAGACCTAATTCCTAGGCTTGGAGGCAGTGCTTGCCCACAGGAGTGTACTTTGTGGGCAGAAAAGCAGTACTTTACATGGTGTCACCTATGGTTGGGGCCTGTCAACAGAGGCCAACAGGGCAGTAGCCTTGCTGCATTTTGTGCTAGTTTGTAACATCTGGGGCTAGATACAGAGGTTTTTACTTTGCCACTTGGGAAGAGGGCCCTGTACACCTGAAAATCTGGCTGACCTGGGGAGTGATCAGATACCTTTTATCTTTGATTTTAAGACAGCTAGAGAAACAACTGTGACTCATCCTCACAGCAACTCTCCCAGTCTTTACTGACTTACATGAAGCCCCAAAAGCAACAGATTCTGGAGAAAACCATAACCAGAAAATCACCAGTGGCTTCAGAAGGCCTCCACATGAAACAACCAAAGAGCTTTCCAGATGAGGAAACTTTTCTGAAATTATTGGAAGGTGAATATGAAAAGATTATATAGGGAGCCCTCCTAGACCTTATACGAAATACAACAGAGTAAAATGAAAAATTAAGCAATCTGACAGAATGCCAATACTCCGAAGTCTCACAGATCAAGGACAAAATCAAAGACATAGAAACTTCAATTCAAAGCCAAGAAAACAGAATGGAACAAATGGAAAAGAGACTTCTGCTTCCAGTGCACAATACTGGAGGCAGGGCTAAAATGGCAGAGTAGTTGCATGCATCCTGTGATCTCTCTAACAACAAAGATCCAGAAAAACAACTGAAAGGATTATATAGGACCTATAGGATCCCAGAATACCAGGATGAACACTGAGAGATCAGACTGGGTGACCGGGAGAGGAGTAGAGCATGTTCAGAAACACCTAGATTGACCAGATTCAGCCCAGTGGGAATACACACACTTTGGCAGGATCTGTTACTGTCAGCATGGTGAATGGAGTGTAGTGTTTAGAGAGCATATTTCTTAGTGGGAAAACTGAGCTTTGGATGGTCACACCTGCAGAGCTGCAGAGGACTGCCATTTGAACATTAGAAGTTAGGTGCTTGTGAACTGCTCTGAATGTATATCTTCCCTTTGGGTTATACCTCTCTCCCTTTCCCTAGTGCTTTCCCTTCCCTTCTCTGTACTGCACCAGAGCCAAACTCTGATGCTCTACCCAAGGTAAAAGTGGAAGCCCTTACTTGCACCCAGAGCCGTTCTCCTGGACTTGCAGAGGGAATAGTTTAACAAACTGTGGGGGTTGGTGGGAGAGTTCTGCTAGCTCTCTGGAGCTGGGGAATCTTGGTGCACAGAGCTGTTGGCCATCTTCCTTTCTCAATGAATGCAACCAGCAACCTGTGCCTTCACTAATTTCCTTCCTCCTAGCTAGAGCTCTGGGAAAGACAAGACACTACACAATTGGCAGATAACTGACTGGGCTCCGAAGCCAAATACATACAAGAAAAATAAACCAGCACCTGGCCCCCACGCCTAGCAACAACGCTAATCACCTGTTCAAAGAACATTAGAATTTTAAGGTTCCAATGATCAACCTACCTTACAAAATTAGCCTATTTGGACATTTAAAATCAAAATCAAAAAGATATATATATATAACCTAGAACACGATGAACAAACATAAATACATTACAACTTTCTGATGGCTTTGAGATAATGGTCGATAACAAACCACTTAAAGAAGCAGATCACTATGGCTTTTTAAAACTCCCAGAACAAAGAATTCAAAAGTTTTCCAGATGAATGGGGCTTCCTGAAATTATCAAAGGTGGAATACGGAAGATGAAGGTTTAGAGTTCTTCAAGAAATCAGGAAGGATATCAGGCAAAGTGCAGCACTGCATAATGAAAAACTAAGCAGGCTAGAAGAAATACTTGAGCAACAATAATCTCAAATCCAGCAGATTGACAATAAAATCACAGAATTAGACAATTCAATACAAAATCAAAGGGGCAGAATTGAGACAATGAAATGCAAAATTAGTTAGACTGTAGTTAAAGCAATGGATGACAACATATTTGAGGAAAAAGCAGATAAAGGAATTTTTAAAAATGTAGAAACACTAAAAGTTATATGGGACTCTATCAAAAGGAACAGTTCACGAGTGACTGGAGTAACTGAGCTGTGAGGGAGAGACAACATAAAATACAGATAGAAGTTTTGAAGATTCGCTGACAGGAAATTTCCCTGATATCATGAGAGATGAGAAGATATCTACCCCAGATGCTCACTGAACCACAAACAAGATAGATCCCAAAAGAAATACACCAAGTTACACTACAATGAAACTTCACAAATCTAAAGATAAGGAGATGTTGTTACAGGTGGCTAGGGTTAAACAAAAAATAACCTACATGGGAGAACTAACTAAGCTTTTACTACTCAGTAGAAATCACACAGACAAGAGGCATTGGGATGACATATACAAAGCCTTGAAAGAAAAAAATTGCCAGCCAAGGATTACATATCCTACAAAATTGTTTCTCAGATATGAAGACAAAATTAGGACATCCCCAGATAGCAGACGCTTAGAGAATTTGCAAAAAAACAAATCAAAATTACAAGAGATAGTGAAGGAAATTCTTTGATTAGAAAATCAATAACAGCAGACAAAAACTCAAGGCTACAATACAGGACAGAGCATCTGATTATCAACCCAGACAGGGAAATTGCAAAAATAAGTCAAAGCTAAAACACTAAAAATAAATAGAGATGTCACTATGTAAAACACGACAACACTGTAGCAAAAGAAAAGGGGGAGTAAATAATATAATCATGATCTTTTATATAGAGAGGAAGTCAAGACAATACAAAGAAATTAAAGACTGGTTTAAATTCAGAATAATAGGGATAAACACTGAAATAATCACAAAGGAAATTAGAAATTCTACACATCGAAATTAGAAACAAAACCAAGAAGTCTCAGCAAATACAAAACCAACAATGAAAAAGGTGAAAATAAAACCCACGAAAAAAAAACAACATAGCACAGAAAATTACATGGAAATAAAGAAACTGTCAACAACAAAGAAAAAGACACCATAATGACAGCACTAACTTCATACCTATCAATAATTACTCTGAATGTAAATGGGCTAAATGCACTATTGTACAATAGTGGAACAGATAAAATGTACACATTCTATTACAAATGGGAGAAACTGGAGGGAAAGATGAATCAAAAAAGACTAAAACCCAGCAGAACAAATTACATTAGCTCTGAACACTTGAAAATAATCCTCTGTTCTTCCAGAATACCCAGGCAATGGTTCTGCTTTCCATACTGTGGGTTTTGGCCATGCTCTTGGGATTCTGCCTGGAGGCTCCTCATCCACTGGCTTCAGCCACACCTTCTAGACTCACTGGGAGGTCAACTCTCTTCCCTCGAGTGTCCTCATTCTCCTAGTCTATCTGAGGGGGAGACCCCACCCCACGAATCCGGGTAGACTCCATTCTCTGCTCCTTGGCCATGGCAGCCCTACCCCCTCAGTCTGGGGAGTCAAGCCCTCTCTCTTGGCCTTTGACGTACAACTCCACTCCCTTAGATTTGGGTGTTGGCCTCATCCTTTTGCTTCACATGAACAGCAACCCATGCTCGAGAACTGAGGTGGTAAAGATCAGACACTTAGAAACCCAGGAGGCTATAGCTCTACGCTGTAGAACTCAGGAGGCTACATCTCCACTCTTTAAAACCTGGGAGACTGTAGTTCCACACTTTGAGACCTGGTGATCAAGTTCCCACCATTTGAAACAAAGGACTCCCTCCTTCCTGTTCTTTCAACAGTTGTGCTGATCAACAAACTGCTTCAGCGATGGCCATTTTCTTTTCCTGAAGGACAGCAAATACAATTCCTTTGGCTATTCCCTGCTTATAAAATTCAGAAGCTATCTCTGTCTCTTTCAGTCTAAGTTGATAAATTTTCTGCTATGGTAATTGATCTAACAGCCACAGGCTTAATTTCTTGCACAAAAGACTATATAGCCATGTCCTTGGTGAGAGTCCTAGGATGCATGTCCTTAATGTGTAGAACATAATTTTCCAAATTTGTAGGTCCTATTTTCATTTTGGGCAGTTCATTTTTAAGTCCATCTCTTTGCTCTCTCATTTCATTATAAGTAGCAAACAGAAAACTTGTGACATCTTTTAACATTTTGCTGAGAAATATCTTCAGTGACGTATTCAAGTGCACCACAAGTTGTAACTTCCACCAAACATTTGAATGTAATTCAAACAAGTTCTTCACAACAGCATAAAAAGCATCACCATTCCTCCATTGTCCAATCACATGTTCATTATTTCCTTTTAAAGCTCATTTGCATTTACATGGCTAGCAACATTCTGCTGATGGCTCAACATGTTTTTACTAAGATGATAAGAGACTTTTCTCTGTGGCTCTCCTTACTTTCTTCTGAGCCCTCATTAGAATTGTCTTTTGTATCTATGACTGTACCAACAGTTTTTATTTTCAAGATAATGTAGGATTTTACAGTTAGACACCTTAAACTCTTTCAGTCTCCAGCCTTTATCCAATTCCAAAACTACCTCCACATTTTAGGGCATACTTGAATTTCAAACGTTAACTTGGAATTTTTCTTATATGTCATTCACTTGTATAAACTATTATCACCATTATTCACTTAGACCTCTGTTACTAATAGGGGAAAATTGAATAAAATGTTAACAAACTCTTTACCATACTAAAAGAAACTCTGGTCACATAGCTGAATGAAAGGTCACCAGTTCAAATCTGCCAGGTGTGTCTTGAAACTATAGGGTAGTTCTACATGAGTTGGAATTGACTCAATGGCACTGGATTTGGCTTTTTTTTTTTAACCATACTGATATTAAAGACTCTCTTCTAAAGTGGATACTAGATGTAATTCAGTGAATAATATTCCTTCAGGAAAACTACAAAGAGAACTGATAAATGCCTTGTTTATTTTCTCAATTTTACTATGCTTGGTAGGATACTGTTTATTCAACACATGCAGCTAGTTGCCTTCTTTTCTGCAAATTATATTTCCTTATATTTAACTTTCATTTTTCTGTATAGTGTTCACATGTTAAAAGTACAATTGGTGGGGGCGGAGTCAAGATGGCAGACTAAGGACACGTCTCTTTCTATCCCTCTGGAAACCAAGACCTGAATTCACAATCAAACAGAACCTTCTGAGCACCTAATCAGCCTCAGGACACGGCACAGAGCTGTTAATTGGGACTTTATATCATTCAGCGAAAAATCTCCTCTCTTTCGCTGACTCCCGCTCCTGGCTAGCCCCGGCTCTCACGGATGGAAGGTAAACGCACCATTTTGACTTTTTTTCTCCTCGGTCTCGGCTGGAGGAGGAGCTGGGCCTTGCCCGGTGGCTGGACTCAGACACGCTGCTGAGGGGATAGGTAGGTGAAATTCCCATGTTCTGAGAGCCAGGCTCGGGACTCTGTTAATCTAGACACTTTGAACCTTTCGTTTTGTAGCTGCCTCAGTGGGATTTCTGCGGAACTCCGTGGTCAGGGCGCGGGACGCCATGTTGGTACCGAGATTTTAGCGGGACCTCGTTCTTAGCCTGGGAGCCACGCCTGCAAACGGGACAGCGCTTCTCTGACAGAAAAGTAGTGACTTTGCACAGTGCTGCCTACGTTGGGGGCCCTGCAACAGAAGCAGAGGAATCACTACCTCTCGGCACCTTTAGCCCCTCTGTCTGCTGCCTGTGTGGAGGACGCCATCTTGGGTTCGGTGGCCTCAGCTGGACCTAATTGTTGGATTGGGAGCCAGAGCCTGACCACAAGAGAGCGCTTTTCTATCACAAAACCAGTACTCGACGCAGTGTCGGCTAAGGCTAGGCCCTGTCAGCAGAGGCCACCAGGGCAGTAGCAGTGCTGTATTCTGAACTAGTTTGTTATCATCTGGGGTTGGATACAGTGGTGCTTACTTTGCCAGATGGGAAGAGGGACCTCTACACCTGAAAACCTAACTGACTTGTGAACTGGTCAGATACATTTTGCTTTACATTTGAAGACAGCCTACAGAAACATTTGCAATCCATCCTCACAGTACCTCTTCCAGCCTCTATATACTCACATGGGACCCAAAAAGCAACAGACAATTGTGGCATACAAGCAATCACACATGGCTTCAGAAGGCTCCCAAACAAAGCAACCAAGGAGTTTTCCAGATGAAGAAACTTTTATGAAAGCATCAGGAAGTGAATACAAATTGATTATATACAGGGCCCTTCTAGACCTTATACAAAATGCAGCAGAACAAAATGAAAAATTAAGCAAGTTGTTCGATCTGTTGGAACACCAGTACTCTGAAATCCAACAGATCAAGAAGAAAATCAAAGACATAGAAGCTTCCATGCAAACCCAAGAAAACAGAATGGAACAAATGGAAAAGAGAATTTCTGACTTGGAATACAGAGCTACTGATGCCAGTGTCTATGAGCAGAAATCAGAAAAAAGAAACAAGAAAAATGAAGAAACATTAAGAAGCATGTGGGACTCTATTAAGAGGAACAACCTTCGATTAATTGGAGTCCCTGAACAGGGTGAGACATCTGAGAACACAGAGAGTATTGTTGCTGAGCTGCTGAAAGAAAACTTCCCAGAAATCATGAAGGAAGAGAATATAGACATCTCAGATGCATATCGTACGCCACCCAATATAGATCTCAAAAGAAAGACTCCAAGACATATTATAATCAAGCTTAACAAAATGAAACATAAGCAGCAACTCTTAAAGGCAGCAAGACTCAAGGCAAAGCTAACATACAGAGGGAAACCCTGTAGGCTCTCGTCAGATTTCTCAGCAGAAACAGTGCTGGCACGGAGACAGTGGCATGACACATTCAAAGTCTTGAAGGAGAAGAACTTCCAACCAAGAATTATATATCCTGCAAAACTGTCTTTCAAACATGAAAATGAAATTAAGACATTTCCAGATAAACAGAAACTCAGAGACTTTGTAAAAACCAAACCCAAACTACAAGAAACACTGAAAGAAGTTCTTGGCTTTGGCTTAGAAGAACGAAACCACTAACTTTATATTTTAGAACGACACACTACTCAATACTCACTTAGGGAAGGCTCCAAAGTAAATCACAGCTTTGATTTGGAAAGAAGCAATCCAGTGATCATTATGAAAAATATGGTGTCATCATAATAAAAGAGGGATGTACTACAGTCGTTATAGTCCTTCCAGATGGAGAGGAATATGACCAGACTTGTAATAATTAAAATTGGGTTTATAAATAGTTTATTAAGGGGGTTCATAGCGGCAGCTATAAAGCACAACAAAGATGTATCATACCATTTCAAGAAATCTAACACACGAGTCTCAACAACTGTAAAACCAGGTCTGAAAAAGGTGAAAAATCAACTCACAAAAAAGAGTGTCTCAGAACAGACTAATAAGAACAACAGAGAAAACATCAACATAAAAATAAACATATCACAATGGCAGCAGTGAACACATACCTATCAATAATTACATTGAATGTGAATGGACCGAATGCTCCAGTAAAGAGACACCGAGTGTGATCTTGGATCAAAAGACACAACCCATCCGTATGTTGTCTACAAGAAACTCACTTGAGACCTAAAGACAGGAACAAACTGAAAATTAAAGGTTGGAAGAATATATATCAAGCTAACAATGAACAAAGAAGAGCAGGGGTGGCAATTCTAATCTCAGACAAAATCAACTTTAATGTCAAATCCACCATCGTGGACAAAGATGGACACTATTTACTGCTGAAAGGTTCAGTACACAAGCAAGACTTAACTATATTAAACATTTATGCACCTAACGTCAGAGCACCTAAATATGTCGAAGAAACACTGACTATGCTCAAAAGAGAGTTAGATGACTCCACAATAATAGTGGGAGACTTTACTTAACACTCCACTCTCATTACTAGACAGATCATCTAGAAAAAAGCTCAGTAAAGATACAGAAGACCTCATTGACACAATTAACCATCTAAACCTCATTGATATATACAGAACTTTCCACCCATCAGCAGACAACTACACCTTCTTCTCCAGTGCGCATGAAACATTCTCCAGAATTGACCATGTGATAGGCCGTAATGCAATGCTCAACAAAATCCATACCATTGAATTATTGCAAAGCATCTTCTCAGATCATAAAGCCATCAAAGTTGAAATCAATAGCAGAAAAAACAGAGATAGAAAGTGGAACTCTTGGAAACTGAACAACATCTTGCTCAAAAAAACGTGGGTTATAGAGGAAATCAGGGATCAATTAAAGAAATTCATGGATGCCAATGGGAACGAAAACACTTCCTACAAGAACCTATGGGATATAGCCAAAGCAGTGCTCAGAGGTCTGTTTATCTCCATAAATGCACACATCGGGAAGAAAGAAAGAAACCAAATCAAGGAACTAACTCTACAGCTTGAACAAGTAGAAAGAGAACAACAGAGGAACCCCTCGGGCATCGGAAGAAAGGAGATCATAAAGATTAGAGCAGAGCTAAATGAATTAGAGAATAGAAAAACAATTGAAAAAATTGAAAAGACCAAAAGCTGGTTTTTTGAAATGATCAACAAAATTGATAAACCACTGGCTAAACTTACTAAAGAAAAGCAGGAAAGGAAACAAATAACCCAAATTAGAAATGAGAGGGAGTTGTCACCACAGATGCAACAGAAATCAAAAACATCATAACAGAATACTATGAAAGATTGTACTCTAACAAATTTGAAAACCCAGGGGAAATGGACCAATTCCTTGACTCATACCACCTACCCAAATTATCACAACGTGAAGCAGAACAACTTATTAAACCCATCACAAAGGAAGAGATTGAAAAGGTCATCAAAACACTGCCAACCCAAAAAAGTCCGGGCCCAGATGGCTTCACGGCAGAATTCTACCAAGCATTTAGAGAAGAGTTATCCCCAATACTATTGAAACTATTTCACAGTACAGAAAGGGATGAAGTACTCCCAAACTCATTCTATGAAGCCAGCATAACTCTGATACCTAAGCCCGGGAAAGATCCAACAAAGACAGAGAACTACAGACTGATATCACTCATGAACTTAGATGCAAAAATCTTCAACAAAATTCTTGCCAACAGAATACAACAACATACCAAGAAAATAATCCATCATGACCAAGTGGGATTCATACCAGGGATGCAAGGCTGGTTCAACATCAGGAAAACAATTAATGTGATTAACCACACAAATAACACAAAAGACAAAGATCACCTGATTTTGTCCATTGATGCCGAAAAGGCATTTGATAAAGTCCAACACCCATTCATGCTAAAAACTCTTAGCAAAATGGGCATAGACAGCAAATTCCTCAACACAATAAGGGCCATTTATACAAAGCCAATTGCCCACATCATCCTGAATGTAGAGAGACTGAAAGACTTTCCCCTGAGATCAGGAACTAGACAAGGATGCCCACTGTCACCTCTCCTATTCAACATTGTGCTAGAAGTTCTAGCCAGAGCAATTAGACAAGACGAACAAATAAAGGGCATCTGCATCGGCAAAGAGGAAGGTAAAATCTCCCTGTTCGCAGATGATATGATTGTATATGCAGAGAACCCCAAGGAATCTATAAGTAAGTTACTCAAACTGGTAGAAGAGTTCAGCAAAGTCTCAGAATAGAAGATAAACATAAGCAAATCAGTAGGATTCCTTTATACCAACAACGAGACTGTTAAGGAGGAAATTATCCAATCTATACCATTTGTGATAGCCCCTAAGAAGATAAAGTACCTAGGAATTAATCTAACCAGAGAAATAACAGACCTTTACAAAGAGAACTACAAGCCCTTATTACAAGAAACTAAGAGAGACTTAGAGAAATGGAAAAACCTACCCTGCTCATGGATAGGAAGATTTAACATTGTGAAAATGTCTATTTTATCCAAAGCAATTTATTTATATAATGCAATCCCAATACAAGTTCCAGCATCATTTTTTAATGAGATGGAGAAACAAATCACCAATTTTGTGTGGAAAGGGAAGAAGCCCCGGATAAGTAAGGTACTACTAAAGAAGAAGAACACACTGGGAGGCCTCTCATTACCCGATCTTAGAACATACTACACTGCCACAGTGGTCAAAACAGCCTGATACTGGTACAAGAACAGACAGACTGATCAATGGAACAGAATTGAGACCCCAGAGATGACACCGTCTGCCTATGAACAGTTGATATTCGACAAAGGCCCTAAGACATTAAACTGGGGTAAAAACAGCATCTTCAACAAATGGTGCTGGCCAAATTGGTTATCCATCTGCAGTAAACTGAATCAAGATCCATATCTTACACCTTATACAAAAACCAACTCCAACTGGATAAAAGACCTAAATATCAAACCTAAAACGATAAAGCTCATCCAAGAAAAGGTAGGAACAACAATGGAAGTTTTAATACACAATGAGGACAGACTCCAAAATCTGTCAAAGAAACCTCAATCAACAGAAGAGAAAGTAGATAAATGGGAACTATTAAGAATCAAACACTTTTGCTCATCCAAAGACTTTATTAATAGAATTAAAAGAACACCCACAGAGTGGGAAAAAATATTTGGCAACTCTATGTCAGATCGACGCCTGATCTCCATAATCTATAAGATACTACAAAATATCGATAAGAAGAAGATAAACCATCCAATTAAGCAATGGGCAAAGGAGATGGACAGATACTTTACTCAAGAGGAGATCCAGGCAGCCAAAAAACACATGCGGACATGTTCACGATCTTTAGCTATTAAAGAAATTCAAATCAAGACAACAATGAGATACCATATCACCCCAACAAGATTGACCATGATCCAGAAAACACAAAACAACAAATGCTGGAGAGGCTGTGGAGAAAGTGGAACCCTCCTACACTGTTGGTGGGGTTGCAAAATGGTCCAGCCTCTTTGGAAGGCAATCTGGCGCTTCCTTAAAAAATTGGATATTGATATACCATTTGACCCAGTAATTCCACTACTTGGAATATATCCTACAGATTCAAGGCCTTTCACACTAACGGACACATGCACCAGAATGTTTATCGCGGCACTGTCCACAATAGCGAAAAGGTGGAATCAACCTAGATGCCCCAAAATAGAAGAATGGATAGGTAAACTGTGGTACATATACTCAATGGAGCACTACACAATGATAAAGAATAACGATGATTCCAGGAAACATCTCCTAACCTGGTTTCAACTGGAAGACATTATGTTGAGTGAGAGTAGTCAGCGACAAAAGGACAAATACTGTATGAGACCTCTACGATAAGATCTCAAAAACAGACTTGTGTATAGAAGAAAAGACTCTTTGACAGCTGCAAGGGTGGGGAGGGAGGGAGGGAGGGCAATGGGGGGAGGGTTTATTTTAGGTAGTTACTAGAAATCTAGTTGGGAAAAAGCGGTGACAGCACACATTAGGAACAAGAGCAACACTAAGTGGACTTCAGCATAACTTGAGTACTCCTTCCATCTTAACTCAATACTTCAGGGATAGAGTAGCTGGGGCGGGGGGGCGGGGGACCATGCTCTTAGGCAAATTCCAGGCCAATTGGCACAACTAGCATTTTGCTAAGAGAGCTCTCTGCACCCCACATGGGTGAGTGGCGTCTGGGGTCTTAAAAGCTGCCAAGCTGCCATCCGAGGACACAGCAAATGGTCCCAACTCAGCAGGAACGGATGCTCACCGAGGGCCAAAATGGCATGCGGTAAAGACAACCGAGAAGACAGAGAGACCCACAAGAGTGGGTGCCTACATCGACCTGGGACCGGAAGAACCGGATGGTGCCCGGCCACTACCAGTGATAGCCATGACGGAGCTCACAGAGAGGAGCCTCACTGGCAACACAAGAATAAAAAGAGGTGCATCATGAGATCTCCACTAAAAGACCTCAACTGATGGTCCAGCGGTTTTGGGGTTCCTCTGAGAGCATGGCCCCCGGCCCTGATGCTGCCCGTTCCCATAAATTATAACAAAGGTCCACTCTTTGGATAGGAATGGAATGGACTTGGCAATGCAGAGTAACCATATGTTCGAAGCACTTTATGGTTCTATACATCTATAGGATATCATCTTGCTGACCTCTGGCTGGAGGAAGGGGAGTGGACGGAGAGGAGGGGAAAGGAGACTGTTGGGGGGATGAGACATGTGTGGAGCAGAGAGGAATAGTGTGCAGTCACCGGACAGCGCGAGCAGTGGAAGCTGCATATAGGGGGGCATGTAAATTTATATGTGCATGTACATTTTTACTCAGTTATGTTAAATAAGAAAAAGAGAAAAGTAAAAAAAAAGTACAATTGGTGTGTGGATTTTGTGTGTGTGTGAGTATTCAGTGATTCTTACAAGCCAGAATATTCCAATATATACTTTTTATCTCTATTTCTCAGTTTTTCAAGTCACCCTATTGACTAGCCGTTATTTTAGACACATTTATGCTTTGTGTCTTTGGAAGTGCTACTGATTCTCAATTATCTGTACAGTCTTAATGAGTTATATGAGGAATTTAAAAATTCCTGGCTGAGTTTCAGTTTTTCTCAACCAGGCCCCAAACTGCTTCTTTCTCCACCTGTGACCAAGACCTCACTTTGATATTACCAATAGTTAAAAAAAGAAGAATGGCAAATGTGATGGAAATCTGTTAGCATCTAACGTACTCCCAGAGAAGAAAAAAAGAAACACATAAAAATATCTTACAGTTTGTGTCTTCAGTGGGATTATCCCTTTATTAATTTTCCTTACTGACCTCCCCTTTATATGCATCTGTTTTCCCCTACTTGTTAGTCAAGGTTCATGGGAAAATAAGGGAAAGGACAGTTACATAATTTGTATTAGTAGCATCTTTGTCCTAAATTGACAATTAGGACAAAGAGATGGACACATTATTAACTAGAACATGAGTAACAATAAGACAGATCTATAGACACAGTGGAAAGGGATGTTACAGGAGTTTTTTGTTTTGTTTTGTTTTGTTTTAACTCTTAGACTAAAGGGCCTGACTTAGCTTGCTGGAGAGCTTATCTCCATATTACAATACTGACAAGGAAAGGAGCTTGGTATCCCTGAACAGATCAGAAGGAGCCTTTCTTCTTATTGGTTTGAAATGTCCCGAAATTCTCAACAAGGATGCATGTTTGATGGAAGCGATGGTTTTTCGGCCTTTGCCTTCTCCCATTGACACAGCACACTTGGCACCACGCCTGTTTACTTCGGTGATATATGGCACCCATACAATGTTCCCAAATGCAAAAGACGGATAATTAAAACAAGTCATTTCCGTTGCAGAGATGTGTGAAGACTAATAAATCGATTTTTGTAAAGGTCTTTGAGCTCTTGGAAAGAAGAATACAACACAAAAAATATTATGATGTAGTGTAATTTGTAGTTATGTGAGAGTTTATAAGCATTTTACAGCAAATGAAAAGCATAATTAGTGATACATTAATGCTTCAAAGGTCATTTTATATACAAGGCAATAACTTTGAAGTTTGAGGAGTTAGTCACGAATTAATTTGAGTCACAGCATATGTTGTGTATATTAGATACATGTTTCAGCGTTAACTGATAACAAAAATGATGAAATACGGACAAGACATGTGAACTACTTAGTTTTCTTTAACTTAAAACTAGATGAACAAATCTAGAAGATTCACTTATGCTGTCTCTGCTGTTTCATGAATTCCAGATTAACAACAAGCATCTAGAGATCAGAGAGTCAATGTGGGAGAGAGTTTACTCCCTCTGTGTTTTTAAATCTAGATGTAGTAGGTGGACTGGATTGTGGTGAAGATGGATGTGGATAGACTGAATAGGACCAATGCCCAGGTTTACGGAACATGTGTTAGGGACCTTGAATGTGATGGTAGTAATGGAAGTGGAAAAACTAGCGAAGGAAAAGAAATTTACCGAAGAGTATTCAGGTCTCATGAACTGAGAGCACAAAGAAGAAAATGATCACTTTGCTGTAAGAAAACAGCCAGAGTGGGTATTTAGAAGTAACCAACCCACCGCCACTGCGTCGATTCTGACTCATAGCAACTGTGTAGGACAGAGTAGAAATAACCTGTAGAGTTTCTGAGGAGCACGTGGTGGATTTGAATTAACAGCATCTTCAGAGCTATAGCTCTCAATCACTATGCCACCAGAGTTTCCAGATTCAGAACACTGCTGTGTAACAGAATTTTCTGCGGTAACAGAAATAGTCTGTATCTTCACTGGCTTGGCTCACTCTCTAGTAAGGATGTGCTAGCCACTTAGTCCTTGCTGTGACTGAGCACTTGAAAGCGGCTAGCGCAACTGACATCATGCTTGGTAGAGTGGAGGGTCAGCGAAAAAGAGGAAGACTCTCAATGAGGTGGACTGAACGGTGGCCGCAAGATGCAAGATGCAAGATGGGGCAATGCTTCGTTCTGCTGTGCAAAGGGTTGCTGTGAGTCAGAACTGACTTGATGGTACCTAACAACAACAGTGCAATTGAAAGACTGAAATTTTACTTTTCTTTTATTCCAATTAATTTACATATAAAATGATAAAGCCACCTGTGGCTAATGGCTACCATATTGGTTAGTGCTGAGCAAGGAGAATTAATAGCGTCAGAAGAGACATTAATAGAAAATTAATAGAAAACTGATTTGCTTGGAAGATGGTTGAGGCCACAGATGGTGGATGAATATCTGGCAAAACAAAAAGATACTGAAAAATCTGTGATGGAGAAATGGGATAAGAACTACAAAAATATCTCTCCTTTTTTAAAAAAAATTAAAATCCAGTGTGTTCTCAGAGCCTTTCAGGATTTATAAGCTGTTCAAAGTATCTCCCTCTGTGTCTTGTAGTCCCTCCTTTGGTCATATTCTGTTCTCACAAATATTGATAGTCAGCCACTGTATACCTAGGGAGCCACGTGAAGGAAGAAGAAATCTAGACCTTATAACACCACATACTACAAAATCAGCAGCAAAATCGCTTTGAGCGACTGTATCCCATTTCTTCTAGATCTTCCTACCGACTTTAGTGAACACAAGATTCGGATAACCAGCAATGAATGTGAAAGCTGGACAATGAATGAGGCAGACTGAAGAATGGACTCTTCTGAACTGTGATGTTGGCAAAGAATCCTAAATACGCCATGGACTGACAGAAGAACAAACAAATCTGTCTTGTAAGATGTACAACCAGAACGTTCCTTAGAAGCAAGGATAGCGAGACTATGTCTCACATACTTTGGGTGTATAATCAGGAGGAGTCAGTCCCTGGAGAAGGGCATCATGCTTGGTAAAGTAGAGGGTCAGCAAAAGGCAGAAAGGCCCTCGATGGGGTGGATTGACACAGTAGCCCAACAACAAGCTCAAGCATGATGCTGCACGAGTAGGTAGTGTTTCTTTCTTTTGCACACAGGACGGCCATGAGCCTGAATCTACTTGATGGTAACCAGCAGCAGCAGCCATGAACAGTCCAAGACAAGCAGTCAGAGTTGGCAGATGGAATAAAATTCAGACACCATAATAAACGCTGCTCACAATTTCAACAGTAACTCATAAAGGGATTGACCTATTTGGTACAAAGAAACGTTTTAGGTTATAGCTGCTAACTTAACACTTCTCCTAGGCCTCCAAATTGCCAACAAGACCTCAAGATTATATAAAATTAAACAATTTGCTATCTACTAGAAGTCTACATTTTTGTTTCCAGTTTAGCTGCTTTCCATGGATTAAAGACATGGCCTTGTATTTAAAATTATGAGTATTATCATCATGATGAAAAGTAATATGCACAACGGGAAACTTTGAGGTTTTTGAAATATCAGTGAATTTTTAAAAACGTACCCAAGGCTGTCTACGTAGTAGACGGTAGCAATTTATTTATAAAATGTGCACAAATTGATTACTTCAGTACTTACTGCTTCTGATCACTAAGCGACTTCTGAAATATGGCACAACTTAGAAGCACGATGCCATAACAATAAAAGACTTCACCAAGTGCATTCCTAGAAATACAAGCTTTCATCGTATGTGTGACAAAGACTTTATCATGACAGGTTATCACAAAATAAGATCGTTGAGTCTGTACTGTTTTAGTATTCTGTGAGTCTACAATGCTCAGCGAAAGGAAGTGTCACAAGTGTCTTATTAGATTGTTTTTCAGTACTCAGGTTTAAAAACAAAACTGTCTGTAAGATTTGTTTCCACACACTTCATGATGCTGATGTTCAGATGGACTCAGTTCACCCAGTCCCCTGCAATAGTGTCTCCTGCTGACACTGTAGCCTTCCTGCTGTGCTCTCCAGGTGGCAAGCGGATAAAGGACCATGCTTTGTTTGAGTCTCCAGGCTTCCCTACATCAGCCTCAACCCAAATAGCTTTGTTTTTATGTTTTACAATTGACATTTCTTCTAAGATTTTCTCATTAAAAAAATGGTTCTGCTATTAAAGCCAAAGAGCACACACAAGGACTGACCACACACACACACACACACACAAGACACCTTCATGGTTACAAACACTTGCATTCACCACATACACACACTCAGTATACATCCACACACTTAACACATTCATATATATGTACATTACAAACACATACTTAAACCACACACATGCACACTCTCTACACACACAAGACCTAATCACACAAACATATACACTCACAGCACAGTCACACTGACCAAACACATGTGTTTACCACACACTGAGCACACATTCATACATACTCAACACACGTATACCCACGCATGGCACACACATTCACCACAAACTCATGTATATACACTCACCATACACACTCACTACACACCACACATATACGCACTTACCATACATATGCACTCAACACCACACATGCCCTTACCAGGCACAAACCTGCTTTCAGCACGCAGCTGGCTAAGTTTTTTCTCCATTTCTCCCTCCAGATCTATCCTCTTCCCGTTCCCATCCTGTCCTGTGATCCAGCAGATGGATTTCAGCAGCAAAGCAAGAACTGCCTTATCGTACTGCGTTATAGCTTCCATGCAGGCTTATTGGCTGGAAGGAGCTCTCTGTAAGACAGGTATTTATTTGTCCTTCTCCCCGTCTGTGAGGTCTCAGAGGTTGTCCGTGCCCCCCAAAAGCCTATCACGACTGCCAAGTGGCCTATTTCAGAGACTATCCTCTTTAATCTACTAAATGTTCTCTTTCTGTCTCCTTCCAGCCTGGTGCCAGGCTGTTGCCTGATTCTTTACTTCACTAAATTCTTCACACAACTCCATAAGTAGTAGTCCATGGTACTCTCCTCACATAAGCCAGGTTGAAAATATTACCTATTTCTTCCTGGGACCCTAGCTAATAAGCACATGCATATTTTTGCATTTATGTTCAGTCACGTGCACATGTGAGCACACACAATGCTACACACAACATACGCACACACACAAAAAGCCTCCAAGCAAATAACCACAATTACATGATGGTAAAATATTATCATAAACTATTTATTTACCCCACAGGAAAGAAAAGATGCTTACCTATGCTCTTTGTAACTTCTAGAAATGAATATTATTTCCAGAATTACAAAGGGAGTGTAAGATGCAGTGTTTTTTAGTATTAGAACATGAAAGAGTTTATTTATTACTTTACTTTCACTTTTCAATTACTCTGTCACAATTCAAAATACTCTGCAAATCAACAATTGCACTGTAGGAAAAAATTATGACAGTACACAAGTACATAAATATATGTGTTTAAGCACATTCTTGCAGCAGTGTATGTAATAAGGAAAAAGAGACCCACTGTGCAAAATAGGAAAAATTCGGAAACTCTTTAGGCAATCATCAAAAAACCATAAATTTTAGTGCATTTCACCTATATAATAGCATGGAAACAGTAAAAATGATGTGAATATGATCTGGAAGTAACAGAAGTCCAAATCATATAAATAAGTAAAAACAAAAATAAACTGACTGTATCAAAAAAAGGAAACCCTGGTGGTGCAGGTGGTGAAGTGCCATGTCTGCTAACCACAAAGCTGGCAGTTCAAATCCACTAAGAGATCCTTGGAAACTCTATGGAGCAGTTCTACTCTGTCCTATAGTGTCTCTAGGAGTCAGAATCCACTTAATGGCACTGGGTTTGGTTTTTTCTTTTGGTATCAAAAAAGTAAAAGTGTGGCCTACAGACTGAGAGAACAATTTGGAGGAACCTATATCTGATAAAAGTCTAATATCCAAAATGTTATAAAACACTTCTACAGCTGAAACACACAAAAGAAAACAATCAAACTAAAAAATGGGGAAAGGCTTTGCATAGACATTTCAGCAAAGAGGCCAACAAGCAAATAGAAAAACACTTTGCCATCTAGCCTGTTCTGACTCATAGCAACCCTGTGGAACAGAGTAGAACTGTCCTGTAGAGCTTCCAAAGAGCACCTGGTAGATTCAAACTCCTGACCTTCTGGTTAGAAGATGTAGCACTTCACCACTATATGACCAAGGTTTCCAAGAAGATAAAAATATGTTCTAAGTCATTAGTCACTGACAAAAACCAAACTCACTGCCATCTAGTGGATTCTGACTCTCATCAACCCTATAGGACAGAGCTGAACTGTCCCATAGCATTTCCAAGGAGCAACTGATAGATTCAAACCACCAGCCTTTTAGTTCGAAGCCGAGGTCTTTTCCCAGTGCATCACCAGGGCTCCCATTCCAAACCAGACACATTGCTGTCTAGTCAACTGCATCTCATAATGACCCTATAGAACAGAATAAGCGACCATAGGGTTTCCAAGGAGTTCCTGGTGGATTTAAAGCGCTGACCTTTCGGTTAGCAGCTATAGCACTTAACCACTATACCACCAGGGTTTCCTCTTTCAGTCTTGGAGGCTAGAAATCCAAATTCTGAGTCCCAGCTCCAGGGCAAGTCTTCCTCTCTCTCTGCTCTTGGGGAAGGTCCTTATCATCAGTCTCTCCCTGGTCTAGGAGCTTCTCAGTGAAGGAACCCCAGGTCCAAGGGATGCATTATGCTCTTGGCACTTCTTTCTTGATGGTATGACATCTCTTTTCTCTCTGTTTGATTCTCTCTTTTATATCTCAGTACAGATTGACTCAAGATACAATCTAATCCTGAAGATTGAATTCTGCTTTATTAGCATAACTTCCTCTAATCCAACATCATTAACATCATAGTGGTAGGATTTACAGCACATAGGATAATCAGGTCACACTGCAAAACGGTTGATAACTATACAATACGGGAATCATGGCCCAGCCAAACTGACATGCCTTTGGGGAGGCACACAATTCAATGCATAGCAGAGGTTGTCACTGAATGGCATATTTATGGAAAAAAATAAAACTTGACTGCTAACTTAGAGAAAAAACATCTGATAAATTTTTCTCTGATCTTTATTTGATTTTCTGATTCTTTAAAGTTCTGACATCCTAATATTTCTCAAATAATATCAAACTGAAAATATTAATTATTCTTTTATCTGGGTTGAAAGTTCCTGTACTCTTCATGTTAAGCTCCTTTTGAATGCTTTTGAAATATTTTTATACTGAAAATAAGATCAAAAGGGAAACATTGGAATTTTTTACTGTGTATCAAATTTAAAAATTTTTAAGTCAACCTAAGTTAGAAATCAAATCAAGTTGCTTAAATCCTATAAAGAAAAGTGTTATGTACATATACATATAAAATAGAACTCATAGTTGCACTCACTCATTATATGAACTAGAGTTTGAAATATTTACTTTAAGCTAATTTGTTTTCAGATATTTCATGCAAAGTTAGAAACAACATTCAAAACAGAGTTAAATTCTTGAAAAAGAAGATTGGCATGATTCTTTTAACATGAACTAGAGAACACTTGTAAAAGCCTGAAAAAAAATTAAAATTAATCATAAAAGTTGTAAAACTCTCCCAGGGTACATGGTACATTCGCAGAAAACACTCAGAAAAGCTGATGAAAAGTCTGACAGGTAAAAGCTTAAAAGTGCTTGAAATTTTGGAAAAGTGCCTTGTATTCCATGAAAATAGTCCATATGTTAAAGAAAAAAAGCTTGTCAGATATTTATTTTAACTTATTCATCAGTGGAATTTCTGATAAATTATCTATTTCCCATCTGTGAATGATTATAAGATTCAGAAGAGCAAGAAAAGAAAATTCGGCAGGAGTTCTATGATAAATCTTGTTTATCATTCCAAGCCAATTGCTATGAGAATAATGATAGAATTTTATAAGTTAATTCTTAAGATTTTTATGCACATTATGGAATGAGTTCTTCAGCATTGAGAGAAAGACAAAAATAAGAGCCACTTCAAATAAAATTAAAAATAAAAAGTCAACTTAGGAAACTTCTAAAGTAATCCAGCAAAAGAAGGATGGACAAAGATGAATGAGCAGGCTCAACCAAGGTCAAATACTTCTATGACTGGGAAGTGATTTAACAACAGATCTGGTTTACAAAGATGAATTTAACACAACTTTTGACCTTGAACTTCTTGGCCATAGCATGATAAGAACCTCTTTTGTCTTCCAACATGTATTTTCTCCTGTCCTTTCTGTGTCAGCCTCTTTCTGCAGTGCTGGGAACCCTACTGTGGTGGGAGGCCATGAGTTTGTGGCAATAGCACAATTAACAGAACCCAAACACAGTCAGGTTTTGCCTCCTGGTGCCTTCTGAGGCTGGAATACTGTCATTTACCTCCCCTCCAGCCATATATGTAGATTTAGTCACAAAGCCCTGTCCCCAGGACATAACCACAAAGCAAAGAGACATCAGTAGAGGGTAGACATGTGGTCTCACATTTTAGCAACATAGTCAGAGGCAGAAAGAATAGAATCCCTAGAAGCAATGTATGCTATTTTTGTCTGTAGCCACTAGCCACTGCTGTCCAGTCAGTTCTGACTCACTGCAATCCTGTAAGTCAGAGTAGAACTGCCCCATAGAGTTTCCAAGGAGTGTCTGGCAGATTTGAACTGCTGATTTTTTGGTTAGTAGACCTAGCACTTAACCATTATGCCACCAGGCTTTCCATTTTGGCCTCTGACAATGCAGACTTATTAGGAACCAGACTGTAGGTAGGAAAAGGCACCCCAACTTCAGCACAGAGCTGCCACAAGGAGCGTCCGCTGGAACTGGAGATCGGAGCTCCATACCTCGTGCCTGAGAAAGAGCTTGCTTTGATGATTGTGCAAGTGGGAGGAGAGAGCAACCAGGAAAACCCACATTCTGAACAACTGTGTTTAGATGTATTATCCCACTTTTCAACATGATTACATAAGAATATAGAGAAATAAAGTTAGTGAGAGTGAAAAAAAAAGCTAAAGAATGAGGGAAAGAGAGGAGCAGCATCCCAAAGAAGAATATACAGTGAGGATGACAGCAACGAAAAAGACAGAAATCCTAAGACAACTTCTTGGGAGAGTGCAATGAGACAGTTCTGAATTCATCAGGAGCACCGTACAGCTGGGGGAGAATAGGTCAGGATAAGTAAGCAGCAGCCTGATGAATAGAACAAATGAAAAGAGAAAGCATTCTGGAAAGATGACTATGAGGAAACAAAAACACAAACTGAACTTAAAACCCAGACTGGATACAGTAAAAAACTAGAACTGGTAAGGAATCCAGTCAGTGGTAGAGGGAACAAATTTGTGCTTAAAGAACATAAGAAAACTTTGAAGAAAAAGGTCTGATTAGCACAGAGGTCATTCCTCTTCCTAAAGAAGAGATGAAAGTAAAGAGATCAGAAGCAATAATCAAAAAGATGAAAGAGTCGTGGCTAGACAAATTTACAGCTGATCGCCTTACTGCAGGCAAAATTAATTAAAAATATTTCCACAGGTGGTATACTTAAAGAGACGGAATTCAAAATGTGCTATTTCGCTCTACACTCAGAAAATAACAACAATAATATTGACAATTGAAACACGCTGTATTTGTGTTTTACTATGTGATGCTTTGCAAAGCAGGTTATGCTGTATTTTCACTTACATTTATCTCCTGTTATTTAACAAAATAAAAAATAAAACCTTGCCTTCGAATGGATTCTGACTTCTTACAGGCCAGAGTAGAACTGCCCTCCAGGGTTTTCAAGGAGCAGTTGCTGGATTCACACTGCCGACCTTTTGGTTAGCAGCTATAGCTCTTAACCACTGCACTCTAACTCTATTACTAGCCCTAGTGAAAAGATAAGAAAACTCAGACACAGAAAGGGTAATTAATATGACAAAGGTCATACAACTAGCAAGTGTCAGGCTGGAATTCAAAACCAGGCAGTATGATTCTTCAAGTTTTATAACTTGAAGAATATTATTAGAGTTAGAATTAGAAAAGCTACTGTAATTTTAAAACAATAGATACCTTCAGAACATTAATAAGATGAAAGCAACAAATGTAATATACCTCTTGCAAGAGAAAGGAAAGCCAGCACATGTACACACATTATGCAAAAAAACAAAAAACACAAAAGATAATCACTCACTTAAAATTTCATATACCAAAATAAAGCCATAGCCGTTGAGTCAATTTCAACTCTTACCAACCCTACTGGACAGAGTAGAACTGCCTCATAGATTTTCCAAGGAGTAACTGGTGCACTTGAACTGCTGACTTTTGGTTAGCAGCTGTAGCTCTTAATCAGTGTGCCACCAGGGCTCCAGAATTGCACATAAGATAGTAACATTAAATATAAATAAATAACTTTAATCTTAAGGATAAAGTAATTTTATTAGGTAATGTCAAATCCAACAATATGTTTCTTATGAAATATACACCAAAGCAGACTAAAAAGGTGAGAAAGGAGAGTAGCAGTTTAGCAAAAGATACATCTAATAAATGCTGAAAAAAGGAAATCAGAAATTGGGTTATTAACATCAAAGAAAATTGACATCAAAATAAAAAGCTTAAAAGAAGGATTTTTTTAACAAAAGGTACAATTTACAATGGAGATATAATTGCTGTAAACATGTAGAGATCACATAAATTTTTAATAAAACATTAATTATAAACTATCATAACAAAGATGAATGAACAAACAAATGTATTCAAAATATTAATGTATTCTCATTGATTGATCCAGTAAAGGAAAAATAAATGACAATTTGGAAGATATAACCAATAACATAGATTTAAGGACAAATATTAAATTTTTAAATAAATGTACATTAAATGTAAATATAAATGCATGTTAGATTAAATAAAATTAAATAACAGAATATATTAAGCTTATATAAATATTAAACTGAATAAATATACAAATAAAATGTATGTATAATCTATGTTAAATGTGTATCAAATTTAAATTAACATGTATTACATATAATGAATGTATATTGAATTAACAATGCATATCAAATGTAAACTAAATTCTTGACACATCTTCTTTTGTGCCACATTGAACATTTATGAAATTTGATCATTTATGGGCTGCAGGGTGAAATTCAGCAAACTCGTAACAGTGTGAAATACACATTCCCATCCTCTGACCTTAGTATAATGAAACTAGTAATAAATAAAAGAAGCTCAACTTTTTAAAAATGAATTTTAAATATATCAAATACTTCTGTCAAAGAAGAAACAGAAACTACAGCTACAGGATATGCAGAAAGTTACAATAATACAACTGTATATATGCAGTATTTATTCTCTTATTTTTGTCAGCTTGTTTTTAAGTGTTGAACAAACACACACATCTTTAGAAATACCATGAAATATAGTTTTTAAATGTTAAAAATAGCAACACTAAAAACATTATATACCAAAACTTCTTGAAATGAAGCCAAAGTAACACCACAAAGAACAATAAAAATCATTAAGAACTTTTGGTAAAAAAATATATTAAACATTTAACAGAATTTATAAAAATAAGAACTCAAAAAGATCATGATGAGGTATTTAAGATCTGTGAAAGACTGAATTAGTACATTAGGAAAGGGCCAGATAGATAAATTCATCCCAAAAAAGGTTACTTGAGGCTTCTAATGAATCTAAAATAATAATAGATGTTGCAAAACATGCTAGTTAAGAAAAGCACATGTGTTCAGTATTAGTGACAAAAACAAGTATAAAAGGAGATTCCAATGATTTTTCTCATGGATCAACACATACTGTGGACGACGCTGCTGTTGATGCTGTTAGTTGTTACGGAGTCAGTTCTGACTCACGGAGACCGCACGTGTGTCAGAGTAGAATGGGGTTCCATACAGTTTTCAAGGCTGTGACCTTATAAAAAGCAGATGGCCAGGTCTGTCTTTTGAAACACCTGAGGGTGAGTGCCCGAAGGCACTTGGCTGGCTGGCAAGGGTGAGTGCAGAAAGCCTGGTTGCACAGTGATTAAGAGCTATGGCTGCTAAGCAAAAAGCTAGCAGTTTGAATCACACAGGTGCTGTTTGGAAACTCTATAGGGCAGTTCTGTTCTGTTCTATAGGGTCTCTATGTGTTGGAATCAAGTCCACAGCAATTTGTTGTCGTTTTAATGTTGGTGATGGTCAAACTGATGGGCAGAGTTGTCTCAGTTTAGATTTTCTGTTACCGAACTCAGAGACAGCTGGGTGTCTGTTTTTATTGCAGCATTAATCTATAAAGCAGTGAGATGGTAGGAGTCAGTTAACAGAAATGTCGACACTATGCAGTTGCTACTGAGTTCTCATTCCACCCTACAGGGAGCTCTGAAGCTGGAATGGCTCTTTGTGGGCCCTGCCCACCTCAAGACTCAGTCATTAGCCACGGGCCAGGCTCAAGAGAGAGACAGATGTGAATTAATCTTGAAAAAAATAAAGCAAAAAACCAAACTAGGAGCCGTCAAATGGGTTCTGACCTAGTGGGGCTACATATTTCAGAATAGAACTGTGCTCCATTGGCTGCTCAGTGGTAGATTTTTTAGAGGTAGATAGGCAGCCCTTTCTCCCTCAGCGCCGTGACCTTATAAAAAGGTAAATTTGAACCACCAGCCGCCGGTGAGTACCTGAGTGCCTGACCATTTGCACCACTAAGGATTCCATTGAAAACATGATGCTGAGTGAAATAAGTCAGCCACAAAAAGACAAATGCAGTATGACCCCACTTTTCTGAAATATCTGGACCAAGCATACAGACCAAAACTAATTAGTGGTTTCCAGGGGGTGAGATCAGGGAGTTTCCAGGGTAGTGAGGAGGAAATCTTTAATGGATGCAAACTTTCTGCTAAGGTGATGAGAAAACTTAGAAACCAGAGGTGACGATGGCTGCACAGCATAGTGACAGTAACGAGTGTCACTGAATTACACACTTAGGTTACTATGGCAAAATTTTTGTTAGATACATTTTATTGCAATGAATTTCTTTAAAAAGGGGGTTGAAGGGAAATCACAGGCCAGCAGCAGCTTTCACTCAGGCAGAACTCTTAACTCACATAGTGCGCACGCGCACCCACAATAAAAGGTAACATTTAGATTACTTTCCATTGAAATGCCCCAAATTTATCTTCAAATGTAATTTGGAAGCCCTTGTCCTGTCACTGTCATTTCATTAAAAAAAAAAAAATTGAACAAAATGTATGCCAAATTTCTATCGCGATGTTCAAGGTCATGTTATTACTGCATAGTCAGAAAAAGAAAAGGCCTGTAAAACTACATTTTTCTTTTGGTTTGAATAATATTTTATGAAGTTTACAAATATGGAAATGGAATCATCTATTTTAAATTTATCCTCTCTTATTCTTAAATTTCAGAAACCTTGGTGATGTCGTGGTTAAGAGCTATGTCTATTCACCAGAATGTAGGCAGTTCAAAGCACCAGTACCCTTTGAAAACCCTATGGGCAGTTCTACTGTGTCCTATAGGGTCACTATGAGTCAGAATTGATTTGATAGAAAGGGCTTTTTTCATTCTTAAATTCAAAATTTTACAATTGCTGATTATGATATTCAGTTCAAATTTACATAAAATGAAAAAATAATGTAACTTAAAAGCTATTATCATTAACACATTACATAAATAGTTTAGAAGTAATATATTTAGACATCTTCCTATACTAATTATTACAGTGAACCTGGCATCACTGATTTTGCATTGTATAATATTTGGCATGAGACTCAATAAATAAAATTTAATCCAGATATTAAATATTTCTTTTTATGTTACATTTACAAAAATCTATGCTTGCTATGGATTTATGCGCTGAATTTTTATTTTATCTCATTCTCTAGTCTGCTTCTGGATTTTCTTTTTGTATATTTGGTCAGGGAAACAGTTACAGCAACATCAGTGTCCTGAGACAGAAATATTGAGAAAGCTGGCAAAAGGCAGCCATGGGCCCGAGTTCAATAAATTATCTGAGGAGAATGGCTGACTACATGTAATTATTTTAATATGTATCATTAGCCTTTTTTTTCCTAGCATGTAGTTCCACTTTTACATTGTTTCTTTGTTTCCAGCCCAAGGACATATTTTGGGGTTATAATTTGCTCCTTATAATATGACTATGATTTGTGTTTTAAGTGTAGTTTATAGATTTTTTTTTAACAGGGAGAGGGACTCTTGCTATGACACATATGTTACAAAAAATTGAAGCCAAACTACTTTTACCCATTGTTGTGCTGACAGTTTGGAAGCTTCACAGCTTGTAAACTTCGCTAACACAGGTTTTTGGTCCCTCTGTTTCTCCATTACTTTTGACAAGGCTTAGGGTCGCCATGAGTCGGATCCGACTGCACGGCACTTGGCTTGGCTTGGCTTCTCTTCTAAATAGCAGCACAGGTTTCTGTGACCACTGTTCTCTCCTGCCTGTATTTAAACAGCAGAGAAGCAGTAAGGGGAACTCGTCCTGTGATCTAAGTCCATCCCTAGGCTTTCGGCAAGCTCGGACAGAGGACCCACATGTATTGTGCAGACTTTGACTTAATCGATCAGTATAAAGGTCTCGTGTTTTCCGCCTTTTTCAGGTAGGAAAATGGGGACCAGAAAAAATAACAATCTTCCCGAAAGTTTTAACCCGATAAAATAATAATATTTGGGTCTGTCAAGGTCAAATAGGAATCTAGACAGGAAGGCCAGAAAAACTTCAGAATTTGATACCTCCCAGTCCCTGGTGTTCACGGGTGCAGTACCTACAGGCAGTGTGACAAGAAGGAATTGTCAGAGAAAGGGTCGTAAAGGACAAGCAGGGTGGAGTTAGCTACATTCCTGAGCACTGGGCATTTTGAATAATTATACAGTCTCCAGCACATAGGACTGTCACTTGTGTCCCACCTCCTGGCCCTGAAACAATTAAGGAGAGCAAATGGTGACCTAGCACTGTGAGAGCCCAATAAAGGGAGGTGGCTGGAGAGTGCACATCATCAGCTTCTCAAGAAGAGAAACTCACCCACCTCCAGTCGCTGCCTCAAAACAGGGTCTAGACCGCATTTGTGAAATCTCATATCACGCCAAGGGGTCCCAGCTAGCTGGCCAGACAGCCATGATTTCAACCTAGGTTTCTCATCCCATACCCCTTATACTTTACCTCTAACATGCTGGGAGAAATAATGTGTTTGTAGTGGGTAGGGTAATGCTGAAATTTTTCTTGCAAGTTACCGTTTTGGGTTGTTTGGTGGGAAAGTCAGTAACAAAGGAAAGACTCAGAACCCAAGGCACCCTAAACACCCGTAAGTGTGGTAGGTGTTGCTGCAACCTGAATGCATCAGAGAAAGCTAACACTTCTTTCTTAAAATTTCTAAAATAATACAGAGACCACCCACTTCTTTTTTCTCCTTTCATATCAGACACAGAGTACAGTTCTTACCCTTGAAAACTGTGACAGCTGAAGGCTGTCAGCCCCCAACAGAAGTCTCCCTCATAAAGGCTGAGTATTATGTCTTTTTCATAAGAATTAAAGATCTAATCTGACCATAGCGCCACCGATGCTGATCGGGAGACGGGGATAGAAGCTTCTTCAAAAATGGAAGACACATGATTACCTTTTATGGGTGAGATATTCTAATTATTCTGTGGGGATTTGTTTCAGGTTACAGGAGTTTTATTGGAAACCATTTAATTTTCAGTACCTGTCAGTCGAAGTGGACAATGTAGAGGCACATTATAAGAATTACTGAAGCACAAGGCCAGGCCCTCCGTCATTTGCATACACCCATATAATATAATTTTTATCTTCTTTCCACATAGAAAGACAGTGAAATTACAGATATCATCCACAGACTGCTGCATAGTATATTGGTCATGGCAAATTGTTAATAGTAATAATAATACAGGAAATTCAATTTTAGAAACTAGCTATGTTTATCCATACAAGAAGAGCTTTCCCAGGTTCCCGCTAGAGCAAACGAGAGCTAGACTATGCGTTTTCTCCATCCTTGTGTTTCTTTACTGTTCACTACGTTAAAATTAAACCTAGCGCATAATTTCCCACAGCAACTGGATCATTTTAATAATGAAGTTTGAACAAAATGCAGACACACGAGTGAAAGAAAAAAGTGTAAATAAATAAGATCGCATTGAAGTCTATAAGTTGCCTCACTAATGTATGCTACTGGTTGATCTTAGGTCTATTAAAGCAATTTGTGAAGCTATTACATTTGGTTTACGCAGCTGGGGAATATTGCCAAAGTCAGGCAGCAAATATGCTCTTGCCAAGCATTTACACTCAGGCCTCCTAATATCCTAAGAGATGCTGTTTGTCACCATTCAAATGAGGCCTCCAGAAGACACCTTGTCTTCAGAAAATATCACCCTGTCAATAAATTTGCATTTCATATGTTGCAGAATGATTCTAGGAAATGTCTTTTAGAATGGCATTCTTAAGGCAGTGCCTTTCCAGCTGTTTAAGATGCTACAGCTTTGCCCCCAAGGCCTCTGCCCAAACTCCTTCTCAACACTTACTGTTAGCTCCCATCATCCTCCAAACACCACTGCCATCCCAGCAACAAGGAAACACAATTAGAGCTTCTTGATCTTAGAAAGAGGAATGTAATGGTAATATTTTCCCTCTTGGAGAGAAGCTTTGTGACTGCCGGCAGAGAAGGCCTTCAATAAGCATTAAATAAGAACCTAAGTAAGTAAACTCATGGCTGAGAGACAAGTACAGCAGAAGGGCAGTGAGAAAATGCACTGGTGTTGGAAGAAAAGACTGAAGGATTCACAGCACGAAGGGGAAAAGGGTAAAGGCATATTTATTTCAAGTTTGGTGGAATTCTTATCTGAATTCCTACCAGTGTTGATTGCTGTTTTGCTGCATGCATATGGATCCATTGGCTTCTCATGAGAGCTACTGCTCACCCAGTGGAGTGCCCTGACCTTCAGTTCAAGAAACAGGGGTTAAATAGGTGGTCATTAGAATTAATGAGTTCTATGGACTCCAAAGTCTCTGGAGACTGCAAATGGTTTGCACTCCACTACGAATCTAAGGGTTAGCAGACTGAACCCACACAATGGTGCTTTGGAAGAAAGGGCTGGCGATCTGCTTGCATAAGAAGCACAGCCAAGAAAACCCTGTAAAGCAGTTCTACTCTGTAGCACATGGGGTCGCTATGAGTCAGAATGGACTGGACAGCAATGAGTTTAGTTTGGGTTTTCTATAGATTCTACCATATAAGCTTTGGCAATACTGTAAATGAGGACCTCCAAGTCATCTAAGAACTAGGGATGAGTCTATGAGATGCAGGCAGGGAACTATCACCATGGGTCAATGGGATCTAGTATCTTTCCAGCCAATACGTGTTGCATTAATTGAAGCCTCAAAGCTCTTCTGAGATTTCTCTTTTGCTTGCTAAGAAGTTAACCATGATAGAAGCCCCCCAGGACTGTGGGTTATCGGCATCCATGAAGCTCATTAAATAAGGTCATTTCCTATCATAGTAACCTCTTTACCAGCACACTTAGTAATCTCCAAACAACCTTCCAGCTCCAGAGCATTCAACGCACACCACCTGTGTTCAGGGCTTTAAGGCAAGTGATCTCAAGAGAACCTAGTGTCAAAAAAATTCATATTTGACACTGCGATCACAAACAGCATGGGACTAAAAGTTTTTGAACAACAAACCATTTGAGAGTGTGTAACACGCTAGTGAAAATATTCAAGGCATAATTAGATAAATAACAGATCCAGGGTCTATTTTTACTTTGCCTTGATGAGAAGCTTTGCAGGAGAGACTGCTGGTAGTTAATTCGCCTTAACAACAATCTGTGTAATCACAAACCCCAATTAGCCATGCCTGTTCTGTGCTATACAAACTATTTCCTTAGCGCTTCACATCACTACTTTGTAATTAGCTTTCATCTACGCGAGCTTTGACTAAAAAAATATAAAAGAGTGTAAGTGATTGTACTGCCACTCAGTACTCTGCGAAATAATCGCTAGCGATTTCAATCAGATTAATTTTATCACCCGTATTAAGGAAAATTACCTCCCTCTTCACTCTCTACAGCTGAGGGCTATTTCATTTCCTGAGATGTTCATAAAAGCATAATATAAAGCAATCTGTAATTGTAAATATCCTTCCCTAATAACTTTGAGATATTTCCTTAATACATCTTTACATTTGGAGTTTCCGTTCCATAAAATACAGTAACAAGTGCTCTATTATGTTTTAAGTGTGTGCTGTTAAGCTGGACAACTTAGTGCTGTCCTTCCTGTTTTTACATAGGGTTATATTTAACTTGCAGATAATGGGGACAAGGTTTAAAAGTGATGGAGCGGAATAATGGCGTTACAGCAATAATATATCTTGCCTTTGTGAGGAACAGAACTTTACAGCCTATTTCAGGTCAGCCAACACTGGTGCCATTTTTCACAGCCTGACAACTTTCACCTTCACCCAAACTCCAAGTGGGCTTTAAAAACCCTTTGCAGCCAGGACACAAGTTTGTTTCCACTGGTGTCATTGCTGTGAACACCTTCCAAGAAGAACAAGAGAGGGGAGAAAGTGAAGAAGGAAAAAAGAAAAAGTGATTCATACTCTCTGGCCACAGGTTCTTGGGGCATCTTGAAATCCCCAAATGCAAAGGGTGGAGACCTTTCACTAAGTGAGAGTGGTCACGGGAAAGATTTCAATCCTAGATGTGCAAGGAGCTGGAACTTTTCTGTTGGATGAAGAGTGCTTTCCTGCTTCTGCCTCCACAGGCCCAGAGCAGGCTTCTTTTAGTGTGGTGGCAGGTGGTATCTACACTGTGATGAGTGCTACAGCCCACTGCCTCCCTGACAAGACGATTTATTAGGTGAGCCATTCCATCAGAGTCGTAACTGGAAGGTGAATTTCCGAAGCGCTCAGGAATCCACGCTCAAAAGCATGTCAAAACCCCAAAGCTGGGGACCCTAGGGAGTCTACTTGAAATTTTGCTGATAATATTACAATATAATTTGTATCCAGAGCCAGCAATCCATAGTTTCAAGCATTAAAAGCTTACCAGCATCTCAGCCCCGACACACCTAGACAGCACACCCAACTGTATATATCTGTCATGGTGGCCACAGGTCATTTACGTTTAATAAAGACCATGGGGGGTCGGATGGAGAGGAAGGGAAATTCCATTGCTCAGTGCAGTGGACCTTGAACTGTTCTCCATATAGTCAGGCCCCATAGGGAAACGAAGGCTTTAAATGGCTTTAATCTGCTCCTCTGCCGCAAACAGAGTGGCTGTCGCCAACTCCACTCAAAAGCACTCTCTCTTCCTTAGAATTCTTCATGCCTCTCTATCTCCTGGCAGGTTTGCACAGTCTTTTTGTTGTTTTTGTTGTAATTGTTTGTTTTGTTTTTGTCTTTGGTTTCATTTTTCTGCAAACTAATACTATGCAAACCAAAACTTAGGGGGTTACAAATAGGAAGGGAAAAGAAAAGAAAGTAAAACTTTTTTTTTTAATGACTTGCCAAAGCAAGAGAGGAAACGACAAGGTCTGCATTTTCTGTGTGACATGATCCCTAGAAAGAAGAACACGGGGCATGCGTTACCCATATTGCTCTTTTTCTAAAGGTGTCTGACCTCCAACTGCTGGTGTAGGCAATGTGTGGGAACAGCAACTGTGACCTGGAGCAACTTGTGACATCTCGCTACCTCCAAGAACAGGCCTTGCAGGATGTGAGTCACAAGACAAAATTGAGACCCTGTAAACTAATTAGCCTCCTTAGTTTTATTTCCCTAGCTGTCTGGGGAGTCAAAGGAAAAGTGTTTAACATATGCTCTTGCCTTGTATGTTTTAGTGTTTTCCATCGTGACAAAAGACCTTTTAGAATGGGAAGGTGTCCTTTGCAATTATGAAGGAGATAGCCTTGTGCATTCGACAAGAAATCAAGTACCTTCACAGATGTTGCTTTAAGATTACCATAATCCAGGGCTTATGTGCAGACATCACTGGGCTACTTCCTGTTAGGGTCTAGTGTAAAACCCTAACCCTGACCAAGGTAACTCCATTTTATGAGCTCCAAAGAGCTAAGTTGATTTTGTAACTTATTAACTCCATCTTGCAGCACTGCAAATGTGAATGGAATATTAAGTATAAAGTAATTCAAGTCCTACAAATTAGAGTCCCACAAAGTTAGTGTTTGAGAAGTAGGGGTGGAGGGGTAATAACTTGACAGTGTGCAACTACATGGGTCAAAAGAAATTGTCTATTTTGAAGACCTCTCATCTGTCCTTAGGACATAGTAAAGGAAGCTTTTGGAGGTAATTGAATCTTTTGCTCTTTTGTCTGAGGTTCTAAAGGCTAAGGAAACGCCAGCCGGGAGACAAATGGAAGTGACCGGGAATGAGTCCTTAGTAAGGCTCAGGAGTGAGTATTATAGAGTAAACTGTGTCCCTGAAACAAGGCATGTTGACATCCTAGGCATCAGGGCTCGTGACTATATCCTTAGCTTAGATATTCGGTCCTTGAAGATGCTACCAGCTAAGTTGCCATGAGGTCACAGTGGTAAGGAATGGTGTCCTTATAAAAGAGAGGAAGAGACATAGCTATTGAGAGGGAAGACAGCCAGATAAAGACTGAGATAAAGATGGAGTTAGGACACAGTTATAAACCAAGGAATGACTAGGACTTCCAGAGGTCTGAAGAGGCAAGAAAGAATGTTCTAGAACATTTGAAGAGAGTATGACCCTGAATTCTTACTTCTAGCCTCCAAAACTGAAAGACAATCAATTTATGTCATTTTAAATTATCCCACTTGGTAGCACTTTGTTAAGGCAGCCTTAGGAAATAAAGATGGTAAAGGTTATAGACAATTGAAAGAAGTGTGGAGTAGATCCTACAAATCACCCGTACTAGACACTGGACGGTGAGATGGGCTCACCCCAGAAGTCCAGCTCCTCTCTTTTTTAATGGATATCAAATTGTACAGTTATTTACCATAAAGTATATTCTTCTACAATATACAAAAAATACCTTGAGAGAAAAAAGTTTCATATGCTTAAATATTTCTCAACCAGGGAACTTTCTAAAGTTTATAAAAAGAGAGTTTGGTTAGACGCATCACTTTCCAAGTTCCAAAGGGTTATGACCATTCTCTTCATAATTTACTTATTCCCCAGGTAATTGTTAGACTGAACACTTAGACTATTTCAAGTGACATTCCAAGAGTTGTATATTAGAAGGGAAGATCTTTATTTGTTTATTTTTAAAGAAAGAATAGCCAGGGGGGAAAAAAATCTGGCACTTAGTCTTTTCAGGATAAGATACAAATACTGCAAACTGAAATCCTTTTATAGAAAATTAAAGGATGGAATAATATACACCAACCTAAAAATACACAAAGAAGAGCAAGTATGGCAATACTAATCTCAGATAAAATAGATTTTAATGTAAATCCATCGTTGTGGACAAGGACGGTCATTATTTTTTCCTGAAAAGTTCAATACACAAGCAGGACTTAACAATATTAAATATTTATGCACCCAATCCTAGAGCATCAAAATACATTGAACAAACACTGACTACATTAAAAAATGAGATATAGATCACTCGACAGTAGAAGTTGGAGACCTCAACCCTACACTTTCAGTAATAGACAGATCATCTAGAAAAAAACTCAGTAAAGACACAGAAGATATTGTTGAGACAACTTACCAATTAGACCTCATCAACATATATAGGACTTATTATACATCAACAGATAAGTACACCTTCTTCTCGAATGCACATGGAATATTTTCTATAATAGGCCATGTATTAGCACACACAGCAAATCTCTTAAAATCCAATCACTGAATTGTTGTAAAGTAGTGCCTCAGACCATAAAGCCATAAAAGTTGAAATCAATAGCAGAAAAAACATAGATAGAAATTGGAACTCATGGAATCTGATCAACACCTTGCTCAAAAGCCTATGGGTTATAGAAGAAATCAAGGACAAAAATAAAGAAATTCATGGATTCAAATGAGAAGGAAAACACAACCTACCAGGCCCTATGGAATACAACCAAAACAATGCTCAGAGGCCAGTTTATCTCTATAGATGCACACATCCAGAAGGAAGAAAGGACCCAAACCAAAGAACTAACACTACACCTTGAACAAGTAGAAAGAGAGCAATAGAGAAACCCCTCAAGCAGCAGAAGAAAATAGATAATAAAGATTAGAGCAGAACTAAATGAATTAGAGAACAGAAGAAAAAACTGGTTTTTTGAAAAGATCAACAAAATTGGCAAACCTTTGGCTAAGCTCATAAAAGAAAAACAGGAGAGGAAACAAATAACCCAAATAAGAAATGAAATGGGAGATGTCACAACAGACCCAACTGAAATCAAGAGTATCATAAAAGAATACTATGAAATCCTCTTATAAATTTTTGTTTCACACTTCCATTATGTATTTCCTGAAAAGGAAAACGTGGAGAAATGCAAATGGCATAGCATACTTAAAATGTGTACTTATTATAATAAAGTAACTGCAAGTGAAAATATTTATGACGAGTTACTAGTTTAAATAATACAAATCTGAAGGGCTTTATTTTTAGTGATATTATTCAATTTTTAAAATCCAGTGCTATTAGTGTTCCATTATCTTGGCTCACTGTCACAGAATGAATTGCTTCCCCATCCCCCCACAAGAAAGTGTGTAGCCATTTGACTGGGCCATGATTCCTGGTATTGTGTGATGTTTCCATATGCTGTAAACCCTGCCTCTGTGATGTTAATGAGGGAGGATGAGTGGCAGTTGTGTTCACAGGGCAAGACTCAACAGTGTGGAATTACATTGTGCTTTGGGGCATCTTCTTAAGACATAAAAGAAAAGGAGGCAAGCAGAAAGTTGGGGATCTCATGCCACCAAGAATGCAGTACTCGGAGTAGAACGAGTCCTTTACTCCTGGGTCCCTGTGACTTAGAAGCTCGCAGTCCAGGGGAAGATTGATGACAATGACCTTCCTCCAGGATTTAGACTCTACACCTACTGGCCTGGGACAAAATTTCTCTTTTTAAGGCCATGCACTCAGGCTGTCTCTGTCATGGCAGCAATAGGTGACCAAGACACTCACTGTCCAAACTAATGACTGATAACTGAATGTATTTACCCTTGTATAGTGCCCTCTGTCTAAACTTACTAAACAAAATATTTCTTGCAGGGCAGGTCTAGCTCACTATTGTCCAGGTGAGTCTACAGAACACGATGCTAGTGTCCTATAGGGTTTCCAAGGATATAAATCTTTAAGGAAACAGACTGCCACATGTTTCTCCTGCCCGGCACTTAAGCACTACACCACTAGGGTTTCTTAGTACAGGTCTACTGATTAAAAAATTTGCTCCTCTTTTTATATACATTAAATTTTATTATCTCTCCCTTTATTTTTAAGGCCACTTTCACAGAAGAAAATTTTACAGTAAATATTACTTTTTTCTTTTAGCATAAAAAAAGTCCCACTGACTTTTTGATTGCAAATCTTCTAAGCATAATTTGTATTCACTACCTCTGTTCTGCTTTATATATGGTGACTTTGTTTTCCTTTAGCAGATTTCAAGGTTTTTCACTTTATAATTGGTTTTCATCAATTTGATTAGGATGTACATTGTTTAGGATTCTTTAAGCTTATCCACTGAAATTTGGGGTTCATGGAGTTTCTTAGGTAAATGGAATTATAATTTCCATTACATTTGGAAAAAATGTCATTATTCCCTGAGTGATTTTAGACCCTCTTCACTTTTATTTCTTCTTAAGACATCATAAACTTATATGATATACAAAAAACAAACCCAGTGCTGTTGAGTCAATTCTGACTCGCAGTGACCCAATACATGTGATAGATACTTAATATTGTCCCGCAAGTCTGATAATTTTGTTTAGCCTTTTTCCCCCTCTGTGTTTTAATTTGAGTATTTTATGTCACTCTGCCTTCAAATTCACTAATCTTTTGTTCAGCAGTGTCTAATCTGAAATTAATTCCATCAGGTGAATTTCTTCATTTAGGTATTGTAATTTTCAGTTCTATAGTTTCATTTCCTTCCTTTTTATTGCCTCCATTTCCATCTTCATTAAGGTCTTTTTTTTTTTTTTTTTAATTATTGATCCCACTGCCGTCGAGTCAGATCCAACTTATGGCAACCCTAGAGGCCAGAGTATAACTGCTCCCTGGAGTAATCAAGGAGTGCCTGGTGGATTTGAACTGCCGACTTTTTGGTTAGCAGGTAGCACTTAACCCAATATACCACCAGGGTTTCTCTTTAATGATTGAACATATTTATAATAGCTATTTTAAGCTCTTTGTATAGTATCTGTTTATCATCTTTGTCCCTTCTACATCTAGATCTGTCAAATGATTTTTCTCCTGGCTATGGTCACACTTTCCTGCTTCTTCAAATGTCTCTTAATATTTGGTGGGATGCTGTACATTATGCATGTTCCTCTGTGGAGCAACTGGGCTTCCTTGACATTTACATAGAGGGTGGGCTTCGTGTCTGTTAGATGGTTAAGTGTCTTGCAGACTATCTTAACCTTTGGAAGCTTGTGGTTAAGATACAATAGGGTAGGCCTAGTGTTGCCTTTGTTAGGGGCTATTAACCCTTCTTGAACATCTATTATAAATCCTAAGTATTCAATAAATTGTCTTCACTCTGTCTAGTTGAAACATGTCTGCTTCCCAACCTTGGATGAGATCTGGGATACTGCTGGCTTGCATTTCACTGGTAGTTGTTTCCTATTCTGTTCACAGAGTTTTACTTTATGCCTGTGAAGAATGGTAGCTAGTCCAAGTCTCAAGAAGACTTCTATAGAGATCTCTGGAACATTCATTCTCTCCTTCTCTGTCTCTTTTTCTTTCTCTATAACTTTATCATTTTTGGTATTTTGCTTTGTAAATTCCAGCCAAATTATGCTACCCGAACTGGACTACAGTCTCTGACTATGTGATTCAATGATGTATATGTTCTCTGCCTCAGTGTCCTCTCCCTGCATGGCAGTCTGGAAGTTGTTGTGATGACGATAGAGCTCACTTTGCTGTTTCTCTTTTATCAGTGATTTCAACCCTATTAAGTCTGTTATCAATGTACGATAGTAATTATTTTACATATTTTGTCTAGTTTATAGTTGTTTATAACATTATGGCAAGTTAGTTACTTCCACATGGTCAGAAGAGCCACCTTTTGGTTTTTAATTTTTGAACTACATAACTTACCCTTGTCTATCAATACAGTGTTTTTAGAAATATGATCATATGGAAATACACAATATTAATTTTATATAATTCTTTTATATAATATTTATTTTATGTATAATTTCTATATATTAATTCAATGTTATCTATTAGCAATATTAAAATTTAATTTTTAATTAATATATAAATATTAAATATAATATTTATGACTCCAAAACTCAATATAACATATTTAATGAAAAGGTACATGAAAGAATACTTGAGTTACATGACACATACAAGTGGCAGAATTAATGGTAGTTGTGTTAAAATTGATGCCAAGCATCAATATAAAGGATGCACATCTCTGGTGTTGCTAGAGCTAAGACAAACCATGGAACCATGTAAATCATAATTACTTGTTAACAGCCAAGTTGCTCTTTTGGTAATCTGAAAGCAGTTTTAGTCTTTTGTATCTTAACACAGTAATTTACTGCACTTACGTGGGAATTTAGCGAGTTTAGGCTATATTTGGCTGTTTGTGTCCACATACAATTTTTCCTAATTAAGGTAATGAAAAATGGCCTTCTGATGTGTTTTCAGGCAGATATCTATTTTTTTCTATATAGAATTCCTGACATTAAGCATGAAATATTTGTTATTTATCAATGGGGAAGGGATCTCCATCAAAAAAAGAAAAAAATTCAAAACTTCCCAGGGGAGCATATTGAAATTCTTAGAATGCCTCAAATATCATCGATCTAGAGAACAGTTTTGAGGATCTAGTTGAAAAACAGCATAAAGATAATTATTAAGGAATATTTGAGATCTGACAGTAATTAAACCTTGAAGCAAGATAACTCTTAACTGGTTCTAATGAAACCTAAAAAAAAAATCCAAGAGTGAAAGAGAAATCTTTTGACCTAAAGAAGAGTTAATAGCATGAGAAGCTCTTGCTGTGAAGGCATGTGAGCACTCCTTGTTACAAAGGAGATAACTGTTTATTAGAATGTTGTATGAAACTTCTGCCATACATAGTATTAAAAACATAGAAAAATTCAGTATTAGGAAATGATGATTATGCAGACTTCTTCAAAATCCAAAGAATGATTATTTTAACCAAAACTCATTGGTTTGAAAGGGTTCAGCAAGACAGAAACCTTTTAAAACACAAGCACCTGATTTACTAATGATTTGTGCCTATACGCAAATCAAATTAATTGCACTATTTCTGGAAATATTGCAAGTAGGAAAAGAAATTTCCCAGTTATCAAACCCATTTAAATCCATTTAGAACTCTTTTTGAGAGACATTAAAAAGATTTAGCCATTTGAGGAGCATGCCAGGCTATTTGGAAACAATTATTTAAAATTATTAAAACACACTGCTGATTCTTCCTAAACTTAACTAACGTAATGCCCAAGACCTTTTGCTATAGTCTCCTAGCCAGTGATTTTCATCATAAGTTTGACATTGGCCTGGGTTGTTTTATTTTAGCATCATAAGAGGCCGGACCACTTTCTCCTTCAGGAAATATGTATTATTAAATCTCTAATTAGAGAGGAATCAAGAAATAGACTGTCAGCTTAAATTTATGATTACTTATGAAATGTTAAGGGCAAAAATGGTTCGTTGTAAAATGCTGGCTGCCACCAACATTTCCTTTCCTTTTGCTACAATCACTTAACAAAGAAAAGCACTTCTGAGCCACAAAAATTACATTGAAGAACTCACACAAGTGATGCTCAGTGAAGTACTTTGCAGGACGGAATCTAATCATTATAATGGGATTAGGTTTTAGTTTCACTTACTGAGTCTCTGTTTTATAGGCCCCCAAAGACCTTTTGGAGAGAAAAATGCAACCATTTCTACAAATTTCAAATGTCCTAGTTTAACGGCATCAATGGCCATGTACTATGGATAAGGCTGAGGGAGGCAGAGTAGACAAAACAGGGAGACAAGAGGTGTATTCTGTACCAAGCAGTAGAGTTGAACAGCCTGTCTGCCATTTCTGTTAATAGAAAATGTGCAGTTATAGCCCCATTCATCCATGAACAAGTACAGTACCCCAGCTTGTCCTACTTACTACTTTTCATCGGGAAACAACTGCATCCTTCTCTCTCTGCATTAAATATTGGCTATACTCTGTGAAAAGATACCCACAAGGTATTGGGCCAGAGACTTGACTCCAGCATCCACTTGTGTACCCTTTGGTATAGTAGGTATATGCTCTGGCACAAGGTTGACATGTGTAGGCGGCAGGTGGCAGGTCTGTACTTGCAGACCACTGCCCTTGGAAAGGCAGGCTCAAGGCTCCCAGTAGACTTAGCCTTGCCAATTGCCTTATCCATCTGCTGGTAGAAACTCATACAACCAGAGTCATGTACTGACAAATTTCCAGGGCTGTTGAAATAAAGAGGCCCAGGAATTTTTTTAATGTGTATTTTGAAAAGTATCTAAATCTGAAGAAACTATATCACATGCATGAAGCCAGCTGTAGAATTCACTATTGTTGTTTTCTGCTTTCCTGTATCTATAGCTCTATTTTTTAAAGCATTTTAATCTACTTTTTAAAAAGCTCTTTAAGCCTGGGACTACATGGCCTTATAAAAATTTGGAGAATTTTTCAAGATACCAAAATGTTAGGCAGAGTTTCTGTGGCTAGTAGAACCTTTGCTTTCTCAATTACCCAGTTGTTAATGTAAAAAGATTCCTGTGAATCCCCTAGACTGCATTCTAATCCAGTTTCATCTAGAATATAAATTTTATTATTGAGATGCCTATAGTTTAGACAACCAGGCTGTTTGGTGGTAATACCTTCTTTCATCTCTTTAATGCTTTAGGCTGTTTCCAATGTTCTCACATGCCAACTTTATCTCTCTGAATTTGTTGAACTTAAGAAGAAGAAGAAGTGTTTACACTGTCTGGATTTGGTCAAGCATCACTATGCTGGCTTGATGAGCCAAGGGAAAATAGTCTGCCTTTGTTGCTGGCGTCTTCTCTGCCATCAAATGCCCACATCGTACCCCACGTGGCAATTGCCCTCAATCCTATTTGAGGCCATGTACTTTTAGTGTGTCTTACCGAAGCCTCTATACCAATGCCCCAAGTTTCCACTGTTTTCTCACCATTTCTTGGACTTCTGCCAATGCTTCTCAGTCAAATATTAAATGTATACAATCACGTGCTTTTAGAGTAGGAAAGCATTTCCAGGTAACTTCACTCAAGTTTATCATTTTACAAATGAAGAAACTGAAGACTGGATTGACAAAATGAGTTGTCAAGGTCGCTGAAATAGTTAGCGACACAGCAGATCTTGTAAATTCTGACCATAAGTGATACTTATCCTGTTTTGAGTCTTGCCAGATGACTTGCCCAAGTAATATTTATATGATAACGTAACTATTTAAAGATAATGCCAATCAGTTTTCCTAAAAGCATATGTTTATTTAAACAGCTTTGTGCTTTAACTGACGGGGTAGATGAAGAAATTACAGTTCTACTCCGATACGTAGGGGTTTACCATGAGTTAGAATCAACTGGAAGCCAACCGTGTTTATATATTTATTTTGGTTTTGATTGTTTTTAGTGCCGGGCTAGAATTTTTCATCTGGTCTCCCTCTTCTGGGCTGGCCTTCGCTGTTATTGTGACTGTTGTTGTTAGGTGTTGCAAAGCCAGTTTTGACTCACAGTGACCCTGTGGACAACACAGTGATACACTGTCCTGTAGCACGCCCACAGAGTTGTTATGCTTGAGCCCATTGCTGAAACCACTGGGTCAACACATCTTGTTGAATGTTGACCATCTGCTTTATCAAGCACAGTGTCCTTCTCCAGGGATTGATCCCTCCTGACAACAAGTATGAGAGACATAGTCTCACCATCCCAACCCATCCTTGCTTCTAAGGCACACTCTGGTCACACTTCTTGCAGGACAGATCAATTCATTCTTTTGGCAGTCCATGACTCAAACCATGGTGTTTTCAGTAACTTCATACACATGCAAAAGCTGGACAATGAATAAGGAAGACAGAAGAAAAATTGACACCTTTGAACTGTGCTGGAGAAGAATACTGAATATACCATGGACTGCCATTTGACTGTTACTAACTTTTTTTTTTTAAAGAAACTACCACCAATTCTGTTGGCATATTGGTCTTCTTTAGCAGCAAATAGATTATTTGTATCTTATAACCTCCAGAAAATGCTTATGTTCTTTGACAGATAAAATGACAACAGAAAGCAAGTTTCTCATGAAGAGCTTGAAAGAGCTGAAGTACTCATTGATCCAAGGATAGTTGGAAGAAAGGATTTACCCAGGAGAAAAATCTCTCCTCCAGGGAAGCTATAAGCCACTGGAGCAGACATCAGTGGTGGCCGCAGCACTAAAAGGCCTTTAGGTAACAGCAGTGAATCAAGCTCAGAACCATTTATCCCCATCAACAGGCGGTTCTCTGAATGAAGCACTGCATATGTGACTGTGTTCAATGGCAGTGACCTCCCTACTACTGGAAGTATTCCAGCTGTGCTGTGAGTAAGGAAAACCTACTTCGGAAAGGAGCTTTACTCCATCCATGAACAGTAAGGCTCTATGGTTTTATTAGGGATTTTCATAGTGATGTGTTTTGATTATTATTCTGACTATTGGCATTGAAAGCCATCCACGTTAATAGCTATCCTATCATCAGGAAATTTGTGTGCCCCTTACATGTGTGTACTTCCTCACATCAGTTAAGAGGCTATAATATTTTGTGTCTTATAGTTTGATATTCTGTTTTTAGCCTTTAAGTCAGAAATCAATGACAGTAATGCTTTGTGAGGATCAAATAAGTGCTTTGCAGACAAAAAGTCTACCAGAATATGTGGTATTATCTTTTTTTTTTTTAATTTGAAGGGTTAGGAAAATAATGCATACATTGACAAGAAGTTATCCCTACAAAAGTAAGTAGATGTGCTTTGAAAACACAAATAAACCACCCAAGTTCCCCTGCCAAACATCATCACCATCGAATTATAAACCCTATACCTTCACACTACAAATTTTAAAAGCCTCAATATTTAGGTACAGCAAAATCCAGAATGCTATAAACTTAAGACACAGGCACCTGATTTGTACAAACGAATATATGTGTTTTTGTATCCACAGAAATTTATATGTGAAAAAAAAAAATCACACATGCAAACACATTGGCTGCTTCTGAAAACTTGGCCCTGAAAGTTTACTATATTTTGCCATTGGCAGATGTTGTTGTTTGTATCATTGGAGATGTCGGTATTTTTACACATTTCAGAAAAGATTGCTGAAATCACAAATGCTTTTTAAAACAAACTAAAAGTAATCATTTACATTCAGGGTCAAAAACAAGATACCAGTAGAAGCGGGCATTGTATATTGGCACTTTAACGAGATGTCCTTCTTTTTCCTCTTTCCTTCCCTAAACAAAAGGCAGAATGATATGCCATTCACTTTTCAAGCCAGGTCACCTTTAAAAGCCCAAGGATGGCTGTCGTCACTAAATTACTTGCCAGCCCTCACCAGAGACGTCTGCCGTGCAAAACCTGTGACAAAGGACTGAAATGACAGCACTCTGACTCACTCCTACATTGTGTTTGTTTAGGAAGGTCCTAGAAATTGTATTTCACCAACCACATTCGCTATCAACACACAATTATCTGGCTTAATCATGTGGAACAGTGGCAAATTCACCTGGGGCTTAAGAACTAATGACATTCTCGTCTGAGCTGCTTTAGTGAAATGGCCTAGCACCTGAAGCAGGAACAGCAAGATTGCTCAAGAAAATTTGGTTTTCTGTTTTCATTTCACAGCATAGGGCCTCTGCTCAAATCAACAAACACTCCTGATTAAATAGCTGTGGTAGTCGACTTACTTGCACCCGCGTGCGTGGCTCTGAATGTACATCAAGCACCCCAGCCTTCACAGGAAAAGAATAGTCTGTGACTTGTTTATGATACGTTGTCTTTCTGATGGGGAAAATAAGTAAATAAATTGGCATTGAATAATTTGGATATGATTATAGTCATTAGTGTGGGTGACCCCTCCACGACTCAAGACAGCTCCAAGACAGTAGACCAGATGACACGCTAATACTCTTAGGTATGTATTTTCATTTCCTCTTGCCATCTGCAGTGAAGGCATTAAGATTCCGCTGACTCCTGAAAATTCCAGGCCCTACCCTGGGCCTTAAACCTTCAGTGTGCACAGGCTTTGTGGAGTCACTGCTGAGGCCAATCTCAAGGAGGCAAGAGGCCAATTTTCAAAAGCTGGCAGTGGCAAGAATATGAGTGTTCAGATTTCCCAATGCTTCAAGCAAAGGGGCAAGCATGGCGTTCCTCCTGGAAGGCTACAGAGAAATGGCCTTCATTTATCAGAATAATGATTTATTTGTTTAGCATGCAAAGGCAGGCCAGATTATGACACCAGGTTCCTGCTTTGCCCTTTGGTGGGCACACCCCACCAAACGTCCTTCTATATTGATTTTTGTTTTATCCTTCTTGTTAGCAAGGGTCATGGGGCCCAGAAGTGATAAACAGAATGCTTTAACACGGGCTAAATTACTTGGTGTTACTGCTGGCTTCTAGAGCTGGGTTTCCTGTAGCCAAGCCTGAAAACCAGCCTTTAAGGAAGATGTGGAAATTTTCAGGTTTGCCAGTTGTAGATGTGTGTGCTCCACCTCTGATTTATTTGTTCTGTCTCTTGCTACCTTGTCTCACCACCCTTAACCGCTCCTGACATCATCACTACCCACATCACCAATGAATACATCGAAATATATAAACTAGGATAAAAAGTACTTAGGTCAAAAGTAGTAATAATATAAACCCAAAGCAGTAAAGACTGGAAAAAAAAAAAGAAAAGAAAAGAAAGAAGGAGAAAAGCAGTGACAGGTAAGAATTAAAAAGAGTCTGAAGTTCACTGTCCTTCTGCCTATGAATACCACATTCTATAATGGCTTATCTTAGTAAAAAGTCTTTTGGTACCTGACAAGGTAATGGCCTTTGATTGCGTTCCAAAGTTAACCTGCCTTAGAATAAAAGGTCTGATGGCACAAACGGCTTTCCTGCAAGGCTCCAATATGGGTAAATTTGCCACATTTTTTTTTTACACCAGCCAGATGAAGTACATGTGATTCCTTGGTACACCTCCACCAAAGTTACAGCTTCAAATGCTGGGAAACGAAATGTAATCAACCTTCATTGTACAAGTCACATGAAGTTACCACAAACTAATCAGAAACAGTCCATGGCTGCTAATCATGGGAGAAAAGTAGCAGTTTCTGGTTCACTGGAAAACAGTCCATAGCTCTGCCCAAGATTACAACGTATTCTGGGATATTTGTCATAACAAGTAAGCATTTGCATAGGAGGCATTTTATGTATGATGGATGGGGTCTTACACAGGGGATATCTTTTGTTCAAACTTAAACACCTATTAGAAGCATGCTTATTGCCTGCTTCAATACCTTTTGCAGAATGTCTAAGATGTTTCCAAAATCAATATAACCTAGAAAAATGTAAAACCACCTTTTTCCAAAATATTATACATCTATTAGCCCTTTGCTTTGGTAAAGAGTTCAGTAATTTGTTTTTGCACTTAGTTTAGGTTCAGTCTCTCATCCAGTACCTCTTGTCCTTCAGTCCATGCACTCATCACTCCATAATTTGATGTCCATTAACCCATTGCCTCTCTACATGAGAGACAAAATTAATAAGCACAATTCTGCTGTGAAGAGAATCACGGTTTGAACGTGTAGGGATATAGAAAAATAAAATAAATAACTTTAGTAACATGCGCTGTCATTATAGAGACATATGCAAAGGCTTAAGGGGCAGAGATGGAAATAATTTATTTTTGTTATCTTTTGGTAGAGGGATGTGCAGAAACTTCCAATAAGAAAAAGCATATTTGCACAGAGCCTTAGACTATTTCTAAGAGCTTTGTCTTAGTTTGCCAGAGAGAAAGAAGGGGCAAGCGGCATTCCAGGTGGAGGAAACAGCTTCTATCCATCCATTCATTCATTCAGTAATAATTAGTATTGCTTTAAAAAACAAAACACCCTCATAGTCCAGTCAATTCTGACTCATAGCAATGCTATAGGACAGGGTAGAGCTGTCACATAGAGTTTCCAAGGAGTGATTGGCAGGTTTGAACTACTGGCCTTTGGGCTAACTGTTGTAACTCTTAAACACATATCTCTACCTTAAGGAGGTAACATGAAAGTTAAGACCTACCTAAGATAAAAATGAAAGAACCAAGTGCACACTGGGAAGAGAGCACTGCAGGCTGAGGGAAGAACCTGTTTCTAAGAACTGTTACAGAGGTACTTAACCTGTTGAAAACCAAACCCGCCACTGTCAAGTCAGTTCTGACTCAGGGCAACCTACAGGACAAGTAGAGCTGCCGCAGCAAGTTGCCACCTTCCAAGTCTGAAACGGTTATGGAAGCCGACTGCCATATCTTTCGTCCACAGAGCAACAGGTGGGATCAAACAGCTGGCCTTTTGGTTTGCAGGCTAGTGTTTAATCAGTACACCATCAGTGCCCCTTTACCTGGACCAAGAAAAGCCTGACTAGTGGCCAAGAGTCTAGATCTGCAGGCTAACATAGATAAAACCCAGTAAATAGCCTGCTTTGCAGAATGCTGATGTAACTCTTTCTGCTAGACATGCCACCTGTGACTGCGTGAATTCCTTCTTCTGTCCAATGGCTGTACTTCCAGACAGACAAGAAAAAGTCCAAGCTGGATATAAAGTATAAAAGCACATCGGTGAAAAACAATGTTGAAACCTTTGCATAAAAACAACGCAGTTAAAAAAAAAAAAACTTACGAAACCATGAAACAGAAAACTTTTTATTTCCCTTTTCTCCTGAAAGCTATGTTTTTGGCTTGACATTCCCAGAAAACTGCTTTCTCTATTCTTCATGGCCCTGGAGTGGAAATAATCTCTCTAGCTGCCTCAAGTAAAAAGTTTACACCATCTCCCAAATCAAGTTTAAGTTATATAAATTCTGTGAAATTTATGTTTAAACAAATAAACAATTCAAAAAAAAACCTACTTTATATTTTTCTTCCCTGTCTTTAAATTTTTCATGTTACTCTATAACAAACAGGTTAACAAAAACAAAACTTGTAATTGCTAGTTAAGCAAGATAAAGCAAAAAAAAAAAAAAAGACCAACCTACCACTGAAAAGAACCCCATTAGTCTTTAATCTTAATAACATCTAGATGCAAAAGAGCATTCAGGAACTGTAAGCTCAGATATATCAGTTAAACAGGGGAGAATGTGTGCACATGAAAACAACGAGACAAGACAATGTGTGGGTAGAAAAACTCTGGAGTGAGATCCCACAGACTTCTAGACTCTGATCAGCTGCTGACCACCTGGGCCACCAGGTACAATCCTTGTAACCTCTCTGGTTTTTGCTTCAGTTCCTCCAACTAATTGTCTAGTTTTCCACTGTAGCGTGGGCACTGAGAAAAGCAAATGAGCTGCCAACTAAACACATCTAAGCCTCATACCATTGCTGCAAAGGAGGTTCCTAGATTAAAAAAGACGATTTTTTTTTTTTTTTAAAGTCCCATCTGTAAGGGAACAAAATTGAGAAGAGGAAGGGGGTGGCAGAAGAAGGATCAAGAGAGGTATGCACCGTGCACTACTTACAATAGCCAGAGGTGGAAATAACCTCCATCTCCATCAACACATGATCAGGTAAACAAAATGTGGCACATATATACAATGGAATATTATTCAGCTTCTAAAAGAAATGAAGTCCTGATACATGCTGTCACATGAGTGAAAATTGAAAACATTTTACTGAGTGAAGCCAGTTAGCCATAAAAAATATAGTGTATGATTCCACTTATCTGAAATATCTAGCAGTGGCGACTGTATAGAGACCGGGGTGGTGACGAGAGGGGACACTGAGCTTCTCTTAGACGTTATGGAGGAGTGTGGAAATGAGGACAGCTAAGGGCCACACAGGTCTCCAGGTGATGCAAACCTCTAAGAGCTCAGCTACTAGCTAAAACAATAGGGGTTAGAAGGCACATAGAGGCACCTCAGAAAATAGAACTGGTCATCTGCTTCTGAAGGTCACAGCCTTGAAAATCTTATCGAACAGTTCTACTCTGAATGCAGGGGTTCCATGAGTTGGAATCAACCCATGGGCAACTAATGGCAATAACTGTGGTTTCCCAACACTCTGAAGATAATTAATGCCCCTGAACTGTACATATAATTGAGGCCAATTGGCACAGCTAACGTTTTGCTAGGAGGGCTCTCTGCACCCCACATTGGTGAGTGGCATCAATTTCAACTCATAGGAACGCTATAGAACAGAGAATAACTGTGATTTATGGTTTCTGAGGAGCAACTAGTGAAATCAGTCTGTCAACCTTTTGGCTAACAGCCACAGTTCTTAACGACTGCACTACCAAGAGCCCTTCTTGCCTTCAATGACAAAATATTTAACAGTACACCTCAAAATACAATCATAAAAAATGGAAAAATGCCAATTTAAACAAGTTCTTCAATGTGTACCCAAAACCACATGCCATCGAGTCACTTCCAACTCATAGCAACCTTAGCAGACAGAGTAGAACAGGCCCATAGAGTTCCCAAGGACCTCTGGAGGATTTGAACTGCTGAGTTTCTGATTAGCAGCCTCAGTATTTAACCACTAGGCAACCAAGGTTTTCCATGTGTAAGAGCTATGATAAGCACAATAAATACAAGTTGTTATCTATAGAAATTGGATCCCCTTACACTGTAAAACATATTGTTAAACACAAGTAAGGATTCAGCTTACCAAAAGTCATGAGAATGGGTGTCCTGGATTGAATTGTGTTCCCCCCAAAACATGTGTAGGTTTGACCAGGCTGTGATTCCTGGTATTGTGTTGCTGTAAACCTTGCCTCTGTGATGTTAATGAGGGAAAATGAGCAGCAGTTAAGTTGCTGGGGCAGGATTTAATGTGTGGGAGTGAGGTTGTCTTGTGGTTTGGGGTACCACTGGGATATAAAAGAAAGGGAGGCAAAAACTGAGACTTGGGGGACCTCATACCACCAAGAGGAAACCATGGTGGTATAATGGTTAAATGCTACTGCTGCTAATAAGAAGTTTGGCAGTTCAAATCCATCAGCTGCTCCTTGGAAACTCTATGACGCAGGTCTACTGTGTCCTATTGGGTTGCTATGCATCAGAATCAACTCCATGGCCCTGCTTTTAGTTTTTGGTTTACACCACCATGAAGCAGTGCCAGAAGCTGAGCCTCCAAAGCTCCAAGCCCAGGGACAGAATGATGACAAAGCCCTTCCTCCAGAGGCAGCAGAGAAAGGCTTTCCCCTGAGCTGAGACCCTGAATTTGGACTTTTAACTTACTAAACTGTGTCAAAACAAAAATTCTCTTTTTAAAGCCATCAACTCATGGTATTTCTGTTAGAGTAGTAACAGATAACTAAGACAGTAGGTGATGCTTGTATTAACATAGTAGTATCATATGTATAGGAAACCACGGTGGTATAGCGGTTAAGCACTGCGGCTGCTAACCAAAAATCAGCAGTTCAAATCCTTACAGGGGCTCCTTGGGAAACTCTATAGGTCAGTTCTACTCTGTCTTCAGAATCAGAATTGACTAAGAGTCAGAACTGACTGGACAGCAGTTTAGTTTTTTTTTGTTTGTTTTTTTATAGTCTGTTTATAGACACAACAAAGATGAAAGCACTCTAATAGGACAACAGCCATTATTAAGGGGAGTGTGCTAACAAGTAATTTCTGCAGTTCTGGTGATACAATGGTTAAGTGCTTGGCTGCTAAACTGAAGAGTCCTCAGTTCGAACCCACCAACCCTCTGAGGGTGAAAGACATGGCACACAGCTTCCACAAAGACAGCAGCCTTGCAAGTCCTGCAGAGTAGTTCTCTGTCCTGTAGGTTGAAATCAACTCCAGGGCAATGGCTTTGGTTTGGTGTCATTTTCTTTTGTTTTGTTTTGTACTTTCTCCTAAAAAGGAAGGTTTACAATTAGAGTGACAAAAGGTTCTCCCTTTTTACTAAATATCACATTATTTAGTGCAGTATTTCACAAAAGAACATCTGTATGAGCCACTGATTCTGTAAGGAATGTAAATGAATGTATTAAAAATGTCTGTATGTATGTATACCAAAAATTTAATGACTGTCTCTGGTTGGGAAACTTTGGCATTGTATTAGTTAAGTATTACGGCTGCTAACTGAGTAAGTGATCAGCAGTTCAAATCCACCAAGTGCTCCTTGGAAACTCTACGGAGTGATTCTACTCTGTCTTGTCTTGTAGGGCTGATTGGAGTTGAAATTGACTCAACAGCAACAGCCAAGCCAGCCAAGTGCCATAGAGTCAGATCCGACTCAACAGCTACAGGGTTGGGGTTTTGGGGTTTATCCCTGGTTGATGGAACTGCAGATAAATTTTTAAAAGTTTTCCTCTTCATGTTTTCATGTCTGTGGTAAGCCCCTACTAAGACGGCTTCCAATGATTTTGGCCACTCACTGTTCAGACTGTTGTAAAATCTGCTCTCCTCGAGTGTAAGTAAGACTGACTGAGTTTCTTCAAACAAACAGAAGGGGGCAGATATGACACAATGTCATTTCCAAGGTTAGATTTTTAAAAAGGCAATTTACTCTCCTTGTCAGACTCTAACTCCTTCTTGGATTGCATGCCCTAGAGAAGTCAGCAGCCGTATTATGAGGCAGCCACATGAGAGCGTCCTATGTCCAGGGACCAAGCTCACTGAGTGAGTTTAGAAAAAATTTCGCCTTCTCAATCCCCTTTCCCACAAGTTCAGCCTTCAGAAGAGCTCACAGTTGCAGCTGGCAGCTTGAGCACAATCTCACAAGGGACCTTGGATCAGAGACTCCAACCTAAGATGTACCTAGATTCCTAACTCATAGAAACACTGACATTAACAAATGTTTGTGGTTTTAAGTCAGAATGTTTTGGAGTACGTTTTTATATCACCCACTGCCGCTGAGTCAATTCTGACTCATAGTGACCCTACAGACAGGATAGAACTGTCCCATACAGTAAACATATTCGTTGATAATCAGAAGAAAATTTTGCCTTCTCGGTTTCCTCCCTTTCTTGTTTTCTTCTTTCCTTTCTCCCTTTGTTTTTTCCAGAACTATATGGCTCAGTAGGATTGCTCAGAAAGCTGGAAGACTAATCTCAATGGCCCTTACTGAGAGTACAATCAAACCTTATACCTAATGGCAGAATTCAGTTGGACCCTTATGTGTCATCCCTCATTGGAAATTGTTGTTAAAATCTGCACAATGTACACTTTTAGAAAGATAACCCAAACCCACTTTCATCGAGTTGATTCCAACTCACAATGAGCCTGTAGACAGAGTAGAACTGCCCCATAGAGTTTCCAAGAGGCATCTGGCAGATTTGAACTTCCAACCTTTTGGTTACCAGCTATAGCACTTAACCACTATGCCACCAGGTTTCCTTTAGGTACATATACGAAATAAGGTAGTGATGTTGTGCTCTTAGAAATTCTGCCCGATGGGTTGGCATTGTTCTAACAGCAAGTCCACTCTGCTTCTTTTGACAGAATAAGAACTCTGCCTGATTTTTGCTTTGGGGTTACTTATGAAAAAGAGCAACAGTTTCTTAACAAGTAACATAAATAATGGCTTAGGGTCATCCTAAGATAGTGTCCTAGTTTCCTTATGCTACTCTAATAGAAATGCCATAAATGGGTAGCTTTAAGGAACAGAAATCTATTTTCTCACAGTCTAGGAGGCTGAAAGTACAAATTGAAGGCACTTGTCTTAGAGAAAGGCTCTTTATTGGTTGGCTTCAGGGGAAGATCCTTATCTCTCGCAGCTTCTTTTGCCCTGGAGGTCCTTAGGTCCTTGGCCATATTCACAGTAAAGCTACTTTCCCCACACTTGTGCTTCTTAAGTGAGTAGTCTGCTCTTTTATAACAGGAATAATTAGGTTTAAGGATAGCCTGTACAGGTAATCTCTGACTTAGATGTATTCCAGTTAATGACGAAGCATACTTACAACCATCCACTTTTTATTGCTTGTACATCTTAGTAACTCCCTATAGATGCACTGCTGCAAATATTTTTTAATGATTTTCAGCTAAATTTCATTTGTATGCAATATTAATAATTGTTCAATAATTTTCACATTAGGTTGGATCATCTTTCTTCAAAATAGGTGTGGATATGGATTTCGTTCCGTCATTTGATCAAGTAGCTGTCTTCCAAATTTCTCAACATAGGTGACTGGTCGCTTAAAGCACTGCACCCATTTATTGAAATATCTCAGTTGGTATTCTGTCAATTCCTGGAGCTGTTTTTTCACTAATGTTGTCAGGGCAGTTACAGTAATTGTGTATCCCTTCCCTCTTCTTTTGATGCTTCCCGCAGTTGTTCAGTATTTCGCCCACACAGCCCTTCACTCCTGCAACTCGAGAAATGCCCAGTATTTTTCTCCTTTCCAGTTTTCTAACTCCAGGTCTTTGACACATCATTATGGTATTTTCCTTTGTCTTTTTAAGCCACCCTTTTAAACTATCTGCTCATCTCTTCTACTTCATCATTTCCTGTTTTTTCAGCTACTTGATGTTGAAGAGCAAATTTCAAGGGTCTCTTCTGACAATGATTTTGGTCTTCAAGTGAGATTCAGAAGAGGTCAGGGAACAGGAAACATCCTTGCTGATGTCAAACAGATGCTGTCTGAAAGCAGAGAATACCAGAAGGATGTTTACCTGTGATTTATTACATATGTGAAGGCATTCAACCATGTGGATCACAATGAATTCTAGATAACATTGTAAAGAATAGGAATTCCAGAATAGTTCACTGTGCTCATAAGGAACCTGTGTATAGATCAAGAGGCAGTCATCCAAACATAGCAAAGGGGTATTGAATGGTTTAGTCAGGAAAGGTGTATGTCAGTGTTGCATCTTTTCACCATATCTATTCAACTGTATGCTGAGCAAATAATTCAACAAGCTGGACTACATAAAGACAACCACAACATAAAGATTTGAGGAAGGCTTATTAACAACATACATGTTGCAGTTCACACACCTTGCTTGCTGAAAGTGAAGAGGACTTGTAGCGCTTACTGATGAAAATCAGGGACTACAGTCTTCATTGTGGATTACACCTCAACATAAAAATTCTGATAGCTGGACCAATAAGCAGAATCATGATAAACAGATAAAATATAGAAGTTGTCAGGAATCTCCTTTTACTCGAATGCACAGTTAGCACACAAGAAAACAGCAGTTGAGAAATAAAAGAATGCTTCTGCTTTGCTTAAGCTGCAAAACACCTGTTTCACTTACTACAAAGCAAAAATACCATTTAAAGGACTTACATACACCTCACCCAAGCCATGGTGGTTTCAATTGCCTCATGGACATGCAAAAGCTGGACAATGAATAAAGAAGATTGAGGAAAAATTGAAGCCCTGGAATTGTGGTGTTGGCAAAGAATACCAAATAAACCACGGTCTGTCAGAAGAAGGAACAAATCTGTCTTGGAAGAAATAAAGCCAGAATGCTTCTTAGAAGCAAGGATGCCAAGAATTCATCTTACATGCTTTGGATATTTTATCGGGAGGGATCAGTCCCTGAAGAAAGGCATCATGCGTGGTAGTCAATGAAAAAGAGGAAAATTCCAAACAAGATGGATTGACACAGTGGCTGCAACAATGGGCTCAAGCATAGCAGTGATGGTGAGCAGGGTGCAGGCCGGGGAAGTGTTTTATTTTGTTGTACATAGATTGCTATGAATCAGAATCAGCCTGATGGTACCTAGCAACAACACCATTAGTGTTACATACTACATACAGTGCTGCACTGCATAATTCACTGATACTGCCATTCGCATGGCAAGCCACAAAGACAAAGACCAAATCTGTAATGATATTAATAATAAAAGTCAAAAATAATATATATACACACATATATACTTTTAAATGAGATGTTCTACTTAGGCTGAAACCAACTCAGGATGAAGACCCCAAAGCCAAACCCCATCATGGGTTAGGGGCTACCTGTACTGATATAACCTCATAAATATATTTATGTGTATATATATATATATATATAAACCCTGTTCTCAAATGAGTTAACATATACAAATATAAGGGGAAGAATTCCACCACGTATTTCAAGGCTGACCCTTTAATCCATAACAAATGCTAAATAAGTGTATGTATTTCTTGATCTTTGCAGAGACACAAAAATTGAAAATAAAATGATAGAAGGCAAGAAAGGAGCCATGTAATTTGACATCTAAAGGGCGGTATGCAAACATGTCATACCATGTAGGTTGAAAAGCACCAGGCACCACTTTCTACATAGAACCTATTGTATATACAACAGTGATCACTGATCCCAGATTCCATATGACATGTCTGAATCAGGAATAATACAGTAATTTTCACAGCTACAGAGTGGAAAATATTTATGGCATAGTAGGTGAATGTGTCTTTATTTCCCATCTTAAGAACCAGGCAGCAAAGACAGTTTGAATAAGATGTGGACAAGCCCCAGAATTCCTGCCTCTGAAACTAGACAGCTTTTCTGATAGAAAATACTCTGCTCGTTCATCAGGGTTGCTAGCCTATGGTGAGCTTAATTAAAATCAATGGAGAAAAAAATTGAATACTGAGGAGCACTATTTGAAGCTCACAAAATATAAATGAGTCAAAATATGAAATGCCCAAGTAACCTTGGGTCATGGACTTTGTTTAGGAATCCTCTTATTGCTTTATCTCTTGGCAGTCATCTTTCTATCTTACCTCTCTCCTGCCTTGTCTGATAGAGTGAGCAGTTGGTAAAGATATCCATTTGGGAGCAGGAGTTCCCGCAGGGCTGCATTTTGCTTCTACTGCCCTCCCTCTCCATGCACCACCTCTTCTGTTTATCTATTGGCAGATTTTGCCCTTTCTGCAAAGCTCTCTTATTCACATCTAGAGATCAGAAAGGATGTCAGGAGTCTGCAGGAAAAGCTTATGCTTTCTGGTGGGTGGGAACAGAACATGCCTCTTGATTCCAAAGACCAGGCAAATGCATGTTTCTTCCTTTTACCTCATTTGGGCACAGCACTTCCATTTTTGGCATGAGTAATTGGAGTTCAGAAACTTTGGTGGTGCAGTGCTTATGTGCTGCGGTGGCTAACCAGAACATCCGCCGTTCCAGTCCACCAGATGCTCCTTGGAAACTTGACGGGGCACTCCCGCTCTGTTCTATAGGGCCACTGTGAGTCAGAATCGACTCAGTGGCAGTGGGTTTGATTTTTTGGTTACTAAGAGGTCATAAAAAAGTAAACAGAACACAAGAGTAGTCCATTCAGCGTAACAGATACTCTTTTATTTTAAAGGGATTCACTTAATAACTGATAGGCAGTTTCACGTCTCCCTCTATCCGTGTCCTTTGCCGTGTGGCTTTGGAGTTTCTTTCCTAATGGCAGAGTAGATTTCCCTAACTCCTGTGTTTTGTGTAGGCCAATAGAATGAAGTGATACTGTCAGTTCCAAGCCTCAGTCTTAGGAGCCTATGGATTTCCCCTTCGCACTCTTTAAACACTGCCATTATCAGGGGAACATTCTCAGACTAGTCAGGAAGAGGGTAAGGGACAAGTGGGAGAGAGGCAAACTGCCCTGTCTGTCCAAGTTGAGGCTGTTCTCAGTCATTCTAACCAATTCCCAGGTGTGACTGAGTCCTGCTGTGATGAGTAGAGATAGACAATCTCCAACTAACTATGGGAATAACCCAAAAAACTCAGTACTGTCAAGTTGATTCTACCTCACAGTGACCCTATGGGGCAGAGTAGAACTTCTCCACAGAGTTTCCAAGGAGTACCTGATGGATTTGAACTGCTGACCTTTGCTGTAGCACTAAACTACCACGCCACCAGGGTTTCCAACTCAAGATATACAAGCAACAAATACTTTTTTGCTCTATGGTACTGAAGGTTTTGTAGTTCTCTGTTACACAGTATCAAAATGGTAATACATGACTAACACAGCCAAGTTTCAGTGTCTATTCTCACTAAACATGACTTTCACTGTACAGACTGATTTGAGAACTGAACTAGCATACAAGCCTTGTTAGACTGTGTATGTACTCGTGCATGTGTGTGATTTTTGTGTGTAAGTTTGTGTGTGTGAGACAGAAGAACACAGTCATGGTTTCTCTAAATGGATGACTATAGGCCATGTTTATTTCTCCTGTCTAATGATTACACTGGATATTTTGCCTACAAAACAGTTATCCACCCATTCATTAATTCACTTAACAATTATGTGTCAAAATAAATTAAAAAATACTTAATCTTTGGAGTACAAAGGTGAATAGGCTTTGTGTTTAGTTTTGAAAAGCCTTCAATCTACATGAAGACATGTGAGCAGATGAAATAAAATGGAATGAGTGTTCTGTCTGCTCTCTCTCTTAGTTATAACATGAACTGATAACACTCTATAGCTAATAGTTATTAGATCTCAGAAATATTTATCATCTGTTTAATCTACAAAGAAAAGAGTCTGAAAGAAAAACAAAAAGTCAATTTGTTTATTCCTCAGCATATCAAACCCAAGGTAAGACTTCCATTAAAATAAGAAACTCTTGACATTGGAAGTATGGAAAAATAAAGTACATGTCGCTCAGTGGGTGCCAAGGACCTATATTATGTCCTACTGTTGGTTACAGAATTTTCAATATTTTCTTATCCTTTTTCACTCATATGAGCTGCAGCTTATAGCAGCAGTAATCATTTCCTGTGTTTGAAAAAGAGATGAAAGCATTCATGGATGAAAGCAAGTTGGATTTAATCTCCTTCTCTCTCATCCAGTGCACTGTACTGATCATTTTCCAAAAAAACAAGACTTAAGCTCATTTTTGTCATGACAAAACTAGTTTCATAATAATCAGATGGCAATTCCTAGTGTACACAATTCTAATATAATTACCAGGAGGAAATGTAGAGGGAGTTGCAGGTTTGAGATAAAGAAAAGCCTGTGAATTTTGTATTAATGTCTCAGACTCTCTTATTTGTGCAAGTAATCAATCTTTCAGGGAGTAGAATAGTAATTCTTTGTGAAAAAAAAAATGACAAGAGTCTGAGGAAGAAAGAAGATAATCTGAGATCCATTCGGTACACAGCAGGTCAGCTGTGATTGACAAAGCTCATCACAAAACTATAGCTCATGGAGTAATCCCAGTAGCAGAGTCTCATTTGCAGCCGAAGCAGTGTTAATGACATGTTTAACAGCTGCTTGTTGAAGTTTGGAATCTGCATTAACCCGCAGAGCAGTGAACAGAAAAATGAGGGAAAGTATTGAAATCAAGCCTTCATTATTCTGACAGTCCAGGTGAAAGGGTGAGGAGCGGCTGTGGAGAGGCGGGTAGAGGAGTCTGGGAGGTGGAGGGTTCAATTGCATGTAAGGACCATCTCAGAAATGACAGGGTCTAATCAATAAACACAGAAGACTGAAAAGGCAAAGCTACGTTCTCAACTCAGAGACCATGAGACAAGAAAGTCAGGCAACCGGAGGGAAGTCATGGCTTGGGATCTCAAATATTTCACTGGTATTTCCATCTTTGTAGATTCATTCAGTATTAGATTTGAGTTCTGGTTGCCTTGTGGGAAAGATCAGCTGTTGCCATATCTTCAGGCTTCTTTACACCCAAGAAATAATTCATCCCAACTCCAAAAGCAAAGGAGTATATGTATGATGGTTTGTTTCTTAGACCGTCTAAAGTTGTCTTCGGTGAATTCACTTGAATAAAATAATCAATGTGCCTTCGGTAAATGCAGCTCTTTCTAGCATCCTCTTGCTCCAGGAAGTATGCTCCAGGCATTTCCATTGGCAGATGGCCTCCATCACTGAGGAAGTGGAATGAGGGCACAGAAGGAGTGTCACGGGATTTGACACAAACCCAGTTTGGCCATACTTCTAAAAACAGTTTCAGCGAGTTCATGCCAACTCTCTGGTCTACAGTGCCCTTATCCATAAATGGGAATAACAGCTACCTTACAAAATGTTGTAAGGATTAAAGTAAAATATCCGAAATACCTGGTTCAAGTAGATTCTCAGAAATAGTTGTCATTTTTTTTCCTGGAGAGGACTACTCTCAGTAGTCCATATAAGGCTAGTCTGTCCAAAGGACCTCAATGATGCAAATTTGTACCCCAAAATTCCTCTGTGGTGGGAATCTAGACTGTCTGCCCTATGCAAGACTAGTGTGATTTATCTCCTGATTGTGTGCACTGACATATCCCAAATATCTAGAACAGTCACCGGCACACAATAGTTAATAAAAAAATGTTTGTGAGGTGTCCAAAACTGTTGTAAAAAACAAAAACAAACAAACAAAAAATAGCCTTTTGCTACACTGTCTTTTGCTTCTAAGTCTTTCTTCATTTAGGAAAAGATGATAAAACCTGGAATCACCAGATTATCAGATTTTAGAGCTCATTCCGTTAACCTCTTCATTTTGCAAATGAGGAAACTGTGATCCAGAGAGACTGGCTACTTCTAGGCACTGCAAGGTAGAGAATGAACATTTCACATCCATGTAGTGTTTCGTATGAGCTGATATATTGCAACCGTTCTTCTCCTATAATCCAAGCACAAAGCGCTTGAATGAAATTTCCATGGTCATCTGAGTCACCAAAGCCAACTTGCTCCCAAGGCATTCTTTGTACAGTCTCTAATCATTTTTGGCTCTCAAGTTTTCTGCATACACACAAGTCAAATAGGGACTATGAATCAGCATCAGCTCAATGGCAGTGGTTTGGTTTTTTAGAGAAAAATCACTGTTCTTCTACCTGTTTTCTGTTGTTTTTTGAGGACCTGCCATGGAGGATTCCCTGGTCCCCACTTCTTACCTTGTATTCCCATTTATGATAGAGCACTTCTTTTTCAAATCAATTGTATATAGTAGCTTCTACATAAGATTTGTGTAGGATTAAAAAAATAAAAAGATCTCTCCAGAGAAATAATACCTGGGCTGGGTGATCTCTAGGATTCCTTCCTTCATACCTATTTTGCTAAGGGAAAGAACAGAGTCAAGCCACTGAGATGTCGCTGGTTTCTGACTGCTACATTCCCCAGCTTCTCCACCCTGAGGGAGAAGGTACCAACAGTGAAGGCCAGAGGAAAATGGGTGAGGGGAGGAGGAAGTCAAAAAGAACAAGAAACAAGAGGAGGAAGACAAACAATTGTATAGCATTTTTAACATTTTTGTGGTGATATTTCTGTATCTATTACCCTATTTAAGTCTCCCAAAAAAATCTTGTGGGATAAGCATTAAAAAAAAAAGCTGCTGAGAGGTCCATTCTGACTCATAGCGATCCTACAGGACAGAGTAGAACTGTCCCACAGGGTTTCCAAGGAGTACATGGTAGATTCTAACTGCCAGTCTTTTTGATCAACAGTTGCAGCACTTAACCACTAGGCAACCAGGGTTTCTGGGATAAGCATAACAGCTATTATTTCCATTTGCCTCAGAGGGAAACTGAAACATCAGAGGTTGAATGACTGCCAAGGTTATGCCTTCAGTACCATCAGTGTAGAAATAAAATTCACATCTTGATTTGGAGTCACCAAATATACAGATTGCAAAAGACAATGAGTTGTCTCACTCAGGTTGCCCTAACACATTTATTGTTTTTTAAAATAAAGGTCCAATGGCATACCTCTTAGCGTTCTCACAATACAGATGGTCAGTTCTCTCCCCCTGGAAATCACATTGAGTATTTGGGATTCCCAAACATCTTCACAGAACTTTGTCACTGCAGCCGAAACCGCAAGAATTTTTCACTTTGGGTCCAGATAGTAAGTGATCTGTTTTGGATCATTTATTCAGTCATCAGATCAATAAACAGTTAATGTAGCAAGAGATGCCATACACAACTCCTTCTATGGCATGCACATGAAATTGTTGACATTCTGAGATTCACAAAGTGTTTAGAGCACTGAGATTTTAGCATTTGATGCCCCGACTCCAGCACCTCAAGGGGATCGGGAAATTCTCAAAATGTTTTTGATTCACCTTATACATATAGTTACATATATATTGATGTATGTGTAAATAATCATCTTGCACATATTTCTCATTTATGTTTCTGTAAATACATTGAGGGAGGTAACACATGCCTTTGTACTATATAAAAAGCAAATCCAGAAGACCACCTACAACACAGTAGGGATGTTTGGACATCTGTTTTGCTTCTTCCTGCTCTATGACACTGCTTTCCTGTTAATCTTAGTTTGTTCCAGATCTGCTGCTCTCAGCCCTAAGTAAGGTGCCCTTCTTTCTCTTCTCTCCTTTTTATTGATATTAATAATATCCATAGTTTACTGAGCACTTGTTGCGTTCCAGACACTGTTAATGGTTTCATAGAAGTTGTCTCTTGTAATCCTCCCAGTAGTGAGAGAGGCACTACTATTATCTGCCTTTATAAACTGAAACTTAAAGATGCTAGCAATGCATAGATGCGTCGAAAAAGGAAAAAAGATTGGTATTCACAGATGCATTGAAAAAGGAAAATGATTGGTATTCAAGCCAAAAACTAGTTTTTACTAAATCCCTTACAATAAGCCATTAAACTCCATGCTCTGCATCCTACTTTCTCAGGACCTTCCTAGGCATGACTCTAATCTTAATTCATTCAACAAGTATTTATTAAATTCTTCCTTTGTCCCAGATCCTCTTCTAAGCACTTGAGATAGAGCAGTGAATGAAACTGACAACTAAAAAAAAAAAAAAATCGCTCTGTTCCTGGAGATATCACTCTTTTCAGGAGACCAATAATACAGAAGATAAACAACCTGGAATATCTATTCTTATTTAGCAGATGACAAAAAGTTAGGCTCTTAAAAAGCTGGAGCGTTTTGCCTTTCCACACGGCCATCCTAGAAGCCTGACTGACAGGAGCAGCTCCTAAGAGGAAGTGGGCATGGATGGCAGCATTGGCAAGCAGATTGGCGTAGCCAAGGGAGTTCAGCAAGGCAGATTTTTCACCAACCTCTTCATGCCCATCCTCTGCCAAAAAAGAAAGCTATTACTTCAAAAGTTTTGAAAATCCTCCTTTTAAGCACTTAATTCCTTAGAGTCCTGAGAATTCAATTTTAAATGAAAACTTGGCAACATATTTTAGTGCTCAAGTTTGGATAGGATAAAAAATCGTAGACATGGTGCATTTGAAGGATGTTGTCAGGAGTGTCAGGAGTTAAGAGCCCTGGTGATGCAGTGCTGCAGGGCTTGGCAGCTGACCAAAAGGCTGGCAGTTCAAAACCATTAGCCACTCTGCAGAAACCCTACTGGGCAGTTCTACTCCATCCTCAGGTGAGAACTGAGTTGACTACAATGGCTTCAGAAAGGGAATGCATCTAAGAGATAATGTAGAAAGGAGGTCAAATGCCAGTTACCACTGAGACCTGGGTAGAACACTTGGCCACCTTCTAGGCTCCTTACAAGAATGTGCAAGAGATCACTGCTCAGTACACCATCCTTTTGTCTTTGAGAAATGAGAATAGCTACCATATGAGTTTTTACAAAGAAATCTCAGAGAGTTGGAATTGAACCGGACTGCCTTGTTTTTCTGGGTCTTACAAGTTTTCTGTCATTGATAAGGTGTCTTAACACTTTTCAGTAGAAAAGTCAGCAAGTAGAAAATATTTGCATTTTCTTTATCTGACAGGTTTCATTCAGCTTTACACAAGTAATGGCTTCCACAGATTTTACAGTAACATAAAATAAGAATTTAGGAGGAAGTTTACTCTGCCCCATTCCTTTAATTATTAGTTAACCTTTAGAACTTGATTTGCTAAGGTTTGAATATAGAGAGGGCACCTGGGTCCTCCTTTTAAGGAGGATAAACAAATGACTGCAATGAGCACAGTTCTCTTGCTGACCCCCAACAACCATGCACCGTGAATAAGATACAATCTTTTGTTGGATTAAGACATAAAAAGGTGAGAACTTTTTGTTATCTCTATGTATCCTACCTTATCCTGACTATTTTAGCTTTCTAGCCCTGCTGTAACACAAAGATCACAAGTGAGTGGCTTTGAAGAGCAGAAGTTTACTTTCTTACAGTTCTGGAAGTTGTAGGTCCAAATCACATGGATTCATTCTTCATAGATGATTCCAGGTATTCCTTGGTATTTGGCATTTCTTGGCTTGTAGATGATCTTCACGTGGCCTCTATCTTCCCTATTTGTATCTGTCATTATTCATTTATAACTTAGTTTTATAATTCAGAAGTGATTAAGTTTGCTACCTACCCTGCAGTGACATGATGTTATTAACACGATGAAAGAAAATCACAGCTTCAAAACAAGATTACTTCTGTAATTATTGGAATTCAACACATATTTGGTAATGAATTGCGAAGGGGCCATAATTCAGTCCATAACATTGATATAGTTGAAAATTGCTATCCTTCTGCGAAGTTCAATAGCCAAGACAAAAGAAACCTCAAACTTTTGATAATTTCCCCTCCTGGGTTTATTCTCTACTGTAGTGTTTGTTCAAGGATTGGAGATTATCAGTTGGTGCATGGATTCTATAGCTCTCAAAATCCTATTTAGAAAGCTCATGTTATGCCTTGCTTTAATTCAGCTGCTATATGCTCTTGAATCTCACCCTTCCTTCAGTTGGAGGCATTAATACTGTGGCAGAAAGTCTAGCCCTGCCCCCAGAAGGTCATATAAAATTCACATTTCGTCATCTCCTTCCATATCAGGTTGCTGTTGTTGTTAGGCGCCACTGAGTCGGTTCTGACTCTTGACTACCCTAGGTACAACAAAATGAAACATTGCTTGGTCCTGTTCCATACCCACAATTATTGTTATGCTTGAACCCATTGTTGCAGCCACTGGGTCAATCCATCTGAGAGTCTTCAGCTTTTTCACTGAACCTCTACTTTACCAAACATGATGTTCTCCTGACAACGTGTCCACAATATGTAAGATGTAGTCCTGTCGTATTTGCTACTGAGTAGCACTCTGCATGTACTTCCTCCAAGACAGATTTACTTAGTCTTCAACATTCTTATCCAACACCACAGTTCAAAGGGTCAATTCTTCTTCTGCCTTCTTTATTCACTTTCTAGTTTTTGCATCATATGATGCCATTGGAAATACCATGTCAAAAGTCAGGTGCACCTTAGTTCTGAAGGTTCCATCTCAGCTTTTCAACACTTAAAGAGGTCTTTAAAGAAAATTTGCCCAATTTAATGCATCTTTTGATGTCTTTACTGCTCCTTCCATGGATGTTGATTGTGGGTCAAAGCAAAATGAAATCTTTGACAAGCTCAATCTTTGTTAATTATGATATTGTTTATTGGTCCAGCTGTGAGGATTTTTTTTGTTTTATTTTACTCGATATAAAACAAGTATATATCCAAATAGCTGAAGTGAAGTTAATCTTGCTTGCTGCCTCCTCCCCTTCTGATATCTAATACTAGAGAAGGCAAGTAGAAGGAAAACGTAAGTAGCTCAGACTTTTTGTGAAGCTTGTTTGAATTTAAAATACGGGGGTATTAGGAACATTATCTCCTGAATGTAAATCTGAAGCCTCATTTCCATCCACTGTGGCACAATACAACTGAGTAAAGCTGTATACTAGAGTTAATATTGGTACAGTAATTGAGAGCTCAGGATGTTAACCCAAAGGTCAGCCATTTGAATTCACCAGCTGCTCCTGAGATGCTATGTGACAGTTGTACTCTGTCCTACAGGGTCCCTATACATCAGAATCAACTCAACAGCCCACAGCAACAATAATAAAAATACACAAAATATGAGTCTGTTGCTCCTGGCATTGCCCGTCATGAACTTACTGGTCTCTGTCTGACACTGGAGAAGCAGAATCTGGTTGAGCATTGACCTCAGCATAATATTAAATGGGATTTTTTCTGTGGCAGTGGCTGAGAGACCCCAAAGAAAAGAATGGAGATAATTGCCTACAATTCATCAAACCATCCATATTAGTTTTGTATTGCTGCCATAAAAGATTACTGAATGTTTAGCAGCTTAACAAAAATTTATTAACTCATAGTTCTGTAGTTCAGAAGTCCAGGCAGGCTTAACTGAGTTATCTGAGTAGGGTCACACAAGGCAGAAACCAAGGTGGCAGCCAGCCTGATTTAGGAGAATCTGCTTCCAGTGCATTGAGATGCTGGCAGAATTCCATTCTTGCAGTTGTAGAACTGAGGTTTCTGTTTCGTTGATGGTTATCAGTCAGAGGTCCTTCTTCCCTTTTAGAGGTTACCCACATTGCATGGCTTGCGTTGTCCTCTGTCTTCAAAGCCAAAAACAATACACTGAATCCTTCTCATACTTTCAGCCTTGTAGACCTCCTTTCTTGTCTCATCTGGCCTGGGTCTATAATCAAGTCTCTGCTTTTAAGGGCTTCTGTGATTAGATTAGAGGAGGCCTAGTGGTGCAGTAGTTAAGGCACTTAACTGCTAACCATAAAGTCTGTGCTTTGAACTCATCAGGAACAGCATGGGAACAAGATGTGGCAGTCAGTTTCTGTAGAGATTTGCAGCCTTGTAAACCCCATGGTGCAGTTTTGCTCTATCCTATAGGGTGACTATGAATCAGAATTGACTCAGTGGCAGTAGGCTTCAGTGACTAGGTTGTCTACTATTGTCTACTATTGTTAGCTCGATTCATGGAAACCCCATAATGAAAGGATTTGACCATTGTGATCCATAAGGTTTTGTTTTGTCTGTTTCTTTGCTATTTTATTTATTCTTGTGCAAAACATAGAACAATACAACTGTCTCTACATATACAATTCACTGACATGGATCACATTCTTCGGCTTGTACAACCGTTCTCACCCTCCTTTTCTGATTTGTTTCTCCTCATTAACATCAACTCGCTATCCCCTAAGGCTCCTATCTAATCTTCCCAGTTGCTGTTGTCACTTTGATTCCATTTAGATAGGTGCTAAAACAACACAATGCACAGGGGACATATCTAGAACATTGTTTTTTAAGAACTCTTCAGGGGATATCTTGAGTCTAAGATTTAAATATTATCCCATGGCAATATTAGAAGAATTCACTCCATCTTCATGACTCCAAGAAGTCTGGACTGCAGGAGAATTTTAAATTCAGTTCTATATCTTCCCCCTTTTGAGATAATCTTTGATCAAAATCTTCAGCAGTGGTTTACAGGCACTACCCATTTTCCTAGTCTCATGGCAAAATGTGTAGGCCTTTCTTCCTAGTCTGTTTTAGTCTAGAAATTCTGCTGAAACCTGTTCAGTATCATAGTAACATGACACACAGATGACAGCTGTGCTTGAGACACATTGGTCAAGGGTATAATTCAGTGTCGGCATTTGGCTTGGCTGGCTACATGAAAGGTAGGAGCTCTACTGTTAACCACCACTGGCTTGAATTAGATTGGGCACACTGGAATAACCCAGGTGATATCTTCTACCTGGATGTGTATAACTATAATTATATCTTCAAAGTCCTTTTTACTGTATAACATAGTATATTCACAGGTTTTAGAGATTAGGATATGGATATCTTTGGGGACTATTCTGCCTACCACATCAACTATGTTTTTCTAAAGAATGAACTAATTTCCATTCTGTAGTCCCTTAACCCACGATCATCTTCTAGCCTACATAAGACAAAGGCTAAAATAGGCTGATTAAAGGGAGACAGAATGGTTCTCTTGAAAAAATACAGGCTGGTTGTATCCATACAAAGGTGAGCAATGAATATTTTGTTACCTTAGGGAAAGGTATGGAAACAGGGAGGAATGTTTACTCCCATCCCAGGTCAAGAGTTCTGTGGCCTAGAGAATCCTTGGTAAGAATTGACCTGTGTTCCTGGAGTTTGAGGATCATGGAGGCAGCACCCCCGGAGAAACATAAAAAAAAGAAGATACACATGGTGACAGAGCCATGAAGGAAGACTGAATTGAGAGAGGATTGCACTCCTTATGTTGGACAGATCATGGAAGCCTATGGTTCTCATAGGCCTTCCCAATCAATGCACCCTGACAGAAAGAGGCTATAAGCTAAAGTGCAAGCTGCAGGTGTCACAGGAGATGAGTGAGGGGGAAAAAAAAAAAGCAGCCACCTTAAGAACAGCAGAGTATAGAAAATATCAATGCTAGATTTTCAAAATCCCATAAATGAGTCCTGCAAAAGAAAACATCATCTCTTGTCATCTACCACCCAGGGGAGTCCTGATGGTGCTGTGGTTGAGCTGTAGTTGAGCTTGTCAGCTGACCAAAAGCTCAGCAGTACAAATCCACAAACTACTGTTTGAAAACTCTATAGGGTAATTCTACTGTGTACTATAGGGCCACTGAGTTGGATTAGACTCAACAGCAACAAGTTCTTTTTGTTTGTTTGTTTTACGCAGAGGATGCCACCGTCTGATTACAAAAACCTGAGCCAAATAAGAACTTCTTCCCTATCCTCTTTTCTCTCCTTCTCATTCCGAACCTGCAGAAACTAGGAGGATCAAAGTGAATATAGCAGTTAAGAAAAACAAGAAGGAGAAACAAAAACAAAATGAGACAAAATCTATTTCCCTCCCCCATTAAAGTTTTTAAGCTTGTGTTGCTCTTGAATTGAGGACAGGGGAGTATTTCTGAATTGAACCTCAAGTTAAAATTTTGCTTTGGATCTGATTTAGATCTCAGAACTCATCACTGATATTGAAAAAGTGGTGAACGGATCTGTTAGATGGGCCTGGTGTGTTTTTCCATGTCAGAGGAGGGAATTCGTTCAGAAATTCTGTAGTGTCGTGGTAAGAAACAATGAACTTGTTGCCTGTTTACACTACCAGTTCCAACTCATTCAGTAAACTAGTTGCATTTGATTTTCTTTATTACACAGATATAAAAAAAAAATCACATAGGAGAAGTCAAGATGGCAGACTAAACACACATCTCCCTAAATCCCTCTGGAAACCAAGACCTGAACTGATAATTAAATGGAACCTTCTGGACCCCTAGTGAGGCCTAGGACACAGCATAGGGCTATTAATTTGGTCTTCATACCACTGAACAGAAACCATCCTCTCCTTCACTGACCCCCACTCTTGGTGAGTGCTGGCTTTCACAGACCAAAGGTAATTCACCATTTTAACTTTTCTTTCCTCTGTCTTAGCCAGTGGATGGAGCTGGGACTTGACTAGCAGATAATCTCAGACACACTGCTGGTGGGATCAGCAGGTAAAATTGACATATTTTGAGAGCCCAGCTTTGTACCCTACGAATCTCGGCACCTTTGACCTCTCTTTCAACCTCTGTCATTGAGTAACCTGTATCGAGGCAGGTGGGGGACTTTTGGGAAACACCATCTTATTCCACTGGGAGGCAGAAATACCCATACAGAGGCCTCAGCTGGACCTAATTCCTAGGCTGAGAGGCAGCGCCTGCCCAGAGGAGAGCACTTTTCTGGCAGAAAAGCAGTATTCTACACAGTCTCACCTAAAGCTGGGGTATGACAGCAGAGGACCACAGGGCAGTAGCCTTTCTGTATTTTGAACTAGTTTATAACATCTAGGGCTGGATATAGAGGGGCTTACTTTGGGAAGAGTGATCTGTACACCTGAAAACCTGACTGACTTTGGAAGTTGTCAGATAACTTTTACCTTTCATTTTAAGACAGAAACAACTGCAGTCTGTCCTCACAGCATCTCTCCCAGCCTCTATTGACACGCATGATGCCCCAAAAGCAACAAACTCTTGATAAAAGCGTAACCAAGAAATCACCCATGGCTTCAGAAGGCCCCAAAAGAAAGCACCAAACAACTTACCAGAAGAAGAAACCTTTGTGAAACTATCAGAAAGTGAATACAAAAGGATTATATAGAGAGCTCTCCTAGACCTTACACAAAATGCAGCAGAGCAAAATGAAACAATAAGCAAGCTGTTCAATCTAGTGAAACACCAGTACTCAAAAATCCAACAGATCAAGAACAAAATCAAAGACATAGAAACTTCAATTCAAAGCCAAGAAAACAGAATGGAACAAATGGAAAATACACTTTCTGACTTGAAAGACAGAGCTACTGACTCAAGTATCTATGAGGAGAAATCAGAAAAAAGGAAACAAAAAAATGAAGAAACATCAGGAAGCAAGTGGGACTCTGTTAAGAGGAATGATCTACGATTAATTGGAGTTCCTGAAAAGGGCGAGACACCTGACAACACAGAGAATACTGTTGCTGAGCTACTGACAGAAAACGTTCTAGAAATTAGGAAAGAAGAGAATATAGATATCCAAGATGTATATTGAATGCCACTCAATGTAGCCCTCAAAAGAAAGACTCCAATACATATTATAATGAAGCCTAACAAAATGAAACATATGCAGAAACTTTTAAAGGCAGCAAGACCCAAAGCAAAGCTAACATTAAGAGGCAAATCCTACAGGCTTTTGTCCGGTTTCTCAGCAGAAATAATGCTTGCACAGAGACACTGGTATGATGTGGTCAAAGCCCTAAAGGAGAAGAACTTCCAAACAAAAATTATATATCCTGCAAAACTATATTTCAAATATGAAAATGAAAGTAAGATATTTTTAGATAAACAGAAACTCAGAGACTTTGCAAAAACAAAACCAAAGCTACAAGAAATAGTGAAAGGATCTCATGGCTTAGAAGAACAAAATTACTAACTTTATATTTTAGGACACAGGACACATCACTCAGAAACCTACTCAGTTAGGGAAGGCTACAAACTCAATCAAAGCTACAATAGTGAAAAAAAATGATCCAGTGATCATATCATGAAAACTACAATATCATATTAGAAAGAGGGATGTGCTGCAGTCGTTATAGTCCTTCCAGATGGAGAGGAAGACTGGTAGTAATTAAAATTGTGTTTATACATAGTTTTTTAAGGGGTATCATAGGGGCAGCGTAAAGCACAATAAAGATGCAACATATCAAATCAAGAAATGTAATACAGGAATCTCAACAACAACAAAATCAACCCTGAAAAAGGTGAAAAATCAACTCACAAAGAAGAATGTCCCAGAACAGATTAATAAGAACAACAGACAAAATGTCAACACAAAAATAAACATATCACAATGACAGCACTAAACAAATACCTATCAATAATTACATTGAAGGTGAATGCTCCGGTAAAGAGACATCGAATGACATCTTGGATAAAAAGACACTACCCATCTATATGTTGCCCACAAGAAACTCACCTTAGACTTAAAGACAGGAACAAACTGAAAATTAATGAATGGAAGAATATATATCAAGCTAACAATACACAAAGAAGAGCAGGTGTGGCTGTTCTAATCTCAGATAAAATAGATTTTAATGTAAAATTCACCATCATGGACAAGGATAGACACTATTTCTGAAAGATTCAGTACACAAGCAGGACTTAACAATTATTAAATATTCATGCACCTCATATTAGAGCACCTAAATACATCAAAGAAACACTGACTACACTCAAAAAGGAGATAGATCACTCCACAGTAACAGTGGGAAACTTCAGCATACTACTCTCAATATTGGACAGATCATCTAGAAAAAGGTTCACTAAAGACATAGAAGCTCTTATTGCCACAATTAACCAACTAGACCTCATCGACATATACAGAACTTTCTATCCATCAGCAGACAACTACACCTTCTTTTCCAATGCACATAGAACTTTCTCCAGAATAGACCATGTGTTAGGACATAAAACAATTCACAACAAAATCCGTGCCAGTGAATGGATGCAAAGCATCTTCTCAGATCATAAGGCCATAAAAGTCAAAATCAATAGCAGAAAAGACACAGATAAAAAGTGGAACTCATGGAAACTGAACAACATCTTGCTCAAAAAGCCATGGGTTAGCAAAGAAATCAAGCATGAAATAAAGAAATTTATGGATTCCAAGGAAAATGAAAACACTTCCTACCTGAACCTGTGGGATACAGCCAAAGCAGTGCTCAGAGGTCAGTTTATCTCCATAAGTGTACACATCTCGAAGGAAGAAAGAAACCAAATCAAGGAACTAACCCTACAGCTTGAACAAGTAGAGAGAGAAAAACAGAGGAACTCGTCAGGCACCAGAAGAAAACAGATCATAAAATTAGAACAGAACTAGACAATTTGGAGAATAGAAGAACAATCAAAACAATTGAAAAGACCAAAAGCTGGTTTTTTTTAAAAGATCAATAAAATTGACAAACCACTGGCTAAACTTACTAAAGAAAAACAGGAAAGGAAACAAATAACCCAAATAAGAAATAAGACAAGAGTTGTCATAACAGATCAGAAATAAAAAATATCATAACAGAATGCTTTGAAAGACTGTACTCTAACAAATCTGAAAACCTAGAGGAAATGGACAAATTCTTTGATTTATATCACCTACCAAAATATCACAAGCTGAAGCAGAACAACTTAATAAACCCATCACAAAAGAAGAGATTGAAAAAGTCATTAAAAAGTAACAATCAAAAAAGCCCTTTGCCCAGATGGCTTCACCACAGAATTCTGTTAAGCTTTTAGAGAAGAGTGATCTCCCATACTACTGAGACTATTTCACAGTATAGAAAGGGATGGAATACTCCCAAATTCATCCTATGAAGCCAACACAACCCTGGTACCAAAGCCAGGGAAACACTCAACAAAAAAGGAGAACTAGAGACCAATATCACTCGTGAATCTAGCTGCGAAAATCTTCAACAAAATACTTGCCAACAGAATTCAACAACATATCAAAAAAGCAATACATCGTGACCAAGTTGGATTCATACCAAGGATGAAAGGCTGGTTCAGCATCAGAAAAACAATTAATCTGATCAACCACATAAACAACACAGAAGACAAGAACCACCTGATTTTATCTACTGATGCAGAAAAGGCATTGGATAAAGTCCAACACCTTTTCATGCTAAAAACTCTCAGCAAAATAGAAATAAACAGCAAATTTGTCAATGCAATAAGGGCCATTTATACAAAGCCAAGTGCCCATGTCACCGTGAACGGAGAGAGACTGAAACAATTTCCCTTGAGAATGGAAACTAGACAAGGATGCTCACTCTCACCTCTCCTATTCAGCATGATAATAGAAGTTCTAGCCAGAGCAATTAGACAAGACCAAGAAGTAAAGGGCATCTGCATCAGCAAAGAAGAAATAAAAATCTCCTTATTTGCAGATGATACAATTGTATATACAGAGAATCCCAAAGAATCCATTTAAGTAAACTACTCAAACTGACAGAATAGTTTGGCAAGGTCTCAGGATACAAGATAAACATAAGTAAATCAGTAGGACTCCTTTATGCCAACAATGAGATTATTGAGGAAGAAATCACTAAATCAGTACCAATTACCATAACCCCACTGAAGATAAAGTACGTCGGAATAAATCCAACCAAAGAAACAACAGAACTTTACAAAGAGAACTCCAAGAACGTACTACAAGAAACTAAGAGAGACTTACAGCAATGGAGAAACCTACCCTGCTCATCAATAGGAAGACTTAACATTGTGCAAAAGTCTATTTTATCCAAAGCAATCTACTTATACAATGCAATTCCAATACAAATTCCAGTGACATTTCTTGATGAGATGGAGAAACAAATCACCAACTTTGTTTGAAAAGCTAGGAAGCCCCGTAGAAATAAAGCACTACTGAAGAAGAACACACTGGGAGTCCTCTCACTACCTGACTTTAGAAACTATTACACTGCCACAGTAGTCAAAACAGCCTGGTACTGATACAAAAAGAAACAGATAGATGAACGGAACAGAACTGAGACCCCAGAGATGACACCATCTTCCTATAAACAGTTGATGTTCAACAAAGGTCCTAAGACGTTAAACTGGGGTAAAAACAATCTCTTCAACAAATGGTTCTGGCAAAATTGGATATCCATCTGCAAAAAACTGAAGCAAGACCCATATCTTACACCTTATACCAAAACCAGCTCAAACTGGATAAGCCAAGCCAAGTGTCATCCAGTAGGGTCCTAAAAGACCTAAATGTCAAATCTAAAACAATAAAACTCATCCAAGAAATAGTAGGAAGAACAATGGAAGCTTTAATACACAATGTAGACAGACTTCAACAATCTGTCAAACAAACCACGAACAACAGAAGAGAAAATAGATAAATGGGAGCTACTACGGATCAGACACTTTGGCTCATTCATAGACTTTATTAATAGAATTAAAAGGCATCCTACAGAATGGAAAAAAATACATATATGTATATGTACGTGGATGTGGATGTGTATATGTATATGTACATGTATATATCAGTGCCTTTAACTCTAGGAAAAAATTCATAGAAAGTATTGACTGAAAATACATCTAGTATTAAGAAATGCTAAGATGTGTTCAAGACTAGAATTAAAACTTATGCCTTCAAAAACTACTACAATCTCATTTATTGTTACTTTTCTTTCTGAACATACTTTAAGAATCAACAATATTTGTTGAAATATGAGTTTGCTAAGTAATACCTAATCTCTCTCAAGCTCAGTTTTTCTGTTTGGTTTTCCAAACCAGTAAATAATAACGCTAATCCTATGCTTACAAAGATGCTGTGAGGGTTGAATGAAATAAAAATAGCATATACAAAGTAGTGAGCACAGTATATGGAGGTGCTTAATAAATGACAGTTACAAATACATGCATTTCTGTTTGGAAATATCTGTAGATACTTTTAGTGTTATAGTTGCAATAAAGGAAAAATAGAATCAAATTTATTTCTCATGTTTTTTGCTGAGTATCTAGATGCTGGTAGTTTAAAGCTAAAGAGATATGGATTCTACTTCAGGACACAGAGATATCTATGATGAAATAGGTAGAGAATAAATGTTTAGTTTACTAGAGGAGAGACGTTTAAACCGGCAATCAATGTAGTGTAACAGATAGCATGTACAATGACTTAGACTCACAGAGAAGTGAATGGTTAAACTACATGGGGCACAGACAGGGTGATAAAGGGGTGAAGTATCTAACAGGGAATGTCCCAGCTAAGTCTTGAAGGATATTGACAAGGGGGACAAATGGGAAGCAGTCATTATCTATTTTGTACCAGAGACAGTCACTGTCTGAAGGGTTGTATTTGCACAATGAGAGATAAACTTGCCAGGGTCAAATTTCTTTAGGTTTGAACCTCTGGCCAAGAACTAAAGAAAAATCTTCCAGTTAGAATGCATCCAAGTTTCAAACTCTCACTTTACATAGATGGAACATATTGAACCCAAAGGAAGTATTATGAAGACATGCAAGCATCATTCCCTGTTATAGGTTATGCAATGAGTATGTTGATCTTCCAAATTTCCCTGAGTAAATTCCCTCTGGCCATCTGCATCAATGGACAGACTGGAGTTTCTCTGCTGTTTCCTAGAGTCTCTTCTGGTACAGCCCCTTGACTTAATTCTCTCTCTTGATGTTCTGTACACTTTTCCTCTAACCCACATTGTATGTAGGTTCCCACTGATTGCTTCTAAGTCCTTTCTCCAGCATTTGTTCCATAGGAGTTAATGTTCAATAGTTATCCAGTGATTAATTAGCTCTTACAAAGTTATTTCTCCCCTTTTATACTGAGTGGCTAATGAGAAGAGTTTTGTTTGTTTTTGAGACATTCCACCACCAAAGGAGTCATGAGTATAAATTTAGTATTTATGGTGAATGAACTGAGTCAGTCCTTTGTTCATGACTTCACACTTCCCTGTAATTGGATGTTTCATCCCTTGCCCAAAGGGCCAGTTGATAGTTAGAGAGGCACTGGGACAAAATCTTTGTCCCTTAGCTTATTTATCTATTGTAGGATGATATACTTATGTCATGGGAAAAGCTACATTACTAATTGTTTTTCTTAGGTATCTGTGGTAGACTGCATTACTGTTTAAAATACAACTTTCACTATGGGACAATTAGTAATCTTCACCCACTAACATCATGTTAGCCACCTAAATTAGAATGTTTGTCTTCAAAAAACAGTAATACATTCCTTTCCCATCAAAACTGCCAAAAAAAGATCGCAAACCCATTGCCATTGAGTCGATTCCAACTCATAGCAACCCTGTAGGACAGAGTAGAACTGTTCCACACAGTTTCCAAGGAGTGCTTGATGGACTCGAGCTGCTGACCTCCTGGTTAGCAGACACAGCACTTACCCACTATGGCACCAGGACTAGTCTTTCTAATAAGGCTTGTTTTGGCCAATGAAATGTAAGGAAAAGTGACATGTGCCACCTCTGACTAAAGCTCTTAAAAACGCACATTTAACTCTGTCACGTCCTCTTTACCCTCTTCCATAAAAGTGAAAATGTTCCAGATAGGATCTAATCCTTTAGCCTAGGTTCCAGAACTGTAGCTAATCTGTAATAAATAAGTAAAACCAAACCAAATTTGTTGCTTTTAAGATGACACTGACTCACAGTGACACTATCAGACAGAGCAAAACTGCTTCATAGGGTTTCCGAGACCATGATCTGTAGCGTAGCTGACTGCCACATCTTTCCCCTGCAGGTGGAGCTGACGGGTTGGAACCACTGACCTTTGGGTTAGTAGCTGAGCTCTTCACCACTGTGCCACCAGAGCTCCTCATAATGAGTAAGTGACATGAGCCAAACATTAACCTGTATTTTTATAAGCCATTGAGTTCTGAGTGATATTTGTTACTGTCACGTAACTGGACCTGAACTGACTGATGCGGTACCTAGATCTTGAGGAATATATACCTCCTTGAAGACATGTAATACCAGTTTTACTAAATGTTGTAACATGACCTAAAGCAAAAGGATTTCTGTGGCTGTACCTGCAGAATATGATATTAGTAGTCTATGCTACAAGCGAGCTTCAGCCTGTCCTCGGGGCTCCAGGAAAAGCAGAAGAAATGAGTTCAATTTCCACAAGTCACAACAAGCCAGACCCTTCAGAGGTTCCACCAGTCAAATTTTGTCATGCTTATATTCAGCCAAAAGCAATTCTTCACTATTCAGACACTACACTAGCCTTCTCACAATGCACAAGAGTAGTCTTCAGAAGGAATGATACAGAGAAAGAATTCACCCAGCTTTAAATATCATATGTTCTGTCTATGATATTTCAAAGAATCTCTTGCACTTCATCTGTCTATCTACCTATCTATCTATTCTTACTGATTGCTGGAAGAAAAATGACATGGTGTTATTTCCATATAAAAATATAAAAAATCTTTCTGCAACCCTCTTTTTGACAACGGTCCACCTATCAGATAATGAGACTCTTGTCTTTAATCTTCTCTAACTGGACAGATCCTAGAGGCAGAGTTTCAATAACTCCAAACTGTTAAAATACCCAAGTCACAAAGCAAAAGTGGGTTAAATATGTACCTGAGTGAAATTGTAAATAAATTTAGTTTATCCATGTAACAAGAATGTATCTTTGTAATCACATATGTGTAAAACAAAATCATTTAAATTATAATTGCTTGTATAATATTTTTCTATTATAATTTGAAAAAGTTACAAAGAATTAAGACATTTGTGGTTGCCCCCTTTCTCTAGAAACACTTCATAATTTATCCTTCAAGCTGGGGGGGAAAGCATCTAACTTCAGAAAGATTGTTATGCACCCAACATTTCAGCACAAAGAACAAGGCTCACAAAAAAAAAAAAAAACAAACCTGAAAACCAGCATGCAATGGATTTGTGTCTCCCCAAATAAATGTGACAAATCCCGATGCCTCTACTGGTGGGTATAATTGCATTTGGAAACAGGATTTTCTTTGTTATCATAATGAGTTCATATCAGTGGGTGCATCTTAAATCTTTTGAGTTATAAAAAGAACAGACCCAAAACCCAAACCAAATGTGTTGTAAAATCAGTATCAGTCACAGTGACAAACAAGCACAAATGAGGGAAGATAAATGCCATTTGAAAATTGCCAAGGAAGAGGAGCACTGTGATTGCAGAAGCTAAAGAAAGTTTTTACCTCAGAATGGAGAGAAAGAAAGCCTTCCCCTAGAACCAAGGCCCTGAGTTTGGACTACTGCCCTCCTAACCTGCAAAAAAGTATATTTTTGTTCATGAAAGCTACACGCTTATAACATTTCTGTTACAGCAACATTAGGAAACTAAGCTACAGCTAGCTATACAGCCAAACTTCATCTTTATCCAGTTTAAATTAATTGATCTTTTACTTGATAATGGAAACTTTGGTGGCATAGTGGTTAAGTGCTACAGTTGCTAACCAAATGGCCAGCAGTTCAAATTTTCCAGATGCTCCTTGAGAATACTGCGGAACAGTTCTACTCTGTCCTACAGGGTTGCTATGAGTTGGAATCAACTCAACATCAGTGGGTATGCTTTGGGTTTGTTTACTCGATAATTACCTTTTTTCTCCTTCTAGAAACTGCAGGACATTATTTTTGGTCTTATAACTTAAAATTTTCTTTCCTTCTGTTTTATTTTAGCTTTTTTTGTTTGTTTTTTAGTTTAAAATACAAACGAACCATAATATATTTCTTTGCACACTAAAAAGCTTCATTAGTGTCTATATGAGACGTCTTGTGAAACAAATCCTAACTGCTACTTAGTAGTACAAAGATGTGATTTTGATCAAGTTTCTCAACTTATTTGTGCCTCCTGCCTCCACTTTTTTAGGATTAACATAGGGATAATAGTAATTTCCTTGTGACAAAATGATGGCACTCACCCTGGTGCCTGTCACATCATAAGCATTTACTATTATCTTCTATTGTTCTCATTGTGGTTGATTTATTGTTATTATCATTTTAACTAATATTTATTCATAATAATTATCTCTAAGGTGTTTCAAAGAAAACCACAGAATGGAAGATATGGAAAAGACATACATTTTACCCTCAGAGAGATTGATAGATGGGTACAGAGACAGATAGGTAGATCGATAGATAGATTAGATGGATGATATACAGATAGATAGATAGATAGGCGGGTAGGTAGGTAGATAGATAGATATGTAGACAGATAGATACATAAAAAATACAAAGACTGACAACTTTAGGTAGACAGTAGATAAGTAAGTAAGTAGATGAATGGATGGATGGGTGGGCAGCCCAATGGACAGACGGACAGATGGATGGATAGCTGTCATGGAGTCAGCTTTGATTCATGATGACCTTCTGTACAACAATGCCAAACATTGCCCCTTCCTGCATCAGCCTTACAGCAGTGCTTTCAAACCTATCATTGCAGCCATTGTTCCATGACATCTCACCCAGAGTTTCCCTGACCCCTGTAAGTCCACTCCTTCACCAAACATGATGTCCTCCTCTACTGAGTAATAAGTCCAAAGTAAACTAGCTGGACAATGCTCTCTTGTGAGATATAATGTTTTCATTGCCTAATTTTCAGAGGTACATTGCCAGGTCTTTTTCCCTCATCTGTCTTAATCTGGAAGTTCTGTTGAAACCTGTCTACCATTTGAGAAACCAGTGCCATAGCTTCTGGCATCCCAGCAACATGCAAGCCACTGCAGGGTGACAAACTAACAGATGAGTAGTGTCCGTAGCAGTGGAGCAGTCAGCCACCATAGCTGTTTATTTTACCCTTCAGTCAAAAAAAATCCCTTGTCATCAAGTCTAGTCCAACTCACAGTGGCACTGTAAGTATAAAACTGCTCAATAGGGCTTCCTAGGCTATAAATCTTTATGGAAAGCAGACCGCCACATCTTTCTTATGCAGAACAGCTGCTGGTTTTGAACCACTGACCTCTGGGGCTAGCCGTCAAGCGCTTTAACCACTACGCCATCACGGTTCTGATTTTACCCTTAGCCAGAGTAAATTCATTATTGGGTAACAGAATAGGCATCCCCAAGTGTCGGTTCATACATTCTAGATATTCTCTTATTTATCCTTCCTTTTCCTGGTAGGCTTCTTGGTCTCATTTTACAGATACGGACACTAAAGCTGAGGGATGTGGAGAATTTTACTTGAGTTAACAAAGCTCTTAAATAGAGAAGCAAGAATTAATGGTGGAGTAAGAACTTCAATCCCTCTCTCCAAATTTCCAAACTCTTTTCCATTATATGGTGCTTCCAGTTAAACCCTTACAAGACAGAGCAGGACACCCACTCCACTCTTACTGACATGGTCAGGTTCCAAAGAGCAGGTGGTTATGTAAAAATTGGCATTATGTGAAAATGGAAGATCACACAATGGGGGATAATTACATCACTACAAAACAGCCGAAATACATCATTACATGACTACTAAATTATACCTTTACTTAACTGCCAAACCGCTCAGACTCATGGCCAAGCCAAGTGGACACATAACTGTAACCAGCACAGCTAATATCACTTTCAGCTCATACCTCAGCATTTATTACTGCTGTATATATTTTGTTACAGTCAGAGAATAGATTTTTTGCTATTGTCATAAATGCAAAATGTCAAGTAATGAGGTAGCAGATACGTGAATTGTTTTTTTTTAACTTTGGCTTACTGTGTAGTCAACGTTTTCGTATTTGTAAATTAGGCACAAAAAAAAATAAACGACACGTGATAAACAAATAAAAACAAACCCATTGCCATGAAGTCCATTCTGACTCAGAGTGACCCTGTAAGACAGAGTAGAACTGCCCCCTAGAGCTTCTAAGGAAGACTGAAGGATTTGAACTTCTCACTTCTTGGTTTGCAGCTGAGCTCTTAACCACTGGACCACCAGGGCTCCATGTGTTAGCATCTGACGGCAGGTTTTTGATGCTATAATAGTATATGACCCACTGGTATTTGAAATATCAGTAGCAAAGCTTCCCGTATCACAGCAACACAAAAGCCACCACAGTACCACAAATGTTAAACAATGCAAGATGCATCGAAAGAATATGGAAGGAAGGCATAGTCACTACACCAAAAAGAATGGGTTATTACTCAACCATTTTAGGAAGTAGCATGTGATTAAGAGCTGACAATACTGAAGGAAGATGTCCAAGCTGCTCTGAAATCACTGGTGTAAAACAAGCCTCCTGAAATTAACAAAATACCAATTGGGATGTTTCAACAAATGTATGCAGTACTGGAAGCACTCACTCATCTATGCCAAGAAATTTGGAAGACAACTACCTGGCCAATGAACTGGAGGAGATCTGTGTTTGTAGCCATTCCAGAGGAAGTCAGTGAAAAAACAGCAAAACCCTGAACGAGACAGATTAACCCAGTATCTACAATAATGGGCTTCAGCAAAACAACATTGTGAGGATGCACAGGACCAGGCAGTGTTTCGTTCTATTGCACACAGGGTCACTGTGAGTGGCAACCAAGTCAACAGCACCTAACGACAACCTAATGTCATGTAAAATTAAGGATTAATATTACAGAAAGATAGAGCAAGTTCATAAAAGTCATATGTCCAACATTGATGCTTACCATTGAGCTAAATGATAACAAGAAATATTTCTTCCAAATACTGAAACTAGCAATTTTTAAAATGATTTAAATATTCCCACCACCAATGTCTGTTTACAGCTTTTCAGAAGAAAGTGGAATTCTGTGCTCTTTTGAAGCTTCTTTTAACACTCCCTCGTGTGGGAATGGCTATTTTAGATTAATTATCATCTTCCATCCTTTTTATCAAAGTGCAATGTCCCAAAAGGGTAAAAGAAAAAGGATGAATTTATTTACATCCAAAAGCAACAACATAAACAGTAAAAACAACAATGTCAAGAGAACAGAAATAAAAAATAAACAACACAGTGTAAACTAGCATCAGATAACCCCAAACTGAAATGTCAGTGAAGGAAGAATCAAGCAACCAACCAAAACACCTTGCCCTCACTGTATGCTAAGGAATATTTTGTCAAAGTTTGTCCACGATACTGTGAAGAACACCAAAGACAGAAGGAAGATATGAGTCCAAGAGACAGAAAGGGTCACATACACAGAGACTACATCAGCATGAGACTGGAAGAACTAGATGGTTCCCCCACCATCAGTGACTGTCCTGACAGGGAACACAACAAAGATTCCCTGAAAGAGTAGAAGAAAAGTTGGGTGCATAACTCAAACAATAGTGAAGAAAACAGACTTGATGGTCTGATAAATTTCAGGCTCCCCGGAAGACATGGCCACTTGGATTCTTGTAGTTCAGAACTAAAGTCCATTCCTGAAGCCAATTCTTCAAAGATTAGACTAGACTATCAGACATGAAATGATATTTGTGAAGAGTATGCTTCTTGACCAAGTGGATACATGAGACTAAATGGGCAGCTTCTGCCTGGAGGTGAGATGGAGAAGGCAGAACTGGACAAGAGCTGGATGAATGGGCATGGAAAATGCAGGCTGGAGGGGAGTGTGCCGTCACATTGTACAGACAGCAGCTATGGTCACCTAACTTGTTGTGCAAGTTTTTATGTGACAAACTGAACTGAACTGTAAACTTTAGTTTAAAGCACAATTTGAAAAAACAAAAGGAAGAAGAATGCCTGTCTTTTATTTGTTCCGGGTCATTTCTTTACCCTTCCTCTCTTTGAAATAGCCTCTGCGCACCAGAAACACGTACAAAACATTGAGCATTAGCACCGGTCACCTTGAGTTGTAACTGATTCAACTACAACCAACAACAATGACATCTTCTGAAAACTTTGTACCAAATGCTACAGCAGTAAAATATTTCAGACTCTTTCTTTCTTATATGAAAAACTGAGAAGGTGGCCATTGAATTTGTTCTCGTGTGGATTGGTAGTGAGGAGAAGTAAAAACATCTTTTGATCTAACTACTTTATTCTGAGAACTTTTTGATAAAATGCAGATATTTGCCACTAACAGTGTAACCAAATACCTGCAGTAATGGAAGACATAAGGCATGCAGATGACACAGTAGTTAAAGTGCTCAGCTACTAACTGCAAGTTTGGTGGTGGGAACCCACTGAAGACTCCGAGGTAGAAGCATGTAGCAGTTAGCTTTTGTAAAGATTACAGCCTCGGAAGCACTGTGGAAGTGCCACACTGGGGGAACCTCACAGGGTCACTGTGAGCCAGAATTAACTTAATGGCAGTGGATGTTAGAAGGCTTGTTCACGTATTCTTAAAGTTTCAGGGGATCAAATTCCTCTGGTTGAAGGAAAGGAAGTTATGGTAGTGGTTCTATTACACACCTTATGGAAGTCAGGGTTATTACCAAAAAGTAAAACCAAACTTATTGCTGCCCAGTCAATTCCAGCTCATAGCAACCTACATGACAGACTAAAGCTGCCCCCATAGAGTTTCCAAGGTGCACCTGGTAGACTTGAACTCTGACCTTTGGGTTAGTCACCAAACTCTTAACCACTGTACCACAGTTATGTGGACAAGATACCGAGAGTAGCAACTTGACTGGAGAGAGCTCTGCTCCAGATTTAAGGCCTTTAGAGCTGAGATCACCTGGATGGGACTGATTTCCTCTCAAATTGCCTTTCACTCAGCTTTCTTTGAACAACTTCAGTAATTTTTTTTTTTTTAGCTTAAATCCCAATGGCTTACATTTACTGAATGCTTACTATGGGATACTTGCATCCTATTGGTATCTTGCTCAATCCACTCACAAGCCTATGATGGACATCTTTGAGGCTGGGTGTCTGCAACTGTAAAACATAAATATTAATCATACCAGGCTTGAGGTAGTTTGTTGTAACAGAAATTAAATGAAATCATCTATCTTAGCTGCTAGTGTTATCATCATTGTCCTTAAATGTTCACTGCAACCTTGAAAAGTATTTTTATACCCATTTTACAGATTAGGAAGGATTGTCAATAGTGTGGAGGTTAAGGAGTCAGCTACTAACTGAAAGGTCAGCAATTTAAACCCAACAGACACTCTGAGGAAGACTGACACATGCTTCTGTAAAGATTTACAGCCTTAGAAACCCCATGGGACAGTTCAACTCTGTCCAGTAGGGTCTCTATGGGTGAAAATTCAACTAAGCAATAATAGATTTGGGGGTTTTACAAAAGACAACATTGGGGCTAAGATCCCACTGACCTTGAACTTATAATCTCTCAAGTATTTAAATAAGTAAGCACCAATTTGGTTAATGAGTAGAGCAGTGCAGTCTGCAGACAGCCAGTTAAGTTATAGATTGTATCTGTATATAGGACCATCTATTTCCATTCATTCAGATACCAGTCCAATTCCACAAGTTGCTCTCAATTTTTGCAGTTCTATCCTGTGCCTTCCTGCCATCTGTCCTTCTGGAATGTTATGTGGAAATACACATTTCTCATTGCCTTCTGTGTTTGTTTGTTTGTCTGTTTTAAATGTTTCCTAGAATGAGTTAGTAACAAAGTGTTTGATTAAGAAACAGAACCAAAGGACCATGCCTCCAACTGATTTGCTGCCCAACCTGAATACTGATGTTATAAGTTTCATGAGGCAAAGCAATAGGAGAGTAGTAAAGAAAGAGCAGGTTAAGTACTCAGCTGATATCCAAGAGTTTGGCAGTTTAAACCCATCTGGAGTTTTCTCTAAAGAGCGATCTGACAATCTTCTTTGGAAAAGTCACAACACTGACAACCCAATGAAACAGTTATACTCCACATACATGGGGCAGACATGATTAAAAGCAGAGTCATACTAACTAACTAACAACAACAAAGGAAATATAATTATTAATTTTTCCTTAGCTCACTAGTCTTCCTGAATGCAGAGAGCTAATGTGGTAAGCTGGACACTTCCCAGCATGAGTGGCTGGATTGACCCTCTGGAATTCTAAATTGGCTTTAGTGTCAATTTTTAATCACAGACTTGATTGATTTAATATGTAAACACCATAAATGACAAAACCAGCTTTTAATGTGTCTGGATACACGTTCTGAAGATGAAGTCAATTAAAAACTTCAGTGATGGAGGGGGGCCGAGATGCCAGCATATTCAGACACTTATTCTGACTCCTCTAATGACAAAGACTCAAAACAACAAAGGAACTCATTACACATGACATACTAGGACCCCAGAACATCAAAGAGAAAGTTGGGAAATTGGACTGAACAACAGGAATGGGAGAATAAGATTCACCAGAACTGAGCCACTGGGGAATGACTGCAGCCAGCATTGCAAGCTGAGCATGGTGGCTGGGGGGTGTCCACCCCAGGAGGAGAAAGTGACTGGAGAATCCACCAGTGCCTCCAGAACCAGTGCAAAACAGCATGAGATAATTAAAAGCTAAGTCTTGGCATGTAACCTACCACTCATAGGCCTAAATCTTTCCCTGTGGAGAAACATCTCTCCCTTTCCCCAGTGCTTCCCCCTCCCTTCTCTGCACTGCATCCAGCTTTACAGTCTGATGCCATTAACTGAGACAAGAGTAGGACTCCTTAAGCCTGCCCTGAGCCGTTCTCCGAGACTTGAGAGGGAACAATTTAACAAACAAGGCAAAGGGGGGAGAAAACATCTGCTGAGCCAGAAATTTAGGGTAGAAACTGTTCCTTTACCTAGATTCAGACATAAGGGGCATGCCATCCTCATAAACACTCAGGGATGGCTGTTAGCACCCTGCCTTTCTCAGAAGCTTCAGCTAGCTACATGTGCCTACAGTAATTACCCTAGCCCATCTAGGACAGTAGGTGAGAGACTACATCAACCACTTGGTAGCCAACTACCTGGACACTTGAGCTGAGTCCATACAAGAAAATAAGGGGACACAAGGGCTTACATGTCTAGTAAAAGCTTTAAGCACCTGGCAACAGGACATTAAAGCTTCAAAGGCAACAATAACCAAACTACACACCTGACCAGGCTTTTTGGACATTTACAAACAAAGTAAAGCAAGAAACTAGAACACAGCAGGCAAACATGAAATAAATACACATTACTGATGGTTCAAAGACAGTAGTCAATTTCAAAACACTTAAAGAGGCAGATCATCAAGACTTCAGACAGCTCCCCAAACAAAGATTTAAATTTTTCAGAGGAAGAAAACTTTCTGGAATTATCAGAGGTAGAATGCAAAAGATTAATATTTAGGGCTCTTTAACAGTTCAGGAAGTAGATGAAGCAAAATGCAGAAGAGCATGATGACAAATTGAACAAGCTGCAAGAAAGTTTACAGTGGCAAAATTAGAAATTCAGAAAATTAATAATAAAATTACAGAATTAGACAGCTCAATAGAAAGCCAAAAGAGCAGAATTGAGGCAATAGAAAGCCAAATTAGTGACAGAAAACTTCCATTATATCATGAAAGATGAAAAGATATCTCTAAGATGCTAATTGAACTCCATACAAGGTAGATCCCAAAAGAAATACACCAAGACATATTATAACCAAAAATAAGGGCATAATTACAGAATTGGCTAGGGACAAACGAAAAATAACCAACAGAGGAAAATCAATAGGAAACCCCAGCAGTGTAGTGGTTAAGTGCTACAGCTTTTAACTAAAAGGTTGGCAGCTCAAATCTGCCAGGTGCTCCTTGAAAACTCTATGGGACAGTTATACTCTGACCTACAGAGCTGCTATGAGTTGGAATCTACTTGATAGCACTCGGTTTGTTTGAGCTCTTTCCCCCCTCCTTTCATCTGATGAGTATTCTAAACTTTACCACTCATCAGAAATCATAAAGGCAATAGGAGAATATATATAAAATCTTGAATGAAAATAATTGCCAGCCAAGAATTATATATCCAGCAACACTATCTGTCAACCATCACATCACAATTAGGACATTTGCAGATAAACAAACCAAAATTACAAGAAATACCAACAGAAGTCCTCTGATAAGAAAATAAATAACAACAGGTAACAATCCAGAACCCAAACGTAGAACAGAGCAACTGGATAGCAACCCGAAGGCAAAACACTGAAAATAGGGCAACAGAGAAGTCATCATGTAAATAATATAGCAAAAAAGAAGAACTTAAAAGAAAATGTAGTCAGAATTTTTTATAAGGAAAGGAAGTCAAGGTAATATTAAGAAATTTAGGATTAGTTTAAATTTAGAAAAAATAGTAATAAATGTTAAGGTAACCACAAAGGAAACTATGAACCCCATGAATCAAAATAAAAGAAAGAAAAACATTATTTCTCAGCAAAAGCAAAACCACCAGCATTCCAAAAGATGAAGATAAAACATATAAAGAGACTCAGCACAGAAATTAAATGGAACAAAGGAACTACCTACAATTCACAAAAAAAGAAGTCAAAATGACAGCACTAAACTCATGCCTATCACCCTAAGAGCAAACTGATTAAATACACCAATAAAAAGACAGACAGAAGCAGATTAGATTAAAAAAAAAAAAACCAACCACATAGGACCCTTCTGTATGCTTCCTATAGGAGATACATCTTAGACACAAAGACAGGAACAAACTAAAATTCAAAGGATGGAAGATTCACACCAATCTAGCAACATTCAAAGAAGAACAGGAGGAGCAATATTAATCTCTGATAAAATAGACTTTAAGATCCACTACAGTAGATAAGGAAAGACATTATATAATGATTAAAGGATCAATACTCCAGGAAGACATAATTATATTAAATACTTACGCATCGAACAACAGGACTCTAAAAAATACATAAAACAAACACTAACTGCATTGAAAATGGAAATGGACAGTTCCACAATAACAGTAGGAGACTTCAACACACCATTTTCAGAGAAGAAAAGGGCATCTAGCAAAAATCTCAGTGAAGACATAGAAGATCTAATTAACACAACCAACTTGACCTCATAGACATATACAACACACTCCACCAACAATAGCCAACCATACTTTCTTTGCCCAATCACATAGAACATTCTGCAGGATTGACCACATCTTAGGCCACAAAGCAATCTGTTTTAGTCATCTAGTGCTGCTGTAAGAAAAATACCAAAAAATAGATGGTTTTAGCAATGAAAAGTTTACTACACAGTCTGGTAGGCCACAAGTCCAAATTCAGGGTGTTTGCCTCAGGGGAAGATGTTTCTTCTTTGTAGGCTCTGGAGGAAATTCCTTGTATTGTATCAGTCTTTCATCAGGGAGCATCCTGGTGCAAGAACTTCAGGTCTGAATGACACATTCTACTCCCAGTGATACTTTCTTGATTTGTGAGGTTCCCAATTCTCTGATTGTTTCTGTTTCCTTTTATCTCTTGTAGGATGAAAGGATAAAAGATGATGCAAGCCATACTCCAGGGAAACTCCCTTTACAGTGGAACAGGGAAATGATCTTATGTAGGGATTTACAGTCCCATCTTAATCCTCTATAACATAATCTACTGTGTTAACCACAGGCAGAGATTAGGCTTTAGAGCAGCACAAAATCAAAAAAAAAAAAAAAAAAAAAAAAGGAAGATAATCACAGAATACAGGGAATCCTGGCCCAGCCAAATTACTACACATATTTTGGGGGGACACAATTCAATTTATGACACAATCCTTTAAAAAATTTAAAGACCAAATTGAAATTAAAAGAATCACACAGAACACTATGAAAAACTGTATTCTAATAAATTCAAAAATCCAGAGGTAATAGACAAATGTCTAGAAACATGTTACATACCAAAATCAGCGCAAATGGAAGTAGAAGAACTGAATAAACCCATCACAAAAGAAGAGACTGAAAGGGTAGTTTAAAAACTCTTAACCATAAAGAAGCTCTAGTCCTGAGGGCTTCACTGAAAAATCCTGCCAAACGTTTAGAGAAGAGTTAACACTACTATGACTAAGGGTATTTCAGAGCATAGAGTAGGATGGAATGCTTCCAAATTCATTCTATGAAGCCAGCAAAACCCTTGTACCCAAACCAGATAAAGATAGCACAAAAAAGGAAAATTACACACCAATATCTCCCATGAATTTAGATGCAAAAATCCTCAAAAAATTCTAACCAACAAAATTCAATATAAGAAAAAAATAATTCACCACGATTAAGAGGGATTCATACCAGGGAAGTGGGAAGGATTCCAGAGGAGAAAAACAGTTAATGTAATCAACCACACTAATAAAAAAGAACCACTTGATTTTATCAATTGATGCGGAAAATGCATTTGACAAAATTCAACACTCATTCATGTTAAAAACTCCCAGCAAAATAGGAATAGAAGGGAAATTCCTCAAAATAATAGCCAACCCAAGCACCAAAATAATAAGGGAGATCTATATAAAGCCACTGGAAACTGTGGTGCCATAGTGGGTTAAGTGCTATGTCTGTTAACCAAAAGGTCAGCAGTTCAGATCCAGCAGGCGCTCCTTGGAAACTCTATGGGACAGTTTTACTCTGACCTTAGGGTTGCTGTGAGTTGAAACCAATTCAATGGCAGAGGGTTTTTTCTTCATTTGTTTTGTTTTTTTAATATACAAAGCCAGCAGCCAGTATCGTCTTAATGAAGAGCATCTGAAAGTGTTTCTCTTGAAAATGGGAACCAGACAAGGATGCCTTTTGTCAGCACTTTTAGTCAACATTGTGCTGGAGGCCCTAGCCAGAGAAATCAGGCAAGAAAAAGAAATAAAAGACATCCAAATTAGTAAGGAAATAGTAAAAGTATCTCTATTTGATAGGATCTTACACATATAAAACCTTGAAGAATCCTCAAACAGAACTGCTGGAACTGAAAGAGTTCAGCAAATTATCAGAATACAATGTAAACATACATAAATCAATTGGATTTATTTACACAAAGGGGATATCCGTGAGGAAATCACCAAATCAATGCCATTTACAGTAGTCCGTGCAAAGATTGAAATACATAGGGATAACTCTAACCAGAGTCATAAAACACCTATACAAAGACATTAAGACTACTGCAAGAGACCCAAAGAGCCTATGTAAGTGGAGAAAACTACCATGTTCATGGATAGAAAGATTCAACATTATGAGAATGTGTATTCTACTCAAAGCTGTCTGCAGACACAGTGGAATCCCAATACAAATTCCAACGTTTTGTTAATGAGGTGGAGAAGCGAATCACTAACTTCACATGGAAAGTGGAGAAGCCACAGATAAGTAAGCACTGAAGAAGAAGAATAAAGTGGATGCCCTCACCTTACCTGACTTTAGAACTTATTAAAACTGCCATGGTAATAAAACAGCCTGGTACTGGTACCAAAACAAACACCTAGGCCAAGGAATGGAAGAGAAATGAAAACTCAGGTATAACATCATTCACCTAAAAGCAGTTTATATTTGGCAAAGGTCAAAAATTCATACCTGGAAAAGAGAAAATCTCTTTAACAAATAATATTGGCATAACTGAATACCCATCAGCAAAAAAAAATGAAACAAGACCACTATCTCATACTATGTGAAAAAAAAAAAAAAAAAAAAAAAAGCTGACTCAAAATGGAAAGACCTAAGTAAAAAATCTAAAGCAATAAAGGTCATGGAAGAAAAAATAGGGACAACCCTGGGGCCCCTATCAGGTGGCATAAACAGGCTATGAAATATTACCAACAATGTGCAAACACCAAAAGAGAAAATACTAGGTCCAACAGTTAAGTTTGCAATCTTTCCACTGTGTGCTTACGTTGGCAGTGCTGTACAAACAACTCAGTAAGGTTTCATAACCTTGGCATATAAGTGTCTCACAGCTGTGTTCGCGTTGATGTGTGGTGGTGTCTTTCTGAGTGGTGTTCATTACTGTTGTTGCATGTTTTTGTGTGCTGTCATGAGAATGTCAGAGCTTGAAGTAGAGCAACTAGTATACATTAAAATTCTTGTTAAACTTGGTAAGAGTGGGAGTAAAATCAGGGAGACATTAGTCCAAGCTTATGGAGACAATGCCATGAAGAAAACAATAGTGTACAAACAGATTAATCCTTCTTCTGAGAGGATTGACAATGTAACTGACGAACAGAAGTCAGAAAGGCCAAAATGAGCAAAACTGATGAAAACATTGCAAAACTTTATTGAATGGTGTGTCAAAATCATTGGCTGACTGTAAGAATCATACCAGATCAAGTAAATACCAAGAGAGAAACAGGAAAATCTTAACTGAAAAGCCTAGCATGAGAAAGTTACGCAAAACATGGTCCCAAAGGAGCAAACTAAGGAACAAAGGAGTGTCAAAGTTTGCCAAGACCTTTTGGAGAGGCAAGACAATGTTTTGGACCATGTTATCATTGCTGGTGAAAGATGAATGTACCAATATGACTCTGAAACAAAGCATCCAAGTGCACAATGGGAGATAGCTAGTTCCCCACTATCAAAAAAGTTCCATCAGTCCAAATCAAGAGTCATAATGACATTGCTAACCTTTTTGGATATCAGCCCTCTGGATTGTTCATTATGAATTTGTACCAACTGGACAGATGGTTCACCAAGTTTACTATCTAGAAGTCCTGAAAAGGCTGAATGAAAAAGGTAAATGAGAATGACCTGAACTTTTTGCCAGCAGCTCACAGCCTTGCATCACAACCATGCACCAGCTCACTTGGCACTTTCTGTGAGGAAGTTTTTAGCCAGTAAACAAATAATCCCCGATGACTTTTCTCTTTATCCAGAGATAAAGGAAATATTGAAAGGAAGGTATTTTGATGATATTCAGGGTATCAAGGGTAATGTGATGACAGCTCTGATGGCCCTTCTAGAAAAAGAGTTCCAAAATTGCTTCTAAGTGTGGACTGGCACTGGTATCAGTGCATAGCTTCAGAAAGAGAGGACTTTGAAGGGGACCATAGTGATATTCAGCACTGAGGTACGAAGCACTTTTTCTAGCATGAGTTCGTGAACTTAATTGGAATAATTTGTAGGTAACTAGGAACTCCTACAAATCAAAGGCTTATGCTCAACCAAACACTTCACCAAGAGTAAAAAGATTACCTACAGACTGGGGGAAAAAATTCGCTAGCATGAATCTGATCAGTGTCTAATCTCTGTAATTTACAACAAAAACAGTCCAACCAAACCCACTGCTATTGAGTCAATTCCAATTCATAGTGGCTGTCTTAGATTGAATTCCCACCCCTCGCCCCCAAATATATGTGTTGCTTTGACTCGGCTATGAGATCCAATATAGTGCCATTTCTCCCATGTGTTGTGAATCTGGCCTCTGTGGTATTGATGATTGAGAATGGGCAGAAACTGTGTTAGTGAGGCAAGATTCAAGCTACAAGCTTATGGAGTATAAGGGAGAAAAGTGAGCCAAAGAAGTGGAGAACCTCATACCACCAAGAGAGTAGCACAAGAGCTAAGCAGGTCCTTTGGACCTGAGATTCCTGTGCTGAGATGCTCTCATTGAATTTGGACTCTTGGCCTACTGGACTGTGATAACTTCTCTTGCTGATAGGATTTGTAACTTATGAGTGGATTTGTGGATTACTGAGCAGTGAAATAAAAGTGTCTCTTTATGAAGACTTCCACTCATGTATTTTCTGTTGGAACAGCACAAGGTGACTAAGACAGTGGCTATAATCTACAAGGTACTGAAAAACCTCAACAAGAAAAAATACAAATAACCCAACTAAAAAAATAGGCAGAAGATATGAACAGGCACTTCACCGAAGAAAACATCCAGGATGCCAACACATATATGAGGACATGTTCAGAATCATTAGCAATTAGAGAAATCCAAGCCAAAACTACAGCGAAATACCATCTCACCCTAACAACACTGTTGTTAATCCAAACTCATTAAATGATAAATATTGAAGAGGTTGTAGAGAAACTGGGGCTCTTCTACACTGCTGGTGGGAATGTAAAATGGTACAATCACTTTGGGAACTGATTTGGTGCTCTCTTAAAAAGCTAGAAATAAACATACCATACAATCCAGAAATCCATCTTCTTGGTATTTATCCTACAGAAATAAGTACTGTCACATGAACACATACACACATACCAATGTTTACTGCAGCACTGTCCACAATAACAAAAAAATTGAATCAACCTAGGTGCTTATCAACAGATGAAAAGATAAACAAACTATGGTATATTCACACATTGGAATACTACGCAGTGATGAAGAACAACAATGCTCTTAGGAAACATAACACAGTGTCATCTGGGAAATATTATAGTGAGTGAAATTAATTTCAAAAGCACAAATATTGTATGAGATCACTATTATGAGGGCTTAAGCAAAGGTTAAAGCACAGATGAAAATAATCTTTAATGGTTGCAAGAGCAGAGAGAGAGGAAGAGAAGTATTCATAGATTAGATATTAGATAAGAGTTGGATTGGGTGAAGAGAGTGACAACAAACAGTAGAGAGGAGTTAACACAACTAGACTACACCAAAAGCTACAAGGTTTTTGAAATACAACCCAACATTTTGAAGGACAGAGTAGCAGGGGCAGGAGCCTGGGGACCATATTTTCAGAGGACATCTAGGTCAATTTGCACAACTAAGTTATTTATTTATTAAGAAAATATTCTACATCCCACCTTGGTAAGTGGTGTCTGGGGTCTTAAAAGCTAGCGAGCTGCCATCAATTTGTCCCAATCTACCTGCAGCACAGAAAAATGGAGGACATTAAAGAACTGGGGGAAATATGAGCCCAGGGGACAGCTGGCACCATTTGATCCAGAGACTATATGAGCATGAGACCAGAAGAATTGGTTGGTGCTTGGCCACCACCAATGAGTGCCTTGACGAGAAACAGAGCAAACAGTCCCTGAAGTAGCAGGAGAAAAATGAGAGAGCAGAACTAAAACTCCCCTAGACTTGATGATCTGGCAGACTGGAGAGTTCCTTGAGGACACAGCCTCTGGTCTCCGTTTGCTCAGAGCTAAAACTAATCACGAAGGCAACTCTTCATAAAAAGATTGGACTTGAGTATAATACACAGAGTGATGCTGGTGAAGAGTGAGTTTTTTGGCTTAAATACATACATGAGGCTATCTGAGCAGCTCTTGTCCAGAGATATGATTAGAGGGGTAGGAAAGACAGGAGCTGGTTGAATGGACACAGAAGGGTGGAAGGAAAAATGGAGAGGAGTGTGCTATGACAGGGTCGGGGGAGCACTTAGAACTGCATAGCCATACGTTGGGGGGAGGGAGTTATGTCACAAATTGACTTGCTCCCCTTTTTTGAATCACCAAACTGGATTTTATTCACTTAAAGCAAGATAAAATATGTTTTTTAAAAAAGAATCACAATGATAAGCGGGAAAATGAAATGTTTCTATAAGTCAGGTTAGCAACAATTTTTCTGTATTATTTCATTGTAATTAAAATCATAGAGAATTTGGGTCATCAATATTTTATGGATTAATTTATTGATTTATTGATTAATTACTTTGCTAGCCTAAGATATAGCCAGAAATAGTTAGAAGGATATATTTTTTAAAATTCTCACTTTCAAAAGGAAAGTTATAATTGCACTCTTGTGATAAAAATTATACCTGCTTTACGCTGACCTAAATAAAGCCTTGGTCATGTATTTAACGGAGAATTTTCTGCAAGAATATTTTACCACAATAAAATATTATTTTTTTTCCCCCTTAAACACATTCCACGCAGCTTGTTTTACATGGTGAGACCTGTATTGTTGAGTAGCACATCCTATGTCATTAACCACGAATTGCCCTCCATTATATGGAAGAAGAAAAGGGCACATCGATACAAAATAACGCTAAAGGTGTTCTTACATGTTTATATCTTACAATAGCAATCAGCACTTAGTGTAGGGCATTTCTTAGGAAGTGCTGAGTAGCTGGGGCTAACTGCTCCAAGTACAGCTGAAGGCCACCAATTCCTTTCAGCTGCTCATTAATCCCCAGGAAAACTCCTAAACCTCGATGGTTATTATTCAACCCCGTATAGTCAACTTTCCTAGTATTTTGAGCACTTGTTCTGTCTGAAACACCTACAGCCAACCATGTCATGTTTGTACAGAGAGAAAACTCATTTTCCTAAAAGTGAATAGAACATCAGCATCCCAATAAAGAACCCGGAGCTCTGGTAGTACAGCAATTAAGAGCTCAGCTGCCAATCTGAAAATTGGCCGATCCACCTGGCACTCCTTATATAACCTATGGGGCAGTTGTCCTCTGTCCTACAGCATCACTAAGAGTAGGAATCAACTCAGCATCAATGGATTTTTTGTTTTTTTAATAAGGAACGCTTCTTGTCAAGTGGCTCAGAAAAAGCTGCTTTGCCTTTTGGTTTCTCTCTTTTCAAGGGGAGCAAGAGAATGGAGATGCTAAGAAAAATAAGGACAGAAGAGCTAGTGTGAGAAGGCAGAGGATTCAGATCACCGGAGCTCTTTCCTCTTCCTAGTAACCATCTCGTAACAATAGGACAGCAGCAGAGTTCCTGATGAATAACAGAAAGGCCCAGAAAGGTTGTGCTGTGCGGGTCACTCAGTACAGCAAAGCAAAGCACCCCCAGCTACACGTAATTTACGAGGATGTGTAGCAAGCTGGACACTCCATGTCCATTCACCAAGGGGCTGCTGAATGTAATTATCTATGAGGTCCCCCAAATTGAGTGATTGTGTGACCAGAAAAGCATCAAATTGTTCTTGTCTTTGTAGAGTAAGAATACACAAGAAAGACGAAAATCGGTTGCACTTCAGCAAGCTTTATTTTCTTTGTGACGAGTAAAAGGAGTCAGCAGGGGTCCACACCTTTCCAAAGTCTGGTTTGACTCAGAGACAAGAGATTGCATGCTTTATATATAGTCTTGAGACTAAGCATGTAGCCACGATTATGCAGTTTTCTGACAACAGGGTCAAGTTTCTAGAAAAGTGGGTGCGAACAGGCAACTGAGGTTGTGTGCATAGCTGGGCACCAAGATGAATTCTGCTGTATAGGCTTCTGGGACTTGAGCAGGACTTATTATGGGCTGTACTGCTTGAGTCGTCTCTTGCTTCTCCTCTCTGAATCCCCAGACTGGGTCGGGGTCCCTAGGCACACCCATTGGAAGGTCAAGGGATTTCTCTTTATGTATGCTCTGCCAGCTGTTTCAAGCCAGTCAGTTTCTGCAGAAACAACTCGAGGACACTGGTTAGCTACTCTGAGTAACTTATTTTATCTTTCCAGAATGTGGCAAGGCCAAGGGAGGGTTGTCTTGTTCCAGATGGTTTTTGTCTCATCTCACATATTTCACGTTATGTTTGGCTTATGTCAGTCCTACTCTTTCATTTCCTTGCCTCAATTTCTCTGCACACTCCAGTGAGGTATTGATATTTTTAAAAAATTAAACAGTAAAGATTAATTTTCCAGTATAGGGCACTAAATAGAATTCAAACTTGGTCCTCTGTTTCAGAAAGGATTTCAGATATTACTTCACCATTTAATGTCTTTTGAATCAGGCATCTGAAATTTAAAGCTATGTAAATAGTGGAGATTATTCTATAATTAAGTACCATTTTCCAGTGTTAGCTAGAGCTATTAGGAGGTTTTAATTATTTTATTTGTCTGTGTGTATTAACAGAGAGATAGAGATGATATTTCTAAATGATCATACCACATTCATTCTATTTTTCTGCTTATACAGTCATAGTGATCTTTTATACTAAGCATGTTAGTATATCTTTGCCCAGAATCACTTCCCTGTCTCTTGTGTTCTGTATGAAAACAAAACTTTTCCAATGAAAATACAGGATTTTTCTAAATATGTTGTGAAATATCAGTATATCCCTATTCTGACTTGAGACTGTTAAGTTCTCTCGCTAGTTATTTAAAATCAAAGACAAAAGTCTGTTCACAAAGAAGGGCACGTAATTTGTTTAAAAATTTTAAAAAATAATAAAATGTTTTATCTCAAAGCAGTACTGATAAATTCTTTGAAGTGACACTTCAGAAAAATCTCCATAAACTCTTCCTTTGGAGAAAAATTGTTACTCAAGTCAAATAAATACTAAAATGGTCTCCATCCAGATACGGGATAACCGTAGTCCTCTCGCAATCTTATAGCAGGCTTCCACCGTGGATTTGTGAAACGTTCCTTTCAATCAGGTTAGTGCAAGTTCACAAACAGTGAATCAGCCCCTAAAAGGAGAAGAGTCTGCCCACAGTGTTAAAATAAAGAGTTTAGATAGATTGTAAGGTGGTGAATGTCAAAGGAAGTACTTGGCTTTACCTATTTAAACAGATAGAGCCTGCAAAAATTTATTTTAAATGTTTCCTAATTCAACAATGTCTACACAAACAAGATTACAGTATGAGGCAGTGCAAGTTCCCTTGTTTCTGCATCTTAGACGTTGAAATAAATACATAGTAATTAGAGAGCAATTGTGTCAGACACACACAGCACTGTGTCTGGTCTTCATGGTGATTTGGTATAGAGACGACTGCAGTCACAGGGCCAGAACCCAAAACTGTGGGTTGAAGGAGGTATTCTGTACCATCAGCTTTTACAACGGCTAATTCAAAGTGAAGCCAACAATTTTAGCTCAATTGAACTTTCTTTTCTCGAAAAGACACTGAATCCGCAAGCAAGAGAAAGAGAAACATTGCCCGTGGCCGCCTGTAGTTGCACACAGGGCTGCCCTCTCTGTGACAGCATCTGGATGACTCTAAATGCCAGACAGCCTGCAGAAACCTCCCATGTTTTCATAAAAACAGGTGGACTGACTAAGGCTTCCACAATAACTATTGAATGGGCAAGAATATAGTTAATTATTATGTTTTTCTTCAACCTTTGGAAACCCTGGTAGCACAGTGGTTAAGTGCTATGTCTGCTAGCCAAAAGATTGGCAGTTCAAATCTGCCAGGTGCTCCTTGGAAATTCTATGGGGCAGTTCTACTCTGACTTACAGAGTCGCTGTGAGCCAGAATCGACTCGACGGCAGTAGGTTTGGTTTTTTCCAACCTTTGAGAATTTATAAACCCTATCTCAAGTTCAGGGCATAATTTCACTGTACTTTTAACAAATCATTTATTCCTTTTTTTTTTTAAGAGAAATACCTAAGTCATACTCAGAAAAAAAAACCTACAGCTTAGACTGAAGGAGTTGGCGAGTGCTCTATGTTTCTTTTATTTATCTCTGTCTCTTTTTAACTTTTTTAAAGAAAAGTCTGCATGTTTTAAATTATTACTGTGCACCAGACACTCTGCTGAGAGCTTTATGTATGTTATCATCTCTAATTTTCACAATAACTATATGAAAAGATTTCAATAATGTTCTCACGTTACATGCTGGAGTTCAGAAAACTTCAAAGTGTTTGCAACCACAAAGACACAGAGCTGAGACAGGAATTCAGGTCTGTCTTGACTCTGAATTACTTTATCTTGACAATTTTATTATTTTGCAGCTGACTTGTCCTTTTGCAGTAGATTGACTCAAAGAGCAAATGAGGTTTACCTCTCCCTGTTGCATGCCTACTGTCATGTTCAGCCAAAGGATGATTTAAAATAATCAACACAGTATTCCTTTGCCGTTTATTTTTGCCAATGGTCTCATGAAATAAGACACTATATTTCAAAAGATGAAACTAACAACCTCAAATGACAATTTCCACCCAATTCTATTTGACCTACAAGGTATCTTGTAAAATTAAGGAAGAGAAGCCTAACTTATAAGTGTATCCAATCAACCCCTCTCTAAACCATCAGAATTTTACAGTGACATAGTAAAACTATGATGACTTTCTATCTTACACTAGTATAATAGTAGTACTTTTAACTGGAAAATTTCAATACTCCTTGTAGAAACACGACACACAAAACCAAACCAGTTGCTACTGAGTCAATTCAGACTCATAGTGACCTTGCTGGACAGAGTTGAATTACCCCATCGGGTTTCCAGGGAGCAGATGGTAGGTTCAAAATGCTGACCCTTTGGTGTGCAGCTGAGCTGATAACAGCTGTGCCACCAGGGCTTCAGTAACTCTGTAAAACCAATAAAGCCAAACCCACTGCCGTCAAGTTGATTCCAGCTCATAACAACCCTATACAACAGAGTAGAACTACCCCATAGTGTTTCCAAAGGGCATCTGGAAAATTTGAATGGCCAATCTTTTGGTTAGCAGACATAGTACTTAACCACTATAACACCAGGGTTTCCTAGAAATCCAAACCACTGCATCAACAGGGTTTACTATAAGCCTACAGCCATCAAGAGGAGTCTAACTCATATTGACCCTATAGAACAGAGTAGAACTGTCCTATAGTTTCCAAAGAGTGCCTGATGGATTCAAACTGCCAACATTTTGTTACAGCAGCTGTAGCCCTCATCCCTCCTGGGGCCTTGGAAATGCTGAGCTGTTTAGATCTCTGTGGATGGAGCTTTTCTCTCTTCTTTCCCCCAGGACTCATCCAAAAGCTTGTACCAATACCATCACCTCTAGCCATACACACACAAATATGCACACACACACACATCTCATTCTTAGTGGGAGAAGTAATAAATAGGGCATTTGAATAACTAGCTAATTAAATGCTTTTATCTCACATTTTTATCAGCTTTTTATTCAACTCAATGCATGTTTCTTTACCTTTGTAATCAAGGAGTGCACATCGGCCTGTCAATACCTCGGCCCAAATAATCAAAGCAGCTCTTGGTTAATAAAGGAACAATATGCAAACACGGTACATCTATATCCTTATGAATTTATGTGTGGCTGGAAGTTCTTAAATATTCCTTCTGTTAATTTCTGATTCATTCATCATTGTCACACACACACAAAAAGAGTGAAATGTCACAGATAGCTCCTTATGGCACCTTACTCCATTAATCCAAACATTTATTTACTAAAGCTTTTATGTAATTTAAAAGAGTCCTTATAATAAAATGTAACAAAGCAATGCATACAGAAGAATCATAGAAAACATGGTCCCCTTTATAAAACAGTATCTTTACAGAATTCAAAAAATAGACATTAGAATGCCTATTTCAACCATAAATATTTTTCCAGGCAAAAAGGTAAGTCTATATTGGGTTTATCAATGTACTTCACACTGACTAACAAACCATTATTAGTCTGGAAGGAAATGTTGTTTGACCATCTTTCAACAAACAGGAAATGATCCTGCAGAAACAAAATACATAATGAAATATCCACCAAGGCCCTTGTTTTCCAAATGTAAACATTCTAATCTCTGACCCTTTCACGTCATCACAGTTTGGAAAGGGAGAATTGGGTCATAAATGGATGTAGTGGAGAAAAAGGAGTTGATGCTTCTCAACCAAGTTCAAGGCATTTTGAAAATGCGTAGTGCAGTGTGAGGCTCCTCCTAATAAAGTGGTGACTGAAGAAACCGGAATAAATGTACCCCCGTCAGTGGTTGCAGCTAGGCAAAATATTAACAGAGAAATTACCTTCTCAGACAAGCAACACACTGCAGATCTGTATTTATGTGTTTACACTACAGTTGATAATAGACTGGGGTTTGTGTGCATTGCAAACATTCGGGGTGTACAGTCCTTTCAGGATTATAGGCTGTGAGCCAGAGAAATAGACAAGTGACAGAAAGCACCAGGTCAGAGCACTGATTCTCCAAAAAGTTTTAAAAACTAAAATATTTTATCTTCTATTAGCCAAAGCCAAGCCAAATGCCATCTCTTCTACTAGTATAGTACTAATATATTTAACTAAAATTGAAATTTTCATATAGAAAGGCTACAGTGTAATAACTTCAACCCATGCTGCTTTAAAATGACCAAGCATCTCTCTTAGCAATGCAGCATTTAAAAATTGCCACGATTTGTCGCTTTGGGGCAAATATAATAGACTGTAAATCAACCTGCCATAACAACTGTGCAAACATCTCTTGTGATTGTCCATCTTTAGGCTCACCTCTGTCCAAAGAAGATCTGGAGAACTTCCTATTCAAAAACCTATGTTTTGAAACGTTTGTCACACCTGGTGAAGAGGTGGCTGGATCATTGCATAAAAACACCTGGAGACTTGGTTGGTCTCAACTTACAGTTACAAGAACAAAAGAAACTTTAATTTGTTGGGTGGGGATGAAATGCATCCACATCATAGCAATATTAGGGCCTTTTAATCATCTTTCCATAAGAAAAGATTAAAAGGCCTTAGTTATGCTAGATTAAATGCTCATTCTGTAATTGCAATGGACAGTATGCTTTCAGAGTAGAGAATTAAATTAAAAGAAAGATAACTCGGGAAAAATGTACTAGTGGTAGAATTAGAGACTCTTTCATCAGACCCTGATTGCTCTACAGTAATGAATCTGCCAAAAGATAATAATTTTTTAGTGAAAGGTATGATTGGATAAGTCATATTATTTATTAACTGTTATCCTAAAATATCACTTTTGTCTTATTATTAACAGTGGTTAGAGGGCAGCAAGGATGTCTGACACAAGGCATTAAAAATGGATTGTGTCTATCATGAACCCTACAGGACATGAGCTGCTATGTTTCTATGCTGGGTGAAGGAAACTGCTCACACCTGAAGGCCAGAAGCACTCACAGTCTCTAACTTAGAAAGGTCTGACTCAACTTCTCCTAAAACAAAGACCACTCCCGACTCATAGCAAGCCAATAGGGTAGAGCAGAACTACCCCAATAGGGTTTCGAAGGAGAAGCTGGTAGATTCAAACTGCTGATGTTTAAGCTCTTAACCACTGCGCTACTAGGGCTTCCAACTTTCCCTAAAAACCCAGTCATTTGCTTGGTCTAGTTAGGCCATTCCATTGACTTTTGTCCTTTTCAATGGCCTAAACAAGAGCTCATCTGTAGTTCCTACACTTACTGTTTAAGGAATTACAAATATATACATGTGTTTGAGAAGGCCACAGGTAAGCAGAGAAATCAATAGCAATGAAAGTTAGTGGGAAAAAAAAATGCCCTCAAAGATCTCTCCAGAGTTTGCAGCTTTCCCCCTAGGATCAAATTTTTTTGGTGGCCGCCAAATTTAAGTACCTAAATTCCTATAGAGCATATGTAATAAAGACTATGGAGGAGACTATTGCCATCAAGTCCATCCTGACTCATAGTGACTTTATAGGACAGAGTAGAACTACCCCAAAGAGTTTCCAACGAGTTTCTAGTATATCCAAACCACCAACCTTTTGGTTAGCAAGTATATCACTTAACCATTGTACCACCAGAGTTTTAGACACTAACAAATAACAAAAGAACACAGACTTCTTCAAGCACAGCGGGTCTGGAAGCTGAAAAAGTAACATACAGTGTACAGTACTTCTGGTTTCTGAGTGCCTAGTTAACACCCTGAAAGGATCTTAATCCAAAATCTAAGTGACAGTAATAAAGTGAGAGACATTCAGCTAACTATCCAAAAATAAACACATACAAATAAATTCAAATGTAGAGAAAATTTTAAAAAGTAGAAATGAGCCTCTGTCACCTCTTACCTCCCCCCACCCACCCACCAGATTCTTTTTCATGAAATAATGGGTAGCTGTCAAACTGCAGGAACTCCCTTAAGTGTTCTGCCTCTGTGGTGCCCCTTTCTCCATGTCTCAGCAGGGAGGATGTAAGGAGAATAGGCATAGATCATTGTGACTGAGAAAATGATCCATGCTTAGTATATTTCCTGTTACGTTCTTTGTGCATCATAAAATCCAAGATGAGCATTGCCATTGAGTTGATTCTATTCTGATTCATAGGGACCTTGTACAACAGAGTGGAAGTGTTCCATAGTGTTTCCAAGGAGTGGCTGATAGTTTCAAAATGCTGACTTTTTGGTTACCAGCCATAGTTCTTAACCACTGGCCAACTAAGGCTTCTTATAGGCCACAGCATACGCATATTAGTAATGAAATGTGGTATGAAAGTTCTCCAAGTCAGCAGCAGAGCCATTAGTATTCATTTTCTTTGGTGCACACTTGAGTGTACAGCTTACTTTGTCTCAGTACACCATTGGTACTGCTGGTACACTACACCACCCAGGAGCACCAACCTTGTTGTAATTCCCTGGAATTTTTCTCATCACGATTTTGTCACTTTTCATCTAGGCTTCTTGGATCAACAAACTGTATTTAATAATAGTATCTCATCATTTTGATTTTGTTTTCATTCCTACTAGTCACAATTAAAAATGTCCTGTAATGAATCAGGAAATCCTGTTGGCAGAGTGGTTAAGACCTATAGCTGCTTACTAAGAAGTCAGCAGTTTGAAATTACTAAGTGTTCCTTGAAAACTCTATGGAGCAGTTCTGTTCTGTCCTATAGGGTTGCTATGATTTGGAATTGACTCAACAGCAGTGGATTTGGTTTCATTTTATATGAACCTGGGAAGCTTCTCACAACATGGATGAATCTGGAGGGCATTACACTGAGTGAAAAAAGTCAATCACGAAAGAACAAATATTGCCTGAGACTACTACTATAAGAACTCATGACAAACTTTACACACACACACACACACACAAAGCTTTCAAGAGTTATGAGGAAGAGAAGGTAAGAGGATGGAAAAACATTAAATGGACAACAGATAAGTGATAACTTTGGAAATAGTACCCAAATACTGGGGAAGCTACACAGATTATACACGGCAAGGTCTTGGAAGCTCCATAGACATATCCAAACTCTCTGAGGGACCAAATTACTGAGCTGAGGACTGTGGGGACCATGGTCTCAGGGAGTATCCAGCTCAATTGTTATAAAGTAGTTTATAAAGAAACTGTTCTACATTCTACTTTGATAAATAGTGTCTGAGATCTTAAAAGCCTGTGAGTAGCCACTTGAGATACTCCATTGGTCTCACTTCTTTGGGAGCAAGGGAGAATAAAAAAAACTCAAGAGACAAGTTAGTCCAAAGGACTAATGAACCACAAGTTTCACAGCCTCCACCAGACTGACTCTAGCACAATTGGTTCATGCTCAGCTTCTACCACCAACTACACTAACAGGAATCATAATAGGGGACCCTCATTAGAGCTGGAGACAGACATAAGACAAAATGCTAACTCATAAAAGAAAAAGGAAAAATTTAAAAAATCAGACTAGTTTGACATAGACTGGAGAAACCCTAAGAGAATGGCCCCTAAACGTCCTTTTAGCTCAGTAATAAGTCACTTCTGAGGCTCCTCTTTCAGCAAAATTAGACATAAAATGAAACAACACTAAAGGAGAATGCATGCCAGGCCAGAGGTAAGGACAAGACAGCATGAAAGGACAGAAAAGCTGGGAATAGGGAACCCAAAGTTGAGAAGGAGAGTGTTGACATGTCATGGGATTGTCAACCAGTGTCACAAAACAATGTGTGTACTTAGTGAGAAGGTAGTTTGTTCCGTAAACCTTTCTAAAATAATTTTTAAAAAAAATTTAAGTTGTTCTATAGGTTGTGGTTATTCAATCCCTACACATGTAATAGGTCAAAATTCATTAAACAGAACTTTATTTACTCAGGCTGTGTTTATAGGATGCCACAGTGATATCTAACATAGTGAAAAATTCAGTACATTAACTGATGATTTCAAGTAAAACAAAGCAGAAAGAGGCATTCTCTTTCCTCTAATATCTACATTACGTCTTTGGCTTTTATTGAGTTCCCCAATTTATTGAGTTCCCCTACTGTTTTCTCCGTCAAAGGCCTGATTTATTACATTATCTATGTATTCCATGGAAAAAAGACAGAGAATGTGTGAGAATCCTTCACAACCAAAGCCAAAGATCATCACAGACACTAGAAAAAGAAAGAAGGATCACAGATGCCAAGATGCTGTTCTGTACTTCCAGTATCCAGAATCATGAAAAAAATTAATTTCTGTTCTTTAAAGCCACCCACTCATGGTGTTTCTGTAGGAGAGACTAGATAAACTAAACAAGTATTAACTTCCTTATCTAATGAGATGACTCTCCTTGCAGTTAGTCTATTTTTGGATACATGGGTTTTTGAAAGTAGCTAGGTAATATTTGATTATTATCTTCAAGGATCAGGGCCTTAAAGACCCGGGTTGGGAAAATAAAATTATTAATGCAAATAGGACCATAACAACTAGTATTTACTAGGTACTGTTTTGAGTGCTCAGTAATTGTCTTAAAATATCATTTTATCCTTTACTTGGGAACCTCTGTTTTATGTTGCCTCATTGGTTGATGTTCAACCATTTCAGAAAATAACATATGGTCAGGAACTGATGGTACTGAATGAAAAGGTTCAAGTTACACTGAAGGCATTCGTGAGAAATAAGGCTCCGGGAATAGCAATGCTATCTTTCAAAATACAGGCACAGTATCAGAGATGCTCACTCATCTATGTTAAGAAATTTAGAAGACAGCTGCCCAGTCAACTGACTGGAAGAGAACCATAAATGGCCCATTTCAAAAAAAAAAAGAAAGAAAGAAAGACAATCCAGTAGAACGCGGAAATCATTAAATTTTGCTGAATATCATTCAAAAGTGTTTGCAGCAATACATTGACAGGAACTCCCAGAAATTCAAATTGGATTCAGAAGATGAAATGGAATGAGGGATATCATTGCCGGTGTCAGATAGACCCTGGCTGAAGACAGAAAATACCAGTAATATATTTACCTGTGTTTTATTAGTAATGAAAAAGCATTGGACTGTGTTGATCATAAGTAATTCTGAATAACCTTCAGAAGAATGAGAATTCTGGAACACTTAGTTGTGTTTACAAGGAGCAGGTACATAGACCAAGATGTAGCAGTAGTTCAAACAGAACAAAGGGATACTGCATGGTTTAAAATTAGGAAAGGTGTGTGTCAGGGTTGTATCCTTTCACCATATTTAATCTTGATGCCAAAAAAATAGTTTGAGAAGCTGGACTATACAAAGAATGTGGCATCAGGATTGGAGACTTATTAAAAACCTGTATTATGCAGAGCGTGAACCCAGGGTTCTCTCCTCAGGGAACCATATTAGATGATGAACCCAAGGTCAGCAGGTCAGAGACCAGAGTTCCGGTTTGCAGCAGTTGAAGAGGACTTGAAACACTTTTTTTGTTTTTTAAATTGTGATTCAGGGAAAGCGTACAATCCAGTTTAAATTTGCTTGCCCACCTATCTGCAGCTCCTTCTGCTCTCCCCGCCCGGTTACAGCACACTCCTCCTTTCCGTTCTATATGTGTTATATCCTCTTAACAATCTCCTGTCCCCTCCTCTCCACTCTCCCCATTCTCCTCTAGTAAGAGGCGAGTAGGACGGCATCCTATAGACTCATAGAACCATAAAGTGCACGCAGAGTAAGGTCAGTCTGTGTCCGCGAGTCCAATCTCTCCTGTCTGAAGAGTTGATCCCAGTAAAGATTTATAATCAGGGACAGCATTAGATCTAGGGGCCATGCTCCCAGGGGAACCATCAGTTGCAGTCTTTTAGTGGAGTTATCTGTCTGAACACCCTTTTTTCCTCATATTGCCACTGGGACTCAAAATTGTGTCTCATCATGGCTGTCACTGGTGTTGGCGGGGCACCATCTGGTTCTTCTGGTCTCATGTTGATATAGTCACCCAGTCACCTATTCACTTGGGTCTTTCTGTCTTCTGGGCTCTTTTCCCTCATAGCTTTGTTGTTCTTGGTGATCATCTGTTTCGGATGAGTTGGGGCCATTTGGTGTACCTCAGATGGCAGCTTGCTACCTTTTAAGACGCCAAATGCCACTCACCAATATGGGGTGCAGAGGACTCTCTTAACAATAGGCTGGTTAAGACAGTTGGTCTCAATGTCCCCGGAGAGCATGGTCCCCGGACCTCTGCCCCTGCTACTCTGTCCTTGACATATTGGCTTAAGATTGGAAGAGTTTTCAGGTTATGTTGAAGTCCAGTCAAAGTGATCTTCTTTCTAAAGTGTGCTGTCACTGATTTCACCCAACCAAATTTCTATCAACTATCTAATCTATGGGAAACCCTGGTGGTGTAGTGGGTTAAGTGCTACCACTGCTAACCACAAGATTGGCAGTTCAAATCCAACAGGCGCTACTTGAATACTCTAGGGGTCAGTTCTACCCTGGCCTCTAGGGTCGCCATGAGTCGGATCCGACTCAACGGCACTTGGCATCTAATCTATGACCAGCCCTCTGCCTCTCTCCCCTCCCTGCAGCTGTCAAAGAGTCTTTTTTCCTGTACATGCGTCTGTTTTTAAGTCGGTATCATAGGGGTCTCATACAATATTTGTCCTTGTGCTCCTGATTAACTTCACTCAGCATAATGTCTTCCAATTGAGACCAGGTTATGAGATGCTTCCTAAGACCATTATTGTTCTTTATCATTGCACAGTGCACCATTGAGTATATGTACCACAGTTTGTTTGTCCATTCATCTGTTATTTGGTATCTGGATTGTTCCATCATTTTGCCATTGTGAACTGTTCTGCAAGGACTTGAAACACTTATTGATGAAGAGCAAAGATTACAGCCTTCAATATGGGTTACAACCAAAAATAATGAAAGCAAAAATCTTCACAAACTGGATGTTTTAGGCTGGGTTTTCTAGACAAACAAAACCAATAACATGTATATAAACAAGGAAACATTTATATATAAAGGAAACAGCTCATGCAATTGTAGAAGCTGAACATCCAAGTCCTGGCACAAACCTCATGTGTCCACAGGAACTGATGAACCCAAGGTCAGCAGGTCAGAGACCAGAGTTCTAAATAATCAGCTGTGTAGGTCATTAGATCCCAAGGTGGTGGTGGGACTGCAAGTTTCTACTGACTCACAGAGCTACAGAGGCTGGCAAACCCAGGAGTGGCAGATCAAGCAACAGGACTCTTACTCGCCAGCTGTAAGGGCTGATGAATACAACAGCTACTAGTTCACGTCCAGAAACCAGATGCAAAAAAGCAGGAGCTGCTGGAAACATGAGCAGATGGGAAGTAGGTGGTGGAAGCCAGAGAGATGAGTGCTGAGGGGAGAGAAGCTACCACAGGTCCCACCCCTGCCACTTGATACAGAAGCCAAACATGGGAATTCTACTCCATCCTATAGGGTAGCTATTAGTCATAATTGACTCAATGGCAATGAGTTTTCCTTATCCAATGCTTTGGATTTTACTTTAAAATCTATTTCATCACATATTAATACTGCTCTTTTTTGAACATGGTTTGTGTCATGGATTGAATTGTGTCCCCCCAAAATGTATGTGTTGATTTGACTTGGTTAGGAGTTCCAATATGATGCCCTTCCTCCCATGTGTTGTAAATCCTGCCTCTGTGATATTGATGATGGAGAATGATTTGCAGTTGTATTAGTGAGGCAGGATTCAAGCTTGTGGGATATAAGGGAGAGAAGTGAGCTGAGGAAGTTGGCAACCTCATACCACCAAGACAGAAGCACTGAGAGTAGAGCACATCCTTTGGACCCGAGGTTCCTGTGCTGAGATGCTCTCACTGAATTTGTACTCAGCCTACTGGATTGTGATAAATTCTCTTACTGAATTGCTTTACAACTTATGAATGGATTTGCGGCTTACCAGACTGTGTCAATAAAGCTTCTCCTCATGAAATCTTCCACTCATGGTATTTTCCCATTAGAGCAGTATCCCGTGACCAAGACAGTTTGCTTGATGTATCTTTTTCTATCCTTATAGTTTTAGTTTGTTTGTGTCTTTAAGTTTAAGATGTGTCTTGTGTAGGCAGCATATGGATGGATCATGTTGTTTTATCCAACCTGCCACTCTCTATCTCTTCATTGGTACATTCAATTCATTTGATTTCAGTGTAATTATTGATAGGTATGAATTTCATGCTATCATTTTCATACCTTTTTTTATGAAAAAACAGGGGCCTGGATTAATAATTTAATGGAGCCTTCTGGACACCCAGTGGGCCCTAGGATACAGCATAGGCTGTCAATTTGGACTACTTACCACTGAATGGTAAACTTCTTTTTTGCTGGCCTTCAGCCTTATTGAATGGCTAGTTCCCACAGACTGAAGGTAACTACCGTTTTTAACTTTCTTTTTCTTTTTGTCAGCTGACAGCAGCAATTGGGCTTAACTGGCAGCAAAGCTCAGCTGCACTACTGATGTGATCAGTGGATGGAACAGCCACATTTTGAGACCTGGCTCTGGACTCTGAGCACCTCAATCACTCCACCCTTTCTTTATGAACCTCCACCATTGATTCAGCTGTTTTGTAGAAGGCAGGAGAACTCATGTGGGATGCCATTTTGCTTGACTGGGAGGCAGAGTTACCCACATGGAGGCCTGAACAGTTGCTAATTCCCAGGCTGGGAGGCAGTGACAGACCAGGGAGTACTTTCCCAACAGGAAAGCTGTGTTTAGCACAGTGTAACCTAATGGATGGGACCCAGCAGTGGAAGACAGCAGTGCAGTAACTGTTCCATACTTTGAACTAGATCACAGCATCTGATTATGGATGTAAAGTTGCCGCTTATGCCAGCTGAAAGGAAGACCTTGCACGCCTGACAGTCTGACTGATTTTGGATGCTGTCAGATATCTTTCACCATTCAAAATAAAACTACCTACAGAAATAACTGTGGTGCAGCCTGATGGCATCTCCTCTAGCCTTTACTGACCCACAACATAGGGTCAGCTGACGCCCTCCTACTCGTAACTTTGTAAGTAGGATCGTGTCTTTGCCAGCCAGGAGATGGAGCCTACTACCCTGAGGGTTCCACTGCACCCAGTCACTGGAGTACATAGAAGTGACTGGTGACCAATTGTGCTTCAACTTCTGTTGACGCAACACCAGAGAAACTAAACAACTTCTAGATGCCCAAAAAGCAACAGACATTGGCCAGACACTTAAAGAAAAATCCACCCAAGGCTCCAGAAAGCTACAAAAAGAAAGAACCAAAGAACTTCCCAGATGAATAAGGCTTTCTGAAACTTTCAGAGGTTGAGTACAGAAGAATTATATATAGAACCCTCCAAGATGTTATACAAAATTCAGCAGAGCAAAATGAAAAATTGAGCAAACTGTTCAAACTGGTGGAACACCAGCATTCTGAAATTTGACAGATCAATAACAAAATTAAAGAATTAGAAAACACAATTCAAAGCCAAGGGAACATAATTGAACAAGTAGAAAACAGACTTTCTGACTTGGAAGACAGAGCTGCTGACATCACCATTTATGAGGATAAATCAGAGAAAAGAAACAAGAAAAATGAAGATTCTTTAAGAAACAAGTGTGACTCTGTCAAGAAGAACAATCTACAATTAATTGGAGTTCCTGAAAGAGAGGTACACCCGAAAACACAGAGCATTGTTGTTGAGTTGCTGACAGAAAACTTCCCTAAAATTATGAAAGAAGAGAAAATAGATAGCCACGATGCGTATCGAGCATCACACAACTTAGATCCCAAAAGAAAGACACTAAGACATAACCAAGGTTAACAAAATGAAATCTAAGCAGACAGTTTCAAAGGCAGCATGACTCAAAGCCAAGCTAACATTCAGAGGGAAGCCCTGTAGGCTTTCGTCTGACTTTCTGGAAGAAAAGATGCTGGCACAGAGACAGTGGGATGGCACATTCAAAGCCTTGAAGGAGAAGAACTTCCAACCAAGAATTATATATTCTGCAAAACTGTCTTTCAATTATGAAGATGAAATTAAGACACTCACCGATAAACAGAATCTCAGAGACTTTGTAAAAACCAAACCAAAGCTACAAGAAATACTGAAAGATGCTCTTGGCTTAGAAGACCAAAACAATTAACACTATATTTTAGGAGACAATAGAGAACACATCACCTAGAAACTTACTCAGTTAGGGAAAGCACAAAGCTCAAACCAAAGCTGTAATATTAAAAGAAGTGATCCAGTGATAATATCATGAAAACTATGATACCATCACATTAAAAAGATGGATATACTACAGTAGTTACAATCCTTCCAGACGGAGAGGAAGTTAATAAGATACAGAGAATTTACAACTGGGTTTAATCATAGATTATTAAAGGGGACCACTGGGGTAACCACAAATCACAATGAAGATACAACATATCAATAAGAAACATGATGCAGGAGTCTCAACAAACACAAAACCAACCCATAAAGAAGAAGGTTCTAGAACAGAATAGTAAGGGCAACAGAGAAAACATCAACACAAAAATAAATACATCAAAATGACGGCACTAAACACATACCTATCAATAATTATATCACATGTAAATGGACTGAATACTCCAGGAGAGACACAGTGAGTGACATTTTGGATCAAAAGTCATGACTCATCTATGTGTTGCCTACATGACACTCACCTTAGACTTAAAGATATGAACAAACTGAAAATTAAAGGATGGAAGAACATACACCAAGCTAACAATACACAAATAAGAGCAGGTGTGGCAATATTAGTCTCAGATAACATGGAGTTTAATGTAAAATCCACCATTGAAAGGTTCAATACACAAGTAGGACTTAGCAATATTAAATATTTATGCACCAAACACAAGGGCATCTAAATACATCAAAGAAACACTGACTACATTCAAAAATGAGATAGATCACTCCACAATAATAGTGGGAGACTTCAACACTCCACCCTCAATACTGGACTGATCTAGAAAAAAGCTCAGTAACTACACAGAAGATCTTATTGCAACAATTAACCAACTAGACCTCATTGACATATACAGAACTTTCTACCCATCAGTGGATAACTACATCTTCTTCTCCAGTGCATTGGGACATTCTTTAAAATGGACCATGTATTAAGACATAAAGCAATTCTCAACAAAATCCATACCATTAAATTATTGCAAAGCATCTTCTCAGACCATAAAGCCATAAACGATGAAATCAATAGCAGAAAAAACATAGAGAGTGGAACTCACAGAAACTGAACAACATTTTGTTCAAAAAGCCAAGTGTTATAGAAGAAATCAAGGATGAAATGCAGAAATTTAAAGATTCAAATGAGTATGAAAACACTTCCTACCAGAACCTGTGCAATACAGCCAAAGCAGTCCTCAGAGGTCAGTTTATTTGTATAAATGCACACATCAAGAAGGAAGGAAGAACCCAAGCCAAAGAATTAACCCTATGGCTTGAACAAACAGAAAGAGAGCAACAATGGAACCACCCAGGCACTGGAAGAAAACAGGTCATACAGATTAGAGCAGAACTAAACAAATTAGAGAACAGAAGAACAATTGAAAAAAATCAAAAAGTCCAAAAGTTGGTTTTTTGAAAAATCAACAAAGCACTGGCTAAACTTACTAAATAAGAGAGAAGCAAAGTCTCAGGGTACAAGATAAATGTAAGTAAATCAGTAGCATTCCTTCATACCAACAAAGAGATCATTCAAGAGGAAATCACCACATTAATACCGTTTACTATACTCAAGAAGATAAAATACCTAGGAGTAAATCTACCTAGAGAAATAAGAGGCCCATACAAGGAGAACAACAAGATCTTACTACAAGAAACTAAGAGAGAATTACAGAAATGGAGAAACCTACCCTGCTCATGGATAGGAAGACTTAACATTGTGAAAATGTCTATTTTACCCAAAGCAATCTACACATAAAACTGAATTCCAATTTTTTAATGAGATGGAGAAACAAATCATCCACCTTGTCTGGAAAGGGAGAAACCTTGGATATGTAAAGCACTACTGAAGAAGAACACACAGGGAGGCCTCTCGCTACCTGACTTTAGAACCTATTACACTGAAACAGTAGTCAAAACAGCTTAGTACTGGTACAGAAAGAGACACATAGACCAACGGAACAGAGTTGAGACCCCAGATGCCACCATCCTTCTATGAACAGCTGATATTTGACAAAGGTCCCAAGGTTTTAAAATGGAGTAACAACAGTCTCTTAATAAATGGTACTGGCAAAATTGGATATGCACCTGCAAAACAATTGAAACAAGACTCATATCTCACAACTTATGCAAAAACTAACTCAAATTGGATGCCAGCCAGCCAAGTGCTGTCGAGTTGGATCCAACTTAAATATCAAATCTAAAACAATAAGGCATACTCAAGCAAAAATAGGATCAACAATGGAAGTTTTAATACACAATGTAGACGGATATCAAGAACTGACAAAGCACAATCAACAGAAGAGAAAATAGATAAATGGGAGCTACTAAGAATCAAACACTTTTCTTCATCCAAAGACTTTATCAAAAGAATCAAAAGGTCACCTACAGAAAAAAATATTTGGCAACTATATGTCAGATCGACATCTGATCTTCATAATCTGCAAAGTACTACAAAATATCAACAAGAAAAGGATAAATAATCTAATTAAGCAATGGACAAAGAAGATGGACAGACACTTCTCTAAAGAGAATATCCAGGCAGCCAAAAAAAAATGCAGAAAAGCTCATGGTCATTAGCTATTAAAGAAATTCAAATCAAAACTAAGATGAGATATCATCTCACCCCAGCATGGTTGGCCATGATCCAAAAAACACAAAACAGCAAATGCTGAAGAGGCTGTGGAGAAATTGGAACTCTCCTATACCACTGGTGGGATTGGAAAAGTGTACAATCTCTTTGGAAAACAATCTGGCACTTCCTTAACAAGCTGAAAATAGATATACCATTTGACCCAGTATTTCCACTGTTTGGAATATATCCTACGGAAGCAAAGGCATTCACAGAAACAGATACATGCACATGAAGGTTTTTTGCAGCACAGTCCACAATAGCAGAAAGATGGAATCAACCAAGATGCCCAGCAACAGGTAAATGGCAACAGGTAAACTATGGTACCTATACTCAGTGGAACACTATACAATGATAAAGAACAATTATGATTTTAGGAAGCATCTCATAAGTTGGTTTAAATTGGAAGATATTATACTGAATGAAATCAGCCAGGTGCACAAGGACAAATACTGCATGAGACCCCGATGATAAGGACTTAAAAATAGACTCATGTACAGAAGAAAATACTCTTTGACAGCTGTGAGCGAGGGGAGGGAGGGAGGGAGAAGGTTGGTTATAGATTAGATGATAGAAATTTGGCTGGGTGAAATCAGTGACAGCACACTTTAGAAAGAAGATCAATTTGACTTGACTTCAACATAACCTGAAAACTCTTCCAATCTTAATCCAATATGGCAAGGACAGAGCAGCAGGGGTGGGGGTCCAAGCACCATGCTCTTGGGGGACATCAAAGCCAATTGACATAACTAGTCTGCTGTTAAGAGAGTCTTCTGCACCCCATATTAGTGAACGGAGTCTGGGGTCTTAGAAGCCAGCCAACTGCCATCTGAGGTACACTAAATGACCCCAACTCAGTAGGAACAGATGATTACCAAGGACCAAAACAATATAGGGGTAAGAGAACCCAAAAGACAGAAAGACCCACATGAATGGGTGACTACATCAATATGCAACCAAAGGAACCAGACGGTGCCCAGCGACCTCCAGTGACAGCTGTGATGGGGTTCACAAAGTTGAGTCCCAGTGGGAATATGAGAATAAAAAGGGGTGCACCACAAGAACTCAACCAGAAGACCACAACTGAAGGCCTGAAGGACTTGGGGTACCCCTCGAAGCATGGCTTCTAGAGCTGATGCTGCACCTGATCATAAATCATTACTGAGGTCACCTCCTTGGACAGGAATGGACTGGACTTGGTGACACAGAGTGACCGTGTCGTGTTTGCATTTTATGGTTCTATGCATCTATAGGATGTCTTCCTACTGGCCTCTTACTAGAGAAGAGTGGAGAGGGTGGAGAAGAGGGGACAGGAGATTGTTAAGAGGATATGACGTGTATAGAACAGGAAGGAGAAGTGTGTGATCAATAGGCAAGGAAAGCAGTAGGAGCTGCACATAGGCAGGCATACAAATTTAAACCAGATTGTACACTTTCACTCAAACACAATAAAAAAAATTTTTAAAAATAGACTTGTTAATTTCTTTTGTGGTCCTTAACCACATAATAAAATTTAGTTTTTCTGAATTTAAACTTGTCTTTTATTTTTTTCTATCACCTTAACTTTCTTTCCATGTGAAAGATCTGTGTCTACATTTTTAAGTCCCTCTTTTATTATGATGTTGTCACCTTTCATACAATAATATCTCAGCATTTTGTCTTTGATTTATTTTTGTGTTTTCCGTCAGATCCGACTCGACGGTACTTGGCTTGGCTTGGCTATAGGTTTTATATTTAGTTTCTCTGTTCTGCATTCTAGTCTTGGGATTTAATCTGATGCTATTGATTTTCTAACCTAAAGGATGGATTCTCTTTAGTATTTCTTGCAACTTGGTTTTGTTTTAGCAAATCCCTAAATTTCTGTTTATCTGAAAATGTTCTAATTTTGCCATTGAATCTGAGAAAAAGTTTTGCTGTATATATAATTCTTGGCCAGCAATTCCTGCCCACTCCCCCTTTCAAGGCTTTGTATTTCTCATCCCATTACCTTCTTGCTTGCATGGTTTATGAGAAGTCCAAGCTTAGTCTTAGTGACTCTCCATCATAGATTATTTTTTGTTTATCCCTAACCACTTTAAAAATTGTTTCCTTGTCTTTAGTTTTGGCCCGTTCAACTATAATATACCTTAGTGTCTTTCTTTTGGGATCTAACTTGTGTGGAATCTGAACTTCCTAGATAGATATCTTCTGATTTTTCACATTATCAGGGAAAGTTTCTGTCAATAAATCTTCAACAACTATCTTCAGAATTTCTATTATTCCCACGTTGCCTCCATTCTGGTATGTCAATAACACATAGCTTCGTCTTCTTGACAGAATTCCACATAATTCTTAGTATTGCTTCATTTTTTTTTTAATTGTTACATCTGATTTTACCTCAAATATGTTGTTTGACGTTTTGTCTTCAATCTCACTAATTTGGTCCTCCATTACCTCTATTTATTTCCCTTCAAACTTTACATTGAGTTGTCTAATTCCATAATTTCATTATTAAACTTCTGAATTTCTATTTGCTGTCGCTGTATGCTTTCTTGTAGCCTGTTGTCAGTGTGCTCTGCTGCATTTTGCCTCATATCTTTCCTGATCTTTGAAGAGTTCTGAATATTAATCTTTTGTATTCTTCTTCTGTAATTCCAGGAAGTTCTCTTCATCTGAAAAATTTCTTGATTTTGTGTTTTAGGACCTTTCTGAAGTCATCATGGTCTGCCTCTTTAAGTGATTTGATATAGACTATTGTCTCCAAGCCATCAGTAACTTGCTGTATTTATTTGCTTTGTGTTTGTTTACCGTGTTCTAGCTCCTTATTTTGTTTTGATATGTCCAAATAGTCTAGTCATGTATGCTATTTTGTTTATTGGTGCTTTTAAAGCTCTAACATCTTGTCACAGGGTAGGAACTATTACTAGGCTTTCTAGCCCAGGAGTCCATTTACTTTTCTTGTATGGATTCAGCTGACATGTCTAGGTAGTCAATCACCAATTGTGTGGTGCAGACTATCCCATATAGTCCTAGATGAGGAGGGGTTATGATATAGATGCAGGTATCTGGATGCTAGCACTGAGAAAGGCATATGGCTGACAATTATCATTTATACCTGAGCCTAGAGAAAAGAAATGGTATCTGCCTTGATGTACCAGCTAAAGGGAGTCAGTACATTTTTGGAGTGGTGTGGTTTGTTAACTTGCTCCCTCTCCAAGTTTGTAAGGATGTCTCAAGGTACACGTAAGCGATCCAACCTCCAGCACAGGAATAAGCCAGTCTATGGAGCTCTGCACAATGTAGAGAAGTGAGGGAGAAGTACCATGAAAAAGAGTGAGTTTATCCCAAAGGCAAGTTTTAGATTCATACACAGTAGGTTAGATGCAAGGCACTTAGCCTTTCACAATCAAATGTTTTTCACTGCTTCTGGAAGCATGAGCAGGTTCTCTGCCAATGGGAAATATTTTGTTCATCATGCTGGCTGCAGATGGTACCTAGAGGGTCAGATCTGGCCAGTCCGAGGTCCTTTGGACCTACTCTTCCTTCCCCGTTGCTCAGTCTGATTTCTTTCCTTTCTCTTTGATGGTCATGTTGCCTAGAATATCATACATAAGTGATTCATTTGTTCTTTTGGGTTTTTGTTGTTAGAAAGAACACAAGAGGCATCTGACTACTCCACCATCTTGCCTCTACATCTCTAAAGTGTTATTTTTAAACAACTGGCTTTCTTTAATTACATTATGTCTTCTATTCTCAGTTTTTACTTTGATCATGAGCAAGCTCTCCCTAGCAATGCCTATACTGACAAATTCATATGTGAAGCAACTAGGGATTGCTTATGCATCATTCAAAAACACTTTGTTCTATTAAAATCAAAGCAGTTATTTCTTAAGCTTGTATTTATTTTAAATATAGAACTTTCTTCCCAGAAACATTTGCCAAATTTGTCTTCAAGAATCTGTCAAATATTGAAATATTTCCTAATAGGATCAATTAACCACGGGTGACTGTTTTGTTATTTTCATTAGCCTTTTCATTTTAAAATTTACATTCCAGAGGCATTTTGCACTCAGTTATGTTTATATTTGTATTATAATTATTTTTACCTTGTTTAATTATTTACTGAGGAACCCCATTAGCACCACAGTTAAGTGTTCTGCTGCTAACCAAAAGGCTGTTGGTTTAAATTTACCCAGTCACTCCACGAGGGAAAGGTCTGGCTATCTATCTCAGTAAAAATAATAGCCTGGGAAAGATAAAGTACCTAGGAATTAATCTAACCAGAGAAATAACAGGCCTTTACAAAGAGAACTACAAGCCCTTACTACAAGAAGCTAAGAGAGACTTAGATAAATGGAAAAACCTACCCTGCTCATGGATAGGAAGACTTAACATTGTGAAAATGTCTATTTTACACAAAGCAATCTATTTATATAATGCAATCTCAATACAAGTTCCAGTGACATTTTTTAATGAGATGGAAAAACAAATCACCAATTTTGTGTGGAAAGGGAAGAAGCCCCCGTCAAGCAAGGTACTACTAAAGAAGAAGAACACACTGGGAGGCTTCTCATTACCTGACTTTAGAACATATTACAGTGCCACAGTGGTAAAAACAGCCTGGTACTGGTATAAGAACAGACAGATCGATCAGTGGAACAGAACTGAGACCCCAGAGATGATACCATCTGCCTATGAACAACTGATATTTGACAAAGGCCCTAAGACATTAAACTGGGGTCAAAACAGTATCTTCAACAAATGGTGCTGGCAAAATTGGATATCCATCTGCAAGAAACTGAAATAAGATCCATATCTTACACCTTATACAAAAACCAACTCCAACTGGATAAAAGACCTAAATATCAAACCTAAAACGATAAAGCTCATCCAAGAAAAGGTAGGAACAACAATAGAAGCTTTAATATACAATATGGACAGACTCCAAAACTGTCAAACAAACCACAATCATCAGAAGACAGAATAGATAAATGGGATCTATAAAGAATTAAACACTTTTGCTCATCTGAAGACTTTATTAATAGAATTAAAAGAACACCCACAGAATGGGAAAAAATATTTGGCAACTCTATGTCAGGCTGACGCCTGATTTCCATAATCTATAAGATACTACAAAATATCAACAACAAGAAGATAAATCACCCAATTAAGCGATGGACAAAGAAGATGGACAGACATTTCACTAAATAAGAGATCTGGGCAGCCAAAAAACACACGCAGACATGTTCACGATCTTTAGTTATTAACGAAATTCAAATCAAGACAACGATGAGATACCATCTCACCCCAACAGGGTTGGCCATGATTCAGAAAACACAAAACAACAAATGCTGGAGAGGCTGTGGAGAAAGTGGAACCCTCCTACACTGTCGGTGGGGTTGCAAAATTGTCCAGCCTCTTTGGAAAGCAATCTTGCGCTTCCTTAAAAAAGTGGATATTGATATACCATTTGACCCAGTAATTCCACTACTTGGATATATCCTACAGAATAAAGGCCTTTCACACCAATGGACACATGCACCAGAATGTTTATCACAGCACAGTCCATGATAGCAAAAAGATGGAATCAACCCAGATGTCCAACAACAGAAAAATGGATAGGTAAACTATGGTACATATACTCAATGGAGCACTACACAATGATAAAGAACAACGATGACTTCAGGAAACATCTCATGACCTGGTTTCAACTGGAAGACATTATGTTGAATGAAAGTAGTCAGCAATAAAAGGACAAATATTGTATGAGACCTCTACGATAAGATCTCGAAAACAGACTTGTGTATAAAAGAAAAGACTCTTTGACAGCTGCAAGGGGGGGTGGAGGGATGGAGGGGGGAGGATTTAGATTAGATAGTTGCTAGGTATCTGGTTGGGTGAAATCGGTGATAGCACACATTAGAAACAAGAACAATATTAAGTGGACTTAAACATAACATGAGTACTCTTTCCATCTTAACCCAATATTGCAAGGATAGAGTAGCTGGGGCAGGGGGTGGGGGACCATGCTCTTAGGTGAAATCAAGGCCAATTGGCACAACTAGCATTTTGCTAAGAGGGCTCTCTGCACCCCACAATGGTGAGTGGCGTCTGGGGTCTTAAAAGCTGCCAAGCTGCCATCCGAAGACACAGCAAATGGTCCCAACTCAGCAGGAACGGATGATCACCTGGGACCAAAATCACATGGGGGAAAGACAACCCAGAAGACAAAGAGACCCACATGAGTGGATGCCTACATCAACTTGGGATCGGAAGAACCAGATGGTGCCTGGCCACCACCAGTGATAGCCGCAATGGAGCTCACTAAGTTGAGTCTCACTGGCAACGCAAGAATAAAAAGGGGTGCACCCTGAGATCCCCACTAAAAGACCTCAATTGATGGTCCAGTGGTTTGAGGATTCCCCTGGGAGCATGGCCCCTCGCCCTGATTCTGCCCTTGACCATAAATCATAATGAAGATCCATGCTTCAGATAGGAATGGATTGGACTTGGCGATACAGTGACCATATATTGGATGCACTTTATGGTTCTATACATCTATAGGATGTCATCCTGCTGACCTCTGGCTGGAGGAAGGAGAGTGGGTAGAGAGGAGGGAAAAAAGAGATGGTTGGGACAATGAGACATGTATGGAGCAGAGAGGAATTGTGTGGTGTCACCAGGCAAGGAGAGCAGTGGAAGCTGCATATAGGTGGGTATGTAAATTTATACGTGAATGTACATTTTCACTCAGTTATATTAAATAAAAAATTAAAAAAAAATAATAGCCTGGGAAACTGTATGTGCAGTTCTACTCTGCCAGAAGCTGTCACTCTGAGTTAGACATTAACTCAAAGTCATCCAATACAATGTTGCTTATTTCATAGATAATGGAGTTAAAAAATGTAGGCAAATCAAGTAATGAAGTAATGCTTGCTTCACTATTAATAATGTGACAATAGGAGACAGAGCAAAGATGGCAGACTAGATACACGTCTCCTTAGTTCCCGCTGAAAACTAAAGCCTGAAATGTCATTGAATGGAGCATTCTGAACACTCAGTGAGCCCTAGGACATAGCATTGGGTTGTCAGATTTGAATACATGCCACTAAATGGGAAACTCCTTCTCTCTTGCTGAGCCCTGCTGCTGTTGACTCACTGCTTAGGTGGACTGCAGATCCTGGTGCTTTTAATTTTTTTTTTCTTTTTATTGGCCAGTAGACAGGGAATGGGCATGAGCCAGCAGCTACACTGTGCTTCAATGCTGAAGTGGTGCAGGGGAGAGGCAGTTCATGGGATAGCCACATTCTGAGAGCTCAGTGGTGAACTGTGGGCACCACAGCCCCTCCACCCTCTCTTTTCTGTGCTCTGATTTAGACTCTGCTGTTTCAGGGTGGGAGGGGCAGCTTGACTGGGATGCCATCTTGGTAAGCTAGGAGGTTAAGTTAACCCACTGGAGGGTCCATCAGGGATGAATTCCCAGGCTGGGAGGCAGTACAAGCCCAGGAAGTGCTCTTCCAACAGAAACACTGTGTTTAGCACAGTGTTGCCTGACGGGTAGGACCCAGCTGAGAATGGGAGCAGGGCCATAGCCCCTCCCTACTTTCAACTACGTTATAGCATCTGGGGATGGCCAAAGAGGTTCTTCCACTGTCAGTCAGAAGATGGGGCCTGTCACACCTGGAAGCCAGACTAATTTTGGAAGCTGTCAGATAGCTTTTAGCATTTTAAAATAAGACTGCCTAGAGAAATAACTGCTGAGCAGCCTGATAGCAACTCTTTGCGCTTTTACTGACTCACATCATATGGTTGGTTGATAACCCCCAGTGACTCCACAAGTGGGGCAGTGGAGGTGGAGCCAGGAGGTGGAGCCTGCCACCCCAATGAGTCCACTGGGGTCAGTCACTAGCACACAAAGAGGCAGCTGGTAACCAGCTCCCTCCTCAGATCTATGCCTCAGCTTCTATTGAGGCAACACTAGAGAAACTAAACAGCCTCTAGATGGCCTGAAGTCAACAGACAATTGCTAAACATTTAAAGAAACAGCCCACATATCTCCAGAAAACTCCCAAAATAATCAAAAAACTTCGCAGAAGGAGACTTTCTGAAACTGTAAGAGGTCAAGTACAAAAGAATTATACATAGAGCCCTCCTAGAGATTACATAAAATGCAACAGAGAAAATGAAAAATTAAGCAAGCTATTCAAACTGATAGAACACCAACTTTCTGAAATCCAGCAGATCAATAACAAAATTATAGAATTAGACAATTCAATTCATAGCCAAAGAACAAAACTGAGGAACTGGAAGTCAGACTTAGTGATCTTGAGAACAGAGCAACTGACACCAATATTTATGAGGAGAAATCAAAGAAAAGAAATAAGAAGAATGAAGAAGCATTAACAAGAATGTAGGCCTCTACCAGGAGGAATAATCTACAATTCATTGGAATTTCTGAAGAGGGAGCAATAGCTGAAAACACAGAGTATTGTTGGTGAGTTGCTGGCAGAAAACTTCCCTGAAATGATGAAAGAAGAGAACATAGATATCCAAGACATATATCCAACACCACAAAAAATAGACCCCAAAAGAAACATACCAAGACATATTATAATCAAGGTTAATAAAATGAAACAGAAACAGAAACTTTCAAAGGCAGCAAGACTCAAAGCAAAGCTAACATTAAGAGAGAAGCCCTGTAGATTTTCACCTGACTTTTTGGCTGAAATGATGCTGGCACAGAGGCAGTAGGATGGCACATGCAAAGCCTTGAAGGAGAAAAACTTTCAACCAAGAATTACATATACTACAAAACTGTCTTTCAAATATGAAGATAAAATTAAGATATTAGCAGATAAACATAAGCTTAAAGACTTTGTAAAACCAAAGCAAAACTACAATAAATATTGAAAGGAGCTCTTTGCTTGGAAAAACAAAACTATTAAGTTTATTTTTAAGGAGGCAATGCAGGACACAACATCCAGAAATCTACTCAGTTAGGGAAGGCTCAAAACTCAATCAAACCTACAATATTAAAAGAAAGAAACCAGTGATCATAGCATGAAAACTATGACATCACCATATTAAAAAGAGTATACTACTGTAGTAATAGTCTTTTCAGATGGAGAAGTTAAAAGAGATGCTGAATTTAAAATTGGTATTAAATTTAGAATATTAAGGGAGATTATGGGATAGCCTCAAAGCACCATAACAATGCAACATAGTAAAACAAGCAATGTAATACAGAAGTCTCAACACACACAAAACCAACCCTGAAAAAGATGAAAAGTCAACCCATAAAGAAGAACGACTCAGAACAAAATATTAAGAGCAACATAGAAAATACCAACACAAAAATAAGTACTTCAAAATGACAGCACTAATCATATTGTTTTAGTCAGCTAAGGCTGATGGTGGCCATGGTCCTGGATGCAGTAGAAAACATTCCTAGTGAAGGGGACTTCGGCTCATGGCTCATGCCTTGGGCATCAAGCCATGATCCCAAGTTCCCTTCACTAGGAATGTTTTCTACTGCAACCAGGACCATGACCACTGTCAGCCCTAACTGACTAAAACAGAATTTGGTACCATGAGAGTGGCGTGCTGCTCTAGGGGAAGGCTTTCCTCTTGTCAGCTTTGGAGGAAAGTCCGGTATTGCATCAGTCTCTCTCTAGGGAGCATCTTGGCACAGGAACCTCAGGTCTGAAGGACGTGATCTTCTCCCGGTGCTTCTTGCTTGATGGTACAAGGTTCCCAATTCTCTGCCTGCTTCTCTGTCCTTTTATCTCTCATAGGATGAAAGGATTGAGGGTGGGGCAAGCCATACTACAGGGAGACTTCCTTTACAGTGGAGCAGGGAGGTAATCCTAAGAAGGGATTTACAGCCCCACCCTAATTCTTTAACATACAGCGTAGGAAAACGACAAAATGGAGGAGAGTCACAGGATACTGAAAATCATGGACCAGTCACGGGGCTACATCTATTTTGGGGTGGACAGAATTCAATCCATGACACACATACCTATCAATAATTACACTGAATGTAAATAGACTGAACGCTCCAATAAAGAGACAATGAGTGATATCTTGGATCAAAAGACGCAACCTATCTATATGTTCCTTACAAGAAACACAACTTAGACTTAAAGATAGGAACAAACTGAAAATTAAAGGATGGAATAATATGTATCAAGCTACCAATATACATAGAAGAGCAGGTGTGGTAATACTAATCTCAGATAAAATAGATTATAATACAAAATCCACTATCATGGGCAAGGACAGTCACTATTTATTGCCAAAAGGTTGAACATAAGCAGTACTTACAAAGATTAAATATTTATGCACCCAATACAAGAGCATGTAAATACATTGAACACTGACTACATTGAAAAATGAGACAGATAACTCCACAATAATAGTTGGAGATCTCACCACTCCACTTTCATTAATCGACAGATCATCTAGAAAAGAAGCTCAGTAAAGACACAGAAGATCTTATTGCAACAATGAATCAAATAGATCTCTTCAACATAAACAAAACTTTTTATACATCAACAGATAAGACAGATAAGGACACCTCCTCCAATGCATAGGGAACATTTTCTGGAACAGACCAAGTGTTAAACATAAAGTGAATCTCAACAAAATCCAAACTATTGAATTATTATAAAGCATCTTCTCAGACCATTAAGCCATAAAAGTCTAAATCAAAAGCAGGAAAAAACATAGACAGAAATTGGAACTCGTGGAAATCGAACATCTTCCTAAAAAGTCCATGGGTTATAGACAAAATCAAAGATGAAATAAAGAAATTGATGGAATCAAATGAGAATAACAACACATCCTACCAGCATATATGGGATACAACAAAAGTAGTTCTCAGACGTCAGTTTGTCTCTATAAATCCACGATCTGGAAGGAAGGAAGGACCCAAACCAAAGAATGAACCCTACGGAAAGAGAGCAACAGAGGAACCCCTCAGGCACCAGAAGAAAACAGATTATAAAGATTAGAGCAGAACTAAACAAATTGGAGAATAGAAGAACAACTGAAAAAATTGATAAAACCAAAAGCTAGTTTTTTGAAAAGATCAACAAAATTGACAAACCACTGGCTTAACTCACAAAACAAAAACAGGAGAGGATATAACCTGAACAAGAAGTGAGATGGGAGATGTCAAAACAGATCTAATTGAAATAAAAAGTATCATAACAGAATACTACAAGAGACTGTACTCTAACAGATTTGAAAACCTTGAGGAAGTGGTCAAATTCCTAGATTCATATAACCTACCAAAATCGTCACAAGAAGTAGAACAGCTTAATAAACCCATCACAAAGGAAAAGATTGAAGAATTCATCAAAAACCTACCAACCAAAAAAGCCCTAGCCCAGATGGCTTTACTGCAGAATTACAGAAGAGTTAACTCCAATACTACTGAGACTATTTTACAGCATAGTTAGGGGTGGAATACTCCCAAATTCACGCTATGAAACCAGCACGACTCTGATACCAAAGTGAGAGAAAGATTCCAGAAAAAAAGGAAAATAACAAACCAATATCACTAGGGAACATAGATGCAAAAATCCTTGCCAGTAGAATTCAACAACATATCAAAAAAATAATTCATCACAACCAGGTTGGATTCATACCTGGGGTGCAAGATTGATTGAAAATCAGAAAAACAATTAATGCAATCAACCACATAAATAACACAAAAGATAAGACTCACCTGATCTTGTCAAGTGATGCAGAAAAGGAATTTGACAAAGTCTAACACCTATTCATCCTAAAAACTCTCAGCAAAATAGGAATAGAAGCCAAACTCTTCCATGTAACAAGGGGCATCTATGCAAAGCCAACCACCTACATCGTTCTGAATGGAGAGAAACTGAAAGAATTCCCCTTGAGAACAGGAACTAGACAAGCATGCCCACTCTCACCACTTCTATTCATAGTGCTAGAAGTTCTGGACGGAGGAATTAGACAAGATAAAGAAATAAAGGACATCTGCATAGGCAAAAAAGAAGTAAAAATATTCCTATTTCCAGATGATATGACTGTGTACATAGCAAATCCTAAAGAATCCATAAGTAAACTACTGGAACTAATAGAAGAGTTCAGCAAAGTATCGCGATATAAGATAAACATAAGTAAATCAGTAGGATTCCTTTATACCAACAAAGAGATCATTAAAGAAATCACCAGATCAATAAGAATTACTATAGCTCCCAAGAAGATAAAGTACCTAGGAATAAATTTAACTAGAGAAATAAGAGGCCCATACAAAGAGAACTACAAGACCTTACTACAAGAAACTATGAGAGACTTACATAAATGGAGAAAACTACCCTGCTCATGGATAGAAAGACTTAACATTGTGAAAACGTCTATTTTACCCAAAGCAATCTACATACATAATGCAATCCCAGTAGAAATTCCAGTGATTTTTTTTTTAATGAGATGGAGAAACAAATCACCAACTTTGTTTGGAAAAGGAAAAAACCTCAAATAATCAAAACACTACTGAAGAAGACGTACACAGTAGGAAGCCTTGCACTACCTGACTTTAGAACAATTACACTGTCACAGTAGTCAAAACAGCCTGGTACTGGTACAAAAAGAGACATATAGACCAATGGAACAGAGTTGAGACCCCAGAGATGCCATCATCCTCCTATGAACAACTAATATTTGACAAAGGCCCTAAGATTCTAAACCGGGGTGAAAAGGGTCTCTATAAGAAATGGTGCTTGCAAAATTGAATATCCATCTGCCAAAAAAATGACACAAGAGCTATATTTCATACCTTACACAGAAACTAACTCAAATAAAGATCTAAATATCAAACCTAAAATGATAACGATAATCCAAATAAAATAGGGTCAACAAGAGAAGTTTTAACACACAACTTAGATTTTAAAATCTGACAAAGCACACTCAACAGAATAGAAAATAGATAAATGAGAACTAATAAGAGTCAAACACTTTTGTTCATCCAAAGACTTTACCAAAAGAATTAAAAGACCACCTACAGAATGAGAAAAAATATTTGGCAACTGTATGTCGGACTGACGTCTGATCTCCATTATCTGTAAGGCACTACAAAATATCAACAAGAAATGGATAAATAACCTAATTAAGCAATGGGCAAAGGGGATAGACAGACACTTCACTAAAGAGGACATCCAGGCAGCCCAAAGACACATGAGAAAATGCTCACAATTGTTAGCTATTAAAGAAATCCAAATCAAACTGCCATGAGACACCATCTCACCCAAGAAGGTTGGCGATTATCCAAAGAACACAAAACAACAAATGCTAGAGAAGCTGTGGAGAAATTGGAACTCTCTTATACTGCTGGTGAGATTGCAAAATGGTACAACCTCTTTGGAAAGCAATCTGGTGCTTCCTTAAGAAGGTAGAAATACTATTTGATCCAGTAATCCCACTGTTTAGAATATACCCTACAGAATCAGGGGCAGTCACACCAACAGATACATGTACACAAATGTTTATTGCAGCACAGTCCACGATAGCAAAAAGATGAAATCAATCCAGATGCTCAACAAGAGATGAATGGATAAAGAAACTATGGTACATATACTCAATAGAACATAAAGAACAATGATGATTTTGGGAAGCATCATAACCTGTTTTCAATTGGAAGGCATTATGCTGAGTGAAATCAGACAGAGGCACAAGGACAAATACAGTATGAGACCCCTAAGATAAGGACTTAAAAGCAGACTCATGTACAGAAGAAAAGACTCTTTGACAGCTGCAAGGGAGGGGAAGAAGGGAGAAGGCTGGTCACAGATTAGACAGTTGATAGAAATTGGGTGGGTGCAAGCTGTGACAGCAAACAGTAGAAAGAAGATCAACTTAACTGGATTTCAAAATAAACTGAAAACTCTTCTAATCTTAACTCAATTTTGTAAGGACAGAGCAGCGAGCCAGGGAACACGCTCTCAAGGGACATCAAGGCCAACTGTATAACTAGCTTATTTCTAAGAGAATCTTCTGCACCCCACATTGGTGAGTGGTGTCTGAGGTCTTAAAAGCTAGCAACCTACAGTCTGAGGTACACCAAATGGTCCCAACTCAGCCGAAACAGATGATCACCAAGGACAACAAAGGCATGAAGGAAAAAGAACCCAGAACACAGAAGGGCCCATGTGAATGGGTGACTGTATCAGTATGTAACCGGTAGAACCAGGTGGTGCCCGGCCATCACCAATGACAGCCATGATGGGGCACACAGTGTTGAGTCCCAGTGGCAACATGAGAAATAGAGGAGTGCACCTCAAGAACTCCACTAAAAGACCACAAGTGATGGTCTAAGGTATGGGGGCTCCCCTGGGAGAATGGCCCCTAGATCTGCTGCTACCCCTGACCAGAAAACATTACTGGGGTCAACTATTCAGATAGGAATGGACTGGAGTTGAGGACACAATGTGACTATACGGTTCTATGCATCTATAGGATGCTGTCCTACTGGCTTCCTTCTAGAAGGGAGAGGAGACAGTGGAGAGGAGGAGACAGGAAATGGTCAAGAGGACATGACTTGTATAGAACAGGAAGGAGGAATGTGCTGTCAGTGGGCAAGGAGAGCAGAAGAGCTGCAGATAGGTGGGCAATCACATTTAATTTGGGTTGTATACTTTCACTCAATCATCATGATAACAAATTAAAAATATATATGTTTTAAAATACAAAAAAAAAAATAAAGAATATGACAATAAAGGACCTTCTGACATAGTGTCAGTGAGTAAGTATGCCAAACATCTACAGTTTTATAAGATGAGTCAGCTCAATAGCTGGACCACAGGTAGAAGTTATACATTAATAATCAATATGTAAAATAGAGTGGCACATCTTTGTTCAAGATACTCCTCCTAGAATCAATTCCTAACTGCTTACCCTGATATCTGGTAACTCTGATGCCAAGCTGCAGTCTCTCTGAAATTACCTCCTCTTTCTTTCCTCATACAAAACGCTCTTTTCAGATCAGAATATGCTTGACCTTCCAGGTTTTTAGCAGAATCCAACTTGACGACACTTGGCTTGACTTGGCAGCCTCTGTGGCTTTGCTCCCATGGTTTCTCTTCTTCAAATGCTGGTCTTATTATCCCCTCCAGCAACACTTCCTCAATCTGTGAGATTCAGTTCAAAAGACACATTTTCCATCAACTTTCTTATTTTTTGTAGCAGATTTAATTTGTCTCTTGGTTTGTCTTCCTGACCATACAGTTCTGTTGTGTTTTTGTCTTTGTTTTCCCTTTTCTTTTAATAACCATCACATTCTGCTTTGTTTTCAGAAATGTAATGTTCTTGCTTATGGGAAAACAGAGACTGAAACTTATTGATCTTTTCTCATCCTGCAGAACACTTTTCACAAACTAATCGCTCTGGAAATATTTGCACTGAAAAGTATGAAAATATTTATTTCCTAAAAGGACAAATATTGTATGAGACCCCTACAATAAGAAATTAAAATCAGACTCATGCATAGAAGAAAAGACTCTTTGGTTGCTGCAAGGGTTGGGAGGGCAGGAGGGTGAGAGGGGGAGGGTTTAGATTAGGTAGTTGTTAGAAATTTGGTTGGGTGAAATTGGTGACAGCACACGTTAGTAAGAAGATCAATATTAACTGGTCTTCAACATAACATGATTACTCCTCCCATCTTAACCCAATATTGCAAGGACAGAGCAGCTGGGGGGGGGGGGCCGGGGACCACGCTCTCAGGGGAAATCGAGGCCAAGTTGGCGCTACTAGCATTTTGCTAAGAGAGCCTTCTGCACTGTACATTGGTGAGTGGCATCTGGGGTCTCAAAAGCTGCCAAGCTGCCATCTGAGGGTACAGCAAACAGTCCTGAGCCAGCAGGAAGGGATGACCACCAAGGTCCATAATGACATGGAGGAAAGAGAACCCAGAAGATGGTGAGACCCACGTGAGTGGGTGTCTACATTGACTTGTGACCGGAAGAACCGAAGGTGCCCAGCCACCACCAGTGATAGCTACAATGGAGCTCGCAAAGTGGAGTCTCACTGGCAACAAGAGAATAAATAGGGGTGCACCCTGACATCTCCACTGAAAGACCATGACTGACGGTCCAGGGGCTTTGGGGTTCTCCTGGGAGCACGGCTCCTGGTCCTGATGCAACCCCTGTCCATAAATCATAATGGAGGTCAACTCTTCATACAGCAATGGATTGAATTTGGTGATGCAGAGTGACCATGTTTTCTGGGCACTTCATGGTTCTATGCATCTATAGGATATCATCCTGCTGGTGTCCTATTGGAGGAAGGGGAGCAGGTGGAGAGAAGGGGATAGGAGACTGTTTGGAGGATAGGACATGTATGGAGTAGAGAGGAAGAGTGTGCTGTCATTGTGCAGAGAGAACCAGTGAGAGCTGCATATAGATGAGCATGCAAATTTATGTGGAAATGTACATTTGCATTCAATCATAATAAAAAAATATTTATTCCCTCATTAATCCTTAAAACAGACAAAAAACACAAGTCTCCAGGAAGTTCCATCAGGTCAGCCAGGTAATCAGATTAATAAGCTTTAGAATTAGTTCACATTCATTTGGATGACATCTGAACTGATCATCATGATTTCTGGGGTTCCTTCAATGTCTGGGAAATGCCTTTTCATTTAAGACTTATCACTGTGTTCCCCCGAAGTGTGTGCAGCTGGGCCATGATTCCAGGTGTTGTGTGATGTTCCTTATGTTGTAAACCCTGCCTCTACAGGTAAATGAGGGAGGATGGATTGTAATTAAGTTGGTAGTGCAGGACTCAACTCATGGGACTGTATTGTGCCTTGGGGCAAGTGACAGTTTAAAACATAAAACTGGGGAAAATTCCACATTTCTTGATACATGTTTAGAAATATAACTTAAATTTTAAACTCTATTTTGTTTACATGTTAGTGTTTTTAAAATTTTCTTTAAAAACATCACTGTCTTGCAAATTTTAGGGATTTAAGTTTGAATTACAGTATAAAAAAATAAACCCAAATCAAACCCACTGCCATAAAGTCCAATTCCAACTCATCGTGACCCTCTAGGACAGAGTAGCGCTGTTTCATACAGTTTCCAAGGAGCCCCTGGTAGATTCGAACTACAGACATTTTGACAAGCAGAAGTAGTACATAACTGCTGCACCACCAGGATTTCCATTTATATATATGTATATATATACATATAGTGACACATTAAAAACACAGCCTCTTGGAATAAAGGAAAAAAGAGTTGAGCATCTCCCACCACTGAGAAGCAGTGGTAGGAGCAGAGCACACCCTTTGGAAAGGACGCAGGGTCCCTGTGTATCAGCTTCCAGTCCAGGGGAAGACTGACAACAAAGATCTTCCTCCGGAGCCAGCGGAGAAAGCCTTCCCCTGGAGGTGACACCCAGAATTTGAACTTTTAGCCAACTCCACTGAGACATAATATTTTTTTTTCTTTTTAAAGCCAACCATTTGTTGTCTTTCTGTTATAGCAGCACTGGATGACTAAGTCAAGACTGGTACCATCGGAGCACTCTCATCCACCCTGGGGCTCCCTCTCTTTCTCTCCCCAGCTGTAAAACATGAGGCTCTATACTTGGGCATTGCCTAGGTTCCCTGAAAGCAGACCCTAAATGGGATCAGCTGGGCAAGAGATTAATCAGGGAAGAAGTCACCGAATGAAAACAGGAGGCAGCCTGATGGGCAGGGAGGGTTCTCGCCACAGTGTGCGTCTGACCCTCTTGAAGGAAAGGGAAGTTAGGAAGGAAGAGAAGGAGAGAGGAAGGAAAGATGAAAGGATGGACTTAGACCGAACAGATGGGGTATCCCGGAGCCAAACTCACCGTCTTGTGGACGTGGACTGGTTACAGTATTTTTTCCTACCTGGTAGGGAACAGCTAGTGGCAAGCATGCCCTCGTCAGCGCACATGACACGACGGACTGAGTAGTAACCTCACTAGAGTAGCAAGGGATGCGCAAGCCACACTAGGTGACAGTTTCAGAGCGGGATGGCATCAAAATGACTGCCCGTAGAATTTTTGCGCAGTGTTTTGGCAGAAGCGTATTGGTTTTTTTAATGAAAATTTCCTGTAGTTGGAACAAGAACAACAAAATTGTTAAGCCCAGTTTACATATATCGTTATACCTACACGGCTAAAACTCTCTGATTTAGTTTTTGAACCTTCTAATGCACTCTGGTCAGAGCTGTCATTATTACCCATTACAGTGAAGTTTCAAATGACATGTTTTTGCCTGACTGTGCTGTAACTATTCATTGTTGTTTTCATTGCTAAGAGTGTTTTTTTACTTGCTGGCTTTATCAAACTTCGTAGTGTTTTACATACAACATTGTAGTAATTAGTACTGGTGAATACTATCAATAACTTTTTTGATCATGAAGTAGTAATTGAATGAAAAGGAAAAAAAAAACTTCCACTCAGTTACTAATAATGTTGTAACTAATATGCTGAATTTAAATGTAGAAAGATTTTATAAAGCAATTTTGATTATATACATACAGTCCAAGAAATATTCCAACTTACAACTATATTTATCACATATTCTATGATTAACATTAATAATAAACTTACATGTATAATAATTATTAATCATATAACTTTAATTAATTGAAATTGACAGTTTAAAACATAAACTGGTGGAAATTCTTGATCCATCTAGTAATGTTACTTATTTTGTTTAAATTTTAGTCTGTTTAAAATTTTCTTTAAAAACATCACTGTCTTGAAAACATAATTTTCAGGATTTATGTTTCAATTGCGGTTTCAAAAAATAGTGACATATTAAAAAGTGAGTTGGTAGAATGCATTTTAAGTCATTCGCAAGTTTTCAACTTTGAAAGCCAGGAAAGCTCTGAAGCAGTGAAGGTCGTCACTGAGTGCTAAAATGTGTGTTATTTGTTCTTGTTTATTTGTACTACATTATTTAATTTATGAATATAATTCCATACACATTTATCTGCAACTTCTACATATTGGGGCCATTATTGATTATGCAAACCTAATCCATTAATGTAATCTCATGTAATGGTAAAATTTAATGTTTAAATGAATCTAAGTTTTCTGTAGCTCTTAAATATTTTGATTTCAAATTCTATTTTCTTAGTGAATTTTTACTTTAGCCGCATGAAACTATGTAAATGTAAATACATTTAGGCTATGCGTAAGTTATTGTAATTTAAAGGTGTAACTTTAGTTTTAGTGGTTGTTTATGTCACTACTATTGCCATTATATTCAGTGATAGGCGAGAATTATGTTTTACAAGTAACATCACTAAGGACTCTGTGTGGTCCAGTACAGCAGGAAATCTGCGGTGAGAGGTGACACTATGAATTACCACGCTAAATGACACCAACCCCAGTAATGCCACTGGGATTGAGAGTGCAGAAGCGGAAGCTGGTGGTCGCCTTCACTCTTTACAGAGGGAGATCTGGGTAGTATATTCTCAGAGGTGGCAGAACAGATGCCAGGTGAGCAGTGTCTGCTCTACTGCTCAGCTTGAGCTGGTCCATCCATTGTTGCCAGTCCAGACGTTCCACAGTGGAAACTGTGCTCTTCTCCTCCACCCAGGAAAGCCAGCATTCACTCTGTGAGGTCCATTCAGGCACTGTAAACAGCTCTAAGCCCTGTAGATATATGGAAAACTCCCTTGGACCTCAGTTTCACTCTCCTAAATTTCATACTGCTTTGTAATTTTTGTAAATAATATTTGATTTTATGTAAAGTAGAACATATCTTTCAAAGGTTCAGAGCAGTGGAAAGTCCAAAGAAGGTACATTTCTTCACTGCTGGTGGCTCACAGCTCCTCCAAAACCAAACTCAAACACGTTGCTATCAAGTCAATTTCAAGTCATAGCCACACTATAGGACACAGTAGTATTGCTCCACAGGGTTTCCAAGGAGTGACTGGCGGATTCAAACTGCTGAACTTTCGGTTAGTAGCCAAAGAACCACTGGCTGCCGTAGGTCCTCTAACCACCTCCAAATAGAGACCTCAGTGAAGAATTTGTTGATTGCATTCCTGAGCAAATAGTGGCAGCCTCATCCTCAAAAAAATAAATGAATAAAAATAAAATGAAATAAGGCTAAAATGTGGGCCCTCTCAGAGTCCCCAACCTGAAAAGAAGGGAGCCAATGGGTAAACAAGGTCCGCAAGAACCCTGCAAAAGCATCTCTTAACACAGTTATCTGTTTTAACCTTTCACCTTTTGTCTGACTGGACCAAATGGAAAATTGTATGAGAAAACAAAAAGGTTTTAAAAGAAGTACTAAATCAGGCCCATGTACAACTGTGCCAGGTGTGGGGACTTGTGAATCCACAGCACAAATGGACACAGTATCTGAAATACCACTCTGCCAAAATGATTGCGGAGGTCTGTAAGAGCTAGTTAAAAAAAAAAAAAAAAAAGTATACATTAATGCTGACTAAATTTGGTATACCATAAAACATAAATTCGTTGTGGGAGGAGGACACTGTAAACACGCCTGGGATTTGTTCACTGCCTAGCACACAGTGAGCGCTGTTCGAGTTTATCCATTGGCCGTATATCGTACTGCGTTATAATGAATTTGTTTAGTGTCTTTACAGAGTAACTATGACCCAGTAAAACCCATTAAAAAGCAAACTCAGTGCTATCAAATTAATTCCAACTCACAGTGACTTCTACAGGACAGAATAGGACGAATCTATAGAGTTTTTAAGAAGCAACTGATGGAGTCAAACTGCCAAGCTCTTGGTTAGTAGCTAGTCTCTTCACTGGTGTGCCATATCAGGACTACAACTCAGTACAGCCAGTTTTTTATACTCTTTTACACTCTTTGGGTGTATCTAACAGAATGCAAATTCTATTCAGACAAAATAGGTACATGACTGATGTTGCTTAGCTAATAATCTGAAGAGAGTAAGTAAATACTTCGTCTGCTTTCACCACCCTCCTCCAGCCATGTCACAACTTCAACAGGTTAATAAGTTTTAACAATTTTTAGCAAATAGATTTTACTATCTTCCTTGGTAACTAATTCCAAAAAACATGGCTAAGAAATCCACCTGCATGCTAAAAATGATGTTTGCTTGATAGCGCAGAATATTCTAGTGTGTTTCCATCTCAGTTACTAAGACAGTAAAAGCAAATACGTGACCATGAGAAATTATTAAAGATTTAATACTTTTTCTGATGTTTGCCATGAAAATTCCTACAATTAATATTTGTTTGCCATAAAAAAAAAAAAGTTCTGTTTTGGTTTTGGTTTCCCTCCTCTTTCAAAATCAGTTTCAAGAAACCCTTGATAGAATCAACTCGTTAATTCTTGGCGTCTTTGACTAATAACACATTTGAAGTCACATGTTACAATTGAGTTTCAACTGAGATAATAAAATCAGATTATAAGAGAAAAGCTTTGTAAATATTTGCCTCCAAATGAATTTAAGAATAAACATATTCTGTAATTCATCCATATTTAGCAGATATTAATAAGACAAAGCACAGTTTTAAATTCACTTATTGTTTACTACAAAGGAGGAGTGAGGAAATGGGCCTGATTAGCTTGTTTATTCTTGTGTTTGGCAATATCTTATTAAAATTTGAACCTTACGATTGATATAATCAGTTCAATGTCAGCAGGAATATTTATTCTGTAAATGAAGCTTTAGTTAATAAAACGTCTCTGCTGTAACATAAAATGAACTTGGAGGTTGCAATTTTCTATCCTGGTCTGTGCCAACAGGAAAGGTCAACCACCTTCCCAGAATGATACATCAAATGATCATTTATTAACTGTAGTTTAAGAATTTTCTGATAAAAGAATCAATGAAATTTAGAGCAGAAAGAGTTCTTATTAATGATCTAGTGTATTGATCAGTCCCAGTCGCGGATTGAATTGTGTTCCCCCTAAAAACATATGTATCAATTTGACTAGGCCATGATTCCCAGTATTGTGTGACTGTTCACCATTTTGTCATCTTATACGCTTTTCTTATGTGTTGCAAATCCTATCTCTATGATGTTAATGAGAGGGAATTAGTGGCAGTTATGTTAAATAGATTAGATTGTGTCTTAAATTAATCTCTTTTGATTTAAAAAAAAAAAAAGCAGCAGCAAACAGAAAGACATGGGGACCTTGTACCACCAAGAAAGTAGTGCCAGAAGCAGAGCACATCCTTTAGACCCAGGGTCCCTGCATGGAGAAGCTCCTAGACCAAGGAAAGATTGATGACAAGGACCTTTACTCAGAGCCAACAGAGAAAAAAAACCTTCCCCTGGAGCTGACAACCTGAATTTAGACCTCTAGTCTACCAGAACATAAGAAAATAAACTTGTGTTTCTTAGAGCTATCCACTTATGGTATTTCTGTTATAGCAGCACTAGATAAAAAATGCCTGGGACTTGGCCCTCCTTACACTTAAAGCAAGATTAGACTATGCTCTGAACACTGTGTGCAGGCCAAGAATCCTTATCATTGGCCACTGAGATCCAGCAAAATGATGTCCTACATCCTTTTGTGGATTTATAATATTGTAAGGGATAGGGGAAGGAGACAAGAGAAGTTGGCTCCTAGACAGAAGACAGGGTTGAAAAAAGCTAAGAAACATGCAGACAACCTAGGAATGCCTATGTCAAATGTGCAACTGCCTCTCCATTCTTGACTTCCTTTCTGTGTGGTGACAGGGCTTGGGTTCTTGCTTCATTTCTTTTCATACTCCAGGGAACATTATCATGGAGAGAGTTGTTCACATGTCTAATTAATCCAGCTCTTCAGTAGGCTCACAGAGTTTTTGGTTGGTACAACTACTGGGCTCAACTACAGGCTGAAAAGTTAGTTTGTAATTCACCCCAGTGTGCCTCTGAAGAAAGGTCTGGTGATCTACTGCTAAATAATCAGCCATTGAAACCCCACAGAGCACAGTTCTAGGCTGACATACATGTGGTCAGCGCGGGTTGGTATCAAGCCTGCAGTAACCGATACTGCTCTGGTACATTCATAACATTCAAATCACGTGTCCTTGGGGCCTTCAGTTCCTAACCATGTTTCACACTCTATGTGGCCAAATTTATTTTGACTATCGCCCAATAGCTATGACTTCCCTCTGCCCGATGGTGTAGTGTATCCGAAATTGGTATCAGTAGGAGGACATGTGGAAAAGTGGCTTAACATTGCACTTTGGAAAGTCAGAGACTCGTTTTGAATTCCTTTCCTGCCAGGATCAGCAGTGTAACCTCAAGCAAGTTAATTTCTTTAAATCTGCGTTATCGTCTGTAAAATACAAATCGCATTACTACTAGCCTCAAGTTTTTCAGATGGATCAAATAAGACATATGTTCATATCAAAGTCCCGGAGTAGCACAAATATTAACCTGCTTTGCTGTTAACTGAAAGGTTGGAAGTTTGTGTCTACGTAGAGGCACTTTGGAAGAACAACTAGTGGCCTACCTCCAAATAATTAACTGCTGGAAACCCTGAAGAATACAGTTCTACTTTGGCACACATGGTGTCTCCATTGTCGTAACTGACTCTGTGGAAACTGGTTGATTTTTTGGTTGGTCTGCATAGTAGAGGAATCCCTAGGGGTTAAGCGCTACATATGCTAACCAGAAAGTAGGCAGCTGAAATCCACCGGGCACTCCTTGGAAACTCTACAGGAGAAATCTACTCTGTCCTACTGGGCTGCTATGAGTCAGAACTGACTCTACGGGAGTGGGTTTGGTTTTGGTTTTTATACATATCGGGAGTTGTTGATAAGTAAACTAAACTTAAATCAAACTGACTTATTTAATTGGAAGTAGAGCGGAAGGGAAATGCTTGCTATATAATGTGCAAGTCAAAGCTACCGAGTCTGCCCCACTGCTGCAGCCCTTCCGTGATTCACAATTTCAGCCCACTAAGTCCAGAAGAGAATATAATCTGGGCCAGCTAATGCCCTGAGATTCCCTCTGATGTGTCCTGCTTAGTACAGACACCTTTCCCTTATCCAATAATGAGGGAAAGAAATGCAAATTGTTGATCTATATAGATTTATGCTTGACACATGGTGAAAGCTCAATGAAAGTCACCCATCCTCATAATCATAAGATATAGTTACCTGTACGTGTCATACTCATGACACCTAGGAGGCAGTATTGCCACTGTTTTTACTGATAGACGCTCACAGAAGTTAATAAATTTGTCCCAGGATTCAGGTTCACACTGAATCCTGGGGCAAATTTTAATTCTCTCGTCATCTCCAGTCTTCATTATTTCATCATCACTAGACCCCACCACCTAGACTTATGACTTCAATTGATGTATGAGATGCAAAAAGAATAGCTCAACATGCATCCCTGTGCTAAGAATGCCAGTATTGCTGGAGAAAGTGAAATGAGTTAATACACCAAATGCTCTTAAGTGACCATGATAGAAAAATAATTCGTTGATGATTTGTTACAGGATGGAAATAAAATTTTATCCAAATGACTAAATTGTCTACAAAATATAACCTAAGCAAGTTTTACTAATTTTTATAGGTCAAATCTGCTTAATTCCAGTGTTTTCAGTACTTTGTAGACATGACCTTAACACAGTGGTTCTGAAGAAAAATTAACCTTCAAATCTACTCCCATTCAGATTTGTAAAATTGTGTCTACTTATTCTACAGAAGGAAATGTTCAGTGTTAGCTTTAGGATGCATTCAAAGCTTCCCATGACATTGGATTCAGCAGACGTATTATTTTAAGGAGCTAAAGACCATATTGTTCTGTTCATCTGGGAGGAGAGGCTCAAGTAACTTGGCTTTCCACTCTCTGCCACCTCCTCTTGACACTAAACCTTTGAAAAATACAAAAGAAAAACATTTGCTTATAGCTCCTAAAGAGGACAAGTAGAAAATCACTTTGAGAAAATAGGTAATACATTCTGAATACTCTAATCCTCAAATTAAATACTTGGTGATAATGATATTTTAAAAAATAACTAAACACTATCATAAGTTAAAAAAAAATCCAAGTGAGCTACCATAAATAAAGATTACTTTTGAGTTTAGGAGATAGATGAACTACATCAAGAAAACTCAAATAATGATCTCTTCATAATTTACTCTTATTTTATGTAGAAACTGACTAGTATCTCTCAAGTATCAGTTTTATTCTGAGTTGTGTACCAGACCACAAGAAGTTATCTGTGTTTAAATGAGACTGTAACCTTACTACACATTTTTTCTTTACACCAAAAATGTAGAAATTCCCTTCCAAATTTTGCATAACTTGCTCAAAGGGAAAAGATTTATCAGACCAAAGTTTTTGTTTTCTGTATCATACTTTTATTAACATTTTGTACTTCTAAGCTTGATGATTCCCGTTTTTCAACATTACTGCCATTTTAACTTTCTTAAATGAATGAAAAAAAAATTGTACTTGAGTAAAATAACTTTTCTGTTTGTTCATGTATCATTGTGTTGACATTTAAAATAGGAAAAAAGGAAACTGTGACCACGGAGTTGATCCTAACTCCTAGCAACCCTGCAGGACAGAGTAGAGCTTTCTCAGATAGTGTGCAAGGAGCACCTGGTAGATTTGAACTGCCAGTCCTTTGATTAACAGTCATAGTTTCAGACCACTATACCACCAGGTTTTCCACACACCAGTTATTAGGAGTCTGGATGGCACAAAAGACTAGTGAACTTCTGTTCACATAAAAGTTGGGAAGTTTTAGCCCATGCAGAGGCTCTGCAGAAGAAAAGGCCTGGCAATCTGCTTCTGTGAGGATTACAGGAAAAAAAACTCGAGGAATTAGTTCGAGTCTGAAACACGTGGAATCTCCATGAGTCCAAGGTGTACTCAAAAGCAGCTAACAACAACGACCACCAAGTATTATTTTGGCTCTCTGAATCTGTACCTGCTCACGTACAAAAGTTGTTAATACCCACAAGGTTTTCCTCTCTGACTCAATTCAACTAACTTTTTTTTAAACGTTATTTTTTAAACTGTGATTTAGATGAAGGTTTACAGAACAAGCTAGTTTCTAGTTAAACAATTAGTACAGATACTGTTTTATGACGTTGGTTAACAACTCCACAACAGGTCAACATTCTTTTTTAAAGAATGCCTGTAACCTAGGTAATTCCAGTACAGTAATTACAAAATGTTCCATTGAGGATTTTCAGTTGTATTTGTTTTTAAAATTTGTACTACTTCTTTGAAACTGTACACACGTAAGTCCTCCATTAGACATTAATATCACAGTCAGAAAATTTGGGTATCACTTTCAAGTTTGGGGTTTGACCTATTAGCGAGATTATAATCTCTATTTTCAGTATAGTTATCCCCAGCATTCACTGATTCATCAATACCAAATTGCTGTGTTGAATGGATTCTGCAAGAAGCGAGGACCCAAAATGGCATGGTTGGATAGTGCTATAAAAGGATATAATAAATCTCTCTCATACATGAAGGTTGATCAATTTTTATTGGTAAAGATCACTCAGAAGCCTCTCTGCTTCATGGGGTTTTCTCTAAATGATGTCTATACGGTGAGGGAGGGGGGAGTCAAAAACCTTTTATGCTGATTTTTTTTTACATTGATTTTTCAGAATCTAGCAACATATTTTTGGGGTAATAACAAAGTACATCATCAAAAATAATCTAACACCAAGTGTAGTAGAAACTGTTCATTACCCCCACTGGCTGCTGTTTTCTCCCCCAATAAATACCACTGTTAGGTACAAGGTTGCTTAGTGTAAACTCTAACTTTTCCAGTTTCCTTCATCACTGGGTCAAGAAGTTCTCACTAGCAAGATGTAAAAGGAAGTATCATGGGTCAGTTTCTGGGGACCTTCTTCAAGAAGCAGCGCTGTGTTACTTCTTCACCCTTTTCTCCATCTCATAGCATAGAACATGGGCCATGGTGACAAAAGCCATACCTTGGGATAGCTAGAAACAATCCAGATCCTGGGGGGCCTTATAAAGTTGATCTGTTTGATTTGTCCCAGGCTGTCTACCTCTTGATTGTTAGGAGAGCGAGAAACAACATTCCATTTTATTTGTCACTGTTTTTACTTGCAGCCAAATATAGTCCTAACTAATACATCCAATTTATGTAGATACTATGAAGTGGTGATATTATGTCATTCTTGAATGCCTTGAGAGAAAAATGGAAGCCAAGCCAGCCAAGTGCCAAAGCAGCAAGAAGCTTAACAGAGTTTTTAAAATACAGATATTTATAAGCTAGGTGTACATTTTCTTAGGCCAGCATAGCATGAAAAAAAAATTTAATTTTGTAATGGAGTTTGCATACATCTAGTTTGTCTCAGGCCCAAATATACACTCACATTTAAGCCAGGTCTGCTCAACACATTTCACCACAACCCTGGTGACAATGACTGATTCATTCTCTTTCCTTTTACATATGAGGAAGCAGAGAATGAAAGATGTTAAGTGACCACACTAAACGTGACATTATGGAAAAAGAAATAGTAGTATAAGAGACTCCTAACTCCTAATCCAGACATTCCCACTATTTGAACATAAACAGTCCCACGTGAATTACACTGGGAAGGAATATCCTGTAGGTAGGTGATCGCCTCTGCACCCCACAGCTCCCCCTGAGTCTAGAGCCCTTTCCCACCGTAGCACTCCAGCAGGTGGGTCAGTGAGAGGCGCCTCGTCCTGCAGACAGATTCAGATGGAATAGGTGAAGGCATCTCCATGCTTCACTGCCTATGCTTTTCCTCGATATGTAGGCATGTGGAGAGGCTGCTTTTCTACCTTTTGGCAGTTTCTATCAGCACTCATTTTTTATCACATAGATTGAGGGACCAGTGTATTACATTTTCAACTCTCTGTCATCTCATATCACATTAATGTGATATTGTTTTAGTCTATTAGAGTGCCATAACAAAAAGAGAGGTGTTAGAGCATGACAGCACCTGTCAGGGTGTTGCAAATTTTTATTTGAAATATTGGATTAAACCAGTTTCATGTGACATTAGTGGTGGCAACTTGTCCCTGCAAAGTAAGTTCATTTATTTGCACTATGTAAATGAGGACATCCTGTGCAGGCTATCATTAAAGAAAATGTCCCCTTAGATAGTTATGGAATTAAAAAAAAAAAAGAAAGAAAGAAAAGCTACCACTGAGAGGAGCTTAGAGACCATTAACGACCATGCTACAGCAGTTCTGTGGTGGAGGGCTTGCTGTCTCCTTATTTTTCACTCTTGAGCCAATCAGCCACCTTTTCTGGGAACTCTTGCTGAGCTTGCCTGTCCATACATGTGAACACAGATTGCATTTTGCCTATTCTCAAATACGATTTTAAAACTATCATTGTTACTCTGTAATCAAGCTACTAGTGTATTCTATTTGTTTTCTTTCCTTGGCTGAACTGTAGATTCTCTGAAACCAAAGACCTGAATCCCTTTGCCACCAAGTCAGTTCTGACGCAGAAACCATATAGGACAAAGTGGAAGTTTCTTATAAGTTTTCCGAGCCTGTAATCATTATGGAAACAGATTGCACATGTTTCTCCCATGGAGCAACTTGTTGGTTCCAACCACCAAACCTTTCAGTTAGCAGCAGAGCATTTAACCACTTAGGGTTCCGTGAAAGAAAACAGCACAATGTGCCCTCTTCCTTAACACTGTAGACTCAAGCCCCAGGCTATATGTATATCAAGAGCATAGTGTTAATTGAATGATTAGCACAATTTTTTGTTTTTAAATAGAGGAGTAGAATGGTCAACTTCAAGAGTTTCTCAATGGGGGCAAATGATGTAGTCACATTCTTTAAGGCACACATTTTGTTGTTGTCGTTTGTTTTCTTTTGTTTCTATTCTAGCAGAATAACCATCTCACTTGGGGTTTAGTACATGTGCAGACACTAAATCAAGAATTTAGATTAAGTCTTCAAATTTAAAAATGGAACTTAAATTACCAATATGAAATTTGAAGACCCTAGTTTCTAGCTATACACAAATATTAGATGACTAGACAGGAAGTATTTACTTTCTCTTATCTCAACTGTGCTCTAAAGTGATAAGAGAAGTGCTACAGCTGATAACCAAAAGGCCAGCAGTTCAAGTCCACCATACAAAATAGTGTCTGCTATTTTGTCATCTGATGTGATTTTTCTGTGTGTGGTAAATCCTACGTCTGTGATGTTAATGAGATGAGATTAGAGACAGTTAGGTTAATGAGGCAGATCTAAGTCTACAAGATCAGGTGTACCTTAAGTCTATCTGTCTTGAGATATAAAACAGAAAAGTGAACAGCAAAGCCTGTGGACCACAAACAAGAAAATAGCAGAAAGCAGAGTACATCCTTTGGACTCAAGTTCCCTGCACAGAGAAATTCTTACAGAAGGGAAGACTGCTGACAAAGATCTTTCTCTAGAGCTGCCAGAGAGAAAAAGTCTAGCCCTAGAGCTAGCACCCTAAATCTGGACTTTTAGCTTCCTAAATTGTGAGACAATAAATTCATCTTTGTTAAAGCCATCAACATGTGGTGTTCTGTTATAGTAGTGCTACATTACTCGGATAGAATTTGATGTTGGAAAATTGGGGTGCTGCTGTAACAGAAACCTAAAACGTAGAAGCAGTTTTGAAACTCTGAATAGATAGAAGCTGGAGAAATTTTTAAATACCTAATATTGACATCAAGATTGCCTTGAGAACTGTAGACATCAAATACAATTCTGGTGAGGACTCAGAAGGACATGAGGAAAGCCCTTTGCAGAGAACCAACAGCAGCAGAGAACAGGAAGCAGTGGAGAACTGGCAGCAGCAGAACAAGGAGACCAGTACAAGATGACTAGAGAGAGCTGAGTGCCTTTGCACAAAAGGCTTCCTTGTAGAGTGTCTGAGCACTTACTGCTGGAGGTAAGCTTGCTGCTCCATGTAGCAAAGGCGGTGAGTGTCTTCTGGCCGAAGGTTACTGGTGGAATAAGACGCCTCCCACTCACTTAGCAATGGAGTTGCGGAGCTTTGGGATACTTGCACCAGCAGGGCAGATGTAGGTGGAGAAGCTAAGAAATCAGGAAGCAGAAGCTGTAGAGAAAAGGAACACAGGTAGCAGAGCTGCCTCAGTCTCAAAGTGTAAGGCCATGACCTCTGAGGTCTCAAAGTGTGGAGCCACCACTCAGATTGGGAGAATGGAGTTACCTAAAGCTGAAAGAACAAAGTTGTCCTCCCAATAGCCCTGGGAGGCAGACTGAAGCTCAGGCCTGAGCAGCCTCCATTCAGAATCCAAAAACTATGACCAATACCTACAGTCTGGAGGGCAGGGAAATGTCTAAAGGGTATCAGAGAAGATGGGATTAATTTCAAGGTTTGAGAGCTAACGAAAAGTGTTTTGCTAACTAGCTTGGTGGCTGTCAGCCCTACTTTTCCTCCAATTTCTCCCGTTTGTAACATAAGTATCTACCTTGCGCCTGTTCCATCATTGTATTTTGGAATTAGATAACATGTATTCTAAATTTCACAGATAAAGAATTTTTTGGATTTTTGAGTTGGAGTTTATTAAAGACTTTTGCTATGATATGATAGGGTGAATGTATTTTACATGTGGCCAGAACGTGACTTAGTGGTGGCCAAAGAATGGAATGAATGTCATGGATTGAATTGTGTCCCCCCAAAATGTGCATCACCTTGACTGGGCCATAATTCCCAACACTGTGTGATTGTCCACTGTTTTGTCACACAGAGAAGAGAGAAACACCAGGAGCAGAATGCATCCTTTAGACCTGCGGTATCTATGCTGAAAAGCTATGAATTCATAGGAAGTTTGATGATAAGAACCTTCCTCCAGAGCTCACAGAGGAAGGAAAGTTGGCCCTAGAGCTGGCACCCTAATTCTGGACTTCTAGCCTCCTAAACTGTAAGAGAATAAATTTCTCTTTGTTGAAGCCGTCTGCTTGTGTTTCTGTTATGACACCAGGTGACTACAATAGTTATGATTACCTTCAACTCTAGAAGATAATTCCAAACCATTTCTCAGTGTGGTGCTATCAAAATATACCATCACTGGAAGTATGTATGAGTTAATACTGTTTTTTTCCTTGAAAAAATTAAAAGGATTTTTGTTTTGTTTTGTTTTTATTTTTACTTTAGCCTTTCTGGAGTTTATGTACGTGTTATATTTCATTTGACTGTGTGCATATGTGTGTGTGTGTATGTATGACAGAGGCAGAGATTTGGATGTTCCTGACTACTGATGAGATTAGGAACATTTTAATACATTTATGAGTCACTTTTGAGAGATTTTTTCCTCAAGTTTGCTACTCATTTTTTGATGGGATAGCCTTACCCTTACTGATATGTAAGAGTTCTTCGAACATCTTTTAAATAAATTTCTGGATCACATGTTGTCATGGTTTGAATTGTGTCCCCCCAAAAATGTGTGCAGCCACGTGGCTGGGATATGGTTCCCAGTATCTTGGGACTGTCCTCCATTGTGTGGTTTTGCTAACCTGTATGTTAAAGGATTAGGGTGGGGCTGTGAATTCCTGCTATGGGGGAAGTTTCCCTGGAGTATGGCTTGCCCCACCCTTAATGCTTTTAGCTTGCAAGGAATAAAAGGAAAAAGAACCAAGGACAATTTGAGAACCTCGCTACCATCAAGCAAGCAGCACCGGGAGCAGAACGCGTCGTTCAGACCAGAGGTTCTTGCGTTAGGACGCTCCCTGGACAATGACTGATGCAATACCAGACTTTCCTCCAGAGCCGTCAAGGGGAAAGTCTTTCCCTGGAGCGGATACCCTGAATATGGACTCGCAACCTACCGGACTGTGTAAGAATAAATCTTTCTTTGTTAAAGCCATCCACTCTGTGGTATTTCTGTTAGAGCAGCCCTAGCTGACTAAAATACATGTCTTCAGAAATATATGCTCCAGTTCTGTGATATTTACTTTCTTACATTTATGGTGTATTTTGAGGAACACAATTTCTTAAATTTAATATTCTATATGTATACTGTATTTTACAAAAATAGTGCTCATAGTACACACCGTCTGTGTTTGTTTGCCAACTTGTTTTCTCTCTCCACAAGGTATTTTTGTAAGTGTACTATGGTCATTTTTTTACAGCAAAATATTTTTAAAAATGACATCACAGTGCTTACAAAAATATCACATGGGAGGAGAGGGCATCTGCAAACAAACATAGAAGGTGCCCACTGTTTGTGTCAAAACAATAGTTGTCTCTCTTTGTGGTAACAATGCATTGTTTTAAGGTGAATATTTTTTTTAAAGTCTTAATGTCCAATAAGTTCTATCATCTTGTGGTTTTATGTGTAAGAATGCCTTGGCCATTCTTATGCCTTTACAATTATAAAATAAAATAATAATGTTCCACAAAAATAACAGTTGAATTTTAATTGCAATTGTATTGAATCTCTACACCAATTTGGAAACAGTAGACATATTTAAAATTTGGGGTTTTGTAATTTACAAACACATGATACCCCTTCATTCATCCAAGTCTTCTTAAATTTCTCTCAATAAGATTTTCTAGATTTCTTTGTAAAGTTTTGGATACCTTTTGTTAGATGTATTTTATATATTATTATGTAATTTAAATGGCAGTTTTTAATATTAATTTTTTAGTGATTTTGTTGGTAAGTGAAAACACTAGTTATAAATATTTTTATCTATTGTGTGATATATACTTTGTATACTTCTTTTATCTACATATGGTGTTCAGCTCTCTTGCTGAATTTTCTTCTTAATTATCTTATGTTCCCTATAGATTCTTTTACAGTTTCTACACAAATAATCATATTATATGATATTTTTATTTATTTCCAATTGTTATATCTTTTATTTTTCTTTCCCTGTCATGCTATTTTTGTACATTAAGTACAATACTGGACAGAAATGCTGACAGAAAAATCCTTGTTTTGTTTCTTATCTTATAAGGAAGCCTTTACATTTCACTGTTACATGTGGTGTTTGCTGTAGGCTTTTTATGGATCCCTTTCAAGTTAAGAAAGTTACTCTAGTCCCAGTTTGCTGAATGTTTGGGAGGGATGGGTGGGATGATGAATGCGTATTTTAAAAGGTTAGCATCTGCGCAAACAATGCTATGATTTTTCTCCTCAGAATCAACCTAATGGCAATGTGTTTTTGTTTTTTCTTTATCATAATGGATTACTTTTTAATATATTGAAGCATTAGATTTAATATTATTTTGTTTAGAAGTTTACATCTATATTCATCAATAAGAATGACATATAATTTTCCTTTCTGGTGGTGTCCTTGATATCAAAGCCACACTAGCATCTCAAAACTATTTGTCGAGTATTCACCCTTTTGTCTCTAATCTCTGTATAAGTTGTAAACAAATGATAATATTTATTGTTTAAATGCTTGGTACAACCAGTCGGTAAGCTACTGGGACCTGGAGATTTATTTGTGGGCAACCATTGTTGTGGAACATGTTCCACCTCGTAGTGATCCCACAGAACAGAGTAGAAATCCCCTTTGGGTTTCCAAGGTCGTAAGTCTTTATGGAAGCAGACTGCCACATCTGGCTTCCTCTGAGCAGCTGCTGGATTCCTACTGTCTCTCAGTTACAACTGAGCACTGTGACTTGGTCACCACTAGGGCTCCTTAATGTGTCAACACTCTCCACATTCCTACCCTGGGTTCCATTTCCTTTTGTCTGGATTTTCTACGTCTTCCTGTTTTATCATCTTTGATGAAAATATTGGGCAAATGTTGTCCTTTTTATCTCGTGACTGATGGCTCTAAGACACAAGTTGCTCTCAGGTATGATTGTTTGTGTGCTTGTCTCCTGTTTATCTGGAAAAGTGAGTCACCGAGAATGGTTTCAGTTTCAGGTCTGAAGGATACGCTAGGGCCTTAGTCTCAGGGGTTCTTCCATTCTCTGTCAACCCAGCAACTCTAATCTTTTTCTGTGAATTTTAATTTTTTTCCACATTCTGTTTTACTATTGTGGCAGTATGCGTACTTCTATTGCAGCAGTAAAATATTTCTATTTTACTGTTGTCTGTGTTACATAATTTCTGTAGTTCTGCTTTAGTCTTGCTTTCCTCTCAGTGTCTTCCTTTGCCTCGATTATCTTGTGCTGACTTCCCCAACATGGGGTATTGTCCTTCCTATCACCCACATTAACTTATCCGGTTAGTAATGTTCCCTCTTTCCCTATTTCATTCCTGGTAACGATCAACATTTTTTTTCCCTTCATGTAAACCTTTTTTTGTGTTTTTATAATGGTGGTCTTATGCAGTACTTGTCCTTCTGTGATTGACTTATGTCACTCAGAATAATGTCCTCCAGATTCACCCATGGTGTGAGGTGTTCTGGGAATTCCTTGTTTATTGTTGTTTGGTATTCCACTGAGTGCGTGTACCACAGTTTGTTTATCCATTTATCGGTTAATGGGCATTTACGTTGTTGCCATCTTTTTGCTATTGTGAATAAGGCTACAATAAATATGGGTGAGCATATGTCTATTCATGACATGGCTCTTCTTTCTTTAGAATATATGCTGAGGAGTGGGATTGCCAGATCATACAGTACTTCTAATTCCAGCTTTGTAAGGAAGCACCATACCGTCTTCCATAGTGGTTATATCGTTCTGCATTCCTACCAGCAGTGAGTAAGAGTTCAGTTCTCTGCACTACCTGATCAACACTTGTCATTTTGAATTTTTTTTATTAGTGTCCTTACTGTCAGAGTGAAATGGTATCTCATAATAGGCTTTACTTGCATTTCTGTAGTTGCTAACGATCAAGAGCATTTCCTCATGTGTTTCCTGTCCACCTCAATGTCTACTTTGGTGAAATGTCTATTCATGTCTTTGTGCATTTTTAAATTAGATCTTTTTTTGTTATTGTTGAGGTGTTGAAATTTCCTATGAATTTTAGAGATTAGACCTTTATTAGATTTGTTATAGCCAAAATTCTTTCCCAATTTGTAGGTTTTCTTTTTATGTTTTCAGAGAAGTCTTTTGATGAATATAAATGTTTAACTTTTAGAGCCAACTTTTAGAAGGTCCCATTTATCTAGTTCATATTGTGCTATTTATGCATTTTTAGTTATGTTTGGAGTTTTATTTATGCCATATGTTAGGGCCTCTGATGTCTCCATTTTTTTTTTTAATTTTTATTTAACATGACTGAGTGAAAATGTACATTCACGTATAAATTTACATGCCCACCTATGTGCAGCTTCCACTGTTCTCCCTGTCCAGTGACTGCACACTATTACTGTCTGCTCCATACAGGTCTCATCCTCCCAACAGCCTCCTTTCCCCTCTTCTCCATCCATTCCCCTTCCTCCAGCCAGAGGTCAGCAGGATGATATCCTATAAATGTATAGAACCATAAAGTGCTTCCAATATATGATCAGTCTGCATTGCCAAGTCCAATCCATTCCTGTCCAAAGAGTGGACCTTTGATATAATTTATGGGAAAGGGCAGCATCAGGGCCAGGGGCCATGCTCTCAGAGGAACCCCAAAACCACTGGACCATTAATTGAGGTCTTTTAGTGGACATCTCAGGATGCACCCCTTTTTATTCTTGTGTTGCCAGTGAGACTCCTCTCTGTGAGCTCCATCGTGGCTATTGCTGGTGGTGGCTGGGCACCATCCGGTTCTTCTGGTCCCAAGTCGATGTAGGCACCCACTCTTGTGGGTCTCTCTGTCTTCTCGGTTGTCTTTACCGCATGTCATTTTGGCCCTCAGTGAGCATCCGTTCCTGCTGAGTTGGGACCATTGGCTGTGTCCTCGGACGGCAGCTTGGCAGCTTTTAAGACCCCAGACGCCACTCACCAATGTGGGATATGCAGAATTCTCTTAGCAAAATGCTAGTTGTGCCAATTGGCCTGGAATTCGCCTAAGAACATGGCTCCCTGCGCCCCTGCCCCAGCTACTCTGTCTTTGTATTGAGTTAAGACGGAAGGAGTACTGAAGTTACGCTGAAGTCCACTTAATGTTGTCCTTCTTTCTAATGTGTGCTATCACCGCTTTCTCCCAACTAGATTTCTAGTAACTATCTAAGCTAAACCCTTCCCCCCTCACCCTCCTTCCCTCCCCTCCCTTGCAGCTGTCATAGAGTCTTCTCTTCTATACACAAGTCTGTTTTTGAGATCTTATCGTAGAGGTCTCATACAGTATTTGTCCTTTTGTCGCTGACTACTCTCACTGAACATAATGTCTTCCGGTTGAAACCAGGTTAGGACATGTTTCCCGGAATCATCGTTATTCTTTATCATTGCATAGTACTCCATTGAGTATATGTACCATAGTTCACCTATCCATTCTTCTATTGTTGGGCATCTAGGTTGATTCCATCTTTTTGCTACTGTGAACTGTGCTGTGATAAACATTCTGGTGCATGTGTCCATTGGTGTGAAAGGCCTTGATTCCGTAGGATATATTCCAAGTAGTGGAATTACTGGGTCAAATGGTATATCGATATCCATTTTTTTAAGGAAGCGCCAGATTGCCTTCCAAAGAGGCTGGACCGTTTTGCAACCCCACCAACAGTGTAGGAGGGTTCCACTTTCTCCACAGCCTCTCCAGCATTTGTTGTTTTGTGTTTTCTGGATCATGGCTAATCTGGTTGGGGTGAGATGGTATCTCATTGTTGTCTTGATTTGAATTTCTTTAATAACTAAAGATTGTGAACATGTCCGCATGTGTTTTTTGGCTGCCTGGATCTCCTCTTGAGTGAAGTGTCTGTCCATCTCCTTTACCCATTGCTTAATTGGATGGTTTATCTTCTTCTTATTGATATTTTGTAGTATCTTATAGATTATGGAGATCAGTCGTCGGTGTGACATAGAGTTGCCAAATATGTTTTCCCATTCTGTGGGTGTTCTTTTAATTCTATTAATAAAGCCTTTGGATGAGCAAAAGTGTTTGATTCTTAATAGTTCCCATTTATGTGTTTTCTCTTCTGTTGATTGTGGTTTCTTTGACAGATTTTGGAGTCTGTCCTCATTGTGTATTAAAACTTCCATTGTTGTTCCTACCTTTTCTTGGATGAGCTTTATCGTTTTAGGTTTGCTATTTAGGTCTCTTATCCAGTTGGAGCTGGGTTTTGTATAAGGTGTAAGATATGGATCTTGATTCAGTTTATTGCAGATAGATAACCAATTTTGCCAGCACCATTTGTTGAAGATGCTGTTTTTAGCCGTTTAATGTCTTAAGGCCTTTGTCGAATATCAACTGATCATAGGCAGATGGTGTCATGTCTGGGGTCTCAGTTCTGTTCCATTGATCAATCTGTCTGTTCTTGTACCAATACCAGGCTGTTTTGACCACTGTGGCAGTGTAGTATGTTCTAAGGTCAGGTAATGAGAGGCCTCCCAATGTGTTCTTCTTCTTTAGTAGTACCTTACTTATCTGGGGCTTCTTCCCTTTCCACACAAAACTGGTGATTTGTTTCTCCATCTCATTAAAAAATGATGCTGGAACTTGTATTGGGATTCCATTATATAAATAAATTGCTTTGGGTAAAATAGACATTTTGACAATGTTAAGTCTTCCTATCCATGAGCAGGGTAGGTTTTTCCATTTATCTAAGTCTCTCCTAGTTTCTTGTAGTAAGGGCTTGTAGTTCTCTTTGTAAAGGTCTGTTGTTTCTCTGGTTAGATTAATTCCTAGGTACTTTATCTTCTTAGGGGCTATCGTAAATGGTATTGATTTGATAATTTCCTTCTTAACAGTCTTATTGTTGGTATAAAGGAATCCTACTGATTTATTCATGTTTATCTTGTATCCTGAGACCTTGCTGAACTCTTCTATTAGTTTGAGTAGCTTACTTATAGATTCCTTGGGGTTCTCTGCATATACAATCATATCATCTGCGAACAGGGAGATTTTAACTTCCTCTTTGCTGATACAGATGCCCTTTATTTCTTGGTCTTGTCTAATTGCTCTGGCTAGAACTTCTCGCACAATGTTAAATAGGAGAGGTGACAGTGGGCATCCTTGTCTAGTTCCTGATCTCAAGGGAAAGTCTTTCAGTCTCTCTCCATTCAGGATGATGTGGGCAATTGGCTTTGTATAAATGGCCCTTACTGTGTTGAGGAATTTGCCGTCTATGCCCATTTTGCCAATAGTTTTTAGCATGAATGGGTGCTGGACTTTATCAAATGCCTTTTCTGCATCAATGGACAAAATCAGGTGATCCTTGTGTTTGTGTTATTTATGTGGTTAATCACATTAATTGTTTTTCTGATGTTGAACCAGCCTTGCATCCCTGGTATGAATCCCACTTGGTCATGATAGATTATTTTCTTGATATGTTGTTGTATTCTGTTGGCAAGAATTTTGTTGAAGATTTTTGCATCTAAGTTCATGAGTGATATCGGTCTGTAGTTCTCTGTCTTTGTTGGATCTTCCCCTGGCTTAGATATCAGGATTATGCTGGCTTCATAGAATGAATTTGGGAGTACTCCATTCCTTTCTATACTGTGAAATAGTCTAAGTAGTATTGGGGATAACTCTTCTTTAAATGCTTGGTAGAATTCTGCAGTGAAGCCATCTGGGCCTGGACTTTTTTAGGTTGGTAGTGTTTTGATGACCTTTTCAATCTCTTCCTTGTGATTGGTTTATTAAGTTGTTCTGCTTCACGTTGTGATAATTTGGGTAGGTGGTATGAGTCAAGGAATTTGTGCATTTCCCCTAGGTTTTCAAATTTCTTAGAGTACAGTCTTTCATAGTATTCTGTTATGATATTTTTGATTTCTGTTGCATCTGTGGTGACAACCCCCTCTCATTTCTAATTTGGGTTATTTGTTTCCTTTCTTCCTTTTCTTTAGTAAGTTTGGCCAGTGGTTTATCAATTTTGTTGATCTTTTCAAAAAACCAGCTTTTGGTCTTTTGAATTTTTTCAATTGTTTTTCTATTCTGTAATTCATTTAGCTCTGCTCTAATCTTTATGATATCATTTCTTCTGGTGCCCGAGGGATACCTCTATTGTTCTCTTTCTACTTGTTCAAGCTGTAGAGTTAGTTCCTTGATTTGGTTTCTTTCTTCCTTCCAGATGTGTGCATTTATAGAGATAAACAGACCTCTGAGCACTGTTTTAGCTGTATCCCATAGGTTCTGGTAGGAAGTGTTTTCGTTCTTATTGGAATCCATGAATTTCTTTAATTCATCCTTGATTTCCTCTATAACTCATGTTTTTTTGAGCAAGATTTGTTCAGTTTCCAAGAGTTCCACTTTCTATCTATGTTTTTTCTGCTATTGATTTCAACTTTGATGGCTTTATGATCTGAGAAGATGCTTTGTGGTAATTCAATGGTATGGATTTCGTTGAGCATTGCATTATGGCCTATCACGTGGTCAGTTCTAGAGAATGTTCCATGTGCACTGCAGAAGAAGGTGTAGTTGTCTGCTGATGAGTGGAAAGTTCTGTATATATCAATGAAATTTAGTTGGTTAATTGTCTCAATGAGGTCTTCTGTATCTTTACTGAGCTTTTTTCTAGATGATCTGTCTAGTGATGAGAGTGGAGTGTTAAAATCTCCCACTATTATTGTGGAGTCATCTAACTCTCTTTTGAGCGTAGTCAGTGTTTCTTCGACATATTTAGGTGCTCTGACATTAGGTGCATAAATATTTAATATAGTTAAGTCTTGCTTGTGTCCTGAATCTTTCAGCAATAAATAGTGTCCATCTTTGACCACGATGGTGGATTTGACATTAAAATTGATTTTGTCTGAGATTAGAATTGCCACCCCTGCTCTTCTTTGTTCATTGTTAGCTTGATATATATTCTTCCATCCTTTAATTTTCAGTTTGTTCCTGTCTTTAGGTCTCAAGTGAGTTTCTTGTAGACAACATATGGATGGGTCGTGTCTTTTGATCCAAGATGACACTCGGTGTCACTTTACTGGAGCATTCAGTCCATTCACCTTCAATGTAATTATTGATAGGTATGTGTTCAGTGCTGCCATTGTGACATGTTTATTTTTATGTTGATGTTTTCTCTGTTGTTCTTATTAGTCTGTTCTGGGACACTGTTTTTTGTGAGTTGATTTTTCACCTTTTTTAACCTGGTTTTATAGTTGTTGAGACTCGTGTGTTAGATTTCTTGAAATAGTATGATACATCTTTGTTGTGCTTTACAGCTGCCCCTATGAACCCCCTTAATAAACTATTTCTAAACCCAATTTTAATTACTACCAGTCTTGTCATCTTCCTCTCCATCTGGAAGGACTATAACAACTGTAGTACATCCCTCTTTTTATTATGATGACACCATAGTTTTCATGATGATCACTGGATTGCTTCTTTCCACATCAAAGCTGTGATTTACTTTGGAGCCTTCCCCAAATAAGTAGAGTATTGAGTAGTGTGTCATTCTAATATATAAAGTTAGTCTTTTTGTTCTTCTAAGCCAAAGCCAAGACGTTCTGTCAGTATTTCTTGTAGTTTGGGTTTGGTTTTTACAAAGTCTCTGAGTTTCTGTTTATCTGGGAATGACTTAATTTTATTTTTGTATTTGAAAGATAGTTTTGCAGGATATATAATTCTTGGTTGGAAGTTCTTCTCCTTCAAGACTTTGAATGTGTCATGCCACGTTTCCATGCCAGCATGGTTTCTGCTGAGAAATCTAACGAGAGACTACAGGGTTTCCCTCTGAATGTTAGCTTTGCCTTGAGTCTTGCTGTCTTTAAGAGTTGCTGCTTTTGTTTGATTTTGTTAAGCTTGATTATAACATGTCGTGGAGTCTTTCTTTTGAGATCTACATTGGGTGGCATACGATATGGATCTGAGATGTCTATATTGTCTTCCTTCATGATTTCTGGGAAGTTTTCTTTCAGCAGCTCAGCAACAACATTCTCTGTGTTCTCAGATGTCTCACCCTGTTCAGGGACTCCAATTAATCGAAGGTTGTTCCTCTTAATAGAGTCCCACATGCTTCTTAATGTTTCTTCATTTTTCTTATTTCTTTTTTCTGATTTCTGCTCATAGACGCTGGCATCAGTAGCTCTGTCTTCCAAGACAGAAACTCTTTTCTTCATTTGTTCCATTCTGTTTTCTTGGCTTTGCATGGAAGTTTCTATGTCTTTGATTTTCTTCTTGATCTGTTGGATTTCAGAGTACTGGTGTTCCATCAGATCAAACAACTTGCTTAATTTTTCATTTTGTTCTGCTGCATTTTGTATAAGGTCTAGAAGGGCCCTGTATATAATCAATTTGTATTCACTTCCTGATGCTTTCATAAAAGTTTCTTCATCTGGAAAACTCCTTGGTTGCTTTGTTTGGGAGCCTTCTGAAGCCATGAGTGATTGCTTGTATGCCACAATTGTCTGTTGCTTTTTGGGTCCCATGTGAGTATATAGAGGCTGGAAGAGGTACTGTGAGGATGGATTGCAAATGTTTCTCTAGGCTGTCTTCAAATGTAAAGCAAAATGTATCTGACCAGTTCACAAGTCAGTTAGGTTTTCAGGTGTAGCGGTCCCTCTTCTCATCTGACAAAGTAAGCGCCACTATATCCAACCCCAGATAATAACAAACTAGTTGAGAATACAGCAATGCTACTGCCCTGGTGGCCTCTGCTGACAGGGCCTAGCCTTAGCCGACACTGCTTCGAGTACTGGTTTTGTGATAGAAAAGTGCTCTCCTGTGGGCAGGCTCTGGCTCCCAAGCTAAGAATTAGGTCCAGCTGCGGCCACCGTATCCAAGATGGCGTCCTCCACACAGGCAGCAGACAGAGGGGCTAAAGGTGCCGAGAGGTAGTGATTCCTCTGCTTCTGTTGCAGGGCCCCCAACGTAAACAGCACTGTGCAAAATCACTACTTTTCTGTCGGAGAAGCGCTGTCCCGTTTGCAGGCGCTGGCTCCCAGGCTAAGAACGAGATCCCCCTAAAATCTCAGTACCAACATGGCGTCCCGCACACTGACCGCGAAGCTCCGCACAAACCCCGCTGAGGCAGCTACAAAATGAAAGGTTCAAAGTGGCTAGATAACAGAGTCCCGAGCCTGGCTCTCAGAATATGGGAATTTCGCCTGCCTATCCCCCCAGCAGCGCGTCTGAGTCCAGCCACCAGGCAAGACCCAGCTCCGCCCGCCAGCTGAGACCGAGGAAAAAAAAAGTCAAAATGGTGCGTTTACCTTCCGTCCGTGAGAGCCGGGGCTAGCCAGGAGCGGGAGTCAGGGAAAGAGAGGAGGTTTTTCGCTGAGTGGTATGAAGTCCCAATTAACAGCTCTGTGCCGTGTCCTTAGGCTGATTAGGTGACCAGAAGGCTCTGTTTGATTGTCAGTTCTGGTCTTGGTTTCCAGAGGGATATAAGGAGACGTGTGCTTAGTCTGCCATCTTGACTCTGCCCCTTCCATTTTTTTTTTTTTCATCCATAATCTTCATTGTTTTAGACTTTATGTTTAGGTCTTTATCTATTTCCACTAGTTTTTGTGTACAGTTTAAAGTATGCAACATATTTAACTTTTCTAAACAGAGGCATTCAGTTTTGCCAGCACCATTTGTTAAAGGGACTATTTTTTTCCCCATTTAATACACTTGGGCTTTTGTCAAAGATCAGCTGTCCGTAACTTGGTAGATTTACCTCTGGGTTCTAAATTCTGTTTCTTTGGGGTTTGTGTCTGTCTTTGTACTAGTGATGGTGGACATGGGAAAAATTATACATGTCCCCTTCGACAGCACTTGGCTTGGCTCCATGTTGTACTAATCTTATATTTTTATCTTTATCCTGTTTATTCTTTGAGCTTCAGCAAAAAGTTTAAAATGAATCAGCATTCCTCCTAGGAATGTGTAAAAGCACTAATAGCATCCTTTATCTTGACTAAGCTTGACACAAAGGATGAAACCCTCATCCCAGTCCCCTCTTATCTCCTTGCTTGTAGTTAGTTTTCAGGTTGACTGTTCAAAACCATGACAATGAGAGATGTGGGTGTTCACCAAATGACTCCACCCCATAATGAGTCCTGTCCAGAAACTAAGAAACTTTTGTCAAGGAGCTAATATGCCAGACACATATCACCAGGCCATAGCCAGAACAAATTTGGGAGACAGAGTCTGATCTTTTTTTTTTTAATATGCACATGATTTCCCAATAATTTAATGAATATGTATAACTCACCTCTTCGTGCATGGTATATAAAACTCCTCACAGCTCTTTGTTCAGGAAGACAGGTGACAGGTTTCAGAGGAGCCTATCCCCTTGCCTTCCATGTAAAGCTCTTGCTACCCACCTCACCCCAGTCTCGAGAAACTGGCTGTTGCAGCAGGCATTGTACTAACACTAGTACCAGGCTATCTTTACTATGGCTGTGTAGTAGACTCTAAGATGAGGCAGTATGAGGCCTCCTATTTTGTTCTTCTTCAATAATGTTTTCCTTATCTGGGGTTTCTTTCCCTTCTATATAAAGTTGGTGGTTAATTTTTCCATCTAGTTGAAGAACGCTATTGGAATTTGAACTGAGATTGCTTAGTATCTACAGACCATCTTGGGTAGTACTGACATTTTTACAATGTTAAATCTTCCTCTCCATGAGCATGGTATGATTTTCAATTTATGTAGGTCTTTTTCAGTTTCTTGTAGTTTTCATCATACAAGTGTTTTATTTTACATCTTGGTTAGATCTGTACCTAAATATTTTTATCTTTTGGTAGGCCATCATGAATGGCATTGTTTTCCTTATTTCGTTTTCAAAGCTCGCTTTGTGTAGAGGAATTCAACTGGTTTTGGCATCAACTGAGAAGACACTGTCTTTTGTTTTATTTATGCAGTGAATTGCACTGATTTATTTTCTAATGTTGAATCATCCTTGCATATCTGGTATGAATCCCCCTTGGTCTGTGGGAAGGTTTATAATTATTATTCAATTTCTTTAAAAGTGATAGGGCTGTTACAGTCTCATAGTTCTGCTTTAATCAGTGTGATAACTTGTACTTCCCCACGAACTTGAGCATTTCATTAAAATTTATCAAGTGAACTTGTTTATGCTGTTATGACATGTTTAATGCCTGTAATATTTTTACTAAGATTTCCTCTTGCATTTCTAGCATTGTTAAATTTGTGTCTTTTCCATTTTTTTCCTACATCTGCTTCAACAGGTGTCATTAACATTACTAGTTATTTTTAATTGATTATTTTTGATTATTTACAGTACTGATTATCCTGTTTTATTTATTTTCTAGTTTTGCATTTTCAGCTCTTATTTATTTTATTTCTTTTTGTTCTCCACTTTACTGAGGTTGTACTGGTTGTGTTTCAAATTGCTGTCTTCAGTGTTTAGTTCTTGGAATTTCAAACTCTTCCTAGCATAGACACTACTATAAATTTCTGTCTAAGTAAGGCTTTATTTCTATTCCACAGGTTTTTACATATAGTAGTCTCATTATTTATTTTCAAATTTAAATGATTCCTTCCCTTTGATGTATGGGTTATTCAGAACTGTGATTTTTTTTATAAACTTGCAAATGTATGGGCACTTTTTGTTATTTTTTGCAGTTGCTTTTTGGATTAATTGCATTGCGGTAAAAAAATTATACTGCATGATTCAATCCCATGAAATCTCTGAGGCTGGCTGTGAAAGATTCCATTATTGTTCAAAACATTTATTCTACCTTTCTCTGATACTTCTCTCTGCAGTATACTTCCTGTACTCTGATGAGGAGCCTTGGTGGTACATTGGTTAAATGCTGACCTGCTAACTCAAAGTTTAGTGGTTCAAACCCACCAACCACTACACAGAAGGAAGATGTAGTAGTCTGCTTCTGTAAAGATTACAAACCAAACCAGTTGCCATCAAATCTATTCAGACTCATAATGACTCTGTAGAACAGAGTAGCACTTCCCCATAGAGTTTCTAAGGAGTACCTGGTGGATTCGAACTGCCAACCTTTAGGTTAGCAGCTATAGTTCTGGATCACTACACCACTAGAGTTTCCAAGCTTTGAAACTCTATGGGGATGCTCTGCTCTGCCCTATAGGGTTGATATGTGTCAGAATCACCTCTGTGGTACCCAACAACCACACCATTAATGTTAGTCTTAGGCATATAACTGACTTGTCCAAACAAATCTGAGTTGATTTACCTCTGAGGCCTTCGTTCCCTCTGTGAAAAGACTGTCAGTGTCCCACACAGTCAGATATACTAGGCTGACTCATGGAATGAAGAAGACACTGAGAAGCATCTAAGGTAATCTCAGTGATGCTGGAGTTATCTGTGACAACAGCATAATCTAGTGTGGTCCACTGACTCTAAGATAGCTCTCCGTGATCTCTACCTCTTGGCTGTCTTCACTGTATTGAATCCCTCTCCTTGAAGAATTTAATGATTTGGGTTTTGTAAATTGAATGCAGAAAAGGTAAGAGAACGTCTGGTAACAGAAAGACTGTAGCTTCTATTTTGGTCACTGTTTCTCATTCTCTGTGTTTTCTCTCTTCTTCTTTCTCTGTGATTTTTCATGTATTTTTTTTTCCACCTACCAGCAGCGTCTTTATCATGAGGAAACTCAGGTAGCCTATATAGAGATCTATGTGCTGAGGAACTAAGGCCAACCAGCTGGTAGATTGTGAGCTGGAAGTGATTCTTCAACCCCAGATGAGCCCTGAGGGGATTGCAGCCAGAAAAATAAAATAAAATAAAATACCTTGCTTGCAGTTCATGATAGTTTATGAAGAAAAATCAGCCTACTTAGTCAATTCTGGATTTCTAAACCACAGAAACTAAGGTTCATTTCATAAAAAGGAAGGATAGCTTAGAGAATCAAACCCAAAAAGGATTTGTTCTAGGCCTTGAGATCTAATCACAAAGCTTCCAATATTTTGCCAGCTAGAATTCAAAATTGCTTTGCACCAGTGACTTCTTTATGGAATCACTTGCCTCATTTTTGAACAAAAATGCCTACAGCAATTATACAGTGCCCACAACACCACTGTATATTGAGTATGTTGAGGGTCAGATAACTCGTCTGCTTGTTCCCACAGTTCTCAAAGAGAAGAAATTATACTTGAGGAGCTGTATGTGGGGAATCGTACCTGGTGTACATCATCCCCACTGACCTGATTCAAACTATAGTGTTCTTATCTTTGAACTGAATTTATAATAGGATGAGATTTTGGGGGCCCTTGATCAGATATGGGTATATTTTGTATGTGACAGAGATGGGAATCAGTGAGGAACTGAGAAAATGTTGTGTTAGGTAGTGTGTAATGTGCCCCCTCCACATCATCTACATCCTGGTAATCTCACCCTTGTGTAATCCCTACCTCTTAAGTGCAATTTAGACTTCATGACTTACTTCTAGTGCACAGATTGTGGGAAAAATGATGGATATATCACCCTAAAATTGGATATCAGTAGGACTGTAGCTTCTATCTTGGATTCCCTCTCTTACCGTTCTGTACACTGACTAGTTGCTAGTTCTAAGGAAAGAACAAGCTGCTGTGTTATGAGCTATCCAGTGGATAGGCTCATATGACGAGGAATGTATGTCTCTGATCAACAGTCAAAGAGGCTCTGAGATCTACCGGGGAAGATCATCCTCTCCCCATCAAGCTTTGAGGAGACTATAGCCCTGGCCCTACCTTAATGGCAGCCTCTTGAGAGACCCTGAGCCAGCAGCACCCAGTTAAGCCATACTGAGCTTCTTGATTTACATAAACTGTGAGATAATAAATATTTGTGATTTGAAGGTGCTAAACTTTGGGGTAAACTGTTACAGAGCACTATTTAACTAATACACCTATCCTAACCTAAGCTTACTGATAATCTCACCTTATGGCCTGTGATATGGTAATTTTTACCCCTGTTACATATGCGCTTTAGAAAGCATACCCGTTATACATTTATTGAGTTGATTTGGCTTTGTACAAAACTGTTCGCTCCTATGTCTTCAAATTTTGCTGTTGTCCCATTTCCTCTTTCTTTTCCTTTGGAGCTCTAATTAAACATATTCCAATTTTTGCCTTTCTGCATTTCAACCTAGATGAATTCTTGTTCATGGTCACCAAATATACGGCTTCGTTTTTAGCTGTGTCTAATCTGTTCTTAAACACATCCACTGAGTTTTAAACTTCAGTTATTATAATTTTTGATTCCAGAATTCCCATTTGTCACTAAAAATTCTAATACCAACAGCTCCTGGGTAGCTTATTTTTTCTGTTGTTATATTCAAGCTATCGTATATAATTATGTATCAAATAGAAAAAAAACAAAAAAAAAACTAATCATTTTTACTTTGTTCTCAGCACTATGTTTGCAAAGTTGCATTTAGAAGTAAGTTAGTCTTCATAGAGATTTGTTTCTCCTGAGTATCTGGCCAAGCCAAGCTAAGTGCCCTCGAGTCGGATCCAACTCATGGCGACCTGAATATCTGGGGTCACTGAAAAAAAAAATCTTGTGGTTGAGTTTATTCTGACACCTTGTGATCCTCTGTGTGTCTGAGTAGCACTGTGTTCCATCAAGTTTTCAATGGCTGATGTTTTGGTAGATCACCAGACATTTCTTTCAAGGTACCTCTGGGTGGACTTGAATCTCCAACCTTTTGGTTAGCAGCCGACAATGTTAACAGTCTCCACCACTCAAGGACCCCCTGCAGACACTAGCACTCTGGGATTTAATCCAATGCCAGTGACTGACACATAATCCTTACAAGGGAATGTCTTCTCACACCTAGCCCTTCAGGGTCCTAACACAAAGCCAAGGTGTTCTTCCAGAGCATATTCTCTTATTGTAGGTCCTTGATACCAGCCCTTGTTGTTTTATACCAAGAGGCTATCAAAAACAATGCTTAGCTTCTCTTCCTTTAAGCCTCTCTCTTATAAATCAGCATTCGTCCTCTGGAGAAAAGACAATCAATAGTCATTGTCAATGTTTGGTCTTCTCTTGCTTCCGTAATTCAGGCCCATGAGTTACTCACTATCATTTTAGCAATCTGATGCCTCCAGGAAAATCTTATTTTCTAAAATTTTCCAACATTTCCAGTTGTTTTCAGTGGGAGGATTTTTACAAATTACCTAGACTGTCATTTTCCAAAACTGAAGGTATAATCCTATTATTCATTGGCAACATAGTAATTATAATTAGTAAGGCAGTCACCTTACTACTTTGTTGCTATAATCAAGTGAGATTAGCTTACATGCACGAATTCTGTAAGTTGTAACATCCCACAAAATAACCTGATATTATTATCAATAATTACAGGTATGATATAAAGTATATTAACATCTGTAAGAGTACATTACTGTGTCCCTATCACAGAGTAAGCTCTCAGTGGATGCTTGTCAAAATTGCAGGCATAAAAGATGATCTTTATACTATAAACAGATATAAAATTATAAGACTTGAGACTGTACAAGTGTTCTAGATTAAGACAATGAGACAAAAAAAAAAGCCTACCTATCATATCAAGGCCTTCAGTTATAGGAAGTAAAAAAAAACCTCTGATTTAGTCAGAAAAAAGAGCATCTTATGGGGAAGATTATGGGAGATTCATCAAATTTGAAGGAGCCATGGAAAACCAGTCTTTAGGAGCTGGAAACATAGGACACAGAACAAAGTGAAATAGCAGCAGGGACACCAAACTATCTCTCTAGATGACATATATTCATTGAACTAGCTCCAGTCATTTCATATTCACCTGTGACTTACCTCGAGACTCAAAGTCCTAGAATAGAGAACATTTGATTACCTTAGCTCTATCTGCACGGTAGAGAGAGCTAGCTGGAAAATCACAATTCTGACACCATGTCTGTATGTAAGTTTAGACAAGTTAGTGCACTTTTCTGTGTTCACGTTGCTCTTCTGTAACATTTTTTAAAAAGTCTGTATCTCATATGTTTTATGGCTATTCGATAAGTATATCACAACAATGCATGACATCAAAAATCAACTGCTATCAAGTCAGTTCTTACTCATGGTGACTCCATGCATTTCAAGTAGAACTGTGCTCCATAGGGTTTTCAATGGCTCTGAGTTTTTTGGAAGCAGATTAACAAGTCTTTCTTTCAAGGCCTCTCTGGTAGGTTCAAACTGCCAGCCTTTTTTTCTGAGTCGTATTCAACTCGGTGGCAGTCAAAGTTTGCTTTTTGTTGTTGTTGTTGACTAGCTCCTTGTGGCAGCAGATTAAGTGAGTCTTTTCTCCCATGTTGCTGATAGGTGGGCTCAAATCACCAAAAGAGTGTGTTAGGGTTCAAAGAGGAGATAGCAGTAATTTGAGTGACTTCAACGAATACTATTCCTTATGAGTAATTTACTGAATATAAAGCTGTCAATAAAGTAACTAAAGGGCTATGAAAAGAACAGTATCACAAGACAAGCCATTGATAGTCACAGCAGAAAGCAGCTACCACCCCTAGGACTGAGAAACAAGTAGAAGATGCTAACATTAATAAGCCTTAAAACTTTGCACGATGGACCCATTTTGTTAAACTTCACACCTCTGGGGAGAGCTTGCTGTCCAGCTATCACCAGTGTTTCTAAGCTCAGAAGAGTTCTGTGGAAATGGGAGCCAAATGTTTTAATATTAGGTGCTGCCAGGCTGGTGCTGGTGTCTCTAAGACATAGATAATGAAGCTGATTCTGCAAGTTCTGGAAAAAACTGGATACTGGATTTTGTTGCTGCTATGCGAAGGAACTGCCACTGTCATTGGTAAGAAGAGCTGCTGGGGTGATGCTTACAGGAATCACCAGCAGAGAGGAAGCAACAAATCTTCTAGCACACTGTTGGCAGAGCCTAACATCAAACTGGCTGGCAAAGCAGAAAGGTTCTAGCCAGGATAAGTTCTGGGCTGAGAGGCACCAGCTTAATGACCAGCACAAAGTGTTATCTGATAGCATTTCCTTCCTTCCTTTCTCCCTTCCCTCCTCGCTTCCTTCCCTCTCTCCCTCACTCCCTCTCCTTCTTTCTTCCATCTATGAAGGTCCAAGGGTGGTACAATCATTTGTGCTTGACTACAAACTTAAAGGTTAGTATTTTGAACCCACCTGGTGGGGATGAGGAAGAAGAGTCTGATAATCTGCTTCTATAAAGAATACAGCCAAGAAAATGCTATGGAACAGTTTTAGTCTATAATACATGGGGCTGCCATGAGTTGGAATCAGCTTGATGACAACAGATTGTAAATATATATGTATATACACACACACACTATATTATATATTACATTATTATGTTATACATAAACACACATATATTCATACAATATAATATAATATATGCAGTGAAATCCGAGTAAACTGGAATCAGTGTAAGGCAGAAACCTGACAGAGAAAGAAAACTCAAATATTCTCCACTAAAACAAGAGCTTAGAAAAGTGGTAGGACTTCTTCCTGTCAAAGAAGGAAAATCTGTGAGACCATGAAAAACAAGAAGTCCACTTGAGTTTGGGCTGTCACAGATTTCACTGAATGCACACACACCCATGCACGCACACACAAGTGTGCAAAGGAGTAACTCTCAAAGGAAAGTTAGGAGAAGAAATACTGGGCAAAAGCAAACCAAAGCAAAATAATGATTATTTGCCTTCTAAAACATTAGTAGACTCCCTCTGGTCATACAGAAGAAAGGCCAGGGGAATTCATGCTTATCAGCACCCACTAGATTCCAAGAAGTTACAATATAACATCACATTTGCACATTACTTGACAAATGAAGCCTCTAAGTTACTTTATTCATATATATATCTACAGGTGAAAAAAACTGACGTTCATAGTGATTGATGACTTGCTTGGGACTGCAGATAGTAAATGCAAGGACTGAATTTGAGTCCAGAGTAGATTTGACTTCAAAGATCGTCTTGTACCCTCTCTGCTGACCCATCATTAGATGTCCATTAGAGTTAGAGAGGAGACACAAAGTAGTGACCTGCATTGCTGGAACATATACTACTAACTTTCTAGAGTTTTTATCATTAAAAAACTTTCATTCTATCCACAACCTACAGGGCTCTGAGACCAAAAGAATTAGATGGTGGCCAGCTACCACCTGTCCAAACAGGATCAAAACGGAGGGTCCCTGAGTGAACAGGAGAAAAATGTAGAACGAAAAAAGTCATTAAAAAAGTACCACACTTCCTGGCCTGGTAGAGATTGAAGGAGCCCCCAAGACTATGGTCCTAGCGTACCCCCCGACTTGAAACTGTAGCCATTCCTGGAAACCACCTTCCAGCCAAGCAATAGGTCTAATAAAACAAATAATACCCCCCAAAACTCACTGATTTAAAATATATATATTTTAAGCTCTACATTATATACTCTATGAGCTTCTGACAAGTGTACTTTTACATTATATACTTGTCTGAGCCTCTGAAAAACACTCTACTTGTGACAGAGCTCTGATGGCACTAGACTCAGCATTAAGAGCTCGGCTGCTAACCAAAAGGTCAGCAGCTTGAGCCCACCAGCTATTCCTTGGAAGTCCTATGAGGCAGTTCTACTCTGTCCTCTTGGGTAACTATGAGTGAGAAATGACTCAAAGACAACAGGTTTTTTGGATTTATGACAGATGATATTTCTAATAAAGTAAGATATAAATTAGTTACTGCAGAATCTGGTCAAGAACAGGCTATTTTCAGGCTGCTCAAGGAGTGGTCTGCAGATCAACCTGGTCTATTAGGTGTTACTAGTCTAGGGGGAGAAGAGAACAGAAATTACAAGGCAGCGTTCAGAAACATTGATTGTAATTTGACATTGCCATGCTACCAACTATGCAACTGGGTGGGGGGTCCTCTCCTTGAACAAGGTTCACACTTATTGGATGTCTCTGGGCTCATGTACTGAGTCACATGTAGCCCACTGTAGGCTAGTCAGACATACTGTAAGATAGAGATCCAGGAACTTTTAGAAATTTAAAAAATGCACATTTCACAAATAATTTCAGAAGCACCAATCTCTATGCAACTAGTGTCAATTTCTGTGTTATACTGGGTTAGTTGGTGTCATGGTTTGAATTGTGTCCCTCCAAAAATGTGTGCAGCCACGTGGCTGGGATATGGTTCCCAGTATCTTGGGACTGTCCTCCATTGTGTGGTTTTTCTAACCTGTATGTTAGAGGATTAGGGTGGGGCTGTAAATTCCTGCTGTAGGGGGAGTTTCCCTGGAGTATGGCTTGCCCCACCCTTAATGCTTTTAGCTTGCAAGGAATAAAAGGAAAAAGAAACAAAGAACAATTTGAGAACCTCGCTACCATCAAGTAAACAGCACCGGGAGCAAAGCACGTCCTTCAGACCAGAGGTTCTTGCATCAGGATGCTCCCTGGACAAAGACTGATGCAATACCAGACTTTCCTCCAGTGCCGACAAGGGGAAAGCCTTCCCCTGGAGCGGACACCCTGAATATGGACTTGCAACCTACCAGACTATGTAAGAATAAATCTTTCTTTGTTAAAGCCATCCACTCTGTGGTATTTCTGTTAGAGCAGCCCCAGCTGACTAAAACAGTTGGTCTACTTCCTTTACTTCATGGCTGGAGTCACCCTGACATCAGCGGGTGCTTTGCTTAATCCTAGAACCAGGTCACTCCTGCTACTAAGCCTATAGACCTCAGGGCCCTGTACATGGCACAAGTTTCCATGCTGCCCTCTGAAAGAGTATAGCCATGGAAGTTGGCTTCTCCAGTGGCTCTCTGGAAAGAAAGTTGAAACAACCCAGAAGTGTGTCAACATTGTTATCTCCTGGGGCAAATATTGATAACTTGGAAAGGCTAGACTTGAGAGAGCCGCTGGATAAATTGTTTGACCTATGTTTCAAACTCCGCATTCTCTCCCCAGTGACCATCATAGCTGAGCTGAACTAGTTACAAAAGCATGACTAGGAAGGAGACAAATAGCACCCCCTCATATTTTCTTGTCCTCCTTCCCAGCTCCATCCTTCCCATCCTTTATTCCAGAATTTCTAGGCCTACATTCCTCAGCAAAGTATCAACAAAGGAGCTTTCCCTCAGGTCCCACTTCTGGACAACTTGGGCCAAGACACATGCTACACTATGAAAAATGAACTCATGAAATGTCATTTTAATGCTTTTGACCAGAAGGTCTCCCGGTCTACCCCCAGACAAGTGATACGATTTTCAAAATTGTTACAAATTCATCTTACCGTGCCCTACCCCAGAATCACAAAGTCAGAAAGTTTGGGGAGGGGTCTAACCATACTCATTTACAGACAGCCCTCCAGATGAGACTGATGCCTGCGTGTTTGAAAACCACTGTTTTAGAAAACCATCGCACTGGCAATTTGAACTGAGAAAAGGTTTTAACTTTTTAAAGTCCAAGGTATGCTAGAAGTTTAGTTCAAAGTTGAACCACTTCTTACGTGACATCCGTAATACTAACTTGATAATATGAAACTGGAATGTATCCAGTAGCTAAAATACAGCAACACTTTTGTTACAGACAGTACTGGAGCCCTGGTGACAGTCATTAAAAGAGTAGCTGCTAACCGAGAGATCAGCCATTCAAATCCACCAGACCCTCCTTGGAAACTCTAGGGAGCAGTTCTACTCTGTCTTGTAGGATCTATGAGAGTCAGAACTGACTTGGTAGCAACACATTTTAGGCCAAAGCACCAGATGAATTGGGGCGAAAATGCTGCACATCACATTTGTCATGACTTCTGTTTTTTTCAAAACTATCATTTTCATTTATGTTTTTTTCTTTGCAACTTAGACTACCCTAGAGGAAACCTAACCATCCAAGTCAATACTCAGGCCTTTAAAATGGAACCATCCTTTTTGTTGAATGGAATGCCTGAATGAGGTAAAAGGTTAAAGCATTTGGCCACTAACTACAAGGATGGAGATTTGAGTCTACCCAGAGGTACCCTGGAAGAAAGACATGGTGATCAACAGGGAGTCCTCAACTTACAACAGGGTACCAATCTGACCACTCTGTCATAAATCAATTCTGATGTAACTCAAATATCTTATTTTCTTTTTTAGCTTTTCTTATTATTGCCTTTTGTTATCAGTAATTTTATAACCATAACATTGAACATCTGCTAAAGAACATCTCAGTATGATAACATCACCAAATTATGTCCTGCAATATTTTATGTAGCACATATTACTAGTAATAAAATCTGTAAAAACTCCTTTCCATTGAGTAGATTCTGACTCATGGTGCCCCTATGGGAAAGAGTAAAACTGCCCTGTAGGGTTTCCAAGGAGCCGCTGGTGAATTTGAACCAGCAACATTTTGATTAGCAGTAGCCAAAGCTCTTAACCACTACTAACAATAATGTGTACAGGAAAGGAAAAAAAGTCCAAACCAGTCATGGTACCTGGATCATATCTAAGTTAGAGATTACCTGTACTTCCAAAAGAAAAAAAAAAAACAGAAATTGAAAACCCTGTGAAACATAGTTCTATTCTCACACACATGCAGCTGTCAGGATCTGGAATTGACTCAACAGCAAGGGAAATTTTTTATTTATTTTCCCTTTCTTTGCAACTTCCCTGGTTGTTATAGCCTCTGAGGTTGCTATCTAAAATAATAACTACCTTGTTTAAAATAACCAAAACCCACTACCATCAAGTCAATTCTGACTCATAGTGACTCTAGAGCTCAGAGTAGAACACCATAGAGTTTCCAAGGCAGATTCAAACTGCTGATCTTTTGGTTAGGAGTCATAGCACTTAACCACTACATCACCAGGGTTTCCAATATTTTAAATAGAGTATATTAAAACTAAATTTTAGATTTTTTAAATACAGTGTCTAGAACTCCCTGGGCTGGTGGTAGTGGCAAGATTTAGAACTGAACCAAACCCAGACAAACTTTCTGTCATTAAATCAATTCCAACCCACAGTGACCCTACAGAACAGAATAGAACTGCCCCAAGGAGCACCTGATGGATTCAAAGTGCAAGTCTTTTAGTTAGCAGCCATGGCACTTAACCACTATACTACCAGGGTTTAAAACAGTTGCTCTAATTAGTGACCATGGCTGCTCATTGGAATCCACTGGGGATTTTTTAAAATGTACTCAAGTGGGCAAAGTCAAGATGGCAGATTAAATGCATGTCTCCCTAAATCCTTCTGGAAACCAAGACCTGAAATGATAACTAAATGGAGCCTTTTGGACACTTATTCAGCCCTGGGATGCAGCATAGGGCTGTTAATTTGGACTTCATACCACTGAATGCAAAACTTCCTCTCTTTCACTGACCGCACTCTCAGCGAGCAGAGGCTTGCACAGACTGAAGGTGACTCATCATTTTGATTTTTCCTTTCCTCTGTCTTGGCCAGCAGGCAGAACTGGTACTGGGCTAGCTGCTGGTCTTGGATATACTGCTGTTGGGACCAGCAAGCATAATTGTCAGGTACTGAGAGCCTGGCTTTGGACTCTATACACCTCAGCTCCCCTGGCCTATCTTTCTGCCCCCACCATGTGGTAGCTGTACAGATGTGCTTGTTGTGCATCTTGATCCACTGGGAAACAGATAAGCCCAGGCAGAGGCCCCGGCTGGACTTGGTTCCTAGGCTGGGAGGTGGCACCTGCCAGGGGAGAGTGTTTTTCCAGCAGGGAGGTGGTGTTTTACACAGTGTCGCCTGGTGCTGGGGCTCAGTGGTGGAAGCTGTGTACTCTGGGCATTTTGGCACTCTTGGCTTCTCTTTCTACAGGGAGCCTGGTCCTGGCCAGCTGGCAAGCTTGTACAGTATGCCATCTTGTTTCTCTAGGAGGTGGAGTCATCCCTACTGAAGCCTCAGCTGGACCTATTCCTGGACTTGGAGGCAGTGTCTACCCAGATGAGACTGCTTTTCCAGCAGAAGAGCAGAATTCTACATAGTATCCCCTACAGCCCGACAGCAGAGGCCATCAGGCCAGTAGCTTTTCTGTATTTTGAGCTAGTTTATAACATCTGTGGTTCAATATAGAGGTGCTTACTTTGCTAGCTGGGAAGAGCGACATATACATCTGAAGACTTGACTGAATTTGGAAGTTGTCAAATAGTTTTTATTTCTCATTTTAAAACAGACTAGAGAAACAACTGTGGCCCATTGTCACAGCATCTCACACAGCCTCTATTGACCCACATGAAGTGCAAAAAGCAACAAACAATGGAAAAGACAGTAACCTGGAAATCACTCAAGGCATTAGAAGGCCCCCAAAAGAAACCACCTCAGAACTTCCCAGATGAAGAAGCTTTTCTGAAACTATCAGAAGGTGAATACAAAAGGAATATATAGAGAGCCCTCCTAGACCTTATACAAAATACAGCAGAGCAAAATGAAAAATTAAGCAAGCTGTTTGATCTGATAGAGTATCAGTACTTAGAAATCCAACAAATCAAGAACAAAATCAAAGACACAGAAATTTAAATTCAAAGCCAAGAAAATGGAATGGAGCAAGTGGAAAATATGCTTTCTGACTTGGAAGACAGAGCTACTGACTCAGACACCTATGAGGAGAAATCAGAAAACAGAAACAAGAAAAATGAAGAAGCATTAAGAAGCATTTGGGACTCTATTAGAAAAATCCATGATTAATTGGAGTTCCTGAACAGGGCAAGACACCTGAGAACACAGAGAGTATTGTTTCTCAGTTGACGACAGAAAACTTCACAGAAATTATGAAAGAAGAGAATATAGATATCCAAGATATGTGTAGAACACCACTCAATATAGATGTCAATAGAAAAACTCCAAGACATATTATAATCACACTCAACAAAATGAAACATAAGCAGAAACTCTTAAAGACCACAAGACTCAAAGCAAAGCTGACATTCAGAGGGAAACCCTGTAGGTTTTCATGAGATTTCTCAGCAGAAACAATACTGGCACGTAGACAGTGGCATGACATATTCAAAGACTTGAAGAAGAAGAGCTTCCAACCAAGAATTATATATCCTGAAAAACAATCTTTTAAATATGAAAAGGAAATTAAGATATTCCCAGATAAACAGAAACTCAGAGACTTTGTAAAAACCAAACCAAAACTACAAGAAATACTGAAAGAATTTCTTGACTTGGAAGGACAAAACCACTAACTTTATATTTTAGAAGGACACATTATACAGAATCCTACTTAGTTTGGGAGGTCTCCAAACACAGTCAAAGCTATAATAGTGAAAGAAATGATCTAGTGATCATATCATATAAACTATCACTACATTAAAAAGAGGAATGTACTACAGTCATTATAGTCCTTCAAGACGGAGAGGAAGTTGACAAGACTGGTAGCAACCAAAATTGGGTTTATATGTAGTTTAGTAAGCAGGATCATAGGGGCAGCCATAAAGCACAATAAAAAAGCAACATGCCATATCAAAAAATGCAATACAGGAGTCTCAACAGCCACAAAACCAATCTTGAAAAGTGAAAAATCAACTTATAAAGAAGAAGGTCGCAGAACAGATTAAGACAAACAGAGAAAACATCAACACAAAAATAAACATATCACAGTGGCAGCACTGAACACATACCTATCAATAATTACATTGAATGTGAATGGACTGAATACTCCAGTAAAGAGACATCTAGTGACATCTTGGATCAAAAGACATAACCCATCTATATGTTGCCTACAAGAAACTCACCTTAGACTTAAAGATAGGAACAAACTGAAAATCACAGGATGGAAGAATATATGTCAAGCTAATGATGAACAAAGGAGCAGGTGTGGCAATTCTAATCTCAGACAAAATCAATTTTAATGTAAAATCCACCATCGTGGACAAGGGTGTTCACTATTTATTGCTGAAAGGTCCAATACACAAGCAAAACTTAACAATATTAAATACTTATGCAACTCATATTAGAGCACCTAAATACATCAAAGAAACACCAACTACACTCAAAAAGGAGATAGATCACTCCACAATAATAATAGGAGACTTCAGCACTCTGCTCTCAATATTGGACAGATTGTCTGGAAGAAAGCTCAATAAAGACACAAAGACCTTATTGCCACAATTAACCAACTAGACCTCATCGACATATACAGAACTTTATATCCAACAGCGGACAACTACAACTTCTTCTCCTGTACACATGGAACATTCTCCAAAACACACCATATGTTACGGCATAAAGAAGTTCTCAACAAAATCCATACTATTGAATTAATGCAAAGCATCTTCTCAGATCATAAGGCCATAAAAGTTGAAATCAATAGCAGAAAAAAAACATAAATAGAAAGCAGAACTCATGGAAACTGAACAACACCTTGCTCAAAAAATCATGGATTATAGAAGAAATCAAGGATGAAACTCTGGCTATGAATTCCAATGGAAAAAAAAAATGCTTCCTACCAGAACCTATGGGATACACCCAAAGCAGTGCTCAGGGTCAGTTTATCTCCATAAATGAACATATCTGTAAGGAAGAAAGAAACCAAATCAAAGAAATGACCCTACAGCTTGAAAAAGTAGAGAGAGAACAACAGAGGAATCCCTCAGGCACCAGAAGAAAGCACATCATAAAGATTACAGCAGAACTAAATGAATTAGAGAGTAGAAGAACAACTGAAAAAATTGAAAAGACCAAAAGCTGGTTTTTTGAAATGATCAACAAAATTGATAAGCCATTGGCTAAACTTAGTAAAGAAACACAGGAAAGAAACAACTCAAATAATAAATGAGAGTTGTCACTACAGATCCAACAAAAATCAAAAGTATCATAGCTGAATACTATGAAAGACTGTATTCTAACAAATTTGAAAACCTAGAGAAAATGGACAAATTACTTGATTCATATTGCCTACCAAAATTATCACAAGGTCAAGCAGAACAACTTAATAAACCCATCATAAAGGAAGACATTGAAAAAATCATCAAAACACTAATAAGCAAAAAAGCCCGGGCTCAGATGGCTTCACCACAGAATTCTACCAAGCTTTCAGAGAAGAGTTATTTCCAATACTACTAAGATTATTTCACAGTATAGAAAAGGATGGAATACTCCCAAATTCATTCTATGAAGCCAGCATAACCCTGATACCTAAGCCAGGGAAAGACCCAACCAAAAAGGAGAAGTACAGACCAATATCACTTGTGAATCTAGATGCAAAAATTTTCAACAAAATTCTTGCCAATAGAATACAACAACATATCGAAAAAACTATCCATTGCGACCAAGTTGGATTCATACCAGGGATGCAAGGCTGGTTGAACATCAGAAAAACAATTAATGTGATCAACCATATAAATATCACAAAAACAAGAATCACCTGATCTTGACTATCGATGCCGAAAAGGCATTTGATAAAGTCCAACACCCATTCATGCTAAAAACCCTCAGCAAAATAGGAATAGATTGTCAATTCCTCAATGCAATAAGGGCCATTTATACAAAGCCAACTGCCTATGTCATCCTCAATGGAGAGAGACTGAAACAGTTTCCCTTGAGAACAGGAACTAGACAAGGATGCCCACTATCACCTCTCTCCTATTCAACATTGTACTAGAAGTTCTAGCCAGAGCAAATAGACAAGACCAAGAAATACAGGGCATCTGCATCAACAAAGAAGAACTAAAAATATCCCTGTTTGCTAATTATATGATTGTATATGCAGAGAATCCCAAAGAATCCATTAGGAAACTACTCAAAATGATAGAAGAGTTCAGAAGTGTCTCAGGATACAAGAGAAACGTAAGTAAATCAGCAGGATTCCTTTACACCAACAACAAGATTATTAAGGAAGAAATCACCAAGTCAATACCATTTACCACAGCCCCTAATAAGATAAAGTACCTAGGAATAAATTTAATCAGAGAAGTAACAGAACTTTACAAAGAGAACTATAAGTCCTTACTACAAGAAGCTAAGAGGGACTTAGATAAATGGAGAAACCTACCCTGCTCATCAATAGGAAGACTTAACATGTGAAAATGTCTATTTTACCCAAAGCAATCTACTTATATAATGCAATCCCAGTACAAATTCCAGTGACATTTTTTAATGAGACGGAGGAACAAATTGTCAACTTTGTCTGGAAAGGGAAGAAGCCCCGGATAAGTAAAGCATTACTAAAGAAGAAGAACACACTGGGAGGCCTCTCATTACCCAACCTTAGAAACTACTACACTGCCACAGTAGCCAAAACAGCCTGATACTGGTACAAAAACAGACAGATAGATCAGTGGAATGGAATCGAGACCCCAGAAATGACGTCATGTGCCTATGAACAGCTGATATTGGACAAAGGCCCAAAGACATTAAACTGGGGTAAAAACAATCTCTTCAACAAGCAATGCTGACAAAATTGGATATCCATCTGCACTAAATCAAAACAAGACCCAGATCTTACACCTTATACAAAAACCAACTCAAACTGGACAAAAGATCTAAATATCAAATAGAAAATAATAAAGCTTATCCACGAGAAAGTAAGAACTACAATGGAAGGTTTAATACACAACATAGACAGGCTTCAAAATCTGTCAAACCACGATCATCAGAAGAGAAATAGATAAATGGGAACTACTGAAAATCAATCACTTTTGCTCATCCAAAGACTTTATTAATGGAATTAAAAGGCCACCTACAGAATGGGAAAAAATAGTTGGCAACTCTACGTCAGACTGATGCCTGATCTCCATAATCTGTAAGGTATTACAAAATATCAATTAAAAAAAACATAAATCATTCAGTTAATAATGCGACAGGCAAAGGAGCTGGTCAGACACTTCTCTAGAAAGGAGATCCAGGCAGACAAAAAACATATGTGGTCATGCTCACAATCATTAGCTATTAAAGAAATTCAAATCAAAACCACAATGAGATACCATTTCACCCCAACAAGGTTGGCCACTATCCAAAGAACACAAAACAACAATTGCTGGAGAGGCTGTGGGGAGATTGGAACTCTCCTACACTGTTGGTGGGGTTGCAAAATAGTGCAACCTCTTTGGAAAGCAATCTGGAGCTCCCTTAAAAAAATGGGTTAGATATATCATTTGACTCAGTAATTCCACTGCTTGGAATATATCCTACAGAACCAAAACCATTCACACCAACTGATACATGCACCTGAATGTTCATCGTAGCACAGTCCACAATAGCAAAAAGATGGAATCAACCCAGATGCCCAACAACAGAGGAATGGATAGGTAAACTGTGGTATATATACTCAATGGAACACTATGCAATGATAAAGAACAACGATGATTACAGGAAACATCTCTTAACCTGGTTTCAACTGGAGGACATTATGCTGAGTGAAAGTAGTCAGCAACGAAAGGACAAATATTGTATGAGACCCCCATGATAAGAACTTAAAAATAGACTCATGCATAGAAGAAAAGACTCTTTGAGGGCTGCAAGGGTGGGGAGGGAGGGGAGAGGGTTTACATTAGATAATTAATAGAAATTTGGTTGGGTGAAATCGGTGACAGCAAACATTAGAAAGAAGATCAATAATAACTGGATTTCAACATAACATGATTACTCCTCCTATCTTACCCAATATTGCAAGGACAGAGTAGCTGGGGCGGGGAGCCAGGGACCATGCTGTCAGGTGAAATCAAGGCTAATTGGCACAGCCAGTGTTTTGCTAATGAGGGCTCTCTGCACCTCTCATTGGTGAGTGGCATCTAGGGTCTTAAAAGCTGCCAGGCTGCCATCTGAGGGTACAACAAATGGTCTTGACCAAGGACAAGAACAACATGGGGAAAAGAGAATCCATTGACTCATGACCAAAAGAACCAGATGGCGCCTGGCCACAGCCAGTGATAGCCACGATGGAGCTCACAAAGTGGAGTCTCACTGGCAGCAAGAAAATAAATAGGGGTGTACCCCTAGATCTCCAATAAAAGATCACAATTGATGGTCCAGGGTTTTCAGAGAATGGCCCCTGGCCCTGATGCTCCCCTGGTCCATAAATCATAGAAGGTCAACTTTTTCGACAGAAATGGATTAGACTTGGGGACACAGAGAGACCGTATCTTGTGGGAATTTTATGGTTCTATGCATCTGTAAGATGTCATCCTGCTGACTTCTTGCTGGAGGAAGGGGAGTTGGTAGAGAGGAGGGGATAGGAGACTGTTGGGAGGATAAGACACGTATGGAGCAGACAGGAGGGGTGTGCTGTCACTGGGCAGGGAGAGCACTGCGAGCTGCACATAGGTGAGCATGAGAATTTATTTGGGAATGTACATTTTCATTCAATCATAATTAAAAAAAATGTACTCGCTAATGGATACCTGCCCAAAGAGACTGATTTAGTTGCACTATGGGTGGAACCTAGAAATCGTAGTGGCATAGTGGTTAAGTGCTATGTCTGCTAACCAGGAATTCAGATCCGCCAGGTGCTCCTTGGAAACTCTATGGGGCAGTTCCATAGGGTTGCTATAAGCGACTTAAGGGCACTGGGTTTGGTTTTTTAGTAGGGGTGGGCCCTGGATACCCTCTTTTTCAAAAGCTCCCAGGGTGTTCTCTTGTATAGCCAGCTCCAGCTCACAGTGTGTCTGTTCCTGCTCCCTGGCCTCATAACCACTTTGGAAAGTGCATTATTGTGGATGTTTCTACCTTCCAAAGGCAGTTTGAAAACACAGTCACAACCGCTAGCACCTCCTAACAATACAGACAAGTTCTACTAGTAAAATTATGTTCTAGACGCTGAAGATAAAGGACAGAATCAGAGATCCTTTAAAATGACTCTTAAACTGCACTTCCAGCAGATAATGGGCTTCGAGTTTGCAACCTTCTTATGAAGTGTTGACTGACTCTTATTCCCCATTCCAAGGTGTAGTCAGAGGAAATTTGGCCCCCATGAAAGTCAATCCAAGAACTACAGGCAGGAGTTTCCCACAGAAGCTAGCAGCAGTGTGGGAGGTGTTTGCACACTTGCATTGCAAATGAAATATCCAGCTTCACACTCCTCTCAAATGCAGTCTTAGGGTGCCAGAAGGTCAGCTCAGGAGCAGGGCATCAGAGATGTACACATGGATGAGCCAGCTCACCGACACCACACCTTAGTTTTCAGTCCTACCCCGTGGTTGCTTGTACTACAGTTTTTGTGTTTGATTCTTTCCTTCTATACCCTTGGAGAAAATCCCATTATGTTTAACAGCTGTGTGTCAAGAAAAGACATGAATTTTGTGTAACAACAAAAGGATCTGATACTTGTTTTTCCAGGTAGCCTTAGGCAAAACCGTTTTCTCTCACTCTCTTCATTTATCGTGTAAAGAAAACCTCTTTGCAGAAGGGAGACAGAAAACTTTTGACAGAACTGAATCTCTACAGAACATAAGAAGTTTATAATTAATCATTTTTAAGCACCCAAATCAAAAACACCAAACCCATCGCTGAGTTCATTCCAACTGATACTCTGGATAGGCAGTGGTTAAAGGACTCTACTGCTAAACAAAAGGTTGGCTCTTCAAACACATCAGCTGTTGCCAGGGAGAAAGATAGGGCATTCTGCTTCCCTAAAGATAGACAACCTTGGGGTAGTTCTGCTCTGTCCCATAGGGTCGCTGTAACGGTAAGTTTTAAAAACTAGGCTGGACCAAACATGTGTGTTTGTATGTGTGTGTATGTGTGTCCATGTGTGTGCACGTGCATCCACACACACACGTAATTGATTATGAAAATATTACTTGAAACTTACCATTACTAAATAAATTCATAAAGTAGAAGAAAAACAGGAAGATGACATAAACTACATGTGTAAGCCTCTAAATTGATTTCAGAAGCATCAGCGTTCACTACAAAAAAGCTCCACAGTTTAATTAGGATGGCTGAAATCCAGTATCTATATTTAGGATAAGCTTGAAATTACAGTGTAGAAATGAGTATCATCTAGCAAAGAATCCACATGGGGGGAAAAATGTCTATGGGAAGAAATACCATAGCTTTGCTTAGCTAATCATAAAATTTCTTCACTTTTCTTTCACCCTGGCCATAAACTGAAAAATTTCTAGAAACTTACCTGTTCGGTTGAGGAATTTGTTTTACTAAAATTCTCTAGACTTCTAAATTTGCCCTCCTACACATTATATAAACTCTCCTTAATACCTGTAAGATTTTTCTTCAGTACAGATACATTTGGCATTTAACACATAACATATCAAAAAACCTCATTAAAATTCTGGATGTGTATAAACACATTCTATACTATTAATATTTTGGCTTCTTTTTCTTTTTTAAGTCGTTGGCAGAGTTCTCATGGCACAATATCATTAATTTCTTAAATATTCCTGTTTTCTTCTCATCATTGGTATATCATCAAATAAACGAGTTCAAACCCAAAATGTGATAGAAAGAACCATATGATTTTTTTTTTTAACTTTATGAAATGTGTTAAATTATGTTGTACAAGTTATACTGGCTTAATGCACAATACATTTTAGATGAGCATGTGATTATCTGTGAACATAATTACGGTTTTTGGATGTCAGACAAGAATGTCTTTCCTCTTTCTCTTTCCTTTTTTATAGTGACCTGTGTCTGCGTTTAAATACGCTTGTCAGTAATATACCTAAAAGCAGATTAAATGCTCTAAATAATATAACCAAAACTGTTAAGAAAGTAAATCACTTTGGAAATCTGACCCTCATCAGAGAAGATGCTCAATGCACAGTAGTTATATAGCCAGAAAGACTCAGAGAAATTAGAATTGCAGGAGTACAGTCTGAAATTCACTCATGTTACAGGTACTTGCTTCAGTTAAAGGTTTAATTTTAAATTACAAGGAAGGAAACACTCCAGGTAAAACAGCTCTTATCCAATTTTAACTTACAAGTAAATCACAGATACCTGCTTTGGGCTCAAGTGTGCAACAAGTCTCCTATTGACTCATTTGGCGATGGCACAAACCCTGCTGTACGCTATCATTCTCATTTCAGGCCCCTCATTCAGCATGATTGTCCACTTTTAAAAAGGGCCTGAAAGTCACCAAATTCCATCTTGGAAGACTCAGTCTAATTAAGTTGAGTTTCTTTGCTTATTAATCAAGGCTCACTGAAGGTCAGGTTCAGCATAGATGACAGGTACTCCAGCTAATTCATTCAACCCTCGGATATGACTTACAGATTCTACAGACGAAGAAACTGAGGACCCCCTTCGTACTTCCAAATTGACACCGTTAGCCCCTGAGCTCTGCCTGTCACTGCTCTAACTCTCTGGATGCAGCGATTTTGAAAAGGTGCAGACAGCTGACTCATCTGGGCATTTCTTGACATCAGGATAAAAGAAGACTAGTACTTCTTGCTTCTGTGAAAATGTCTCAGTACCTAAAGTGGAAACCATCAGTCAGTTGTTAATATTTACCACAGTGAAATGATCCTTCATGCTGTCTAGGATGACTATTAAAAAAGCAATAATAATAGATTTTTTTAAAAAAAAAGTTTCGGTAGCTATGTGAAGAAATTAGAACCCTCATGCACTGCTAGAGGGAATGTAAAATGGTACAGCCCCTGTAGAAAAAAATTTGATGATTCCTCGAAGTTGTAAACATAGAATTTGCATATGACCCGGCTTTCCACTCCTAAGTGTATACCCCAGAGAACTGACAGCAGAAACTCAGATAGACACATTTACGCCAACGTATGAAAGAATGAAACACTGCCAGGTCCCGTGCTATCCGCTGAATCATTGCCATGTTTGAGCCTATTATTGCAGTCACCGTGTCAATTCATCTCATTGATGGTATGAAAACAAGAGACCTCTACTGTCCTCTATTTTAGTCCAAACTGAAAACCCTCAGTCTTAAACTATTAAACCTTTGCATGCTTTTCAATGAATTCCTCTGGAGGACGGTTGATTTCTTGAGGAGGAAGGCATGCAGGCTGGTCAGATCATGTTGGCCATCTTTCCCACTGCCACCAGGCTCTGTGCCCAAATCTACCAAATGGGGACAGCTGCTGGTGGACAAGATGGGCAGCCATCTGGCTTGAAGCTGCTCGTTTTGCACGTACAGGCACTGTTGTGGCTGGCAGGCCCCGGGAAATGTAAAGAACTCATGGTAGAGGAGGGGCCAGATCAACTGCACTGCGGAGATGGATGGACTCAGGAAAAAAGGTCGTGCCTGATCCTGCTGCCAGGTGGTCTTTCTCTGAAGAGTGGGAGGGAATTTGTCTTTTTTAAAAAGTCTCCTATGAAGTTTTCCTGTTGATGATCAAAATCTAATCATCTCTAACCTAACTACCAGTTTACATGCTATGTGACACTGGAAGGCTTCAACTAGCTGTATCCAGTATGTGTGAATCTTAGGGACAAAAACTGCTTTCTTCAATAAGTTAATGGAAGGAAGGAAAAACAGAAAGGAGGTGGTAGGACAGAAGGGCGGGGATGGGAAAGTACTTTTAAAAGCACTTAAGAGATACACCAAAGAAATGCACACAAGGTATGTCTCATTTACATCCTAAATCCAACTAACCAAATACCCATTTAACCACTGCTCTGCGCTTCCCAAAGCTATGCCTATAACAGTGTCTACTTCCACAGTTACGTCTATAGCCACAGATATATCTCTGCCAGATAGATAGGGAGATGAACAGATGAAAAGATTTGTTCACCTAAACTAGACTTCAGCACTTACATTTGGCTTGTTTTGTTTTTGGTATTTCTCTCAGCCTTGAGACCAAGGTTAAATGTTAACAGGGACTCAATAAAAAAAAATTGTTGAATGATTAAGTCTCTGACCTAATACACCGCTAAATTGCAAATAACCACAATTTGTACAGTTATTAAAAATAAAAGGTAGTTAATAAGAGTGCTTAGAAACCACATTTTGTAATGGTTAAACCACACAGAAGCAGTGTGATATTTGACAATGTCACAATGCTTAACTTCTCTGTACCTTATTTTCTGTGTCTGTAACATAGAGGTAATGAAGAACATGTACCGCATTACGGTTGCTGTGCGGGTTAAGTCAGAAATTCTGTTCAACACGTACCACTAAACAGTCATCATTCAGTCAAGGTAAACCATTACCATGGCTTCCAAGGACCCAGGACATTGGCAGAGGAACATGGGAACAGTAACGGAAGGGGAACAGCCTTTGAATATTATCTTTGAAAGCCTCAATGCCTGCACTCCCAGTACATGCGTCCTGTTGACCTGAATACACCAGCCCCCAAACCGAGTGGTAACTTGGGCTGAGCCCCACATCAGTCAAAACCTCAGTTGCTGTTTTATGTATACACTAGCTTTTCCAGCAGCTAAAACCCAGTCAATCAGTCAACTCTCCTGGAAATGGAAAACTAATCCAGCCAGTTAGGCCTTGACTGATCAATTTAACCCAGTTCAAAATTTTCTCCTTAGTACCAAGTCAGGAAAGAAAATACCTGTCAGCCAATCAGAAAACTGTTGCATGTATTTTGCTAGTTCTGTTCATCCGCTGTTTTACAAAAGCCTTTTTGCCTGTACTACAGTTTGGAACTCTGCTCTGACTTTCATCACCTGAAAAATAAAGGGAATGGATACATACACAGATTTAATATTCTAGACATTTTACTTTTAACAGCACCCTTCCCACCCTTGGGTTCAGCCAGTGTTGCTTTTCTCCTGGGAGAAAAACACCAAGGGACCAGAGTAGTTGTAGCTAGGAGTAACTGAGGCTGCAGAAGAGGAAGAAAAGGATATTCACAACAGTGGCAAGAAAAATTTAGCAGTTGGGTAGAAAGCCCTTTAAGCTTAGTAAGGGCACACTCAGCCAACGTAAGGGAAGTGGGGACTTTTAACATTCCTCCTCCTCACCTAGTTTCTGTGGTCAGTCTTTGCCCAGCTAGGTCAGAGCAGAAATCCCGGCCTGTGATGTCAGCAGAGGACAAGATAGGTCCAAGCAGTAGATAGGTCGGAGCAGGAAAAAGCTTTTGGCCCAAAGCACTGACCTGGCTCCAGTCTAGAGTGACTGTCCCATCTTCTAGTCAGAAGGGACAATTAAGCACACCAGGCCTCCCACCTGTATGTAATTAGCTAGCTACTATTGCCAGGAATCTGTATGGAAATAACTATAAAAGAAACTCAATCATATTCCAAATGGTTCATAAAAAAATTGTTCTACATCCTACTTTAGTGAGCGGCATCTAGGGTCGTAAGAGCCTCTGAGCAGCCGTCTAAGATGTATCTATTGGTTCCATCATGTTCAGAGCAAAGGAGAAAAGTTTAAAAACTTCATTCAGAAATAGAAATATCGGAAACAAGGTGACCTTGGCTGACCAGCAGGTCACCAAAAAGGTTTCTGGTAACAAAACAGTGCCCATTAATCACCTTGACAGTAGCAATTACAAAGCAGACATTGTATGACAGAAATGTTGCTTTTCCATGCTACATGTGAACTAATGAGGGAATGGATAATTGGAAGCATTTTGGGGAAAACAAATGTTTTAATTCCCAACTCACTTTAATTAGAAATATAAGAAGTAATGCATTTCATTCATTCATTAGTTCATTCAATAAATGTTTATAAAGCAAAGCATGGCATAATAGGAGAGAAACAAAGAATAAGCACTGAGGAGTACAAGTATTGTAGAGAAATGTTTAAGCATTCAGATTTTAGGAAAAAGGAATATTAAAAAACAAATTCAAAGTCTGTTCTCTGCTTCCAAGTGGCCTTGCAGAAGATACATTACAGCGGGGCATCCTAGGTCAACTGGCATCACACGGTTCATAAAGAAAATGTTCTACATCCTACTTTAGTGAGCAGCATCTAGGGTCGTAAGATGTTCTGAGTGGCCATCTAAGATGTATGTATTGGTTCCATCACGTTCAGAGCAAAGGAAAATGAAGAAAACCATAGACATGAGGAAACTATTAGTCCAGAGGATTAAGCAACCACATGAACCATGGTCTCCACCAGCCTGAACCCAGAATAACTAGACAGTGCCCAGCTACCCTCATCTATTGCTCTGACAGGGATCACAACAGAGGGTTACGGAAAGAGCAGAAGAAAAACATAGAACAAAATTCAAATTTGCCAAAGGAAAAAAAAAAAACAGACTTACTTGTTTGACAGAGACAGGAAGAACTCCTAACACTATTGGTTCCCCCAACAGCCTAACTCAGAAATGAAGCCACTCCCAAAGTTCCTCTTTCAGCCAAAAATTAGACAAACCTATAAAACAAACAATAACACACATAAGGAAAGAGCTTTTTAGCTGAATCGAAAACATCAGACCAAATGGGCAACTCCTGCCCAAAGGCAAACATGAGAAGACAGGAAGGCATATCAAAACCAGATAAATGGACTCAGAGAACCCAGGGTAGAAAGGGAAGGAGAGAGGGAGGGTTCTGACACATTGTGGGGATCAACCAATGTCACAAAACAATTTGTGTATAAATTTCTGAATGGATACTTAAACAGTGAGACTGATCAGAAAAGTTGTCTGGTTTTAGGAAGGACATTATGGTAAAGAATTATCAGAAGTAACAGAAATTAAGTAGGTTGGAAACCTATTATGTACAGACTAACTCCTTAAAAATGTATAAGATTGTGTTCTCTTCTTCTCTACGAGACAGATTGACTTTGAACACTTGAATGAAAAACGAGGATGAGGAGAAGCAGTTTACTGGGAGGTGCCACAATAATTTATGATGGGGCAAACACGAGCAACCAGGGCTTGGGATGGGCAGAAACCGGGATATGTTTCAGGATCTCAGCAGCAAGAGTTACTAAACTCAGGGAATTACCATTCCATGACTCCAGTCCCATGACTCTCTAGTCAGATTTCTTACTCTTTGGAAATAGCATCTATCAGTACATGCTTATCAGAAGTTTGAATTCTGGATCAACATCTATGACCAAGTAGTAGTGAGAGTGTCACTTCTCTGTATTAGAACAATCCTTGGAGAAAGGGAAATGGTTTTAATCTGGACAACCACCAAGCACTATCTGTTGGACATGAATATCTACTATGTCCCAGGCACTTTGGTACATGATGATTAAAATGATTGATTACCACTGCCTTCGTGGAACTCAGAACTTAGTGATATCATGTGACTACAAAGTGAAGGCTCCGTCCTCTAAGAAGTGGAATATCATGAAGACGTGTGGCAGGGAAAGAATAAAATTAAAATAGTGCTGTAAGAAGAATGGTCTATCAGTGAAGTGCAATTTAGATTCAGCCACTGAACTGAATTGAGATGAGCGATAGATGTATTTGACCATGATTCCCAACAAAATCAGGAACGTGTGTTAAAACCATGGAATACTGAGCCCCTTTCCTAAAATCCAATAACATAGATCCAGGGTTATTATTATTAGCAACCATCAAGTCACCCCTGACTCTTAGCAACTACATGCACAACAGAACAAAACGCCACCTGGTTCTGTACCGTCGCTGTGATCAGTTGTGGGTAAGACCACCGCAATCCATATGGCTTTTTTTCCTGACTAATCTTGAATTCATTTTTTGGAAGTAGATGACCAGGCTTTTCTTTCTAGTCTGTGCTTGTCTGGAAACTCCTCCTGAAACCTATTCAGAAGCATAACAACTTGTTAGCCTCCCATGACAGAGCGAGGTGACTGAGCCTGAGGTGTGTTAGCCAGAAATTCAACCGAGGACTCCTGCATGGAAGGTGAGAACTCTGATGCTGAACCCCTAATGACGCAGGTCTGGGCAACAATAGAACTTGTTTGAAGAAAACATACCAAGATAATTAGAAGCCTCTAAGATAGGACACCAGACTAGCAATCCTGCCAAGGAACGATGAAGAAGCAGCAGATAGACAAAGGAGACAGCGAAGTATTTGAAATTAAATTTGCCAGTTTAGGCATCTGTTTAGATTTGGAAGATAGTAAAGAAGGAGATGTCAGACTGATCCTTACAATTCAGGACTCAGAGAAGAGGGACAGCACCATTGAATAAAGCAGAAAGAGGATGTTGGGATACTTACATACAGTGAGACCTGTGAGAGCCAGAACTCCTTTTTCAGACCTAAGTTTTCTGCCTTGGAAAGACAGGGAGCAGACTTACCACTTTTCTTTCATTCTCTGTTTGTGGAAAATGTTTGCACTTTCCTTCTCTGATATGTTACTGCCTACACACACACACACACACACACACACACAATATATATAGTCCTGCTGGTACAGTAGTTAACAGCATGACTGCTAACTGAAAGGTTGGCAGTTTGAATGTACCAGCTGCTCCTTAGAAACACTTTAGGGCAGTTCTGCTCTGTCCTATAGAGTTGCTACAAGTTGGAACCTATTCAACAGCAATGGATTTGGTTTTTTGGTTTTATACATTCTTTCTCTCTCTCTCTCTCTCTCTCTCACACACACACACACACACACGGACACACACACACGCACACACACTGACATGGGATATATAATGATTTTGCATTTGTGCCTTAGCAGGAAATCTAAGCGGAGACGGTCAGTATAAACTGGGAGATACAACCCAGAGTACAAAAAAGACAATGAGGTTATCCTCCTGGAGGTTATATTTTACACATGAGTGATATTGTATGAACAGAATATATTCAAAACAAAATGAAAATATTATGACTACAGTGAAATTTAAATAGCATTTCAGTGATGCAATCTGGATTCAGATTTAACTGACCATGTTAGTTTATTTAACCTTCACAATTACCCGTCATGGAGCTGAATCTCCACACTCCAGATTAAGTGAAGTGGCCAAAGTAACATACTCAAAGGAATGGCAAAGGCAAATTTTAGGATTTCAAGTCCTAAGTTTTTTGCATTGTATAAAGTTGTCGCTATTAATTATAAAATAAAAACCAACAAAAATGCCTGTCCAGACAGCAAATATGACAACAAATTGTTATTGCTACTCTGAAGGGCAGATAGCCACATTTTTAAGGTAAGGCTCTGCTTCTAGCTTACTCTTGGCCAGCTTACTCTTAAAAGCTTAAAAAGTCAGGTGAATTCAACAGTGCAAGACAATAGTCATCACGCATTTCATAACACCAGGCCAGCAGAGAGAGCTTTTTGTGTGGATCTGTGACACTGCTATACAGCCCTGATGCAGTACTTGTTCAAGGTCCTTTATTTGGAACTCTGATGGCTAACACGTAGTTCCTTTTCTTCCCATTATTTTAATAATTCCACAGTGACACCTGCTGGGCAAAAGAATTACTGAGGCCCTGGGTCCCCTGTGGAGTCTCACTGGGCTGTTGGAGAGAGGTAGGAAAGGTCTGTGAATCAGGCCAGATGGATTTTCCGTTGTCCTTCCAGACCAGCTGTCCTTGTGTCGCAGACAGGCGTGAGCCTGTCCAGCATGATGAATACCCAGGCCCTGGCTACAGGTCCAAAGCTGGAGGGAGCTCCAGCCAGGCCTCCAGAGTAGAAAATTCCAGAAGGGACGGGCAAAAGCAGAGTAAGGCCCACATGTTCTTGTAGCTGTGTTTCTGTTGTAGCTCCGCTTTCTGCCTCTGCTGTAGCAGTTAGTTTCCTCTTCAACATCACTGTTTGTTTCTCCATGGATCTCTGTGATATTGTACTTAATAACAAAGTGAAACTGAAAAAACTCCCCCGGCATAACTGAGAAAAAGATGACTTCCGCAGAAAGTGCCAAAATGTTTTAGGAACAAACGGCAGACAGCAGAGTCGTTGCCTGTTTCACTAGGCAGGATAGTAATTTATGTAATGTATTTTTAACTGTGAGAAGTGATGGGGGAAACCACTTAAATATAATGTGAATTGAAGATTTGTCAGTTCTGTAGTTCACGCAGTGGCAGATCTAGAAAATGTTATAAAATTTGAGGGATTACCAACAGAGAATGCCGAAAGTCAGAGCACTTACTTGAGTTTTCACTCCCCCTGTCGCTGAGAGCTTTCTGCTTTCTGGGAATACTTGCCTTTCTGTGAAAGAAACTGGAGTTATGGTATCTGTCGTTTTTGTTTTGTTTTGTTTTTTAATTTCATCATCCTTTTTTGTTTTTTCTCACTCAATACTTTATTTCAGCCTCTTTATGAGGTAGGTGGTCTGGTGGTGTAGTGGTTAAGAGGTTGGCTGCTAACCAAAAGGAAAGTAGTTTGAATCTACCTGCAGCTCCTTGGAAGAAACCCCATGGGGCAATTTCCCTCTGTCCTATAGGGTCTCTATAAGTCAGAATTGCCTTAAAGGCAATGGATATGAAACTTCCTGACAGTAGTAATTCAGTGTCCCTCTCCTTCCTATATATGAATATCATTTACCTTACCAAGAAACACAGTTTCATGTACTTTGATTTTTGCCCCATTTTAGGTGAAGTCTTCTTTGGAGCTCAGTGGAGGACTTGTCTTTCTTTGAGGAGTCATATAGGAATAAACAGTTTCTAATTTCTCCTGAAATATGTGCTTGTGTGCATTGATGAACAATCAGGAAAACACAGCATCCATGAACCACAGTGACCTCACACTTAGACGGCACCTTCCCCTGCCCACTGTTGTCAAGGAATATGAACTATCGCAAGTTCTCTTTGCTTGCTTCATTCCCACAACCTCACTCCAGTCCTCAGGCCCCTTTACAAAAAAAAGAAAGAAAGAAAAGGAAAAGAAACCCATTGCCACTGAGTCAGTTTTGACTCAAAGTGACCCCACAGGACAGAGAAGACTTTTCCCATAGGGTTTCCGAAGAGCAGCTGGTGGATTCGAACTGCAAAACTTTTGCACAGCAACCAAGCTGTTAACCAGGGCACCAGGCTCTCAAAACCTTTTGGAAAGTTACCAGGTTTTCAATTAAAGACTTCTTTGTAGGTGAAATGAGCCCTCTACTGGTAATTCAAAAACTTACAGTCTCTCTCTCTCTCTGGAAGCTTCTGATTTAGTTTCTTCTCTCTTCAAACAGGGCACTCCAGAACTAATTCTGACTTTCAGGTGATGTACATCCTAGTCCCTGTTACAATTCTTCTGCATTTTCCCCCAGATTTGCTATCTCTAGTATTCTTCTATTTAGTATGATCTGAGTAGCTCATTCTATATGGATTGGTGGACAGAGACTGGAGATCTCTGGACTCAGGTGTTTCTCTGTGGTGGAACCGCCAACCTCTGCCTGCAGCAGTGGCTGGCTGAGAATAATGACAAATCGCTGGCCATCTGTCAGGCGGACTAACAACAACTTGTCTCCAGGGCCAACACACACAGGGTCCTCCCACAGGGACATTTCCGTGTTCGGCCTGATACCGGAGCCACACTGCATTAGAGAGTCACGGTGCTTCAATGTTTACTCAACAAGTCATATTTCCTGCGTTATATGTCTGCTTATACTTTATAATGTTTTTATATCGGTTCAAGTAAACTTAAGAGGTCAGCAGCAGGCTAGAGTACGGGGAAGCTCTGCAGATAAAATACCTTCACAGTGACTATGACCCGAAGCCACCAAAAAGGAAAACCAAACCAAACTCCTTACTGTCTAGTTGATTCCAGCTCATGGGGGCCCTACAGGGCAGAGTAGAACTGCCCCATAGGGTTTCCACAGAGTGCCTGGTGAAACGAAACTCTGATCTTTGGGATAAAAAAAAAAAATGCCATCAAGTGGATTCTGACTCTTAGAGACCCTAAAGCACAGAGCAGAAAGTGCCCTGCAGCAGTTGTGAACTTCTCTATCTCCTCTTTCAAGCACTAAAACCAACAAAGGAAAACCAAGTAGTCTTTTAAATGCCTTTGCCATCCTCTTTGCAACCCTAAATAGTCAGAAGATGGCATTTAGCACCCACTGTTTGTACCATGTTGTTGTTCATACCATAGAAAACCTGCTGGCACAGTGGTTAAATAGTACAGTTGCTAACTAGAAGGTCAGCAGTTCAAATCCACCAGGCTCTCCTTGGAAACTGTATGGGGCAGTTCTATTCTGTTTACAGGGTTGCTAGGAGTCACAATCGACCTGATGCTAGTGGGTTTGTTTGGGGTTTTATTTACACCATGGAAACTCTGGTGGTGTTGCAGTCAAGTGCTATGGCTGCTAACCAAGAGGTCAGCAGTTCAAATCCACCAGGTGTTCCTTGGAAACTCTATGTGGAGGTTCTACCCTGTTATGGGGTCACAATGGAAGTGGGTTTTGTTTTGTTTTGCTTTTGTTTATACATCGGCTAAGTGCTACAGCTACTAACCACAAGGTTCGCAGTTTGAATCCACAACAGGCATTCCTTGGAAAGACTATGCGGCAGTTCTACTCTGTCCTATAGGGGCACTGTGAGTTGGAATAGACTTGATAACAACTGGTTGGGTTTTGGTTCTTTTGCTTTACACCGTAAGGAGCACTGGTGGTACAGTGGTTAAAATCATCAACTGCTACCTGAAAGGCAGGCAGTTCAAACCAACCAGCTACTCAGCTAGTTGAAAAGATGTGGCAATCTGCTTCATAGAGATTTGCAGTCTTGGAAACTTACAGAGTTGCTATGAGTCTGGATTGACTTAGCAGTGGCTTTAGGCTTAGGTTTAAAGCATAACGAGACCTGGTAGAATGATATAGTTAAGAACTCAGCCTCCAACCAAAAGGTCTGTGGCAAACCACAGGGGTTCAAAAACCCAGCAGCCATTCTGGGGGAGAAAGATGTGGCCTTCTGCTTTTATATGGACTCACAGCCTTGGAAACCCTCTGGGGAAGCCCCGCAGGGTTGCTCTGAGTTGAAAGTGGCTCCACAGCAGTTAGTTTGGTGAATTTTGATCTACATTATATAGGTGCCTTGGTGGCACAATCTATGCTTAACCATGAAGTACCAAGTTAATAGTTCAAACCTACTCAGCAACATGACAAAAGAGAAACCTGGCAATCCGCCTCTGTAAAGACTGCAGCCAAGCAAACGCTATGCAGTTCTGTTTTACTATACACAACACATGTGATCACCAGGAGTCACAATCCACTTGAAGGCAAAGGGCGTGGGGTTTTTGTATCAGGAGACTTTGGAGGACGCAAACAGTTAAAGCCTGATGGAACACAGTTCTACTCTGCATCACAAGAGGTCAACATGTGTCGAAATAGACTTGGTGACAACTGGTACTGGTGATTTACGCCATGAGAAACAAACATAATTACAAAGATAAAAAGCAGAATCCTGGTCACCAAAGTGTTCATGGTCAAATGACCGAAAAGCAAGACAAGTAGATTAAGATCAATTGAGATTGCATCTATCAGAAACACAAACACAATTACTACTAATGACTTGACGCTATGTGGGGTGTTAGTTCTAATGTGTGCCTGCTGGTCCCACGAACTGGAATACAGGACACTGCACCACTTTGGAGAGGACGGCAGTCCATTAGCTATCTTTGACTTCTCTCTCTCCCTTTATTTTTCTCTTCCTCAATGTGTCTCAAATTTGTTCTCTTCCTTGGCCATTTTGTTTGCTTGTTATTTTTGATGCAGTGGACTATAAACTGTCCTTCCTCTACCATTGGCTGGCTTGAGGTCTCAGGAACTCTTTGATGGAAACTCACAGATTCCTTACGTTCAAATCTACTGTCATTTCACTCCAGATCCTTTCATTCCTTCCCCAGAGGGTGTTAGACCTGCTTCTTTAAACATGCATCTGCTCTGATCCCTGCACTAACAAACTTCCGTGACTCCCTTTAGTCCATGATAACTGTTTCTGAAGTGTTTTCAGGATTTTGATTCTGCAGGATGCTACCACTGACAGATAGCAAGGAGAAATGGCAAGCGTGCCTTGCGAATTATTAAGGTGAAGGGAGCGAACAGAGAGTCTTCTGAAGAGCCTTCTCTGACCACCTGCAGCTAGCTAAAGGAAGCCCTCCTCTGGGCAGGCTTCGTGTTTTATACATAGACCGCACATTGCATAACATGAACCTAGTTCCCAACTTTACACCCTGCTAGAATATGGGACTCCAGAGAGGAGTAACTATGGTTAATCATGTTTGCATTCCACTACACCAGGCAGTGGAGCTGAAAAGAACACAATACACAACAACAACAAAACTCACGATTTTTTTCAATCAGTAACAGTAGACCCAGGTTTACTAGCTACCCAACAAAAGTCATGACTGAGTCTCTCTCTTTTCTGTTTTGGAATGTAAGGCCTTTGAATTCCAAATCAAGCTGTAGAAACACAATCCCAGTGCCCACTTACGGAGGCAGAATTGGTAAGTAGGTTGACACAGTAAGACTTCATGAATTTTTAAATGGTCATCCAAAAATATGAATTAATATTTGTGGTGAATACTACTTTCCATATAAAGGGGTTTATAGTCTGTGAATCAAAGACTATTAGTTTCTTTCTTCCTACTGAAGTAGAAGAAATAGAAATAATACACTTCAGTTTATTTAATTTTATTCTGATAAAATAAAGATAGAGGTGTAAGTTGCTTCCCTTTATCCCACCAGCCACAGATTTGGGACAAGGATAAGAAAATACACTTACATGAGACAGGGCTGATTTCACGGTCACATAGCCTGTGCGTTTGCACAAGGTCCCCTGTTGCAAAGGGCCCTGCCCTGGCTTAAGTACTCTGTGGTCACCATCTTGAAATTCTTGTTTTTTACAAGAGATCCTACTTTGTCCTTTTGTACCAGGCTCCACAAAGTACATAGCCAATCCTGCGTGAAAGCTTTCAGCAGTTTCTTCTGCCTCCCAAACAAGATAGTCACCTGGCCAGAGCCTAGAAAGCCAGGAAGCTCAGTGCTATTGTGTCAGTTGCGAGAAATAGAAAGAGAGAGAAAGAGAGACCAGAAACCAGCCAGTGTTGCTGGCTCCCTGGAGACCATGAGAGTTCAGGAAGAAACTAGTTCACTCGAGGCACCGATCGCCAGCCCATCAGCTGCTGTTCTGCTACCCGGTTGAGTGTGCAGCGCGCCAGGCTGCTCTGCGGCAGCTCACCGTTCCTGTCACTCCGCTTTCCGCCGTTAGTCCATTCCCTGCAAACACTGCATTGCACTTCATTCACCGTCGGTACTGGTCATTCCCCCCACTGGACAGATTACCCAACAAGGAAGGTATGCGTGGGCTCCCCTGCACTTACCAGACGTGGCGAATGTCATGGGAAACTGAACTACAAAGTAGTAGGTAAACGCAGGAAAGTCTGTGCGTACCTTGCTTTTTGGTTAATCTGGTCCTGGTTCCACCAACCTGGAATCACAATAGCGTGGTCACGCGGCAGAGCAGTCTCCCAGCATAGCCACCAGCAGCAGTGCTGTGAGACCTTCCCTAGACTTTTATACCTTTGCCTCTGACATGTGTTTTAAGAGTTCTCAGATTTTGGAGAACAGAATTTCCATCCTCTAACAAAAGCAAATCATCCTACAGTACATGTGTAGAATTTTGTCAACACAAATAACAACCCCTGTTGTTATTCCTATTGTCATTGTTAGCTGCCATCCAGTTGACTCCAAATGACAGCGGCCCCAGATGACCCCATGTGTGCAAAGCAGATGCTGTATATAGTTTTGGGGGCTGTGATCTTTCCAAAGCAGATTTTTAGGCCTGTCTTCAAAGGTGACTTTGGGTGGGTTAAAACCCCCAACCTTTTGGCTAGTTGTCGAGCACTTGCTAGTTCAAGTTTAAAACAAGCAATTTTTTTTTCTTATTTGTCTTAATAGGCTACTTTAGAATCCTTGACACTTTAGAAATTACAACTCATTGAAAAAATCACTAACTTCACCTTCTTACGCCTTCCATATGTTGTCAAAATCGAATTGGGTTGGAACTAATGTTCTAAGAATTCTCTAGCGCATATGAAAAAATTAGAAACACCACAGGATATCACAAAACTGGAAGTGAAAACTACCTAAGAAAACAATTAACATTGGAGGGAGGCACCATAACCACAGAGAGCACTCTTCTGCGGCTGGTATTGTCACACTGGGTAGGTAACGTATTTCAACTAGATAGCGAAGTGGAAGGAAGTTTATGTGTTGCACTTGACAGGCCCTCTGTGCCTAGTGTGAGCATTAAATTAAACACGTTCAAAAGTAAGCATGGAACATGAGAAGCTTGGAATAGTCATCATACATCAGGTCTTCCTCAGTATAGAGCCAAACAACTCCACTGGTTGACTCCTAAGCCAGTCTTGATATAACTCCCAGATAAGAAGTCTTGAGGGCAGTGCTGGCAAGAGGAAGACCAAGGTCTCAGCCTATGTCTTACTCTAAATAGTGGTCTGATTCCCTTCTGTGTTAACTTAGCTGGATTCAACGTCTTCTTCTGTAAAATGCAGGGGCAGAAGAGCTATGACACGAGAAGCTTCAAATCTGGAGAGAATGGCTCCGAACACGTGACTTCATGCTTTAATAAAGTTACATGAAGGCTCTAAACTTCCATTCACTAACGCATGGGTGTACGGCCTGTGCGTAGTTACCGTCTTGGAAACCCTCAGTGGTGTAGCGGTTAAGAGCTACCATTGCTAACCAAAAGAACAAAATTCAAATCCACCAAGTGCTCCTTGGAAACTCTATGGGGCAGTTCCATCCTGACTTTTAGGGTCACTGTAGGTCAGAATTGATTCAAAGGGAGAGGTTTTTTTGTTTGTTTGTTTTTGTTTGGGGGGAGGTCACTGTCTTGAAATTCTTAATATGTTCCAACAAGGGATACCATGTTTTTGTTTTTTTCTGAGCTCTGTAATGTATACAGGCTCTCAGAATCCCTTTCTGCCTCCCTAAACGGGAAACTTCAGGAGCTCTGAACCTCTTTGTTGGCTTGGTAGTTGACTAGATTGAATACAACTGAAAAAAAACAGCAGCCCTGACCTCATAAAATTTTTGTAAAAATTAAACAAGATAATTGTTTGAAGTCCTTCATCCAGTGTCTGGCACGATTAAGCATTCAAAAACAACAACAAAAAAAATTAGCTGTGATTTATTGTCAGCTCAGTTCCTTCTAGCTTTAGATTTGGATGCTATATGTAGTCAACATACATTTGGTGAGGAAAATTAGCATTTTCCAGGCATTTGTGTTATCCTGGCCTCTGGTGGTGAATTTTCAGAGATGTTGTAATTTTTACTGCTGCATTTACAATTTCCATAGCACTTTTTCTGGATTGGGGTTTTGCTCTAAAGTATTCCAATTATCAAGGCTTCCCTCACCCCTACAATCACATTGTGTGCAGCTGATTACTATTATTATCCTTGATTCCCAAAGGACCGAGCAAGCACAATGGGCCCTGGTCTATGAGTTGCTATTTGTGCATAAATAACACCTGAGGTGAAACAGGTGAAGCACAATTTACATCTTGGTATTAAATTAGAAATAGACTCCAGGAATATTTTATTCATGAAATAGCAACCACTGAGTGGAAAAACCAAAGTGATTAACCAATGTTCCTTGACTTCCATAACAACTTGGTAATAAAGACTGAGTTAAAACTGCTTAGAGTATTGGACTTCCGTGGACCTTGGGGCCCTGACTGGGCTCTTTTGCTGCGATGAAGTGAGTGACGCTGTAGTTCAGCAGTCTAAGTAATCCAAATTGATCTTAAAAAAAAAAATACTGTCACAGTATGTGGCCTTGGTGAGTCTTTAAATCTTTTTAAGTACCAGTATATTGGCAAGGAACAGTATGTTGATAAGGAACTGCCAGAAATTCAAGGCAGACTCAGAAGAGGATGTGGATCCAGGGATATCATTGTTGATGTCAGCTAAAAAAAGAGAATACCAGAAAGATGTTTACCTGTGTTTCATTGATTATGCAAAGGCATTTGACTATGTGGATCATAACAAATTATGGCAAACATTGCAGAGAATGTGAACTCCAAAATACTTATTTGTGTTCTTAAGGAATCTGTATATGGCTCAAGAGGCAGTTATAAGAATAGAGCAAGGAGACACTGCCTTGGTTTAAGTCAAGAAAGGTGTACATCAGTGTTGTATCCTTTCTCATACCTTTTCACTCTGTATGCTGAGCAAGTAATCTAAGAAACTGGACTCCATGAAGAACACGGCATCAGCATTGGAGGAAGGCTCATTAACAACCTGTGTTACACAGATGACACACTACCTTGCTTGCTGGAAGCTAAGAGGAATTGAAACACTGATGAAGATCAGTATGTATTACACTTTAACATCAAGAAAACAAAAATCCTCACTACTAGACCAATAAGCAACATCAGGATAAATGGAGAAAGGATTGAAATTGCCAAGGATTTCGTTTTACTTGATTTCACAATCAGTGTCTATGGAAGCAGCAGTCAAGCAATGAAAAGACACATTGCAACAGGAAAATCTGCTACAAAGGACCTCTTTAAAGTATTGAAAGTAAAGCTGTCACCTTGAAGACTAAGGTGCTCTTGACCCAAGTCATGGTATTTTCAGTCACATCATATGAATGTGAAAGCTGGACAGTGAATAAACAGGAGGGAAGAATTACTGTCTTTGAATTGTGGTGTTAGAGAAGAACACTGAATGTACCATGGACTGCCGAAAGAACAAACATCTGTCCTGGAAGAAGTACACCCAGAGTGCTTCTTGGAAGCAAAGATGGCTAGACTGCATCTTACATGCTTCGGACATGTAGTCAGGAGGGATCAGCCCTTGGAGAAGGACATAACGCTTAGTAGAGTGGAGGGTCAGTGAAAAAGCAGGAGATCTTCATCTAGATGGATTGACGTAGTGGCTGCAACAATGGATTTAAGCATGAAAACAATTGTGGACACGGCACAGGACCGCACAGTGTTTGTTCTGTTGTGTATAGGGTCACTATGAGTCAGAACTGACTCGATGGACTCAATGGCAACTAACAACAACAACAAATGCCAGTTGTTTTTGCTTTTCCATTTGCAAAGTGGAGATAAGCCTCTCACTATGGATTGACTTGTGTCCCCCAGAATAGTGTGTCCACTTGGCTAGGCCAGGATTCCAAGTATTCCATGGACTGTCCACCGCTCTGTCATCTGACATGATTATCTTATGTGTTGAAAATCCTGAGTCTGTGATGTACATCCAGCAGGATTAAAGGCAGTAATACAGTAGAACTCAGCCTACGCGATTACCTGGTATCTTGTGTCAGTCTCTTGAGATATGAAAAGAAGCAGATAGAGAGAGAGGGGAACTTTCTACCACCAGGAATGAAGAAGTGGGAAGGAAGCCTATCCTTTGGGACTCGGGTCCCTGTGCTGATACGCTCCCAGACTAGGAGAAGACTGATGAAAAGGACATTCTCCCAGAACCAACAAAGACAAGAAGCCTTCCCCCGGAGCTGGCCCCCTGAATTTGGTCTTCTAGCCTCCTAAACTGTAAAGGAATAAGTTTCTCTTTGTTAAACCCATCCACTTGTGATGGATCTGTTATCACAGCACTTGGTGGGTAAGACAACTCTGATCTGGCTGTTTTCCTTCCTTCTTCTAGTTGACATCAAATTGATTCTGACTTGTGGGGTGACCCCAAGTGTGTCAGAATAGAACTGTGCTCCATAGTTTTCAGCAGCTGATTTTTCAGAAGAAGGTTTCCAGGCCTTTCTTCCAAGGTGGTTCTGGCTGGGCTCAAACCTCCAACCATTTAGTTTGCAGTTGAACACATTAACTGTTTGCACAGCTAAGGGACTCCTCCCCACTTCCCGGAGCTCACCTAAGTCTGTTGAAAGGACACTGTTTATTTGAAACTGGGTTAAAGGTGGATGGAGCATGGTAGGTATTCACACCTTCCATTTCTCTTTTTCCAATTCCCCATCCTCTTTCTTTTTATTTTATGGCATCTTAAGTAAAGCTGCGGCCCTGGTGACATAGTGGTTAAGAACTTAGCTGCTAATCCAAAGGTCAGCAATTAGAATCCACTACCTGCTCATTGGAAACCCTAGGGGGCAGTTCTACTCTGCCCTGTAGGGTTGCTATAAATTCAACTCAACTGACAGCAATAAGTTTAAATTAAGCAAAGGAGAAAGCAAGATAAATTTGGCATATGCAGATAAAAACAAGACCACCCCCAAGGTGGCAACTCAATCAGTGTTCCTTTAGATAATAAAAACAAGACCACCCCCAAGGTGGCAACTCAATCAGTGTTCCTTTTGATAGACTATTGTACGTGAAACTCATCAAAGGAAACTCTTTGAGCCTTAGGGTTAGGGTGATGGCAAAGAGAGCCCAGGGCCAAATTCACGGAGGCCTACAGACACACAAACTATTAGCAAAGACACATTTAGATCTATAAACATCTTGATGGGCACAAACCTCGGAACAAAGAAATTAAAAATGCAAGCCTGACCACATAGATCTTATTGGACGTAAAGGACTGAACGCACACAGCTGCTATCTAACTTGTCTACCTACTACTAACCTAATGATAACAGAAGGTTAGCTATGTTTCTTTGCTGACTCAATACCCATTCACAGAGATGGGATAATTCGTCAGTCGCCGACTTAGCAGATACTCCTATAATCAGAAGATCAAGGTTATGGTTACCAGTAGCGGACACATCAATGCAGCGTGCCCTCTAATATGACACACTGAGAAGGGCATCTTACTTCTCTAGTATTCTTTTCCCAAATCCATGATTTCAATCTTTCAGAACATCAGAGGTTTGGCAAAGGGACCGACCAGTACTCTTCTCAAGTGCCAAGGCCATGAAAGATGACTCAAGATTGAGGGGCTGTCACAGGCTGGAGGAGACTAAGGACAGTAACATCAAACAGGAAATCCTGAATCTAATCCTGGAACAGGGAGGGGACATTGGAGGAAAGCCCAGTGGAACCCAAATAAAGTCTGTAACTTAGTCAGTGGTACTGTATCATGAGTCGGACCAGACTCGGCAGCACTGGGTTTTTGTTTTTGGTTTTGGTTTTTAATTGTATCAAAGTTAATTTCTTAGTTTTAAAAGTTGAACCACAGGTTCACGAGACATTAATGTTAGGGGTACAAGTGGGTGTTGGGTATACAGGAGCTCCCTGTTCTTTCTTTGCAACTGCTGTGCAAGTATAACCTTACTTGAAAATAAAAAGTCAAGAAAAAAAAAAATTTAAAGCCCCGTGCTTAGTTTTCTAGACTCTGTGTACAACTCTTCATGGGATGCAGTAGAGCTGGCATTGGACCTGGTGACGGTGCTGGTGGTGGGGAAACTGAGAGCTAACCTATTTCACTGGATACAAAGGCCTCAAATTAACACTGTTGTTATTTCTCAAAAAGCATATTCACGACTGATTTATACTTTTCTCCCGGACTCTGAACCAGTGACTGAGAATTGTGTCTTTGGCACCTGCCGACAGTGCTGTTACACCTAGCCCGCCACTCTTCCCCCACCTTCCCACCTTGCTGAAAAATGAAGCTCTTCCATGAAATCATAGCTTGTTCCAATTTTTGTGCAAGCCACTGCAAAGGCACCCACTCTTTTCTTTTCCCATTGTTCTCACGAAGTATGCCGTTAGGAGCTCAGAATAATAAAGACTGCTGTCATAATTAAGCTCCGGGATGTATTTCAAAGACTCACAGACATTAGAGATGAAAAAGACCCAGCAGGTCATCCAAACCCTCTGCCTGCCAGTGTGCGATGGCTGTGTGCAATTTGGCAGATCTGTTATCGGGCTATAAAAATTCTCAACTATTCAAAAAAATTACCACATTGTATAATTTATGATAAAAAGTTTACCTTATTCCTGGGCGATTCTTGAGGGTAGGAGGGAAAAAAGTCAGTCATTGAATAGCTTTCTAAAAACAATTACTGTCCTATTTAGAATATATTTTTCAAGGTGAAAATGTGGTTATTTTCCACTCAATGTGACAGGCTAGGCTTATTGTTATGCAAGAGTTGCCTCCCTGCATCTGATAATTTAAAATTTCACACTGACCCAAGCTGTCCCTCAAATTATATTATAAATGTGCCTTGTAGTAGTTCCAACTTCTTCTGGCTTATATTTAAGAGCTGGACTTGAACATAGAGGCTTATGATTTTGCCTGTGGCTCAGACATTCCAGCCACCAATGTATACATTCTCTGAGAATAAGCAAAACCATCTAAAGGCCCCCAAAGAATGATACTTCGGTTACTGTACCACACCAAGTTGGGTGAGGCCTTTTCCAGTCTGAATTGGAAAGTGACTGTGATGTACCTATTGATACAGAACTCCAGCAGCAAGGGACCACAATAATACAACAACAACACAAATAGCTACTGTTTCCAGGGAACAGAAACTGAATGAAGATTGACGAGAGCCGCTGAAATGGAAGAGTTGATACATAGCTCAGAAATACATTCCTGGAATCTGTTCTGATCATGTGCAAAGTGGAAAGTTGGCAGAATAAAGGATGGAGGCAGACAATGTCCAGTAAAATGTGAGGCCACTGCATCCATCCGGATCGGATGTTTGTCTGTCATTCTTTCATGCTGGGCATATAGTGTGGAGGCTCTGCATGGCAACATAAAGTGTGTCAATAGTTTCCAATTTTATCTTGAGTTCTTCCTATTTTTCCCTGTATTTATCTTTTAGATAGTAGCATTATGAGTAAAGGGAGCACTACAGCAAAAATTGTGCCTAGCCTTTCTTCACAAAGCACTGTATTGAGTACACCGCGCTTGCAATAAGTCATGGCAGAAACCCACATTAAGAAGCATGTCCTAAGAAACAAAAGTCCTGCATCTGACGTCCTTGGCCACTTTTCTTTTAACATGACTGTGTGGAAAATTTATGCAGGCAGAACCCTTTGTGTAAATGATTTGTGGTCCAAAATGTTTTTGTTAGTTGGTTAAAACTTAGAATATACATTCCCAAAGCCCCAGTGTTACAAAAACTAGCTTACCTCATAGGTTAACTCACAAAAGAGCTCTTGAACTTTTCTTTTAGAGCTGCCATCTTGGTCTTGACCATGTTCCTATGCAGAATGCTTAAGACGTGAAGTGCAGAAAGCTCCACCTCCCCAACCCCACCACCCAACACACTCCCAGTTTACACACCTTTAGTGCTTAATTCAAACAATTCAGGACTTCAGAAATCTGAGTTCTGCATCCAGAAAGGAAGAAAGAAGACCTTGGTGGTGGTGTAGGACCTGAGAAGTTTCAGTGGCTGTTAAATGTTGAAGTTAATAGGAAAAAGTTAATTTTACAATAAATAAATAAAGCAATAAGCCATCCGTATGACTAGAACAAGGAATAGGGAGAGCGCAGATTAAGAAGCAAATACTCTTCAAGAGGTATACACAGTTAAACTGGATAAATAGTAAATTCTCAACAAACATAGCTTCTTTGATTGCCTTGGTAGTATATGAGCAATATGTATGTTTCCTTGGACCCTTCAATTAGTACTGCTTGAAGTCAGATGGACAGTAACCCAGTGAAGAAAAACTGTTTTGGTGTTTTCCTTTTCTGTTTTGGTTTGTGTTATGGATTGAACTGTGTTCTCCCAAAATGTGTGTTAACTTGCCTAGGCCAAGGTAACCGGTATTGTGTGACTGTCTACCATTTCTTCATCTGATGTGATTTTCCTGTGTGTTATAAGTCCTACATCTAGGATATTGGTGATGTAGGATTAGAGGCAGTTATATTAATGAAGCAGGACTCAATCTATGAGGTTAGATTGTATTTTAAGTCAATTTCTTCTGAGACATGCAAGCAGAGAGACAGAAGAACCTCATATCACCAAGAAAGTAGAGCCAGGAGGGTATATCCTTTGGACTGAGACACTCCTAGGTCAGGGGAAGACTGATGACAAAGACCTTTCCCAGAACCAGCAGAGAGAGAGTTGACACCCTGAATTCAGACTTCTAGCCTCCTAGACAGGAGAGAATAAATTTCTTTTTTAAAGCCATCTACTTGTGATATTTCTGTTACAGCAGCACTAAATAACTAAGGTAGTTCAGATCTGTGAATGAAGACAACTTCAGTCTAGTTTAAATGGGAGAAGTGTTTCGTTCAAACCAAACACATAGTACAGGAAGGATACATCTCATCAAGAGCCAAGAACAGGAAATCCAGAGATCTGTGTTTCCTAGATCCCGCAGTTGCACACACATAGGTGCTGGTGGTCTCAACAGCCAAAGCTGACGCATCTTCGTGTCAGCACTCTGTCACTAGCTAGACTCTTCTCAAGGCTCCTTGTTCTCTCTTAGCTACTGGTAAAGCTTTGTGTGCTTTCCAGTGGTCTCTGCCCCCTGTATCTTCTACTTCTGCACAGACTACCAATGTCTCTATTGTTGCTATGGCAACTATTGATGCATCCTTATGTCTTTTGCCTATTTCTCCCTAACGTCGTTTGACGTCTCAGAAATAAGCTTCTGGGAGGGCAGGGGAAAAGAGAGAAGAAAAGAAGGAGGACGAAGGGAGGAAAAAAGGAGAAGAATCCAACTCCCCTGTCTCATCTTTTACCTTGGGCAAAAAGACTGGTTGGTATAGTGATTAAGTGCTTTGGCTGCTAACCAAAAGGTCAGCAGCTCCTTAGAAATGTTATGGGGCAGTTTTACTCTGGCCTATAGGGTCACTGTGAGTCAGAATCAACTTGACAGTCATGGGTTTGGCTTTGGTTTGTAGGTCATAAAGTCATCAATAGCTGAATAGGCTATGGAATGACTGTCCTTGGATCAGGTGCCCCACCCTGACCTGTTCACTGTACTGGTTTATAGGACAGGAAATGCTGGTGACATGGTGGTTAAGACATAGGACTACAAATCAAAAGGTTCACAACTGGAATCCATTGTGTGCTCCTTGGAAACTCTATGGGCAGTTCTACTCTGTCCTATAGGGTCACTATATATTGGAATTGACCTAAAGCCATTTGTTTTTTAAACTGACTATATGACAAACTAAGACCCACTCGCTACGGAGTATGACAGTAGTTTTGTGACGGCATTAGCACACTTCCTTTCACAGTGTATTTCAGCAGAGTGACACAAATAAATAAATTCTCAATTCATTAATGCTCCATGTACATGAAGGAGGTAACAACACTTGGCCAGGGATATCAGCTGCCCTGTGACCTTAGCTTTGCACTTAACTTTCTGCTGCCAGGAATCAAAGGAACAACTTACTTATCAGTATACTTTAAAAGAAATGACGAAACAAGGCTATTTGCTAGAATCTGCTGTGTTCCAACTCTTTAAAAAAAAAAAAAAAGCTTTTATTTTCCTAAATGACTATAAATAAACCACAGAATATCTGCATATATAAATATTAACTTGTTGTTCTGCACATTCTGTATTCCTGAAAATCAGGAAATTTGGCCGTTATAGTCTTTTCACATGTCATCCTCTAATTTTTCGTTCTCCAGTTTCTGCATCATCAGTAAATGAGATGCTGTGAGCCCAAATGCACATCAGCTTGATCACTCTGTTCACTTATGTGTTCTTGCGGCCAGCGTTCATTGAGCACCTACTGTACAGACAGTCAGGAAGGCTTAACTGTAAAAATCAAAGTGTCTCACCCCAACTACCACCCCTTCCCCCCCCAAAAAAAACGCGCTTCAGATGGAGTCAATTCCAACTCATGATGCCCGCATACGTGCCAGAATAGACTTGTGCTCTGTAGGGTTTTCAGTGGCTGATTTTCAGAAGCAGATGGCTAGGACCTTCTTCCAGCTCATCTCTGGTTGGACTCGAACCACCAACATTTCTGTAGGCAGCTGAGCAGGTTAACTGTATGTACCACCAAAGTATTGCACTGCAAGAGTCCAGGGATCCCAGAAATGTTGGGCAGACTGTCAGTGGGATGTCCCTTAGCTTGGTGATCGCTGGGAAGAGTTCACTACCATGGCTGATGGGTCAGTTTTTACCCAGAGACATGTGACATGTCACAGCTAGGACTAGTTCTCCTGATGGGCTTTTTTTTTTTTTTTTTAACAAAGATACTATACAACGTCCTGGACAACAAACTGGCTACTGTATTTTTCAAGCTCTCCAAATCACTATTTCTACAGCAAAAACAAAAGCATGTAATGCTTTCCCTAGGACAAATGCACATATTAGCCCTAACTAGAAGCCATGTCCCCAATCCTCAGCCACAGACAACAATATCTTCCTCTAAATTTCCCATAAGTACTTGCATTTCTGTTCATTTTTTCCACCAGGGCAGTTGGGTTATCTGTGATCTGAGGCATCTTTTGTCCACTTCTTGGAAGCCCCTGGGTGGTGCAAATGGTGAAGGATTCACCCGCTAACCGAAAAGTGAGAGGTGACAACCCACAGAGGCTTCTGAGAAGAGAGGCCTGGTGATCTGCTTCCAAAACATCACAGCTTTGCAAACTTATGGAGCGCAGCTCTACTCGGCAACATGTGCCATTACCATGAGTTGGAATTAACTTGAAGGCAACTGGTGTGACCACCTACAGGGAAGGGACTTGATTTCTCTTCTCTGGTTAATAGCTGTGCAGAGTCCAATCCCCTAACCAAGCTGCTTTCTAATATATATATACGTCTATTTCTCTTATCCCCAAACCATAAGTCACTCTTATCTAGCGTGTATATTAGTTAAATCTTTTTGGAAGTTGCCTTTTTTGAATATTCTATGAAATTCCAGCCTAGTGTCTGAGAATGAAGGGGAAACTTAAATCCACACATCTAATCCTCACCCCTCAATGACACTTCCAAATCTTCTCCAGGGCTTCTTAGGCAAGGGCAAAATGGTTTCTTGTCAAGAAACAATCTTCCAAGATCAATGACTCACAAAACACTTTGATTAGAAAGGAACGTGAGAAGGGAAAAAGCAAAGAAACAGGAGCGAGGATTCCAGATAGCACAGCACGGAAGGCCTTGAAGCTGGGGAATTTTTTCGAAGTCATTCACAAATGCTCTATCTGCCCTTGACAGGTCATTTCATTCCATTTACGCACTTTCATTCTCTGTGGTTTATAAGCTCTTAAGCAAATGCAGAAAGAAGGAAAAGTTAGCATCTTTGATAATACACTGTATCAGACTGTCAACCTAACTGAATTTCCCTTTTTGTGCAGGCAAAATACTGTTTGAAAAAGTAATAATGCAAAAAGAAAGAAAACCAAAAAAGGATCATGGGGATCATGCTTTCCCATTTAATTCCTAAGAACAGAACCTGAAGTGGATTTCTGCTTAGATCAGTTGTATACCAGTTGGAACATGGGTGCCTAGCACGGCAGCTCAGCAACATGATCTGCGCTTTAAATAGCTGCCAAGTAACCATGTGGTGGCTGGCAGCATCCCACGTGTTGCAATGAGAGGGATCTGTTGCAAAATAAAGCCACATAACATGAGGGCAAGGCAAGTTGATGTGGAAAGGAGCCGTTTCTCATTATCTTCCTGTGTTTTCCTCTTTATATATATTCAAACACATTCCCCAATTTAAAAGGTCACTAATTCAATCTGCAATTGTTTTTGTAAGTTGGCCAACCACGTGTGGAAACCCTCTCAAGTCAGTTTTTAGATGATTTCTCTTCTTTGGTGGTCTGTTTTCTCCAAAGGGGAGCACAACCTGACCACGCCTCAGGTTCATCCAACTCACTTCACACTCTTGGAAATGTTATCCAAGCAGAGAAAATGAGGTGATGTTCCTAAGATGAGTGTAGTAATAAAAGAAAGAATAAATAATCAAAGAACAACTGTAACCTCGGATCCGACTCGACAGCACTTGGCTTGAACAATAAGCTAAGAAGTCCCAAAATAGACACTTCTTCAAGAGATCAGGGAAGCATGGTAATTCAAAACTAGAATAATAACAACAAAACAGAATATGTCACACTTATTTGGGGACATGCACTGTTTCATAGACATCATTTTTGTCCCATTTTCGTGGACGAGCAGACTGAGGCACAGAAAAGCTATGCCACCGTTCAGGGTTGCACAGCTAATAAATCGTGGAACCAGGATTACAATGGTGGTCTTTTGTCACCGGAGTGCCATCTCTAAACCACAAGATCATCTTCATAATGGGTATTTAAGGTGAAAGTCAAGTACAGACTAGAGAGTGCACTAGGCGTACTGCCCAGTTCCATTTTCTGGAGGGAAGTGGTGACGTTAATTGTCTGAGAACACACGTTTCAGACTCTGTGACCCCTTTCTTTCTCCTACCCCACTGCTGGAGGCCGTCTCAAACACAGTGAACAAGCTTTCCCAGTGCTAATATCAGGAAACCATTTCTGTAAGGCAGTATTTGCTTTCTAAACAACAAAATGCTCTCCTTTTGCCCTCAAGATCTTTAAGCCATTGAAGAGGTTTCAGACTCCCTACAGCCTAACCCCAGGTTCTAGGTGTTCTAGGGAGTCTAATTTCTGGCACCATCTCATTTAATGCCTCAAGGTCAAAGACCAAGTCACACTGAATGGCCAGTGGAAAATTTAAAAGTAACTCACTTTCGGTAAATTTGGATTTTGGTATACGTATCCAACCCAACATACAGCCCTAACCATTCTAAGAACTTTTCTCCTGTCAGCCAAGTATGTTCAAACCATTTTTCTTTCACTGCTAGGGAGAAGCGACAGTTTTGGTGGTTCGATGGTAGAATGCTTGCCTTCCACGCAGGAGATTCAGGTTCAATTCCCAGCCAGTGCATCTCATACACAGCTACCACCTGTCTCTCGGTGAAGGCTTGTGTGTTGTTATAATGTGAACAGGTTTCAGTGGAACTTCCAGACTGAGACAAACTGGAAGAAAGGTTGGGCAATCTGAATATCAGCCAAGGAAACTCTGTGGATCACAGATGTCTGATCCATAACCAATCCTGTGGGTGGCACAGGAACACACAGCATTTCTGTTGTGCATGGCATCACCATGAACAGGAGTTCACCATAAGTGGGGGGCCAGTCCCATGCCAGCTAACAACAGCAACATTAGGGAGACGCCACTTGGCATCACTGAAAGAGCAGGGAAATTCAAGCAGACCTAGGAACCTTCTTCTAACCCTTCCTAGCTATGTAGCCTTCGGCAAGTTGTATAACCTCACGGTTTTTGTTCTCTCATCTCTCAAGTGAGATGACACTGCCACACAATGTATGAAAAACTGCTGACACATAGTTGTTAGTTGGTGCCAAGAAGGCTGTGACCCTTGATGGCCTAGTAAATGCTCAGAAAAACAGTTACCACCATTGATAATCTTGTCTTGACTTTCTTTCCATGAAAATTTATGCAGCACTTTTTATGTTTCTAATGCAATTATGGGTCATCCACAAGTATTTAAGCTGCCATAATGTTGAGTGGATGATGACTTTCATTTCTCCATTTTAAAGCATGTTTACATTCAAAAGAACAATGTGACTCAAAGCCAATGGATCATCCAAAATTGAAGACTTGAACACCACTGGGGTTGGCTTACATCTGAGCTCTGCTGGTTTGGCTGTTATGGAAAGAGTATAGATAGTCTTTGAAATATTTAATGATGTAAAAAATATCAAAGCTAACTATGCTATTAAGGGGAAAAACCTTAGTTCTGCCTCATCTTCTTCCAGTCATCTCTTGGAACTTGACTCCTGCAGTGGAATATGTGTAAATTTGCTTGGTTATTTGTATGTTCTAAATTGCCTAATGAATACATGTCACCTTTGTGATGAAGAAAGCACTTGGATAGTTAGAAGATATTTTCAACATCTCTTTCTGTGTTATTTATTCTGTGAATAGGCAGTAACAGCACTTACAAAAAAAGAGAGAGAGAGAGAGAAAAGCCAAACTCATTTCTGTGGAATTAATTCTGACTCTTAGCAACCCTGTAAGACACAGGAGAACCATCCTATAGGTTTTCCAAGGCTGCAAAACTTCACCGAAGCAGACTGCCACATCTTTCTCCCATAGATCATCTGGTGGGTTCAAACCACTGTCTCTCAGTTAGCAGCCAAGCACTTAACCACTGCATCACCAGGAGTACCTATAAAAGATCTTAGAGACATATATTTTTGTAAAGGCTTGGTAACCCAAAAACTAAGCATAAACCCAGTGCCATCAAGTCAGTTCCAACTCATAGCAACCCTACATGGCAGAGTAGAACTGCTCCATAGAGTTTCAAAAGAGCACCTGCTGGATTCGAATTGCCAACCTTTTGGTTAGCAGATGAAGCACTTAACCACTATGCCACCAGGTAGGTAGTAAAATTTCACACTTTAGAGTTTATCATTTAATGAATAGAACAACAGCCTGATGAAGCAACTGGATTAATTTGGACTATCTTGCTACCAATGAGCAGACCTTGCAGATAGTTGAAAGTATTAGAAATATTAAAATGCACTGAAGATGTAGTCAGTTAATCAAAAACTACAATATTTATAAGTACAAGATATAGGCTGTCCCCCAAGATGTCATGTAAAGTTTCACTGACTGTGCTAGTGGGTCAGTTACATGTAGAACAGTAAACACAACTCTTCATGTGTCTTTCCTTTTACAAGTGAAAGCAGCTCTGGTGGCACAGTAGTTAAAATTCTTGGCTGTTAACTGAAATTTTAGTAGTTCAAATCTGCCAGCCACTCCTCAGAAGAAAGATGTGGTAGTCAGCTTCCATAAAGTTTACAGTTTTGGAAATCCTATGGGACAGTTCTCCTCTGTCCTAGAGAGTGAAAATAGACTCAAAAGCAGGGTGTTTTAGAGTGGATTTGTCAGTAAACTTCTCTAATTTTACTACTAATGAATTGAGATGCAAGCATTTCTTGGTAGCCAGTTTTTAAAAACTTTCTTTCTGACCTTTTTATTATTCTTTCATAAACTGAATTTTTCTTATCATTTTAGGTTATTCTCCTAGATCCCCAAATGGACAATCTAAAATAAATAATACAACATCAAAATCCCAGGATCTAGGTCACTGTCACCCTGTGCCTTTTGATTGTCCTTAAACAAGAAGCTGAATATTTCCATCAAACAAGCAGAAAGCTTACTGACAACAAATGGAATTCTTCTGGGTAGAAATAAAACTAAGACTAGCAGAAAGAAGTGAAAGATTTCCTTCTTACCAAGAGAAGCAAGTCAGGGGCGTTTAAACTTCATTAGTAAGATGGAGGAAACCCTGTGGTGTGGCGGGTCGAGCGCAGCACTTGCCAACCAAAAGGCCAGCAGTTCAAATCTGCCAAGTGCTCCTTGGACACTCTGTGGGGCAGCTCTACTCTGACCTATAGGGTCGTCATGAGTCAGATCCAACTTGATGGTAGTGGGTTTGACTTAGTAAGATGGGATCTTCTAGACAGACAGTAATACACTGATACACTGATTCAGCTGTTATTTTCTGTTTCTACTGAACTTTTTAACAGACCTATCTTTCAACTGTGCTGACTCTGTGGGATTTTATTTACAGCTGATAAACAACTAAGAGTACTACATTTGACCTGTGCATGAAGATTCACCAAACTCTCTGTAACTCCAGTTTCGAATACTTGAACTAGAACATGGTAAACATACAGTAGTTTTTTTGCTGTCCAACTGAATTTGATGAGTGTTTTCTATATTCCAGGTATTTTCAAATCCATGCTCTCTTTTGAGGTGGGATAGTTACCATTGCCACCAGGTAGGCTTACATGCTTTACGACTCTGCTCTTCCATGTGATCCTTTCCTGTGTCACCAACTTCACTACACAGAGTAATTGACAAAAGCATACAGCTTGCCCTCATGTGCCCAGCTTTTAACAGTGCTTTCTCTTGATACCGCATTCTCTTTTACTCAGACCCATGCCTCTCAGCTCATTCTTCAAAGACAATTTTTTCTCAGGGATAGATCACCCAATAAGCAAGGTACACACAGGCATGTTTGTGCATGCTTCCTAATCAGTAGTGGAATATTGCACATATTTTTCACCACCATCAAAGACGTGCATACATTGCTTACCGGCTAATCTGTCCCTCCTCCGGTTAGAACAACAAGCTATCACCACTGTCTCACCTCTCATTAACCTGCAAAAATTCAAGTTTGGCTTCTGTTCTCATCACACCGGCAAAACTTTAGTTGTCACCAATGATCTTCACATTTCTGCACCCAAAGATCACGTTTCTGTCCCTATCTTCCTCATCCTCTCAGCAGTATTGAAAGAAGTGAAATCTCAGTTCCCTTCTCAAACACTCTCTCTTCTAGGATTCCTTGATACCACCCATCTCCCCAAATACTACCATCTCATATATTTTCACTCATGGTGACGCTGTGGAACAAAGCAGAACTGTCACAGTACAGCTGTCCCACAGGGTTTCCAAGGAGTGGTTGGTGGGTCTTAATTGCCAACCTTTTAGTTAGCACTCAAGCCTTTAATTGTTGTGCAACCAAGGCTTCCATTAATCCTTCTATGTGTACACAATTACTACTTTTTGGGCAAACTAATGATTATTACAGGTGAAGACACTGAGCCAAACTGAAATAAAACAACTTATTAATGTGTAAGTTTAAAACCCAGGATTGATTAGAACACAGATCCTCAGACATGGGCTCATCAACCCTTCATCCTTATGTCATAGGATTCTTCCTATACATTATCCGAATAAGACATTCACTGGGAACTCAACTGGCTTAATCTGCTTTAAGGGGATTGAATGAATCAACCAAGGCATAACACTTTGGTCCAACAAAGTTTATAACTATGAATAAATACTCATCAAAAGTTACCAATTGCTGCATGGTACCAGAAGACATTCAAAGATAGCCGTTACTATTGGCATTTACAGGGTAAGACATTGTGAGAAATGCAATGCATGTGCACTGTTACGCATTCTCTGGTGCCACAGAAAGGAAGTCCAGGACAGCGCTCACTCACTCTCTACTTTCCCACTCACCACTGCAGCTGGGGACAGAAGAGGGCAAAAATCAAGTGTGCCCTCCAACTGAACATGAGAAAAATGTTGAAACGGTAAATGTTTTGTGATGTATCTATCAATATACACACATATACCTAACTTGATTTTTTTTTTTTAAACACACTTCTTTTCAGCATACCTCCTTGGATACTCTATGGGGCAGTTCTACACTGGTCTCTAGTGTCGCAGTGAGTCTGATCTGACCCGACAGCACTGGGCTTGGGTTTTTTACAGCTCAGAAAGGTCTCAAGTGGGTGTTTGGATTTGTGTTTATCTGGAACCCTGGTGGCATGGTGGTTGAGAGCTATGGCTGCTAACCAGAAGGTCAGCAGTCTGAATCTATGAGATGCTCCTTGGAAATGGTATGGGGTAGTTCTACTCTGACCTATAGGGTTGCTATGAGTCAGAATTGACTTGACAACAATGGATTTGGCTTTGTTACATACACATAAATTGACATATATATAAGTTTATTCAAATTCATACACACACACAAAGGTAAATCCAACTTTCTGCTTGAAATAGTTCTGGATATCTATATGCATCAATACAGTTCTTAAGAAAAAACTTCCTTTATATTTTTGGGGGGAAGCAAAGACACTGTATCAGTATTTCTTATAGTTTCTATGTATATAAAACAAAAGCAGGCCCATTTCCATCAAGTCTATTCTGACTTATAGACTTACTACTTATAGGCAGAGTACAACTGTCTCTACAGGGTTTCCACAGAGCTGGTGGCTTTGAACTGACAGTCTTTTGGTTAGCAGCCAGAACTCTTAAAGACTGCAGCACTAGGGCTTCATCTCTGTAAATGCTATACTAAAATATATATGGGACAACAAATATTATTTTTCACATATTGCTCTATTTAAGCTATGTTGATTAAACACTTGTTGGTTTAGATGACTTTCAGTGTCAGTACTATCTGAAAGCATTCGTGTGTGTGTGCACACGTGCACACGCATTTTACCGGTGACATTCTCTCTTTAGAATTAATGGGAAAAGAAATACAAAGAAAAAAAGGAATGTCGTATAATGGGAGAAGTGTCCTTCATTTTGAGCGAATTATGTCACAGTAATTCCTGGACTCCCAGTAGAACAAGAACATTAAAATTTTTGCTGCATACACACTTACTTTATTCCAGTCCTTTCACCCTAAATTATCTACATAATACAATACTCAGTATCAGTGCAAGATGCCAGTTACTCCCACTGCACTCATATAATAAAAACAAATTAGACTACCCTTGTCATTTGTGTGAACCAGAAAAACTGTCATTACTCAAAGAATTCAAAATCATCTTAATGTAGTTATTTAGACGGATACCTTATAAATTATATGTAGTTTAAAAAGATAAATAAAATAAAATTATTAGATATCCAGAGGTATATAGGTCTACAAAGCACAACCCAATAACTGTCCCGTTGGATTTTCCACAGTGACATCTACACACTGGTTGTTGTTGTTAGGTGCTGTCAAGCCAGTTCTAACTTCTAGCAACCCTTTCTAAGTACAACAGAATGAGACCCTGCGCGGTCCTTCATCGTCTCCACACTGAGGGGTTTATCTTCCAGCGCTGTCTCAGACAATGCTCCACTGCTATTCGTATGGTATTCACTGGCCCCTTGGTTCAGAAGTAACTGCCAGGTCCTCCTCCCAGTCTGTCATAGTCTGGAAGTTCCACTGAAGCCTGTCTACCAAGGGTGGTGCTCCTGGCAATTAAAACATCAGTGGCGTAGCTTCCAGCACGACAGCAACGTGCCAGCAACCACAGTACGACAAATAGTCAAACTACACACACGTCTGGGAAACCAGTCCATCAAAAGCCCGAGGGGACGTCTTAGTCCATCTCCATCATCATGTCACAGTCATTGTGTCTAATAATTCTCACCTTCACAGTATAGTCCAAACTGACCTTGGTTGCTCCTGATGATAGTGTTCCCAGCATGCGCCTTGGTTAGCTAGTTCAGAAACTTTAAGCTTGAACTATGTATTTTACTTTCTTTCCTCCTTCCTGGCTAACCAGATTAAATGCTTCTTTGCTTAGGCTATTGTTATTATAATACATAAGATTTTGAATTATTTCTCATTGTGCTTATTTTCAACATAGTTAAAATACTGTCACCCTAAGGTTTTGTTGGGATTTCTTCACATACACTTGATTGACATTGAGGAAATGTCTTCCTATATTTAACACTTTCAATCAACAAAAACTTAGTTCTCTATTTCATCTGTCTCTCTCAGTGAGCTCCCCATTTCAGATGAAATCTCACTAAAATCAAATCACATCAAAGCAAAACACCTTCTTTTCCTTATGAGTGTGTCACTTTCCACAGCACTCTTAATCTTTCCTCCAACTCTACACACCTACAGATTGATATCTAACCTTTTTTAACTAGAATGACACTTTGGTTGCTTTCATAAAAATATGAATCAAACTATGTCTTGGACCAAATGGGCTTTAATAGAGTCAAACAGTTGAAAGTAGCATTCCAGGAAACATAGCTATATTACTTTCCCCCAAGAGAAAAATAATGTTTTTAACTTATTTAGCTCAAATATATTGATTTCTACCATTTAGCAGTTTACCTCTTTCTACTCACACTTATAACTGTAACACACATACACACATACACACGACTGAGAGACAGAACCAAATAGCAATACCACTGCATTAAATCCAGTTGTAATATTTTGACCCTTAGATTCTTTCTTCAGATTCAATATGTGTTTCATTTATTAAGGATAAAAAATGGCCAGTAAAAGGACATATGATACTGTTTTATTCTTTTATAAAGTTTTACCTCGATTCCCACATTGCATGCTATCATTAAGCTTCTGTGTTTTCTCCAGTCAGTTTTTAAAGGATGACCCAACTGAACTAAACCAATAATAAGACAAATGCCATCTAGCGAGATCACAGCTTTTATCAAACTTCAACGTCTTAAGTCTCTGCCCTCTTTACTCATTCTTTCAAAGCGGCATTGAAAAGAGATCCTATTTGTTAAGTTAAATTTTATAACTCAGAATCAACACTCAAAACGATTTTTAGCACTTTGCTTTGAAGTCCCTGAAAATCAATTTATTGAATAGAAAAATAAAAGAAAAAAATAGTAACCCAAATCATATAAAAGTCTGTTGCAACAACATACAGTAAAGCTCTGCTATTTTTAAGTGTATTTTACTCATCGACAAAACGAGCACAACTCACCTCACTCCTTCTGAGGACTGCCGGTAAGTAGATCAGGAAATGTGTTTGAAACTAATGTGATTGATGCATTACAAGTATAAAATACTTGCAAAGTGTGGATCTGTGTGAAAGTGCCATACACATCAGATATTCAGCCAATTGCCTTCTGATGGATGTATGGTAGCCACATAAGTATTCTAGAAAGTGAGGATAACCATCTGAATTTATAAATATTCAAACCTTTACTAAAAGCAGCTTGTATGTGAAATTTAAATGACATACAGCACACCAGAAAAAAGGCTCCATTCCAAAGTTCTACAAAAAAGAATTGTATTTACAGATGACATGAGTTAATCAAAGACATCTAGCATCATGTGGAAAACTTAATGGCATGCCATAACTTCATATCATAGTCAATATGCATAAAAGAACATGTAATTATTTTTCTAATAATCAAGCCAAAATCAAAGAAATGAAGCAACATAAAAATGAAAGAGGAAAGACAAAGGAAAATCCCATAAAAACTTTTGTGATATCAGTTAAATGGCTTGAGGAGTCAGTTAAAATCCTGAAGTGTCTTTTGATTACAGACAAGTCCTGGCCAGCATTCAAATATCCTCATGGTTCTGTAGATAACCTCAGACCTTTGCTGTTCCTCTCAAACCCCCTCCCACTGAAAGAAGGCTTCATTGAAAAGGACAAGAGCTGCAGCAAAGACTCAGGCGATCTCTCCATCACAGAAATGGCTGAATTGGAAGCAACAGTCAATGTATCCTATGCCACAGTGTCTTCTAGGTGGCCGCTTTGCCTCTGAGTCATGCCTTTCATATTCATAACAGCTGTGGAATGAAATGCTGTATACTGAACAAGGCTCACAAGGCCTTTTCCCCTTCCTTCTAATACCCGACTCCTTGATGGAGGCTTCCAAAATGCAAATACTAACTAGGCTTCTCAGATGGACTTCATTTCAATCAAAATTAGTGCCAAACATGTATCTTTGATATGCAAAATGCCTACACTAGTCAGTAATAAAAAATTGTTTTCTCCCCACAAGAAAAAACTTTTTCTTGTTTCGTTTTGCCCAAGGAAGTTACACTTCCTGCTGTATCCTTATAGGAGATCTGTAAATGTTAATAAACCTATTGCAAAGCTGAAGAACTGAGGAATCATAATTAAAAAGATCAGATGATCAGAAAAGTTGGAACCCATAAAATCTTGGGAAAGGTTAATATTTCATGTGTTTAATAAAGCAAGGTCATTAGAATCCTCATATGGAAGTATTTTGAAAGTTTATAGCTAGTGGATATTAAAAGCACATTTCATCAATAAATTTTCACATGCTGAACATTCTAGCAATATAACTTTTAAATGAGAATTTTAGAATATCAAATAGAATTATGTACTAATCTAAGGGGCTCAGTTTTGACATATTTTAAACCATATTACATACACAAGTAACTTGTAAGTTCATAAAACTCCAATCTACAGTATACACAATTCCACTGTATAGGTTTGCTACTTTTACATATAGCTGAAGGTTTACGTAAGCACGCACAACGAAGCGAGTAACATTACGTAACCAAAACAGCGGTGGTAAGAAAGTGGTAACCGTGCACTCTCGGTTCCATTTGTTGTGGTCCATTTTAACTGGTAAGTTTATATGGATCCTACAACAAAAACAATTGCTATCTATTTTTAAATGGTGAGTAATTTGCTTACAAAAGTCAGTAAATGTTTACATGTGTGTATATGTGTGGAGACAAAACTAAATTACACCGGCATTTGTTTTCCACTGTTAATTATTCCTCAAAGATTTTTTTATGCATATACATAGTATCAAAAGTGAATGCCAACAAGGTGTCTGTAACCCAAATCATGAATTGCCCGAGGAGATGATATTGCAGTATTTATCTGGCCTTTGCAGCCTGCAGTTAAACGGAGGTCAATGCTACTCAGAGTAGATCCTTGATAGCACTTACGTAAAATGAACTATGTTGGGATCTGGAGAAATTCTAGGATCTTTTTATCAGAGGAACTCACAAGTGAAATGCTTAATTCAAATAGCATCCAAAATATTTACATCAATTAACTCTACCTTGGGATCAATGAAACAAAATGAAAAAAAAAAAGTATGTTCTGTTTTAAACTCTCTCAGGAAAACGCTGGTGGCAACAGATTGATTAGTGGTGTATCTGAATATGCCGGCCAATAACTAGAAATAGTAATCCAGCTAATAGAGAAAAAAATATCCCCACTGGGGCCAAAAAAAATGACCAGCCATACAGAACAGAAGGGGTGAAATCCAAGCAGTCTTTCATCTTCCTGTTTTTGTAGCTTTCCATGTCCGCCACCGCCTGGACCCAGATGACATACAGCATCACCACCAGGAAGAACAGGATGCCTGAGAAGGATGAAACAGAGGACCTTTAGCCTTTTGGAAGATATGCTTTCCCAAGAATTCTCTAAAAGATCCACCACGTTTCCGATAATATACCTCTAACACATAACTCTAGTTAAACCACATGTGTTGTTCCAAACCCTTTATATGCTTTATATGCATATCCTAATTTATCTGTAATTTTCAGAATGTCAAAATGAGAGCTGTAACAGCCCATGATAACATATTACATGTATTATTGAGTCCTCACCATGTGCTGGTGGCACAGTGATTAAGAGTGTAGCTACCAACCAAAAAGGTTGGCAGTTTGAGTGCACCACTACTCCTCAGAAACTTCATGGGAAATTTCTACTCTGTCCTGTAGGGTCAGTACAAATCAGAAAACACTGGATGGCAAAGGGTTTGGTTTATCATGTTTGGGTTATCATGTGCTGAGTCCCTACATGACACAAACAGTCTGCACTCCACTGCTAACCTAACAGTCATCAACTCAAACCTATCCAGCAGTACCTGACAAGAGTACAGCCTACAGAACAGTTCTACTCTGTAACACGTAGGGTTGTTATAAGTCAGCATCAACTAGGTATACCAGAGTCAGTGATGCTTGTTGTTGTGGAATTTACACTCTAACATTTGCTCATCTTTTACTGTATGCCTGGTTTTTGATGAACACTCTAAATGTTATTTCTCTTAATAGTTACAATAACCTGGTGAGACAGGCACTGTTATTTTTCTGTCTTAAAGATGCATAGACACAGCTAGGCCTTTGAGAATTGATTTCAGCCCAACACTGCCCAACTATTGTTCTATTATTACAATACAGCTAACTAGCACTGCAATCAAAGGTGGTCATGAAAGGAAAATAAAGGTAAGGGGCAAACAAGAACAGCAATGAAAGCACCAAATAACATAGTAGCATAAATGTGATTCTTTAAACTAAGACTATACCGGATAAAGGTTGATTAAAGCCTAAAGGATATATTGTCTTGAAAGAATGAGGGAGAGGAATTGATGATAAAAGATTCTGAAGACTTACGAAATCCAGATCTCAGATCAAGAGACTAATTAAAAGAAAGAAGAAAGAAGGGAAGGAGGGAGAATGATAACTAATCACTAACTAGGAAACAACATCACAATTTGTCAACTTCCAAGGCGGCTGCAACCTACCAGCTGAAACACACTTTTGGAGTCATGAGAATGAAAAAAAGATCTTTGTGAATCCTGAAATTTGAGAATACCACAATGCCAACTTTTCCATGAAGCTGCTATTACAATTGCTGGGACAGAACAGTGCCACTGAACTGAAGGCTGCTAAGCTAATTCCTAAATTCATGGCAGGTACCACACAAACCACATAGCTTGATATATTGGACTTTTTCCCTCAGCAAGCTACAAGAACAAGTAAGTTCACAAACTCATCCTGGAAAAAAGTGCTACATACCTCATTGCTGAATGTCACTATAGCCAATGCCATTGAGTCAATGCAGACTCACTATAGTCATCTTCAAAGTACTCCCCTTAGGAAACTATGCATCCACACCAACACCTAGTCTACCTTTCACAGCAATTTTGTAACTCTTTTTCTGTAATGGCCATGAGAGCTGTCATCATATGACCCTTGCTATACTTAATATCATCAGAATGTCTTCCTTTCAATATCTGCTTTATCTTCAGATAAAGAAAAAAGACACCGGAGGCAAATCAGGTGAATAGGGAGGGTGTTCTAACAGTTACTTCTTTACTGGCTAAAAGTTCCCTCACAGACAACTATACCATTAAGTTTGTGAACTTGCCACCACGCCACCGCTGTGCGCAATGGTCATTCCAGAAAGAGTTCCAAAATTACTCGAAAGGCTAGATGGGGGGCTGGTATTGATGCATAGCTTTCCAAGGGGAGTACTTCAAACATGACCACAGTGATATTCAGCAGTGAGTTATGTAGCACTTAGAACAACTAAGTTTATGGACTTAATTATCAGATCTCATACATTTGAGATAACTTACTATGTGCCCAAAAGTTTGATTCAAATGTGCCAAGGATCTATTTTACCCTTTGAATTAACAAGCTCCACCTTTAGGTATAAATTTCCATGCTCTCACCTCCAGTATGTCTGAAAGGTAAACACAACCCTGTAACTTGGGTTAGAGATGGAGGTATACTGGTAGAGGAGAGGAGCTTTCACCAATCAAACTTCTGGAGTTCATACACTTCTAGTATTTTGGATATCCTCTCTCTCTTGAGCCATCAGTTTCATAAAGAATCTTGAGATGTAAACGCAAGGGGAAAAGGGCTCATAAAAGTCTAGGTGGTTCAGTAGCAAAACTTAAAATTCCCCATAATCAAGATACAAGCTACACAGTAATGAAGAATCTACCTAGAAGCTTCACTAATAAGTAACATCCTTCACCCTGTGGTCTGTAATGGGAATGCAAATACTATAACTGAGACTGATGTTACCACTGAGCAACTGCTACGTCATGGAGAAGGAGTACAGTTACAGCTGGTGAGTAAACTCTTTACAAAGCCATACCTCAGATTTTAACAGCAATATGGTAACGACATGTGTTGTCTAGCAACTCTGTGCATTTTGATACATGTTTCTCAGCAAATATACAGACAATGGTGTCTGTTAATACAAAATTTTGGTGTAGCTATGTGCATAATCCTATTTGCCTTTATGTAAACACCTAGCAAACTTTGTTCCTTCATTTTCTTTTTTTCTTTCTTTTTTTACATTTGAAAAAAAATTTTGCATTTTGTTTTAAATAAAAGTTTAAAATTCCAGTCAGTTTCTCATTCAAAAACTTACACATACTTTGCTGTGTGACATTAGCTACTCTCCCCACATTCCTCCCCTCTACCTCATATTTCCATGTCCGTTTAACCAGTTCCTATTCGCCTCTGTCTTTGATTCTCACCTCTAGTCAGGAGCTGACCAGTTAGTCTGGTCAGCAAGCCAAGATGCATACTCTTCACCAGTATCATTTTATGTCTTAAATGTCAGTTCAGTCGTTGCCTGAGGAGTCGACTTCTGGAACAGTTTTAGTACAAGATGTTAGAGTCCTGGGGCCTTGTCTTCTAGGGACCCTCCAGTCTCTCAGACCCTTAAGTCTAGTCTTTTTTCTAGAGGTCAGCTTTTATACCCCCCATTACTCCTGCTCCATCTGGGACTATTTGTTGAATTTCCTGTAAGGTTAGTCTTTGGGGGTAGCTGGGCACCATCTAGTTCTTCCAGGCTCATGTTGCTGTAGTCCCTGGTGCATGTGGCCCTTTCTGTCTCTTGGGCTCACGCTTTCCTTATGACTTTGATACTCTTCTTTCACCTTTGTTCCAGGTAAGTTGAGACCAGTTGATGCCTCTTAGCTGACCACTTGCTAACCTTTAAGACCCCAGCTTCCACTTACCAAAGTGAGATGCAGAACATTTTAATAAACTTTGTTATGCCAATTGACCTAGATGTCCCATGAAACCACAGTCCTTAGACCCTTGACCTTGCTACTTTGTCTTTCAAAGTCTTTGGAAACCTTTGTTCTTACTTATTGATATGATTTTTGTCTTCCTTGAAATATGTAAAGCTCTTGTGCTTTCAGGATTTGTTACAAAAAAGAAGAAAATTTCCTCTAGGAAAAGCCGGTAGCCTTCCACAAATTTTTCAAAAGTTGCAAAACCTATTATAGAATTTTGAGAATTTAAAAAAAGTATCGTAGGTAATCAGGTAGATGATTTTTAATAAGGAAGAATTAAAATATTTCAATATTTCTATTATTTGAAAGCAGTATTTAATGTAAACTAATTCTTCTAATATGATATAATTATTTGCTATTATCATTACACCCTGAAAGCAGTAAAGAATAATCATTTCTAACACTTCAATCTTTAATCTGTTTACTAATTAAAGATACATGCTATTTAATTCATATCAGATCAGTTTCTGACTATATCTCACCCACAGGGTAAAACAGTCAATGATTCTTTGTCCACTAAATTGCCAGTGTGCGTGTGTGTGTGTGCATGTGAATAGAAAGGAGAAAAATGAAGGAAGATAAAAAGAGTATTTATGGCAAGACAAATAATTTACCTAACAGCCAAAATCAGTCACTCGGGCTTACATGAGGTATGTGGCCAGATGAGTCAATAGACAATTGAGAGTCAATAGACATTTGGTTAGATCAATCAAAAAAGCAAATATAGTAAGGCTAATTTTAGTCATGTTTTCTCATTTCCAGAGCAGAGGTAAAAAGCTTGAAGGAGGGGGAATTTAGAATGAACCATGTGGCATTTAATTGTGATTGAATCTGTCAGTGTGGATCCATGGTTTTCAATAGCTAGATAAAGAAATGAACATAGATGCAAAAGTATGTGTGTTTTAAAGCATACAAGTGTGCATATACCTAGATATATTTCTTGGTCCTGTTCGCTGAGAGGATCTGTGAGAAGTAACATCAAAGTAGCACAGAACACACAAATTTTCAAGATCATGGCTTCTAAATACCATATTCCACTAAACAGAACAGAACTAGGACTTCTCAAAAAAATAGTTGTATCCAGGCTGCAGCAGAAAGTACAAGATGAGCCCAGAACATCTTGTTATTCAAGAAAATAAAGACATGTTCAGAATGGCGGGGACTTTTCAGAAGTCTAACTGAAGGGGGTCCCTCTAGCCAAATCTGAGACAATTTAATCATCAAAACAAATAATGACAGTAGCTCATTGTATCTCATTGCTTAAAACAGAAACCCATGAGTCAGTATTGAAATAAAAAAGTGAATAAATAAATGAAAGATAGGAGAACTTTCCATTACAGTAGAATGTTACTTTATAAATTTAAGAAGAAGAGTAGAATTAGAATCACCTTTTGGTAACCATTCAAGTAATAACTAATTTGGGCAGGAAGCAAAAATGTATGCAAAATTTAGCGGGTGAAATTTGTGTGAGAAATAGGATATTTGCATAGCCTCAAAAACTATCCCTACAAAAAAAGACTATCCTTACTTATTACAGGCAGTCTCCAACTTGTCATGTATTCAAGATACAATGAAGTACACTTTCAACTCCCTTTTCTTTTTGTGCTTCTTTTCAATAGTTATGCACTACATACAACATTGCAGTGGGTAATTTGCTGAAGTTATCATTTTCAGATGTTCACTTACTTGTGTTCAGTTTTACGACTTACCAAGCTACGGCCTATAATTAAGTCAGTATTAGTGTCTCGAGTTGTAATAGAAAATTTGACAATAGTCAACTCTAATGACATAACAGTTGAATTGCACGTGTGCCCAACTGCCATTATGATTCCAACTTTGTGGTTATTACACTGATACTGACCTCACTGTAGACCAGGCCTAGAGCATGAGCTTATTTGGCATTTCATACCATAAGAAGCGTTAGTTTTTAATTTGAAGCTAAGTTGATCAAGTTTCTCTGACCGTAACACCTGCACAACTTCTACCAACAGCAGTATGTCTAGCAAAAGAAGTCATGCCACTGGAAATTTTATTTCAAAGAAAATCAAAAAGGGTCTTGAAATGGATATAAAGGCAAAGATCATTAAGACCTGCAATAATGGAAAGAAGGCTGGAGAAATCGCATGTGAGAAAGGATTATCTTGTCCAACCAGTGCAGCAGTCACTAAGGATAAGAATTGGATTTTGGAAGCAGTTACAGGGTTGCTATGAGTCAAAATTAACTCGACGGCAACAGATTTGGTTCAGTTTTTGGTTAAAGGAGTAATTGGTATAAAATCGACAATTTTAACAAAGAAGAGACAAGGGCCAGTCCAAGAGATGGAGAAGGTACTGATGATTTCAAAAGAAGACCAAATCCAGAAGAGGATTCCTATGAGTACACTTACAATTCAAACAAAAGCACACAGCCTTTTTTTTTTTTTTTTTAATCTGAAGGAAAGATAGAGAAGCCTCTTGTGAATAGTTAATACCAGCAAGGGCTGATTTCATAGCTTTCAAACACAGATTTGGCTTTCAGAACTAGATGTAACTGGAAAGGCAGGAAGCCAAGCCCCATTGTTGAAGGTGTCAAAAAATTCAATAATGAGCTGGACAAGATAATATAAGCTAAAGAATATCTACCAGGAAAAAAAGAAGAATCAGACAACTCTCACTAGTTTTCTGACAAGAAATGCCAGACGATTCCAGAAACTTCTACAAGTGAAGCTACTGTGCTGACTGACAAAATGTCATGTTGTCCAGCTCTTCTTCTACATTGGAGTAAATATGTATGATTTGAGTACTTTTTACGTATGTGCATGTTAAAAACAGATCTGTAGGTTTCAATGTAATATTTCCAACCTCCTAAGGCAACAAAGGTAGAATTTATAAGGATACTGATAATAAAATGCAATAATAATGAAAACTTCTAAAAACTGAAGTATTCAACTTATATCAGTACCAACTTACAATGCAGTCACTGGAATGGAATGTCATCATATGTCAGGGATTGCCTCTAATTTTAAAAGGGCGTATAGTAGCTTTACATTGAAAAACTTGATGAATTCTACCCTGCAAGTGATCGGCTTACATCATCAGTGACACGACAAATCAATGGCACATACCAACTAACGGCAGTGAGAAAAACATAGTATCACTTCTATGGTTTGCTGCTAAAAATGTACACTGCAATCTGATTATGAGAAAGCATCAAACAAACTGAATTTAGGAACATTCTACAATACTGTGGAAACCCTGGGGGTATAATGATTAAGTGCTACAGCTGCTAACCAAAAGTTCAGTAGTTCACATCCACCAGGAGCTCCTTAAAAACTCTATGGGGCTGTTCTACTCTGTCATACAGGTTGCTGTGAGTCTGAATCAACTCGACAGTAGCAAGTTTGATTTTTATTTGGTTACAATGCTACAGGCTTGTACTCTCCCAAAGGGTCAAAGTCATAGAGATGAAGGAAGGTCTGGGGATTTGTTCTAGTTTGATTAAGAGTCAAGTGACACAACTACTAACTGCAAACCTTGATCCTAGATTGGCTCCTTTTGGTATAAAGACATTATTGGGTGAGTTACTGAAACTTGAATGCAATCTCTGGGTAAAGGTGTTTGAGATTTCTCCATAAATTTGAATTTTTTTTCAAAATTAAAAGAAAAAAATCTTAGGGAAATCTGTGGTCATGTGTGTTACAAAAGTATATGTGTGCATGGCAGATGGGTGGACAATATATACTTTTATACTCAGAAAGATACATCTTCCTTTGGTGTGACTTTTGATAGCCAATGAATGGCAATATCATTGATTTGATCCACCTGTCGAACAGAATACTGCCTCTGAGATTATTACTGTGTAAAATCCCAATTATTATCCTTTGATGTCTTACCAAGAGCATAAACATCAATTGTCTTAAGAACAAATAAGTCACATTTTGTACCTACTTGCTATAGTCATTTTAGCAAGAATAAAAAACATTGATAAGTTGAGTAATAATTGTTTTTTTAAAATGAAAGCTTATTTAAATTTGATCATACATTTTGAAAGTATAAATATATTTTCAGTTAAATTTTATAATATCTAACTTTTGAAGTCCAACAAAAAATTCATAAAATACCTAACTGGTGACATGATCTGAATGTCCATGAAAATTTGTGATTTCAGGAAAAACCATCGACAGTTAGCGGAGCAATGCCAAGAATATCCTGGATGCCCTCTACTGAGAGTAGAGAGAAGAATCACATGAACTGATGATTTTGTGTAAATTCTATCCCAGAGAAGTGCTCTTTAACTTGGCAGGTAGCCCATATCAATGCTATTACTGTATATTAATAGGTTCAAGAAGCCCTGAATGTGTGTGGTTAAGATATTAGCTGCTAACTGAAAGGTCTCAGTTTGAATCCACCAGCCACTCCTTGAAACCCTATGGGGCAGTTTAACTCTGTCCTATAGGGTCACTATGGGTTGAATGAACTTGATGACAATGGATTAATAGTTTCAAGATTCCACCAAAGGAAGATGTATCTAACCCATGCACATTCCAAAACTGTAAGTTCCAAAGTTGAAAACATTTCCTTTTCAATGTCTATAATCCAATTTAGAAAGTGCTTTTTCTGAAACAGAAGTTGAATAAAATTTAGGTACAAATGGTCATTAGAAATACAAGTTCTTTTTTTTATTATTATTATGACTGAGTGAAAATGTACATTCCCGTATAAATTTACATGCCCACCTATGTGCAGCTTCCACTGCTCTCCCTGCCCGGTGACAGCACACTATTCCTCTCTGCTCCATACATGTCTCATTCTCCCAACAGTCTCCTTTCCCCTTCTCTCCACCCACTCTCCTTCCTCCAGCCAGAGGTTAGCTGTATGACATCCTATAGATGCATAGTATGAGGCCCCTATGATAAGATCTCAAAAACAGACTTATGTATAGAAGAAAAGACTCTTGGACAGCTGCGATGGAGAGGAAGGAGGGAGGGGAAGGGGGGAGTGTTTAGATTAGATAGCTGGTAGAAATTTGGTTGGGTGAAATCGTTTATAGTACACATTAGAAACAAGAACAATATTAAGGGACTTCAACATAACTTGAATACTCCTTCCATCTTAACCCAATATTGCAAGGGCAGAGGAGCTGGGGCAGGGAGCAGGGGACCATGCTTTTAGGTGAAATCGAGGCCAATTGGCACGACTAGCGTCTTGCTAAGAGGGCTCTCTGCACCCCACATTGGTGAGTGGCATCTGGGATCTTAAAAGCTGCCAAGCTGCCATCCGAGGGCACAGCATATGGTCCCAGCTCAGCAGGAACGGAGGCTCACCGAGGACCAAAATGACATGAGGTAAAGACAACCCAGAAGATAGAAAGACCCACATAAGTGGGTGCCTACATAGACTTGGGATCAGGAGGACCGGATGGTGCCTGGCCACCACCAGTGATAGCCACGATGGAGCTCACTAAGTTGAGTCTCACTGGCAACACAAGAATAAAAAGAGGTGTACCCTGAGATCTCCACTAAAAGACCTCAACTGATGGTCCAGCGGTTTTGGGGGTCTCTTGGGAACATGGCCCCTGGCCCTGATGCTGCCCTTGCCCATAAATCATAAGGAAAGTCCACTCTTTGGACACTAATGGATTGGACTTGGCAATGAGGAATACAACTTCTAATGATAAATCATGTGGAAGCCACGACAGTGTGGAACCAAAAAAAAAGTATCCCTCCCAGGCTGAGTCACAGATTGAGAACTGCAATTACGTGTCCTCAGTGTTTCAGAGAAATAAGAATGGAAAAAAGAGGCATACTACAAAGATCTTTTATATAATACAATAACAACTAGAGTGAAAACAAATTCCTAGGACAAAGCTAGCCCCAGAAATGAGAATCTTCCTCAGAAAGATAAGCCAGTGGTCAGACTTTATTCTCTTCCCTGGGAGGGTATATACACACAGTATGAAACAAAAAAGAGGTCTCCAAGTGAACTCAAACATAATCAACTTGATCTTGAACTGTTTAGATGTAATTGAAATGCTTTGGAAATGTCCTTTGATAACTTGAATTGTCAGCAGTTATTGGATTCTTGGGGAAGAATCAAAAATTCAAGATACTTCATTGGCTTGTTTTACTCGGGCTTGTACATAGATTCAGTGGAAACTCAATTCAGCTTTCAGTGGACATAAGAAAAGATCATAGAATCCAGAAATTAAAAAAAATAAAAATGCATTATTAAGCAAGTTAAGGCAAAAACTAAATTTAGAGTTCAAAAATGAAAACAGTCTTTTCTCCACGGGGAAGAAGTCAGAACTCTAGAGACAGTACAATAGTCAGCAAGAACATCTAAACAGAACTAGAAAAGCTGTGTTGTGTGATTTGAAGGATAACTGCATCAGCCTACTCATTGTGACCCTTTTCCCTCGGTGGAAGTGAGATCTGCAAAAGTTAATTATCTTGCTGAAGGTCAGACATTTAGCCAAAAGCATAATTCAGCCTACAACCTAATAGCGGGTGTCAGACATTAGGATGAAAACATTCCCAAACTTCTAGTGACAGGAAAAATATACTAAGGAAACTAGATTGCATTTCTAGGTGGCATCACATAGAAGGCAGGGGAGAACTCACGCTAAATACAGAAACAAGTGAAAAGTCTCTACATGCATCCTATGGATTACGGCAGTAATCCATAGACCTACTAGATGAGACATACCAGGAGAAAAAATAAGAAGGAAATTTGATAAACTACATATTTGTTATCATTTAATGAAATGGCACATTGCAGTTCATCCAGAAAGAGATGATGAATACCTTCTGTAGATTTGCAAAGGAATGTGAAACAGCATAATCGACAACATTGTCACAACAGGCTTTTACAGAAGATATAAATTATCATCATATATATCCACTGCCCACTGCTGTGGAGTCGATTCTTACTCATAGCAACCCTATAGGACAGGGTAGAGACGCTCCATAAAGTTTCCAAGGAGCAGCTGGCAGATTCAAACTGCTGATTTCTGGTTATCAGTTGTAGCACTTAACCAGTATGCCACCAGGGTTTCCTTACCATACATACATCTCCTAAATTAGCCCATGCTTATTTTTGAAAACATTTATACTAAACTCCAATGGTTTGCAGGCTTTTCTAATGGGCAGAAGCACTGGAGGTTTATTGGGGTTTTTTTGTTGTTGTTGTTGTTGCTGTTCTTTTAATTGAAGTATAATTTATAAAGAGCAAAATGAATAGATTTTAAGTGTGCGATTTAATGATTTTTGACAAATGTTAACAACAGGGTAGTCACAACTCCTCAAAAACAGAACATGTTTCTTACCACATAGAGTTTCTTAGGTCTCTTTCTCCTCTCCCAAAGCAACTTCTGCTCTGATTTCTATCACAGGAGCCTAGTTTTACTCTTACAAGTTCATATAAATGAAATTACAGTGTATACTCATAGACTTTTGTCTCTGGTTTCTTTAACTCAAGATAGTATCTGTGGACTCATCCATTTCATGAGGTGCATTAGTATTTCACTCTTTTTTATTGCTGATTGTTATCCATTGTATAAATATCCCCAATCTGTTTATTCATTCACCTATTGAGCATCTGGGTGGTTTCCACCTTGAACAATTATGAGTTAAGCTTATAGGATTATATTGATTTTTTTATGTCAGAACTTATACATAGAGCTGTGATACAGTGATGGATGGCATTTCCTTAAAGCAAGTGGTTTAAATGGATCTGGGTCTTGATGTTACGTCAGGGACCTGAAGGTCACTTGCTCGAACTTCCCCCCCAGCACTCTAGCATCCAATGGATACCTATTGAACAATAGTGCTTGCTATCACATGTCAATAGATCACCCACGGTGCACATATCACAAGGAAGTTCCAGATTAAGACAGATTAGAAAGAAAGGCCCAAAGACTCACTTCTGAAAATTAGCCAGTTAAATAAAACGTTATAGATGACAAGTGAATATTGCCCAGTACAGTGCCAGAAGATGTGTCTCCTGGATTGGAAAGCACTCCAAATACACAGTGACCACAGCAATAGGCTCAAGCGGATCAACGATTGTGAAGAGAGTATAGAACTAAGCAGTGTTTCATTCTGTCATGCGTGGAGTCACCCTGAGTTTGAGCCATTGCAACAACACCCAACAACAACTCAGTTTTAACCATTCACTATGCATTATTTGAAACATATAAAATCTATCATATAAATGAATGTTATGAAACCTAATAAGAAAAATGAACATCTAAATCAATCTGCAACCTAGGAACTAGAAACTCTCCCTGGTACCATCTTCTCTGGGATCTAGGCTCCTTTTTAACTTAGAGGATAAAAAATTACAACCAAGGAGAAAAGACCTAGACTTGTTGGAGTTGACTCTGTGAGCACAGAAAAGTGGTTTAATTTCTTTGTGATTCAGTTTACTCATCTGTAAAGTTCAGTCACTAATAGCCTGTAACTCAGAATTAAACAAATTAACAATATAAAGTGCCAAGCACAATGCCTGGCATATAACAAGAGCTTGATAAGTGTCAGTTATTGTTATGACCATACGTGTTTAACAAATCACTAATACCTAATAAAAGCATGTTAAAATTTTCTAAATGTGTGTGAACAATTCATTTTTATCATTAATTCTGTCTACAGTAAGAGAGAAATTCTCCATTCCAAAAAATCTTTTCAAATAAAAGTGACAGAGATTCAATAGGGCTTTGCTTTTGTTACTGAACTTCAGCAAACCTTTTGGAAACCATTTAGGGTAAATTTCCACAGTGAAAGACAACCCTTGAAAAACAAAAACACTGTTGAACCTGTGAATAATTTAGGGCCACTGACCATAGTGTGGAAATACCTGATGGTGTAGTGGTTAAGTGCTATGGCTGCTAATCAAAAGATCAGCAGTTTGAAGCTATCAGGCACTGTTCCTTGGAAACTGTATGGGACAGTTCCACTCTGTCTTATATGGTACTATGAGTTGAAATTGACTTCAAGAGTAATAAGGTTTGTTTTGGTCTGGTGTGGTCTGGTGTGGTCTGGTGTGGTCTGGTGTGGTGTGGTGTGGTGTGGTGTGGTGTGGTCTGCTCTGGTCTGGTCTGGTCTGGTCTGGTCTGGTCTGGTCTGGTCTGGTCTGGTCTGGTCTGGTCTGGTCTGGTCTGGTCTGGTCTGGTCTGGTCTGGTCTGGTCTGGGTTGGGTTGGGTTGGGTTTGTAGGGGGGAAGGAGGACCACAGTGTGCTAATGCCAGTCAACATGGTAGCCATTCAGACAACAGACAACATGCTCAGTGGGACCCACCCCCAGGTTGAAGATTTGCAAGAAAAATAGAGCAGAGGAAGAGGAAGTCTAGAATAAAGGATGCTAATGAAGCTCTTACTGAAATAAGTAAAAGTCTGGGGAGGTCTTCAAGGTCTGCAGTCAACAAAAGCCAACAAAGACCACCTCAGGGCTGAATGGGGTTTACATAGGCTATGGAAGTATGGCGACCACAGTGAAAGGACACTAGAGTCCAAGGAGCTCTTGCCGTCGAAGCCGACTCATAACGAACATGTGACGATTGGCCTTTTGTTGGCTTTATTTGTGTTCCCTGTTCCTGAAGCGGATTATGGGCCTTCCATGTTCCTGGAGAGTTTTGCAAATGGAAGTTCTAATAACCAAGCTCCACTCTCGTGCTGAGAGTATAGATTCTGGTTTCTTGTTTTCAGAAAGTAGTAATAATAGCCAATACTTGCTGAGCACCTACTGTGTACAAGACACTGCATTGGATTCATTGTTACATTTATTAACCCATTTAATCTTCAAATGAGCCTCATAGTAAGGATGAGAAAAGAAAGTTTCAGAAAGGATAAGAGGTCACAGAGATGGTAAGAAGCAGGCCTGGTGTTCAAACCCAGGTCTCGACGTTTCCAAACATGCAGACCTTTCACTGTATTGTACTGCCTTCTCAGAACTGAGGTGATTACCTTATCAGAGCACCAGAGGAAGCATTAAGGAGAGAAAGAAGAAGACAAATCGGTGGTTTCAGGAAGAATGTAAGAAGTATAGTCCTGTTTGGAAGCATGCTGTCAACTTTACTAGGAGGCTGGAGAAAAACGCACACATCAGGAGAAAAGTCAAACAAATAAAAAAGGAACACACAAATCTGTGGAGAGTTGAAAGCACAGTCCAACAGGACACATGAAGGAGGTTCCATAATCTGGTATTTTCCCTACATTTACTGCAGCTAAACTGGATTACCATCATATTGGGTAACTGAGAGTTGCTGGCAACACCTTACATTAGCCTACACTGGATGTGCCACGCAAAATGCCCCGTGCCCAAAGATGTCCATGCCATAATCTCTGGAACCTATTGCTCACTATGCTACTGTTCATGGCAAAAGGGATTTACAGATACAGTTAAAATTAGTGTCTGACTAATCTAATCACATGAGCCTATAAAGTAGAGACCCCTCTGGCTGAGGTCAGTGAGAGATGGAAGGAGAAGTAGATGAGATTTGAAGCCTGGGAGAGACCCAATACACCATTACTAGGGTTGGCAGGCAGGCACAGAGAGCATGAGAAGGAATGCAGGCAGTCTCTCAGACTGATATCCAGCAAAGAAATGGGGACCTCTGATCTATACTTGCAAGGAACTGAATTTGACCAGACACTTAAATGATCTTGCAAATAAGTTCATTTCTAGAAGCCCCAAGAGAGAATGTAGCATCCGTGACACCCTTAGCTTTGGTCTTGTGAGGCTTGAGAATACCCAATCTGGGCTTTCAACCTATAAAACTGTGAGATAATAAATTTTGTGCTGATTTAAGCCACTAAATGTGTGGTGATTTGTCACGGCAGCAATAGAAAGTGAATCCACTGGAGATTTAATGTTTGGTTGTTGCTGTGGATCAAATCGTGTTGCCCAAAATGTATGATGAAGTCCTCAACCATTATACCTATAAACATGACCCTGTTTGAAATACAGTTTATTGCTGTTGTTAACGATCAATTAATAAGGTTATAGCTGAGAAGGGCATATATTAAATCTAATCATTTCTGAGTGACGTCTCCTTAATAAAGCAGAATTGACACAGATACAACACACAGGGGAATACAGATGTCATGGGAAGGCCCATGCTCAGCAAAAGAGCACCAAGCATTGCCAGCATACCCAAGAAACCAGGAAAGCAGCTCAGAGAAGAAGTCAATATAGCCAAGACCCTCATTTGAACTTCTTCAGAACTATGGGAAAACAAATTTCTGTCCTCGAAAGCCATCCACTTTGTGCCATTTCTATTGATCAAGGATTTCATAGCTAACCAAAAGGTCAGCAGTTCAAACCCGCCAGCCACTCCTTGGAAACCCCACGGGATAGTCTTCCTGTCTCCTACCAGGTCACCGTGAGTCAGACCCAACTCAGTGACAAAGGATTTGAGGGTTTGCTCAGTTGGTTTTCGCTTGTTTGTTTTTGTTTAGGGACTAAGGAGCCCCGGTGGTACAGTGGCTCAGTATTCAGCTGCTAACCAAAAGATTGGTGGTTTGAAACCACCAGCCACTCCACAGCAGAAAGATGTAGTAGTCTGGTCCATAAAGATTACAACCTTGGATACCCTGCGGAGTATTACCATGGAACCAAGTTCATGGCAATGGGTTGTTTGATTTAGTAATTAAGACAGTACTTTTTTTTTTGGTTGTATATTTTGCTCTGTATTGCTCCTGTCAGTTACTTCTCGTTTGATGCCCTAGTATTACTTGCTCTTAGAGACAACCAGGTAATGCAATAACTTGCAGCTTCCCCAGTGAGCTGGGTAGGAACCAGTGACAAGAGAAGTGTCCCACAGGGAGCGGGCTCTTGTGGCACTGACTGACCACACAGAAGACTTCTAGAAAGACTAAAGGGCCCAAAGAAAACAGAACCAGCCCTGCCAAGCATGCTCCTCTCATGAGATGGAGTTGTTCTTCAGATTCCCTTGCATCTCCCCGGCTCTATGTTCCATCATCTCCTCCTACACGTGAAAGAAAGCACTTTGGGTGCAAAAAAAATTCACACCAACACAAGAAGGAAAAGCTTTGTTTAGAGAAAGACACTTACCAGCATCCAGGCAAAACTTTAGTTTCAAAAATCACAGAAGGAAATTAAAGTAGCTAAACAGAGAGAGAAACTAAACCTAGAGTACCAGGAATCTAAGCATTATCCTGTTTTTATGATCTGATGCTTAGTGTCCTGTGGTTTTTCCTTAATTACTAAAGATTCACTTACAGTCTGCCTGCCCTGAGCTGTGGAAACAGAAAAGTGAGGTTGAGTTTATCAGGGAGAAGGCAGTGTCATAGGTTCATATCACAGAGGGGCCTGTGGTCAGCCAGAGGCGGCCAAGGGAAGGTGGGGGTCAGGTACCAAATCAGAGCTAAGTTGTCCACCACTGCTGCCACCATATATTTCTTTCAGTGTCACAGCTGAAGATTCTGTGTTATCGAAGATCAGAATAGAGCTGTACTGCATAAGGTTTCTACTGACCGTGATCTTTCGAAGGAGCCCTGGTGGTACAGCAGTTAGGAAACTGATTGTTAACCAAAAAGCTGGCTGTTCAAATCTATGAGCCACTCCTTGGAAACGCTATAGGGCAGTTCTGCTCCATCCTGTAGGGAACTGACTTGACCACAGTGGGTTTGGCTTTTTTGGTTTGATCTTTTGGAAGTAGACGGGAAGGCCTCTCTTCGGAGGCCCCTCTGTGCAGACGTGACCCACCAATCTTTCAGCCAAGTGTGTTAACCCTTTGCACTGCCCAGAGACTTCTGTTCTACAGCAGGTTAGTCATATTAGCTTTATTTCATCTAAAGCTTAAGTGGCCATTTAGGAAAACTGATGCATTTTCAATAGGGTGGTGTATTGTGGGCTTCCACATTATTGTAGGTAACACACTGCTTTTAGTGAGAATATTCAAAGTTACATGGGTCAAATAAAAAATGAAGACCAGCAAAAAAAAAAAAAAAAAAAGTGATTAAAACTTACCCTCAGTGCTATACCACATATTTGTCCCTTGATGTGATGCTTCCATGATGAGAGCGTCTTTCCCCCAACTTTCTCTTTTGGCCCTTCTATTTTCATGTGATAACATGATTTAGCTATGATAACCACTGGGCTACCAGGAGCTTATTAGGCCTTTAAATATTTTCACCTCCCTGGTAGTAGAGTCATTAAGAGCTATGGCTGCTAACCAAACGGCCAACAGTTGGAATCTACCAGCTGCTCCTTGGAAACCCTATGGGGCAGTTCTCTGTCCTACGGAAGCACTATGAGCCAGATTTGACTCAATGACAATGGGTTTGGGGTTTTTGGTAAACTATCAAACAGACGATGACAGAGATACTCTGCATGTGAAATGTAAGTGAAACTTACTTCTCCTATAATAGTGCTAAATTGTAAAACTAGACAAGCGTTTACATTTCTGTATGTTTCTGACATTCAGAATTTTTTTCTCTGTTATTTCTAGCAATGTGAATGTATTATTTCCTTAAGAGGCTTGTTTTCCTGAACAAGAATAACAACTTCAGCTGATTAAAAGCTTCCATTCTTGGCACAGAGTGAAGTTTTTTGTTTTGTTTTGTTTTTAAGCCAGCAAGCCAGCCACTTGTCATTTAGATCGTTGACAAACTACTACAAGTATGATCCAAAGAAGTTTACATTTCTGACATCCCGTCAACCCTACTGGTGGTCTCAAGCTTTCCACAGCTCTGCTAATCTTTGCTGAGAATTTATCCTTCAGAAGCAAAGGCTGTCACATGAACAGACACATGTACACAAATGTTTATTGTAGCACAGTTCACAATAGTTAAAAGATAGAATCAACTTAGACGAAAAGATAGAATCAACAGACGAATAAACAAACTATGATACATATACTTGATGAAACACTATGCTATGTTAAAAAACAATGTAGATTTGAGAAAACATCTCATAACATGGTTTCAATTGTAAGATATTATGCTGAGTGAAATCAGTCAGTGTCAAAAGGGCAAATGTTGTATGAAATCCCTGTTATAAGGACTTAAAAACAGAATTATCTACAGAAGTAAATAACTTTGATGGCTATAATGGCAGGGGCTAAGAGTTTATCACAGACAAGATAATTGACAGATACTAGAATTTTATACACTTACTGTAATAAGTAAATAATAACTTTTAAAAAAAAGTGGCTGGGAACTCTACCTTACATGAAATGGAATCACACTGGGACCATGAGTGTTGTTGGGTCCATTGCCAAGCCAGCCAAGTGCCGTTGAGTCGGATTTGACTCATGGCAACCCTAGCCATGAGTTGGGTCCATTAGGATTATTTAATTTGAGCTCCACTCTCATTAAAGGCCTCTAGTTAGACTCCAGATGATATTTGAACATTAAGCAGTATTTAGGTTCAATCATGTACATATTTTAAGAGCATGTTGTTGTTAGGCGCCGTCGAGTTGGTTCTGATTCACAGCTACCCTGTGAACAACAGAACAAAATACGGCCAAGTCTTGCGCCACGTCCACAATCGTTTTTATGCTTAAGCCCATTGTTGCAGCCACTGTGTCAAACCATCTCATCGAGGGTCGTCCTGTTTTTCGCTGACCCTCTACTCTACCAAGCATGATGTCCTTTTCCAGAGACTGACCCCTCCTGAGAAGATGTCCAAAACGTGTAAGATGCAGTCTTTCTATCTTTGCTTGCAAGGAGCACTCTGGTTGTACTTCTTTCGGAACAGATCTGTTTGTTTTTTTGATGGTTTACAGTATATTCAAGAGCATGGCACATTAAAAATTGTATTAAATGTAAACACTTAAAAATACAACAGTATGTGTGTACTCTGTTCTTACGTGTATTAGCTTTTAATCATACCAGGAACCTTACAAATTGCAGTGTCCTCGGCCTTGCTCCACTTCCAAGAAATATTGTGTGTCATGCTACTTACTCTTGAGTCTAGCGTGTATATTTATTTTTCTAACCATTAGAGGACAAGGAAAAGAAAAATTTTCCAGTTCTACATTGATAAGAAAGTTGTACTTGTCATCACATTGTAAAGTAGTCTCACATCTATTATTTCATTCATTCAAAAACTAGAGTTTCTCTGGAAAAAATATTCTAGATCTTCTTAAAAATATTTTAACTTGTATTTTTGTGATAAATCTTCTTTACATTAATATGCTACTGTTTTACAGCTAAATAGTGATCATTTTATAGATCATATTCCAAATACTGTAAAACCAGAAGTGCATGGTGGTTAACCATAAACATTCCTGGCTTGTCTCCAGTCTTCACTTTGTTGGATCATTTTTCCACTGATTTTTTTTTCTCAAACTTCCTCAGATAACCTTAATATTTTTAGTTAGTCATAACTTCCCGATTACATATATCTTACCTCCAAATAGCCATCGTTGCCCATATTTCACGGCACTACTTTCCAAATACATTAATCACCTTTTCTTTACCTTTTCTGGCCTCTCTTTTTTTTTTTGTCAAAGTGATCTGTATACTGGCAATTAGATTTCTCAAACATCTATGAGTTTCTTGAAACCAAGAAAACTCACTGCTGTCGATTTGATTCTGACTCATAGCTACGCTACAGTACAGAATAGAACTGCCCCGTAGAGTTTCCAAGGAGTGCCTGACAGATTCAAACTGCTGACCTTTTGTTTAGCACTTAACCACTATTGCACCATGGTTTCTATGACTTTCTAAGTATGACATAATCATTTTAGGCATGAAACTAAACACCCTGTAGACACAATACTCTATATTCTATTCAGAAACAATTCTTCTACAGAGAACTATCATGACGAGTTCATGACCTCTATAAGTAATTAGCGATTTAACCTGAAAAGCCAAGTTTTATTTAACAACAAGGACAAGTTTACACACAGTAACAGCTTTTCAGAAAATAGCAGGTGGTTCAAGATGACAATACCTGACTTTTGATGTCCTTTGTTCAAAGCCCACCTCAAAGGCTCACTGGCTTTAAGGCTTCACACTTGACAAATGAGTAACCCTGTTTGAGCACGTAACGAAGGGTGCCTGATTTTGTTACTATTAACATTAATATTAGTGAGCCTTGGCAGCAGTGGGCTTGGCTGGCATAAGCTACAGCTAACAGCTAGGAAATATTATCCTCTGAAATCTTTTAAAACGTCAAATATTCTCATGTGCCTGGACTATTTCACGACTTGGCAGGAGAATAAACTTGCCATGGTTGCTTCCACTTCCAAAATGGCAAGCAAGGAAGAAGTCACCTCATTGCCTCGAAGACTTCTATCGAGTGATTATTAGAACTCACCACTAGGTGGCGTCAGTCATCACATAGTCACATCACTGAGCATCTTGAAAAGAATTAATGAACGGGAATGTAAACTTCCTCTCATTCATTTTAAGGTCATTTTTGTTTCAAATGTTTAATCAAGCAAACTTCTGCCCTCATTCCTACTATCTCAGTTATAACAGATCTCAGTTATAACAAAGACAAACCATTGCCGTCGAGTCAATTCTAACTCATAGCATCGCTAAAGGACTGAGTAGAACTGCTCCATTGAGTTTCCAAGGAGTGTCTGGTGGGTTTACACTGCTGATCTTTTGGTTAGCAGACATAGCACTTAACCACTACGCCACCAGGGATTCCACCTCATCAGTTATACAAAGTGGAACTTCTTTCTAGGACAGACTCTTGGCATAGTTTGGATGAGTCTGCAGTTACTATGCTTCTCTTTCTACTTAACGAAGCAGAAAGGGGAAAAAAGCCTTCAAAAAATACATTTAAAAATTCAGAAGAAACACAGTATTTCTTAGCTACTTAATACTACTTATTTCTAAGCAAAGTGACAGTTTTTTTGAAGATGACACAGAATATTTGTAAAAAAAATTGCAGTCCCTTACTGTACGGAGTGCTTCAGAGATGTTCAATGAAACACAGACTTTGGAAAAGGAACTAAACAGATTGAAACTCAGTTTGTCTCTCCACAACAACAAAACTCATTCCCAGAGTAAAGGTCCTATTTATAGGCCAGAAAGAATCTAGTCACCTTAACACTTTTAAAGGCTGCCTTTCAGGGTGGAGATTGACTAAGCCTCGTAATGACATATCACATGAGCTAAACATTCATCTGGCAGGCCTATGTCTCCATTTCTCAGAAGAGCAGAACAGGTAATTTCAAAAAAAAAAAAAAAAAAAAGGATGGAGCAGAGGAAGCACTCATTTACGTCTAAAGTCAAGGATTTTTTTACATCTACTAAATGTATAACTGGTATCACCCCCTCAGAAACCCTGGTGGCATAGTGGGTTAAATGCTACATCTGCTAACCAAAAAGTCGGCAATTCAAATCTGCCAGGCACTCCTTGGAACTCCGTAGAGGCTATTTTAGTCTGGCCTCTAGGATCACCATAAGTTAGACCCAACTGGACGGCAGTGGGTTTAGGTTTTTTGTGTTATCACCCCCTAGATTTTCCTGGGCAGATATTAGACCATAATCTAAAATGTCCCCAACAATGATACAAGAAGAAGCCCAGGTGGGGGTGGAAATTAATAAGACAGCAACAGCTCTTTCTTGAGAGCTCTCTCCTCTCTTTGCACCCTCACCTTTTGTCAAGGCCTTCATCTGTCTGAGGCATCCAGGACTCAAGAACTGAGCTGTGAAATGTTCCTTATAAAATTCTCTCTCTAGAGATCTGTCCATCACCCAGTTTACAGCCAAGTGTCTACCATATTATTGCCACACTTGAACCTGCCTCAAGACAAGTTTGATTCCAACATCCTTGAAGCCCATTTCAATGGAGAAGCAATGTGGGGAAAGATCAACTTTCAAAAGAGAATCGGAGAAAGAAAAATGATGAAGTTTTAATGTATTCATGTAAATAAAAGTTCTTCACTACTCTACTATGCAAAGTTAACACAGTTGGGCTTACTCTAGTGCTTGGACATTTATGTAAAATGTAAGCTTGAGGATATCAAAACATTCCACATTCAAATTTGAAGGAAAGTCTTCCCATATTATAATAATATAGTACTAGGAACAGTAATTTTTCTAGACAAATTCCCAAATATGACAACAGGAGGTCCAAGGTAAGTATATAAAACTCAGAAACAGAAGAATGACTACGTCATCTACTCTAAGTTAAAAACAGAATTAAGTATCCCCAAACCCTTTGATGTAAACAAAAGGAAAAACGTGAATTTCCTTTCTGTATTTCACAAACACTGGAGACACAGATTCTACCAAAAGTACATCTGGCTAGTATGTCCACAACCATCATTTTTATTAAGCACATTTTTCTTCCCACCGCTTCACCTTCAACAAATCATCAAGTCCAGAGGTCTGAATACTATGTCCTAGACTTTGATGAAGTAATAGGACTGCCAATTAAGTCCACGTCCTCATCCAAGAAAAAATGCTTCAGACACCATTGCTAAATATCACTATGGTCACCTTTGAATTACTTTGGAAAACTATACACCAAACCAACACCAGTGCCTAGTCTACACTTCAAAGTCAATTTGGCACTTCTTCTGGAATGGTCATCAGAGCAATATCCTTGATGTCCTGAATGTCATCAAAATATCTTCCTTTCAATATTTCCTTCACCTTTTGGTAAAGGAAAATGTCAATGGGGACCAGATCAGGTGAGTAGGGAGGGCGTTCCAATACAGTTCTTTGTTCACTGGCTAAAAACTCCCTCAGAGACGACTACACAATGCAGTTGGTGAACTTGCCACTGTGTGCAATGGCCATTCCAGAAAGAGTTCTGAAATTACTTTGAAGGGTAGACCTATCCGTTGGCATCAGGGCATAGCTTCCCAGAGGGCATACCGTAGTGATACTCAGCAGTGAGGTATGTAGCACGGAGAATAATTAAATTCACAGACTTAGCTGTCAGACTTCATATTCTGCTTGCTATTGGGAAGGTGTGTTTTTTTTTATTTTCCCCTGAAAGACGACCTCTAGAGCAGTGCTCAGAAAGACATAGAAGTTAAGAGATGCCACTGTGGACATGTATCTGCTGCCCGTCCAGGCCGGTTCTTCTCACAGTGTCCTCTTTGCTTCTCCACAGTTAAGTGGCTGTTTATGGCCCAGCTCTTTCACTCTGCACATGGGGACAACAGGTGCTGCGCAGGGGGATGAGTGTGCCTGTAAGTTTAGAAAGCCTGCCTCCAGGCCGTCAGCAATTCTTCTCTAATCCCTTCCTCCCCATGCTCTTCTGTTTCCTCTGCATACGCTTTTCCTGTTCCAGAGTCTGCCGTGATCTGTTTTATCAGAAGGAAGACGTGAGGGGCAAAGAATGACACCAAGAGCCTCTGTGTGAGGCATGGGCTGTCCCAGCCACAGAAAAAGGTAGTGCCTTCTGTGAGTACTTTTTCTAAGATTAAGGCAAAAGAAAAATTTTTCTCATGTTATTTATCCATCATCCCCTATCTTACACTACACAGAAGTAAATGTGGTGTAGTGCTAGGTTACAGCAATTTTCCTTGACCTTTAAAAGAAAAAGGAAAACAAAACACAAGTCTCATTTGCTTCTAAGTCAGTATGACCTGCTAGCTATGGGAATTTTAATATCCCCTTTGGAGCTCTGGTGGAGCAAGGGTTAAGAGTTAAAGCTATTAACCAAAAGGTTGGTAGATTGAATCCACCGGCCGCTCCTTCTAAACTCTATGCAGCAATTCTACTCTGTCGTATAAGGTTATTATGACTTGAAATTGACTTGATGGCAATGTGTTTTGGTTCTGGTTTCTATCCTTACCTTTCCTAAATTAGTTCTTGGACAACGGTTCACTTCACTGCTTTTTTAGACTCTACTGTTCCCAGGACCATAAAGTAAAGGCATGAGTCACAGAAAGATGTGCTTCAAGTTGTTTGGCCCACAAGGACAGAGGATTTACGTGAACTCACCCTAACTAGCTCTGCTCATGACCAGCAACAGCTTGTGGAACAGCTGTTTGGGGCACAGAGTCCAGCCCAGGGTCATGGAGTAGGGTGAGGCAAATAAGCACATTCAGGAACTGACACCACAAATTTGCCACTGTCAAGTTCCAAAGAACTAACTGATGCTGCAAATGTGTCTTTGGCTTCCAGTGATAGATCCTAGGCCCCATGTTCACCACCCGTCTGTCAGTTTGCCATGTTGTCACTGCTTGTGTGTTGCTGTGATGCTTTGCAGCACCGCTATGGCAACGGTATTTCAAATGCCAGGTTTCTGCAGAGCTTCTAAACTAAGACAAACTAGGAAGAAAGGCCTAGTGACTTACTTCCAAAAATTAGCCCGTGAATATTTAATGTAGCACAGAATCCTAACACAGTATTGGAAGATGAACTCTTAGAAGGATTCTTAAGATGCCTTAGGTCTGAGCAACAGTTCATTCTGCTCTGCTTGAGGTCACCAAGCCAACACGACAGCAACCAAAAACAATAGACGACAACAAGGCCTTGAATAAGGGGATTGTGACTTGCAAATTGTCTACATGTTCCCACTAACCTGATGGTCTAATAAGGGATTTAGTCAAGATTTAGGATCTTTCCAGTCTCTTCTAAGCCTGTGAGACTCTGTTTATGTCTACATTTTGTGGAAAAACATGATCTCGGCTTGACATTCAGAAAAAGGTGATTTGAATTATAGACTAAATCTATTTTTATGGTTTATCATACAATGTCAGTGTCCAAGAACACCCAGGCCCATACCAGCATTCTTTCACGTATACAACTACGCCTTGTTTGTGCATAGCAATTTCTGTATTGGTGCTACTTGGCCCCGGTGTTAGGTTTATTCAGTGGTCTAATAATTTACTTCATACTACCTAATTTTTTATAACACTGTGCCCATCCATTCCACCCCTTCCTGCACCCTCTGACTATATTCGATGTCACTGCAGCAGGAGAAATAGGTGTGAAACCCTCGTAATTTATATCTAAGAGTTCTCTTTGAGCTCACAATAAAACAAATTGCAGCAGTTGTTTCTACATAGCAGAGTTGTGTAATAAGACTCCCGGAAACAGGACATTGAGGCCAATTGGCATAACTAGCATATTGCTAAGACAGTCTTCCACACCCCACATTGGTGAGTGGCATCTGGGGTCTTAAAAGCTAGCAAGCTGCCATCTGGGGTATACCAAATGGTCCCAACTCAACAGGAACAGATGATCACCAAGGACCAAAACAACACGGGAGAAAGAGAACCCAGAAGACAGAGAGACCCACGTGCGTAGGTTACTACATCAACATGCGACCGGAGAAACCAGATGGTGCCTGGCCACCACCAGGCATAGCCATGATGGGGCTCACAAAGTTGAGTCTCACCGGCAACACGAGAATAAAAAGGAGTGTACCCTGAAAACTCCACTAAAAGACCGCAATTGACGGCACAGGGACCTCGGGTTTCCCCTGGGAGCGTGGCCCCTGGTCCTGATGCGACACCTATCCATAAATCACTACTGAGGTCAGCTCTTCAGACAGGAATGGATTGGGCTGAGTGACACAGGGTGACCATACCATGTGTGCACTTTATGATTCTGTGCATCTATAGGATGTTGTTCCGCTGGCCTCTTACTGGAGGGGGGGAAGAGGATGGAGAAGAGGGGACAGGAGATTGTTAGGAGGATATGAGATGTAAAGGAGGAGTGTGCTGTCACAAGGCAGGGAGAGCAGCAGGAGCTGCACATAGGCAGGCATGCAAATTTGTATTGGATTGTACACTTTCACTCAATCATAATAAACAAAAATTAAAAAAAAAAAAACAAAGACTCCCCGAAACATAGACTCAGTGATGTAATGAGCTGATGGTGACTGCACACTGTCCAGAGCCATACCTCCTCAGAAAACATGTGGCCTGGTCTTCTTGGTAAGGTATCTGTCCAAGCACAAGGAGTGGCAGCACCAATCCTCTAAGCATTTCACTGGGCATGTTGACAAAGCAAGGTGACTATCGTGGACAGCATCTTTCACTCACATTCTACAGCTGTGGCCTCAGCCTACCTCTGTCTTGAATGGAATGCCCAGACTTCTTGCAGATGCCAGAGTTCTTCTTGTGCACACACCCAGCAATGGCCATTTGGAATCCAACTCTGAGCTTTACTAAGGTCTCATGCCCAGATGAGGAGTGACAGCCCAATCCTGTTGACTGTATTGGTAAGACACCAGAGCAACCATGGGCTCAAGTGCATCTAACTTCCCCAGCCAAGTGTGGGGCACTGATGCAGGACAGGTGTGAGACGCTACATTAGGTAGCAAATGCCTGGTGAGGACTTCAAAGAAAGACATTTGTAAATACTTGGCTCATACACTGAAATCTCTTTATGTTGAAAATGTAAATCCTAACCAAGAGAAGGATTATAGATGTGTTTCAGTTTATATCTGAAATGACTGTAGGCATGGTTTTATATTAATTGTGGCAGACAACAAATGTGACTGACAAACCGAGCGTTGGTTGACTGACAGACCCAGTGCTTACTCTATTTCTTAACTTGTCTTGCATAGCATAGCTTGTAAATTTCCATCTTCAATGTTGAAAAGATAATTTGTATATCAACATTACCTAGGAGCACTACTGATAGGCGATTGTAAGATTTTAGAAAATATCTGTCAAGTAGTAGTCAAGTGTAAGGACGACTTACCAACCTTACAGCTGCTATAAAGATTGTGGCTCATTGTGGAAATCAGCTGTAGACAGTAAATTTTGCTTGCCCTGAGAACATTATGTTTCCTGCCTGAACAGGAAAACAAATAGTAATATTTTATCACACTCAACATAATATCTCCGTGTGTTCTTGGGAAACAAAAGATTTTCTACAAACTACACAGAATTGTGCCATGAAGGGAATTAAAGTCAATTTTGAACAGAAGTAGCTTCACAATCCTCTAGTTTAGTGGCTTTGAGACTGGGCTATAGAGTCCCAGAGCATCTCTGAAATCCCTGGGGGCTTGTGTGTGAAGACCCGAGCAAGGAAATCTTCAGCCCAATGCCCACGGGCTGCACAAATTCATTTGAAGGAAAAATAAAAAATTCACTAGTAACAGGCATGAGTGCATATCAAATGCTTTATCTTCATATGTAGTTCTCAGCCAAAAATCATTCTTCAGATATATCATTTTCTCACACAAATTACAAAATGGGAAAATGACCAAGAATCTTTTTTCAAGTCATACATAAACTACTAAGCTCTCACTCTCTTTCTCTCTCTCTCTCTCTCACACACACACACACACACTTCTCTGTTAGAACCAAAGCCAGAATCAAAACATTTCTGAGTCTAAAACAGTTGTGTTGACTATAACGTGCTGGTACTAAAATACTGCTAGAACATATTCCCATTACAGACAAATGGAGCAGATTGAAGAGAAGAAAAGCAAAGACTAAGAAGAAACAAATATTTACAGATTTCAGTATATCACTACTATGTCTGGGAAGACATGGGGCCTGGTGCATCTGAACTACAACTTTGAATGAAGCAAGAATGGGATGTGGTTGTGGGGAGAAGTAATAAACCATTTGAAAATGGAGATGCTTACTTTTGGATGTTTGGTTTTATGAATTAGACTAGAAAGCTTATGAATGATGAGATCTAAGTGAAAGAATCCAGACACAAAAGGCCACATGGTTTATGACTGCATTTATTTGAAATGTCCAAAATTGGCAAATCTATAGAGATTAGTGGTTGTCAGGGCCTGGGGGGTGGCTGAGGGGGTGAATGGTAATAGATATGGATTTCTTTGTGGGGTAATGTAAATATCACAGAATCATATAGTGGCAATGTTGGGACAACTTTAAAAATACTTTAAAAAATCCACAATGAATGATCATTTTAAAATGGTAAATTTTATGAAATGTGAGTTATACCTCAATGAAAAACATATTAAAAGTTTATGAGATCCAACAGGCAAAGCCCTGGTGTCTCAATGATTAAGAGCTACAGTACACTATGGCTGCTGACCAAAAGGTCAGCGGTTTGAATCCACCAGCCACTCACTGGAAACCACATGGGGAAGTTCTACCTTGTTCTATAGAGTTGCTGTGAATCCCGATCCACTTGATGGCAATGGGTTTAGAGCTGGCTTGTTGGCTAGTTGGCTCGTTGGTTCGTTGGTTCGTTCGTTCGTTTGTTCATTTGTTCGTTTGTTTGTATGGGCACAGCCTTGATAAAGGTCCTTTACAAAACAGTGAGGGAGGACTGGAGGACACAGAGTGATGCATGTGGTATGTGTACTTTATGGTTTAATATATATATGAGGCTGTCCTACTGGTTTCTAGTTAGATGGGAGAGGAGAAGGCGGAAAGGAGGGAGTAAGTGCTGGTTGAGTAGATGCTGAAAATAAAGAGTAGAAAGAAAGAGGCTGCTATCACAGGGTGAGGAGAGAAGACAGAGGTGCAGAGAGGTAGGTGTTTAGGGTTTTATATAGCAAATTGTCTTGGACTGTGAACTTACACTTAATCACAATAAAAAATAATAATAAAACAGAACAGTGAAGGAAGGAGTTAAACTAACAGATAAAAGAGACAAAAAGTGTTACACAGGGCTCCCCTTTTCAGAACAGTCTTCTCTGATCTCTTTGAACAGAGAATTTATATCTGATTATCCTTATGATTTCCTCTGCACAATTAAATACAACATTATGCAAAAACAGTACTTAAAAAAACTAGGGGCTTACTGACCACTGACTAAGTGATGGTAAGTCATGTCATGAGCTGTTTCTGTGATGCTTACAGAGACAATGAAACTACGTGGAAAATGGTTTATGCAAAACATTAGAATGTTTTCGTGGGGATCATCTAGTTCAATTGGCCTAACAGTCTATAAAGAAAATTTTCTACATTCTATCTTGGTAAATACCACCTGGGGTCTTAAAAACTTGTGAGCGGCCACCTGAGATACTCCACTTCTCACCTACTAGGTGAGAACTAGAAAACCAAAGACACAAGAGAAAGATTAGTCCAAAGCACTAAGGGACCACAATTTCCATGGCCTCCTCCAAACTTTGTCCAGAATAACTAGATGGTGCTGGGCTAACACCACTGACTGCTCTGACAGTGATCACAGCAGAAGGTCCCAGACAGAGCTGAAGAATGCAAAACCAAATTCCTACTCCCCTGTCCACCAAAAAAAGAAAAAGCTTACCGGCCCCACAGAGACTGAAGAAACTCGGCAAGTAAGGCCAGCAGACACAATTTTAATAGAGTAACAAAATCGCTTCTGAAGTTCACCTTTCAGTGGAAGATTATATATGCCCATAAAGTGAAACTAGACTAAGGGGACACATGAGCCCAGGGAAAAGGACTAGAAGGCAGGAGGGTACAGAAAAGCTGGTAATAGAAACCCAAGATTTAGAAGGAAAAAGTGTTGACATGCTGTGGATTGGTAAGGAATGTCACAAAACAGTATGTGTGCTAACTGTTTGCTGAGAAGCTAGTTTATTATGTAACCTTTCATCTAAAGTATAATAATAAACACAAAATGTTAGGATGTTATTATACCTCAATTAAAATGACTTTAAAAAAGTTGCCATCCACTCAATTTCAACTCATGGCAACACCATGTGTCATAGCAAAACTGCTCCATAAGATTGTTCTTGGTTGTAATCTTTACAGAAGTAGGTTGCCAGGTGTTTCTTTCAAGGCACTGGTGGGTGGATTCAAACGATCAACTTTTAGGTTAGTCATTGAATACAAACCATTTACATCACCTGGGAACATTGGTGGTGGGTGGGGGAAGATGTGTTAAAAAAGATTGAAAGAAAAGAAGCCACAATAAGAAGTTAAGGTAAATGACAGGTTTTTGTATTTGCCTTTTTCTATATTTTCTGTAGTAGTTATAATCTGATATAACATTTATAATGTAAAGAAGTTATTTTAGACAGTACTTTAGGAATATTATTTGGCAGGAGAGAATTTTGAAAACTAGAATGCTAGTGTAATTGTATCAGGAAACCCTTGAACTGGGGAAGAAACAGAGAAATCAGGCAAGTTTTTGGAATCCACATTTACGGAAAACACGTATCAAGCACTTGCTGAAAGTTGCTAATTTGTGGTCAAAAAAAACTGTTAGAAAAATGACAACAAGAAAAAAAACATGTAATAAAGCAAGACTGGGTCACCAAGTGAATGGGAATTGCTGGAAAGTACTCAAGGCTGAGAGCACCTGGGGGCCAAGATTTATCAGTGAAACTACTAGCAAACATGGCAGAATGAGAAAGCTGGTGTCTATGGCCATGCAAATTGCCACTGCTTTTGGCATAGAGATGGGGGGACAGGTGAGCTATTAATGGGAATAGGAGAAATCACTGTCCTCATTCACATTATGGGGACACAATAAGCCAAAGTCACCCTCATGGTTAAGGCTGTTAACACACGGGAAATTGTTAGAAAACTGTCTCACAGATAGTTAGCATTCAAGAAATACTGTACCCTAATACCTATGTTTTACTAGGACATGAAGCCTGGCACCTTGAATTTAGAAACAGGAAATGTGAAGAAGGGAAGAAAACCCATGAATAGACACTATATCCTTTGTACTATACATACCTGCAGCGATGTATGAGCCTCCTCCAGCTTTATAGAGAAAGTGACTGGCAAAAGGGGCTGCACAGATGATCAAAAAGCTTGCAGTAACCACAGCGACCACCCCCAGAAGCATCAGCACTGCCCAGAAACCTCGGTAAACTGGAGACCCCAGAATAAAGAAGAAAAGAAAAACACACTTAGAATGTGAACACAGCAAACTATCACACAGTAAGTTTCCTTCTGATTCATTTTTCTAATTTCAGTCATAGAGCACTGATGGGCAGAATTCTAGGACATGGGTTCCGGGTTGCTCTAAACAGATCTTATCAGATGGCGTTGGGGTCAACAATGGGAGTCACAATGAACTCTTCATAAGTAATGTTGGCAGCACACACATGTTGATATACTTTGGAAGCTCTTTATTTTATGACCATATTTTCTATTTTAAAAGTGTGAACACTCAAAGCTCTAGAAAGAGTTATCTTGTGGGTCATGGATAGATATTTTAGGCCGCATTTAGACAGACATGAAAAATGTGTTGAAATTATTTGCAAATATTGCTTCATATTTCCTGTTAACGTTTGCACCACAATGACCCCTTGAAAGCTGATGATAATTGTTAGGCTGAAACCCAAGCCTCCCTCCCCCAACCATTTCTGGAACTGCCCAAGTCAAAATGTCTCATCCGCCAGCTATTCCGGAAATTCCATTCAAATGAGACCAGCTGCCGCTTCTTCCCCATAGGCTCAACTAGACCTCTACTCACCTTACCCAGCTAAAACAACACCCCCTTGTGTTAATTGACTCTAATCATCCACAACCCCATTGGCTACTTGCCACGGGCGCTGACCTCAGCGCTGTTCTCAACAAGGTCTGCTGCCACCCCTTTATAAATCCCCAGCCCCCGGGGCCAGTGTGTGGTTTTGCAGACTGCCTCCCGAGAAGTCTGTGAAGCCATCCAGGATGCAAATAAACTCTTTGTCTCCCTCTCTGGTTTTTCTTTTACTACATAATTTTGATTAAACGAAACCCACTACATCCAAAAATCTCTAACGATAATTACCCCAACCCTCTAGAAAACAGAAGTGTACTTCCATTTAGATTATGGTTGTCTTGGAAAATAGTCAAAGGCAATGAAAATGACAAACAAACCAAATACATGTTTGGTCTCAACTGGAGGATATTATGTTGAGTGAAACTAGTCAGCGACAGAAGGACCATTATTATATGAGACCCCTATGATAAAAACTTAAAAGCAGATTCATACATAACAAGATTTTATATCAGATGTGGTCAAGGCATAATACTTTTTTATGGAGACCTGTACTTGGCATAATCCAAAATGAGAAGCTCTAAGAGTATGTTAGTCAAGGTAAAGCAAGACCAGTCAATGGACATAGCTGCTGATAAACGGATTTCAGGCTTGGTGACAGACAGTAATCAAATAAAGAGAAATCCTAACGGTCACTTTTGAGCTAGTTAATTACCAGTCTATTAAACAAATTCATCATTTCCCAAAAGGCTAGCCAAAAGCAAAAGGCTAAAATATTTAAAATAAATTCTCCTTGTTGGTGCAGATGGGGGCAAATTAAACTTACTAGTCACATTAAATTTTTTTAAGAAATTGGAAGCTTTGTCAAAAAGTTTCAATCAGTCTACCTGACAGAGAACATACAAGAAGAAGAAGTTTCAGTCAGTCCACCTGGCAGACAAGAAATATTAAGAACTGGGATCTTAAGGAGAGAAAAAAGTGTGTGATATGATAATTTGAGTAGCTCAGTCACTAGAATTAAATGGGAAAACAGAGCTGGAATTTATGAGTAATGAAGTCCTAAAGGCAAAAACAAAAGGTAGGCTTTCATTTCACATGCCAGTGCTAGTAATTTTCATGACTTCCCAGTTTGCTGTGTCAAAAGCATCCTTGGGCTCTATCGAGGCACCACAGGGAGAACGGGAATAAAGAAATGTTGTTATCAGCTATGAGTGTAGGAAGGAAGATTGCTAACATGGGACTAAATACTTGCCATCCCTGCCGTAAGCGAGCTTACTGAATAACTGATGGCCCTAATGTTTTACATTTTCATTTGCTAGGAGTAAAACATTAATACAATGTGTTCGCAAGAACAAGAAGCCGGTCTATCACTTCCCAGTCACAACTAAAACTCTAGACAAAGTGACAAACAACTTCCTGAGAACTCTGAAAAGTAAATAATAGTAAGTGTGCTGGAGAGGGAGGACAGATCTTTAAGAGAGATCGATTCAGCCACAGAGAGTTTTCTGGTGTGTTTTGTTTGTTTGTTCTCTACTAGCTTTACCCTGAAGGTAAGCCAAATAAGCCATTGTCTTTGAGTTGGTACCTACAAAAGAGACTCCACACAGGGCAGACTTGAAATTGCTCCTTAGAAATTCTGAGGCTATAATCTTTACAGAAGCAGGCTGCCACATCCTTCTCTTGTGGGGTGGCTGGGGGTGAGGGGGAACATGGAACTGCTGAACTTTCAGTTAGCAGCCAAATACTTAACCAGTGCACCACCAGAGGTTCTTAAGACAAATTAGTAACTGGGTTAAAAAAAATAATAACATTGTCTTTGAGCCAAATGAGGAGAAACTGAGTAGGAAGTACAAATAGCAAAAATGCATCATTCTGGCTGGAGAACCAGGGCATCCTGCAGGTGAGAAAGTATGAGAGAAATCCTCTCATTTTTCATTTGTCCTGCCTTAGGATCAGCTCCAAATGCACATCTTCACTGCCACCCCACTGGTCACATGAGCACTGAAGATCCTGAAAGATGATCCATCTTTCTGGATAGAAAAATAGGGAAAGGGGAATGCTGTTTAGAAACTCTGGTAGCATAGTGTTAGGTGCTATGGCTGCTAATCGAAAGCTTAACAGTTTGAAACCACTAGGTGCTCCTTGGAAATTCTACTGAACAGTTCTACTCTGTCCTATAGGGCTGCTCTGAGTTGGAACTGACTTGACAGCAGTGGATTTGGTTTTTTAGTTTTGGGCTGTACAAAAAGAAACGAAATCACCCTTGCATTTTTCCTTTCTCTTGCCACTTTGCCTGGTGGCATATCTGCACAAAACTGCACCACAGCCCGGAGTGAAAAAGCTGTGAGAGAACCCAATATTTCTGGTCAGAGAATTTCAGAAAAGTGGCCCTGGTAAGCAGGAATGTGGGAGAAATCTCACAGAAGAAAGGGCTGGAGAAGAGAGTCTCTAAAGCTGTTTAAATCTATACAGCACCTAAGTTTCACATTCACAAACATACCCAGAGAATAATAGCAAAGATTCTGAGAACAAAATTACAGTATAAACACATCCCAATTACCAGAGCAAGCCCTGAGTGGCACATGCCTCAGGTAGACTCAAATAGTATGGCAGAGGACTTTGACAAAGAATTAACACTGAACCCACCACTCAGAGAAGACAAGAGAAAAATCTACATAGTGTTTCCTTGCTAAAATAATAATGACAATAAAATATATTATCCAGAGACTTTTAATAGTATGCAGAGTTTGACTTCAAAATGTCCGGACAACAATCCAAAATTACTTGATACACAAACAACCTGGAAAATCTGACCAGTTCTCAAGTGAACAGACAACCACAAGTGCTAATTGAAATGTGATCTAGATATGAGGTTATCAGATCAACTTTAAAGCAGTTATTATAACCTTCTCTGTGAATGAAAGGGAACACTTTTAAATGAATAAAACACTCTAAATGAATAAAAATAGTTAGAAGACCGAGTCCACAAAAAAGAGCTAAACCGAAATCTTAAAATTAAAAACACAACATCTGCAACAAATACATACACACATATATATAGGTAGTTCAATAGCACAATTAGAATGAAAGAGGATAGAGTAAATTAACTTAAAGAGAAAGTAAAGGAAATTATCCCACTGGGAAGGACAGGAAAAGACTGAAACAAAAATGAACAGAATTCCACAGATTTTACATCTGTGTCATTGCCAAGCCAAGCCAAGTGCTGTCGAGTCAGATCCGAGAACTCCTAAATCAAATAGTATCAAAAGCAAAAAAGATTAATACAGGAAAATAATTCAAAGGACTAATACCTCAAATTTTACCAAATTTGGTGAAAGACAAATTTACGGACATAAGAAGCTCACTGAACTCCAAACAGGACAAATTCAAAAGAAATCAGCCCAGACACGTAACTATCAAACTGAAAACCAAAATCAAAGAAAACATCTTCAAAGTAATCAAAGGAAAAGTGATATATAATATATACAGGAACAATAGTTTTGAAAGACTGCAAATTTCTCATCAGAAATGATAGACACCAGAGGACAGCGAAACGACACCTTTTAAGCAACAAAAAACTTACTGACTTTAAATTCTATTTCATATAGCAACAAAGGTAAAATAAAACCTTCTAAGAAAGTGGAAAACAGAGAAAATGTGACCATCAGTACTGTCCCACAAGAAATGCCAAAGGAAGTTCTTCTGGCTGACGGGAAATTACACCAGAGTGTACTTAAAACTTCTGAGAAGAAAGACAGAGAAAGAAATGCTAAATATCTGGGTCACTGTAATACACTATTTCATGTTCTTAACTTCTTTAACAAATATGTAGCTATAAGTATTGAAATTTAAAAAAGCACTGTAGAAAAATACGGGTTTGGGAATCAGAAAGACCTGCGTTTATTTACCATTCACTTGCTGTGTGTCCTTGGACCAGTTTAGCTTCCTAAACCTCTATTTCTTATTCTGTAGGATAGAAATGCCCATATTCATCTTTAAAGTTGTTGGAAGAACTATCAGTAATGCATATAAAAGTATGTGGCATACAATAATAGATCAATGGTTGGCATTTATTATACGTTGTTTATTGTCATTATTACAGAAACTATATTAACAATACCTATCAGGGGATACAGGTTGTTCGTCACTTACAATAGGGTTCTACTCTGACAACTCTGTCATCAGTTGCTTCTGACGTAAGCTGAATACCTCATTTTCCGTCTTTCTTTCTTCCTTTCTTTTTCTTTTTCTTTCTCTTTCCTTTCTTCCTTTTTCTTTCTTTTCCATTATTATTGCCTTTTTGTTATCAGAATCTTTATAAATCTGGTCTTTATTTGCCTTTGGGGGTTTGAAACATTACCTATAAACTTACAGATATATTTAATACATGCGTGCATACATAAAAAACACATAAATCATAAAAATGAACTTCAACGATGAAGAAAAGTTAGACGATGTTAGCCTTTTGTCAGTTGCAGTAATAACTCCACCTGTGAAGGGTCTGGATTATCTGGATTATTTCTGGGGATAGGGATGCCATTTCTAGTCAGAAAATTAGAGCTGTCTACATGGTCCTTTTCTTTTGTCTTCACATGTTTCATGGTAACATTTCACTGCTTCCCAAATCTGCCTATCAACTTTAGCAAAATATTCAGCATTGTTCAGATATCCCCTGCATGCATTTCCCTTAACTTCCTCCCAAGAAAGTGCAATGGTCCAGATACACTGAAGAATACTGTGATTCGTCTAGAAATCACACGTTACGTGCTGCAGTACTGTATGTAGTACATGCTACCAATTATAAGATGTGAAAAACAAATGACAAAAAGAAAAGCAGATAGTCCTAAGTGTGGTTTGTCATAACTGGTATGTGTTGTATGTAGGTCAAGGACAAACCTGTATCATGCTTAGTACAAAAACAGATTACCTGTATCAGAGAGCCTTGAACAGTTTTAAAGCACCACTGAGATTGGGAAAACACTTTATGGTTAGGGATGGATTACCCAATAAGCAAGGTACTTGCACTCATCTACTATTCTCAAGCATATAAATTCACATGGGTTTCTGATGTGGTGAGAAACAGGTGGAATTGTGTACTACAGATAGTAAGTGAGCATAGGTAAGCTGGTGGTATCTTGTTTATTGGTTAGTCTACCTTTGCTTATGGTACAGTAAAAAACACGTTTGGGCAAAGTAGATTGCCAAAATGGAAACTTCCAGAAAGGTCCTACATTGCCTTTCACAGGAAATTCCCCTACCAGTTAACTTTCTAAGAGGGCACTGATCGTGTTTTCCACCTGTGACTGCGCACTTAAAATAGCCAAAGCACAAACGAACTAGGGCAAACACCTGACACAAAGACAGCCTGCAATACCTCTAGTGACCTCTGACCCATGACTTATGACCTACACTTTGGAAAGATGAGTTAGGCTGCTCAGTCAAGTGATCCACAGCAGAGTTGAAACTGAAAGCAAGCACTGCTAACTGGGTGCAGAGAGTGATGATAAATCAAAGTCATATGTTAGGAGCGTAGAAATTGTGAATCGTGCACATAGAGAGAGCAGAGAAAGCGGGCTGATTCTCTATCCAGAGAGAACAGAGGAACTGTAAGAGAAAGAAATCACGTGGAAGGGGAGAAGAAAAAAGAGAGAACAAGACAAAAATGGTTCATAAATGGTCCCCAGTGTAGCTTTTATTCTCAACAACTAACAGTTTCTGTCCTGGGTGAGATTTTAACAAATCCCTTTTCACTTTCTCCAGAAAATACCCTGACTTTTTATTTTAAATCTCTGTAAAAGGCAGGAAAAATATACTGGTGTCTGAGCAAAGAACAGACACTGGCTGGCTGGCGAGTCATGACCATACAGAAATGGATCCCAACTAAGCTTCTCTGTGCGTTCGCTGTATGCTTTACCTGCCTGCCTACACTTCTAACATTTAGAAGGACATATGAATCCAAGTGCATTTCAGAATGCCTCTCACCATCTTATTTTCTTAGCTGATGGCATGATCTACTTTTCATGTATACCACTTTTTGATTCCGGACCAAAAACGGTCAGTCAGTCAAGGTGAAGAACAGTTTGCAAAATTAAGTCAAGCTTTTTTCACTGTTTAAAATAAAACTGAGGCAATCCAAGAATTTTCAACATGCAGTGGATTAAGTGCCATGCATCTGGGGAGTCAAGCCTGGTATTAAGGCTCCTCTGATTATTAATTATGCAACTGTAACAGGCTTCTGTTTTCTAATATGGAAAATAATATCCTTCCAATGGATTTATACCAAAATCAAACCCACTGCCATGGAGTCCGGTCCAATACCTAGCAACCCTAGAGGTCAGAGTAGGACTGCCTTATTGAGTTTCCAACAAACACCTGGTGGGTTTGAACTGCCGACTTTTCAGTTAGCAGATGTAGTACTTAACCCACTATGCCACCAGGGTTTCCAATGGATTTATAGTGAGGATTAATTCAGATAATATTGGGAAAACGGTTGCATTCAGTAACCACTCGGGTACACTTGTTACTACTATTTTCAATTATTTTACCTAATAATAAAATGTTTTTATCAGTCAAAAATACAGTTGACACTTAAAAGATAGTTATTGCTGTTATTGTTAGGTGCTCTTTAACTACTTCCAACTCCTAGCAACCCTACGCACAACAGAATGAAACACTGCCCAGTCCTACACCATGCCCACGATCATTTTTATGCTTAAGTCCAATGTTGCAGCTACTGTGTCAGTCCGTACTGGTGAGGGTCTTCCTCTTTTACGTTGACCCTCAACTCTACCAAGCACAATGTCCTTCTCCAGAGATTGATTGCTCCTGAAAAAAGATAGCTTACAGTCTCATGGATTTAGGATGAGGGCAGGCTTTCAGTAATAATAACCATGTATATGTATAATATACATGGAAACTTGGTGACACAGTGATTGCAGCATTTGACTGCTAGCCAAAATGTTGTCAGTTCTAACCCACCAGCTGTCCCACTGAAGAAAGATGTGGCAATCTGCTTCTATAAATAATTATAGCCTTGGGAAGCCTACGAGCAGTTACTCTGTCTTCTAGGGTTGCTTTGAGTCAGGACGGACTCAACAGCAAGTTTAGTTTGATGTGTGTGTGTGTGTGTGTGTATGTGCGTGTGCACATGTACATGCGTGTGTGTGTGTGTGTGTGTGTGTGTGTACACACATGTGGCGTTAAATTTTTTGGAAGAAAGATGTTTCAGTTTAGTTAGTGATTTATGTTGTCTAAGACTCTTAAACTTGAAAGTACCTTGCAGAAAATTCAACTTGTTTCCTTATATGAGACCACACAAACAGCAAAACTTTGTCTTTGCAGGCTTGGACTATGCTTAGTGAAAATGTTATCATCATCTCTTGGGTTCTTGTCAAGCCAACTAGCAGATTGAAGTCAGCCAGACACAGAGTTGGAGGAACAGAAAGATGTTTATTTATTGCTTGCAAACAGCGAGACAGGCAGGGTCTCAAGACCAAAGACTGCCAGTTCCCTGATAGGGGAAATAGTGAAGAATTAATAGAGGAAGGGAAGAGGAAATCATGAATATTCATATGAAGAGGCTGTTCTATGCTAATTCTTAGTGTGTGGAGGTGTGGAGGACAGTGCTCACAGCAATCGCATCTCTTAGTCTGCAGTTCTAACCAAGCAGGACAGGGTTATAGCTTATCTTTCAACTACACCTGCAAAGCAACGTAAAAACAACTGTTAAGGGATGTTGATATGTTTGTGCAGTCTTGTCACTTCAAAAATGCCTCTAAAAATGCATTTGCACAGTTAAATGTAATTTGACTTTTAACTTAAACAAAGCTGAATTTCTGTTCTTATTAGGACACAAAACAAGAGTTACAGCATAGAGAGATTTACATGTAATCTGTATCATCACTATTTGGATCAATCAAAGGAAAGCTTCATCTGAATTAATGAAAGGCCACAATTAAAGATGATTTTCAAAGAAATAAAGTTGTGTTAATTTTAAACACATCAGTGAATTGACCCAACAAAGTGTTTCTCCACAAGATGTTGTACCAAGGAGTGATGACTAGTAATTAATGCAACAACAGCTGTCATTTAAATCGTTCTTCTAGAGCACTTGGTTTATTTTCCCAAACAGGTTAAACTTTTACATTTATAGTATTAATTTTACTACCTATTTACTTAACAAACTTCATTACTGAAGCTCTAGAATGAAAATCAGCAGTCCAGAATGTACTAAAATATCACATAGACATATTCTGTGTATCGTTTCATATGTGAAAAATACTTAACCCTACATACAGCATTTCCCCTTTTTCATTTGAGGGATATGCTGCTATTTAGAGACAAAAGACACACGAAGCCATTAGAGATTATCTGACATGTTAGAGTGCATGTGAAACGCAAAACTGTTTTCATGGTATCTCAGTTTTGTTCATAAAAAGCACATGGTATATAAACTATTAATAGCTCCACAAATTCAAACAGGTATCTGAGGAGCTCGTATCTTAGGTATACCTAGGAGATCAAATGCCAAAATGAAAGAAATAGGAAGTACAGGGAGAGTACAGGGAGACATCTGTTAAGAATCCTCCAAGATGAAAATCTCCCAAAACAATAAGACAGTTAAGGTCTTGAAATGGACTATTAATTTTACACACTAATATTTGTGTATACATAAACATTTGTGTGTGTGTACGTGAGTTTGTATGTGTGCAGGTTAGCAAGATGGGATGATGATGGCAGAACTGGCATTTGTTCTAAATTTCATCTAAAAGGTTAGAAAAAAAATCCTGCAATACTTCCTTTCCCTATAGAAATACAGGAAACTTCATAATTTAGATGATAGGCAAAATTCGTAATTTAGATGATAGGCAAAAGCAGCCTGAAATTTTAGCCATGAATTACTTTAGAAAAAGTCATATTTCAAGCCATTTCCATCCATCTAATAACTCCAATCCATGTCCCAGTAAAGGCCTCTGTACACTCAGCAAATAATCCAAGAAGCTGGACAGCATTAAGAAGAACAGGGCATCGGGATGGAGGCAGACTCATTAACCTGCCACATGCAGATGGCCCAGCCTTGCTTACAGAAAGTGAAGAGAACTCGAAGCATATATTATGAAGACCAAAGACTACATCTTCAGTATGGGTTGTACCTCAACATAAAGAGACAAAAATCCTGCAAATGGACCAATAAGGAACATTATGATGAACGGAAGAATTCTTGAGGTTGCCAATGATCATTTTACGTGGATCCACAATCAAAGCCCATGGAGGCAGCCATCAAGAAATCAAACAACATACTGCATTGGGCAAATCTGCTGCAAAAGACGTCTTTAAAGTGTTAGAAAGCAAAGATCTCACTTGGAAGACGAAGGTGTGTGCCTGGCCCAAGCCATAGCACTTTCAACCACCACATACACGTGCAGAAGTTTGGCAATAAATTGGGAAAAGTTAAGAAGAATTGATGCCTTTGAATTACGGTGCTGGAGAAGAATATCAAGTGTACCATGGACTGCCAGAGGAATGAACAAATTTGTCTTGGAAGTCATATAGCCAGAATGCTCCTTAGAAACCAGGATGGCAAGACTTCATCTCATGTATTTTGGATTTGTTATCAGAAGGGACTAGTCTCTGGAGAAGGACATCATGCTTGGTAAAGGGTCAGCAAAAAAGAGGAAGACCCTCAATGAGAGATGGACCGACACAATAGCTGTAACAATGGACTCAATCACTATCACTAGAGGGTGGTGCAAACCAGGCAATGTTTTGTTCTGTTGTACTGCGAGTCAGAACCAAGGTTGCAGCACTTAGGAACGGTGACAACCACCACAAAGAAACTCTACAAGCAGCTCTGCCAGGCTTGCTTGGAAGGTTATTGAATGATGAGCATGGCATGAGGTATGAGCATGTTACTAATAACCACAAGCTATTTAAATAATAAACTGACAGAAAAAAGGATAGAATGAGGAAAAGGACTGCTGTTGTATGCTTCTGAGTCAATTCCAACTCATACAGGCCCTCTAGGACAGTAAAGCTACATCATATGATTTTCTAGATTGCAGTTTTTATAGGAGCAGATTGCCAAGTGTTTCTTGATGGGTTTGAACTGCCAACCTTATGGTTAGCAGCCAAACCCTTAACCATTGTACCACCAGGTAGTTGCTAGGAACCCAACTGGAAGCTAATGAGGCTCTCACCAAAAGCTAGGGTGAAGATGCCCCAATAAGTTAGGTATGGCAAGAGGAAAAGGCATTTTTCATGAAGTTTTGCTTATATGCAAAAAAGCAGCTCATTCTCTTAAAGTATTAACAAGCCTCTTGATTTCACGTGAAGTTAATTTACACGATTATAAGTAGAGTACAAAGGACTAGTCAACTTGTCAACTCAAGTGATCACAATTCAAATCAGTGGAGTGTTTCTGTGATTTATTCTGTCATATATGTAAAATGTCAATATTTTATTTGCAGTTGAAAGATAAACCAAGTGTTGTTCATTTTTTCGAAACTTGCTATATCGATACAGACACCTCACAAAGCTAGCTCATAAAGCCAATCCTCTGTTGCCACACATCCTCAAGCACACACACTGTGAAGTGCTACAAAATGCTCTAACGGGAGCCAAAACAAAACATGCCTCCCCCTCAACCACCCTCCCCAGCAAATGAGCGCCTCCGGCATATGTCGCTTTAGCTTCAGGCAAGTTGCTTCTGTTACACAGGCCAGCAAGCCTGGCCTTCATCTCCACTTACTACTTGTCTGGGCAGTGTCAGCCAGGACTAAAAATACACTCATGGCTGCACCCAGGCAGAAGGACAAGCTGTACAGCATGTCAGCGTCTGGATGCCACGTGCCTTAACATGCCAAGCCCCATTAAACACTCTTTTTCAGGACAAAAAGAACACTGAGCAACCTTGTCATGGGTTGCATTGTGTCCCCCCCAGAAATGAAGGTATTGATTTGGCCCCACTATGAGTCCCAGTGTGGTGCCATTCCTCCCACGTGTTAGGAATCCTGCCTCTGTGATTTTGATGACGGAGAATGGGCAGCAGCTGTGCAGGTGAGGCAGGGCTCAAGTGACCAGCTGTAGGGTGCAAGGAAGAGAACTGAGCAGAGTAAGGTGGGGACTTCATGCCACCAAGAAAGTAGCACCGAGAGCAGAACACATCCTTTAGACCCGAGGTGCCTGTGCCGAGATGGATTTGGACTCAACCTACCAGACTCTGGTAATTTCTTTTGCTGAGTAGACTTGTAACTCATAAATGGATCTGCAGCTTATCAGACTGCGACAGTAAGTTTCTCTTCATGAAACCATCCACTGCTGGTATTTTCTGTTGGAGCAGTACCAGGGAACTAAAACAGACCTGCTTGAATTTATTTACCCTCTTACTAATACACTCTCCACCAGAGGCAGATCAAGCAGTAAGCAAGTCACACAAGGGCTTCTGTGTAGGTATTAATCTTCAGTGCTCAGTTTCACATGGGGTTCATCATATCTTTGGCGTGGTAGGAAACCCCGGCGACACAGTGATTAAGTGCTATGCCTGCTAATCAAAAAAGGTTGGCAGTTCAAATCCACCAGGCACTCCTTGGAAACTCTATGGGGCAGTTCTACCCTATCCTGTAGGGTCGCTACAAGCTGGAATCTACTCGATGGCAGTGGCTTTGGTTTTTAATATGGTGAAAACCAGGGGAAATTATGGGATGTGAATCTCTGGAAAGCCTTGAGCACAGGCACCAGCATTGTTATAAGCCTATGACAAAACTCAAACCAAACCCACTGTCATCCAGTCAATTCCAACTCCCAGAGACCCTGTGGGACACACTGGAACTGCCCCACAGGGATTCCAAATTGCAGTGGACTCCAATCACTGACCGCTTCGTTAGAAGCTGAGCTCTTAACCGCTGCATAAGCTTCCTAATGGACTTCAGCATGCAGACAACCTGAGAACCACTGGACTCTCATGTCTTTCGGGAGCTTCTGAATTACTGAGAATTAGTGAGAATTACAGAGCAGTGAAGCCTTTCATGTGCAGTCTTCCGTTATGTTATCACAATGATCCCTGTCTCGCGTCATACAGGTGAAGAAACTCAGGTGCACAGAGGTTAAACAATGCTCTGAAAATTAAACAGTCAGGAAATGACAAAGTCAGGATTTGAACTCCAGTCTGTCATAAGTCTCAGTTACCACTAATTTCTGTTTTAAATAAATTGACAGTTTCACGCAATCTTTCTTGGCTCAGACATCCCCCTTTGACTCCTCCCATTGTGAATCTAGAGTATTTGCACTAGCGCTGGCTCCTGGTACAACTGAGCAGTGTCTATGAACCTGGCATAATCCAGTCCTTTCTCAAGGACAGTAATATGATAATGCAAAGATTAACGAAGTCGACTTGGATTTTTGAGCTGATACTATAGAAAAGGTATCTAAAACAGAGGTGCCAGATGTTTGGCCAAGGGCCCACTATCAAGCTTGCCTATAGACAGGCCACAGGCGCATGTCTGTAGCTGTTCTTACAGCATGGGTACAAACTACTCAGCAGCACCAGGTACCCAAGGCGGTACGATACCTGCCATACCCTGGTTATGCCTCTGCCCACCTTACCCTCCTAAAATGCTGAAACAGTAGCAAAGTTTTCGGGGGGTACGCTATTATCAGGCTTTTTAACAGCAAGTATGGAGGCCACAAATGCATAAAAATTAAGGAGTGAAAACACCTCTTATCAGTTATGTGACCTTGGGTAAGTAACTTGGCAAGGTACTTTGTGCTTCAGCTTCCAACTCTAAAAAGTGATAACACTGGTATGTATTTTATAGGGCTGTTGGGATGATTGAAAGGGCTCATGCAGGCTGAGCAGAGTGTCTGGCCTGGGTACCCACTGTTCTCCCAACATTCCAGTTACTGAATGATCTATCTATCTGTATTGTCATTAGGTCCTTGCTTATCCATCGCCACCCTTGACCATGAACTCCTCAGGACAAAAACTCAGTCTTAATCACCTTTCTCATCCTGTTGTCGCTGTTGTTGTTGTTAGTTACCGTTGAATCAGCTCCCAACTCAGGACGATGCCACGCTCAAGACAATGAAACGCTGTCCCTTCCTATGCCTGCAGACTGTGTCATTGTGATCCAGAGTGTTCACTGGCTGATATGGGGAAGTAGTTCGTCTTGGCTGGGAAGCTATAGAGAAACCTATCCAGCATCACTGGACCATACAAGCCTCCACCGAGAAATGGTGGTTAGATATAGGACCCATTGGTCTGGAATCAGCCTGCGTGGCTCCCATGGGAGATTTATGTTGGGAGCGTAATAGACCATAATAAAATTCTAACAAGTGCGTAATCAATAATTCATCACTCAGTTGCCCCTGAAATCTCAAGACACGCAGCCTAGGTTATTCAATGAACGAAGTTAACACATTCAAAATGGAAAAGAATCCATGGTCTTGACCAATTTATCAACAATTGAAGGGTACCACCTAAGTCTCTTCAATAAAGCTACAGACACTGGAAAAAGAAGAGTTGAGAAATGATCAGATGTTAACACCTGGGTATTGTGTAAGAGTACTGAGGACTGTATAATAGTCCTCTGTGTACTACTAAATATTCAGCCCATAAAAATCAAGTTTAGGGATTTCTCTCTCTTTTTTTTTTTTTGATGCCCAGCCATGCCCTTGAAAAGTAGCAGAAGAGAGGCAAATTTTCTCATTCATCAATTCCCTTTCTTTAAAATCTCATCTACATCTGAGAATACTTGTTATCCTTTGCATTAAGCCATGAAACATTTTAAGACCACTTTATTTATACACTTTTTGTAACATTAAATTTGAAACTGTCCAAAGCTCTTACACAGTCCTATTGCCATCTAGTCAATTCTGATTCATAATGACCCTAACGCCACAGAGTAGAACTGTTACACAAAGTTTCCAGAGTGCAGCTGGTGGATTTGAACTGCTGACTTACCTGTTGGAAACCAAGTTCTTAATCATTTCACCACCATTGCTCCAAAGCTCTGATATATGAGACAATAGAAAATAATTGTAGCAAAGGCTTACTTATTTAGTTGTGTGTAATGTAGTACCCCTGAGTCTTCGTTTTAGTATCTTTCAGGTGAGTTGTCTCTACAAATGTCTATCAGCCTAGAAATCATATTTCTCCAGAAAATTTTATGGTCTTTCATTACATATATCTCGTAGCTATAATGGATCTTGAAGAAGTACAGCCAGAATGCTCATTAGGAGCAAGGATGGCTAGACTTCATCTTGCATACTTTGGACACATTAGCTGGAGGAACTAGTGCATGGAGGACATCATGCTTGGTAGACAGCCAGTGAGAGAGAGGAAGACTGTCAACAAGATGGGCTGGCACAGTGGCCGCAACAAGGGGCTCAAGCACAAAACTGACTGTGGACATGGTGCAAGACTAGGCAGTGGTTTGTTATCTTGTCAGAACCCACTCGGCGGCATTTAACAACATGATAGATCCAGGAATCTTTATCTTAGGAATGGGACTCAAAGGTAGTTTCTAGCATTTCTACATCAGAAAAGTTAGGGCAGAAATTCCATAGGACTAAAATTACTTAATATTATCCCCCTCTATTTTTATCATGAGGCACCTACTAGAAGCGATAAACAGCTCAATTTAATTCCCCTCGTGCATTCACCCATACCTAAACACTGAAGATATTCTCATATCCAACAAGAGTGTGGTATGCAAGCAATTACTTATGATACAACGTGAAAAAGATACAATCTGAGTCACCTGTGCAGTCTAACAGGAGAAAAATCCACACCCACGTAACTTTGAGCTATGTCAAGTCTACAGATAGAGCTATACAGGCATATTATGCAAGAATAAAGTGGGGTACCTGACCCAATCTTAGCATAAAGGCTTTCTGGAGAAAGTGATTCTTAAAGGGGAGAGTAGGAATTGCTTGGAAGTAGACCCTTCAAAATGGACAGCACAAAGGAATCACAGGAGGAGACCGGGGTGGTGGGCACAAGAAACTTGGGGTAAGGGGCATAGAAGAGTGAGAAACTGGTGCAAGGGCAGAGGCTGGTGGACAGGGCAGGAGTTGGATCACAATGGTCCCTGTAGCACATGGTGGCTTTCAGTGTAACATTACGGCCCAAGTCACGTGTCATCCTACAAATTACATGAATGACCCCTGCTTATCTGAAATTAAAATTGCATTTTTGTCAAACAGCAATGACTAGTAATCAAAACAATCTAGGAAGCGTTTATTTCAGATGAGAACGACAAAGAGACAGACAAATGCATAGCTGTTTTTCTTTCTTACAAAACTTAGTGTGTTCATGATTTTTTTTTTTGTTAACTTTTAAACGGCACTTGGCAGCCTGGCTTTTAAGGAATACAGTGCTACAGCATGAAGATCAAAACACCTAAACGGGTGTTTTGCTTGCCTTAAGAAGAACATGAAATGGGCCAAGAGGCTTTATCAGGGAATTAGAATACATAAGAAAGGGAGCAAAACTAGTTTCAAAGAAGGAAATAAAGACACAGAGAAGAGGAGAGCTATCAAGCGCAGGAGGGAGTGGGTAGAGGAGTCGTGCTGGCAAGCGGGGGCCTGTGCCTGCCAGCAAATGCCTTGGAAAACTACTGGGCTAGTTTAGAATCAGGACCTGTGTCCTCTGGGATGGAAGCATGCTTGCAGAGTACTAGTGCAGCCAGTACAAGACAAGTTCAGTACTCTTTGGGACAGACAACATAGCTGGAACATAGCTGGAACATAGCTGGCATCTCTGGCAGGGCGCACATGCCACTCTCATTCAGGAGCAAACTTTTGCTCTTCGCGTACCCGAGAAAACACTGAGACTGACATTTTCTTCACTCAGGAAAAGTAATCTTTGGTGAATAAAACTGTTTACTAAGTACAGTAGTTCACTAAGCATCTTTTGTTAACGGTTTCTTCTAGGAATGCAGCTGAAGGAATGCCGTTGGAAATACCTACTGGGTGGCATTGAGTGTCACCAACCTGCCAATTGAAGAGACAGCTGTCTGTTCTTTAGAAGCGAGTCACTCAACCAGCCTCTGTGGTTTTCTGTTAGCTTCTCTATAAAAAAGGTAAAACCAGCAGCCTCAGAAGTCATTTCCAACTCTTTTTCAGCTTCCAGCTATTGGACTGTCAATATTTCCCTTTGATAATAAACCACATAGAGTGAACTTTCAAGTCTCCACTTGAAAGGACCAGCCTTCTAAAATTACCCATTTTAAGCATAAAATCACTGCAAAGATCAAACACAGCGGTAGCTGCTCGGCACATGGCTTGGGAGGCGGGGAAGGTGACTCATTTATTTGCAATGAGTGACAGGATCCATCTTTGGAAGACTTCCCCTCTCTAGCTACTCAACATAGCTAGCTATTACAGCAGATACCGTCTATGTTGCATAACAACAGCTGTTGCTCTGGAAACAAGTTAACTCTCTGCCTTCCATAAAATATTCTACTTCCCTTGTTGTGTCCTTAGAGAATTCTCTTAATCACTGAGCTACCAGGGCTCCCTCTATTTCCCTTGATGATACTAAACCAGAGGTTTATTGATTATAGTAGCCTTAGACGTGCATAGACTTGAAGCAACAAATTTTTAGAACTGGGAAAAAGCAAAACTTTTTGCTGTCATGTTGATTTCGACTTACAGTGACTCTCTAAAACAGAGCAGAACTGCCTCCATAGGGCTTACAAGGAGTGGATGGCAGATTTGAACTGCTTACATTTTGGTTAGCAGCTATAGCTTGCAGTACCTCTTAACCACTATGCCCCCAGGGACCCAGCCAAGCCAAGTGCCAGGGACCCAAACATTAGGAAAAGTGGCTGATACAAATCAATCACATTTAAAAATAACTATATTCAGAAGTCTTTTTAATTGTAGTGCTATGCTCCCAAAGGAGATTCTGAGGAACAGTAAATAGTAAAAGAAAATTGATACGCACTTACAACACTAATTTTAAAAGTAGAATAATAGAACATACCAACTCTTCTCTGATTAATGAACTGGTTTTATTTCTGTAGTGTATACTGCTTGTTAGAAAAATGAAACATATTTTACAACATTTTCTAGAAAGTAATGACAAAGTCATGGAAAGAAAGGCAGCTACCTGTAGGAGATGATCTAAACCATCAGTTTGTCTTGGGAACGGCAGCAGTAAATCCTACCTCACAGTACTGTCATCAGAATTCAAGGAAATAATAATATATGCAATGCACCCACAGAGTAGGTGAGGTCAGCACAATTACTACACATAATAGAAGTGTCATATAGATTTCCATCACTCCATTAAACTGGTAATAAGAAATGAAATAGTCATTTGTTGCAGTATTAGTGATTTTTATAAAGTAACAAAAAAAATTTTAAATTTATTAATTTCAAAACACAAACATGAAAATAAGAATAGAAATAAATAGCTTTAAAGAAATTATAATGATGCTATTCAGTGTTTTCTGGCTAAAACTGTTAATAACTTCATTGAGTATAATTCTCCATCTAGCACTAGGATTTATCAAGCACTATTTACATTTATTGTTACTGTGTTACAGTTTACAGACGAAAAAAAGAAAAAGAGAAAATGCAAAATCTGATCTGCTGAAAGGGAAATGGCAGTACTGACCCTGAGAAGGAACAAACCTAGGAGGCAGAACATTAGCTTAAGTGGTTTTGTACATTGCTATGGACAGCTTATTAAATCCAAGGATCACATTTCCATGCCTTACTTCCCTTCTCAGCAGCATCTAACATAATGTATCACTCTCTCCCGTGGGAAATCTTTTCATCACTTGGTTTCTGGTACACCCCACTCCTCTCATTTTCTTCCTGCCTCACTGCCTGCTTATCCTCAGTCTCCTTTGCTGGTCTTCCCTTTTCTGCCCCTACATCTTAACAACAGAGCATCCTAGGGCCTTAGATCCACTTCAACAATCCCCTTTTTTCTTCTGAACTCACTCCCAGATGTTCTTACCTGGTTTTATTGCTTTAAACACCACGTCTATTCCATGATACACAAAGTTTCTATTCCTACTTATGTCTACATCTTTGCCTCCAGACTCAGTGATCCAAAAGGCTACGTAACATCTCCATTAAGTGTCTTAAACTTAGTATGTCCAACTTATACTTCTTATCTTTCTCTTAAAAATAAGCTCTACCTCAGCTTTTCCATATCTGCTAATAATGACTTCATCTTTCTAACTGCTAAGAACAAAAAGAATTATCATTGACTTCTTTCTTTCACTCATAATTTACACACCATCCATCAGCAAATCTGGTCAGCATGCCTTGAGAATAGAACCGCGAAAATGGAGAAGTATTTTGCCATACTTCCTGGAAAGTACAACTAAAATCTTGGACATTACATATAAAACAGACATAAAAAGACTCTAAAAGGTGGACAAAAGTAACATACCAACTAGAGACCTTGAGACCCAAGGAAAAACACATCAGTGAATTCCCTAGGTTTTCTTTCTGTCCCCCATGTCCCAGACTCAGCAAAGGAAATGCCAGCAAGCCAGAATCACAAATTAGTACAAATAAAAAGAAGTCCAACAACAACAACAAAAATCTAGTCGAGCAAGACAATAACCTTTATAAAAGAAATCTCATGCTCCAGCAAACACAACAAAAGAAAAACTGTTCCCCCCTCAAACCACATTAGCAAAAACCTAGAGCAGAGCCAAGGCTTCCACATTCTCTCTAGGCTGTGTCCCAACAAGGTGTACCAGACTCACACTCTGCAGTGGTGTCATAGGAGGCTGAACAGGGAACCATGACTTTCATTCCTGCAGATGGTAACGAGACCATTTTTCTTGGTAACACTGGTGATCATGCGGAGAACCTAGACCCTCACTGTATATGGGTGGGAATACGGCACCTTGCCTTGCTGGGGTGGTGTGGGGAGCCTAGGCTTCCACTGGATAAGGGTAGAAATGAGGCACCCTATATTGCTGAGGTGTTATAAGGGGATTAGCGGACAGTCAAGACATTCCCCACTACCCAGTAGTAGTGAACCACTCCCACTCCTCACTCCACTCAGTGGAGGTATAATTGGAGCTGTAATGAGACTCTCTTTCCCCTGGTAGTCAAACTGGTGTTAGAAGGACTACAGTAGGAAGTCAGAAATCTCAATGCCATCCAGCAGTAACAAGAACTGCTTTCCCATTATAGGTCACAGAAGAAACAGATTGGAGGATCTGGAATTCCATACCTATCTGGCATTAACAAGGCAATGCCAACCCCTTCCTCTGCTGCAGTAACGTCACAAGAAGGCAAATAATACAGAAAATTTGATAAGAAGTAGAGTCTCAAAATGTAGTAACCCAAAAGTTCAGGTTTCAATAAAAAGTCACTAATAATACAGGGTCACAATCAGTCAGAATCGGTTCAACGGCAACCCACAACAATCTGGCTGAGCAGCTTGGCCAGTAACCAAAAGGCCTGCAATTTGAATACACTAGCACCACTGTGGAAGAAAAGACCTGGTGATCTGCTCCTGTAAAGATTCTAGCTTAATAATCCTATAGGGCAGTTTTACTCTGTCCTTTAGGGTCATTAGGAGTCAGATGCAAAAAAATATATGTATGTATCTCTGTCAAATGCTTGATGTGGTTACAAATACACAACATACACACACCTCACAGAAAGCAAGAAACATTAGTAAGGATAAGATATGCTGAATTTATGTGCCGTACGGGGCCCTCCATGTACACTCTATGGAGCAGTTCTACTCTGTCCTATAGGGCATTGCTATGAATTAGAATCCACGTGATCGCAACAGGTTTGGTTTGCTTGATTTTGACTGATTTATGTTTGTCACTCTAAACTGATACATCACCATAAGAACAGCTCACAGTTATTGAATACAAGCTACATGCCAACCACTCTGCAGAGCATCTGTATCGTTATCTCTTTTTAATTCTCACAACAATTACATGTGTTTGATGTGATTCTTATTCCCCTTTTAAAAACAGTAAACTGAAGTTTATGGATGTCAAAAACTCTGCCTGAGGTCTGCTAACCAGGAAGTAACAGAGTCAGGCTGAAGATAAAGCAGAAAGGAACCAATCATTATAAAGTGCTCCAGGGGCCAGAACTGCATCTGGACACACCACATAGGCAGAAAGAGCGTAATTCAGAGAAGGCCTTCAGCTCTGGGTCAGAAGCATTGAAATGCATGTCTACAAGGCTTGACAATTAAGTCGTCAAACTTAGTTGTACTAAGTGCTACCTATCTCATTGCTGAAAATCACCACCATCATCTTCAAAGTACTCCCCTTGGGAAGCTGAGCACTGATGCCCATGCCTAGCCCACCTTGCAAAGCAATTTTGGAACTCTTTCTGGAATGGTCGTTGGCATGGTGGCATGGTGGCAAGTTTGCGAATTTGATTGCATAGCTATCTGTGAGGAAGTTTTTAGCCAGTAAACAAATAATTATATTGGAACACCCTACCTACTCATCTGATCTGGCCTCCAACGACTTTTTTCTTTGCCCGAAGATAAAGGAAATATTGAAAGGAAGACATTTTGATGACATTTAGGACATCAAGGGTAATATGACAACAGCTCTGACAGCCATTCCAGAAAAAGAGTTCCAAAATTGCTTTAAGGACGAGCTAGGCACTGGCATCAGTGCCTAGCTTCCCAAGGGGAGTGCTATGAAGGTGACTGCAGTGATTTTCAGCAATGAAATATGCAGCACTTTTCCCAGGATGGGTTTGCTAACTTAATTGGCAGTCCTCATATAGCAACACTTGTTAACCAAGGGAAATTTTGACCCTCTTCCTGGGGACATCTGGCAATGTCTAGAGACATTTCTAATGGTTATGACTGAGGGTTCTACTGGCATCTAGTGGGTAGAGGCCAGGTGTGCTACTCAGTATCTTCCAAGGCCCAGGAGAGCCCCCACCACAAATAACACCAATAGCCAGTCAGCCCTAAATGCCAAGTGATGCATTTGAGAAACCCCGGCCTGAACACCCTCTGTCATCAGAGGAGATCTCTACTCTCCAGAGCGACAGATGTAGTCGTAAATAATCAAGAGAACCCATGCAAAGAGATGCCAAGCCACATTGTTGTGATCAACCACACAGTCTTGTTTTCAGAAAGCAGTTGCCTCCCATTATCAGACGGTTATTATATAAACTGCCAACCAATCCCTGGAAGCACATGAATAAATAGCAGACAACACAAAATAGCACAGTCTGAAAAAGTGATTCTTGATCCCAGTCTTGTTGTTGGGACCTGGAGCTGAAAAAATGACTGTACTCTCATGAGGTACAATCTGTAAAAGCTGAGCACACCACGCAAGAATGGCATGTACACCCAAACGCACTGGTGCCTGGGCTGGGTCTCAGATAAAAGGTCAGCTGGCAAACTGGAGTTGCAGCTACCAGTGTAACATTAGCCTGTGAGATACCCAGTGCCTGAACACATAGCAGAAAATTAAAATAGCATTAAGGCATTTCTAACTTACCAAGTGGAAATTGTATCTTCTATCAAAATTAATAATGTATGGTTTTTATCTGCCCAACTAAAGCAGACACAAGTCTTCAAATCTATTAGTCAATTCGGGGCAATGTCCAGGATCACCACATATGAACACACACACTGTCAAGTCTGTTCTGACTTACAGTGACCCTTATAGGACACAACAGAACTGCCCCACAGAGTTTCCAAGGAGATCCTGGTGGATTTGAACAGCCAACCTTTTAGTTGGCAGAAGTAGCTCTTAACCATTATGCCACCAGGGTTTCTTTATACTCTAAAGAAATGGTAAATTTTGCAAACCTTCAACCAAACTGACCCTGAAGTCACCTTTGAATTCAGTAAGAGATGGAATCATACCACCAGTGAGTACTGCACACTTTTAAAAAAAATCATTGATATGAGACCTAGTGGTCAAGGGTAACTCTAAAGTAAAGAGGAAATGCTCAGGAGACAGGAAAGTCAGGTTACTGGAAAAGAAAATATCCAGAATGGAATTAAAGAGAATATTGGCACATTGTGAAAAATATCACCAATGTCACTAAACAATTTGTGGATAATTGTTGAATGGGCATCTAACTTGCTGTGAGAATCACTGCAAACATAATAAAATTGCTTTTTAGATAAGCAAATAAAAGAAACGGTAAATTGTGTTGCTATGAGTGGGAATTGACTCAGTAGCAATGGGTTTGATTTTTTTTGGTTATACCATGAGTGTAACATGCTGAGCTAACTGGAAGGCTAGGGGTGCTAGTTTACACAGAGGCCCCTCAGAAGAAAGGCCAGGTGATCTGTTTCTGAACATTCAGCCATGGAAAATGCCAGGGGGTACAGCTCTTCCCTCGCACACATGGGGTTGCCATGAGTCAGAGCTGACTCTATGGCAACTGTTTTGTTGTTGTTATTGCTCTGTTTTATACCATAACAACCTCTCTGCAAGTGGGGGAGTAGTCCAAAGAGAAAAAATACTTACGAAATGTTGTATCTCCTAAATTATGGAAGCGTTTACATTCATAGCCATTCTAGACTCAAATTTTAATTTATTTCTATGGTGTTGAAAATTGTCAAATGCAAAACGTTAATTTTTGTGTTCTTTTTTTTACGTGGTTGGCTACAGCAGACTTCTGGGTGATGGTTCTTGTGAGGAACTTTGTGCTGTGTGTGACACTATGCTCTTTGGTAGCTATCCCAAGTCAAATTGCCAGCTGACAAGGTCTCCGCTTCCTCACTGTTCATGCTCCTAAACATCCTAGTGTGAAGTTCTGCATTCCCGTCACGCTGCTCCACTGCCCGGTTGTGAGAATCCCCATTTACTGACCTCTCTCGGGTAACAAGAGAAGGGAAGAGGGAGGTCTAGTATGGGAGCCTGGTCTCTAGAGGATCATTCAAACCACTGCCACCAAGTCAATTCCTACTCATAGCAACCATATAGGGCAGAACAGAAATTCTCCATAGAGATTCCAAGTGCCATCGAGTTTTGGAAACAGAATATAGAGGAAAATGGAATGGGTTCCCCCAGGGAAAGAAAGGGTTGCCAGCAAAAGGGGAAAGGAACCTGTTAGAGATTGAATTAGGTCCCCCAAAACTTGAATTGGAATCTCAACTCCTGTACAGTTCCGTTTGAGAAAAGTGTTTTCTTTGATATATTCATGAGTCCATATCAGTGTATGATGGGTTCTAAACTGAACCACTTTGGGGGACAAGAAGAGCAGATCAATCACAGAGACAAGCACCAAAGCAAAAAGATGAAACTCTCCCAGGTGGAGATACGGATTTTCCCCCAGAGAAGACACACAAAGAACCTTGCCCTGAAGCTGGTGCCCTGCATGCAGACTTCTAGCCTCCTAAACTTAAGAAAATAAATTTCTGTTAGTTAAAACTATCTACCTGTGGCATTTCTGTTACAGCAGTGTTAAGAAACTGAGGCAGTCCATAAATTTCAACCCAAAGGAATCAGCAGTTAATAGGAGTAAGATGTAGAACAAAAGATTTCTAAATCTAAGATCAAAGCAGCAGGGCACATGAGTTTAGGTTTAGAAGGAAGATGCAGGAATCTTTATCAACCCTTTGATGGAGAGGAAGCTATTTGGAGTGACCAGGACTTTTGCATCATCCAAAAATGATGTAATTTCCTTACTCTCTCCTCATTCTGTATTTGTCAGTGAGAACCACAGTCTGCTTCCTTAGACTCTCTTCTCTCCTGGCTCTTTTAACAACCTATCAGCCTGCTCATCAACTGCTTCTCAAGGCTTCTATCACTACCTCCTTTGTGTCTTTGTTTTTTCTCTCTCTTCTAAATATAACGGAGGTGTTAACTACCCTCTTCTCTGTGATCTTTTTTCCTTAGAATTGCACTTTAATATAAAAAAGAAAAAATTAAAGAACTCTGCATTTCTCGTCAGTTTTTGCTGTGCTAGGAACATCTTTCAGTAAAACCAGTTTTATGTGTGAAGCTACTGGCTGAATTTTTCAAAACCTAGAATTCTACCTTCAGTTCTGTCTCCATCTTTCCCTTCAAAAGGTGCTCCCTTCTCCTAAGGTTTGTACCTTAGTGCTCCTTAACACGTGAGACCAACATGAGTCAGAATTAACTCAATGACAGCATGTTTTTTTGGTTTTCTACTAAATTTTCCTAGGTAAGAATCATGCCTATTGGCAAGCAATTTAGTACTATGGTGCAATGACCAAAACACCAATAAAAGCTTGTTGCTATCCTCTGATTTACTATCTACACTTCCAGAAATATAACTCAAATAGTTAGTACAAATGATAAGAAGGTGGAGTCTCAGGATGGTACAAATTGCTAAGCACTTAATTACTACCTAAAAGGTTGGCAATTCGAACTCAAGCAGGGGGTCCTTGGAAAATAAGGCTCTGGACCTGCTTCCAAAAGGTAGTGGCTTTGAAAACCCTAAGGCACAGTTGTACTGCACACACATACGATGATCGTGACTTTAAACTGACTGGATGGCAGCTAGCAACAACAACAGTACAAGTTCTGTGCAAAATGTTATGCTATATAGAGAGGTTAAATTAAACAAGCAAATATGCTGCCCAACATAATAAAACTGCCCTGTAGGGTTTCCAAGAAACAGCTGATGGATTCTAACAACTAACACGTTGTTAGATATATTAGATATACAGATATATAGCAGCCCAGCTCTTAACCACAACTAATAAATTTAAAATTTGAGAAATTATTAAATAAAAACACGGAGAAGTGTTTCATTAGTTGTCACCCCCAAAACACAGAAAACCAAGAAATACATTTGTATTTGTGATACAACTGTGTATAATATGTATATAAAAAAGGAGAGGGAAGAAATACACTAAAACAATCTTTATTGTTTAAAAGGAAGTGGTCGTATTTTGTTATGTGTTATTTAAACTGATGTAGGCCTTCTTCAAACAGAAACATCTTCATCATCCTGGATCCCTCTAACTTTGTTTTGTTTGATTACCGTGGAGCTCAGAGTTGGACTGAGGAGAAAACACATTAACCAAATATTATACAAATAAATAATTAAAAACTTTGCTATGAGATACCCAGATAAAGAATGAGTTTTACACAGAGAACGTAGCTCAGTTGATGTGCTGAGTGGTGTACAGGACTTAAATGCATCGAACTTTGAACTGAGCTCCAAGGATAAACTGGTCTTGCTAAGGAAATTCAGGGCAGAGGGGGTGGGAGAAAAGCAGAGTTCTAGGGGAGGGTGGGTGATACACAGAAGGCCCTGAGAAAAGAAGGTGAATATTGGACATGAGAAAGCAAAGGAAGGTCGTGGCACCTAGCCTGTGCCTGGGCACTTGTTCCAACTCATCAAGAAAAGGTGAAATTACTTTCAATATGTTCCGTTTAAGAAAAATGCCAAATATGCAATTCATTCTTGGAGGGTTTCCATTTGGGGAAAAAAAAAAGCAGCAAAAAGTAGTTATGGCTGAAAATAGTAAGTGTAACTGTTGCATTAATATTCTTAATGATTTAAGAATTAAGATTACACATTGTTAAGTACATACCAAGTGGCAGATACTAAACTAAGCTCCGGGGACCCAAGTATGAGCAGGTTACATTGTGTGCCCTTAGGGAGCTCAAACAAAAAATGGGGGAAACTGAGGTAAGCAAACAATTACAATTACATGTAATGAGTGCTGTGCTAGAGGTGGGTTACAAGGCTATGGAAACACCAAGGGAGGAGTGATTAAATCACTCAGAGGTTGCATTATTTTGAAAACTGGTTTATGTTTAGTCCATCATTACTGGGAGTCCCAGTGGCACAGTGGCTAAGCACTTGACCGCTAACCAAAGGCTGTTGGTTTGAAGCCACCACCCAGTCACTCTAGGGAACAAAGATGTGGCTGCCTGCTTCCATAAAAATTTAAAGCTTTGGACCCCTTACAGGGCAGTTTTACTTTGTTCTATTGCAGTGGATATTTAAAAAAAAAAAATCATTACCAAATGACACCAAACAAATGAACTATTACTGAATTTAAGCATGAAGCAAACCGGAAAATCTAAACTCTGACAGATCTCAAAAGGTAATGGAATTGTTTAATGGACTCTGAAGTACACAAGCCCACTTCAAAAACAATTTTGAGAATTAGACCACCCTTACTAGGCTTGGGCAATCATTCAAATAACTAGATTTGAGGATAACTGAATTTCAGAATATGTACTTGAGACCAAAAAACAAAAAAAAAATAAAGGCAACATCTCGTTGGACTGGTTGCTCAGTGGTTAAGTGCTCATTGTCAACCTAAGGTCAGCTCTTCAAACCCTACAGCAGCTCCACAGGAGAAAGATGTGGCCGTCAGCTGCTTTAAGGACTTGCAGCCTTGGAAACCCCAATGGGGCAATTCTTCTAAGTCCTATAGGTCACCGTGAGTCAGCATTGACTCTGTAGCAGTGGGTTTGATTTTTTTGGTTTTGGTATACACAGATCAAGTTCAAATAGAATGGCAGTAACAACCAATGTTTATATCTAAATAAAAGCCATGTGCTTAAAAAGATTTAATACCCCCTGCTATCTATTCGATTCCAACTCATAGTGACCCTGTAGGACAAAGGAGAACTGCTCCATAGAGTTTCCAAGGATACCCTGGCACTACACCACCAGGGCTTCTGAAAGGATTTCATGGTAAATACCAAAATAAGCAATACAAAATTTTGGGGAGTTCTAGAGCCTGGAATTTTGCATTAATTTTGCCAGCACTCAGCTGTCTGCAGGAAGAGTCATGTGCTCTCTCTGAGCTTCAGTCTCTTTATTAAGAAAGAGGGTAGTTTCCAGAATCTTTTTATGATTCTAAAGTAACCACTCCAGCAAATCACACACTGTGATGCTATTTTCACTGATTTCACTATTGGCTAACAGGAATGGTAAAAACTCAGGGGAATATCAAGACTTGCTGATAACTTGTCAAATCAGGTGTTACAGACTGAATTGTGTCCCACCAAAATATGTGTCAACTTGTCTATTCTGTGATTCCCAGTACTGTGTGATTGTCCCCCATTTTGTCACCTGACACTATTTTCTCATGTGTTGTAAATCCTACCTGCATGATGTTAATGAACCAAGATTAGAGGTAGTTACGTTAAGAAGGCAGGACTCAACCAACAAGATTAGGTCGTGTCTTGAGAAGGTCCTTATAAGAAACAGAGGGCCTCATTACCACCAAGCAAGGAGAACCAGAAATGAGTACATTCTTTGGACCTGGGGTCTCTGAGCTGAGAGGCTTCTAGGCCAGGGGAAAGATTGATGAGAAGGACCTTCCTCCAGAGTCATCAGAGAAAACCCTCCACTGGATCTGATTCCTTGAATTTGAACTTCTAACCTACTAGCTTGTGAAAGAATAGACTTTTCTGTTTGTTGAAGCCATCTGTTTGTGGTATTTCCATTATAACCTCACTAGATAACTACAAAGTCTGACAAGTCCAGCAACCTAATTGTTCTACATGCTACATAAGTCACTGCTGAGTATCAACAAGGTTACCTTCAATGTACGCCCCTTGGGAAGCTATGCACCGATGCTAGCTCTTCAAAGCAATTTTGGAGCTCTTTCCAGAATGGTCATTGTGCACAGTGACACTGTAGCAGGTGCAGCAACTTAACTGTACAGTTGTCTATGAAGAAGTTTTTAGTCAGTGAACAAATAACTGTATTGGAACACCCACTCTACTCACCTGATCTGGTCCCCAGTGACTTTTTTCTTTACCCTAAGATAAAGGAAATACTGAAAGAAAGACATTTTGATGATATTTGGGACATTAAGTGTAATACAACAACAGCTCTAATGACCATTCCAGAAAAAGGGTTCCAAAATTGCTTTGAGGGTAGACTAGGCACTGGTATCAGTGCATAGCTCCAGAAGGGGAGAACTTCAAAGGTGACCATACTGATATTTAGCAACAAGGTATGTAGCACTTTTTCTAAGATGAGTTCACGAACTTATTAAGGCAGACCTCATAAGATACCAAGATACATACATCAGATTTTACAAACAATACTTTCAATTTACCAAAGATAATTTGGCACATGCATACCAGAAAAACCACATCCATTGCCACCAAGTCAATTTGACTCACAGCAACTCCATAGAATGGAGGAGAACTGCCTCATAGGGTTTCCAAAGAGCAGCTGATAAATTTGAACTGCTAACCTATTGGTCGGCCCCTGAGCTCTTAACCACTTAGCCACCTGTGCACATACATAGTGCCTGATAATTATGAACCTACAGAAATCCAAAATGTGGCTCAAGAGTCTGATTAAGACCATACAGTCTCCTTGACTAGGAAGCACACACATTCCATCAGATAGAATCCTTTTTATCAACTCTTTGCTCTACTTTTGGATAAAAGAAACCAAGAAAAACACAAATCACCAAAATATAATGTTAAATATTATTGTACATTCTTATGAGCATAAGAGAGGTTTGTGTGTACTATTTCTTTTTAAGGAACGTAATCTGTGTCCATCTCATTTTTACCTAACACATTTCATAAAGTTGCCTAAAGTAAGTAAGGAGTCACAATGTGTGCTGCAGAGAGGAGTTTAATAACAAAAAAAAGTGGAATATCATTTTGTCACTAGATCCAAAAAATGACAGTAATTACATGCTGTGCTTCATAATAATTCTAAGTGTAATTGCAGTATAATTTCTCTGACATGTATTTACTATCCATCTGCACCATAATTACTATGCATGGATTCCGTTACCTTGTTTTTCAAGTTCTCCACTGTCTCCTTGAGGTACAGGCTTTTCAAATATGTTGATTCCTTTTAAAACACAGGGTACCTACAATGCCTGTTTCATCACAGTATCTCAATATGTAAATAACAACAGCAACATTACTAATGTCTACACAAATATCTAACGTTCTGGAAAGCCAACCTTGTATTACTTTTTAATGCATTTTATAAAAGAAGTTAGAAGTCTAGAAAGAAGTTCTTCTTTTGGTAATTTCTGTAATGTAAAAGAGAACCTAGTCAACATGTGATCCAGGTGGCCACTTAGAGAGGTGAGCTTTGAACTCAGCTCTCAAGATAAACCTGGTTTTTTCTACTCTTTCTCTTGTTGTGCCTTATCAGTGAGAGGGTCCTTATCAAACACAATGCAAGGAGCTTTGACAAATGTAAAGAAGGATGACTTATGCAGATTGAAATGAGGTAGAGCATCCGCACCACACGAGTCTCAGAAGTCAGCAGTCAAGGTCTTTCTAAATACACAGAACCTCAAGAAACAAGAGCAGATAGGTGTAGGTCAGCTCCCTTTTATTCCTACCCACAGGCCATCCCATACGGTGGCACATTAATGACATGATATACAAGAATTCTAACCTCTGTGACAAATTTAAAACAAAATTATAATGTGTAGAAATATGTATTTAGCAAAAAGATTTTAAAAATAAGTTAACAATGCAGAGCTTCATTCCTGTTTATTCAGAACATTAAATAGGTGTTCTCTCTGAAAGCATTAGGTATTCCTTGAACAGTAGGTATTATCTCTGAAAAACAAATTTTTTTGACTCTCCCAATGACACTGATAGATTACGTGCCTAACCTTAGTTTTAGGGTTAGAATAGTTACCCTTGATTTAACAATTTAATGAAACTACTTAACCATAAAGATGGCATCATCAGCTCGTGTGCTTACTACAAAACTATATTTCTATATTTTATATTGCTAATAAGTTTATGGGAAACGCTGGTGGCAGGGTGGTTAAGTGCTACATCTGCTGACCAAAAGGTCAGCAGTTCAAATCTACCAGACATCCCTTGGAAACTCTATGGGGCAGCTCTACTCCGACCTCCACAACCATTATGAGTCAAAACTGACTTGACAGAAGTGATTCTGACTTTTGAATAAGTTTATGTACTTTCAACGAATAAATATGCCTGTGAAAATACGAAAGAAATAATGAAATTATAAACTGACAGTTAATGGTATCTGTCATTCTGGTATGCGGTCATTGCATGAGAATCTACAACAGAGGTCATTTTGCATTAATATGGTAGCATAGTTATCATGGATTGACTTGTGTCCCCCCAAAAATAGGTGTAGCCGTGTGGCTGGGCCATGATTCCCAGTATCTTGTGACTGTCCTTCATTTTGTCGTTTTCCTATGCTGTACGTTAAAGGATTAGGGTGGGGCTGTAAATCCCTTTAAAGGATCACCTCCCTGCTCCACTGTAAAGGGAGTCTCCCTGGAGTACAGCTTGCCCCACCCTTAATCCTTTCATCCTACAAGAGATACACAGCAGGCAGAGAATTGGGAACCTCGTACCATCAAGAAAGTAGCACTGGGAGAAGAGCCGGTCCTTCAGATCTGAGGTGCCTGCGTCAAGATGCTCCCTGGACAAAGACTGATGCAATACCGGACTTTTCTCCAGAGCGGACAAGAGGGAAAGCCTTCCCCTGGAGCAAACATCCTGAATATGGACTTGTAGCCTACTGACTATGTAAGAATAAACCTTCCTTTGTTAAGGCCATCCACTCTGTGGTATTTCTGTTAGAGCACTAGCTGACTAACAGTCATATTTTTATGTATAATAGTTACAAAGAAGGATCTAAATGTAGGATATATATTACAACAAAATTTTAAATTCTGAGACTAATTTTTAGGCCAGTTAAGCACTAACGAAGTAATTCTTCCTACTTAATACCACTATTTTCATATTGGAAAACATGTTTCTAAAATAATTTTTATGAGTAGCAAGCAAAATATACTGACTTGATTTTTAGTCTAAAGATATTCTTCTAGAAAAAAAACGTGTTGAAAACAACACACTTTTTATAAAACCAATTGATGTTAAAGAAAATGTTGAAATTCCAGGTTTTAAATTATTTTTTTAATTTAAACCACCCTCCCAAACACACACCAAAATATATGTGACAGGCATCTTATAGAAGGCCAAGTCTCTCTCAGAGGCACTCTTAGGAAAGAGGGTACTTACTAACTGCAGAGTCATAGGAAGTAGAATTGTGCTCCCCTCTCATGAACGGGTACGGTGACAGGTAAGCATGTGTGCAGTTCTTGGATGATGGCTGATTGACTAAGAAGGACAACAAAACAATAAGTTTTATTAATGAGAAGCTGACTTACAAACTGTTTCCAATAGAAAAAAATATATACAAAATAAGGGGTTCACAAGCAAAACAAAACTGCAGGTTAGATCAACAAGTCAGACTTGTATTGTGCAGAAAGAACTCACACAGAGAGGCATAAGTGATCTAGAGGGTGAGTTTATCCAGAGGATCTAGCTATGTGACATAATTCAAAGGGATGGGCTCATATGTCCTAGATATCATCTTACAGTTGAAAGTACCATAGCTTTAACTACTTTCACCAGCATACTCTTTAACGTCTAGCATATTGCTTATCACATTGCAGGGATTCAAAAAATACTTGTCTTAAAAACTAGTTAAAGCTAGACTTAACTTTGATTAGTTCTAATCAACATAAAATTTATTCTGTACCCTATCTTTAGGGAAAAGATACAAATGATCCATCATGCAAGTTGACAATTCAAATACAGTTTTAGGATTTGAAGAAACCATGAGTAACAACTTTAATGTTGTTTTCGTTAACTGTGGCCATCCTTTAGAGAGGAGCCAAGATTCCTTCTTGTGAAATCTTACTTCTTCGCCACTTTAGGCAGAAGACAAAGTAAAATATTCTTTTTCTTTTGTAAGTCATTGGCAAAAATTCTACTGTTACACAGACTAACTACATTTTACCAAAATATAAATCATTTCCATTGGCAGATTACATCTTGAGCATGTACTGATCTTCTCCAAAATGCACTAGAATACAGTCTGTAAGATTCCTCCCAAATACACCATCTCATCCTTATCTTTCTTTCTTTATATGTGGCACCAAGGCATCAGCTTGCTTAAGATTTCAGTAAGCTCACACTTTTACTATAAATTCCATAATACTGACAATTGTGTAAATAGCTTACTTTAATTTATTTAGGGGTATTTGATGAGGAGACTAATAATTATTTCAACCCTCAATAACCTTTAGGGTAGTGAATAGTTCTTTTGTTGTTGGATGCAGTATGATAAAGGCTAGGTATTTTCAATGACTAATGCCATAGAGGAATGACAGTTTCAAGGATGCATCATTTAAAAAAGAAAAAAAGCTATTCTACTTCAAAAGAGAACTTTAAAGTTTCCATGAGAGAATGAAAACATCAAAAGCAATACATTTCTTGATACTGCCGACAAACTTAGTTAAAGCCCAAACACAGCAAAGCTTTCATCTGCCACTGTTGGTAATTAAGTTCCATTATTAAAAAAAAAAAAAAAAAAAGGACACTTTTTGAAAACTTTGAGCATATGAATATAAAATAATACAGCTCTATTTCTGGACTTTTAAATTTAAGATTTGAAGGGCTTCCAGCCAAAATAAACAAAAAAAATCCAACATAGCAATAATAGACATTTGAAAAAATATATATAGATATTTGTTTTGTTTGAGTTGATATATTTTAAATGTGAGCACAGAAACACAAGATAAATCAGTTTTGCCATAAATAGACCCTTATTTTATTCTGGAAGATGAAATAATTATCCCTATAGCTATTTCTTCTTGAAGAAAAAGAGTCTCTTCATGAACTGTTTGAAGACATCCTATTGAGACACTACAATTAAGAATCCAATCCTGTTTCATAAATGAAATGCACTAAATAAGCTATTCATCTTACTTTAAAGATAAGGGAGAATATAAAGCAAATTTCACTTACTGTACCAGAACTTCCAGATATTAGAATCATTCTCTTCTACAATTCCATTAAACCAGCATCTCCAGAAGAATCCTTCATGGTGGAAAGTAACGTTCTCTATCTGCACAGAATAAAATGAAGTAGGTTGCTATCAGCACAAGGAGTATAACCAAAATTATCACTTCAAGAAAAGCTTTAAAGACACATATTTTATCCCAAAGAATGATAATCAGCAGTTTTCTGCATGTCTTTTATGAAGAAATATATACTCCTTTACTATTCTCTGATTACCAGAGGAATTTATAACTAAGTCTACCCTGATCACCACCAAGTACATCAAGATATTGAATAAGAAACTCACATTTTGATCACCTGAACATCTTCCCACTTCAGTTGCAAGAAGCCAATAATCTGATCCAAAAGCCACCAAAAAGAGTAAAACCCCCAAAGCACCAAAGAGAGCCCCAAAGAAGATGGCAATATTTAGTCTCATTTTCAATTCACCGCTTTGGTTTAGATAAAGAAGAAAATGAAGTAATATATATATGGACAGCTAGTTCTCAATAACAAGAACTAAAAAGGATAGATTTTTGAGTAGGTAAAATCTTCTTGAGAAATCTCCCCTAGATCATGTTTTGGTGGCTCCTTGCTCACACCCAGTGATGAATTTGTATTCCCTTGGCTCTCTCCTGGAGGGGCTCCAGCCCAGCAGCTGAGAATGGCTATTTTAGGATACTGATTGAGGAGCTGTGTCTCTCCCATGAGTATCAAAAAATAGCTGACCTTCCCCTGACTACGGAGAAGGCTATCAGAAGTTGGCTAGAATTATCATTATTGCTGTCGGTACACCACAGAAGTAGAAAGAAGATGGACTGCCCATGAAATCATTGGCAGGATTGGCCCCCAAATTTAAGTGTCTGGACAGGCACCTCTTGGTCTAAGATGATCTTCACAAGCTAAATAATAACTACAAAGATACTTAAGACTCTCAAAGAATATATATAAATCACAATTAAAATGAATCACAAATGCTTCCCTTGAATACAATTAAGATTATCATTAAATTCATAATTCCTTTCAGGCACTTTTCACATGAGAACTGACTTGAGGATCAAATGACCTAACATACTGTTAACTATGGTTCAGATTTATAATTTAGATATTCAGCTGTATATTTAAAATCAAGAATATTCATAGTAGTATAAATTCTTTAAATCATACAAAGTACTTACATTTTTTAGGCACTAAAAGTAAATTTACTTACACGTATAGCACACATACTTACGACGTTAAAAAAAATTCTATAAATACAAATCTTAGACAAATTATTCTAAAAATCATCCCTTTTGTACAACAGAGTGATACATACAAGGATAGATAGATGGACAGATAGATAGATAGATGATAAAGAGAAAGAATCTGATACTCTCTTTTGCTTTCTTCATTTTAAATACCCTACTTTCTCAAAATATGAGACATAATTAATAACCCATGTCATCATCTAACGGCAAGGAATCTAAATTTTCTTCATGCCATGCCTGTTTACAGTTCATTTTTTTCTTGTTCAGATCTTAATTGCCAGAGAGTTTTATTTTGTTTGTTTGTTTAAGAACTTACGTGATATTTAAAAACTCCTACTATCCCCTTGGTCACTGTTCTTTATATTATCAACAATAACACAGATCACTTCCTCTTCTAAGGAGGCATCTGAACTCAACTAGCTTCCATCAACAGCTTCATGCCAACGTGGTTGGCATGAAGCAGATATACAGAATGGATTTGGTGAAGACAAAAGATGACTCATTAGCAAGGATGAAGGGCTCCAGCCTGCTCCAGCCAAAGAAAAATGGAGGTACCCAGAGGTCATCAATGGAATTAAAATCATAGACTTGTAGGGTCTCGTAGTCATCTAGTGCTGAATAAGATACCACAAGTGAATGGCTTTGGAAAAAAAAATTCTATTCTGCCACCATCTGGTAGGCTACAAATCCAAATTCAGGGTATCAGCAACATGGGAAGTCTTTCTCTGTTGACTCTGGGGGAAGGTCCTGGCTATCAGTCTTCTCCTGGACTGGGAGCTTCTAAAGTGCAGGGACCCAAGTTCCTTTTCAGAAGACATACTCTGCTTCTGGTGTTGCTTTTTGGTGGTATGGGTCCCCAACTCTCTGCTTGCTTCCTCTTCCTTTATACCCCAAAAGATCATCTCAAGGCAGAATCCAATCTTACGAAATGAGTGCTGCCCCACCACCACCACGGTCCATCCTCCCTCACTAATATCACAGGCGGGGTTTACACCATATAAGAACATACATTGAACGTATTATGGTCCATACCAGGCATTGTGCCCTGGACAAATTGCTATGCAAAATTTGGGGGGACACAGATCAATCCATGACAGACGATTAAGACAAATTTGGGAGTACATCTGAAGTGATGCTTCAACTAGTAGTCAGATCTTGTTTCTAAGATTCCCTACTGTGTCAAGCGATGGCATTTCCAAGCTGTTGCGTTTAAGGACATTAGTAATGGCCACACCACTCTGCCTTGTATCTGCCAAAAGCTACTTCCTGGGAATGTCCAAATCCTATCTCTGTCCTCTCAGATTACTCAGCACAAGTTTAAACCCTCTGTCATCTGAAAGAACTTTTAGATATTTTGAAGACAACAATCATCTCATGCCTCATCAAACCAAACCCACCCCAAATGCATAAACACAGGTCTTAATTTCTTTGCACTCAACATCCTGTGCCTTCAAACATCCCTTAGATTGGAACAGCTTCAAACCACATGCTGTTCTGATTCTTTGTTACAATTTTCAAGTACTCTGTTGAAGTGAGACTAGTAAAATATTCTGGGTACAGTCTAATAACATGGTATCACCGCCTTCTTTATTTGGCTGTTGTGATAGGTTGATGGACAGAATAATGACCTCCCTAAAATGACTACATGGTAATCCTTACCCTACATGGCAAAAGAGATTTTGTGGGTACGGTTAAATTAAGAACCTAGAGATAGAGATTATCCTGGGTTATCCAGGTCGATCTAACCTAATCTCATGTGTCCTTAAAAGAGAAATAGAGAAAGTTCATTGGCAGCACTCAAATAAAGAAATGTGGCTACACAGAAAAGGATCAGGGAGTGACTGGCTTTGAATACAGAGGGAAGAGGAGGCTGTAAGCCAAGAAATGTGGGCAGCTTCCAGAAGCTGGAAAAGGTAGGAAAACAGATTCTTCCCAAGGTCCCCCAGTAAAGAAGGTAACCCTGCTGACACCTCACTTTGAATTTAGTGAGACTCCTGTGACAGTCACGACCTCCAGAACTGAAAGATAATAAATTTATTGTTCATCATCACTATGAGCTAGAAGCAACTCAACGACAAAGGATATGAGGTGTTTTTTTTGTTTTTGTTTTTATTTTTGTTAAGTTTGTAGTAATTTGTTATAGCATCAACAGAAAAGTAACATGCAGTCCTCAACTTACAAAATTTCAAGTTACAATGAACTATACTTAAGATGGTATTTTTTTGGTACATCTTATCATTAGTAATACATGTTACATACAATGATATCATTGCTGATGTTTTCATTCTCAGACGTTCACTCACAGGTGTTCAAAGGTAGAATTTATAAAGATACTGATAATAAAAGGCAATAATAATAAAAACTAAAAGGGTATTCAATTAACATCAGAATCAACTTATGAGGATAATGTCAAAATGGAACTCTGTGGTAAATTGGGAAATTATCTGTATAGCTGCTGTTCTGTAAGTATAGTATTAAAATAAATTAAGGAGTTTGGTTTGTTTTTTGTTTTTCAGAAAGGGGTGTGCTTCTTCAAGAAGTACTTGTTGAGAATTTGAAAGGGTCCAGGCACTGAATACATAGGTTCTGACCTCAAGAAGTTCGTAGGGTAATGGGGTGGAATGATTCACTACAACGAAGCATGCAGAGGTTGTAATAATGAGTTTCTGGTCACCTAAAGAATATTCTACTACTCACTTACACACCCTCTCCCAGTATTAGTATCATAGTGATGGTTGTAGTTATGCAGTTGTGGTTGTAGAAGACAACGTTGTTTGGAGGAGGAAGAATCTAAAAGATAGGGAAGTTTTATTTTTATCTCAATGGTTTATACACACACGCAATAGCAGATTTGTAAAATAAGAGAAAAAAGACTGTAAAATTTTGTTGTTACAGTTCATCTCAATTTTAGTTCCTCACAGAAAAGCATTATTTTTATAGACTTGACTGACCAACTAGTAACATTTTTCTCACCACTTTTGGCTTACTCAAAACTGTGTAAGCATTATTATAAAAATCTTACTACTGGAAAATATAAGACCAAGTTACTAGTGTAAAATTAAGAGCTCTGTGAAGATGGTAATATGGATGATACTCTAGAGAAGCCTTCTTTTATCAGTGGCATCTCAGATGTGTGTTTACTAAAGTAGTTATTGATGCCATCATCCTAAGTATTTCCTATCATTTGGACAAAAACATCTATTCCAGAAAAACACACACTTTTGGTGTCCTTATTTAGTTTATGATGTCAAAAGTATTTGTTTGGATTATTCCTAGTGGTTGGTATGGTGCTTTTCATTAAGTTTGTGTGTTAACTTGACGGGGCCAAGATTTTTAGTGATTTGGCAGTAATAATGTAGTTTGGCAATCATATAATGATGTAATCACTTCCATGATAAAGTCTGCTATGAGTAGCCAATCACTTGAAAGGGCATTTATTTGGAAGTGTGGGCTGCATTCAGTATAGGTGGACTTTCTGACAAGAATCAGGGCTTTTGCTCTCTCTGGATCCAGTGGCTGGCTCTTGTTCATCTAACTTCTGGTTACTGGGGCTTGAGCTAGCAGCTTGCTGCCGATCTTAGGATCCACCAGCCTCCATGGTCTGGATGTTGGAGTGGCTAGCTTCTGAAGCTATGTGAGTTAGTTTGACCTTCACTTTGACCAATGGACTTGGGACTTTCTAGCCTCTACAACAGTATAAACCATTTTGTTGACATAAATCTCTCTCTCTGTTAATCTCTCTCTCTCTGTTAATCTCTCTCTCTGTTAATCTCTCTCTGTTAATCTCTCTCTCTCTCTGTGCGTATGCACACACACACACTTGCATGCACACATACATATGTAGCTACTTCACTGATTTTGTTTTTCTGGAGAACCTAACCTAAGGTGGTGCTTGTCAAACAGAAGCACTAGAATATTTGCTCAATTTGTATTAGTACTCTTGACTGAGATGCATTCTACTGAACTATCCAACTGGAGATCCTGACCACAAGATGCAACAACATTCTGGCCTTTGCCACTCATTGTGAAATTCTGGAGAGACAGAATTCAGCACTGAACATTCCCATGCAAATGTTCACAAACCAACATAAAAAAACAACAAAAAAATCCAGACTACATTCTTGCTGACAAAGAAATGCAACTTATATTGTCCTAAATTGTGAGGGGTCAAAATTAGACATTAGCTTGTCATTTGAAGCCTCTCTAATTTCCCATGATTCTCAAATATTTCTAACAGCTGCTGAATATCTGTTCCTCCAAAATGGCTTGGATTGTAAGACAACTGTTCTTGCATTCTTAGGCTAGCTTTACAAATTCATGCATAGATTTTTTTTTTTCCATTTGCACTCTCTTTTCTAATGAAAGACCTTAAGATAGGACACAAAGAGATGTTGGGGCAGCAACCTCCACTCATAATAACTCCATGATTTTTTTTTTAAAAAAAATCCCTATGTGCTGTGTTTATGTATCCTTTCATCGGGTTTAGGTTTTGGGGTACTGGGTTATGGGAATAGGGGAAACGCTGGTGACATCATAGTTAAGAGCTGGGCTGCTAACCAAAAGGTTGGCAACTTGGATTTACCATGTGCCCCTTGGAAATCCTATGGGGCAGTCCTTCTCTGTCCTATAGGGTTGCAATGAGTTGGAATTTACTCAGCATCAGTGGGTTTGGCTTTGGTTTTTTGGTATGTGAATATAGAATTTATGCTAACATTGCAAGGCCCCAAGAATAAGCCTAGTATCTGAGTATCAACCCTGTGGAAGAGGTTGATGGTAAAAAAAAAAAAAAAGAAAGAAAGAAAGAATAAAGTAAGCCAAAATGAATAATAAGAACTAATATTTTTGAGCACCTACCATGTGGCAGACACAATATTAAAACCAAAAAACCAAACCCAGTCTCATCAAGTCAATTCGGACTCATGGTGACCCTATAGAACAGAGTAGAACCGCCCCACAGAATTTCTAAGGAGCACCTGGTGGATTTGAACTGCCGACCTTTTGATTAGCAAACATAACATTTAACCACTATGCTACCAGGGTTTCCAGACACAATATTAGGCACTTTAAGTGACTAGAATATAGATAAGTTCCATAAGCAGAATATGAAATAACCAGTTTCTCTTTGGGCATCTATTTTCTTGGGCAGATGTAAGTAAGCATTTAAAGGTTTTTGTAGAAGATCCCTGGTGGCACAGTGGTTAAGAGGTACTGCTGCTAACCAGAAGATCACCAGTTCAAATTTACCAGCCACTCCTTGGAAATTCTGTGGGGACAGTTGTATTCTGTCCCATAGGGTCACTATAAGCTAGAATTGACTCAACAGCAATGGATTGCTTTTAGGTTGTAGTAATGTGCTTCCATAAAGATTATAGCCAAGAAAACCCTAAAGAGTAGCTCTACTCTATAACATATGGGGTCACCATGAATTGGAATCTACTCAACGGCAATGGATTTGGGTTTTGGTGTGGTAGCGATAGAGAAGTCCATGGGTGGTACAGATGGTTAACAACACTTGCCTTAAGTAGGTGGTTCCAATTCAGTCAGTGGTACCTTAGAAGAAAGACCTAGGAAACCACTTCTGAAAAAAAATCAGGCACTAAAAAAACCTATGGTGCACTCTTCCAGCCTGACACACATGGGTCACCACAAATCAGAATCAACTCGACAGGAGCGGTAATGACTAAAACAACAACAAAAATGCACTCAAGTTGATAGCAACCGTATAAGACAGACTAGAATTGTCCCCAAAAAGTCTCTATCAGGAGTGGCTAGTGCTAACCACCTTCTGGTTAGCAGCCTGAGCTCTTAACTACTTCAGCAATGGTCATGTTGTTGTTGTTAGGTGCCATCAATTTTGTTCTGTACACAACAGAATAAAATACTGCCCAGTTCTGCACCATGTCCATAATCATTCTTATGCTTGAGCCTATTGTTGCAGCCGCTGTGTCAATCTACCTTTTAAAGAATCTTCTTGGCTTGGCAGTCTCTTTTCCTGAACTTCTGCTCCACCAAGCATGACATTCTTTTCCAGGGACTGATTCCTCCTGAGAGTGTCTCCAAAGTATGTTTGCCATCCTTACTTCCTAGGAGCACCGTGGTTGTACTTCTTCCAGGACAGAGATGTCCGTTCTTTGACAGTCCATGGTTATTCAATATTCTTCTCCAACACCACAATTCAAAAGCATCAATTATTCTTCTGTCTTCCTTATTCATTGTCTAGTTTTCACATGCATGTGATGTGACTGTAAATGCCATGGCTAGTGTCAGATGCAACTTAGTCCTCAAGGTAACACCTTTGCTTTTCCACATTTCAAAGAGGTCTTCTGCAGCAGATTTGCCCAATACAATGCATTGTTTATTTTCTTTTCCATGGGTGTTGATTGTGGAACCAAGTAAAATGAAATCCTTGACAACCTCAATCTTTTCTTCATGTTATTTATTGGTCCAGTTGTGAAGATTTCTGTTTTCTTGATATTGAGGTACAATCCACACTGAAGGCTGTGGTCTTCGATCTTCATCAGTGTTTCAAGTCCTTTTCATTCTCAGCAAGCAAGAGTATGTCATCTGCATAACTCAGGTTGTTAATGAGTCTTCCTCCAAACCTGACATCCCATTCTTCATATAGTCCAGCTTCTCAGATTATCTGGCTGGCGTACTGATTGAATATGTATGGTGAAAGGACACAACCCTGACACCCACCTTCCCTGACTTTAAATCATGCTGTGTCCCCTTACTTTCTTTGAATGACTGCCTTCTGATCCATGTATAGATTTCTCATGAGTAAAATTAAGTGTTCTGGAAGTCTCATTTTATGCAGTGTTATCTATAATTTATTTTGATCCACATTCAAATGGCTTTACATAGTCATGAAAACACAAGTAAAATGTCTTCCTGATATTCTCTTTCAGCAAAGATGATAGTGTTTGATAATTTCTGCATTCAATTGGATCTCCTTTCTTGAGAATAGGTATAAATATGGATCTCTTCCAGTCATCTGGCCAGGTAGCTGTCTTCCAAATTTCTTGGCATAGATAATTGAGTACTGTGCTGACTCTGATGAAACAGCTCAATTCTAGGAGCCTTGGTTTTCTCAATGCCCTTCATGCAGCTTTGACTTCTTCCTTGAATACCACTGGTTCCTGATTACATGCTGTCTCCTGAAATGGTTGAATGTTGACCAAGTCTTTTTGGTGTAAAGATTTTACATATTCCCTTTATCTTCTTTTGATACTCTCTGCATAATTTAATATTTTTTCCCATGGAATCTGTCACTTTTTACAACTCAAAGCTAGAAGTTTTCTTCAGTTCTTTCAGCTTTAGAAATGCAGGGTGTGTTCTTCCTTTTCGGTTTTCTATCTCCAGCTCTTTGAACATGTCATTTTAATACTTTATTTTGTCTTCTCAAGCCACACTTTGAAATCTTTCAAAGCTTGAAATTTTCTTCAGTTCTTTCAGCTTTAGAAATGCAGGGTGTGTTCTTCCTTTTAGGTTTTCTATCTCCAGCTCTTTGAACATGTCATTTTAATACTTTATTTTGTCTTCTCAAGCCACACTTTGCAATCTTCTATTCAGTTATTTTACTTCATCAAATCTTCCTTTTGTTTAAGCTACTCGATATTTGATAGGAAGTTTCAGAGTCTCTTGTGGCACCCCTTTTGGTCTTTCTTTTTTTTCTTTTCTGTCTTTTTAATGACCTCTTGCTTTCTTCACGTGTGATGTCCTTGATGTCATTCCACAGCTTGCCTGGTCTTCAATCATTAGTGTTCATTGTGTCAAATCTACTCTTGAGATGGTCTCTAAACTCAGTTGGGATACACTCAAGTTAGTATTTTGGCTCTTGTGAACTTTTCCTAATATTCTTCAGTTACAGTTTGAATTTGCATATGAGCCGTTGATGGTTTGTGCCATAGTCAGTAGCTGGCCTGTTCTGACTGACGATATTGAGCTTTTCCATCACATCTTTCCACAGAGACAGTCAGTTCAATTTCTGTTTATTCCATCTAGTGAGGTCCATATGTACATGTAGTCACCACTTATGCTGGTGAAAAAAAGAATTTGCAATGAAGAAGTCTTTGGTCTTGCAAAATTCTATAATGTGATCTCCAGCATTATTTCAATCATCAAGGCTGTATTTGCTAACTACCAATTCTTTGTTTCCAACTTTTGCATTCCAATCACCAGTTATTATCAATGCATCCTGATTGCATGTTCAATCAATTTTGGACGACAGAGCTGGTAAAGACCTTCAATGTCTTCTTCTTTGGCCTTAGTAGTTTGTGTGTAAATTTGGCCAGTCGTATCAACTGGCCCTCCTTGTAGGCATATGAATATTATCCTATCACTGACTGAACTTCAGGACAGATCTTGAAATGCTCTTCTTGACAATGAACGCAACACCATTATTTTTCATGTTTTCATTCCCAGCATGGTAGACCACGTGATTGTCTGATTCAGAATGGACAGCGCCAGTCCATTTCAGCTCACTAATGCCTAGGGTATCGATCTTCCAGCCAAGCCAAGTGCCCTCGAGTCTTCACGTGTTCCATTTCATTTTTCACAATTTCTGATTTTCCTAGATTCATACTTTGTTCATTTCATATTCTTATTGTTAATGGATTTTGCAACTGCTTCTTCTCATTTTGAGTTGTGCCACATCAGCAAATGAAGATCCTGAAAGCTTCATCTAAATCATTTTGGTCAACTCTACTTTGAGGAGGCAGCTCTTCCCCAGTCATCATTTGAGTGCCTTCCAAGCTGAGTGGCTCTTCTTCTGGCACTGTATCTGAGGATGTTCTACTGTTATTCATAAGGTTTTTCCTGGATAATTCTTTTCAGAAGTAGACTGCTAGATTCTTCTTCCTAATTTGTATTAGTCTGGAAGCTGAGCTGAAACCTTTCCATGATGGAAGACTTTGATAGTATCTGAATACTGGTGGCATAGCTTCTGTTGTCACAGCAACACACCAAGTCCTCATCACATGATAAACTTATAGTCATGTGGTACTGGTAGCAGTAGAAATTAAAAATATTCTGTGTCACATGGAAAAGGCTAGAGATAAAGAAAGAGGCATTTTCATGGGATCCCACTGCTAATGGCACAATAATTTATGGGATATGTTTTTATGTTCATTTCCTAAATGTTATCCTTTATTTTTTGTTTAAAAGTTTCAGCCTGTTTTCTGTGCCCCCTAGATTAAATGAGGCTGCAGAGATAGCTGAATGTAGATGGGGTAGCAAGCCTGGGGACAAGAAGAGTCACCACAGGGACCAGCTCCACACACTTCAGGGACATTCTCCCTCATTGGTAGTCTTTAGAGAGAGAACTCCATTTAATGAAGAAAAGTGAGAGTTCCCTTTTCATAGCTGATTCATCTTGAGTAAATTCCTCAACTCTGAGTTTCAGTTGGGTTTTGTTTTGTTTTTGTTTTTAATGGAAAATCGAAACTATGTTTCAGAGGGTTATGGGGAGTATTACCTAGAATAATATGTGTCAAATGAATTAATCCTTCATATGTATTAAGCTTCTTTTCTACCCTGTTTTTAATGAAGATCATTTTTGACAAGGAAAATAGAAATACAATATAATGCCTTACCTTAGCATTCCAGATTCTATTCAGGTTATCTCCCCACAACTATTTCTCACTTTTTTTCATTAAATGGAATTCTTGTTCCCCACAGTCTTACACATCTTCTCTTCAGCGCCACCAGCAGCTCCCAAATCTTTGCTTATTCTGCTCCCCTCTAATTAGATAGCCCTTCTCTCCAGCATTCTTGATGAACTCTTCATGAATCCATTCAACAAACACTTGCCAGGTTCCTACTATGTGCTAGAGATTCTGCTGGTGTTGGGATTACAGGGACGTGATAGTCATACTCTCTGTCTCCAAGAGCAGCTATCATTCAACCTACAGCACCTCCCTACATTTGTTGACCTTCTTCACCTTCTTGGGTAACATTTGAATCCATATATCGTGAAACAGACTGATTCAAGAAATTGTGGTTGAATAAACGAGTTGACTTAATACTTGAATGAAAGCCCACTATAAAATTTGTTCCAGTATTCTTAGAGATATGACTGTGAGCATCCCCTTAATGAAAATCAGGAGGAAAATTTCTGAGTGCTGCCACAAAAGTTGTGTTTCCACAAAGCAAATACTGCTATTTTTAACCTTAGAAACCCTGTGAATCTTGATTCACTTGACAAGTATTTATCAAACATTTATCACTGGCCAGCTTTAGGATGCATACTATGCTGTGTCCTTGGACTGTGACAGTGAGCAGACTGTGGTCAGTAATTTCAATGACTACCAGTTATCTGTTGCTTTGTTGTACTCTAGTGGCTTGCATATTGCTATTGTGCTATACACTATGAAACTGGCATTTCAAATATTAGTAGGGTCAACCTTGTCAACAGGTTTCAGCAGAGCTTTTAGACTAAATGAGACTAGGAAGAAATGCTTGGGAATCTCCCTCTGAAAATTAGACAGTGAATATCTACAGATCACAGAATGTTGTCTAAAATTTTGACTTGCTCACTTAATTTAGATGAATAAACAGGAGAGGATGATCACTGGAGAAGTACTTTATGTTTGGCAAAGAGGAGGACCAGCAAAGGCAAGGGAAGCCTTCAATGAGATGCATTGACACCACTGCTGTAACAGTGAACTCATGCATACCAAGATCATAAAGATGGCACAGAGCAGGGCAACATTCTGGTCTATGTTGGGTCACTATGACTCAGAGCCAACTAGCAGGCAATAAACCCCAATAAGCCAAACGCACAGACAGTGGTATGCCAGCTTGCCTCCTCACTTCCTTTACAATCATGTCCTTAGTTTCCTTTATTGTGCTTCCCTGATTTTGTCTCTCTCACACACACTTGTTTAGCTGGTTGTTTTGTATGTACTTACATAAGCCATTTCAAGTACTTTTAAGAAAACTTAAAGACTAAATAAACAACAAAATACACAGTTATGAACAACTGGTACAATCAACAGAAGGATTGGAACTATCCAAGAATACCGGCCATTATCGTAGTTTTGCTTGTCTGTTTTGTTTCTTTTTTTGAAAGCTTCTCGACTCTTGAGACATCCCTATTTTTATCCCCTTATTCTGATTATTTCTAGTGTCATAGTTTCCTTCAGAGATCATCCTGACTGGAAGTACCTTCTTTTTTGTGGATCATAACAAATTACCAATAACATTGTCAAGAATGGGAATTCCATGACATTTCATTGTGCTCATGTGGAATCTGTATGTAGACCAAGAAGCACTCTTTCTAGGGGCTACTACATGATTTAAAGTCAAGGAAGGCTGTATGTCAAGACCGTATCCTTTCACAATATATATTTAATCTGTATGCTGAGTAGATAATCTAAGAAGCTAGACTATATGAAGAACAAGAAATTGGGACTGGGGTTGGGTTAAGACTCATTAGCAATCTGCAACATGCAGATAACACAACTTTGCTTGCTGAAAGTTAAGAAAACTTGATGCACTTACTGACGAAGATCAAAGGCTACAGCCTTCAGTATGAATTTCACCTTAAACAAAGAAAATATACTTACAAGGGGACCAGCAATGAAAACGGAAGACAGACTGACATTGTAAAGGATTTCATTTTACTTGTATCCATAGTCAACACCACTGGAAGCAGCAGTCCAGAAATCATACGATGTACTGAATTAGGCAAATCTGCTGCAGAAGACTTCTTCAAAGTGTTAAAAACCAAAGATGTCACTTTGAGGGCTTAGCTATGCTTGACCTAAGCCATGATATTTTCAGTCACTTCAAATGCATGTCAAAGCTGGACAATGAATAAGGAAAACCTAAATGCTAATACCTTCAAATTATGGTGTTGGCAAAAAATATTGAATATAACGTGAACTGTCTGAAGAATGAACGCATTTGTCTTGGAAGAAGTACAACCAGAATGCTCTTTAAAAGCAAGGATGGTAAGACTTAGTCTCACATACTTCAAATATGTGATCAGGAGGGACCAATCCCTGGAAAAGGATGCTACACCTGGTAAAGCAATCATGCCTGGTAGACGATCAGCAAAAAAAGGAGGACCCGCAACAAGACAGACAGACACAGTAGCTGCAGTGATGGGCTCAGTTACAACAACAATTGTTAGGGTGGCACAGGACCAGGCAGTGTTTTGTTGCACTGTACACGGGAATGCTATGAGTCCAAGTTGACTGAACAGCACCTAACAACAAAAAGTCACATAGAGAAATTAGGGTGAAAACGTTTTTAATTAAAAATATGAGTTAAAAAACAAATTGCAAGACCATTGTAATTCCAAGATAGTGTGGTAAGTATCTTCTTTGATTTTCACAAGTTGAATAAAACTTGACCTCCAAGCTGGGATGACAATCAACAGTGGAAGGTTTTGCCTATTTTGTTCTGGTGTCTTTTTACTTAGTTAACTGTGTTTTCTTACTGATAGATACATTAAGGTTAGCAAAAACCTCAAGTCATTTTTTTATTATGATTGAATCTAAGTACATGCCCATATAAATTTGCATGCTCACCTGTGTGCAGCTCCCACTACTCTCCCTGCCCAGTGACAGCACACCCCTCCTCTCTGATCCATACACATCCTATCTTCCCAACAGTATCCTATCTCCTCCTCTCTACCTACTCCCCTTCCTCCAGCAACAGATCAGCAGGATGACATCCTATAGATACACAGAACCATAAAATTCCCACAAAATGTCGTCACTCTGTGTCCCCAAGTCCAATCCATTGCTGTTCGAAAAGCTGACCTTCATTATGATTTATGGACAGGGGCAGCATCAGGGCCAGGGGCCATGCTCCCAGGGAAACCCTGAAGTCCCCAGACCGTCAACTGTGGTTTTTTATTGGAGATCTCAGAGTGCACCCCTATTTATTCTCTTGTTGCCAGTAAGACTCAGCTTTGTGAGCTCTATCGTGGCTATCACTGGTGGTGGCGGGGAACCATCTAGTTCTTCTGGTCATGAGTCGATGTAGACACCCACTCACATGGGTCTCTCTGTCTTCTGGGTTCTCTTTTCCCCATGTCATTCTTGTCCTCGGTGGTCATCAGTTCCTGTTGAGTTGGGACCATTTGCTGTACCCACAGATGGCAGCTTGGCAGCTTTTAAGACCCCAGATGCCACTCACCGATGTGGAGTGCAACGAGTCCTCGTTAGCAAAACGCTAGCTGTGCCAATTGGCCTCGATTTCACCTGAGAGCACTGTCCCTGGACCCCTACCCCAGCTACTCTATCCTTGCAATATTGGATCAAGATGGGAGGAGTACTCAAATTGTGTTGAAGTCCAGTTATTATTTATCTTATTTCTAATGTGTGCTGTCACCGATTTCACCTAACCAAATTTCTATTAACTATCTAATCTAAACCCTCCTCGCTCCCTCACCACCCTTGCAGCCATCAAAGAACCTTTTCATCTATGCATGAGTCCGATTTTAAGTTCTCATAGTATTTGTCCTTTTGTCGCTGACTACTTTCACTCAGTATAATGTCCTCCAGTTGAACTCAGGTGAAGAGATGTTTCCTGAGATCATCACTGTTCTTTATCATTGCATGGTGTTCCATTGAGTATATATACCACAGTTTACCTATCCATTCCTCTGTTGTTGGGCTCAAGTCATTTTTGTGATGATAACGAAAAAGCCTTTTTCTAAGGGCATAATTTCCAATTCTGATATTGTAATATCCTTAATTATCTCAAAATAGCTGGTGAAGCTATTTTAAACATTCTCAAAAAAGATTAACTCTGGTTCACTTTAGCTTTTTAAAAATGCAAGCATAATAGTGTATGGCACCCAACTATGCTGAAAAAATGTAAACAAATATAGAAATCAAGCTCTCACAACTTGTACTGACTGCTAATCCATGTTCCAGGACACCTAGTGACTTAGTGTAGTGAGTTCTTCTATGTGCTTTTTGACTTGGTTCTTCAGAAAAACAGCTTGGAAAACTCTTTCCCCTAAACCTTTGTTCTAGTTTTCCGTCCCAGAAGGTTTGTTACTTTTTCTCAGGTGGATTGCCACTTTCTGGGTAAACTGTGAACAACTTGATGGTTTGATACTTTTTGTCTAGCCTTGTGCTGCCGTCTGCCCTGTGATTGGTCCATTTTGCACACCTTGCAGGGATTGGTCAGTTTACTATGCAAACTGAGTTACTTGTGGGCCTCCAAGGATTTTGTTTTAAGTTCTTTGTTATATGGGAGTTTGACAAGGAATTTGCTATGTAGGTAGCCAACGTGCATAGAGGTTTTAGAGAGGCAAAAAGAGAAAAGGAGCCATGAGAGGCGATGTAAGGAATCGAATAAAAGAGCTATAACACAGGTCAGGGGCTGCAACACTGAAGACAAGAAGAGGGTTGGAGGTGGCCTTGAGGCAGTCCAGGAGTGGTAGCAGAAACTTGCTGCTGAGAATGTAGCTGAGATGGCTGAGCAAGCTGCTATGCTGGCTATGGATCTGGGCCAGCTAGAGGTAGAGAGGCCAACAGTAGGGAGGTGAAGACTGAGATGAGTCACAGTTAGCCAGGGGAAGGCCTGCTTCACATGGACCAAGAGGATGCCTGCCTCAGGGGGCTAATAGGAGGTCTCTACAGCCAAAGGGGGGAATCCATGGACAGAGAAGAGTTCTGCCCTGAGGGGTCTAAGAAGGGGCCTGTCCAGCTCAGAGGGGGTGAAAACAGCAGAGAGAAGGCTGAAGAAGGGAGGGATGTGCTCTCAGGAGCCTTCCAGACTTTGCCTACCTGCTTCCAGTCCCTGATAACTGAATTATACCCTGTTACTACCCTAATAACCATTTGTGGGGCAGTTCTGCTCTGTCCTACAAGGTTGCTTGGAGTTGGAACAGACTCAAGGGCAATGGATATTTCTATAATAAACCACTGACCTGTTCAGGTATGGTTCATGGGTTCTGTGAGAATCATTAGTCACTGCAAAAAATTGGTGAAATAGAACAGGGGAGGGAGAAATGGAGGAGCACATCATATTGGAGAACTTGGAAGTCTGGGAAAGCGTTGACTGCTGTCTCATAGGAATCAGCTTTGTGCTGATTCTTGTAACTAAAACTATTGGTCTATCTGTTCTGGAGCATTATAAGGTGGATTCTTTTTTGTTGCAGTATCATGTAAGTTCATAGCCCTTTGTCTGCTTTTCCAGCACATGAAAGTCTTTGAAAACCAAAACTTTTGAAAAAGCAGAATAGATCAGTATGAAACTGTATAAAATTACATATATAGTTTCACACATTTTATTGAGCAAATACGCATGTGTTTGATTACAGGGCTCCCCAGGTTCCAGTGGAGGAGGGTGTTGGGTAACATATCATCATGTCACTTTTCTAATATCCCAAAGATTATGAGTCCAGAAACCTATTGGCCCTCAAAATTACAGATAAGAGACTGTAGTCCTAGATGTAAGATGCTAGGCCAAGAGAGAGACAGGCCTTCTCTTGGTCATGTGTGACCCCACTCATCTGGCCCTAAGAATTACAGATAAGGGAATATGGTTCTAGATACAAGATGCCAAGCTGAGTAATGATCCTAAAAGTCAATTGTTTCCTGTGATCATTATTGAAATAGATTTTTACTGTCTATGAACCATCACCATGCATCTCTGTGACTTTTCTGGCCTTTTAAATCCATTTTGCAGTAATGCTCTCGTGTTCACATGTGATGTCCCCTCCACTACCTCCAGGACCCACCGGCACCACCACATCCCACGCACTTGGAGACATTGTTTATCTTCTCATGTTACATAGGAAACCCTTGGTGGCCTAGTAGTTAAGCGTTATGTCTGCCAACCAAAAGGGAGGCAGCTTAAACACGCCAGGCGCTCCTTGGAAACTGTACGGGGCAGTTCTACTTAGACCTATAGGATTGTTGAGTCGGAATTGACTCAACACAGTAGTTTTTCTTTTTTTTATTGTTACATATAGTACGTGAACAACAAATAAACCCCGTGGGCCCACTAAACAGTTCTGGTTTTGTTGATTTTACAGTCCTACCACCTGACACCCACCATGCGGTGTAGCAGCTTAGTACAACTTGCTTGCTGACTCAATGTCAACCTTCCCGTTGAACTGAATCGAGTTGAACAGTGCCATCTGCTGGCCACAGGGAACACTTGCATTCCATGGTATACTTCGGCAGGCTGGTGGAATTTTTACACAACACAAATACTATAAACCAAGAAATTAGTACTTTCACAGTATTTGATGCCGAGCAGCTTTAACTAAGAGGGTGCCATAAAAGTTTCAAAACCATAATCAATAACATACATTGAACACAACTTTAGCAAAATCCACAGAATTGATACCTGTGAATTACTGTATCGGTGAAGAATATTGAATGTTCCCTGGACTGCCAGAGAAACAAGTCTATCTTACAAGAAGAATAGCCAGAATGCTCACCAGAAGCAAAAATGGAGAGTCTTCATCTCACGTATTTTGGACATGTTAGACAGCTTAAACCAAAACGACTACCATCAAGTCAATGTTCTCAGGAGGGACCTGGAGAAAGACATCGTTCTTGGTAAAGCAGAGGGTCAGCAAACAGAGGAAGACCGTCAACAAGATGAATGGACACAGCAGCTGTAACGATGAGCTCAAGCGTAACAGTGATGGTTAGAAGGGTGTGCGACCAGGAAGTACTTTCTGGTATTGTAGTAGAGTCACCATGAGTCAGAACTGACCTGATGGCACTTCACAACAACAAATTCATCTCATTAATTTAGACAGTTTAAACCAAAACGACTACCATCAAGTCAATTTTGACTCACGGTGACTATAAGACAGAAAAGAACCGCCTCATAGTTTCCAAGGCTGCAAATCGTTACCCAAGCAGATTGCTGCATTTTTCTCCCAAAGAGCAGTTGGTGGTTTTGAACCACTGACCTCTTAGCAGCTGTTCTTTCAACCACTTTACCGCCGGGGCTCAGTTTACACCTTTATTAAATTGACAGCTACGTACACAAGGAACTCACACAGATAGTTGTGCTACAAATGCATCCTTCACTTTCCAGAAGGATTTACTGCCTACTATCTGATTATTTTCCACAAGGAACTCTGCTAACCTTGGCAGTGCACTAACTCTTGAAAGAGAGAGAATACATGGAACTTGTCAAAAAGTGCCTTTGATTGCAATCAGCATACAATAAAGTGTTTCAGAAACAATTTTGGAGGTCAAAAGGGAGATAAATGTAAAACTAGAAATCAGAGTGGTGTAACTCCAGGAATACACCTCTTGCATTAGCAAATACACATTTTTAAATGGTTGTAATTTAATTTATTCATGCTTTAGTTTGCTGGAATCTAACTCTAAGGGAACATACTGTACTCCATATGCTAGCAAATGTGTAAATGAAAAGTTTCCTCTCGTCTGTCCTTCAGTTAGGAAGGTACTTTGCAAGAATCTTGTGTGCAATGACCTGAGTGAGTTTTAGAGAGAAATTTGTATTTGTACTTGGCCCAGGGATGTGGCATCGCTCTGAAATATCTTTGTCACTAGGTCTTGCTGTATCAGGAAAGATGATGGACATTTAAGCTCCTTTCTGGATGATTTGCCCAAGGAGAGTCTTTGAGCAAGTTCAGTTCGTATGTCTCAAAGGAAAGACAAACCAGTTAGTGGGAATGGCTGTGGGGGCAGGAGACACATCGGCTTAAACCTTACTGCCCTTGTGTACCGTGTGTCTCCATGAGTTAGGGATGGCCGGTGTTGCACAGGTGTGAGAATACAGTCAGAATTGGTCCATAGAATAGAAGCCATTGTCCGCAAAGCTGTTGACAGTACCACTACAATTTCTGCACAGACAATTCACAGCCTTGTTTTCATGTTTTGTTCAGTCAAGTCCTTTATGTTCTGTTTAGTTTAATTGCATATGTGATCTATGATTAAAAAAAAAAAAACAAAAACCTGTTGCCATGAGTTGATTCTGACTCATAATAACCCTATAGGACAGATTAGAACTTAACCACTGTACCACCAGGGTTTCTGTGATCTGTGATAGGCACTTGAAAATCCAGACATACCAGGATCCACAAGTTATGCAACAACTAACTTTTAAAAATTTCAACAGTAATGGCCAGCAATTACAAAACACTCACTTTGTCCTGAGGGTTCTTTGGACTGCCTTGTGTTTATTAACCCATTTAATTTCTACAATAACCCATTGAAATAAGTGCTATGAGTGCCACTGTTTTATAGATGAAGAAATTGAAGCCACCTTATGGCAAGGTCTCTTGGACTAATTCTCAACACGATTGTCATAATGGGAGGGATAATCCTTTGCTGTTCACTGGAAGATGTTTACCAGCCTCCCCAGCCTCTACTGAACAGCACCTCCTGCCAACTGGGGCAATCAAAAATGTCATCAGAGGCCATCAGATGCATCTGTCCTGGGACAAAATACCCCTCACTTGAAAACCAGTGTTCTATGTGGTTATTACAAAACCAGCTTCTTCAGGGTCTGAAAAAGAATGGGACTTAAGTGACATTTATTCTATCATCACATTCCAAATTCACTCTGAAAGTTTTTCATTGTTCACCAGTTCAACACCTTTAAAGACCATTAACAACCTCTACTATTTGTGTAAGCTTCTGATGGTTTGGCATTTGAGAAAATGTTCTGTTTTGACACATTGGGGAAATGAACAATAACAAAAGATTCCAGAAAGGAACACTTTCCCTCCAAGAAGATTCAGGTGGAAAAATACTTAGGATAGCAGTAACGTCCACAGGAAAGAGGGATGAATGTGCATGTGTGTGTGTGTGTGTCTGTGTCTGATACATGAATGACGTGATTGTTCTACTTACAGCCACTAAAGACGTAACAAGCTAGTCCATTTCACTTTTGAAACATTGTACCTATGCAGCTAAAGTTCTGGTGAAATCCAGCAATGCTCCCCTTGTACTAGTTTATTTTAAACACTGAATTTAATAAGTGTGACAGCAGAAATCATTATTCTGGTTGAAGAATAGGCACAAAGCAACTGTTGCAGAAAAGGTTGAGTTAGAAAATGAAACATTTTGGAACTGAAAAGGAATCTGAAGAAGCAGCACACTAATTAGATGTAATTTGATTTCCTTTCAGTATGAAAGTGTTAGGCAGCTACCTTTTCCCACATCATTTTTGAAGATGACATTTACTTATTTGGAATTAATTAATATCATTTCAGGATAGAACTTTTGTAAAAACACAAACAATGGGGGGAAGTGTAATCTTACTGAGAATGTTAGGTGTTTGTTTTTTCACTCTTTGTACCACACATACATATAGAAATCTTTTTCTTTTTGGCAGGTTGGGTACAGAGATGAATATCTTTATTTTTTCATGTAAAAATTAGAATATATTTTAAAATACCACAGAGAAAAATTTATGTTTGAAGCACTTTATATTGCCATTCAAAAAGAAAATGATGTTTTCTTGAATGCATAGAATTTATTTGACAAGAAAAACAAATAGATAAAAAATGTTATTCTACACAATTATGAAAATTCATGTTTCCAAAATTGTTTCATATAGATAATTCATTCAAGGTTTTATTGTTTTGCTTTTTTTTTGTAGTGATTAAGTGAAAGTATACAGTCCAAGTCAGTTTCACATGTCCACCTTTATGCAGCTCCTTCTCCACTTCTTCTCTGGTGACAACACACTCTTCCTTTTCATTCTATACTTGTCGTATTCTCCCGAAAGTCTCCTGTCCGCTCTTCTCTACCCTTTTCTCTCCCATCTAGAAAGAGACCATCAGGACAGCATCCTATAAATGCCTAGAACCATAAAATACGCATACCATGTGGTCATATTGTGTCCCCAAGTCCCGTACACTTTTGTCTGAAGAGTTCACCTCAGTGATGTTTTCTGGGCAGGGGCAGCAGCAGGTCTAGGGACCATGCTACCAGGAGATCCCCCAGGCCATCAACCCATCAGCTGTGATCTTGTAGCTGAGTTCTTGAGCTCCACTACTCGTTCTCTCGAGTTATCACGGGGGCTCAACATTGTGTGCCCCGTCACAGCTGTCTTTGGTGGTGGCTGGGCACCTTCTAGTTCTTCTGGTCCCATGTTGATACAGTGTCCCATTCACATGGGTCCTTCTGTCTCCTGAGCTCTTTTTCCTCATGTCTGTGTTGTTCTCAGTGATCACCTGTTCCAGATGAGCTGGAACCATTTGGTATACTTCAGATGGCAGCTCACTAGCTTTTAAGACCTCAGATGCCACTCACCTAAATGGGGTACAGAAGACTCTCAGCAACAGTCTAGTTATGGTGATTGGCCTGGATTTCCCCCAAGAACATGGTCCCCAGACCTTGTCAATGCTACTCTATCCTTGCAATACTGGATTGAGATTAGAGGAGTTTTCAGTTTATGGCGAAGTCTGGTTAAATTGATACACGTTCTACTGTGTGCTGTCATTTCTTTCACCTAAATAGATTTCTATCAACTATCTGATCTATGACCAATCCTCTCCCTCACTCCCCTTCTTTGTAGCTGTTAAAGAGTTTTTTCATCTTACTTAAGTCTGTTTTTAAGTCCTTATAGTAAGGGTCTCATACAATATTTGTCCTTTTGCCACTGACTGATTTCATTCAGCATAATGTCTGCCAATTGAAAGCAGGTTATGAGATGCTTCTTTGCTGTTGCATAGTGTTCCACTGAGTATGTGTACCACTGAGTATGTTAATCCATTCTTCTGCTGATGGGCATCTGGGTTGGTTCCTTCCTTTTGGTATTGTGGACTGTGCTGCAGTAAACATTTGTGTGCATGTATCTGTTTGTGTGACAACCTTTGTTTCTGCAGGATATATTCTGAGCAGTGGGATTACTGGATCAAATCGTATATCCTTTTCCAGCTTCTTAAGGAAGCACCAAATGGCTTTCCAAAGAGCTTGTACCATTTTGCAATCCCACCAGCAGTGTAGAAGAGTTCTAATCTCTCCACAGCCTCTCCAGCAGTTGTTTTGTGTTTTTTTTGGATCATGGCCAACCTCGTTGGTGTGAGATGATATCTCATTGTAGTTTTGATTTTAATTTCTCTGATTGCTAACGATGGGGAGCACTTCCTCATGTGTCTTTTGGCTGCCTGGATGTCTTCTTCGGTGAAGTGTCTGTCCATCCCCTTTGCCCATTGCTTAGTTGGGCTATTTACCTTCTTCTTGTTGGTATTTTGCAGTACCCTATGGATTATGGAATCAGGTGTCAGTCCAACATGTATTTGCCAAATATTTTTTTCCCGTTGTGTAAGGTGGCCTTTTAACTCTTATGGTAAAGTCTTTCAACAAGCAAAAGTGTTTGATTCTTAGTAGTTCCCATTGATCTGTTTTCGCTTCCATTGATCATGCTTTGTCAGATTTTGAAGTCTGTCTAAGCTGTGCATTAGAACTTCCATTGCTGACCCTATTTTTCTTGCATGATCTTTATCATTTTAGGATTGATATTTAGGTCTTTGATCCATTTTGAGTTGGTTTTTGTGTAGCATGTGAGATATGGGTCTTGTCTCAATTTTTTGCAGATGAATATCCAATTTTGCCAACACCATTTGTTAAAGACACTGTTTTTAGCCCACTTTACAATGTTAAGGCCTTTGTCAAATATGAACTGTTCATAACAGGATGGTGGCATCTCTGGAGTCTCAACTTTGCTCTATTGGTCTGTGTGTCTCTTTTTGTACTAATAACAAGCTGTTTTGATTACTGTGGCAGTGTAATAGGTTCTAAAATGGGGCAGTGTGAGGCCTCCTACTGTGTTCTTCTTCAGTACTGCTTTACTTATCCAAGATTTCTTCCCTTTCCAAAGCTGGTGGTTTGTTTCTCCATCTCATTAAAAACTGACACCAGAATTTGTATTAGGATTGCACTGCACATGTAGATCGCTTTGGGTAAAACAGACATTTTCACAGCATTAAGTCGCTCTATTCATGAGCAGGGTAGGTTTCTTCATTTGCATAAGTCTCTCTTAGTTTCTTGCAATAAGGTATTGTAGTTCTCTCTGTATAGGTCTCACATTTCTCTAGTTAGATTTATTCCTAAGTATTTTATTTTATTGGGGGCTATAGTGAATGGTATTGATTTGGCAATTTCTTCTTTGATGATCTCTTTGTTGGTGTAAAGGAATCCTACTGATTTACTTACGTTTATATTATGTCGGATCCGACTTGACGGCACTTGGCCTTGGCATATTATATCCTGATACTTTGCTGTGTTCTTAGTTCCAGTAGTTTACTTATGAATTCTTTAGGCTTCTCTGCATACGCAATCATATCGCATGCAAATAGGGAGATTTTTACTTCTTCTTTGCAGATGCAGATACTCTTTACTTCTTTGTCTTGTATAACTGCTCTGTCTAGAACCCCCAGGACAGTGTTGAATAGAAGTGGCAAAAGTGGGGACCTTTGTCTAGTTGTGTTCTCAAGGGGAATCCTTTCAGTCTCTCTCCATTCGGGATGATGTAGGCAGTTGGACTTTGTGTAAATGCCCCTTATTGCATTGAGAAATTTCCCATCTATTCCTATTTTGCTGAGGGTTTTTAGCATAAATGGGTGTTGGACTTTGTCAAATGCCTTTCCTACATCAATTGACAAAATCAGGTGATTCTCAACATTTATATTATTTATGTGATTGATCACGTTATTTTTCTGATGTTGAATCACCCTTGAATCCCTGGTGTGAATCCAAATTTTTTGATATGTTATTGAATTTTGTTGGCTAAGATATTGTTGAAGATTTTTGCATCTAGGTTCATAAGTGCTCTGTAATTTTCTTTTTTTGTGGGATCTTTCCTGCCTTTGGTATCAGGGCTATGCTAGCTTCATAGAATGAATTTGGGAGTATTCCATCCTCTTCTATAATGTAAAATAGTCTGAGTAGGATTTCTCTAAAAGTTTGGTAGAATTCTCCCATAAAGCCATCTCAGCCAGGACTTCTGTCAGTTGGTAGTTTTTTTGATGACTTTTTCAGTATTTTCCTTTGTGATCAGTTTATTATTTGATTCCATATCTTTCTTTATTTCATCCTTGATTTCCTCTATAACCCATAGCTTTTTGAGCAAGGTGTTTTTCAGTTTCCATCAGCTCAAATTTCTAGCTATGTTTTCTCTGGCAGTGATTTCAACTTTTATGGCTTTATGGTCCCAGAAAATGCTTTGTTTCCAGTGGTTTGGACTTTGTTGAGACTTGCTTTATGTTCTAACATATGTTCTGTTCTGAAGAATGTTCCCTGTGCATTGGAGAAGGTGTACTTATCTGTTGATGGGTAAAGGTTCTGTATATGTTGATGAAGACTTGTTGGTTATTTGATACAATAAGATCTTCTGTATCTTTACTGAGCTTTTTCCTAGATGATCTGTCCATTATTGAAAGTGGAGTGTTGAAGTTCTCCAAGTATTGTTGTGGAGTAATCTATCTCGTTTTTCTATGTTGTCAGTGTTTGTTCGATGTATTCTGAAGCTCTGGTATTGGGTGCATAAATATTTAACATTGCTATGTACTGCTTATGTATTAAAATTTTCAGCAATAAGTAGTGACCATCCTTGTCAAAGATGGTGGATTTTACATTAAAGTCTGTTTTATCTGAGATTAGTATTGCTACTCCTGCTCTTCCTTGTAAGTTGTTGGCTTGATATATACTTTTCCATCCTTTAATTTTCAGTTTGTTCTTATCTTTAAGTCTAAGATGTGTTTCTCATAAGCAACATATAGACAGGTCATGTCTTTACACAAGGATGTCACTTGGCGTCTCTTCATTCAAGCGTTTCTTCCACTTACATGCAGTGTGATTATCAATACGTATGTGTTTAGTGCTGTCATTTTGATGCACTTATTTTTGTATTGTTAATGTTTTCTGTGTTGCTGTTAATATTCTGTTCTGGGTCATTCTTCATTATGGGTTGACTTTTATCTTTTTCAGTGTTGGTTTTGTGTTTATTGAGACTTTTGTATTACGTTTCTCATTTTGATATGCTGCATTGGTATTTTACTTTGCAGCTACTCCCATGATCCCCCTTACTATTCTAAGTTTAAACCAGACTTTAACTTCTGCATATCTTTTTAAATTCTCCTCCAACTGAAAGAGTTGTAGCTACTGTAACATATTCCTCTTTTTATTATGATGATGTCATAGTTTTCATGATATGATCACTGGTTCCCTTCTTTTAATATTGTAGCTTTGTTTGAACCTTGTGACTTCCCTAATTGAGTAGGATTCTGGATGCTGTGTCCTACATTGCCTCTTAAACTTATACACTTAATGTTTTCATTTTTCTAAGCAAAGAGCTTCTTTCAGTGTTTCTTGTAGTTTTGGTTTGGTTTTTACAAAATCTCTAAGCTTCTGTTTATCTGAAAATGTCTTAATTTCACCTTCATATTTGAGAGACAATTTTGCAGGATATATAATTCTTGGTTGGAAGTTTTTCTCTTTCAAGTCTTTGAATATGTCATCCTACTGCTGTCATCGTTTCTGCCCAGAAGACAGACAGAAGCCTACAGGGCTTCCCTGTGAATGTGAGCTTTTCTCTGAGCCTCGCTCCCTTTAACAGAATGTGTTTATGTTTCATTTTATTAAGCTTGATTATAGTATTTCTCAGTGTCTTTCTTTTGGGGTCTAGATTTGTGGTGTTCTATATGCATATTGGAAATCTGTGTTGTCTTCTTTCATAATTTCAGGGAAGTTTTCTGTCAGCAAGTCTACACAAACACTCTACGTGTTTTCAACTATCCCTCCCTGCTCAGGAACTCCAATTATTCACAGATTATTCTTCTTAATAGAATCCCACATGTTTCTTAATGCTTCTTGATTTTTCATATTTCTTTTCTCTGATATCTCTTCACAAATGTTGGCGTCAGTTGCTCTAATCTGAAGGGCACTATGTCTGACTTCTGTCTCCTCAGTTCTGCTCTTTTGCCTTTGCATTGCATTGTCTAATTCTGTAATTTTGTTACTGATGTGCTGGATTTAAGATCGTTGATGTTCCATCGTTCAAATAGCTTACTTATGTTTTCATTTTGTTCAACTGCATTTTGTTTAATCTCTACAGAGGCTCTATATAGAATTCTTTTGTAATCAACCTCCAGTAGTTTCAGAAAGTCTTCTTCCTCTGGATAGTTTTTTGATTATTTGGGGAGTTTTCTGGAGCCATGGTGGACTGTTTCTTTAAATGATCAGCTATGGACTGTTGTCTTCATGACATCCAGAAGCTGTTCAGCTTGTCTGGTGTTTCCTCAGCAGGAATTGAGGTATAGCTCTAAGAGGGTAGTTGGTCACCAGCCTCCTCTGTGTACTCTAGCCAGTAGCCCCAGGTAGACTCTCTGGTATGGCAGGCTCTGTCTCCTAGCTGGCAAAGACAGCATCCTACTTTTTGGGTAATTGGGGGGCTTTCAGTCAATGCTAAGATGTGGATCAGTGGAAGGTGAAGGAGATGCTGCAGATCACTCAGCTATCAGTTCTCTGGGTGATCTTATTTTAAAATGGTGAGTCAGGAGCTGTCCAACAGCTGCTGAAATCAGTGAGATCCTCAAGTATGGAAGGTCCCGCCTTCTGGCTGACAACAAAAGCACCTCATAGGCTGTCCCAAGATGCTATGATGTTGTTCCAACTAGGGAGGGGTTGTGGCCTTGCTACCATCCTCTGCCAGGTCATACCTGTAACTCTAGAGTCTCCACTGTCATAAACCCTGCCCTGCAGAAGCAAGAATCACGTGAATGTTATCCCCAGCTAAGGTCTTCAGGTGGGTGACGTCACCTCTAAGGCAACCAAGACGTTGTCCTGCCCAAGCTGCCTTTGCTGCCATGAAGCAGCAGAATCTATTGTACAGCTCAGAAATGAAAGGATGAAGGGGGAGTGGTACCCTCAGTCAGCAGCTGGGCTCTCAATATGTGACTATCCTACACACAGTCTCTCTGCTGCACCATACACTATTTACTTAAACACTGCAGTTCAGTGCATTAGCTGGATCATGCCCAGTCCTGCCTCCCTGACAAAAATAAGGCATCACTACCTGTAGTCCTCCCAAACAGTGAGTCAGCAGAAGCAGGATTCAGCACGCACTATCTCGTGTTAGAGAGAGGTAGTTTCCCGTATACTGGCACATAGTCCAATCTGACAACCCTATGCCAGATCCTCAGGCTTCCCGGATGTTCACACTGCTTCATTCAATTAGCAATTCAGGCCTTAGTTCTCAGAGGAAAGTGAGGACACGTGTGTCTAATCAGCCATCTTTGCCCCATCTTTTATTGTTTTCTTAATATGATTTTGAGGTATAATGTACATATGATATGATTCTTCTGACTTAAGTGTACAGTTTAATGGATTTTAGTATATGTTTGCTCACTGAAAGGTCAGCAGTTCAAATCCTCCAGGTACTCTATAGGAACTCTGTGGAGCAGTTCTACTCTGTCCTGTAGGGTCACTATGAGTCAGAATTGACTCAGCAGCAGTGGGTTTGGGTTTGGTTTCATATAGTTATGTGACCACTGCCATATTTAATTTGAGAATATTTTCATCATCCCAGTAACAAAATTCAAGCCTATTAGCAGTTATTGTTCATTCCCATCCCACCTCCCAGCTCTGCTAATCTACTTTCTGTCTGTATGGATTTACTATGCCAATTATTTTATGGAAATAAAATTGCATGATTTATGGCCTTTTGTGATTAGATTCTTTCACTTAGCATAATGTTTTGAGGTTTATCTTTGTTGTAGGACATATTAGTACTTCAGTACTTCATTCTTTCTTATTGCAGTATACTAAAAAACCCTTTGCCATTGAGTCAATTCTATCAACAACCCTGTAGGACAGAGTAGAACTGCCCTATAGGGTTACCAAGGAGTGCCTGGTAGATTCAAACTTCTGACCTTTTGATTATCAACCGAAGCACTTAACCACTATACCACCAGGCTTTGCTATTGCTGTGTAGCATTCCATTGTATTGATACACCAGATTTGTTTATTCATTCATCAGTTGATAGACATTGCCTGGTTTCTGTCTTTTAATTACTATGAATAATGCTGCTAACACTTAATATTTTAAGAACAAAAAAATGATCCAATCCTACTATTCAACAAAAAGGTGAAGAAACTACAATTAATGAGTTTTCTTAAGCCCATCAGAGAAATAGCATTATAAGTAAATGACTAGCCCTATATCCAGGGAGACCAGTTACTAGACAAAGGAAAAGTCCAGAGCATTTGCGAACCTGTAGTAGATGATGCTGGATACTGTTGCAGGCACTGTGTCGATCCATCTTGCTGAGAGTCTTCTCTTTTGTACTCACCTGCTACTTCACCAAACATTATGTCTTTCTCCTGGAACTAACTCTTCCTGATAACATGTCCGGAGTACGTGAGATGAAGTTTTGTCATCATCGTTTCCAAGGAGCACTCTGGCTATACTTCTTCCAAGGCAGATCTGTACATTCTTCTAGCATCCATGGTATATTCAACATTATTCACCGAAAGCATAATTTAAAGGCATCAGTTCTTCTTCAGGCTTCATTATTCATTGTCCAGCATTTACACGCATACAAAGCAATGGAAAACACTATGGTTTGAGTTAAGCACATCTTTGTCTTTTACATTTTAAAGAGGTCTTTTACAGCAGAGTTAACTAAGGCAGTGGGCTGCTTGATTTCTTGACAGCTGCATCCACAGGCATTGATTGCAGATCTAAGTAAACTGAAATCCCATCCAACTTCAGTATTTTCTGCATTTATCATGATGTTACTTATTGGTCCAATTGTGAGGATTTTTTGTTTGCTTTCTTTATGTTGAGGTGTAATCCATACTGACAGCTATGGTTTTTAATCCTCATCAGTAAGTGCTTCAAGTCCTCTTCACTTTCAGCAAGCAAGGTAATGTCATCTGCAAATCACAGATTGTTAAGAATCCTCCAATACCGATGCTGCATTCTTCTTCATATAGTCCAATTTCTCAGATTATTTGCTCAGAATACAGATGGTTAAAGGACATGATTACGGTATGGTTAAAGGATATGACCCTAATGCACACCTTTTCTGACTTTAAGCCACACAGTATCACCTCATTCTGTTCAAATGACTGTCATTTGGTCCAGGTACAGGTTTCACATGAATACAGTGAAGTATTCTGGAATTTCATTCTTCAAAATGTTATCCAAACTTTGTTAGGATCCACATAGTCCAATACCTTTGCATAGTCAATAAAACACTGGTAAACATCTTTCCAGTGTTTCCTGCTTTCAACCAGGATCCATGTGATATTAGAAATGAGATCCCTGGTTCCCTATCCTCTTCTGAATCCAGTTTGAATTTCTGGGAGTTCCCTGTCAATGTACTGCTGCAACCATTTTTGAATGATCTTTGGCAAAATTTGACTTGTGTGTGGATAAGTTCTACATTCTGTTGGATTACCTTTTCTTGGAATAGGCACAAATATGGATCGCCTCTCAGCTGGTTAACCAGATATCCTGTCATCCAAATTTCTTGGCAGAGATGACTAACTCAGCACTGTGTCCATTTGTTGAAATATCTTAAGTTGCTATTTTATCAATTCCTGCAGCCTTTAGTGCAGCTTGGACCTCTTCCTTTAATATCATCACTGAGCATATGCTACCTCCTGAAATGGCTAAATGTCAACCAATTCTTTTTGGTACAGTGATTCTTTATAATCCATCTCCTTCTGATGCTTCCCATATCATTTAGTGTTTTCCTTGAAGAATCCTTCAATATTGTAATTCGAGGCTTGAAATTTTTCTTTAGTTCTTTCACCTGAGAAAAAAACAAAAGTGTTCTTCCCTTTTGGTTTTCTAGAGATAATGTTTCTAAAGATAGGAATGTTTTATAATAAAAGAGCTCATACATCAGGAATGTTTAACAATGACCATTTTAATGCAACTAACAAATATTTGCACCAATAATAGAACACCTAAATACTTGATCCTAGTATTCACATGAAATTACAAGGGACCCTAAAACTAGAAAAGAATACTTCCCAACTCACTGTATATAGTGACAATTACTCTAATGCCAAAAATCAGATCGACATTACAAGAAAATAAACTTACAGAGTAATAATTCTCATGAACATAGATATAAAAATCATCCACTAAATAAGATCTAATATAATCAAGAAATTTACAATAGAGATAAAATATCACCAACAAGTGGGCACATTCCAGTTATGCAATGTTTGTTCTTCATTCAAAAATAAATCCACATAATTTACTATATCAATAAATGAAACTTAAAAATCACATGAACTGAATAGATGCAGAAAAAGCATTCGACAAAATTTAACATCCATTTATGATAAAACTCTAAACAAACTAGTAACAGAAATGACTATCCTTAAGGTAATAAATGGCATCTATAAAAACTTCATGAGTGGTGAAATATGCAATGCCTTCTCCCCTATTATCAGCAACAAGAGAAGGATATCCTCTCTCAATACTCCTATTAAATATTGTATTGGACTTACTATCCAGGAAATAAATAAATATAATGAAATGTAATTAGATAAGATTAAAATGAAATACTGAAAGGGAAGAATAAACTGTGTCTATTCACAGACAACATGATTGTCTATGTAGAACAAAACAAGAAACCTACCAAAAAACTCCAGTAACTAGTGAGTTTAATGTGGTGGCAAGATAAACATCAATAACACAGTCAATTGTATTATTATATGTCATCAATGAAAACTTGCAATTTGAATTTTTTAAATATCATTTACAACATCAACAAAACTTTAAATAGCATAAATCTAACAAAACATGTAGGAGTTATACTCTGCAACCATATGTTAATAACAAAAATTATCAAAATCATAAATAAACGGGGAACTATATCATGCTCATGTATTGGAATATTCAATATAGCTAAAATGGCATACTTCCCTTATTTGATCAAAGGGTACACTGCAGTGCAAGAAAAAAAAAAAATTCCCAGAAAGATTTTTCTATAGACATTGAAGAGCTTGTTCTAAAATTTGTATGAAAAAGAAAATGAAATAAACAAGTTAAAACAATTCTGATGAAAAAGGAAAAAGAGCATGCACACTGCCTAATTTCAAAATTTATTATGAAGCTTACAGTAATCAAAAAAGTATGGTATTGTTAATAGGTTAGAAAATAGTCTAATAGAAAAGAATAGAGAACCCAAAACTAGACTCACAAAAATATGTTATTGTTAATAGATACTATCAAGTTGGTTCCAACTCACAGAGTGAAACACTACCCTGTCCTGCACCATCCTCATGATCATTGTCATGTTTGAGCCCATTGTGCAGCCACAATATCAGTCCACCTCATTAAGGGTCTGCCTCTTTTTCACTGATTCTCAGTGTGATGCCCTTCTCCAGGGACTGACTGATCTTAATAAAACATTCAAAATATGTGAGACATAGTCTCTGTATCTTTGCTTCTAAGGAGCCATTCTGGTTGTATTTCTTCTAAGACAGATTTGTTTGTTCTTTCGGCAGTCCATGGTATATTCGGAATTCTTCTCCAACTCCATAATTCAAAGGCATCAATTCTACTTCAGTCTGTCTTATTCATTATTCAGCTATCACTTGCACAGGAAGGGGCCAAAAGCATCATGGCTTGAAGTAGGAGAACCATAGTCCTTACAGTGACATCTGTGCTTTTAAACACTTTACAAAGCCCTGTGGCAGCAGACTTGCTCAAAGCAATGAGTCCTCTGATTTCTTGACTGCTGCTTCCATGGGCATTGATGACAAATCCAAGTAAAGTGAAATCATTCATAATCTCAGTATTTTCTGTTTACCATTTTGTTGCTTATTGGTCCAGTTGTGAGGACTTTTTTCTTTCACTATGATTGACAGTATGCAATTCAAATTGAATTTGCATGCACACCTATCTGCAGCTCCTTCTGCTCTCCTTACCTAGTGACAGCACACCTTTCTGTTCTAAACATGTCATATCCCCTTAACAATCTCCTGATCCCTCTTCTCCAGCAACTCCTCTCCCCTCTAGTAAGAGGCTAGTAGGACAGCATCCTTAGATTCACAGAACCATGAAGTACACACACCACATGGTCATATTTTGTCCCCAGGTTCAGTCCATTCCTGTCTGAAGAGTTGAGCTCAGTAACGTTTTCTAGCCAGGGGCGGCATCAGGTCTGGTGGCCATGCTCCCAGGGGAACCTCCAGGCTTTCAGAGCATCACTAGTACTATTTTAGTGGAGTTCTTGAGGTGCATCCCTTTTTTTCTTGTGTTGTCACTGGGACTACACATTGTGTGCCCCATCACAGCTGTCATTAGTGGTGGCCAGGCACCATCTGGTTCTTTGGGTCACATGTTGACACAGTCAGCCATCCATATGGGTTATCTGTCTTCTGGGCTCTTTTTCCCTCATGTCTTTGTTGTCCTTGGGAACAGTACCATCAGTACCATCAGTTCTTGATCATATGCTACTTGATGTTGAAGTGTAATCCATAGCGCAGGCTGTAGTCTTTGATCTTCATCAGCAAGTGCTTCAAGTCCTCTTCACTTTCAGCAAGCAAGGTTGTGTCACCTGCAAATCACAGATTGCTATCTGTTTTCTTCCATCCTTGATGCTTCATTCTTCTTCACACAGTCCAAGTTCTCTGATTATTTGTTCAGTATACAGATTGAATAAATGTGAATGGATGCAAGTCTGATGCACACCTTTCGTGCCTTTAAAACACACAATATCTCCTCATTCCATTCAAATGAACATCTTTTGATCTAAATACAGGTTCCTCATGAGCACAATTAAGTGTTCTGGAATTTTCATTCTTCAAAGTGCTATCCATATTTGTTACAACCCACGCAGTCCAATGCCTCTACATAGTCAATATAACACAGGTAAACATCTGTCTGGTATTCTCTGCTTTCAGCCAGGATTCATCTGACATCAATAATGATATTCCTAGTTCCATGTCATCTTCTAAATTTGCCTTGAATTCCTGAGAGTTCCCTGTCAATACATTGCTTCAAACTCTTTTGAATGACCTTTAACAAAATTTAACTTGTCTATGATATTAGTAATATCATCTGATAACTGTCAAATTCTGTTGGATCACCTTTCTTTGGAACAGGATAAATACAGAATCCTTGGCTGGTTGACCAGGTAGTTGTCTTCCAAATATCTTGGCACAGGAATGGGAACACTTCTAATGTTACATCCACTTGTTGCAGTACCTCAACTGGTATTCTGTTAATTCCTGGATCCTTATTTTTCTCTGGGGTCCTCAGTGCAGTTTGGATGTTCCCTTCAGTACCATCAGTTCTTGATCACATGCTACTTCCTGAAATGGTTGAACTTTGCCCAACTCTTTTTGGTAAAGGAACTCAGTGTATTTCTCCTGTCTTCTTTTCATGTTTCCTGTATCATTCAGCATTTTGTTCATAGAATCCTTCACTAATGCATCTCAAGTCCTGGATTTTTAATTTAGTTCTTTCAGCTTGAGAAATACAGAAAGTGTTCTTCCCTTTTGGTTTTCTAATTCTAGATATCTGTGCATGACAATATAATACTTCACTTTGTCTTCTGGACCCATCCTTCAAAATCTGGCTTTCAGCATTTTTACTTCATCATTTCATTCTTTTGCTTTAGCTACTTGATGTTCAAGAGTACATTTCAGTCTCCTGTAACACTGATTTTGATCTTTTCTTTCTTTTGTGGTTTTCTAATGACCTCTTGCTTTCTTCATATGCTATTCTTGATGTCATTCCATAACTCATCTGGCCTTCAGTCAGTGAGTGATCAGTGTCAAATCTATTGTGGAGATGGTCTCTAAATTCAAGTGGGATATACCCAAAGTCATTCATACTTTGGCTCACATGCATTTATTCTCATTTTCTGCAGTTTCAAAGTGAATTTGCTTATGAGCAATTGAGGTTCTGTTCTGCAGTTGGTCCCAACTTTGTTCTGATTTGATGGTATTGAGCGTTTCCACCACCTGTTTCCACAGACGTAGTTGCTTTGATTCTTGTGTACTCCATCTCTCAAGTTTCACGTGTATAGTCACTGTTTCATGTTGTTGAAAAAAGGTACTTAAAATAAAGAAGTCATTGGTCATACAAAATTCTATCATGTGATCTCCATTATTATTATACTACCATTATTTCTATCATCAAATCCTATTTTCCAACTAATGATCCTTTGTCTTTGTTTCCAACCTCATTCCAACCGCTAGTAATTTTCGATTCACCCTGACTGCATTTTCTACCAATTTCAGACTACAGGAATTTGTAAAATCTTCAGTTTCTTCATCTTTTGTTTTAGTGGTTGGTGAATAAATTTAAATAATAGGCATACTAACTGTTCTTCCTTGTAGGTGTATAGTTATTTTCCTGTCACTGATAGTGTTGGATGTCTGGATGGATCTTGAAGCGTTCCTTTTGACAATGAATGTAACGCCAATCCTCTTCCATTCATCATTTCCAGCATAGAAGACCATATGGTAATCAGATTCAAAATGGCCAGGTGAAGTAGAAATTGACTTGATGGCAAACTGTTTTATTTGGGGGGCAGGGGTAATGCCTACGATATTGATGCTTATACATTCCCTTTCATTTTTGAGTTTCCAGTTTTCCTAGACAGATCACCACATGTCTGTCAATTTGTCATACTGTGGGGGCTGAGGTTTTGCTGTGATTCTGGAAGCTGTGCCACCAGTATTAGAATAAAAGCCAGATCACTCATGGTGGACAGGTCTCAGCTAGTCCTTCAGACTAAGACAACCTAGGGAGACCTAGTCAGTTTCAACTTGAATTTACAGATGAGCAAGTTGATGTTCTGTTCTGCAGCTGGTCCTGCCTTGTTCTGACTGACGGTACTGAGCATTTCCACCCCCTTTTTTCACAGATGTAGTCAATTCAATTTTTGTGTATTCTATCTGTCAAGGTCCATGTGTACAGTCCCTATTTAATGTTGTTGAAAAAATGTATAAACTTGCTCTTGAACATTGAGCAGCCTACTTGTGAAAAAGTTTAGCCATGAAAACCTTAATAATAGCAGTGAAACACTGGCACAAACATATAGACAACTGATTTGTGACAAAGACGTAAAGGCAATAGAGAAATCACATTTTCAACAAATAGTGCTGGAACAATTGGATGTCAACTATGGAAAACAAAAGAGTCTCAACAAATAACAATCAAACCCATTGCTATCAAGACATTTACAATTGATGGCAAGGCCACAGTACAGAGTAGAAGTGTCCCATAATGTTTGCCCCAGAGCTGTAACCTTTGCTAAAGCAGACTGCCTCATCTTTCTTCTGTAGAGCAACCAGGGGGTTCTGGTTGCCAACACTTTGGGTAGCAGCTGAATGCTTAACCATTGTCCCACCTGGACTCCTTATCTTAACAAATACTTAACCTTAAATGAGAATTAAAATGGTACATAATTCTGAAAGTGAAATGTGAAACATGGCAAAAAAAAATCTCATGACCATCAACTTCACATTGAATTCTTCATATAACACTCAAAGAATGATTCATAAGAAGAACAAAAAAAGATAAATTGGACTGTGCCAAGATTTTAAAAAAATGGAATTTTTAGTTTAAGAAAGATACTCATAAATAAATAACAGACAATCACAGTCTCACAGAAAGTATCTGCAAATTACAGAGTATCTAAAACCAAAAATCAAACTCATTGCCATCTAGATAATTCTGATTGATACTGACTCTATAGAATACCCAAAGAACTCTTAAAATCTCAACATTATAAAAGTAAACAAATCTTTTTTTTTTTTAATTAATTAGTTGCTTTGGCTTGGCATGATCTGATGGAACTTTTAACCAAAAAGATATATGGCAACTAGATATAGGAAAAGATGCACATTAATCTTTAGAGAAACAAACATTAAAAACCACAATGAGATACCATCACCACATGCCTATTATAATGGCTACAATTAAAAAAAAAAGTCAATACCAAGTGTGAAGAAACAGCAGGTCTTTATTTATTGCTGAAAGGAATGAAAAATATGCTACTGCCATTTTGGAAAAACAGTAACTTAATCATGCATTTAACTATCCTACTTACCAATCTCACATCTAATAGTTTACTCAAGCAAATTGAAAAATTATGTTCACACAAATACCTGTTTGCAGATATTTATCAGAATTTTATTCATAATTGCCAAAGACCCCACCAACAGCTGGACTGATAACCACCGATGAAATACTACACAGAAATAAAAGGTAATAAATTATTGATTCATACAACAGCATAGATGAAACTTTAGGAGGTTTTCCTAAACGAAAGAATTGAGACCTAGAGGGCTATTTACATGATACCTGGGTCTGTATATTAGTCACATTAACTATAAATGTTCCATATTCCCCGATAAATTTCATATAGGCAAAGAGTATAATTTGATGAGTTTTGATGTACACACACATAAATGGAACCATTACCATACTCAATGAAATAGTCACAGCCTAAAGATACTTCAGATGTTTTGTAATTTATTAAATTGCTTTCGCTTGTCTTTTGACAGTTATCTATACTTATGTGGGTCTCTTTCCTACCCCCGTCTTCTTTCCATTGGCCTATTGCGTATTCTTTGATCCACCCCATGCTGTTTTGATTACTGTACACTTATTGGAAGTCTTGAAGTTGGGTGGTTTCAGTCCTATGCCTTTGTTATTTTCCAGCATCGTGTTGTCTATTCTGGGTCTTTTGTCTTTGAGTAACTAGAGGTGGTCTGTCCAAATCCACTAAGTAATTTGGTAGATTTTAATCAAGATTCTGTTGAATTTACAGATCAAGTTGGGAAGAACTTAGGTCTGAATAGTACTAGCTTCCTATCCATGAACATGGAATATTTCTCCATTTCTTGATATATTCTTTGATTTCTTGCTTTAATTTTGCAGTTTATCTCATACAAATCTTATACATACTTTGTTTTATTTATACCTAAATATTTGTGCTTTTTGGTGCTAACAAAAATGGCCTTGTATTTTTAATAATTTCAAATTCTAGTTTTTTATTGCTAGCATATTAAAAAGCAATTGACTTTTTTATACTAAGTTTCTATCCTGCAGCCAACAGAAATGGTAAGAGGGGATATCTTCACCTTGTCCCCAGTCATCGTGGAAGCTTCTAGTCTCTCACATTTAAGTATGATGCTAGCTGTATTTTTTTTTTGTAGCTACTCCTTATCAAATTGAAGAAGTTCTCTATTCCTAGTTTACTGAGATTTTTCTATCATAAATAAGTATTAGATCTTGTGAAAAAAAATTCTACATTTATTAATAAATAAATAAATAAATAAATTTTTTAATTCGTTAAGCTGTTGATGTGTGTGACATTATTTTTTTTTTTAATACTGATCCATTCTTGAATATCTATGGTAAATACCACTTAGTTACGGTATGTAATTCTTTTTATGCATCATTGGATTTTACTTGTTATTATTTTGTTGAAGATTTTTGCATCTATGCTTATGAGAGATACTGGTCTGTAGTTTTCCTTTCTTGTAATGTCTCTATCTGGTTTTGGTATTAGGATAATGTTGGCCTTGTAAGATGTGTCTCCTCTGCTTCTGTGTTTTGGAAGAGATTGAAGAGAACCAGTATAAGTTCTTCCTCAAATACTTGGTAGAATATGGTGAACTTAGTTCTCTTTTTTAGAAGTTTGTTCTATGCATTGATTTCTTTAAAAAAATATACCTAGGCCTATACAGACTGGGGAAACTCTGGTGGCATAGTGGTTAAGTGCTAGGTCTGCTAACCAAAAAGCCAGCAGTTTGAATCCACCAGGCACTCCTTGGAAACTCTATGGCATTCTACTGTGTCCTATAGGGTCTCTATGAGTCAGAAGTGACTTGACGGCAGTGGGTTTGGATTTTTATACATATTGGAGCCCGGACATTGCAGCCAAAAAGTTGGCATTTTGAATTTTAACAGCTGCTCTTCAGAAAAACTGTGGGGCAGTTCTACAAAGTGTCTAAAACCAAAAACCAAACTCATTGCCATCTAAAGGCAATATAAAAATGATCATTTCAATAAATAGGGAATTTGAATCAATTTGACACCAATGGGTTTGGTTTTCAGTTTTCATATTATTTATTAATCTTTGTATGACTTTGGTAGTTCTAAGTTTTTCAAGCAATTGATATATATCGTCTAAGTTATTAAATATGTGGGTACAAGGTTTTCCACAAAATTATTATATTGTAATTATCCTTGAATCTGTAGTGATGACCTTTATTTCACTTCTAATACTACTTTTATTTTTTCTCTTCTTTTTCTTGCTTAGCCTGTGTAGAGTTTTATCAGTTTTATTGATCTCTTCAAAAATCTAGTATTCGGTTTCATTGATTTTCTCTTTTTCTGTTTTCAATTTCATGGACTTATGTCTGAATATTATTCTTTCTTTTTTGTTGTTGTTATTTTGCTATTCTTTTTCTAGTATCCTAATGTGGAAGCTCAGATTGTTGATTTTAGGTTTTTCTGCTTTTCTCATATATTCATTTAATACTATAAATTTCTTTCTAAGCACTGCTTTCACTGTGTGTCACAGATTTCAGTAACTTGTATTTTTATTTTTATTTTAGTTCATCGTTTTTATCTTGAGACTTCCTTGAGCCATTTGTGCTCAGAAGTGTGTTACTTAGTGTTCAAGTCTTTGAGTTATCTCTGCTTTCTTTCTGTCATTGATTTCTTGTTTAATTCCACTGTGGTCTGAGAGCACACTGTGAATGATATCTGCTGTTTTAAATTTGTTAAGATTTATTTTTTATGACCCAGGATTTGGTCTGTCTTGAGCTTGAAAAGAATAGGTATTCTGCTGTTGTTGGATGAAGTATTCTGTAAATGTCAATTAGATTCAGTTGATTGATGACACTGCTCAATTCCACTATATCCTTACTGATTTTCTGCCTGTTGGATCTGTCAATTATACAGAAGTGTTGAAGTCACTGACTGTAATAGATATTTTATTTATCCTTACAATTCTATTTATTTTTGTCTTAACTATTTTGATGCTCTGTTGTTAGATTCACACACCACAAGGATTGTTGTCTTTGTTTTTGGAGAATTGACCCCTTTAACGTTATGCAATAATTCATCCATGATAATTTTGTTCTTGTCTTCTTTGCCTGAAATTAATATAGCTACTATATATTTTTTGACTGATGCTTGCATAAAATATATTCTCTATCCCTTGGTTTTAACTTATCTGTGTATGTTATGGATTGAATTCTGCACCCCTCCCCCCAAGAAAGTGTACTGGAGTCGGAAGCCCTATATTGTGGATGTAATCCTGTATGGAAGTAGGGTCTTCTTTGTTATTATGTTAAGCAGACCATACTCAAGCAGGATGGGTTCTAAACCTAGTAACTCTGAGTTGCACATAGGAGGTTAAGAGACATGCACACAGGGGAAGGCAAATGCCACTGGAGTATCACCAAGGGACCAAAGCATGCCTAGGGTTCCTGACAAGAAAGGGATTGGCAGAACTTGAACTAACACCTTGATTCAGTGTTAAGCCCCCCAAACTGTGAGGAAATAAATTTCTGTTATTTAAAGTCACCCTCATGTGGTATTTCTGTTATAGCAGCACTAGGAATTCACAACAGCATTTATGTAAAGTGGGTTTCATGTAGGCAACATAGTTATGTCACTATCTACCATGTTTGTAACTGATTGCTATTTGTGGTACATGATTTTCCTTGTTTCCTTTCTTCTGTTATCTTCTGATGTTTCCATGAAAATAATGGGGTTCTCTGAGTCCCCCAGAGATTGTCACTATCATGCGTGTCCACACTCAGCATCTTAGTCATCTGGTACTGTGAGAACAGAAATATCATGAGTGAGTGGCTCTAACAAAGACAAATCTGTTCTCACACAGTCGTAGGCTGGAAGTCCAAATTCAAGGGGCTGGCTTTAAAGGAACACACAGCTCTGGAAGAAGGTCCTTGTGCTGCATTAGTCTTTCTTTGGTCTGACAGCATCTCAACACTGGAACCTCAGGTCTGAAGGATGTGCCGGGCTCCAGGTCTCTGCTTTCTTGATGCTGTTAAGTCCCCAACTCTCTATTTGCTTTCCTTTCCTCTCTCTTCTAGGATAAGGATAAAAGGTGGTGAAAACTACACTCTATGGAAACTTCCTTTATATTGGATGGGGGAGGTGACCTCAGGAAGGATGCCACAGAACCAACATAATCCTCTGTCACACAACCCAACCTATTAACCACAGGCAGAGATTAGAACTTACGGGATAGCTCAGTGCCATTGAGTTGAAGCTGACTCATTTATGGCATAGGAAAATCATAAAACAGAGGATAAACAGAAAATACTGGGAATAGTGGCCCAAAGTGCTACACATTTTTTTTTTCGGGGGAGTGGGGAGGCACAATTCAATCCACAACTTTCGGCCTCTAGCAGTTCACCCAAATCATCACTGGAGTGTTCCTACTGGGTACTAGTTTCAGGAGCTTCTACAAGTAAGCTGATCTTGACAGTGGTTCTCTGTTATTAGATTGTTTCTCCAAATTCGGGGATGAGTTTTCCTTGTGCCCGTAATTCTGTGACAGATGTAAGTAAAGTTGTCGGCTTTTCAGCTTGTTCAGGTTGTTTGTTTTCAAAGACAGGAATGATAATTTACAAGCTCTTTACATGTTGAAACTAAAACCTAAGTCCTCAAGAATTTTTACATAAAATAATACAGCATATATTCCTTGTTGTTTGACTTCTTCATTCAGTACTATTATTTGAGATTTATTGTATTAATAAATAGTTTATTGTTTGTATTGCTAAATAGGATTTCATTTTATGGATAGGCTGTAATTTGTTTATTCATTCACCTACTGATGGATATTTGGGTCATTTCCAGATCTGAGCTATTACGAATGAAGTTTTTATGAACACCGTGTACAAAACCTTGTTTGGATATATGCTATCGTATCTCTTAGATGACTAACTTGAAGTGCAATGGCTGGGTCATATAGTAGGTATGTTATATTTTAAAACTGTCCATCTCTTCTCCAAAGTGGTGTGCCATCGCACATTCCCACCAACATTACTGTTTCATATCCTCACCAACTCTTGTTATAGCAAGTTTTCAATCTTTAACCACTTTAATGGTGTACAGTTTATTTCAATGTGATGTACTATAAATTATAATACTAACATAATAATGATCAGTTTTCTAGTTTATGAGTATGGAATACCTCTCCATTTATTTGTTTATTCATATCTTTCAGTAATTGTTTGCAGTTTTCCATCTGCAGGTCTTTGTTGCATTCATGATTTGATTTTACCACATATAGGCAATAAAAGTCAACCAATTACAGTATCAAGGATGGAGACTCTTAAGACACATGGGTCAGAAACAAAAGACTTTATGACTCATGTCGTAGCAAGTAGCATAGCATCACTAATTTTTCTTTACCACTATGTCTCATGAGAGTGATTCAGTGGACCATAAGCAGACAGAATGGTTATGCTTCAGAGTTGAGAAACACTGAAAGTGGGGAATCCATTGCTTTTGTATCAAGCAATACGATTTCTTTCAACTGAGAGGTGACATTATGTCATCCTTAAAGGTGTACAACTGTATAATCAGTCCTGAGAAATGGCATGAATAAAAGACTGGGCAGAGCCTTGGGAGACAGACATGCCCACCAGGAAGTGTAGGACTGTAGGACACTGGCCCACCAGGCCAGTGGAGGACTGTCTCTCCTCTCAGTCTTACACACTTCTTGGTCGAATTTATCTGTATCTCAGATTTAATATTGTAAAACTAGATTTGTTTTTCGGTTCCAATCTTCAACAGTTCATTGTCAGAGTACACAAATAAAACTATCAGTTGTAAGTTGGTCGATCTTGTGTTCTGCAGCCTTGCTAAACTTACTTTATTAGTTCTAGAAGTTTTCTGTAGATTTCTTAGGATTTTCTCTGTAAGACCAGTGCTTATCTGTAGAAATGGTAGAAATCACTCTGTGGAGCATCTAAGATTTATTCATAAGTCAGCTGAGACGTGAATGAAACTTTCCGGCAACGTAGATGCCACTGAAATGTGTTGGGAGTCAATGACCAACAGGTGTCTGTCACCATGCTGGTTGCCACACACCATAGGTACAAGAAAATAAGAAAAATACACTAGGGTGATACAAAAGCCCCTTCTTCAGCTGGTAAAGGAAAAGTGTTTCTATGGTTCAGCCCTAGTATCATGAATCAGGGCAATGACGAGTGTGTACACTCCTAACCTCTTTGGTCACAGCTATCCCTGTCCCATGTTGCATGCTGAGATTTCATCCCAGACACAGATCTAGTGTCTTTAGCAGATGGTTTTGTGGTCTGCAGGAGCACAACTCCTTCCTCCTCCTCAAGATGTCCACTCCAGTTACGTTCATCACAAACTCTGCACGCACATTAAGGTTAACTCCCTCAGATACAAGAGACCAAAGCACTTTTACTGGCCAAGAATGCTCCAAGAGTCTTGGCATTCAAGGCTGTCATTTACAACTAGATCCACTCTACATGTTAAGTGTTTCACGCTTTCCTAAACCGTGCCCTAACTTTCAGTGAGAAACCTGGCAAACTTGAATTCAACAGTCTTACTGGAATTCAGCAACCTGCACAATTCAAGTTCATATTTGTCTTCCAGCAATACCAGCTCCAGGCCTATAAAAAGTACAAATTTATTCTAGGACTGTCTTGGCAGCATTCTGGTTCTCAGACTGTGACTAGAGGTGAGAGTTAAAAGATCCAGGCTTTACACTGTCTTTTTTCCTGAGTCCGTTCAAATGCAGTTAGGAGAATCTATCCCTTCGCATAGCTTTGGAGTTACCGTTGTTGAGGACCTGCGCTAAGAAAGCTGAGCTGAGATGTCGCAGAAGCCATTAAGAGTTGAAATGAAAGTAAAATCCAGCCCCAATCACTAAATATCACAGCATAAACATGAGGTAAAACCCAAAGAGAAGGTGCTTACTTCTCTCCATGTTCCATACTTCCCCAGGAAGTGTACCTGGTGAGAGATGCGTAGATCAGCACAAACACAGGGCATATCTCACTGCCAATCAAGGCCTGAACAAAAGGCTCCTGTGGTTTTATGAGCCCAGAGATGGTGGGTAGGTGAGGCAGCGGAAGAGGCCAGTAGTGGAAAAGGACTGAGTACTGGGTCAGAATGCGGAAAATAGTTTTCAAGTCTTCCCCATTCCTTTCGACAGGAAGTTTCAGCAGAGGCACCTCTACCACACACACTTGATTAACAAGGCCTCCACATGGAGGTTCCTGCAGTAAGAATGCAGATGTGAAAGTGTATTTCTTCATATCAAGGGTGTCTGACTCCTTGAAGAATTCCATTCAGAAACGGCAATGCATTGGCTGTGCACGGTCTGGTTCTGGTAGACAGTTTCCCTTTGAAGTCTGTAAAACCTTTGTAAAACCTTTGTAATTGCTTATGGTCACACCTGAAAAATCACATGCAGATTTTTAGTAAAGAGTCGAACTCAATAGCCATACTTAAACAGTCCAGTGCCACAGCCCTTTGGGCCCCCAAGGCAGTTGCTTCAGTTGACACTTCATCACAATCACTCACAGGTGATAGTTGTGATGACTAGCATGAGTTACAAGCATCTGTTTTGCTATTAGCGAGGCACTGAGCACTGAGCTCAAGCCCAAGGGCAGGTCAAAACCAGTCTCAAAAGTGTATACCCTGGCCCTGTATGCTCTGACAGTTCTATATCAGTCAAGATCCATCCAGAAGGCAGAAGGTACACAGTAATTTGAACAGGGAAAGTTTATCATAAAGAATAATTAGTTACTATCAGACATATCAATTGCTGCTGTTCTTAGTTGCTGACAAGTTGGCTCCAATGCGTGACAACGCCACATACAACAAAAGGAAACTTCACGTGGTCCTGCGACCATCGTTAGTTACTAAATGAGGTATAACAAGTATATGAAAGAAGAAATAGCAGAGATAAGGAACAGCAAATTTTAGGATTAAGGCAGGGTACTCACGTAAGAAATTAATTTGGAAGACATGTTAGGGTCGCCATGAGTCAGATCCAACTCGATGGCACTTGGCTTGGCTTGGCGTTCCTACTCAACAATTGAAAGTCAGATCTCTTTAGAGGAGGGACAGCTGTGGCCCACTGGATGGCATGGTGTTTGGTTGAGGTGGATAGGTCAGGTCTACAAAATAGGAAACTGTTCTTTGGGAAGCTAAGAAAACGGAATGGAAAGCCAATGGGGGTACTGGCGGAACTTGTTTGGAATCTGTCCTTGGAAGTGACACTGAAATTTGTTTGGAAGCCACCCTTTCGGGTGCTAATGTAACCAGTTAGGAAGCCAGCTGGGATATTGCAGAACTCTCTGGACAGTCATCTGAAGGACTCCTGAAACCCTTGGTGGCAGAGTGGTAACGCTGGTGGACTGCAGGCCACCACATGCTGCAGAAATAAGAAGGAAAGCTCTTTCTTCTTGCAGTATACCTCAAGCATCCTGTACTGGCAAAGCTTAGCCTCATGCCATCTGGCAAAGAATTGTTCACAGGGTCCAGTTCCAGTATCTCAAAACAGGACAATGAAGGTTCGATTTAGGTCTCAGAAGGGATATACTGGTAGTGAGCACAAGAGGAATGAGGTGGATGGCAGCCCAAAGAGAATACCAGATTTGGTACTAACATTAACTCACACACAGACAAATATACACGTACACACATACAGTATATGCAAGTCCATCAAAGCAAATAGTGAATTAGTTTACTGAAGAAGAGAATAAAGAGAACAAAACTCTTGGAGGAAGGGATTGGAATAGGAACGAAAGCTGGCAACAATAAACAAAGTAGCAAGATAATTAGCAGATGGTGGTGTCAAATAAGCAAGCCAGATTCCCCTCCTAGAGGTAAAATAGAATGAAGGGAAAGAAAATGCATTGAATATATGTGATTATTGCTGACCTCCCAGAGTCCATGTATAGTCTCATGGAAACAAGATCACAAATGGTAAGAAGTATCTGGGTTTTGAGAGAGTATTAATGAAAACCACAGATTTGGGGATCATCTATATAATGGATTCTGAAGGCAGAATAATTAGGTTTAATTCTTTGTTCTACCGCTTCCTTCATGTGATATTAGGCAAGTAGCTACTATATGCCTCAGTTTTTTCTTTTTATCAGTACAATGGGGTTAATATGAAAATTAATTTGTTGAATCCAAGTAAAGCACTTATAGTACCTAGTGCATGGTAAGTGATCAAAATTGAGATTTATTTTTTATTATACACATGCTCCGGTGTCTTTAGAAAACAAATAAAGAAACATACTGCCATCAATTCCAAATCATAACAACCCTATAGAATAGAGTAGAATTGCTGCGTAAGGTTTTCGACAAGCAGCTGGTGGATTCAAACTACCAACTAAATGTTTAACCACTGTGCCATCAGGGTCCCTCTGTTGTCATGCACCCCCTTAATTCCTTTCACTGCACTCAGGATAAAACCCCCAAAGTCTGCGACTATCTTTAAAGTCCTGAATGATTTGCATCCCTGCCTCCTCTTTGACTGCCCAGTTTGCTCAGAAGGTTCTAGTCACACATCGCTTCTTTCCACATTTCTTAGCTTATGTCACCTCCTCCAACTTGCCTTTCTAAACTAACTTACTCTTCACTTCATCAGTCTCCTCATCAAGACTCTGCTTCTTTATATCACTTGTCAAAATATTAATAACTGTGTGCTTGGCATCTTACCGTGTTTAGTACTTTTCATTTATCCTGTGCTTATTATTACCTAAACCAGAAGGCAGTTGTTTAAACAGAGCCAGGGATACTGCAGGGTTTAGTATCAGGAGTGGTGTGTTTGAAGGTTGTATCCTTTCACCATACTTATCTACTATATTCTGAGCAAATAATGTGAGAAGCTGGACTATATAAAGAATAAAGCATCGGGATTGGAGGAAGACTCAAACAACCTGAGCTATGCAGATGACACAACTTTGACTGCTGAAAGTGAAGAGGATTGGGAGCATTTACTGATAAACATCACAGACTACAGCCTTCAGTACCGATTACACCTCAACATAAAGACAGCAAAAATCATCACAACCGGACCAAAAAGCAACTTCATGATAAATGGAGAAAAGAGTGAAGTTGTCCATGATTTCATTTTACTTGGATCCACAATCAGTGCCCATGAAAGCAGAGGTCAAGAGATCAAAAGACGCATTGCTGGGCAAATCAGCCGCAAAGACCTTTTTAAAGAGAGTTAAAATGCAAAGGTAGCACTTAGAGGACTGAGATGTGTCGAAACAATGCCATGACATGCTTGTAAAACCTAGACAACGAAGAAGGAACTCTGAAGAACTGATGTCTTTCAGCTGCAATATCGGTGAGAATACTGAACATACCATGGACTACCAGTAAGAACAAATGCCTTGAAGCACGGCCAGAACGCTCCTTAGATAAAGCGTGGATGGAGACGACTGTGTCTCACAAACCTTGCTATCAGGAGGGAACAGTCGCCAGAGAACCACCTCATGCTTCGTAGAGGGTCAGCAAAAATGAGGCAGACCCTAAAATGAGATGGCTGCATTAATTAGCTCAAACGTAATGATTGTGAGGATGGCATACTGTTGCACACTAGGTCACTGCGAGTGGGAACTGAGTCGACTGCGCCTAACAATATCCCAAACAACCCACTGCCGGGGCGGGGGGGGGGGGGTTGTGGGAGGGGAGTCAAGTGGCAGACTAAGCCCAGGTCTCCTTCTATCCCTCTGGAAACCAAGACCTGAACTGACAATCAAACAGAGCCTTCTGAGCACCTAATCAGCCTCAGGACACGGCACAGAGCTGTTAATTGGGACTTCATACCACTCAGCGAAAAACCTCCTCTGTTTCGCTGACTCCCGCTCCTGGCTAGCCCCGGCTCTCACGGATGGAAGGTAAACGCACCATTTTGACTTTTTTTTTCCTCGGTGTCGGCTGGCGGGCGGAGCTGGGCCTTGCCCGGCGGCTGGACTCAGACGCGCTGCTGGGGGGATAGGCAGGCGAAATTCCCATATTCTGAGAGCCAGGCTCGGGACTCTGTTAATCTAGACACTTTGAGCCTTTCGTTTTGTAGCTGCCTCAGCGGGGTTTGCGCGGAGCTTTGCAGTCAGTGTGTGGGATGCCATGTTGGTACCGAGATTTTAGCGGGACCTCGTTCTTAGCCTGGGAGCCAGCGCCTGCAAACAGGACGGCGCTTCTCCATCAGAAAAGTAGTGATTTTGCATAGTGCTGCCTACATCGGGGGGCCCTGCAACAGAAGCAGAGGAATCGCTGCCTCTGGGCACCTTTAGCCCCCCTGTCTGCTGCCTGTGTGGAGGATGCCATCTTGGTACGCCACAGCTGGACCTAATTCTTAGCTTGGGAGCCAGAGCCTGCGCACAAGAGAGCGCTTTTCTATCACAAAACCAGTACTCGACGCAGTGTCAGCTAAGGCTAGGCCCTGCCAGCAGAGGCCACCAGGGCAGTAGCATTGCTGTATTCTGAACTAGTTTATTATCATCTGGAGTTGGATATAGTGACTCTTACTTTGTCAGATGAGAAGAGGGACCTCTACACCTGAAAACCTAACTGACTTGTGAACTGGTCAGATACCTTTTGCTTTACATTTGAAGACAGCCTAGAGAAACATTTGCAATCTATCCTCACAGTACCTCTTCCAGCCTCAATATACTCACATGGGACCCAAAAAACAACAGACAATTGTGGCATACAAGTAATCACTCATGGCTTCAGAAGGCTCCCAAACAAAGCAACCAAGGAGTTTTCCAGATGAAGAAACTTTTATGAAAGCATCAGGAAGTGAACACAAATCAATTATATACAGAGCCCTTCTAGACCTTATACAAAATGCAGCAGAACAAAGTGAAAAATTAAGCAAGTTGTTTGATCTGATGGAACATCAGTACTCTCAAATCCAACAGATCAAGAAGAAAATCAAAGACACAGAAACTTCCATACAAAGCCAAGAAAACAGAATGGAACAAATGGAAAAAAGAATTTCTGACTTGGAAGACAGAGCTACTGATGACAGCGTCTATGAGCAGAAATCAGAAAAAAGAAACAAGAAAAATGAAGAAACATTAAGAAGCATGTGGGACTCTATTAAGAGGAACAACCTTCGATGAATTGGAGTCCCTGAACAGGGTGAGAAATCTGAGAACACAGAGAGTATTGTTGCTGAGCTCCTGAAAGAAAACTTCCCAGAAATCATGAAGGAAGAGAATATAGACATCTCAGATGCATATTATACACCACCCAATATAGATCTCAAAAGAAAGACTCTGAGACATATTATTATCAAGCTTAACAAAATGAACATAAGCAGCAACTCTTAAAGGCAGCAAGACTCAAGGCAAAGCTAACATTCAGAGGGAAACCCTGTAGGCTGTCGTCAGATTTCTCAGCAGAAACCATGCTGGCACGGAGACAGTGGCATGACACATTCAAAGCCTTGAAGGAAAAGAACTTCCAACCAAGAATTATATATCCTGCAAAACTATCTTTCAAATACAAAAATGAAATTAAGTCATTTCCAGATAAACAGAAACTCAGAGACTTTGTAAAAACCAAACCCAAACTACAAGAAATAGACAGAAGTTCTTGGCTTTGGCTTAGAAGAACGAAACCACTAACTTTATATTTTAGAATTACACACTACTCAATACTCATTTAGGGAAGGCTCCAAAGTAAATCACAGCTTTGATATGGAAAGAAGCAATCCAGAGATCATCATGACAACTATGGTGTCATCATAATAAAAAGAGGGATGTACTACAGTTGTTATAGTCCTTCCAGATGGAGAGGAAGGTGACAAGACTGGTAGTAATTAAAATTGGATTTATAAATAGTTTATTAAGGGGGTTCACAGGTGCAGCTGTAAAGCACAACAAAGATGTATCACACCATTTCAAGAAATCTAACACACGAGTCTCAACAACTATAAAACCAGCTCTGAAAAAGGTGAAAAATCAACTCACAAAATACAGTGTCCCAGAACAGACTAATAAGAACAACAGAGAAAACATCAACATAAAAATAAACATATCACAATGGCAGCAGTTAACACATACCTATCAATAATTACATTGAATGTGAATGGACTGAATGCTCCAGTAAAGCGACACCGAGTGTCATCTTGGATCAAAAGACACGACCCATCCATATGTTGTCTACAAGAAACTCACTTGAGACCTAAAAACAGGAAAAAACTGAAAATTAAAGGATGGAAGAATATATGCCAAGTCAGCCAAGTGTCGTCGAGTTGGATCCGACAATGAACAAAAAAGAGCAGGAGTGGCAATTCTAATCTCAGACAAAATCAATTTTAATGTCAAATCCACCATCGTGGACAACAATGGACACTATTTATTGCTGAAATGTTCAGTACACAAGCAAGACTTAACTATATTAAATATTTATGCACCTAATGTCAGAGCACATAAATATGTCAAAGAAACACTGACTACACTCAAAAGAGAGTTAGATGACTCCACAATAATAGTAGAAGACTTTAACACTCCACTCTCATTACTAGACAGATCATCTAGAAAAAAGCTCAGTAAAGATACAGAAGACCTCATTGACACAATTAGCCAACTAAACCTCATTGATATATACAGAACATTCCACCCATCAGCAGACAACTACACTTTCTTCTCCAGTGCACATGGAACATTCTCCAGAATTGACCACGTGATAGGCCATAATACAGTGCTCAACAAAATCCATACCATGGAATTACTGCAAAGCATCTTCTAGATCATAAAGCCATCAAAGTTGAAATCAATAGCAGAAAAAACATAGATAGAAAGTGGAACTCTTGGAAACTGAACAACATCTTGCTCAAAAAAACATGGGTTATAGAGGAAATCAAGGATGAATTAAAGACATTCATGGATTCCAATGAGAATGAAAACACTTCCTACCAGAACCTATGGGATACAGCCAAAGCAGTGCTCAGAGGTCTGTTTATCTCCATAAATGCACACATCTGGAAGGAAGAAAGAAACCAAATCAAGGAACTAACTCTATAGCTTGAACAAGTAGGAAGAGAACAACAGAGGAACCATTTGGGCACCAGAAGAAAGGAGATCATAAAGATTAGAGCAGAGCTGCATGAATTAGAGAATAGAAAAACAACTGAAAAAACTGAAAAGACCAAACGCTGGTTTTTTGAAAAGATCAACAAAATTGATAAACCACTGGCTAAACTTACTAAAGAAAGGCAGGAAAGGAAACAAATAACCCAAATTAGAAATGAGAGGAGAGTTGTCACCACAGATGCAACAGAAATCAAAAATATCATAACAGAATACTATGAAAGACTGTACTCTAACAAATTTGAAAACCTAGGGGAAATGGACCAATTCCTTGACTCATACCACCTACCCAAATTATCACAACGTGAGGCAGAACAACTTAATAAACCCATCACAAAGGAAGAGATTGAAAAGGTCATCAAAACACTGCCAACCAAAAAAAAGTCCGGGCCCAGATGGCTTCACTGCAGAATTCTACCAAGCATTTAAAGAAGAGTTATCTCCAATACTACTGAGACTATTTCACAGTATAGAAAGGGATGGAGTACTCCCAAACTCATTCTATGAAGCCAGGATAACCCTGATACCTAAGCCAGGGAAAGATCCAACAAAGACAGAGAACTACAGAACCATATCACTTATGAACCTAGATGCAAAAATCTTCAACAAAGTTCTTGCCAACAGAATACAACAACATATCAAGAAAATAATCCATCATGACCAAGTGGGATTCATACCAGGGATGCAAGGCTGGTTCAACATCAGGAAAACAATTAATGTGATTAACCACACAAATAACACAAAAGACAAGGATCACCTGATTTTGTCCATTGATGCCGAAAAGGCATTTGACAAAGTCCAACACCCATTCATGCTAAAAACTCTTAGCAAAATGGGCATAGACGGCAAATTCCTCAACACAATAAGGGCCATTTATACAAAGCCAATTGCCCACATCATCCTGAATGGAGAGAGACTGAAAGACTTTCTCTTGAGATCAGGAACTAGACAAGGATGCCCACTGTCACCTCTCCTATTCAACATTGTGCTAGAAGTTCTAGCCAGAGCAATTAGACAAGACGAACAAATAAAGGGCATCCGCATCAGCAAAGAGGAAGTTAAAATCTCCCTGTTTGCAGATGATATGATTGTATATGCAGAGAACCCCAAGGAATCTATAAGCAAGCTACTCAAACTGATAGAAGACTTCAGCAAAGTCTCAGGATACAAGATAAACATAAGTAAATCAGTAGGATTCCTTTATACCAACAACAAGACTGTTCAGGAAGAAATTATCAAATCAATACCATTTACAATAGCCCCTAAGAAGATAAAGTACCTAGGAATTAATCTAATCAGAGAAACAACAGACCTTTACAAAGAGAACTACAAGCCCTTACTACAAGAAACTAAGAGAGACTTACAAAAATGGAAAAACCTACCCTGCTCATGGATAGGAAGACTTAACATTGTGAAAATGTCTATTTTACCCAAAGCAATTTATTTATATAATGCAATCCCAATACAAGTTCCAGCATCATTTTTTAATGAGATGGAGAAACAAATCACCAATTTTGTTTGGAAAGGGAAGAAGCCCCGGATAAGTAAAGTACTACTAAAGAAGAAGAACACACTGGGAGGCCTGTCATTACCTAACCTTAGAACATAGTACACTGCCACAGTGGTCAAAACAGCCTGGTACTAGTACAAGAACAGACAGATCGATCAATGGAACAGAATTCAGACCCCAGAGATGACACCATCTGCCTATGAACAGTTGATATTCGACAAAGGCCCTAAGACATTAAACCGGGGTAAAAACAGTATCTTCAACAAATGGTGCTGGCAAAATTGGTTATCCATCTGCAAGAAACTGAATCAAGATCCATATCTTACACCTTATACAAAAACCAACTCCAACTGGATAAAAGACCTAGATATCAAACCTAAAACGATACAGCTCATCCAAGAAAAGGTAGGAACAACAATGGAAGTTTTAATACACAATGAGGACAGACTCCAAAATCTGTCAAAGAAACCTCAATCAACAGAAGAGAAAATAGATAAATGGGAACTATTAAGAATCAAACACTTTTGCTCATCCAAAGACTTTATTAATAGAATTAAAAGAACACCCACAGAATGGGAAAAATATTTGGCAACTCTATGTCAGACCAACGCCTGATCTCCATAATCTATAAGATACTACAAAATATCAATAAGAAGAAGATAAACCATCCAATTAAGCGATGGGCAAAGGAGATGGACAGACACTTCACTAAAGAGGAGATCCAGGCAGCCAAAAAACACATGCGGACATGTTCACGATGTTTAGTTATTAAAGAAATTCAGATCAAGACAACAATGAGATACCATCTCACCCCAACCAGATTGGCCATGATCCAGAAAACACAAAACAACAAATGCTGGAGAGGCTGTGGAAAATGTGGAACCCTCCTACACTGTTGGTGGGGTTGCAAAATGGTCCAGCCTCTTTGGAAGGCAATCTGGTGCTTTCTTAAAAAAATGGATATTGATATACCATTTGACCCAGTAATTCCACTACTTGGAATATATCCTACAGATTCAAGGCCTTTCACACCAACAGACACATGCACCAGAATGTTTATCGCAGTACAGTCCACGATAGCAAAAAGATGGAATCAACCCAGATGCCCAACAATAGAAGAATGGATAGGTAAACTGTGGTACATATACTCAGTGGAGCACTACACAGTGATAAAGAATAACGATGATTCCAGGAAACATCTCCTAACCTGGTTTCAACTGGAAGACATTATGTTGAGTGAAAGTAGACAGCGACAAAGGGACAAATATTGTATGAGACCTCTACAATAAGATCTCAAAAACAGACTTGTGTATAGAAGACTCTTTGACAGCTGCAAGGGAGGGCAGGGAAGGAAGGTGAGGGAGGGAGGGTTTAGTTTAGATAGTTACTAGAAATCTAGTTGGGAGAAAGCGGTGATAGCACACATTAGAAACAAGAACAACATTAAGTGGGCTTCAGCATAACTTGAATATTCCTTTCATCTTAACTCAATACTGCAAGGATAGAGTAGCTGGGGCGGGGGGCGGGGGACCATGCTCTTAGGCGAATTCCAGGCCAATTGGCACAACTAGCATTTTGCTAAGAGAGCTCTCTGCACCCCACATTGGTGAGTGGCGTATGGGGTCTTACAAGCTACCAAACTGCCATCCGAGGACACAGCAAATGGTCCCAAGTCAGCAGGAATGGATGCTCACCGAGGACCAAAATGACATGCGGTAAAGACAACCGAGAAAACAGAGAGACCCACAAGAGTGGGTGCCTACATCTACTTGGGACCGGAAGAAATGGATGGTGCCCGGCCACCACCAGTGATAGCCACGATGGAGCTCACAGAGAGGAGTCTCACTGGCAACACAAGAATAAAAAGGGGTGCGTCATGAGATCTCCACTAAAAGACCTCAATTGATGGTCCAGCGCTTTTGGGGTTCCTCTGAGAGCATGGCCCCCGGCCCTGATGCTGCCCTTTCCCATAAATTATAACAAAGGTCACTCTTTGGACAGGAATGGATTGGACTTGGCAATGCAGAGTGACCATATATTGGAAGCACTTTATGGTTCTATACATCTATAGGATATCATCTTGCTGACCTCTGGCTGGAGGAAGGGGAGTGGATGGAGAGGAGGGGAAAGGAGGCTGTTGGGAGGATGAGACATGTATGGAGCAGAGAGGAATAGTGTGCAGTCACCAGACAGGGAGAGCAGTGGAAGCTGCATATAGGTGGGCATGTAAATTTGTACGTGAATGTACGTTTTCACTCAGTTATGTTAAATAAAAATTAAAAAAATAAAATACTTTAAAAGAGAAAAAAAAAAAAACCCCACTGCCGTACAGTCGGGTTGACTCATAGTGATGCTAGAAGCCAGACTAAAACTGCCCCCACAAAATTTCCAGGGAGCTCCTGGAGGACTTCAACTGCTGACCTTTTGGTTACCAGCCGTAGCACTGAACCCACTTCGCCACTAGGGTTTCCGCACCTAACAAGGCTATTATTAACATTTATTGCACTGTGACCTCAGTTCAGAGACCACCTGCAGTGCTCACATTGCATAACATGTGAGGTGCCTGGTAACTTAATAAAGAGGTCTCCCTGCATTCTTCCAACTCTAGGAGACTGGCACACAATATTTCTTCGTTTTTATCAAATGACAAAACCAAAGCACGGAGAGGTCGCATTAACCTGTTTGGGTCAATCATGTCAGCCAGTGCAAGGGGGTCCACGGGTCTTCAAGCTGAAGCTGGGCACCACTTGGAGACAGGCAACGGCCTCCTTCCTCCTCCCCATGCTCCACTCATCACTGTTCCCTCACTCATTTTGTTGCCAAACTGAAGCAAGTTCGTTCGCCTGTCACTGTAGCCAAAAATTTAGACAATGTGGGTTCAAGGAATATTTTATTTGCAGATTTGCTAGCAATCTGGGAGACAGCAAGCCAAAAGCTGTCCCATTTGGGTTACATTTCCAGCGGTTTTTACAGCCAGAATTCAAGGGTGTTTGTCACCTACCAATACTCAGAAGTCATAAGATTTCATTAAATGTTGCCAAACAGTGTAAATTGCCTAAAATTTCTTTATCTCTCTCTGAGGTCTTACTCAATTCATCAGGAATAGGGAGAGGAAGAGATGCGGAGAAGAATGCAGACCTGTTAGCGCAGTCTGAAGGTGGTAATTGATGCAGAAGATGGAATGCAGCTTAATGATCTAAGTGCCTTGTGTTAGAATTCAGAGACAAAGACTTTCAGGTCCTGATATGGAGGAAAGGCAGAGCATCATCACCATCACCATCACCACAAAATCGGGAAGTCTTTCACAAGCGGGTGGCACGCCCAGCAACTCGTCTTACCCGAACTCCAGGCAGCTACCTGCCGGAGGTTGCACCCGCGGCGCACATCTCTGCGCACGCGCACGCGCAAGCGCACGCGTACGCTTCGCTTCCGCTCGGGGCGGGGCTGGCGTTCGGCCGGGCACCCAGCGGCGGCTGGTGGCGTTGCGTCGGCTCCTAGCATCTTAATGGAGCTTGAGGGTCGCCCAGGGTAGGATGCGGCTCTGACGCTGCTCTCCGCGGCTGCGGGGCAGCGGCAGGAACAGGGGACTGGGCACGAAGTCATGGCTGCCGGCTCGGGGGCCATCCGAACCCGCCGCTTCTTGCTCTGCCTTTACTTGGTGGGCTTCTTGGTGAGTGCAGGGGCGGGATGCTGTGTGCTGACTTGTGCTGGACCAGGAAACCAAGCGGCGATTTGTTTTGTTTGTTTTTTAATTGGAAGCTTCAAGGGTGATAGTATAGCTCACCGTGGCTTGGGAACCTACGATCTAGGTTATCTGGTACCCCATTACCCTCATCTGCATCCTAGTCGCCCGGTATCACTCCCCTTGCGCTGTCACTTGGGCGGGATCCCGGCACGTGGCACCTCGTGCTTTTTAAGAAACCTCAGCACCACCTCAGGTTGTCACCGTTTGACCTAACGCGGTCTCCGCCTGACTGCAGGTATTAGATGCTGGTGGGAGGTGCAATGCCTGGAGAGTGGAGAGCGAAGGCGCTTGGTGGAGCATGGAAAAGCTTATTTCTTAAGCAAATCTTGTGTGAGACTAGCACTTGGCTTGGCTTGGCTCCACAGTGGTTAAAGCACTTGGCTGGTAACCGAAAGGTCCAGAGTGCAAACCCATCAACCACTCTGCCGTAAAGACTTACAGCTTTGGAAATCCTGAGTGCGTTTGTGACTTACAGGGTGTTATGAATCGGAATTGATTAGTGGGCCCTGGGTTGGGGCTTTTTCTGTGTCTGATGTGGAGATTTTAGTAATTTTAATGTCATTCAGTAATTAGGTATCCAATTTCTTTACGGAAAAATGTAAGATTTCCCCAAAATCAAGAGAGAATAGAGAGGGGTGTTGTAAATGGAAAATGTTGTAGACATTTGAAATAAATGCAGTTTGGGGTGTCCTTGAAGGATCTAATAGCTTTAAGTAATATATAAGGAGCGTTATGTGTAACTTTATTATTATTTTTATATATTTAAAGATGTAAAGAGCCCTAGGACTCTTAGATAAATTATTTGCAATTAGAGAAGGAGGTGAACAAGATTAAAGCATTTGCCAAAGTGTTCTGGTGTTTTTAGCACCTACCTCTACTTCCAGATTTTAGTTTGATTTGGAAGGCAAGTGGAGATGAGACTTTATGCCTGTTTTGGTGCTAATACCTGATTTCAGTCTCACTTTCCTCCATCAGCTGGTAATTTTTAATGTGCGGCTACTAATCAAAAGGTATTTGGGTTCCAATAGGAAACCCTGTGGGGCATTTCTTTGTCATCTAGGGAAACAGCACACAGTGGCAACAACCCTGGTACAAGTTTTGAAGTATTTGAATTTATGTATCAGTTTTCTTTGAGAGAGGTAAAAGCTAGGTTAAAGTTTAAGTGGCCTCTGTCTGACCTGGTTATAAACTGCAAGTGTATTGCCAGTTGCAAAGTTTGACGTGCACTTACTGATAGTGGTCTACAGAAGCTGTGTGTCCAGGAGAAGAAAAAGAAAAGACAGTTTTACAGTAGAACTTCCTAACAGAAAGTGGTCAGTAACTTACCTAGAAAAAAAAGAACCATTACTTTTTAGGTTCACAGAGTGTTTAAATAAGAATAACCAGTTACTGCATATGAGTCTGTATTTTTATATTTATTCTCAGCAGATCTCAGCTTGTCTACTTAAGTATTTCCTTCCTGGCCTTTAACTGTAATAACTACTTATTAGGTGGCATGTGGTGCTGGAAACTTGAGGGAGAAAGAACTACTTGTTGGACAGTTGGATTTTCTTTTCCGAAGGACTCAGGAGACTCAATAAGTGGCTGTTATGTTTTGAGTCTCTTAAATAACGTAAATATCTAGTCTGAGGGAACAAAGCAGACCGTAAAGTTCAATGGAAACGAGGTTAAATGCAAAATGAATTCTAAGTAATCTTAAAATTATATTAATAAAACTAATATAAATTTATGTGCACTTAAAGATTACAAGGTATTAAATAACATGGCTATGTTATGTGAAAAACTAAAAGTTTACCTGGAAGTTCATGTCTCTGTAACAAGGTGAATGAATACATAGCTACTAACCAAAAAACCAAACCCACTCCCATCGAGTCGATTCCAACTCATAGCAACCCTAGAGGACAGAGTAGAACTGCTTGGTAGAGTTTCAGAGCAGCATCTGGTGGATTTGAACTGCTGGGCTCTTTTATTTTTTTACCAGGCATACTATTTAACCACTAAGCCACCAGGGTTTCCATGGCAACCCTATGCCAGCCCAGTGCCATCGAGTCAGATCCGACTCATGGTCAAACTGCCCCCTAGAGTTTCCAGGGAGCACATGGTGGATTTGAACTGCCAGCCTTGTGGTAAGCAGCTGTAGGCGCACTTCACCACTATGCCACAGGGATTTCCGCACTGCTACAAGGAGACCGAAGACCCATTGCCTGTAGAATTGATTCTAATTCATAGTGACCCTGTAGACATAGTAGAACTGCCCCATAGAGTTTCCAAAGAGTGCCTGGCAGATTTGAACTGCTTGGTGACCTTCTGATTGGCAGCCATTGCACTTAACCACTGTGGAACCAGGGTTTCTGCTATTAGGAGAGGGAAGAGTGAAAGATGAACTCTGGATCCAAGGAAAATATTTTTGGTGCATGTTCTTTCCTTCAGTTTAAGCAGAATTATAGAAGGAATTCAGGTTGAATATAATGAAAAATGTGTATGTGTACAAGTGTAGTTTCTTTATGTAAATTATTTGTAGCAGGTAACCAAGTGAAGTAGAAATGAGAACAAAATGTAAAGGAAAAGTGATGAGTCTTTCTGTTAACTCAGAATACATGTGGAACGTTCAGTAAAGCCCTAAGTTAAAGGTTCTGGAAACTTGGTTAGTGTCCCTGATTCAAGAAGGAAATTTGTGTCACTGGCAGTGTGAACAGTCTGGCTGTCAGCCAGAGAGTCAGCAATTCAAATCTACTAGTGGCTCCTCAGAAACTGGATGGGGCAGTTCTACTCTGTAGGGTTACTCTGAGTTGGAATCCACTCAACTTGGCAGTGGGTTTGGTTTTTGTTAGTTTAAAAACAGCCAAGGTTTACTTACTAATTGATTTACTATTTTGTTTTCTTTTAGGATGTGTTTGGTGTAAGCATGGTTGTTCCTTTATTAAGCCTTCATGTCAAGTCTCTTGGAGCAAGCCCGACAGTTGCTGGAATAGTAGGTGAGGGGTTAATATTCCTTCTTTTCTAAGCACTGAATTTTAAATTCCCTGAACCAAGTCCCTGAAAACAAACCAGTCTAACAATCAAATATTAGGCAAAGGGAAATGAAAAATGGAGCAAAATGAATTTTTACAATATTTTAAAGTATTGCTCCAGAGCAGAATAATTCATCTTTTCCTAGCTCACCCTAGGGAGGCTTAAAGTTTTGAGTGTTATCCTTCAGGTCCATAGTACCAGTTACACAATAGATAAATTTACTGAACTCCTCCAAAGAGCCAGTGGTTGTGTATGTTAAAGGGTAGGTACAGACTTTATGGGGAATTGTACTGTAATGTGCAAGCCCAGAGAAACATCGTCTACAGAAATCGTATCTTGAGGAAAGACACTGAGCCTTGGCAAGTTGGTTGGAAGTTCCCAGCACTATCACTAACATGGCTTGGAGAGCAGTAGGGGCTTCTCTGTGCAGCATAAACTTTCCATCCAGAAGTCATTGATTTATGCAAGAGGCAGGAGATGGTAGGGCTTGGGTAAAGCGTGCTACCAAAAGGAATATGCTAGTTAATGAGTAGTTGATTTGAAGAGATCTACAAGCTCAACAGCCCTTGCATCTTTTACAGGTTAGATTATGTTTTAGGAGTGGTTTTGTATTTTGTGTTGGTCAAGTCCTGGCTCGTGCCTTGTGTTTATTTCCCTTCGGGAGGGGTACGTGGCGTAATATTGCATAGAGATTTTTATGAACAGCAGAATGGACATGTTACATGATATAATGGAGGTAGAAACACTCCAAAGCTTTGTAAGTTCTTTATAAAACACAAGCATTTTTAAAGGTATACAACGTTAGACACATGTGAAGTATTAAAATTTTAAGACTCAGTAAAATTTTCTAGCATTTCAATAAGATCCAGTAGAAAATTTTCAAATTTCTAGTCCACTTTCCATTCAGTCCTAGAAATCAGATTTACACAGTTCTTATCTAGAATCAGAGCTAGGCGGTGCTTATGGAGTGAAAAAAAAGCCTATTAGTGTCCATAAAGTCAGTCCTTGAACTTACTTGTTCTTATCTGAGTGCTCTATATTTTATTTTGAGTATCTTTTATTAAAAATTGTATTAAATTCTTTCAACTCAAAAAAAAAAAGATTTAGGTAACTTCCTTGTTTAAAAAAGTAAGATGTTTCCTTCTTTGTATGTAAATGTTACCATGTTATTCCATCCACTACTGATGCAGTCCTTAGCAGTGAGGCTGCTAACCAAGAGGCCAGCAATGGCATCTGCCAGCTGCTCCTTGGAAACTCTATGGGGTAGTTTTACTCTGTCCTAAAGGGATGCTGTGAGTCAGCAGTGGGATTGATTTTATTTTTGTGTGTTGGTTTACTTATGACAGGTCTAGCTGATTTGGTGTTATTGATGTTTTCACAGGCTCCACCTATGGCATTTTGCAACTGTTTTCTAGCACATTAGTGGTAAGTTGTCTGCCATCTGGCACCTCATCTCAAAGGAGTACTACATGCTTCCAAGGATTGTTGACCTTAGGTATAGGAAAGTTGAGCGCTTGAGGTTTACTGAAACAGACTGAGCTGTAGGCGATGGAGGATCCTTAGATTGAAGGCTCTTTTGATCCCTTACCTTTTTTAATTAACATGTGCAAAGACGTGGGCCGAATGGGGTTAGATGACTTGTTCTGAGGAGAACATGTGGAGTTAGTGATAGATTTGGGAGTACAACCCACTTTTTAAATCACAACATGCTCTCCCCGTGATTCTCTACTAACTTTTACTGAGAGAGAAGAATCTAAACAAAATGGCTGAGATTTTTATTGTTTCAATTAATGGAAAGTAAATCACTTCAGGTTTTTAGAGAATTTTAGAGTGTGTATGCAAACTGTGGTGGCAGAGTGGTTAAGTGCTATGGCTGCTACCTAGAAGTTTGGCAGTTTCAAATCTACCAGGCGCTCCTTGGAAACTGTATGGGACAGATTACCCTCTCTGTAGGGTCACTATGAGTTGGAATCAACTTGATGGCAGTGGGTTTGGTTTGGGGTTTCATGGAGTACGTGTACAAACAAGTGGTTGGTTGTGTATATGCAGTATGCAGAACAAAGGCCCGTAGCTGATGCTGGCACAGCCCTGCTGCAGACCTCTCAGTTGTCTGAAATTTGAGCTCTTAGACTGGTTTATGTATTGCTTGTGCTACACTCAGGCCACTGTGGTCTTCAGCAAGTCATTATGACGACTAGTTCAGGCAGTTTAGCCCTTCCGATTGATCAGTAGTGACCTTGGACTGCGCTGTCAGTGTCACATTTAGTGAACAGGATGTACCATTATTTGTGTTTCTCAAGAGCTGTTTGTAAAATATGTTTCATAAAGAAATTGATTTTGAGTAGTTTAACTGGAAAATGTGCCGAAGAACTTCTGTAATGAATTTTTTTGATCATTTTTTTTAATGATTGAGTGAAAATGTACATTCTTGTGTAAATTTTCATGCCCACCTGTATGTAGCTCCCACTGTTCTCCCTGCCTGATGACAGCACGCTCTTCCTCTCTGCTCCATACGTGTCTTATCCTCCCAACAATCTCCTGTCCCCTCCTCTCCACCCACTCCCCTGCCTCCAGTAAGAGATCAGCAGGGCAACATCCTATATATGCATAGAGCTGTAAAGTGCACACATTGATATAGTCACACTCAGTGTCACTGAGTCCAATTCTTTCCTGTCTGAAGAGTTGACCTCTGTTATGATTTGTGGACAAGGACAGCATCAGGACCAGGGGCCATGCTCCTAGGGGAACTTAGAGGCCCCTGGACCATCAATTGCAGTCTTTTAGTGGAGATCTTAGGGTGCACCCCTTTTTATTCTTGTGTTGCCAGTGACACTCAACTTTGTGAGCTCCATCACAGCTATCACTGGTGGTGGCTGGGCACCATCCAGTTCTTCCAGTCACAAGTTGATGTAGTCCCCCACTCATGTGGGGGTCTCTGTCTTCTGGGTTCTCTTTGTCCCATGTCATTTTGGTCCTTGGTGATCATCTGTTCCTGCTGAGTTGGGACCATTTGCTGTACCCTCAGATGGCAGCTTGGCAGCTTTTAAGACCTTAGATGCCACTCACCAATGTGAGGTGCAGAAGGCTCCCTTAGCAAAATGCGAGTTGTGCCAGTTGGCTTTGATTTCCCCTAAGAGCATGGTACCTGGCTGCCCACCCCAGCTACTCTGTCCTTGGAATATTGGGTTAAGATGGGAGGAGTAATCATGGTACATTGAAGTCCAGTTAATATTGATCTTCTTTCCAATGTGTGCTGTCACATATTTGACCTAACCAAATTTCTATCAACTATCTAATCTAAACCCTTCCCCTCCCCACACTTGCAGCTGTCAAAGAGTCTTTTCTTCTATGAATGAGTCTGTTTGTAAGTTCTTACTGTAGCGATCTCATACAGTATTTGTCCTTTTGTCACTGACTACTTTCACCCAGCATAATGTCCTCCAGTTAAAACCAGGTTATGATATGTTTCCTGAAATCATCGTTGTTCTTTATCATTGCATAGTGCTCCATTGAGTGTATGTACCGTAGTTTATGTATCCATTCCTCTGTTATTGGGCACCTGGGTTGATCCCATCTTTTTTGCTATTGTGGACTGTGCTGCAATAAACATTCTTGTGCATGTATCAGTTGGTATGAATGGCCTTGATTCTGTAGGATATATTTATAATGAATTCTTAAGTAAGTAAATTAAAAAAAATTATTGTCATTGAGTTGATTCTGACTCCCGGTAAGTTTGTATGTGTCAGACCAGAGCTGTACTCCCTAGGATTTTCAGTGGTTAGTTTTTTGGGAGTAGATTGTTAAGAGCTTCATCCAAGGCAGTTTGGGGTAGACTCAGAACTCCAACATGTTGGTAAGCAGCTGAGTGCAGTAATTACTGGGACCACCCAGAGATGTCCAGATAAGTAAAAAGCTACTCAGTGATTTGTTTTTTGAAAAAATTCTTCCATTTATTTAATTTGTATAATAACCATAGTAATAGTACTGTCATTTAATCTTAACAGTAGCCCAGGGAAGTAGTATGGTAGCTGCCATTGTATGTCAGAAATTAAGATGTGACAGAATTTAAATACCTTAACTGAACCACCCAGTGCAGGTGTCTAGACTCTTAGCCCATGTTATGTTTTTCTAAAAGTCATTTGCCAGTGCCTTGATGATCTATCTAACAATAGGGAAATAGGGAACTTAAGTATGCGGTCATACAAGAGAATAATGTGAATAATGTTTTCTTGCAGTATGGTAACATTTTGTTTTCTTTTGAGAATTTGAGCTATATCCATAGTAAATGTCTTATCTATTTTATTTGTAAATTTATTAACCAGTATGTGTGTGTAGTTACATGTGTGTGTACTTATCTAAAAGTGTGTGTGTGCGTGCATGTGTGAGTGTGTGTGTGTTGTATGAAGTGTATGTTTAGACCCAGTAAGTCACAGTGTATTCCTGGTGGACTCTGACCTCCTGGGTAGTAGAGACCAGATTTTTTTTTTATTATTTTTGTCGCTGGCTCTTACCAGAACACCTGGCACATAGTTAGCGTTTTATTTGTGTGTATTATTATTGCTGAACATGGCCTGTCTTCTCTTTCAAATGGATTCTTTGTTGTACTTATTTATGCTTATGAAAACATATTTTGTAGGTGTAATTTAATGAGAGCCTCCCTTTAGAAAACTTTCAAACGAAGCAGTACTAAATTAAAATTCCTTTTAATCAATATTTTTGTATGTATTTCAATTATAAGTTTCATAAAAATTTTAAGAACACAATTTAGGAGGAAATCATGTGTTATGTCAGATTTGACTAGTATTTTCATTTAATGTACATTGTAGTAAGAATGACCAACATTTCTCCAGTACTTTCTATGTGTCAGGGCCCAATCCGAGCACTTTATTTCATTCAGTCCTCATAATAACCAACCTCAGAGGGTGGCTGTGAGTTTTTAATGATTCAGCTTATGAAATGTGATGCAGAGTGTTGATGGAGGGCAAATAACCTCTGAGGCACCTATTTTACAGATAGCAAAACTGAGGCATAGAGTATGTCTGAGACCACGATGTAAGGAATAATAGCATTCAGAGTTGAGCCAGGCAGCTTAATGCAGTGCATAACTACTAGACTATTGTCACTGCCTTATAAACACCCATGGAAGCAGCAATAAAGAAATCAAATACCTCACTGCTTTGGGCTAATCTGCTGCAAAAGGCATCCCTAAAGTATTGAAAAGCAAACGTGTCACCTTAAAGACAAGGGTGCACTAGACCAAGCCATGGTATCTTCAGTTGTCTCATATGCATTCAAAAATAGACAGTGAACAAGAAAGCCAGAAGATGAATTGATGCCTGTGAATTTTGGTGTTGGTGAAGAATTTGAATATACCATGGCCTGCCAGAAGAACAGACAAATCTGTTTTGGAAGAAGGACAACCCGAATTCTCCTTAGAATACTAACTTACTTTGAACATACTACCAGGAGGGATCAGTTCCTAGAGAAGGACATTTATAGCTGATAGAGAGTTAGTGGCAAAGAGAAAGACCCCTAACCAGATGGACTGACACAGTGACTAACAGTGGGCTCCAGCACAGCAGTGGTCATGAGAATGGCACAGGACCATGCAGGGCTTTGTTCTGTTATAGACGGGCTGGCTGTAAAAGAAGGACACCATTTTAGAGGACATACCATCAAAGTGTTTTGTGAAGAAAGTGTTTGACAGTTTATATGAGACTGAAGAACTGATGCATTTGAATTATAGTAGCTGGCAAAAAACATTGACAGTACCATGGACTGCCGGAAGACAAGTCTGTCTAGGAAGAAGTACAGCCAGAACTCTCCTTGGAAGTGAGGATGGTGGGATTTCATCTCGTGTGCTTTGGCCTTGTCGGGAGGGACCAATCCGTGGAGAAGGGTATCATGCTCGGTAAGGTAGAGGGTCAGCGAGAAGGGCAAAGACCCTTGACAGAATGACGAGACAGACATAGTGGCTGCCACAGGGGTCTCAAACATAGCGGTGATGACGTGGGTGGTGTGGGACCAAACAGAGGTTCCTTCTGTTGTACTCTGGATCACTGTGAGTGGGAACTGACTTGACGGCACCTTCCGACAACAATAACATATGCTTATGTGAAGAGATTTTTTACATCCATACAAAAAAGAGAATGTAGCTTTTGGCAAAGAAGAGGCAAGCTCAGACTGTGTAGTTAGTTGGAGAGGGTGAAAAAACAAACTAAACTAAGTGCCATTGAGTCAGGGCTGACTCATAGCGACCCTATAGGGCAGGGTAAAAACGCTCCACAGAGCTTTTAAGGAATGCCTGGCAGATTTGAACTAGCAACCTTTTGGTTAGCAGGTATAGCACTTACCCACTACACCACCAGCATTTCCAATTGGAGAAGGTGGAAGTAGGTTATTCCATCATAGTTGAGCATTGAAAGAAGCACGAGACAGCCTTGGCCACCTCTCATTTATGCCTAGTAGTGGCCCAGTGTGTTATTCAAAAACTGGGAGATCCCCTTTTCAACCCTTCCCAGCCAATTCATCGGTACTATTCATAGGGCTTTACAGTTTTCATTTTAAGTCAAATAAGTTCTTCCTTTAAAAAAAAAAAAAAAAAGGCCAGCCAGGATCTCAGTCTAAGTGGATCAGTATGGAGATGGTTTGAATGAGATGGGCATGGCAGTCAGGCCGTATCCCTCTGCGTGTACTGGGACACCTGGCAAAGTGTAAACAGTAAAGCTGGTTGGTCCCCGATGTTGCTCAGGTGTTATGGACTAAATTGTTCCCCACTGTTCCCACCCCCAAAATGTGTATCAGCTTGTCCTGGTCATGATTTCCAATACTGAGTTATTTTCTACTATTTTTGTCATCTGATGTGATTTTCCTGAAGTGTTGTTAAGTCCTGCCTCTGTAATGTTAATGAGGCAGGATAATAGATATTTATGTTAATGAGACAAGACTTAATCTGTAGGATTAGATTATCTCTTGAGTATTTCTTTTGAGATATAAAGGAGAATTGAGCAGAGAGACAGAGACCTCATGCCATGAAGAATGATGAAGGACTGTTATCTGTTAGACCCGGGGTCCCTGCTCTAAGAAGCTCCTAGAGTGGGGAGATTGATGATAAAGACCTTCTCTTGAGCCAACAGAGAGAGAGCCTTCTCTTAGGACTGGCGTCCTAAATTCAGACTTCTAGCATCTTGAGCTGTCAAAATAAATCTGTTGGTTAGAGCCACTTAACTGGTGGTGCTTCTGTTAAAGCAGCAGTGTATAACTACAGTACCAGGTGTTGGTGGTGCCCCCAGAGACCCAGTCTCCTGCTGTCACTTTGCTCACCTCTCCTTACCTCGGCTCATCATTCTCCAGCACCGTGTGTGCGTGTTCTAAACAGGAGGAAGGGAAGGGTGAAGAGCAAAAAACTGTTTACCACCACTCTCCCCAGCTTTCAAAACTGTTAGAAGCCATACCCAGTGATTTCTGGTTGCATCTTTGTAGGCTAGAACTTTCAAACTACAAGAGAGACCTGTTTTGAGCCAGGCATGTTGATACGGGATATAAATAAAGAAGAATGACGGTGAGTCAGGAGCTACAACAGTGGCTCCAGAGTTCACTCATTTTGCTGCTCTTTATCCTGTCATGTCCCCGTGAGCCACCCGTCGGCTGTATTGCTGCTCCATACAGCACACCCTTCGTTCTTCCTCACTGGCCTCTGCTTGGTTTCCTCCCATACCTGGGTTCTCTTCCTTGTAACATTCAGTGAGCATTGTGTTCAAACTCGGAGTGCTGGTGGGTGCAGCAAGCTAGCCCCAGGTTCTAACCTGGGCCACCTCAGGTATTGCTAAACATAATGAGAGGTTTAGAATACAGCACTGCTTGTCAGGACTCTGAGGTACCCAGATGTGGAGATTAAAACTATGGTTTGATTCTCTAAAAAGAAAATGCAAGTGGGCAGTACACAAATAAAACAAATTGGAAAGATGGGGGAAAAAAACATGTAAATGAATCTCATAAAAAGCTGGCAGTTGACAGATTTGCAATTTTTTTTCAATGGGTGGTATATGATGCTGACCGGAATTGAAGGGAATGGAGAGACTCATACCATTGGTGCAATTGTAGATCTTTCTGGAGTGTAATTGGCCAGTGTACATCCATTAAGGAGCCCTGGGCGAACCCTGATGGTGTAGTGGTTAAGGGCTATGTCTGCTTGCCAGATGGTCAGCAGTGCAAATCCGCCAGATGGTCAGCAGTGCAAATCCTCCAGATGCTCCTTGGAAACTGGGGCAGAGTAGTCAGTCCCGTAGGGTTGCTGTGAGTTGGAATTGACTTGACAGCAATGCGTTTGCTTTGGTTGGGATTTGGTAGAGCAGTGAGTAAGCCCTGAGGTGCTCATCAAAAGGTTGGCAGTTTGTACCCACTAGCAGCTCTGCAGGACGAAGGTCCAGATAATCTGCTTCGGTAAAGATTAACCAAAATCCATTTGTCATAGAGTCAAATTCCAACTGTGGTGACTCTGTGGGACAGAAGAGAGCTGTCCCATAGGGTTTCCAAGGCTGTAACCTTCATGTAGTCCAGCTGCTGTGTCTTTCTGCCACGGAGTGATTGGTGGGGTCCAACCCCACAATCTTACCATGAGCAGCCAAGCTGCTTAACCGTCGTGCCACTAGGGCCCCTTCACTAATGATTCCAAAAGGCAAACCCACTGCCATCAAGTTGATTGTAATTCATGGTGATCCTTTGGAACAGAGTAGAACTGTCTAATAGAGTTTCCAAGGAGTACCTGGGGGATTAGAACTGCTAGCCTTTTGGTTAGCAGCTGTGGCACTTAACCATTACACCACCCGGGTGGATTACAAGTTTGAAAACCCTGGGGCGGTTCTACTTTGTCCTGCAGGGTCACGATGAGTTGGACTAGAAGACACGCAGTGATGGCATGTATCACCAGCCTTTCACATGTACATAGACTTTAACTTAGCAACTCTGATTCTAGGACTGTAACCTTAGGAAATTGTCAGTGATGTTTCCCAAGATTTTGCTATCAGGATGCTTATTCTATCCTTAGTTACATTTTTGACAAATTGAGAAAAAGCCCAAAAACCTAACCAGAAGGATTTTTAAATAACTACTGCTGCTTGTGTATATCAGAATATGAGGTATGATTAAAAATGGTAACAAAGGCAGCTTTTTAATGACATGGAATGGTGTTCAAGACTTTTGTTAAGTGAACATGCAAGTTTTAGGGTAAGACGTACAATATGACCGTTTTGTTAAAAATATGTTTAGGCGAAAGGACTGTGGATGTTTTTATAGTTTTTGTATTTCAGTATTTGCTAAATTGCAAAATAATGAACATGGTTCCTGAAGGGTTTAATCCCATGAGTACTAGAATGAAGATGAAAACGAGGCTTTATAAATTACATTTTAGCATCTTTTCAATCCTTTTTAGCTACCAAGTCATCATAGATACTTGGTTTGGCCAGTGAAAGTTATGGTGTATCTTCCCTTGTGGGGCTACTGGAAAAAATAAGTTCTTGGGCCGATGGTCAGACAGAGCCTGGAACTGAGGCTCACCAGCTAGACCCGCTAATGTTTCCCCCAGATCCGGTTCTACGTGCGTGTGCGCAGTGGTGGTGACAGCACAGCGGCTCACAGTCTTGCTCCACTTTGTCCTCAGGGCTGCTGGAGTGATGTGGTTGGAAGACGCTATTCCCTGGTGCTGTGCATTCTCTTTAGTGCTCTGGGCTATCTCATCCTGGGAGCATCCACCAGTGTGTTCCTGTTTGCTCTGGCTAGAGTCCCTGTGGGTGAGTGCCTACCCTGTGTATGGTGTGTGTATTCGGTCAAAAATAGTTCTGTTAATGTGTGTGTATATACATATAACACACACACACACACACACACACACATACATACATATATATACGTATGTATACATGTATGGCAGGTGAATATATGTAAGTAAGTGCCTTAGTTTTAGTGCTGTTACAAGACGGATACCACAGGTGAGTGTCTAACAAACAGGTTGATGCTCTCTGAGTCCTGAGGCTAGAAGTCTGAGGGCATTCTCTCTCTGTCTGCTCCTGGATAATCATTATAATATTTCTTGGCATCTCTCTGCCTCTATGTTTTGTTACTCCTTTTATCTCTGAGAGATGGACTCAGGACACATCCTACACTAATCCTGCTCACAAACATAACAGAAAACTCCCAGATGGGGTTATAACCACAGGCATAGAGGTTAGAATATATAACACATTTCTTGTGGACACATGTATCCATAACATATGTGTCTGTATGTATGTATATGTGTGAATGTATATGCATACATCAGTGAGTCTGGCTGGCGAGCCTCAGTGCCCGGGTCAGTGTGACTATCTGCCAGATAACTTATTTTCTCCAGTAGCCTCACAAGGGAAGGTATACACGTTTATACTATATGGTGTTTAGGCCTGGGTGATGCTTATAGGGAGCCCTGGTGGCACAGTGGTTAAGAGCTCAGCTGGTAACCAACAGGTAGGCAATTCGAATCCACCAGCTGCTCTTTGGAAACCCTATGGGGCAATTTTACTCTGTTTGGTAGAGTCACTGTGACTCGGAACCAGCTTGACAGCAGCCGGTTTTGAGACTGACAGACCACCACCTGTCAGTTTCTCATGCTGACATGCCTTGCGTGGTGCTCTGATGCTGGCACTTACACTTCTCGTGTCAGAAATAACAGTAGAGTCACCCATGATGGACATAATTCAGCAGTTTCCAGACTAAGATGAGGAAGAAAGGCCTGGTGATCTTCTTCCAAAAATTAGCCAGTGAAAATCGTATGACTCACATCAGAACACTGTCTGACTGACTGGACACATCATAAACAGGAGTGAACTACAAAGGCATGGAAAGCCTCCATGAGATGGAGTGGCTCTGTAGCTGCAACCGTAGGCTCCAGTATGCTGGCAGTTGTGAGGATGACAATGGAGCGAACAGCATTTCATTCTGTTGTACACAATGTCATCATAAGTCATTGCTTACAGAGCCTGTTCCTGCTTGCTCTTGCCTTCTTGGTTAGAGCTTATTTTGCAGCAGTTATAATAATAATAACAACTTTAACAATAGCTGCTGTAATTTATTGAAGACTTATGTCTGCCAGGTGCTCTGTCCAAAGCTTCTGGGGGCCTGTCAGTGTGTACCACTTGGCTGTCCTATCAGGACCCATCTGCTGATCTCTGTATGTCCACTTAGTCAGAGGATGTGTTAAAGCCATTGGCCAGCACTGTGGTGAGTACCCCCTCCCTTAGTGAGTGTATCATTTTGTAATTGGGCCTCATGGCTTCAAATTAAGATTGACTTGGCTATAGTATTTTGTAAGGCAGCTGTTGGTTAAAGGATGCTAGGAATAAGTTGCAGAGCCTCATGGGTAGTTTTCTATTTCTAGACTATTTTTCAGTTTTTCTAATGTTTTTGAAATAGCTTTTATCTGTCTTCTGAAAATGGCATTCTTAGTTGTGGCAGGCCAACCCTCAGACCTTTCTGTGATCTCCTTCTGACTGTGAGACCAGGTAGTCTGTGCGCGTTGGGTGATGCTGGCAGGTGGACAGTTACTGTGGAAGCTCTTTACTGTCCCCTTGTTTTTCTTAGGTGATCAGAGCCCTGGTGTGTGTTTTCTTCATCATAACCTGTTAGAGTACAAAACGTTTTGCTCCCTGTTCGACAGGCCTGCAGTACTGTATATCTGCGCATACCCTCTGAAGCTGCGTGTATTGAACTAAGGTCATATCTAACTTCTCAAATAAAGCATCAGTGGAATCACTTTAACATACAAGATGATAAGATTTCTCTGTGACTTAAATACTTGGAAAGTCTGTCAAGGTCATCCATCACTGTTCGTATTGTAACATCTTGTTGACTTAAGAAAATGCTTTATGAAGGTCTCTACTCTTGTTATAGCCAATAATCCCAACCAACACTAATGCCACACACATGAAAAATCAAATTTGTGTCCATTCCATGCATGTCTACTGTTAAAGTTATTTTCCATCCTTGGTTTGGTTGGCAGTGTATCTTTCTAACGTATAATATACTCTGCCATTTAGTGGTCAGTAGTGTTCATAACTCAAAAGAATTACAGGGAGATGAAAAAAACAGAAACTAGGTTTCTTCCCCTTTGAGCAGAAGTTTATGCCAAGGACTAAAACTATTTGTATTTGATATGAAATGAACCTGGTTTGAATAGTGATGATTCTGTTACATAAATGCTGTAGCCTTTTGTACACAGTGAGGGCAGTAGACACAATTTCTCCCTTACCCACATCAGCCTTCATGGTGTTGGGTGGTCCACAAACGGAGGATGCCATGACTACAGTCCTCATCCCACAGGTGTGTACAGTGAGCCTGCTGATGATAGAGCATACTTTGGACCTGGAAAAAGTTATAGAATATGTTTCTTGTCCCATTACAGGTATTTTCAAACACACACTCTCCATCTCAAGGGCTCTGCTTTCTGACCTGGTCTCCGAGAAGGAACGGCCACTAGTCCTTGGACAGTTTAATACGGCCTCAGGTGTGGGCTTTATCTTAGGACCCATGGTTGGTGGCTATCTCACTGAACTAGACAGTGGGTTTCACATAACAGCCGTCATCTGTTTTTCCATCTTCCTGCTGAATGCAGGTAAGTTGACATTGAACTAGGAGAACTAGTTTGTTTGTGCAGTCACGCTGTTGTCTCACTTTTCTCGCACCCCCTCACCATTTGGTAAAGTAGAGAGATGTGTTTCAGAGAGGAAAGTCAGACCACATCATCCCTAGCTACAGAGGATGGCTGGCTTCGCATCAGGCTTTACCTCCATCCCTTGCCTTGCACCCCCAGCTCTGCCCTGGGTCCTCCCTCTGCCTCCCCAGCCCAGTGCTCCAGCCACACTGTTGAGTACACACATGCCAGGCTCACTGCGGCCACGGGCATCGTGCATGCTCTTTGCTCACCTGGAACATTCCTCGTGGCTTCCACTTCTCAGTATTCAAGTCTCAAATATTTTCTCCTGAGAAAGGCTTTCTCTGGCCATTCCACCTGAAGTAGCTCAATTTTCTTCCTAGCACTTCTAAAATAATATTATTAACTAATTTCCTTAGGGTCGTAGTGAGTCGGATCCAACTCAACGGCACTTGGCTTTGGCTAGTGTTTGTCTGCCCTTTTTCACCCATCTCCCCTCCTCAGCTCACACACATGACTAGAAAGAAAACTGCACAGGGCAAAGATTTTATCTAAGTCACTCACTGGTTTTCCCCTTGTCAGGATGGAGGTAGCCATATAGCAGATGTTCAGTAATGATTGATGAATAAGAACATAAGGACTGTGAGTTCCTGTGTCTAGACTGCCTGCGATCCTCCAATGGTCCTCTGTCCTAGGAGTGGAAAAGGAGTGGAAAAAGGTCAGGGAAGCCAGAGGGGGAGGACACGGGGCAGAGCTAGGGGCGCAGGCTGTAAGATGCACAAGGGATGGAGTGAAAGCCTGATGGGAAGCTGGCCGTCCTCTGCGGATCCTTGGTGAACGACTTAGTAAGTGACAGGATAAGTCATGCTGTTCAGTTTTCCTTCTTTAGTGTATGGCCTTGGGCAAATTAGAGATCAATTTCCTCATCTATCGAATAGGCACAAACAGCTGCAACTTGTTAAATGTTTATACTCAGGGTGCCGTGTTGAGTGATGAATTCCATGTTGGATTAGGATATTTTAGTCTTCAGGAAGTAGAGTTCGTGAGTATTACAGGTTGGATTGTGTCCTTCAAGAAAGAAGATGTTGAACTCACAGCCACTGTACTTCTGAGGGGACCCTGTGTGGATGCAGAGTTTTCTTTGGTTATGTTAGTGAATTCAGGCTGGAGTGGCTACGGTGGGTCCTAAACCTCATCCCTTTTGAGTGGTGTCTTGTACAAAGGAGGGACAGCAGTCTGTACACACAGGGAGAGCTATGAGGGTAGAGTGGCCATCTCTGTTAAGTAGCAAAGGAGTGACAAAGAAACAAGAAGAGAAGCTCATGGAAGGAATCGGAATGATCAGGACCCTGCTTGGAACTTTTAGCCTCCTGACTGTGAAAAAATAAATTTCTTTAAAGTCACTGCTGTTAGCCTTCTGCAGCACTAGGAAGTCCAAACAGTGTATTTGATGTCAAACCTCATGGGAATGCCTTAGGATTTTCTCCCAGAGACGTAACCTGTAAGCTCAGCTGGTTGGTGAGACCTGTAAGGAGAGTGCTCTGTGGCACATGTCCAGTTTGTATGGCCTGGCATCAGCATATACAAAGGAAGGTACAAAGAATATGCTGTCATTCAAATTCTGAAGGCAGCGCACGACCCCAAAAAGTGTTTGTGATATTCGAGTTTTCCTTCTCCATGATTGTGCTGTTCAGTGTTTTGCCCCAACCTAATCTCGATAGTGGATCCGAATCAGTTGGTAATACGTTCAGTTGCAGTATTCCAAACTGACCAGTGAAGGTTCTTTGCAAATATTGGATGAATGGATAGGCAGAAAATGAGAAAGTTAGTGAAGGAAAGGAATATATAAATCATAAGAATTTAGATGGAGGGAATAGGTAGACACAGGAGACTATCGTGAACTGTTGCGCTGGAGGAGAAAATAATGACTGTTTTGTAAATATGGCTTTTTCAAGGTGACAGACTAGCAGGTGCTTTGCCAGAATGCCAGCATCAGAATGGAGCTGTGGGATCAGTAAAGATTGGATACAGAAATGCTGTCTAAATACACATAGATGCTAGCGCAGCCCCTGAGGAGGCCTTGTGTGGATTCTTGTACTCAACTATTTTAACAGATTTCATGTCGTTTTACAGGACTCGTTTGGATATTTCCATGGAGGGAAGTCAATTCTGACACTGCAGAGAATGGCCTGCGATCGGGTAGGAACAACACACCTTCTGGAAAGACCAGATATAAAGTGCAAAATGCAACCATAGCCCCTGGGGCCAGCACAAACAAGAACACTGCTTGGCTTCCTTGGATAGAAGTTGTGTCAGCACTGCGGGACATGAGGAGCCTGATATTTTCTGAGATGTGGGACATATTTTTGGTGCGCTTGCTGATGGCCGTGGCAGTCATGCTCTACCACAGTAATTTTGTGTTGGCACTCGAGGAGCGCTTTGGGGTGCGACCCAAGATGACAGGCTACCTCATCAGTTACAGCAGTGCCCTGGGTGCGCTGGCTGGCTTCACCTTGGGCCCCATCATGAGGCTGTACAAGCACAATTCCCACACAATCCTGCTGCACTCCAGCGTCCTCACCTTCACGCTGCTGCTCCTCTACTCCGCAGCCCACACCGTGGGAATCGTTGTCTTCTCCTCTACTCTCCTGTCCTTCTCCACTGCCGTCGGCAGGACCTGCATCACGGACCTCCAGCTGACCGTGGGTGGGGCGCAGGCCAGCGGCACACTCATAGGTGTCGGGCAGTCTGTGACTGCGGTGGGCCGCATCCTCGCTCCGCTCCTCTCGGGGGTTGTCCAGGAGGTGAGCCCTTGTGGCCCACCTAGTCTGGGCGCAGCCTTAGCCTTAGTGGCTATTTTCATAATGTCGCTAAAGAAACCTCTTTATAGTGGAGACAGGGGTTATAAATTAAAAAGTGAGTAGAACAGACTTGAACAACCCGATTAACAGGATTTGAGGTGTGTGAATTGGAGATACATCACAGTGAGAAGGGTGTTTTGGAAAGGGCTCGTGCTGTCGCTTTATGCAGGTGGATGTGCTTTGCTGTGTCCAGGTCGGCTGTGCACCGTGATAACCATGGGAGGTGCAGAAGTCAGATCAGGCACATCAGAAGGTTAAGTTTGAAGCCAAGCTTTGCCAAAGGGGAAAGTGTTAAACATTACCTAAAAGTCTCATCTTGGCATCTGGGCCAAACCAACCTGTTGCTGTTGAGTTGATTCCAACTCATAGTGACGCTGTAGGATGGAACAGAACTGCCCTGTGGGCTTTCCAGGGAGCACCTGGTGGATTTGAACTGATGATCTTTCAGTTAGCAACCGTAGCTCTACACCACCAGGATTTCCCCACCTGAGCCAATGAGGCTGAAATTTTCCAAGTGGGAAAAAGCTACGAGATTCAGGCTAGGCAGGGAAATAGTGATGGAAATAACAGCATAAACTACGGAAGAAGGGAAGAACCCTCAAGGATTTCTCTACTAAGTAAGAGTACAGGAACACATTAATAAATTACTAATCAGCTGGGGACTTGGGTTTTATGTTGATTTCCACAAGCTAAGAGGGAGCTGTTTTATCAATGAAATCCTAGAGAGAAGATGTTGCTGTGATTAAAGCCAACCTGTGGTTTTCTCAAGTCATAAAAAGGTCATGAATGGTAGTTCCCCCAGACAGGGGCCTGGCCTCACCGCCAGAACCTGATTCACTAAAGGTGAGGGAGGTGAGGAATCTGTCGTGTTTAAGAAGCACCACTGACAGGCGTTATCTCATGGAAGTAGCAAAAGAATCATGCTGAGACACACTACTTTTGATTAAAGTAAGACTCTGAGACTTGGTTGTTTTTATTAATAGCTGAACTAAATGTGGGCTGTTAAAAAGAAACTGGGCTTGTAATCATCTGTTACAGTTGTTCCAGCTCTCACCAGTTACACTTTATAGTAGGGGGAGCATGGATTCTTGCAGCCTGTTCATATGCTCCTGATTTCTGAGGGCCCTGCTTTAGAGAGAGCATCGCTTGCTTCAGACACTAAATCTTCATGGACATCAGGTGTAGCCTGATGTGGTGACGGAGCCCAGTGATAAAGCCAGAGAGCAAGGAGTATTTTTAAGATGAACCTGTTGATTTCACTTGTAACTTCTTCTATGCTACAGTAGTCTTTTGGTTGATGCTGCTGCTGTGGGTGCCGTCAAGTCAGTTTTCAATTCACAGCAACTCATGTGATGGAGTAAAACTGCCCCCCAGAGGGTTCCCTAAGCTGTAATCTTAACAGGGACAGATGTGCTGGGCTTTCACCCGTAAAGTATCTGGGGGTTCAAACCACTAACCTTTTGGTTAGCAACTGAATCCTTAGCCTTTGTGCTACCAGGGCTCATAATACTTTCTCAGTAGGGTGTTACTTAATTTTCGTGTTGTTTTTTCCTTACTCTTTCTGTTACTGAACTGTTTCTGATGCTTCCTATAGTCAGAGAAGATGCTTTGTATGGCTTCAGTGTATTGAGGTTTGTTTGCAGAATGTCTCTTCTGGAGAAAGTTCAGTGCATGTTGGAGAAAAATGTGTGTTGTGTTGCTGTTGCACTGTCTGTATCTGTGAGGTGTACTTAGTTGATACACTCGAGTTGCTTAACGCCCATGGAAACATGCTATGAAGTAGAATGTGATATGATTTGGACATTGCAAAAACACCCTAGACCGGACCCTGTAAGCGCTGTAAAATGCTTAAATTTTATTTCAAGGGCAATGGGAAGTTTTGGAAGATATTGAAAGGAGGAGAGGGAGGGAGAATGGTATGTTCCAATTTCATTTTTTGCAAAGCTGCCTGTCCAGGGTGTGAGGAGACTCTTCAGGGTGGCTGGGAGGTCAGGGAGGAGGCTGCTGGAATAGTCCTGTTGAGTGATGATGGCTAGCTGGGCTGAGGTGGCAGCAGAGAGGATAAACAGAAGGGCTTGGTTCTGATTCAGAAGAAATTCTGCAGGAGTTGTTTTTAGAAGACACGTGAGATACATGTGTTGCTTGCAAAAAGCGATTGCATTTGCTGTGTCCAGTTTTCTGGCAGTGGGTATGGGGGTGGGGTGACAGGTGCCTCCCTCTGTTTGATGATCCAGAGAGAACCTAAAACAAATCACCTGCAAGGATTATCTCCCCCTCATAGTCTCAGTGGGTCACAAGTTAATGTGTAATTACCCTGGCACCAGGTAGTGTTAGGAAGCCAGGACTTTAGGAAAAAATAGATATACCTAGAAAGAAATGGAGTGAGTCCTGTTTAGTTCTTTTTTTATGTTTATTTATTTAAATGAATTTTATTGTGATTTAAGTACCAGTTTATAATCTATATCCATTTGCTGTATAACACCCAGAACATTCATCGTTATTGTCCTCTAACTGCTGTCCTCTTCCTTCCCTCCTCCCCGTAACAGCACTCCCTTCCCCCATTCATGTGGAACTTCTCCTTCCAGTGTTCATTTGACCAAGATCTGTGCCCCCTCACGCTATCATCTCGCCCCCACCAGTGAGCTTCCCTGACAGCTATGTGTACGTATTTAAGATCAGTGGTTTGTTCATCACCTGCCTCATTCCATGTTTTGTATGATCCAGTTCGGTCTTTGGTGGAGAGCTGGCTTCAGTGCTAGAGAGTCCAGGGGCCGTGCCCTCAGGGGGTCCTTCAGACTGAGGGATCCTCATGTGTGGCTATTCGTGGAGTTCTGGTTCTGCCCTCTAATCCGTCTCCCACTGTATCAGGGGCTCCATACCGCGTGCCCCATCCAGGCAGTCATTGGTGGTGGCTGGGCACCATCTCATTCTGCTTGCATGCTGAAGCAGCCCCTGGCTCATGTGGCCCCTTCTGTCTGGTGAGCTCACGTTTTCCTCCTGCCCTTCATGTCCTCCGTCAACCTCTGTGCAGGTGAATTGGGACCAGCTGATGCTACTTTTAAATGGCAGCTTGCTAGCATTTAAGATGCCACTCACCCAAGTGGTATGCAGAACATTTTCTTTAGAGGAAAAAAAAAAAGTTTGTGTATGCCAGTTAGTGTCCTTCAGAGAACTGGCCACATTTAGGGAACAGTTTAATTGTGAGGTAGCATAGTTGTGGGTACCTTTTTTCTAGTACGCACTGTCATGCCCTACACCCAACCCAAATCCTGACCACTACCTAATGTGTAGAAATCTCCCTCCCTCTCCATCTTTATAACTGTCAAGGATGGTTTCTTCTGTGCTTAAATGTTTTGCTTCATCCTTATAATAGTAGTTTCTTACAGTATTTGTCCTTTTGCATCTGGTTAATTTCACTCAGCAAGACATTCTCCATATGGTCCCACATTATCAAGTATCCCGTAAATTGCCGATCCATTGTAGTGTTCCATTATATGAATATACCGTAGTTTGTTTAACCATTCATCTGTTCATGGGCATCTGGGTTGCTTCTGTCTTTTTGTTCTTGTGGAGAGAGCTACAATAAACACTGGCGTTCATGTATCGGTTTGTGTGGTGGCCCTTATTTCTCTGGGGTATATTCCAAGGAATGGGGTTGTTGGATCATGTGGCATTTCTATTTCAAGTTTTTAAAGAAAACACCAGACAGATTTTCATAGTAATTGTACCATTTTACACTCTCACCAACAGTGTAGAAGAGTTCCAATCTCTTCAGATCTTCTCCAACATTGGTTATTTTGTGTTTTTTGGATTATTGCCAACCTTGTTTAGGTGAGATGGTATCTCATTGTAGTCTTGATTTGGATTTCACTGGTGGCAGGTGATTGTGAGCGTTTTCTTCATGTATCTCTTAGAAATGTGGTAGCCAAATACTCCCTCCCGCACTGTAGGGAGTCTTTTTACTCTTTTAGTGACGGCTTTTGATGAGCCTGAATGTTCTATTTTTAAGAGCTCCAAGCTATCTGTTTTCATTTCTGGTGTTTGAGAGTTGGTGGTATTTTTTTGTAGACTGTTAATACCATAGGATAGGGCTTCTAGTGTCTTCCTAGTTTTTTCTTCCAAGATCTTTATTATTTTAGCTTTTATATTTAGGTCTTTGATCCATTTTGAGTTAGCTTTTGTGCATGGTTTGAGGTAAAGGTCTTGTTTCATTTTTTTGCAGATGGATAACCAGTTATGGCAGCACCATTTGTTGAAGAGACTGTCTTTTCCCCAGTTCACAGCCTTTGGACCTTTATCAAATATCAGTTGTTCATGGGCTAATAATGTTATATTTGGAGTATCAGGTCTGTTCCATTGATCTGTGTGTATGTGTGTGTGTTTATGGCAGTACCAGGGTATGTGGACTACTGTGTTGGTATAACAGGTATTAAGGTCAGACAGAGTGAGACCTCCTACATTGTTCTTCTTCTGTAGTAATATTTTACTTATCCACAGCTTCCGCCTTTCCATATGAAGTTGGTTTGTTTCTCCATCTCATCAAAAATATGTCATTGGAATTCGTGTTGGGATTGAATTGTATGTATAGATCACTTTGGGCGGTATAGACATTTTCACAATATTAAGTCTTCCTATCCAAGAACAAAGTAGATTTCTCCTCTTACGTAAGTCACTTCCAGTTTGTTGCAATAGGGTCTTGTAGTTTTCTTTGTATAGGCCTTTTACATCTCTGGTTAGATTTATTCCTAGTTATTTTATCATCTTGGGGGCTGTAGTAAATGGTAATGATTTCGAGATTTCCTCTTTGATTGTGTTGGTGTAAATGAAACCAGCTGATTTATGTATGTTTATCTCGTATCCTAATACTTTGCTGAAGTCTTCTATTAGATCCAGTAGTTTTGGGGGGGTTTTTTTGTGGATTCTTCAGGGTTTTCTGTGTATAAAATCATGTGATCTGCAGACAGTGATGAATTTCGTCTTTACCCGTTTGGATGCCCCTTATTTCTGTATCATGTCTGACTGGTTTGGCTCGAACCTCCAGAACAATGCTGACTAGAAATGGTGACAATAAGCATCATTGTCTGGTACCTGTTCTTGAGGGGAATGTTTTCAATGTCTCTTCATTAAATATGATGTTGGTTGTTGCTTTTGCATAGATGGCCCTTCTGCTGAGGAATTTCCCTTCTATTCCTGTTTTGCTGAGAGTTTTGACCTTTTGTGCATTGACTGATAGAATCAGGTGGTTTTTGGGTTTTGTTTGTGTGGTTGATTGTATTAAACCATCCCAGTATCCCTGGTATGAATCTTACTTGATCATAGTGAACTATTTTTTGATGTGGCGTTGAGTTCTGTTAACTGGGATTTTGTTGAGGACTTTTGTGTCTAAGGTCATGAGAGAGATTGGTCTGTTATTTTCCTTTTTTGTGCTGGCTTTACCTGGATTTGGACAAGTTGGTTGATTGTGGTGTTTAGGTCTCCTGTGTCTTTACTGAGCTTTTGTTTTGAGATACTCTGTCCTTTACCGAAAGTGGTATATTGAAGTCTCCTACTGTTATCATGGAACTGTATGTTTCTCTTTTTAGTGCAAATAGTGTTTGTTTTATGTATTTTGTATAGTTATGTCCTCCTGGTGTGTTGAGCCTTTAACTTCGGTCATGTCCTTCCTTAGGTGGATTTAAATTTAAAGTCTATTTTGTCAGAGATTAGTATTACCACTTGTGCCCTTTTTTGAATGTTATCAGCCTGATACATGTTTTCCAGCCTTTGAGTTGTAGTTTGTTTGTGGCTTTGCATCTAAGGCATATTTCCTATAAATGTTATATAGATGGGTCAGGTGTTTTGTTGTTTTTTTAATCCAGTCTGCTACTGTCTTCGTGACACACTTAGTCCAGTTACATTCAGTGTGATTATTGATAGATATGATGTTATTGCTGTCATTTTGATGCCATTTTTTGAGGGTTGTGGACAGTTCCTCTGTTCCTCTTAGATTTCTATGCTGAGCTTTTTTTTATGTGTGTTCATGTCTTTCAGTATGTTTCTTTGAAATTGCCAAGTTTTGTGTCTTTTTAGTTTGTCATTTTGATGTGTAAAATTGTAGGTTTCTTTAGTAATTATCTGTGGCTTCCTTCCTTTCCATATGAAGTTAGTGATTTGTTTATCTTGTTAAAAATGTCATTAGAAGTTGAACCGGGATTGCATTTTATGCTTTGGGAAATACTGACATTTTGACAATGTTAAGTCTTCCTGTCCAGAAACAAGGTAGGTTTTTCCACTTGTGTAAATCGTTTTTTGTTTTTTGCAGTAAGGTCTTGTAGTTTTTTTGCATAAAGCATTTACATCTCAGGTATTGTCTTGGGAGCTATAGTAAATGGTAGTGATGCTGGGATTTCTTCTTTGGTTGTCTCTTTGTTGATGTAAAGGAATCCCACTGATTTATGTATATTTATGTTGTATCTGGATACTTTGGTGAAGTCTTCTATTAGATCCGGTAATTTGGGGGTAGATTCTGTAGGGTTTTCTGTGTATGAAATCATTTCATCTGCAAATAGTGATACTTGACTTCTTTGCCAATTTGGAGGCCCCTTATTTCTTTATCATGCCTAATTGCCCTGGCTGGGACCTCTGGAACAATGTTAAATAGAAGTGGTGACAATGAGCATCTGTGTCTAGTACCTGTTCTTAAGGGGAATGTTTTCAACTTCTCTTCTTTAACTATGATGTAGGCTGTTCGTTTAGTGTGCCAGCCAAGTGCCGTCGAGTTGGATCCGACTCATGACCTTTATTATGTTGAGGAATTTCCCTTCTTTTCCTGTTTTGCTGAGAATTTTTAACATGGATGATTGTTGTACTTGATCAAATGCCTTTTTTGCATCGATTGATAGAATTAGGTGTTTTGTCTTTTATTTTGTTTATGTTGTTGATTACATTAATTGTTTGCCTTATGTTGAACGATTCCTGCATCACTGGTATGAATCCTGGTTGGTCACAATGAACTATTTTTTTGATATATTGTTGAATTCTGTTAGCTGGGATTTTGTTGAGTATTTTTTGTGTCTAATTTCATGAGAGATAACTGTGATTTTCCTCTTGTGCTGTCTACTTCATCTTGGTACCAGGGTTATACTGGCTTCATAGAATGAATTTGGGAGTATTCCATTCATTTCTATTTTCTGTAATACCTTTAGAAGTAGTGGTATTGATTCTTCTTTGAATGATAGAATTCTGCAGTGAAACTATCTGGGCCAGGGTTTTTTTATGAATGGGAGTTGTTAAATTACCTTTTCAGTTTCTTCTTTTGTAATAGGTTTGTTTAGTTGTTCTGTCTGATTTTACTAGTTTAGGTAGGTGGTGTTTTTCAAGAAAATTGTCCATTTCTTCCACATTTTCAAATTTATTCAAGAACAATTTTTAATAGTATTCTTCTATAATTCTTTTAATTTCAGCAGGGTCCCTTGTGATATCACCCATCACATTTCTTAAGCAGATTATTTGTTCTCCTGTTTTTCTTTTGTCAGCTTGGCCAGTGGCTTATCCATTTTGTTGATCTTTTCAAAACACCAGCTTTTGGACTTGTCTACTCTTTCAATCCTTTTTCTATTTTCTATTTCATTCATTTCTGCTCTGACTTTTAATAATTTGCTTTCTTCTGGAGCCTGATGGGTTCTTTTGCTGAAATCTTTCCAGTTGTCCAAGTTGATGAGTTAATTCTTTGATTTATGCCCTTTCTTATTTTTGGACGTGCACATTTACTGAGATGAATTGACCTCTGAGCATTACTTTTGCTGTATCCCATAGATTTTGGTAGGATGTATCTTCTCATTTGAGTCTATGAAACTGTTTATTGCATCCTTGTTTTCTTCTGTTACCTAGTAGTTCTTGAGCAAAATGTTGTTCAGTCTCCATATTTTTTATTTTATTTGCATCTTTTTTCTGTTACTGATTGCTAATTTTATGGTTTTGTGGTCTGAGAAGAAGCTTTGTATTCTTTCTGGACTTTGAATTTTGTTGTGTATTGCTCTTTGGCCTAATATGTGGTCAATTCTGGAGAATGTTCCATGAGTATTGGAAAGGAAAGTATATTTTGCTGCAGTTGGATAAGGTGTTCTAAGTATGTCTTTAAAGTCAAATTGGTTGGTTGTGGCATTTAGATCCTCCATGTGTTTACTAAGCTTTTTTCAAGATATTCTACCCTTTAGTGAGAGTGATGTGTCAAAGTATAATTGTGGAGCTATTTCTGTTTTCAGTGCAAATAGTGTTTGTTTTATGTATTTTGGAGCCTTGTCACTAGGTGCATAGATATTCAGTATGCTTATATCTTCCTGTTCAGTTGAGCCTTTGACCGTTAGATAGTGACCTTCTTTATCTCATATGGTGGATTTAGCTTTAACGTGGATTTTGTCAGAGATTACTATTGCCACTTCTGCTCTTTTTTGAATGTTATTAGCCTGATACATTTTTTTCCCATCCTTCGAGTTGTAGTTTATTTTGTGTCTTTGAATCTCAGATTTGTCTCCTGTAAGCAGTATATGGATGGGTCATGTATTTTTTAATCCAGTCTGCTACTCTCCTTCTCTTAATGGGCGCATTTAGTCCATTTTCATTCAGTATGATTATTGATATATATGATGTTAGTGTTGTTATTTTGATGCCTTTTTATAGGTGTTACTGTCAGTTGTCTGTTATATTCCCTTTACTTTTTTTTCTTTATGTATTTTCTTTTTATGGCTTTCACTGTTCTTTTTCTTGAATTTGTCCGGAAGTTATATGTTGCTTTTGAGGTGTAGGATTACAGATTTCTTTAGTGGTTACTCCCTTAGCCCTGTTTCTTAATCTAAAAGTAGTCCAGACTTTAGTGTCTGTGTAGCACCTTGTCTTCCTCCACATCTGGAAGGTCTATGTATACCTTTTTTTGACTCTCTTTTTGATATAATGTAGTTGACAACTATATCCTGAGATCTCTGAATTTCTCTTTTTTCTCTTTTTTTTTTCGTGATTGAGTAAAACTATACAAGCCAAATTAATTTTGTATGCCTGCTGTCATGGATTGAATTGTGTCCTCCCAAAAATGTATGTGACTTGGTTTGGAGTTCCAATATGATGCCCTTCCTCCCATGTGTTGTGAATCCTGCCTCTGTGATACTGATGATGGAGAATGGTTTGCAATTGAGTTAGTGAGGGGGACTCAAGTTTGTGGAACAGACGGGAGAGAAGTGAGCTGAGGAAGTTGGGAACCTCATACCACCAAGAGAGAAGCACTGAGAGCAGAGCACATCCTTTGGACCCAAGGTTCCTGTGCCGAGATGCTCTCTCTGGATTTAGACTCAGCCTACCAGACTGATGATTTCTCATTCTGAATGGACTTACAACTTTTTACCAGATTTGCAGTTTACCAGACTGTGACAATAAAGCTTCTCTTCTTGAAACCTTCCGCTTGTGGTATTTTCTGTTAGAGCAGTACCAGGTGACTAAGACACCTGCCAGTATATCTGCAGCTCCTTCTGTTCTCCTTGTGCCGTGAGAGCACACTCTTAATTTTCAGTTTATACTTGTCATGTCCTCTTAACAAGCATCTGCCACCTCCTCTCCACATTCTTGTCTCCTGTCTAGAAAGAGACCACTAAGACAGCCTCCTATAAATGCAAAGAACCATAAAGTACACACACCATATAGTCACACGGTGTTGCTGAGTCTGGTATATTTTTGTCCAAAGAGTTGACCCCAGTAGTGTTTTCTAGAGGGGACAGCAGCAGGTCTAAGGCCATGCTCCCAGGGTATTCCCTGGGCTGTCAGACCATTGGTTGTAGTCTTTTAGTAGTGTTCTTCAGCTACACCCCTTTTTTGCCACAGGGCTCTCACATTGTGTGCCCTATCACAGCTGTCTTTGGTGATAGCCATGCACCCACTTTATGGTTCTTCTTGTCACATATTGATACGGTCTCCCACTCACATGAGTCCTTCTGTCTCATGGGCTGTTGTTACCTTGTGTCTTTGGTTTTCTCAGTGATCGTCTGTTCCAGTAGACTTGAGACCATTTCCTGTAACTCAGATGTTAGCTTGCAAGCTTTTAAGATCCCAGTTGATCTTTATGTCCCCTGAGGGCATAGTCCTCAGACACTGCTCCTTCTACTCTATCCTTGCAACACTTGGTTGAGATTAGAAGAGCTTTCAATTTATGGTGAGATGCAGTTGAGTTGATCTGCTTTCTACTGTGTGCTGTCACTGCTTTCACCCAACCAGACTTCTATCAGCTATCCAATCTATGACTAAGTCTTCTGTACTCTTCTAAGTCTTCTGTACATAAGTATTTTTAAGTCTTATAGCAGAGGTCTCATGCAATGTTTCACCTTTTGCCGCTGACTGATTTCACTCAACATAGTAGCTTCCAGCTGAAACTAGGTTATGAGATGTTTCCTAAAAGCACCATTTTTATCATTGCGTAGTGTTCCATTCAATGTATGTACCATACATAGTTTGTTTATCCATTCGTCTGTTGATGGGCATCTGGGTTGATTCCATCTTTTTGATATAGTGGACTCTGCTGCAATAAACATTTGTGTTCATGTGTCTGTTTGTGTGACAGCCTTTGTTTCTGTAGGATAAATTCTGAGTAATGGGATTACTGGATCAAATGGCATATGTATTTGTAGCTTTTTAACAAAGCACTAGATTGCTTTCCAAAGAGGTTGTACCATTTTGCAATCCCACCAGCAGTACAGGAGAGTTCGTCTCTCCACAGCCTATCCAGCATTTATTGTTTGGTATTTTTTGGATTATGGCTAACCTTGTTGTAGTGAGGTGGTTTCTTATTGTAGTTTTGATTTGGATTTCTCTGATAACTAATGATTGGGAGCATTTCCTCATATGTCTTTTGGCTGCTTGGATGTCCTCTTTGGTGAAGTGTCTGCCCACCTTCTTTGCCCATCACTTAATTGGGTTATTTACCTTTTTATTGTTGATATTTTGCAGTACCTTGTAGATTATGGAGATCAGACTTCTGTCCGACGTGTGTTGCCAAGTATTTTTTCCCCTCCTGTAGGGTGGTCTTGTAACTCTTTTGATAAAGTCTTTGAATGAGCAAATGTGTTTGATTCTTAGTAGTTCCCATTTATCTATTTCTGTTGATTGTACTTTGTGAGATTTTGAAGTTTGTCTAAGCTGTGTGTTAGAACTTTCCTTGTTGACCCTATTTTTTCTTGCATGGTTTTTGATATTTAGGTGTTTGATGCATTTTGAATTAGTTTTTATGTAAGATGTGAGATACAGGTCTTGTTTCCGTTTTTTGCAAATACATATCCAATTTTTTCAGCATCATTTGTTAAAGAGACTTTTTACCCCAGTTTACAAGCTTAGGGCTTTTGTCGAGAATCAACTGTTTTTAAGAACATAGTGGCATCTCTGGGGTCTCAACTGTTCCATTAGTCTATATGTCTCTCTTTGTACCAGCACCAGGCTGTTTTCACTACTGTGAAGTGTGATAGATTGTAAAGTCTGGTAGTGTGAAGCCTCCCACTGTGTTGTTCTTTTCCATTAGTGCTTTACTTATCCAGGGTTTATTCCCTTTCCAAACAAAGTTAGTGATTTGTTTCTCCATCTCATTAAAAAATGTCACTGAAATTTGTATTGGGATTGCATTGTATATGTAGATCACTTTGGGTAAAGTAAACATTTTCACAGTGCTAAGTCTTGCTATCCATGAGCCAGGGTAGCTTTGTCCATTTACGTAAGTCTCTTTTGGTTTCTGCAGTAAGTTCTGGTAGTTCTCTCTGTATGGGTCTCTTATTTTTCTAGTTAGGTTTATTGCTAGGTATTTTATCTTCTTGGGGGCTGCAGTAAATGTTGTTGACTTGGTGATTTCTTCTTGAATGATCTCTTTGTTGACATAAAGGGCTCCTACTGATTTACTTACGTTTATCTTGTATCCTAAGACTTTGCTGAACTCTTATATCAGTTTAAGTAGTTTAGTTATGGATTCTTTAGGAGTCTCTGCATGTATAGTCATATCATTTGCAAATAGGGAGATTTTTAGTTTTTCTTTGCCGCTGCAGATGCCCTTTATTTCTTTGTCTTGTCTAATTGCTCTTACTAGAACCTCTAGTATAGTGTTGAACAGAAGCAAGAGTAGGCACCCTTGTCAAGTTCCTATTCTCAAAGGGAATTCTTTCAATCTCTCTCCATTCAGGATGATGTAGGCAGTTGGCTTTGCATAGATGCCCCTTCTTACATTGAGGAATTTTCCCTCTATTCCTGTTTACTGAGGGTTTTTGCATGAATCGGTGTTGGACTTTGTCAAATGCCTTTTCTGCATCATTTAACAAAATCAGGTGATGTCTAACCTTTGTGCAGTATATGTGGTTGATCACATTTATTGTTTTTCTGCTGCTGGACCAGGCTTTCATCCCTGGCATAAATCCAACTTTGTCATGGTGAATTATTTTTTTGATGATGTTAAATTCTATTGGCTAGAATTTTGTTGAAGATGTTTGCATCTAGGTTAGTGAGTGATACTAGTCTGTAATTTTCTTTTCTTTTGTGGGATCTTTCCCTGGATTTGGTATCAAGGTTTTGCTGGCTTCATAGTATGACTTTGGGAGTATTCCATCCCTTTCTATGCTGTGAAATAGCACTGGAGTTAACTGTTCTCTAAAATTTTGGTAGAATTCTCCAGTGAAGCCATCTGGGCTAGGACTTTTTTTGGTTGGTAGTTTTTTTATGGCTTTTTCAATCTTTTCCTTTATGATGGTTTTATTAAGTTGTTCTGCTTCTCCTTGTGATAATTTTGGTAGGTGATATGAATCTAGAAATTTCTCCATTTCCTGTAGGTTTTCAAATTTGTTAGAGCACAGTCTTTCATAGTATTCTGTTATAATACTTTTGATTTCAGTTGGGTCTGCTGTGACATCTCCCATCTCCTTTCTTATTTTGTTGATTTGTTTCCTCTTGTAGGTTTAGCCATGGTTTATCAATTTTGTTGAACTTTTCCACGAACCAGCTTTTGATTTTGTTATTTTTTTCAATTGTTCTGTTTTCTAATTCATTTAGTTCTGCTCTTTTCTTTATTAATCTGTTTTCTTCTAGTACTTGAAGCATTCCTCTGTTGCTTTCTTTCTTCTTGGGTCCTTTCTTCCTTCTGAATGTGTGCATTTATAGAGATAAATTGACCTCTGAGCACTGCTTTGGCTGTATCCCATAGGTTCTTATAGGATGTGTTTTCATCCTCATTGAATCCATATATTTCTTTATTTCATCCTTGATTTCTTCTATAACTCATGGCTTTTTGAGCAAGGTGTTGTTGTTTCCATGAGAACCAATTTCTGTGTTTTTTCTGGTATTGATTTCAACATTTATGACTTTATGGTCTGAGAAGATGCTTTGCAATAATTCAGTGGTTTGGATTTTGTTGAGATTTGCTTTATGTGCTAACACATGGTCTATTCTGGAAAATGTCCCATGTGCATTGGAGAAGAAGATGTACGTATCTGTTGATGGATAAAAAGTTCTGTATTTGTCGATGAGATCTAATTGGTTAATTACTGCAGTAGGATCTTGTATGTTGTTACTGAGCTTTTTTCTGGGTGATGTGTCCATTACTGAAAGTAGAGTGTTTAAGCCTCCCACTATTATTCTTGAGTGATCTGTCTCATTTTTCAGTCTAGTCAGTGTTTGTTCAGTGTATTTAGGTGCTTTAGTGTTGGAATGCATAAATGTTTGATATTGTTAAGTCCTGCTTGTATATTGAACCTTTCAGCAGTAAATAGTGACCATCCTTGTCCACGGTGGTGAATTTTACATTAAAATCTATTTTATCTGAGATTAGTATTGCCACACCTGCTCTTTTGACGGCACTTGGATATATTATTTTATGCTTTAAGTTTCAGTTTGTTCCTGTCTTTAAGGTGTGTTTTTTATACACAACATATAGATGAGTCATGTATTTTGATCCAAAACGTCATTCGTTGTCTCTTTATTGGAGTACTCTGTCTGTTAACATTCAGTGTAATTATTGATAGGTATGTGCTCACTGCTATCATTTTCATGTTTATTTTTGTGGGTATTTTCTATGGTGCTGTCAATGCTGTGTTCTGGGTCATTCTTCTTTATGGGTTGACTACGTCTCATCTTTTTTGGTTTTAGTTTTGTGTTTGTTGATACTCCTGTATTACATTGCGTATTTTGATATGTTGCTTTGTTATTGTGCTTTGTAGCTGTCCCTATGATCCCCCTTAATATTCTAATTTTAAACCCAATTTTAACTTCAACGTGTCTTTTTTTAACTTCCTCTCCATCTGAAAGGACTACAACTGCTGTGGTGTATCCCTCTTTTTAATGTAATGGTGTCATAGTTTTCATGATATGATCACTGGTTCCTTTCTTTTAGTGTTATAGCCTTGATTGAGTTTTGTGCCTTGCCTACCTTAGTAGGTTTATGAATGTTGTGTCTTGCCTTTCCACCTTAATACACTTAATAGTTTTGTTTTTCTAAGCAGAGGGCTTCTTTCAGTGTTTGTTGTAATTTTGTTCTGGCTTTTACAAAGTCTCTAAGCTTCTGTTTTTCTGCGAATGTCTTAATTTCATCTTAATATTTGAAAGATTTTTTTGGCAGGATATAATCCTTGGTTGGAAATTTTTCTCCTTTAAGGCTTTGAATGTGTCATCCCACTGCTTCCTTGCCAGCATTGTTTCTGCTGAGAATCAGATGAAAGCCTACAGGGCTTCCTTCTGTTACCTTTTCTTTGAGTCTCACTGCCTTTAAGAGTTTTTACTTGTTTCATTTTATGAAGGTTGATTATAATGTGTCTGTGTCTTTCTTTTGGGATCTAGTTTTTGTGGTGTTCATGCCAAGCCAAGTGGCATCGAGTCAGATCCGACTCATGGCGACATTCTGTTGTTTCATAATTTCCGGGAAGTTTCATATCAGCAACTCAACAATACTCACTGTGTTGTCAGCGATCCCTCCCTGTTCAGAAACTCCAATTAATTGTAGATTATTCTTGTTGGAAGAGTCCCACATGTTTCTTAATGCTTCTTCATTTTTATTATTTCTTTTCTTTGATTTATCCTTGTAAATGCTGGTGTCAGTTGCTCTATCCTCAAGGTCACTAAGTCTGACTTCCACTTCCTGAATTCTGCTCTTTTGGCTTTGAATTGCGTTGTCTAATTCTATAATTTTGTTATTGATCTGTTGGCTTTCAGAATGTTGATGTTCCATCAATTCAGATAGCTTGCTTGATTTTTCATTTTGCTCTGCTGCATTTTATTTAATCTCTAGGAGGGCTGTACATGTAATTCTTTTGTACTCAACGTAAGATAGTTTTAGAAAGGCTTCTTCATCTGGGAATTTTTTTTATTGTTTATTTTGCGAGTTTTCTGGAGCCATGGTGGGTTATTTCTTTGAATGCTTGGTGATGGTATGTTGCCTACAGGCCATCTAGAGGTTGTTTAGTTTCTCTGATGTTGCCATAACAGGAGCTGAGGTGCAGTTCTTAGAAGGAAGTTGGTCAGCAACTGCCCCTGGGTACTCTAATGACTGGCCCCAGAGGACTCTCTGGGGTGGAAAGTTCCACCTCCTGGCTAGCAAAGACACTGTCCTACTTGTGGAGTCACTGAGCGGCCGTCAACCAACCTTGTGGTGTGGGTCAGTAAAGGCTGGAAGAGATGTACTTGGCCTGCACAGTAGTTATTTCTCCAGGCAGGCTTATTTTAAAAAGCTAAAATCTGTCTGACAACGTCCAGAATCAGTCAGGCAGTCATGTATGGCAGGCCTCGCCTTCTGGCTGACAATGGAAGCACCTCTTCGGCACTCCCCAGATGCTACAATGTCGTTCAAAGTAGGGAGGGCCTACAGCCCTGTTGCTATCCTCTGCTGGGCCCTACCCATAAGGCAACACTGCTAAACACAGCTTTTCTGCTGGAAAAATGCTCCCTAGACTGGCACTGCATGCCAGCCTGGGAATTCACCCCTGCTGAGGCCTCTGGTGGGGTGACTCCACTTCTCAGCTGACCAACGTGGCATCCAGGTCAAGCTGCCCCTCCCACCGTGAAACAGCAGAATCTATGTTGGAGCACAGAAAAGAGAGGGTGGAGGTGCTGTGATGCCCTCAGTCCACTGCCAGGCTCTAAAAATATGGGTATCTCACACTATCCACTGTGGCACACACTTTTTACTTCATCACTGCTGCTCGGTGTATCTGCTGGCTTACCATCCCCCGCTTACCATCTCCCACTTACCAGCCAACAAAAACGTAAAAAAAATATAGGTACCAGTACCTCCAGTCCACACAAGTGGCTAGATGGCATGAGCAGGGCTCAATGAGAGAGAGGAAGTTTCCCATTTAGTGGCATGTAGTCCAATCTGACAGCTGTATGCCATGTTCTAGGGCCCACATAGTGTCCAGAAATGTCTGTCCAATTATCAATCCAGCACTTAGTTTTCAGAGAGAATTAAGATGTGTCTAGTCTGCCATGTTGGCTCTGCCCCGTCTATAATAATCTTGAGGTGTACTACCGCATAGTCAGGATATACCAAGATAATATAGACACAATAATTATCAGATCTCTAAATAACTAAATGGTGTAATAATAAATGTATAGGGAAGTAATTTGAATTTTCTGGTTAGAGCGTTCACTTTGAAAATCAGTCAGTGTTTGATCAATCAATTAATATAGATATAACTTTAGATCTTTTATTATGGTTAGAATTTTTCAGGCCATTTCAGATGTGTCTCAGAACTCCTCTACAGCAGAGAAAGCTTATTCATAGTTCTTTTACAATTTGGATTTACCCAATTTCTGATAAATAAAGTAGCAGTTTTTCTTGTTTCTATCTTAAAAGGTCTCCACCTAGTTGGAAAAGGGTCTTTTAAAGAGTTTCCCTGGAGCTATGTGACCTTGGATGTTGAGGAACAGAGAGATTTGATCTTGTCCTGTCCTCGTTCTCTTAACTCGTGAAAGGCACTACATGTGTTTAAATTGACCTAGGACTCTTGGAGAGAAAAAAGATAATTTTCCTTTTTCTGTTGTGGAACTGTTACTTTTAAGACAAGACAATCTTTTTTTGTTTGTTTGTTTAGGAACAGTAACTAAGGGCAGTAAGTTAGTCTTTTCAGCCCAGTGACAGTATTTCTCCATCTCCTTGAAATTCGGCTTCTTTATCAATCTGTTAGCTCAAGAAAGATTCTCCCCACGCTGATTAGGAGGATTCGGGCATGAAAGATCTTTTGTGACCTGCTGAACCAGTTGTCTATTTCAAAGAAGTTAAACAGGAAATATTACGAAATTAGACCAGATGAGGAGATCTGATTCAAATGAAGCCTACACTGGCGATGACAAGACAGGGAAGTCTGGATAAGACATACACGACTCAGACACACAAATACTTCAGAGGCAAATACTGCTTTACAAGGAGATGGTGAATAAGACAACACTGGAGGAAAAAAGGAAACCCTGGTGGTGTAGTGCCATTTAAGAGTAATACTAGTGCCCCTGGCACTAAATAGCAAGAGTTTGGGGGGCAGCAAGGTCTTTTAGCGTGAATGAGCCAGTGGTCATGAGCATGACTTCTCAGCCCACACTGCAGAGGCAGAGGCAATTTTTGGTCTAGCCCCAGACTATGTGTTTCTAATCTCTTGGTGAGCACCAAAGCTACTTATGACTGCACAAAAATACCATCTTTTTTCCTAGTCATTGGCTCATAACTATCTTTTCTAATTGGTCAGAATGCATCCTAGGGGTATGCAGCAGAAGTACAGCAACTTCCCTCCATGTCAGCTACCAGAGGTTGTAACCTTTTCTGCCTAGCTTGCTGGGAAGTGCTCACAATTTACATGAAAAGCAACACTCCTTCTAATGAGACCTAACTCAGTAATTCTTTTTTTAAAAAATATTTTAGCTCAGCATCTGGTGTCTAGGCCCTACAATGATCAAATCATTCTCAAATGTGTGCTTAAACCTGACAGAGTGGCTTGTCTGAGTGTGGATTACCACAACAAAGAAGATGCTTCCAAGCCCTCTCAGATTTTTAGAAGGGCTATCCAGTTGATGGAAACATTGGTGGCACAGTGGTGAAGTGCTACATCTGCTAACCAAAAGGTTGGCAGTTCAGATCTGCCAGGTCCTCTTGGAAGTGCAGTTCTACTCTGACCTATAGGCTTGCTATGAGTCAGAATTGATGTGATGTGGATTTTATCCTATTGACACAAACATAAAGCTGTGCTAATTTTCACTTACTGTACCAAACACACATATGGCCAACCTCTCCACTCTCCACTCTCTCCCCTCTAACTACTTGGGGGGAGCAACAGTGGCAGTCAGCCACATGTACATACCAAGGTGTTAAGCTCATCAGGAGTCTTCCCAGGAAATTCCTGCTCATGGAGTTGGATGTCTGAAGCCTACTCTAGTACTATCTGAAGAGCCACTTACCGTGGGAGTATCTGGGGTGTTAGTCATCCCAGGGACCGTCCAAAGCACGACTTGGCTAGAGACTCAGCACAGACTCTGTCCTAGGTCCACCCACCGTTCCATTCCTGAATACAACAGGGAGAGGAGTGCAGACTCATACCTCAAGAGGACGTCTGAAAACCCTGTGTTATTCATCTTAGAAAGAAACTATGGTTTGGGACCAGTGGTGGTTGATGGCCAGGGGGCAGATAGGTATTCCCTCAGAGGTAAGTGTAACCTCCTGCAACTGCTTGCTGAGATAGTTGTTGATCAATCCCAGGCTGTACACAGGGCCACCGAGTCTGAAGCAGCTGCGTCCCAGATGAGCCCCCTATTTTGCTACTGGAAAAGCATGGATTGTGATGGCTGCCTCAAATCCAAGCCTGAGATGGGTGAGGTTGGTAGTAAAGATGTTATTTTGTCTTCAGTCTCACCAATTCTGCATTCCATATCCTTGATCCTGCTCCTTGAACTTTCTATGAAGTTATCAAGCTTGGTAGTTTTACTGTTAATATGTCAAATTTCTGATTCTTGCTGCTCAAGCATCTCTGGTAGCTTCTTTAATGTTTCAGAGTACTCTGCCACAGCTGCCTGATCTCTTTCCTGATATCTTGCACAGCTCTGTACATCAGTCTTTTATATTCTGTCTGATAATTTCAGAAACTCTGTCTGGGAAATCATTAATGCTTTATTTGGGATTTTTCAGAAGCCATGGTCATCTGCTTCTTTAGAGGTTTAGAAATTGATGGTTGTCTCTAAGCCATCAGGAAGTCATTGTGGTTTGTTTGGTTGGTTACTATGGTTTAAGTTCTATTTATAGATATTCAAGACTTTTGAACTGGCTTGATTTTTGGAGAATATATAGTTTGGTTGACCTGTCCAGCATCTCTCTTTTGGGGCCAGGCCAGTGTTTCATTTTCTGTTCCTTGATCTCATTGTGCCACATTGTGTCAGACACGCCAACCCAGCTCTCCTCATTATGTCTCTTGATCTTGTGCCTAGTCCTACACTGCTCTAGCCTCTGATCCTCTGTGCCATGACCTGCAAGCTGCAGATACCCCCTGTGCCACTGCTGCCACTCCTGGGCCCCAGGTATCCCCTGAACCCATGCCCCCAGGCCAGGTTCAGTGGCCTCCAGGCCACTGGAGCCACTGTTGCCACTCCTTGGCTGGTCCCATCACCTCCACTGTCACCCAAAGCAAGCAGATTGGTTGGATGACCGCTGCTATGGTTCCCATGCCAGGTGGGTCACCTATGCCTTCACCAGTGCCACTGCCTCTAGGCTGGGTGGATGGTTTGTGCAGCTGCCACTGCCACTCTTGAGTTGGGAGCTCACCCATGCCTTCACCACTACCCAAGCCTGGCAGGACACCAGCACCACAGCTGCCCCTGCCTCTGGGCTGGGTGGGTCACTTGCATAGCTGCTGCTGCTGCCTCTGGACTGGGCAGGTTGCTAAGGCAGCCACTGCCACTCTTGGGCTTGGGAAGTGAGTCATCATCCTTGCCTTCACTGCCAATGCTGTGTCAGTGTGTCCCCCATGTCACTGTTGCTGGCACCACCACCCCAGGTGTTGCATGTGTCCCCTAAGCCATCCTTGTCCCCAAGCCACGTGCGTACCCTTGCCACTGCCCAGGCACTTGAGCGTTCCCCCATCACCTCTCCTGGGACCAAGGGACCCAAGCCTTGTTACCCTGTTCTATTGTAAGGCCTGCAAGGGCAAAGGGTCCTACAGCTCTCGCATTGCCAACCTGGTCCCAAGTCACTCTGACCTGTGAGGAAGCCTTCAGTCTTGGGTTGTTTTGTTTAGGCAGGTTTGGATCACCTTTGTTTGCCCAACATTGCTCCAGCTCTGGTAGTTTCTCTCCGTCCCGCATTGCAACCTTTGTTTTCATTGGGGTCTTTTACTCTGCTCACCTCACCTTCTGCACATGAGCTCTTTGTCCACTGCCACATTGTTTCCTTCATGGTCACTTTATGCTCATGTGATCTTCTTGTCACCCAGCCTGTTCTTAACATTTTTCTGCCAGGTGTTCAGGCCTCCTGGGCTGCTCAATTTGGTCAGTTTAATTGATTCAGCAGTTCTTGTTTTTTAGAGGGTTTGGCAAGGTCAAGAGGTTTATTTTTTTATATTGGTGTACAAGGGGCAGAGAGAATCAAGTCCTCAGAGCCTGTCTACATTCTTGAGCTACACTTAGAGTTTTTATGGGCAGCTAAGGGTATATATTTGGTGTAAGAAATGGAAGAATGTGGGTAATTTGTGGGGTCCGGAGATGGTGTGCAGAGCCCTAGAGGGAATCTATCTAGCCACTCTTTTACTCTCTTTCTTACTGTTTACTTGGTATGCCTTTTTCTTCCCTTTCATTTTTAACCTGTTTATGTGTTTGTGTCTAAGGTGTGTTTCTTCTAGGCAATGTATTGATAAGTTTTGTCTTTATAATCCATCCTGCCACTCTGTCTCTTGGCAAGTGCATTTAATCTATTAAATGTGATTAATTTACTGCAGCTGTTTCATTATGCCTTTTCTTTTGATGTTAATGCTTTATTTTTTGTGTGCTGATTTTTTGTATATGAATTTTCTTTTCATAAGTTATTGTTGTGTTTACTAAATTTTTTTGTTTGCTTTGGTGTGTAGATTAATTTTCTTTGTGGTTATCATGAGGTTTACATCTGATTCCTGCTGTTGTATCTTGAAATAGCTTTAATATCCTCATGAATGGAAGTTTAGTAACTACACCAGCTATTCCCCATTTAGTTTTGATGTTGTGTCGATTACATTGTTGTATCCCAGATTTCTTGTAATCATTTTTTAACTTCATTTTTACTAGTGTGATGTATTCACATGGCTTGGTATCCTAGTGATGCTGTCAAGTGTCTTTACCTCAAGTTGTTACAGATTGTTGGTTTTCTGTCTGAAGGATTCCCTTTAATATTGCATGTCAAGATGGTCTGATGGTTGCAAATTTCTTCTTATTGGAGAATGTCCTAATTCTCCTTTATGTTTGAATAGCAGTTTTTCTGGCTATATGGTGCATGGTTGACAGTTCTTTATTTTCAGGGCCTTGTGTATTTTATTTTATTGCCTTCTTGCCTGCATAGCTTCTGATGAGAATTCATTGTTTACTCTTATCAGGACCAGTTTATAGCTGATATTTCACTTTTCACATGCTGTTCTCAAAATTCTTTCTTTGTCCTTGGAAATGCAAAGTTTGATTATGAGGTCATGGTGAATTTCTGTTGGGGTCTATCCTATATGAAGTTTGTTGAACTTCTTGGATGAAAATCTTATTTTTATAATGGTATTTGGCAAATTTTCTGCCATTGTTTCTTCAAATAATACTTTGTACCTTTCTCTCTTGCTGGAATTATCATTGTATATTATTGCTGTTTTTAGTAGTGTGTCTGGATCTGACTCAATGGCACTTGGCTTGGCTTAGCACCTAACTCTTTGACTTTGGCCTTTTTTCCTCTTTATTAATTCAAACTGAGTAGTGGCAAAGATTTTGTCTACTATCTAATTCACTGATTCTTTCTTCTGTTGTTTCAGTTCAACTTTTGTACCTGTCTATGAAGTTATTTCTGCTATTTTGTCATTGAACTTTGGAATTTCTAATTGTTAATATTTTAGTGATTCTATCTCTGTTGAATTTGTCATTTTGTTCTTGTATTGTTTCCTTAAGTTTCTCTAGTTGTTTTTTGTTTTTTACCCTTTGCTTTCTCCTTTATCTCTGAGTAAACTTTGTACAGTCATGCATTGCTTAACATCTATGGTATGTTTCATGAAATAAGATGTTATGTGACATGAACGTTACACAAAGACAATATTATAGTACAGGTAGTCTTTGAGTTACAGATGTCTACTTGCAGACTACTTGTAGTTAAGAACAGACTGCCATAAAGCGTATTACTCAGTGATGCATTGCTTAACATCCACAATAGGATGTCATGTGATATCAACATTGTGCGAATGTTACATTACAGTTTGTGCAGGCAGTCCCTAGGTTGGCCAGCCCTGCCAACTGAATATGGATTGTCCTGTCCTACTAGCCAATTAAATTAAGACAGATGTAACACCATCATTTGCAAGGAAAACAGCAAGTGGAAATTGATTGTTTGTACTAACAAGGAGCAACGTGGGGCCTAGAAGCCAAAAGACCAGGAGCTCCCTGCCCGAGGGGAGCAGGGAGCTTTTATGTCCTCAAGTTCCCAAGGGGTAGAGGTTAGTACCTGAAATTTGAAACCTCGATTCCCTCCCATACCCATATTTGGAGATCCAGGTGCTGAATCACGTTGCAAAGGAAGGAACCTTTTGCTTTTCAAATGATCATGGGCACCGTGGTAAGCTGAAAAACATTTTTCTCTGGTGATACTCAGTTCTGGGTGGAGGACTGCTGTCAAGTCCTGCACATGGCATCAAGATCCTGACTTGCATCTCTGCAGGATTCTGGCACCACATTCAAGCTGTGATTAGGGCCACAGTGTGGTCAAGCCAAACCACAGTTAGAAACCATAGTTTGGTGGGCTGTGAGCAGGGGAGGGAAGTGGTGGCTGAGCAGGGGAAGCCTTGGTGAAGGCTTTACTGCCAGCCTGAGGAGCAGGAGCAGTGTGGGTCCCTACGTTCCTACATTTGCTAGACAAAGCCTGAGAGTGGTAGCCACTGGATATAGCCTTGCTGGGTATGCACCAGGCAAGGGCTGCAGTGGCAGCCAGATAAGGACTCTGTGTGTATCCAGGTGCAAGGAGAGGGCACACAGTATATGGAGAGGCAGCTGCAGGGACCAGATGGAGAGCAGGTATGCAGGTACAGGAAGCATGGCTAGCAGTGGCAGCATGGCTGGTGGTGGCAGCATGGGTGCTCCCATCCTATTTGTCTGGCCACTTCTTGATCATAGGCTGCCACCCCCTTGGAGCCATGGACCTGTGAGCACCCACCGGAAGAGCAAAGGAGCCATGGTAGGTGCTGACCTGCTCCAGGAGTGAATGTCTGTGTAGTGGCTGGTAGGTTAATGAAAGGAGGAGGAAGTGCTGTAAGGACTGAAATGCTGGAGCCCTGCTGCTTGTTTTCTTTGGGGGATTCAGGACTTTAAAACCATTAAGGGGAAACAATAAAAGGAGGGCTGCTTTCCCTTTTAAAAGGAAAAAAACTTAAGGGACCATGGATATATATTCATTTGGACATTTCCTGAATGAATGTTATGTAGTGTATAACTGCATTAAAATTTGGGTTAAATCTATACAGTAGTTCACATAAATGACCGCACACACAACTTTGTGATGCTTGTAAAAGCCTTACAGTTTCAGTGTATTTTTTAGTGTCACATCCACTATGTCCCATTCTCCAATTGGGATTTCTAAACTTTCTTATGTCCTTATGGAGCCAGAGACACATATGTGGTTGGATGTTGCCCCAACAGATGTTAAGTGACCCATGACTGTAACTAGTAGTTTGTGGTCTTTATTACATAGTTCCATTATTTGTTCATTCTCAGAGATTGATTTTGTACCCTTACTGTGATTGTTACATTGGGCCATCTTTTTCTTTTCACATGGTTTGTAATTGTCTTTAAGACATTAATTTTTTTATTGTTTGGACATATTAAAATTTTAGTTTATTTCATGTTTTCATTGGGTTGTTTTTCTTCCTTTATATATTTTAATTATTTTTGTTTTGTGTTATTGAGGTATGTATGTCTTTGGAGCTGCCATTTGGTTAGCTGTGGTTTCCCCTCACTGGAATGTATGGAGAGTCCAATATACATGCAAGGTCTGTGGCGTCAAGCATTGAAAATTTCCTTTTGGATAACTGCTTAAAATTGAGAGTACAGGGTCATTCCTCATGGTAACCCACAGGGTATTGTAAGCAAATGTGTGTTCTTATCCTGTTAGCAAATTAAAATAAGATGAATGTGCACCACCAAATGCAAGAAAAACAGAAAGTGGAAATTTATTGTTTGTGCAAAGAAGGAGCAAGTAAGTCCTAGCAACTGGAAGACAGTATGCTCCCCACCCGAGGGAGCAGGAAGCATGTCCTGAAGTCCTCAGGAAAGGGATTGGTACCTAGAATCTGTAACCTTGATCCCTCTTCCGGCTATATTTGAAAGTCCCTGCCCTAGGGTCGCCATGAGTCGGATCCGACTCGAAGGCACTTGGCTGGCTTGTATTTGGAAATCCAAGTGCTGGCTCATGATGCAAAGCAAAGGACCTTTTGCTTTGCAAACAGGCTTGGGCACCATGGTGTGCTATAAAACGTCTTCCTTTCTTGTGGTTCTCAGTTCTAGAGGTCAGGTAATTGACATCACTCTTCAGGTCCTGTATATGCACAAGATCCTGGTTTGCACGTACACAGGATTCTGGTTTCAAATTCAAACTGCAGTTAGAGCCTAGATGTGGTTGGGCCAAACCGCAGTTCTGATCTGCAACTTGAGTGGGGTTGAGGGGTTGTGCTGGAGTGAATGGAGTGGGGGAAACCTCAGTAGAGGCTTCAGTCATGACTCTGACAGATCCCTTCTTAAAAAGGAGATTAAGGCTGAAGATCTCATCTTCTGTAACATCTACATGCTGGCGTGCTAGTCTAGAACTGGGCTCTAGCTGGAACCTGTTCAGAGAGACAGGGTGATATCTCCGTCACAGCATTGTCCACAAGTAGAATTTCTAAAGCTTGGAAGGCACAAGCTTTACTAAAAGGTTAAACAAATAAGGTACAAATACAAATAGCAGGACTACCAAGGATCCTAAAAGGGAAAGAAACCCCATGTTAAGCTTGGGATTGCTACTACCTGTCCTGTATCCCAGATGTCTTTTGAAGTTGGGCCTTGGTTGAACTTGTGTAGCTGTTTAGCTTTCTTGTAAATCTTTTGCAAGGTGTGGTGGTTGTCTAGACTCATCTCATGGTGTCTTTAAAAGCCCCATACTCCTGGGATTTCTGCCCTCCTTAGGGATGTGACAGATAGAATCCCTCTTCCTCTGTTGTCCAGTAAATACATTGGTGTACTACTTGGTTCCTTTCTTAGCCCTTTACTAACCCTTGATAATCTCTTTACTTTGACCATAATTATCAATTTTACTTAATATTTTCAAACTCACATGTCCAGAACATCTCTCTCCTAAACTTCAAAAATCCTACAATCTACTGCTTATCTCTAATGTATCCTAAAGACTACTTTATATTAAAATGTCTAATCCTAAAATATTCTTATCCCACAGTCACATAACTTCTCCCTAGCACCCTGTCTCAGTGATAAAAATCCAAGTTTCATTTTTCTACCTCTCTCTCATCCAAAGCCTGACAATTGTGTCTCCAGGAGACCTCTGACATCTATCCATGTTTTTCAGAATCTGCCACTGTTTAGCACAGTAGTCAAGAGTATCATTTTGGAGTCTATACTGACTTGGGTTCAAATCGTCCTTCTACTGTTTTTCAGCCACCTCTGTGATCTTGGACAAATAACAGCCTCTCCAGTGCCTCACTTATCACACAAAATACATTACCGAGACTACTGTTATATTGCCTTTAGTTCTGGTTGGCGGGGGAGTGAAGCCGACCCAGTGGTCTTTTTAAATGAAGAGTATTTGAAGTGCTTATGAGACAGTTATCATGCCATTTTGGATGCCCTGACTCCCCCCTGAGAGGCACAGAAGATAGACCAGCAGGATATAAGTTTTCATATAGGTGGTAAACATGAAAAGAGCCATGAAGATAGATAGTCAGTAGTCATTGAGCTCAACAGGAAACAAGCACCAGGTCATATAAAGCCAGAAAACAACTATCAGTAACACTAAAACAAGCCACATAAACCAGAGACTACATCAGCATAAGAGTAATAGAACTAGATGGTGCCTGGCTAACCAGTGACTGCCATTATAGGAAATTCAGCCAAGAGCCACTGATGGAGTGGGAGAAATGTGGGACACAGAACTCAAATTCTAGTAAAAAGACCAACCTTGATGGACTGTGAGACTGGAAGGTTCCCAGAAGACAGGGCCCCAAACTCTGTTAGCCCAGAACTGAAACCATTCCTGAAGCCAACTCCTCAAAGACTGAACTGGTGTATAAGGTGTAAAATGATACTGGGGAGAGTGTGCTTCTTGGCTTAAGTAGATACAGGAGACTAACTGGACAGCTCCTGTCCAGAGGTGAGATGAAAGGATAGGGGGACAGAGGTTGGTTGAAAGGACACGAGAAATACAGGGTAGAGAGGAGAAGTGTGCTGTCACTGGATGCAGGAGAGCAGCTAGGGTCACATAACAAAGTATGTTTATGTTTTCGTATGAGAAACTGCCTCAAATTGTAAACATTCACTTAAATCACAATTTTAAAAAAAAGACAACCCAAAGAGTCAGCAAGAGATGACAACTGGCCCAGATGCCTATCATTTTGAATCTTCTAATATATGAGCAGCACTTGGCTAGCTTTGGCTAATATATGAGTTTCTTAAATATCACTATTTGGACGATTCTTACTGTTTTGCAGGGTTAGTTGGTTACTGCTGTGAGTAGAAGCTGGGTTGACAGCAAAGTAGAGATCACCTTGTCTGGCAATCTTGATGCAGTAGTGGTTGGTTTTCTGCTGTGTGTGTAGTGTTCCAGGTCTTGACACATAGATAGACTTGAGATTTCAGAAGAGTCCACCATGTTCTGTACCTGTAAAAAAGGTCAAGCACCCTTGTCAAAATACAAATGTTTAATAGCAAGCTACCTTTGCATATGTGGCTAGCTTCCAAGGTGTTTGCAGGACCCAAAATATTTACGTCCTCCCACAAGTTACAGAGAGGACACTCATACATAAATTCAAAAAGACTTACCTCAAGTTTGGTTTGCAATGCAACCCTCATTCTGAACAGAGCCAAGGAAAGAATCTTAGTCCATCTTAATATGTTAATTAGGTCTTCTTGCAAGGTTTGGCTGGGCGGGCTTCACATAATTCAGTTTACCTTTTTCCTGCAATGTTCTTCCGGAACATGTTCCTATTAGTCCTTTCTGATGCTCCAGAAAAGATCTTGTCCCCCACCCCCATCCCCATTCTACCCTCCTCCTCCCAATTTTTTTTTTTTTTTTTTTTTTTTGGCTAATAGTGATGTTTAGTACTAAGAGAGACCATACAGAGTGACAGATGGTACCGGGCCAACTGTTCACAGGACTCTAAAACTTGATCTAGCCACAAAATAAAATAATATATTTACATTTAAGTTTATCATAGAAACCTAGATGTTCTAGCCATCTGGTACTGCTGTAACAGACATTGTAACAGACATGCCACAAGTGGATGGCTTTAACAAAGAAAAGTTTATTCTTACATAATCCAGTAGACTACAAGTCCAGATTCAGACTGTCCACACCATGGGGAGGCTTTCCCCTCCATTGGTCCTGGAGGCAGTTCCTTGCGTTGCTATCAGTCGTTGGTCAGGCAGCATCGTGGTGCAGGAGCCTCAGGTCTAAAGGATATGCTTTACTGCCGGTGCTGTCGCTTTCTCTATGGTTTGAAGTTCCCAACTCTCTCTGCTAGCTTCTTTCCTTTAGATCTCAAGAGACTGCCTCAAGACACAAAACCATCTGACCCAGTGAGTCCTGCCCCACCAACAGCACTGCAGTCCAGCCACACTTATTAGCATCATAGAGGCAGGATTTACAACGTAGTGGAACATCACGCAATACCAGGAATCATGGTCTAGCTAAATAGCTACACAAATGTTTTGGAGAAAAGAAATCAACCCATGACACCAAGATAGGCCACTCCAGAGCCATCTTGCCTCTCTCTCTCTGTCTCTCTCTATCTCTCTCTGTCACTTTTCCCTACCTTCCTCTTCACTTTCTTTCAGTTCTTTATTCTTTTCCTCCTTTCTGTTTTTTCCTTGTCTTACTATCCTGCCTCTTTTCCTTCTTCTCTACCTTTGCTTTCTCTCTGTCTCTTTTCTCTCTTCTTGCCTTCTATGCATTTACCCCTCCAGGTCTCATCAGCTGTCTCTCCCCTGCCTACACTCTCTTTCTGCAGCCGTGGTCCAACAAATGGGCCACAATAAAGGTCATTTTTACTGTAACCAAGGGCTTCTTGTGGTAAGCTAGGGTCCGTCACTATTACTGGAGTCATGGCTCTTGTCACCTTCTAGGCCACTAAGTTGGCCCTTTGATAGGCCTGGGCCACTACTATGTGATTGTTTTGGTGTCCTTTACAGTGTACCACAGGCAGAGTCTCAGGGAATGATACTGCCTCAAATTTTACAGGGAGTTATAAAATCTGTTGGCTGTTTGATTTTTTTACTGGCCCAATTCAAAGGTTCCCTTTGGCTCCATGAAGTCCCATATACATGTAAAATTGACACCATGTACTTCACATCTCTAAAAGTGATCACTCACTTGTACTTGGCCTGCCCAAAGGCTGGATCACCTCAACCAGCTTGGTTTTGGGGGCTGAAGTTCCGTTTCGGAGAGTGTTTGCCTTGAAGACCTTGATGTGACTGACAGCTGTGTAGCCCGTGCTCCACTGGCCAAGCTTAATAAAGCTACTCCCGCCTAGGAAGCTCTAAACTGGCATTTGCTAGAGGTTGATCCTGTGGGTCTGGGTGGCTGGCATGGGTCAGGCCCACCATCTGGTCACAGTCGTGGTAGACAGAGGCTCCCAAGGACAGAGTAGGGATGGGGTAATCAGACTTCGAGTGACAACAGATTGGACTGACACACTAGGATTATCAACCAGAGAGTCCTGGTGCTCATTTGCTTGGTGCTCGTTCTTTCTCTTGGGACACCCTTTCTTCTAGTGGCCTTCCTAGCAGAGGTCAGGGTTGGGCCCCACCAGGGCCTAGAGACCTCTCAGAGGACTTATTCTGTACTGATGCTATTGCTAGTAGGGGAACCTGGTATTTTCTGCCTTTGCCTTCCCTGTTGTTATAGGCCTTGAATGCCAACTTGACTAGGTGTCCAGTACTCATAGTTATTACCTCCTCAATTTTATCAAGTTTATTCTCAATGGGACACATTTTCTTGTGAAAATACTATTGACCATGTGAGCATTTCCCAGACCCTCTACGTTCTAATAAGTATGTTGTCTAAAACAAAAAAACAAATCAACTGCCACTGAGTTCATTACAACCTATAGTGACCCTATAGGGCAGAATATAACTGCCCCATAGAGTTTCCAGGGAGCACCTGAAGGATTCAAACTGCCAACCTTTGATTAGCAGTCATAGCACTTAAGGACTATATCACCAAGTTTTCTATATTGTCTAACCAAACCAAACCCAGTGCCATCGAGTCGATGCCAACTCATAGAGACCCTATAGGTCAGAGCCGAACTTCCCCATAGAGTTTCCAGGGAGCACCTGGTGAATGTAAACTGCCAGCTTTTTGGTTAGCAGCTGTTGCACTGAACCACTACACCACCAAGATTTCCAGTACTGTGTAAAGGATCTCTAAATTCTTACAAGGAATGCTACAAGATTCTCATCTTTCTAGTGTTTAATTTTATGTACACTGTTTTGATTTAAGAGCTTAGACACTCCACCTCTAAGGCTCACTGAGAGACAGTTCTAATTCCTGAACCTACCATACTGTGCCATGCAGGTGTATTACCAGCAGGGTTCTTGAAGGGGGAAGGTGTCATCAACTGCATCTCTGGTCCACTGAATGTCCTGTCACCTCTGGGCTTTTCCTCTCAGGACTTATCTGGGACCATCCAACTCTCTTTTGGGGAGAAGAGGTGCTTAGGAGAGACTGACAGTCTGCCCAGGTAAGATCAAGAGTTAAAGATGGCAATAAACAGTTCGTATATTTTCTTTGGGTTCTCGTGACATACTGAGGCATGATTCTTCTAGTTAATTGTGTCTGCTCTATTAAAAGGAACCTGACCCATTTGCCACTGGAGTTGTTTGGTCCAGGGGACACTGACTGGGGGCTGGCCGTCCTTGTTGGCTCTGTTCTGGCTTTATGGAACCCTGGGCCATGTTTGTCTCCCCCCTCATATGAGATGATGGCAAGGGAGAACCCACTGGACATTTATTCTGCCCTCTCTGTTTGGTTTTCTACTTCTCCCAAAACTCAGGTTCAGGAAGAAAGCTGCAAGCACTGCTGGGGTTATAAGGGCTGTTCATCACTAACTTTGGCAGTGGTGTAGTGGATTTTCTCTTTTTGCTAGGATCACAAGCATACTTAGCCAAAGTCTTGAAAGTGCATATTGAGGGTGAGCATTTCAGAATTTCTTTAATATGATGCATGTTCTGACTCCTATACACTAGCATGAAGACAGACTCACAGACTAATAACACTGGTACCATATGCATTCGGACTGAAGGACATCCCTTCAGCCTAGAGGAGCACCCACCAGACAGAGAGAGAGCACCAATACAAGACAGACATCCCCTAAACCAGAACCAGGACCCTAAATCAAAGAAAAAAACAGAACCAAACCAAAATCAATGACCATAAGCTAAGTTACCTGTTTTCTGCTGTCTGGAAGAAGAGACAGAAAGGAAGGGAAAGAGAATGGAGAGTTCTAAAAGAAAGATTGTTGTTAAGGGGACTGAAATACCCTTTTCCAGTTACTCGTTTGCCAATAGCCAGGTCACTAATTTGGTGACCACAGAAAGGCACATGGGCACAGGGACTCTGACCCTTACACAGGTGGACACAGTGGTCATTGATGGGGCTAGGGACCCCAGCTAGGCTGAGGATGGGTCCCAGGGGCCATGACCAACCCCACCACCAGTTCCCCCCCACCCCCACTTTCTTTATTTTGCAATACCTTTGAGATTCGATCTTAGGACTGGGCTGTTAATACCCACTTCTTTGCCTAGCTGCCTGTGGATAGGGCCTCCCTGTCCCTCCCTCACTCCCTATCTGACCTAAAGCAGCCTGGTCCCTCGTGCTTACCTTAATTTTGGGGAGGGACTCTGACATGGTCCCTATGCAGTTTGTCTTCTTTAATGTGGTGGAGTCAGCAGACTTAGTTCTCGTGGCCAGCTGTATCTCCTTACCACCCGAATGAGATCGGGTGTACTTTAAGGTATTGTGGAGGTCCAGATACACTTTGCTGCAGGTTTCAGCAAAGTGTCTGTAGGTCCTGGTGGAGTCACCAGAATTTGCAGGTTCTTGTCCTGTCTTGTTAGCTGATCAAAGTAAGACAAAGGATGCCACTAATTGCAGAGGAGACAAAGTGAAAATTCATTGTTCATGCAAACAGCAGGTATAGGGGCATAGTGGCCAAAACACTAGATATCCTCACCCCAAAGGAGCACGGAACTTTTATGTCTCAAGTATGCAGTGAGCAGGGATTGGTGCCTGCATTCTGAAACCTTGATCCCTCACATTCTCGTATTGGAATGATCCAGGTACTGAGTCTTGTTGCAAAGGACAGGAACTTTTGCTCTGTCAATGGGCTAATCCTTTCTCTGAGGATGCTCCAGTTCAGGGTCAAGTGGACAGCTCTTCAGATGCTGAGCATCCACCAAGATCCTCGTTTGCACATGTGCATGACTCTGGTGCCAAATTCAAGTCTGGCTAGGGCAGAAGAGTGTTCCATCCAAACTAAGGTTAGAAACTGTGGCTTGGCAGGCTACTAGTGGAGAAGGAGAAACCATGACAGCAGTGGCCTCAGTGTCAAATAGTTGGCGACTCTGAAATAAGGCAGTCACCACACCACCAGTTGCACGGGTAACAAAGTGAAAGTCTACTGTTTGTGCAAACAAGGAGCAGTGACATTGACCTAGCAGCCAAAAGACCACAAGGTCTCTGCCTCATGGGAGCAGGGGAGCTTTTACATCCTCCAGTCTTCAAGGGGTAGAAATCAGCACACCGAAAAGAATTCTGGAACTCCTGGCCCTCCTATACCCTTCTGGAGAACTAGGTGCTGAGTCATGCTGGAAAGGAAGGGACTTCACTCCTTAAATGGGTCCAAGTGCAGCTGTGTGTCAGAGAACACTTCTACACCTGTGAAGTTCAGGTCCAGGCTCAAGTCACAGCACATTTCTCTGGTATTTGCGTATGATCCAAGATCTGAGTCTCCACCGTCTCAGGGTTTCAGCGCCATCTTCAAACCTTGCAACCCGTGCATAGGGCTACACTGCAGTGGTACCAAGATGCAAATAGAAACCTCAGCTTGTTAGGCTGCCAGCGGAAGGGAGAACCATAGCGGAGCAAAGGAAACTCCAGTGGCAGTTTTGCTACCTGATAACTACAGGTTCTTGCCTCTGACTAGAAAAGAATTTCAAGAGGAGGCAGCAAGAGATTTTGGAAGAGAATACCTTTACTGAGAGAAGGTGAAGTGCTGTGCAGACGATTGCTGTGTAATGGGCCAGCCACTGGCTGGATAGTGCTCTGGGAGGCCAAGGCACCGGACATGTCGGGGTGGGGGTGGAGGAGGGGGTTGCAATTTTTAAGGTTTACAGGGAAGCTTTGGCTCTCTGCCTATCAGGACCACCAGTCTCTATTTTCTGCTTCAGGCTTGATAGTTCACTGTTTCTCCCTTCTGTGGGAGTGATTAAGGGTCAGGATAGATGGTTCTCAGAACAGATGTGTGTGGCAGTTATCTGAAAAACAACCCTAAAGAATCGTATTTAGTTATACTAGACAGCAAACAGCTCTGAGGCAAGCTTCCTTTAAGATTTCTCTGTTATTTAACATCCCAGTATCAGTTATTCCCAAGCTTATGGATGGTGGACAAGTGGATCTCCGATTTTCCTGTTTTCTGACCCACTAGCCTGTCTCAGGAAATGGGTGGTGTAGTGGTCAGGTGCTACAGCTGGTAGCAAAAGACCCAGAGTTGAAATCCAGCAAATGCTCCTTGGAAACTCTATGGGGGCTGCTGTACTCTGTTTATAGGAGCTCTATGAGTGTAATCGACTCCAAGATGATGTATTTTTTTGGGTCCAGTCTCAGTTTCAGTGTGAATAAGCAACATGCACCATGGTTTGCTGTGTGAGTCGGTCGCTCATGCTCAGTTGGGCAGCAGAGCATTGGTAATTAGGGGTGAGCCTTCTGTGCAGACACAGGTAGGTGGAGTAAAGGAGGGTAGGTGGTGTCTACCCACTCCCTGGAGAGGATAGCCCTCTGCACAGGTACAGAAAGGCAAAAAGGTTTCCCTGTGTTACCATCATCCAGCTCTCATTTGACATGACACTGAGACAAATGGAGTGAAAGAAAAGAAACCTTTTATTGGGTTGGCCAAGCCAAGCAGCACACCATCACCTGCATTGCCACGATGGCTCCTCTTGCAGCAGGCGCTTGGGAGGAAACAGAGTCGGAGTCAGCTCTCTTTCAGGGCCTGTGCAGGGGTTAGTGGACAAGATTAGGGGACAGGATTCGTGGACAGCAACAGTGATGATGCCACCTTATCCAGTCTGCACGGTCACAGTTGGGGCCCCATCCGATGGAATAGGTGACTACGCTTCTTCCATCTGCCATTCAATGGCTAGTCACCTCACCTTGGAGGAAGAGGGGGTGATGCAAGGCTTCCACTTGAGAGTGGGCAACCCTGAGGGCTTTTGTACTGATGCAGAAGGGCAGGGGAACCCCTGGGAGGAAGCTTTGGTGGCCAGGCAGTCACCCTAAGGGTTTCCACGCAGGAGAGGGTGGAGAAGGGAGTGGAATGAGCTTCCATATTTGGGTGAGTGTCTCAGGGGGGCTTCTGCATAGTCAGAGAATAGTGGGGTCATCATGCAAGTCCCTGGGGAGATGGAGAGGCATTACAAGGCTTGCACACTTGGTTGGGTGGCCAGAAGGCTTTCCTGCAGGAGCAGAGTGGGGGGGCCATACAAGAGGGTAGGAGGAGTTAGCAGACTGTTTGCAGTGGGGAAGGGAGCCCTCCAATTAGGGAATGGATTGCTGCTTGGTGAGGTAGCAGTCTGTGCTCTAACTCCATCTGGTCTCCACGGGGCCAGGGAGCCATCTGCGCAGAATGTGTGGCCAGCCTAGTTCCTTCCCTTCTCTGCACTCACCAGGCTGGCCATCTGGGTTCACACCATCTGTCCTTTCCCTTCCCTTTGACCTTTGGCATAAGTGCTCTTCCTGATGGATCTGTCTCCTGGCTTGAATTTCCTTTAATCCAGTCTACAACCCTTTACTTCTCCTGCCCGTGTTCCCGGGCTTCAACAAGGTGATGATTCTCCCTGTCTCTGTCTCTCTCTCTAAGGTACCCGTCTCATCGTTCCTTACTAGAGCTGTTGAGGAAGTTTTTGTGCCACAGGCTATGTATTTCTTGATGGTCTTTTCCTGGTCTCATCACTCAAGTATACTTGTAGCCACACCATAATGGTCGTGTTGCTCTGAGCTAACAGATAGGTTGTGGATGTTCTGTGCGTCTTCCCTTCTTCACTGTCCTTCTCTCCTGGTCGGTAATCCCATTTGTTTCTTCAGTCCTTCATTTGATGTTCAGAAAACCAAAGTCACTATTTGTGTCTGTTCTTGGTGGTTTATATAATTCAAATATTTATGATAAAGAATTGGAAGTATGTTTCAGTATAATTCCTGTCTAGCTACAAAAAAAAAAAATATTAGCGTGTTCTTAAGTGTTCCAACTGGTAATTTACGTACAAGTGCTGAAAGTTTTTGAGGAGCCAAAATACTCTGTAAAAACAGCCTTGCACTTGAGAAGCATATCAGGCTGTCACAGAGATAAGTCTCAGAAGGACAGTTGATAATCAACAGTTTATGCCGGGAAGTGAAATTTCATGAGTTTCTCCAATGATTGTCTTTTATTCTCAGAAGTGAGCAAGTTTCTTACTCTTTAAGTGTAGTCATTGTTTGTTTATTTTAATTATAACACTGTATTTTTGAAGTTAAGAAAAAACTTGTAAACAAGGCTTAGTAATTAATCAGACACGTGTACCAAAGATTGAGCTGAGAACATAGAAGGGAATGCATTTTTGTTGTTCTCCACTTGTGATTTTAATATTTTGTTGTTTTGTTTTTGTTTTTAGATACAGATTTTCTTATAGTTCCTTTATGTGGTCTAATCATTTGCTACTCCAAGTTTTATACAGGGACCTCAGCACTGGCACCACCTGCAAGAAATGCAGACATGTAAACTGTACTTCAGACTTGGTGGGCACCATTTTAACAAGATACCTAGCTGATTTGTATGCATTGTTAAGCTTGAAAACCTACTAGTCCAGTTGATAATATCTGCATAATACAATCTTAGGGAAATTAAATCTACTGAAGTTTCTTACTGTTTTGGTTTTCAGATTTTTTTGAGTAACTTTTATAATCATTCCAAAGTATTAGGTTGAGCCATATGAAACTGATGTTTTCGTAAGTCCATCATGGCCAAATTTCTGCAGTTTCATATGATTCAGTCTGCTGAACTCTGAACTTGCCTGAAAAGTTTGTAGATAGCCTCTTTCCTACATTAGCCACTTGCTAAGAGTTGGGAAGCTGGCCTCAGGGCTTGGGGCTCATCTTAGTTTCTTAGTGCTTCTGTAACAGAAGTTACTACAAGTCGGTAGCTTTAACAGACAGTTTTCTCTCAGTTTAGGAATCTAGGTCTGAATTCAGGGTAGTGGCTCTAGGGAAAAGTTATTCTGTGTCTACTCTGGGGAAAGTCCATGTCAATTTTCAGCTTCTGTCTCTGGGAACCTTGATGATCCCCCTCCATTTGTGATTCTATCTCTGTGCCTGAAGCCCTGATGGAAGTGGTTAAGTGTTGATCCTCTAATCCAAATGCCAGGAGTTCAAATCCACTGGCTGCTCCTTGGAAACTTTGGGGCAGTATTACCCTGTACCATAGGGTTGCAATGGGTTAGAATTGACTTGATGGCAGTGGATTTGGTTTTTTGGTTTTCTCTGTGTCTAATCTGCTCTTTGTATATTTTAGAACTGATTGACTTAAGACATACCTCACAGAGGTACAGTCTATTAACATAACTAAGAAAATCCTGTTCTCAGATGAAATTAAATCCACATGTATTAAAAAAATTCAAACCCACTGCCATCGAGTCGATGTCAACTCATAGTGAATGTAAATGTAGAGACTGAGGATTTACAGCACACATTTTGGGGGAGCCTAATTCCATCCACAACAGGACTCCAGAGAGCACAGCTTTGTCCATTGTGGGAGGGCCAGACAGATGCCCAGGGAAGCTGTATCTCTGACCTCATCTCCAGGCAAGTAAGTTAAGTGAGCCGGACACAGGAAGGGAGCTGAGTGTGCTTGTCCAGGGACATCGCACAAGCCAGGCTCCAATGTCCAGGCCCAGCGACAGGAGTGAAATCTGGTGAGAGTCATGCTTGGGGCAGCAAAAGGGGTTAGAATTCTGTTGGTTTTGGCCCCAGCTGCCTATTAGATTCATCTGATGCCATAGCCCACCCTAGACCACAGGAATCAGACTCTAAAGCACCCCAGGTGTTAAGAGTGCACATTCAGAGCTGAGACTCACTGGGTCAGACCATGAAGAGACTTGTCTACCATGCTTTTTTTAAAACAAAACAAAACACATTGCTGTTAATACCAACTCATAGTAACCCAAAAGAGTAGAACTGCCCCATAGTGTATCTAAGGCTCTAATCGTTACAGAAGCAGGCTGCCACTTCCTTTTCCTGTGGAGTGGCTGGTGGCTTTGAACCCCTGACCTTTGGGTTCACAGCTGACTACTTTACCACTGTGCCACCAGGGCTCCTCTGCCATGTTCAGGGGCTGAGATTGTGGTACATAGGTGAGGGCGATTGCTAAAAAATTTGTGCTGGAGAATGCTTCGAGGGCATTGGTGTTGTAGAAGGATCTACCTGGCTGTGGTAAGGAGGACTGAGCGGCAGACAGGGTAGAAGGCATCCAGACGCTGTGCAATAATACAATGAGTGGTGAGAGTAAAGCAGCTATAGTGGGTGCAGCGGGGAGAGAGGGGAGCAGGTAGGAAATGAGGTACGGGGCAAAATCCATAAGACCTAGAGACTGCCTGGAGGTTGCGAATGAAGCACTAGTGTCTGGTATGGCCAGAGCTTGGGGTCAAGTTAGAAAGGCTAGCAGTGAAGGTTGAGCACATTCTCCCCTGTCTTATATTAATTGACACAGGCATTTGTGGGGCTTTATGGGAGTAAATTTTCTAGCACATTAAGGACATTTCAAGTGGCTTGGCATCTTTTCCTGAGAAAATATATGTCAGATTTTTAGATATCAATTGGGAGTAAGAGTCAGTGCATGCTGGGAAATTTCCAGGCACTGGGCAGCTGAATTAAGAGAACAACTGTTTATTTGGAACACAAGCTAAAAGCTACCACTGTGATTCATCATGCCTTATTCCTCCTGGAAGCCACTTTTACAGTAGCCTTTAAGATGTCTCTGAAATAGAGTTAGCACTTAACCTAGCCAGGATGATGTATAAAGCCCCTCTTCAAGGAATACGGCGATGGGTTGAAAAAAGTTCTTCATTTCCAGTTTTTTCCTCTTCCTGAAAAACTTGCCAGTTATATGGTAATAATTTTCTTCAACGATAAAATATTTTAAATTCTAATAAGATATTCTGATTTATCCTAATAAATTGTATTTTTAAGGCATCATTGTATTCTGATTTATAGGAGGTCTGACAATCAAGTCCACAAATTTAATTGTTCTAAGTGCTGCATACCTCACTGCTGAATATGACACACTATAGTTGCCTTTGAAGTACTCCGCTTGGGAAGCTGTGCACCAAGGTTACTTCCTAGTCCAGCCTTCGAAGAAATTTTGGAACTCTTTCCGGAATGGCCATTGTAGACAGTGGCACGGGGCACAGCAGCAAGTTCATGAACTTAATTGTATAGTTATTTGTGAGGGAGTTTTTAGCCAGTAAGCAAATAACTGTAATGGTACACCCTCCCTACTCACCTCATCTGGCCCCAAATGACTTGTTTCTTTACCTAGAGATAAAGGAAATAGTAAAAGTAAGACATTTTGATGACATTCAGGACATCAAGGGTAATACCATGACAGCTCTGCTGTCCATTCCAGAAAAAAATAATTCCAAAATTGCTTTGACGGGGGGACTAGGTGCTGGCATCAGCACATAGCTTCCCACGGGGAGTATTTTAAAGGTGACCCTAGTGATCTTCAGTAATGAGGTATGCAGCACTTTTTCTAGAATGAGTTCCTGGAATTAATTGGCAGTTCTCTGTTTCAATTCACTTGTCCTGAAAGTGCTTCAGAAATTGAGTCTCTGGTATGCTAAAACATATCTTAATAGTAAGCTTTTGGCTTTTGCACTACAGCATTGTGCTAATACCAGATGTATATGTAATCCGCAATATATTCTATACTGATGTGACACAAATAGTTCATCTATTGAACATCTCATCACAGTAGGACTTGTTTCTAATTGATTAGATGTATAAATAATTTTTTTTTAAAAAAACTTCCTATGTTAGTGTATGTGCTGCTGAAATGAGCACAATTACTTTACTTTGGATCTTTCAGCTTCCTCAAACAAGTCTTCTAAACTCATTAGACTTTTTCTAAATAGCTATCTGTCACAGATTGAATTGTGTCCCACACAAAATGTGTGCAACAGTTTGGCTGGGCTGTGATTCTTAGAATTGTGCGGTCATCTTCATAGATCCTAATCTCTGCCTGTGATCAATAGGGCAAGAATGGATTATGTTAGGGGATTAGGATGGGACTATAACACCCTTATTAAGCTCACCTCCCTGATCCAGTGTAAAGGGAGTTTTCCTGGGGTGTGGCTTCCACCACCTTTTATACTTTTATCCTATGAGAGATGAAAGGGAAACAAGCAGAGAGTCAGGGACCTCATGCCATCAAGAAAGAGGTTCCAGGAGCAGAGCACACCCTTTGGATCCCACGTCCCTGTGCCTCAGAAGCCCCCAGTGCAGGTAAAGGTTGACAGTAAGAACCTTCTCCAGAGCCAGCAGAGAGAGACTTTCCCTGGAGCTGCTGTCCTGAATTTGGACTTGAGCCTACTTCTCTATGAGAAAATAAAGTTGTCGTAAAGCCATCCACTTGTGCTATTGATTTTATAGCAGCACTGGATGACTAAACCACTGTAAAGAATTGAATTTTATCCCCTAAAATATGTGTTATAAATCGTAACCACTATGCCTGATGGGAGTCCTGGTGGTGCCATGGTTTAAGAGCACAGCTGCCAACCAGAAGGTCATCAGTTAGTTCAAGTACACCAGCCACTCTTTGGAAACACTATAGAATAGTTCTGCTCTATCTGGTAGGGTTGCTATGAATTGGAATCTACAAGGATGACAGTTTTTGTTTTGTTTTTCTTTAAGTTTTATACTTGCAGTTATAATCCAGTTTGGGAATGAGTTGTCTTTCTTACATTAATGAGGCAGGATTAGTGTAGGGTGTATCTTGATTTAATCTTTCTTAAAATATAAAAGATCAAACAAGCAAGTAAAGCAGAGATGGAAGAGAGATGCCAAGCCATATGAAGATCACCTAGAAGCCGAAGCTTAGAGAGACAAGGACCTTCCCCCAGTGCAAACAGAAAGAGGAAGGCTTCCCCTAGATCTGGTTCCCTGAATTCAAACTTCTAGTGTCCTAAACTATGAGAAAATAAACTTCTGTTTGTTAAAGCCATCCACTTCTGGTATTTTTGTTATAGCAGCACTAGATAACCAAAACAAACAAAAAACCAAGCCCATTGCTGTCAAGTTGATTCCAACTCATAGCAACGCTATCCTAAGACACCATCTATGAAAACCAGGTTTTTCTGATTCAGTGCCCTGTAAGAAAATAGTGCTTATTTTTATTTGCAGAAGAGATACTTTCCAACAGTGTATGTTCTTCCTTCATGTGAAAAAGATAATTATAAATCTGAGAGAAGGAGTGTTCATTATTACTACTAACATTTGGCATAAAAGTTGACTATTAGAATCATATTAGAACAGTCTCAACTTAACTTATACTGGTTTGATAAATAATGCTTTTTTTATCAAAGCATTATCTACTGTGGAGGGAAGAAAGTAGTTAAAATAGCTGTTAATCACTGAAAATTAAAACATGGACAGAAAACAACCTTTCTTCAGCCTCATCAAAACCTCTCAATTCCATTTTGAGTAGTTGAGACTCAAGTTCTTATTCAGGCAGAAAATTTTTATTTATTTTGTGTGTGTGTGTGTCTGATAGCTTACCTAATTAAACCTACCCCAAGTTTGCCTAATGAAATTGATACTATGTAAAATATCCAAAATAACCCTAAGATAATAAGTAGGTTCTGCTGCTGGGCCTTGGCCCCTGCGGATCTGTGCATGTGAAAGGTTGAATGTATTTTTTGCCTCAGATAGTCTGGTTCTATGTGGCTGAAGCACAGGCCCGAAGAGCCACCAATTCTGACTTCTGACATTGGCAGCTACATCATTGAAGGGGTATGTTTTCTCCTGGTCACCTTTGCTGCTGCAAAGGCAGCAGCACTGTGCCACCTCTTTGGAATACAGAACCCCAGAATTGTACCAGGTTTTATCTGCAGTTAAACTTGCTAGCTATAAACTCATTGCTGTTGAGTCAATTCCAACTCATTGCAACCCTATAGGACAGAGTAGAACTGCCCCATGTGATTTCCAAGGAGAGACGGGTGGATTCAAACTGTTGATCTTTTGGTTAGCAGCTGAGCTCTTACCCACTGCACCACCATAGGTAAGTACTTAAACAAGATGCTCCACAGTAAGAGGTAATTATGGTAGTAAATACAGTGAACATTTATTAACCAGGTACCACTGACTACACACTACTGGAAGCCTAAAATTTGTCTGGTTGTTACCCAGCTGTGCATTATTTTTACAAATCATTGGATAAGACAATGCTTGACTTTCAGCCTAACGTTTTTGCTTGGATTGTCTGTGGTGAGGCAGTATTTAATATTTTAGACTACATTTATGTTTGAGGAAACCCTGGTGGTGTAGTGCTTAAGTGCTATGGCTGGTAACCAAAGGGTTGGCAGTTCGAATCTCCCAGGTGCTTCTTGGAAACTCTACAGGGCAGTTCTGCTCTGACCAATCAGGTCTCTATGAGTAGGAATCAGCTCAATGGCAGTGGGTTTGGTTTGGGTTGGGTTATCTTTGAAAGCTTTACAGGGGTCTGTTTGCATATAAAATATTAACAGACTGATTATTCTTCTAATTACATTTTCTAGCAATAATAGTTTAAGCTTATTATATATTACATATATTTAAAGCTAATAAAATTGAGGTTTTTTATTGTGAAAATATGCACAGCAAAACATTTGCCAATCCAATGATTTCTACAAGAACAATCCAGTGATGCTGATTACAGTCTTCATGTTTTGCAATCATTATCACTATCCTTTTGTGAATTACTAAACCATTATAGAATTAAATTTTTTAATAGCCAAATTCTTACCACTAATTATAGCTGTCATGACCCCATTTAGCATGAATGCAAGTGGATTATATATTGGATTTATATATATATATATATATATATATACATATACATATATATATAAGTTGGAATTTCTGGAACTGTCCTGATCTCATGCAGTTTATTATTTTTTCAAGCAGTGATTCATAAAACATTTGTATGTGATTTAATGTTTAAATTTAAGACATTGCAGTGAAACTAAAAAAAATGCTTTTATTTGCTTTATATAAAAAAAATTATATTTGGTAAGTAGTTACCATAAGTGGATATAAATAGCATTGTTGAAATAAAAATGTAACTAACAGTTGTGCTTATGATGTAACAGGATCTGATAAAATAAAAAAGGCAAAAAAAAAGATTTAGTATTTAATTCAAGGTATTTTGTTTTTAGAAATGAAAATCAGAAGAATCCCAGATGGTGAGTCTGGCATTCTCTCCATTTGTTGTATCCATGGAGCATCATTCTCTTCCCTAGAGTCTGAGATGACTCATAGCGGCCCATGAGGATCGACATGTGGGTAATGGGCTTGGTTTTCGGTTTCTAGTGTGAGCCCTGATGGCTTAATGGTTAGGAGCTTGGCTGCTAACCAAACTTCTAACCAAAATCCACCAGCTGCTCCTTGGAAACCTTATGGAACAGTTCTGCACTGACCTGTAGGGTCCCTTTAAGTCAGAGTTGACTTTATGAAAATAGGTTTGGTTTTTAGATTAGAACATTTACCGCATGACAATAACAAGTGCCCATAAAACCTTTGTCACACATGGAAAGTTCTCTAAATCAGTTCTGAACCCTTCAAATCAGGCTGGGCAGATTAAAGGTTGAGAATCCATTTACAGTCAATATGTTAACTCCGTACATTAGGAAAACTCATTTCTTTATCATACAAGTGAGAGAAGTGACCCACAATTTATGCACTGTACTTCCTACCAGGCAACCAGTTGCCAACTCATTGACTCTGACTCCTGGAACCATCCCTTGGGTTTATAGTGGGTGATTTTTCAGAGGCTTGTCTTGAGAAGCACCTCTGAGTGGACTTATACCTCCCAACTTCTCAGCTTCCAAGAGTGTTAACCATTGGACCCTCATATAGGAAACCCTGGTGGCATAGTAGTTAAGTGCTACATCTACTAACCCAAAGGTTGGCAGTTCAAATCCATGAGGCACTCCTTGGAAGCTCTATGGAGCAGTTCCATTCTGTCCTATAGGGTCCCAATGTGTCAGAATTGACTCAATAGCATTGGGTTTGTTTTCTGGGTTTTTTTTAGTGGGAGCTGGACAAGTTGTTGGACTTAGTAGTACTAAAAGAGAATTCTGTTTTTAAACTCCTAGTAAATGAGAACCTAAAAGGGATTTTAAAATCTGTGTGACCACTGCATTAAATAAGTTTGTCAAAAATTATGATCTAGAAGTTTCATCATCACAACTCTGGTGTAGCTGATCCATGCCTGACGGTACCAGCCAGGTGTTGAATAGACAAATGCTAAGGGAGTTCTGAAGGAAAGTTTCATCTTTCACAGACAAAGAACTATGGCTATAATTATTACTATATAGTAGTACCAACTGAGCTCCAGCTTCCTAAAGAGCAGATGAAAGAAAGGTCCTGGTTTTAAAAAAAAAAAAAAAAGAAAGAAAGAAAATGAAATAAAAATTAGAAACTCTAAAAGTGACAAAGGCAAACCGTGGGATCTCTGTTCAGTGAAGTCACAGTCCTTTCTTATGCAGCCAAGCAGGCAGATGAAAGTGATCAAACAAAGGGCCTCAGGTCCCCGCAGGTAATACCCACAGCTATCTCCGCTGGGCAGAGCAATCACCTGAATCTTCCTTTAAAGAACACGGTCAAGTGGGACTTGGAACTAACAAAATATCAATAGCTCTCAAATCATAATAAAGCTGCAGTTTCTCCAAGATGGGATTTGGGCAGGGAAAAATGCAAAACGTGCTGAGACGGGCAGTAAGGAACTCTGGTTCTCTATACTTTTTATGTAAATCTTTACATAAACACTTTCTATATAGACCCCAGGTGAAATGGTATCCTCCCACTACAAAAAAACTAAACCAGCTGGTGTCATTCCCAACTCATGGCAACCCCATGTGTGCCATAGTGGAGCCCTGCTCTGTGGGACTTTCCATGCTGATTTTTCAGAAGTGAACTGCCAGGCCTTTCATCCGAGGTGCCTCTGGCTATGCCTGAACTGCCAATCTTTTTGTTGGCAGCTGAGCACTTAGCTCTTTGCACCATGTAGGGATGTCATACTTTACCTATAAAGCTTAGGAAAAGCTAAGAAAAATTTCATCTTAGATAAGAAACCACAGTGCATGGTGGTTAAGTGCTAGGTTGGAAGCTGAAATCCACTAGATACTCCTTGGAAACTCTATGGGACAGTTCTACTCTGTCTTGTAGGGTCACTGTGAGTCAGAATTGACTAAGCTGCACTGGGTTCGGTTTTTTGGTTTATGTAGAAAATAGAAAACCTGATGGTAGTGTTGTTAAGTGGTATATCTGGTAACCAAAAAGTTGGTAGCTCAAATCTGCCAGGCACTCCTTGGAAACTCTGTGGGGCAGTTCTGCTCTGTCCTATATGGTCGCTGTGAGCTGGAGTCGACTCGATGGTACTGGGTTTGATTATTTTGATTTATACAGAAAAGTGTGTGTTATTGAATTCCTCAAACATTTGGGCCAATTTCTAGTTGTCTATTCAATAGAACAACCATTCCAATAGCATTCAACCCTTAAGCACTCTATATATAGAAGAAAACACTGGCTTTTCACCTGTTGGCAGATCAAATTCTGTTACAACGAACACCAAAGGCGTACGCACATCTTGCAGCCTCATTGGAGTTTTGGTTGGACCCAGTGTCGACAAAGGCTCGGTGATCTTTCTGCATTACTGAAATTTAGATTGTTGTGGTGCTTAAAGTGTTTCACCTGGATGCTCTCTCCCACTCTTGTCTCTAGAAGCTAATAACTATTAAAAAAAAAAAAAAAAAGTATACAGAAAAAGCTAAGTGAAGCCAACTTTTATTTTTCATTGTATCTGTCATAAAAATAGGAAAAAATTGAAGTTGATAGTAAAGATAAAAAGACACAGGTGTTCTTTTGAAGAAATTCATAGAATATCATTCAAATTCTTTATGTGACTTGTAATGAGTGAAGGTAGTATTTGGTCTACCTGTGTAACACAACCTGTGTAACAGCAGTATGTGATACAAAAATGTCATGTTTTCCTTTCAGTTTAAAGAAGTTAAACTTCTCATAATATTTACTCATATTGGAAATCAGGAAATGTATTTTTAAGGTCATTTTCCCTTTCCACCTTGCTCTTCATTGGATTCCGAGGTGGTACAAGTGGTTCAGTACTGAACCACCAGCTAAAAGATTGGTGCTTCCTCTGAAAGACCTGGTGATCTGTTTTTGACAGCTCACAGCCTTCAAAACTCGGGAAGTGTAATGCTCTGCACACGTGGGGTCACCATGAGTTGGAATCAGGGCCGCAGCAACCACCCACAACTACCCACCTTCTTTCTCAAATGTCATGTATTGTAAATATTCTCAAAACTTACTCTTGGCATTCTCAAAAATACATCTCACTGCTTAATGAATCATATTCATACAATGAAATTCTGTAAGTTCATGTTTTTTCAGCATTGAAGGCTATACAAAAAATTACAGTTAAAGTTAAGACATTCGGGGCACAGAATCCTAAACTTGGAGTTTTCAAACTATAAATCAGTGCTTTTCATTGATCACCTTGGGAGAGTTTCAGAAAGAAGGTATACTCTAAATGAACATGGACCTTTTGTTTCTGTCTTATGCCTGAAAATCTAGCAGTCTTCCAAGATTTCAGAATATGAGAAAAAAAAGGTAGAAGATTTACTTTTCCACACTGGTAGCTGGAGCAAAGGGATTGGAGAACCATTTTCTAAGTATTCTGCCTTTTTGTCGAATTCATTCATGTTTCTTCCAGTCATGCTGTGGATGTTTTATCTTTTGATGCATCTCCAACATGAAACCAAGGTACTACAAGAGTAGCTTCATTTAATAATTAAACTCAGAAATTTACAGTCTTATTCCAGCCACGTCTTAAACAGGGTTTTTTGAGCAAAAACTAACAGGAAAATACACAGTTTAAGAGCCAGATTTAAATATTAATCTTTAATGATTATGTTCCACTGTTTCCCTTCTGCTACACTTTAAAATGATACTCAAATGAACAGAATCCATTTTATATGAAAAATAGGAATTATACTTTATTGAGGGGGAGAGGTACCAAATTACAGCCTAGTGCAAAAAAATAGAACTCCCACATTCTTCAAAGTGCTTCCTGAGTAAGATTCAAAACCTGAAATCTCACCCACTGGTTAAACAAAGACCATTTTCTACAAAGCTCTACTCTCGTGTGGAGCTCATGGCCTGGGCTCAGAGTTCCTGAAAGCTCTAGGAGAAAATGAAATAAGGCAATGGTCATTGGTGGGCTTGGGCATCACCTCCTGCATCCCCCTCTGAGTACAATATAAAACCCACCAGTTCATTGTAAACAAGTGCTGTCTCATTTCTCCGTGTGCCACACATGAGATCCACATGCATGGAACTCCTCCAAAGCTGCCACCAAGCCCATCATGCACTGGAAGCTGGTTTCACCCACAGGGCTTTACCCTTTACAGCATTTACACAGGAAGGGGAGATGGACTTCATACTTCAAGACCAAACCGCAGACAGAGGAACAAACTAACCATCTGACTCACATCATTTCATAGGCATCCTGGAGCCTCTTATTTGTGCCATTGGACCCAGGCACTTTCTCTGCCTAGTCAGACGCTGAATTTCCCTGCCATGTGCTGCTGTGGTCTTCTTTCACCCAGTACTCTTTTTCAGGAAGAGAAACCCCCCTCCTGGTCTGATGGACTCACCACCCCCTAAGAGCTCTTGGGAAGATGTGAGTATTTTTAATGCCATTTGCTTAAGAACTCATTACAGGCATACATATTTTTATATAAATAAAACTAGAGACATGTATGTATATATTAAAATTTTCATCAACAGGGTATGTTAAAAATTTCAAGTTCTGTCATTCAAGTTCAATAAAGGCACACTTTTTTTCCTCTTTAGGCCTGAAAAGAATACAGTCGCTAGCAACAAGTCATAAAAGATACTTTATGGGACTTTTTTCTTTGATTTTCCTCTTCTCGAGATAAGCGTCCACCCCATTAATCAATGGTATGGCTCTACCACTCAAAGAAAGATCCATCGAAAGTTTAGAATGTATTCCATAATTGTCAGGTTTTGGAGTAATAAACTACGGGTGTGTTGGGTTCACCTCCCCAGGTCTGCTTTGGCCATTTCTATTAAGACTTATCACTTCCGAATCTGGCTTTCCGATTTCCAGGTTCCGATGCCCTGCGGACCAGCCTTGGGGGTGGCTTAGGTCGGATACCTTCAGTCAACCCTTCTCGGTGCCCTGGGCTAGTGTGGCCTTTGGAGAGAAGGGGCTGACGCAGCAAGCCTGGGGTCTGGGTGCCCCCCTCTTTGCTGTGGGGCGCTGAGGGGGTGCCGGGCTGCCCCCTGCCGCATTCTCCTTCTACCTCGTTCTTATATTCCATCTTGTAGGCCTGCTGGGCTTTCTTTGAAAACTGCTCTGGCAAGAAGCGCCTGGAGCGGGGTTGCAAGTTGAGCACAGTGGTCCCGTCACCTGGGTCTGAGTCGCTGCTATTGCCATCCACTGCAAAGCAAAAGGAGAACCGTTTGAGACAGAAGGTGTGATAAGTGACAGCACAGGGGTGATCAGTGCAACTGTTGTGCCCTCAGGCTCTAGGAATGCACGGAGGTGTCCCCAGGCCTCACTGTAACCCTAGTTGTGATCCTAGGCATGATACATAACCTCTGCCAAGCATTCATTTCCACACATGTGTACCAGCAGTGTGTGTGACCGGCACGGTGGATAAGAGCTGCAGCTGCTAAGCAAAAGCTTGCCAGTCTGAATTTGCCAGTTCTACTGTCTCCTATAGGGTCGCGGTCAGGCAGAATCAACTCGATAGTAACAGGTTTGCTTTGTTTTTGCACTAACAACAGTGTTAATTTTGCAGAGCTTACTGTATGTCTGTATGTCAGATACTGTTCTGAGCACTTTAAAAGACACTAATCCGTTTAATCCTCGCAATCACCTATTTGGGGGATGAGTAATCGAGGTTCAAAAGAGAAGCCATCAATTGTAGAGCTGGAATCCAAACCGAGAGTCTGGCAGCAGATACCGTGCTCTCCACCTGTGTTTTGTGGAGGACCCACCCAAGGACAGACAGCGCACAGTGCAGTCCAGAAACTCAGCACTATATCCGGCACACAGTAAGTAGGCTGATTAAAAAAAAAAAAAAAAAAGAAACAACTTTGCACCAAGTTTGACTGAGGACCCTATAAGACAGAGCAGAACTGCCTCATAGAGTTTCCAAGGAGCAGCTGGTTGATTCAAACTGCTGACCTTTTAGTTAACAGCCATAGCTCTTAACCACTCCACCACCAGGGTTCTCAGTGGACTTGAACTCATGATGCCCCCATGTGTGTTAGAGTAGAACTGTGCTCTGTAGGATTTTCAATGGCAGATTTTTGGAAGGAGATCACTAGGCTTTTCCTCTGAGGCACCTCTGAGTGAACTCAACCTCCAGCCTTCTCTTGGGGTGGTCATCTGATCACCGGCTGCTCTTACAAAGATTCTTAATCTGGAATATCATATGCAGCTTTGCTGTTTCCTTTGTATTTTCATAAAAGGGGAAGAAGAGGTCCAAAACACCTGAGTGCATTTCCCAAACAAAGGGAGGAGAGAAACAGTTAGGAACAGCAGACTGTGAATACTCAGGTGGTGGAGTGCCAGTAAGAGAAGAGAGCACTATTTAGAATATCAGATCGTGTTGTCATGAGGTGACCATCAAAAATACTCCTGCATCCCAAACACCTCAGCTGTTGGATTGCCTGTCAGTGAGTCACCCAGTGGACTTGCCCAAGAGCTGAGGTTCTTGGGACCTGAGAGCATTTTTGGTCACCAGGTGACAATGGGGCCCAATATTCTAAATATTCAGTGCTCTTTTCTTCCTTTGTCCTCTTTTCCTGTTCCTCACCTTCCTCTTCACTAGCAGGAGCCATCATTAGACTTGCTTTTTCTTAGTTAATTAAGTAAATAGGCCCCTCCCAACAGGGTATTATTCTTATATGGCACATTGACTAACATGAGAGCCTAACATGGTTCTTCTGGAGTTCACACAAAATAACTGGGGACCCTACATAAAGATTATGATTAAATAAACAGATGGTAGTACTAGACCTTATGATAAAGATTTAATAAGTATAATCAAAAGTAAAATACCTACCTCCTTTATGAAAAGACATTAGAATTACTGTAAACATTTAAATATTTACACAATTGTGGATTTATAATTTCTATTTACCTGTTTACTAACCACAATATTGCTATTGCTATATCAAATAGCATCATTATGAGGGCTACGAGAATTATTTGTAATGTACACAAAACTCCATTTTTACAATGCCAATACAAGGTCACTATATTATAAGTTTACATTTGCAAGTGAGTAGATTCACGGTCCTTAATGAAGATGAATTGGAGAATTTTTCTTCTATAAGCAATACAAAGTAAATTTGAAATGATTTTGTTCCAAGTGTATTCATTACCTGTATTAGAAAAATTATTTTTCTTTTGTAGCTTTTCTGGAAGCTTTGTATTTTTAGGTAAAGATAAATAACGGGAGGTTGCTGCAGAAGCCTGCAAAGGAAAGAAAAAGTCTTAATTCAACTACACAAGTAGCTTTTAGGGTATACTAGAATGGGTGTTAAAAATTAAAATTATAGTTCTAGATTCCAAACTACCTTGTGAAGGGCTGTGGGGCTGGAGAGTAAAATTCTAAGCAGTAATTACTATATTTGACAAAATTAAATTTACAGAAAAATCATAGAAATCAGTACTAGGGAAAACTGGGACCATTAGAAACAAGACCTAAACACCACTGCACTTTTTTAAAGAAAAGCTGTTAAAACATGTATTTCTAAGATTATTACTAAAAACACTTAGAAATTATATGTAAGATAGGAAAAGATATGAAAATACAGTATATTTAAGTTTTATTTACTGTAACAGTTTTTGAATTTGATAACAATAAGTATAACTAGCTAATTTGCTGAGACTTCAAATCCCATCACCTCTGGTTTCTTTAAATTTTAACTGAGACTGCCACATTTTGTACATTAAAAAAAGATAATCTGGTTCATATATAACCATTTTGATGTCTGATGACTCAATACAGAGTATTATTAAGATGTAATACCTGCTATACAAATCATTAAGTCATACAAACCAAAAAACCAAATCTGTTGCTACTGAGTCAATTCTGACTCATAACAACCCTATAGGACAGAGTACAACTATGCCATACAGTTTCCAAGGAGTGCATGGTGGGTTTGAACTGCTGACCTTTTGGTTAGCAAACACAGCTGTCACCACTATACCACCAGGGTTTTCAATAAATCTTATCATTGAAAAAAGGCTTTTCTACTGAAAATTCCCCTGACCAACAGAACAAACTGCACTGAGGATGCTCATGTTTCCCCAGCCACTGGGATCTTCTCCCAGTTCATTGGGGAACACACAGGCTTGCACACCTCAGGGCCTTTGCACTAGCTGTTCTCTGTCCTTGGAAAGCTCAACAGTTTGCTTTCCAAATGAAGCCTTGCCCAGCTATCCTATTTACAACTGTAGCTAGATTTGATCCTTCCCTGTTCTCCCAGCTCCTTCTTTGAGTCTGTTTTTGGTTATGTTTTCTGATCCGACTCGAAGGCACTTGGCTTGGCTCATAATTTACTTTGTCTGTTATTGTCTTCGATAGACTAGACATTCTATAAGCATAGGAATCTTTTCCAGTTTTGTTCACCAATGTGTTTCCAGCGCCTAGAACAGTGTCTGGAAGATCAGAGGTGTTCCAAAAATATTTGGAAATAGATTATAATTAATTCCATCCCAGGCTCAGTCCTCAGCGGTCCCTCTGTCCGCTGAGCCTCCTGTTGGCTGTTGCTGGCAGCCGCCTGCGTTCCCGAGGCACAGATTGCCGTTACCCTGCGATCTCGATTCAAGCTGCTGTCTTTCCTGATGCTCTCCCTCAGGCTGTGCCGTCGGCGGATCAGGATCTCTTTGGCTTGCCTCTCACTCGTGTCTGCAGTCAGATTGTGCCTGTTGTAGGACAAAGTCTGAAATGAAAACACATTAAGTGCCGCTTTACAAAAGAGCCGATCATCGCCCTAAAACCGAACCTGCTGCGGTCAAGTCCATTCCATTTCATTTCAAAGAGACCTTGTAGGACACAGTAGAACTTCCCTCATAGACTTTCCAAGGAGTGCCTGGTGGACTCCTGCTACTTAACCACTATACCACCACGGTTTGATCGTCACCCTAGAGGCGCCAAAACTTGACCAAGTTTCTTGGTCTTTGTACTTCAGCTCAGCATTTAAAACATCTGTACAGAGCAAGGAAATAAATAAAAATTAAAAAATGTAAAGGCCAACCTTCTTTCAAATTTTGAAGATCCACTTTATCTCCTAGTAAAAGTCAGTGAAATTTTTCTTTCTGATTAAAAACTTCAGTCTTTCTAAATGAGGAAAATGACTGAATCCCTCAAGTGATTCTTTCTACATCAAATTACTTGTATGTATTTAGTCATCCCTAGGGTCGACATGAGTCGGATCCGACTCGACGGCACTTGGCTTGGCTGGCAGGAGCTGAAAACATAAAAATCTTCTTCATATATTCTCTACTGGATAGAAATTACCTTCAAGTCCATTCTGACTTATAGTGACCCTACAGGAATAGAATGGCCCCATGGGTTTCCCAAGGAGCTCTGGGGGGATTTGAACTGCTGATCTTTTGGATAGTAGCCATAGCTTTTAACCACTACACCATGAGGGTATTACTGGCAAGTAAAAACAAACAGAGAAACAAAAACCACGTGAAGCCACTTGGTGGTGCCATGGCCTTTTGATTAACTTCAGAACCTCCCTCTTTTCTACAATTTTGTGAAATACCAACTTGATGGCACTTGGCTTGGCTAAGAGAAATCTCCTGCCACCAGCCAGTATCATGGCCCAGTATTTGAAGGAGAAAAGCTACCTGTATTAGGTCTGTATATGGCATTTTGAGAGCTCCATAAGCCATCTAGATGTATTCCCTAAAATAAATAATAATTATTAATAAAGTCATTTTTTATACAATTAACGTATTTCTTGGAAGTACTCCTGGGCCCAGGACTATATTAGGCTCTATAAAATATTTTTTTAAAAAAAAAACAAGAACTGTTGCTGTATAGTTGGTTCCAACTCTCAGTCACCCTATGAGAAAGAGTAGAACTGCCCACAGGGTTCCCAAGGAACATCCGGTGGATTCAAACTGCCAGTAGATGTAACAACGAACTGCTCTGCCGTGGTAATACAGCACAACGACCGCGGGCATGGCCCAGGTCTGGGGGTGCAGTGTTTGGTTCTGTTATCCACAGGATCGCTATGAGTCAGAACCGACTCGAGAGTATGTAATACAGCAATACAGAACACAGCTTAATACCTGTCTTGAAGAACATACTACCTAACTGGACATCTGAAGTTAACAAGTAGTACAAAGTCAGGTGATGTGTTGTCAAAATCACGTGGTATGAGCTCTCAGTGCTACTCCATCTGAAATTCTTGTCGTTAGGTGCTGTTTTGCCCATTTTGACTCCTAGCGACCTCGTGTGACACAGCAGAACTGTTCCTTAGGGTTTTCTTTGCTGTAATCTTTATAAGAACAGATTGCTACGTCTTTTTCCCCCTGAGCCACTGAATGAATTCAAACCACTGACATTTCAGTTACAGCTGAGCTCTTAACCACTGGGCCGCGAGGGCCTATCCTGTATGAAGTGCTTTCCCATTTAGGGCTTAGAATACTTGGGTGGCTGTTGGACCCAGAGGGTATAGATTAGCTGACAGGAAGCTGTGGAACATTTCAAATGGAGACAGAGAACGCACCAAAGGAATGAAGCCAGAACCTGGAAATCATGGGCCTTTGGGGAAAGTGGACAAGGGAATCGTGGAAAACAGGCTGGGTGAAATGGAATTTGGAAATAGCCAAGCCAAGTGCCGTCGAGTTGGATCCGAAATTCTGAAAGGATAGTTTGGCCTGGAAGCCACCGCTATTGTTTCGTTTAAGTAGGAGAAGTGCGTCCTTAAAGGAGGCTTTAGGGAGATGAGCAGAATGACGCTAATGCAGGATGGGAAGGAGGAGGGTTTTGAGGAGACCTGCTAGGAAGCTACAGAAATGAGCCAGACATGAGTGAGGAGGGCTTCTGAAAACTTGTAGGACCCTGTGGGACACTTTGCCTTGCTGTGCCTCAGTCTCTTCATCCGTAACATGCAGACAGGGTGAACCCCTGGTTGGAGGTTAATTCATATACCCTGTTCACTGAAACAGAGCTTAGTCAATGGCATGCACTGGTAGCTGTATTATTAGCCAATTATTAGAATGCAGTAAAAGAAGTAATACAAATGATGCATCACAGGAAAAAAAACTTGTAGAACTTTATGAATAGCAAGTAGGGCTGACCAGTGATAAATAAATAAATAAATAAATAAATCGGAATAATTGATTTCCTTCCTTAGACATATAGCATCATTATTTAAGAACAATTGCAATTTAGTGAACAATACTTATGACTTATTATAGGCAATATTTTAAAATAATTCCAGATTTTAAAATGTTTATTTCACTATCAGATTTATTCATGACATGAACAACTAGATCAGTGGGTGTTAATCCTGGCTGCATAGTACCAATGTCTAAATGTCAGTGGTTTGAATTCATTCAGTGGCTCAGGGGGAAAAAGACGTAACAATCTGTTCTTATAAAGATTACAGCACAGAAAACCCTAAGGAACAGTTCTGCTGTGTCACACGAGGTTGCTAGGAGTCAAAATGGACAAAACAGCACCTAACAACAAGGCTGACCTTCTAAAGTTATTTCCTCATAAAATTTTACCAAAAAAAAATCCCAATTTTTCCACAATGAGTTAACACATACTTCTTTGTCACTCAACCCATAGTAGCAGAAAAGCAAAGGACTCTGAGGCTTTAGCAATGGAGTCTGGGAGGAGAGTGGTACCCTGACAAGATGCGGATGCTGTGAAGAGGAGTCTGGGAAAAAGGGAGAGGATGCCCAGTGCAGGACATGCAGAATTCAGGTTTAATGGTGGGATGTCCAATTATAGCAGGACAGAAGAATGGACAGTTTTAGCCAAAGGCAAGTAAGTATTTTGATAAATAAATTATTCTCACTCGCTGACGAATTTGATAGAGATTTCTTGATAATATTTCTCGAATTTCATCCATTTCTCCAGGTGTGAGCTTTCTTATTTTTTCTTCACGGCAGTCACTGCAAAAGTATGGGGAAAAGGTGTTTTACTACTCAACAAATATTGGAATAATTGATTTCCTTCCGTAGATATATAGCATCATTATTTAAGAAGAACAATTGCAATTTAGTGAACAATACTTATGACTTATTATAGGCAATATTTTAAAATAATTCCAGATTTTAAAATGTTTATTTCACTATCAGATTTATTCATGACATGAACAACTAGATCAGTGGGTGTTAATCCTGGCTGCATATTATCAATGTCTAAATATACTTATGCTTGAGCTGCAATATCACAGATTCTGATTTAATTAGTCTGGGTAAAGTCCAGGCATCGGTCTTACATAAACACTTCTGAAAGTGTTTCTGATACAGAGCCAAGGCTGAGAACCACTGCACTAGATGGCCACCAGCATTCTCTCCAAACCTTAAACTATGATTCAGTGATACTGTCTCTTCTTCTGGACTAAGTAATCTCAGAACAATGGGTGTTCTTCAAATACAAGCCCCCAACTGAATGCTGTAACATACTACTTGCTTGGATTACCTTAGGTTGTGCCCATAAGCCCCAAGCTCAGGCCCAAGCTGTTTGGTCCATTTTCTTGTTACTATCATTGTGAAGATACGTATTACGCAGCATTTGCTAATTCAAGGTTTTTAATGTGCAGAATTTAGTAAGGCTAATTATATGAATCATTTTTTTTATATAAAGATCAAAACTCTTAAGATGAACAGTTAAATTTTATGATTCACATTTAATTACAAAGGTGCCAGTTATATTTCACTGAAAAAAATATGGGCAGATGGATGGGTGAGTGGGTGGCTGGTGGATGATGGGTGGGAAGACAGACAGACGGATGGATGGATAAGAGGAAACCCAGGAGATTTTGTGTATTTTTTAGGGGGTACTGCTTTAATTTAAGCACAGAGGAATCTTACAGAAAACTAAGTACCGAGAACTTTCAGTAAGCATTCACTTTCCCCAAGCAAGTAAAATAAGACATAATAAAGGTCTAAATATAAAAGAGCATTTTCTGATTAGTCAGTTCTATGATAATCTAACTTAACATAAACTAACATATCCTAATCTAACCTAACATAAAATAATGTACACATTTCTTGACTTTCACATTTTAACATAAATCAAAACTTTTTATTATTACTAGTTTCAAACTTCCAGAAATCCTAGTGGCATAGTGGGTTAAGTGCCACGTCTGCTACCCAGAAGGTTGACAGTTCAAATCCACCAAGCACTCCTTGGAAACTCTATGGGGCAGTTCTACTCTGACCTATAGGGTCACTATGAGTCAGGCCCAACTCAGCAGCAGTGGGTGGGAAGTTTCAAAAAATTCTAAAGATATTCTTAGTAATACTGAAAGATTGAGGTTGTTAAGGGTTTCAATTTGCTTGGATTCACCATCAGCACTCATTGGCGGGTACACGTGACCCGTGTCATTGTGTTTTCAATCACCTTATATGCATGTGAAAACTGAGTGACAAATAAGTAATACCAAAGAAGTGATGCCTTTGAATTGTGGTGCTGGAGAAGAATATCAAATATACCATGGGCTGCCGAAGAACAAACAAATCTCTCTTGGAAAGAGTACAATCAGAATGCTCCTTGGAAGCAAGGAGTATACTTTGGATATGTTATCAGGAGGGATCAGTCCCTGGAGAGGGACATCATGCTTGGTAATGTGGAGGGTCGAGAAAAAGAGGAAGACTCTCAACAAAATGAATTGATAGAATAGCTGCAAGAATTATTGGGCTCAAGCCTAGCAATGATCGTGATGATGGCGCAGGGCCAGGCAGTGTTTCGTTCTTTTGTGCATATATGAATCAGAACCAATTCACTGATGCCTAAGAATAACAACAGTGATAATGAAATTTATCTGCAAAATTGCACTTACTTGAGAGATGCAAAAGAAGGAGTGGTACATATCATTCCGGTCTCCGCCATCTCAATGGCATGTTTGATTTCAAGCTTTTTGTATAAGGACACGATGCTTGATTTAGGTTGGTTTTCCCTAATCAGCAGCTTCCGCAGATATTTATCATCAAATTTCTTAAACCTAGAAGATAATCAAACCTTCAATTAATACTACACTGACTACGGGAGAAATAAGGGTCTTTACTAATAAAACCATTTCCACAACCGATGGGGGGGAAAAGTAAGTAGCAGTGTTTTGACTCTTTTAATCACTATGTAAATATCTATATGCAGATACATGTATCTATGTGTATATAAGATGACACATACTAGAGAATTCCTCTGTGTGTGTGTAATACAATCATATATGTGTATTTAAAAACTACAGATAGATAAATCTGTTCTTTCCCATTTCAGCAGATTACTCAGAATAATCCATCAATCCTCCAATAATCCATCAAAGGTAGTCTCATAAAGGTCATCATTGATCTCTACAGTATTAAATCCAATGGCTAATTAACAATATCATTTTTCTTGTCCTGTCCTCTCTGTCCTTTTTCTCAGTTTCTTTCGGCCTTTTTTTTTTTTTGCTTCTTTCTGACTAGTTAATGCAGAAGTGACCCAGGGCTTAATCCTTGATTAGCTTTTCCATTTCCCTAGCTCTGTTGATAGTATCACCTACTCTTAAGGCCTTAACTAGCATTTTCCCCAATAACTACCAAATGTGTCTATCTCACTGCAACCTGTCTCCTAAACTCCAAAAATAAATATTCAAAGAGTGAATCAATAGCTCCATTTGAATGCCTAATAAAGATCCATTGCTGTCAAGTCTATTCTGATTCATAGCAACACTATAGGACAAAGCAGAAATGCCCCACAGAGTTTCCAAGGAGTGGCTGGTGGGTTTGAACTTGGACACTTTGGAGTAGCAACCCAGCTCTTAACCACTGCACCACTGGAGCTCCAGAAGTCTAACAGGAACCTCAATTTTGAGATGCTCAGAGTGATCTCATCCCCTCCTTCCACCTGCCTTATTCTATAGTTCTCCCCATCTTAATTAATGACAACTCTACCAGCTCAAAAACTTTAGTGTCACCTTTGAGTCTTCTGTTTCTATCATACCCTATCCACTCCATTAGCAATTTCTGTTGGTAATACCACCATTATAAGAGACATGAACTTCAAACATTTCCAACAAGTTCTACTGCCACTAACCTGGTCCAAGACTAAATCATGTCTTGCTGAACTCTTGCAACATCCACTGAATTAGCCTGGTTTCCACCACTGCATCATGAAGCAGAAGCTAGAGTGATCCTGTCAAAATCAACTCTTGTAACTCCTCTCCATCTCTCCTAAGTAATCACATGGTAGTCTGTGAACACCTTCCCAATGTGCAGCAGCCTCTCTCTCTAACTGAGAGAGTTCTCTCTCCTCTAACTCTAATGGCCTCCTTGCTGTCCTTGAAAACTTGCCAGCCGCAGTCCCACTCAAGGGCATCATGTTGTCCTTCCTGCCCCCAGGAAGGCTCTTCCCCCAGGCAACTACACGCCTTTCACAGGTCTTGTTTAAGTCCATCCGCAGTCCCGTTACCATCGAGTCAATTCTGACATGCAGTGACTCTACAGGACAGAACAGAACTGCCCCATTGGGTTTCCAAGAAGTGGCTGGTGGATGTGAACTGCCAACTTTTTGATTGGCAGCTATAAGTCCTAACCATGTGCTACCAGGTCTCTTTCCCTCAATAGTCTCTTTCGGGAGGGGGGGGGGGACACTTTTCCTATCCACCCTATTTGAACTGCCACCTGTCTCCCCCCAGTACTTCCTACTTATGTTTCTCCAGAGGTGCGATCACTTTCTCACACGCTACATAATGTACCTATTTATATCCTGTCTCTTGGAAGTAGAATCTAAGATTGATATGGGAAGAGTTTTTTGCTTTTTCCTTTTTTCCTATACCTGTAGTGCCTAAAACACTGGTGATACAGTTTTTGGTGACCCAAACAACTGGGTCGTTCAGCCCAGTTCCTCCAGGTATCCATGCTGTCTGTCACATTATTTGGTAGTGTCCTTCCACCATGACTTGGGCCATTGCCTTCTCTGCCTGGCCCATAACAGTAACTTTGATACCTACTCTGGTCATTATGGTATCAGCAGACACGATGGAAGCAGAAAATTTATAATAGTTTATAATAGGCTTATGCTTATTATGCTTCTGTCCTCCCCATGACTAGGATAAGCTTGGACTGGCCCATTGGTCCCAAGACAAAAATAAAAGCCACAGGAAGTAAAGTTACTTCACTCACACGAGGCAAGGCTAACACGGATTGGCTGAACGTCAGCCAATCGACTGAAGCGTAAGGAAGATCAACCCAGGTCAGCCATGCCCAGCTGGGTCAGCTGACTCTCCGCCTTGTAACCCAGGAACTTCAATAATAAATGACTTTTCTTTTGAGCCACAGAGTTCAGGATTAGTTTATTACACATCATTAATACGCCAATGTTTCAGTGAAGTCGCATTCAACCGATATTTGTTAATAAGGAAATGTGTGTGTTTCAGGGATCGCTGTAAACCCAAGGAGGGTTATAGGTACAACCTTGTGGTTTTCCAGAAAGGAATGACTGTTACCCGCTGCATGCTTGGTGTCACTTCTCTGTTCTGAATACCAGAAAGCCTTATGAACCATTGTTAAAGAGCTTTGCTGCTGACCAGTAATGCCAAAAAGACTGGTACTACCTCGTTCTAAATTCATTCTGCATGATTCTAGCCCATTGAGCCAGCACCCCTGACAGCATTCAACATCATTTTAAACTTCTCTTATTATTATGTCAGCTTTTCACTAGAGATAAGCAAAGGGAAATGTGACTATTAAGCAAGGTCATCTGCTCTATTTAGCATAGGGATTGTGCATTTTCTTTCTTTGCTTCATTTCCACACCTTCCACTCCCCTGCCAGGCTACACATAGGTGTTTTACTTCACCGTCATTAAATACCTTTGCCAAGTCTTGAGAACCTCCTGACTGCATTACTCCTCCATCTCAGTCTCAAAGTACCAAATGCTCCCACAATATTCTCTGGCAAGACCACACAGCATAAGAGTTTCAGAGGAAATGGGGAGATACCCAACATGCTTCAATCACTTCTTTAAAAAAATCTCGTCTTTTAGTAATATCAAAGACTATGAATATATCAGAGATGAATCAGGCAGAACTGATTCAAAACCTGACCTGTGTTGACAATAAATCTGTCTATACCCACTTCCCTGTGCTACCTGCCATACACAGTGTATTTGATAACCTGAAAAATGATTTTAGATTTAGTTGGAAAAATGCTCTGCATAAAAATACACAAAGGCTTATGAAATTATTAAATAAAGTCTGTACACTACAGAGTCAAATGTTAGATGTGTAACAGTGTTCCCTTTTGGACATTTGTTCTGCTGCCTTTAATATATGTAGACCAGTTAGCCCGGAAGGCTTTTAAATATTTGCCTAGAACAGACTCATCTACCCCAGAGACAGAATTCTACTTGCCCAAAAGATAAGACATAGGCAGACTTGTCATGACATACCCTTGCCTTAGAGTTCTAGAACACATTTCCATGATCTTAGTGTCCACCTTGTCGCTATTCTAGCCCTGCTCAAGATGTGATGGCCAGATTCCAACGTCTAATCGTATCATTTTTTTCTTCCTGTTTGGGAAACAGATGATTGGTAGAAATCTTTAGCCAAATTTTCACTTTTGAAAAGGAACAAACTGTTCTGCATTACTCCTCTTATGTGCCACGTCAGAGAAGGACTGGCAGGATGCTGGAGAAAAGTAACTGAGCTGAAAGGGAAAAGGAAGATGGGAAAATAGACACAGCCATGAGCGGGGAAAAAAAAATGGAGAAAGGGAAGTTTGTTTCAGTGATTTGGTGCAGATGGGGAAGCCTCTCTGTTAGGAAGGCCCCAGAAATACAAAGCAGGGGATGGTAGATAGATGATGTTTAGAGTTCTCTGAGCTATTTCCTGCCTCCAAGACAGTGCATACTGCCCAAAGTCATGTTTTTGGTCTTATTCTCTAACAGAGAGTTTGTTACCTTGTGCCCTCATGTGGCTAAATGGGCACTTTTCACCATGCAAATTCAAATCTTTTCCTTTAATTGTAAAATAGGACTAAATCCACAGGGTGCTGTCATGGATTGAATTGTAACCCCACCTAAAATCCATGTCAACTTGGTTAAGCCATGATTCCCAGTACTGTGTGGTGGTTCTCCACTTTGTGATTGCGACTTTCCTGTGTTGTAAATTGTAATCTCTGCCCATGGTTAATGAAGCAAGATTAGATTATGTTAAAGAGGATTAGTGTGGGATTGTAACACCCTCATTAAGGTCAAGACCCTGATCCAATGTAAAGGGAGATTCCCTGAGGTGTAGGCCACACTGTCTTTTATTGAACAAGAAATAAAAGGAAAGGGAAGCGAGCCTAGTATTGGGACTGTCACACAACAAAGAAAGCACTCCAGGGACAGAGCACATCCTTTGGACCCAGGATTCCTGCAAGGAGAAGTCCCTAGTCTAGACAAGAGTGATGAGAAGGACCTTCTTCCAGAGCTGACAGAGAAAGCCTTCCCCTGGAGCTGACATCCTGAATTGGGACTTCTAGCCTACTAGACTGTGATAAATTGTTCTTTGTTAAAGCCACTTGTCGCATTTCTGTTACAGCAGTACTAATAACTATGACAGGTGTCTTTCTAATTTGTTACCCATAACTAGGCTTACAAAGATTGTTCTAGTGTTTCAAGTCTTTGCAATTCATTTTATTACTTAATGATAGCACTCACACACCACAACACACAACCCTACTGTCTATAGGAATGTTTTGCTACCTTTGTTATATTGCAAAATTTTAAAACCTTGAGGTATTTATTTTTACAGAGCCTGGAATCGTGTCAGAACAGGTAAGAGAACAGTAAGTCTTTAGACATTCTTTTTGAAATTACATACATTGGTAGGTTGGTCAACTTCATATAAGCTAGTAGTGAGAAAAAGAAAATCTATCAACAAGTTAGGAAAAAAAATCCACAAAAAGTACCCACTGAGTATGGTTTGGAATATTTCCTTATTCCTTCACGGACTGCCTTCAATGCTACCTCCCTCAAAAGGTCTTTCTTAGCCAACAGTGTGCTTGTAAATACTTTTAGGAAATTGCTATACGGAAAAAAAAAAAAAAAAAGCCCTGATTTGTAACATTTGTCAATTAGTACTGTATAAATGCTCCCACCATGGTTGATTCAAGCTGCTGATGCGGCTGTGACGTCACTGAGCTTGGAGACGATGTGCCCAGTCCGCAGTCACCAGTTGGCACAGGCCACTGGCTCCAGCACCATGCCGCTCCTAACTCTGTTCTCAGAACTTGCCCTTCCTTCTTGCTGCCACAACTCTGGCTTTCGTTTATGTTAATGCACATACCTTATTCTGCCTGACAGTTCAAATCCACCAGGCGCTCCTTGAATATTCTAGGGGGCCAGTTCTATTCTGGCCCCTAGGGTCGCCATGAGTCAGTTCCGACTCAACAGCACTTGGCGTGGCAATCTTTCTTTTCCTCTTCTCTAGGTCTATTGAAAACACAATTTTCTTTCTCCACTACAGAGCCTTTCACAGAAAGATAAACTAAATAAATGTATTTATATAATCTTTCATAGAGTTGTAGCCTTCAAGCAAGTTCTTTATTTCTGCTCATCTCTTTAATGCTGAGACACTTGGAAGCTCTGATTTGACCAGGCCCATTACCATGTGAGGCCAAGAGGGATGGTAATGGGAGAACCTCGTTTTTATCAGAATGGACCACGCATTCCTCAGCCTCCGTGCTACTGAGTTCTGACCAGTGCAACTGAAGCAGAAGACTTGTGGGCAACTTCTGATCACTCTGATTAAATGCCAGTAAGTACATATCCTTTTTCTCCTTGTTATCTTTCTTCTTCCGTGAAACTTGGAATGTTGACCTGATGGCTAGCACGGCAGCAGCCATTTTGTTCCAGGAGGCAAACTTAGCAATGGCAGCTGCTCTTAGTGGACCAATCAGACAGAAGGGACCTGGCATCCTGGGAACTCTGTGAAGCCCAGCTGATTCCATTGTCCTCCTTTGGCTTTTTACATTAGTGAAAAGTAAACTTCTATCTTGTTTAAGCTACTGTCATTCTAGATCTCTATCATAGCTGAACTTTATCTTAAAGGATATGGTAGGACACAACATATGAAAGGCTTGCAGCCCTAAAAAATAATGTCCACTGCTTTCAAGTCAACTTGGACTCATAGCGACCCTAGAGGACAGAGTAGAACTGTCCCACAGGGTTTCTAAGGTTGTAAATCTTTACGGAAGCAGATTGACACATCTTTCTCCTACACAATGGCTGGTGAGTTCAAAATGCTATCCTTTTGGTTAGCAGCCAAGCATTAACCACAGTGCCGCCAAGGCTCCTTTAAAGAATAATACAGGTTAATACATCTCACTTCTAGAGTGACCCAGACCCACTTTATAATACAGTTGCATGAGGGCCTCCTTACTTGTCTCTCCAAAAGTTGTGACCCCAATGTCCACACACATCTTCAATCCCAGTCTTCACATGATCAAAAAACTAAAAAATAAAAAGCAGGCTAATTGATTAATTTTTACCTGAAATCAGCAATTTTTACTCTATTTATGTCATGCCCAAACTCTGAAGCTCCAGATAGCTTTTGCTTGTTTGTGTCTTCATTTTTATGTTTAATGAAAGTAGTAAAATAACAGCTTATCTTCAAGCAGATTGATGAGATAACTGTCATATCAATATTAGGTAATTCTTGGACAGGTTTGCTTATCATTATGAAATTCCATAATCGCTATGATTATGGAAAACTTAGATTGTGATTATAATTTTCCAGTAGAAATATTTTCAAGTTAAAGCAAGTAACAAGAGGAGATTCGTGCTCCTTCTGTTTATGCAGGAGTTTTGCAGGCTAATTCTGAGGAGCTACAGTGCAACTCTGTTCCATCTGCACTTGCCCTTATCTTTCCCCAATCTTCCCTCCCTTAGACCTCTTCCATTGCAGCTTCAGGAAGTGAGAAACTTAGTATCAAGTTTTTCAACTGAATCATTTCTTTTCTTTTCTTTTATCATTTAAATGGTAACACTAAGTTAAAACCTACCCGACAATGGATTTCTTCACTGACAGCCTGCTGTTTCTTATTTGATCTCTTAACATCAAGAAACTCCACTAATGGTCGGATAGTTATTCCCTGTACAGAAAAACACAAGTGCATTGTTTCATAAAAGAAAGCAACTTAATCAAGAATAACATTTATCCTAATACTTGATAACTACTAAAAGCAACTCTGCTCCCCAAATTGGAAACAATATATATAGTATTTTGTTAAGTTTGCCAAGTTTTTCTTCCTGTTTGCTAGCTAGAAAATTTAAAAAGAATGTTCACTGTAAGGAAAAAAAAAAAGAAGAAGAACAACAACAACAAAATGGAAGAAATTGACAAAATAATTTGAAGAAATAATAAAATATTACCAAGTTTAGAGGAATTATCTATTTTTTTATGTTATGCATACAAATGAAGGATTCGTTCATTTATTTAAAAAATAATAATTGAGTATCTACTGCATACATGTCAGGAAATTTGACATTTAAGACACAAAGATGACTAGGGAAGGATCTCATCCTTAGCCAAGCCAAAATCCTTAGGAATTTTTAACTTCATGGCACCAAAACCCCTTGCCCTCTAGTCCATTCTGACTCCTAGCAACCCTTTATGACACAGCAGAACTGCCCCTTAGGGTTTTCTAGAAAAGCTGGATGAATTTGAACTGTCAACTTTTGGTTAGCAGCCATAGTTCTTTACCACTGTGCCATCATGGTTTTAACCCCACGGAGATATAAATATATTCAAAGACACAAATGTATTTAAATACATTACAAAACCAGGAAAAGAGGGAATGACAGAGATGTATACGGAGAGTAGGCCATGGAAAGCTTCATGGAAAGGGAGCATTGCGTGTGTGTCCCAAAGGCTGCTGCTGCAAGCCAACTCAGAGACCATAACACAGCAAGGGATCAGCAGAGGGGAAGGGCTTTGGGCATGTTTCCGAATAAACTTGCTAAGAAGAGAGAACCATATGCTATTTAGCAAACTAGGAGAGAAGAAAATATCCTTAACATGACAAGAGAAATCTTCAAGAAATCTACAGCGACCATCTCACTGAATAATGAAACATTAAAACCCTTTCCCTCAGAGCCAGGGAAAACACAAGGCTGCTTGTTATCTGCTGAGCTACGGGACACAGTTCTGCATGGCCTACTCAATTAAATAAGACTAGACAAAGAAGAGGTAGAGGTGTAAATACTGAAAAGGAAGTAACAAGTGCTTTGTTGCTGATCTATTTTTGTTGTTCTCAAAATCTAGTCATTTTTAATTTAAAAAGAGGAAGCCACTCATAAAATTACTAGACAAGAATTTAATATATACCAATTTACTGATTAAGGTGCACCTGACGCAAGCCATATGTATATGAAAGCTGAGCAATAAACAAGGAAAACAGAAGAACTGATGTCTTTGAATTATGGCACTGAAGAAGAATACTGCGTGGACTACCAAAAGAATGAACAAATCTGTATCTGAGGAAGCACAGCCATAATGCTCATTAGAAGAGAGGATGACAGGACTTCATCTCACATACTTTGCTTGTGTTATCAGGAAGGATCATTCCCTGGAGAAGGACATCAGTACAAAAGAGGAAGACCCTCAACAAGATGGATTGACACAGAAGCTAAAGCAACAAGCTCAGACGTACAAACGATTGTAAAGATGGTTCAGGAATGGCCCTGTATCATTCTGTCATACACAGGTCACCATGAGTCAGAACGGACTCACTGGCACCTAACAACCTCAACAACTTCTGATATACTATTTAGAAAGTGTAATAAAATATGGACACCTACAATAATAGCTATAAAAAAGTGTATATACACACACACCCCGAGCAATAACCCTATCAAAAAGATATACAAACCTTTTACAAAGAGAACTATAACACTCAACTAGAAGATATTAAAAAGATTTGATTTAAGAATAAGACACATACAGTTCCTAGAAGGGATGACTGAACATTATTACAAAGACAAATTTTTCTCAGCTAACAGGTGCTTCCAATACAATTTCAATAACATGTTCCTAAGAAATCTCAATAGAACTTGAGCAATTGATTCTAAATTAATCTGGAAGGGTAAATATAACTAGAAAATTTGGGACAAAAAAAGGTGAGAAAAATGTTCAGATATCCAAATATAAACTAATAGATTTAAAAGTATGTGACAGTGGCTTGTAAATAGGCTGAGCTGGGGAGAGGGTGTGCCTCAGAGAGTGCAGCCGAGCAGATGCCCAAGCCTCAGCTGGGAGGTGGCTGCCACCACCTAACACAAAGCATACATAAATAGGAAGGATTGATCTGTTTGCTTTTGTGTTGTTTTTGAAGGATCTGGGGGGGGATGGTGATGATATATTCCCTGCTGTGCATTTCATTTTCATCTCACGTCCTCCATGTCTTTACATATTTAAGAATGCTTTTTGATAATGTAAAGTGACTGTGGTGAGCCCACACACGTAGACACATACACCCACGCTTCTTCTTAAAGGAGGGTATTGTTTTTAGTTCCATCAATTTAGCTATGGGCATTTTTCAGTTTGATTTCACTTTTAACTTCCTGAAGTGTGAACTGCTTTTGATCAAGTTTGGAATAAGCTATTGATTGTGTTCTGTTTTATTTCAGTCTTCTATTTTGAAATAACATGGGAGTTTTCCAATCAACACACATTCTCCAATTTTTAACTTATGTAAATGGAAATGGGTGATAAACAAGCTATTTCTGGATGTAGGTAATCTCAATCAATTTTAGATTTGTCAAAGCCATTAGTCTGAAAAGAGTGTAAGGCAAAACCAACAAAATCAATGCAATTCCTAAAACCGTATAATGTGGTCTAAAGACACTAACTCGTTCCACATGCTTTTTATCCATCAGTATTTACTTAATAAATAATTATCAAATGCCCGGTATTTGTTATAATAGACCATGAAAAAATATAGGACACATGATCTGCCCTGACAATGTCCATGTTGACTCCTTCCACTATGAAAATAATCCAGAAGTGAAAGGACCAATATAAATAAAACACAACAGGTCAATTACAGAAAGCAACTATAGTTGTGTGTCCAGATTGCTCCAAATATCTGAAAGTATAACCTACTTAAATTTCTAAGTAATAAAATTCATTGTTCATGTGCAATGAAGTCTTGACACCCTCTTTAAAAAATTTTATTTAAGTATTTTTTTAAAAGACTGTTTTTCTTTAATTTATTGGTAGTTTCTATGTCATGCTCATTAAGACTACTTAATAGACTCTGTCTTACTTTTCCCACCTCTATTCCTTTCCTGTCTTCTTTAATCCATCTGTTTCTAGGGTACTTTATAAGGTACTGTGTACGTCATATTAAACTCTCCAAACTAGCCTGGGTCTCTAGTTTGGAGAGAGAGAGACAGAGGCGGAGAGAGAGACAGAGGCAGAGAGACAGAAACCTTTTAGAAGGCACCTTCTTTTGCTACACTGCAAACAGTGTGACCATCCATGTAATTAAATCAATCTCTTCATTTTCAGTTGAGCCACTGGAGGTCACACTCGCAAAATGTGAGTTAAATTTTTCCCCATCCATTGTGCTTCTGCACAACAAACACAACACTCCAGAGAGAAGCCTGCCTGAAGAGAATTATTCACAACAGTCAACCCGGAGAACGACAAGTGAGCTATGTTTTCTGCATCGTTCCGTCTTTGCCTTCTCCTGACACTGAACTCCTCTATTCCTGTTACTGTCAGAAATAAATGTGAACTGCTGTTTAATTAAAATTACATTTTGGGTAGAAAAAGTTTTTTTGTTTTGTGTATTTGGAATTAAAGTTTAAAAAAACAAGGCAAAGCAAAACAAAAAGGGAGTGGAACGGCGTTATACTCTCTTGTTCATTTACCAGGCAACTTTCAGTAAAATTTAAAGAAACTATTTCATTTATTTGAAAAATACACTCATAAATGAGGAGGCAAGCTGGGAGCTTCGTCAGTGCACCATACCGTCTCTCTACAGCAAAGACCCAAGAAACCAAGTTAAACAGATATAAATAACAATCCTGCAGCTTTGAACATCTAAAAGGATAAAGAATTGAAGTGAACATGGACTGGAATTTAAAACGGAACAGAGTGAAAGAGAGTGGCAAGAAGCAAATAGCTGGCACTATTAGTTGACCCAGCTTAATATGGCCATCTTGAGATAAAGCTGGTAGCAACCCCAGGTGAGGAGCACAGTCAGGCAACTTCATGGAATTCCCATCACAGACAGAGAAACTTGATAAATAGACTGAGAGAGAGGTAAAGTGAGAAGATCATGATCCAGATTTAAGGAAAGAAAATACAGAAAGGAAGGCAGTAATTCCAGGGATGCTGCTGTTCCCAGAGCAGGGAGAGAACCAGCATCCAGAATGAGGTATACACACAAGCAGTAGTCTCTGACTTCTGGGATGCCTTGTGCGCGTGAGGTGGTGGATAAACGGAGGGTCAGCAGCAGATTCCTCACCAGAAGGGACTGTGGGGTGCCTCCTCCCTCACACTTTGCTGGGGACAAGTTGCAAATGATGACTGCCACAGAAAGGAAGTGTCTGGCCCCCATGCCTGCTAGACAGAGGAGTGACACACCCTCTTCCCACCCTGCTTATCAGTGCCATTACAGTGGTCAATACAAAGAAGTCAGCAATAGATAAATATAGAAACCCATTCATTATATGATTACATAACAAGTGAAAAATGAGCTTATCTGTCACGTTAAAAAATGCTGATTATTGTTGTATGTTGTTTTGTTCAAAGTGAACATGCAGATGCTTAATGTGGGATATCAGTATTTTACTCACATATTTCAGTTTAGTCACAATTCAAAAAAGTCAAAAAAAATGCTAGCAAAATAATGATTCTGTATTTTAATTACATATATTCATGATTTTCAATGAATGTTATACAGTTTTTGTAATACTTTTTTTTTTCTTTGCGTGTTCTAATTACATCCATAGAAAAATAAATTTGGGTCTGTTGAATACAATATGTAACAAAGAACTGAGCTTGTATTTGGTGTATCGTGAAATGGTTAAGGGCTAAGGCAGCTAACTAAAAGGTCAGCAGTTGGAATCCACCAGGCACTCCTTGGCAATCATATGGAACTGTTCTTTGTCCTATAGGTTCCAATTGAGTCAGAGTCAACATATTAAGTCATTTTTATTAGGTTTTACACACACAATGGCCATGACATATTTGGGGAGGAAAACAGTAATTTGGGGGTCTGGGGAATTCAATAATTAAAAAAACCAAGCTTATGTTTTATTTGCCTTCTCTTAAATTACCTTTATGCTGTCCTTTCCATTATATTTGGTGTCCATGATATTTGGAGAAAGGAACAGTTTTGTACTGTAGGTACTTGAGAGTTCCCAGTCACACTGGGAGAAGCCCTGGTGATGCTATAGTTAAGCTTAGCTGCTAAGCAAAAGTTTGGTTTTAATCCTCCAACCACTCCATATGAAAAGCAGTCTGCTTTTGTAAAGATTATAGCTTTAGAAACCTCCATGGGACAGTTCTATAGGGTCTCTGTAGGAAGAAATCAGCTCAAAGGCAATGGGTTTGGTTACACTGGTTTTTATTCATACTTGATACCTTAAATTCTGAAATGAAGGGAGAAGAGTTTAGAAACATTTAATAAGCCTTGGGAGAACTCACCCAAAGTGGTAAGGACAGGGACAAGGGGTCTAGAAAGAGGCAGTATTGTCCCTTACCCCCTTGCCTGACCTTTTCCCCTCTCTGAGAGATTAAAATACTCCAAGTAAAATTGACTTGCTTCACAATTTTGCCACAGGCAAGGTGTGAGAGCAACAAACTGGATGACTAGTTACCTGGATCCTACAAACACCCAAGCGAAAGAACAAAGACTGGGAAATTTTCTTCTCTATATCCAAATAGCTCAGTGAATTGAAGGAAGGAGCCCAGATGTGACATCTGAATGAATACTAGTAACCACATGTATGACTGAAATTATTAACCACCAATAATGTCTTCAGGGAAGTCACCGTAGCTTGGTTTACGGAGTCAGTGAGTCCTGGACCCAACTTCAACCTCAGTTGCTTACAAAATCTGATTCTTTGGACCAGTCTGTTTTCCCCTCTTTTTAATCTGTTTCAATAGATGGAACACTGGTCTCTATTTCAAAGGTTACTTGGGAGGATGACGGCTATAGGAAAGCACTTGCCAGAGTGCCTGACACAAGTAAGCAACCACTGAAGGTCACCAGCAACACAAAGGGGATGATAATAAAAACAGTAATGGAAAGTGGTCATCTTCCTATGTCAGGAACAGGTCTTCCCAGGTGCTCTTTTCCAGGGATCCACTGCTACCAATATTGGCAGGTATGTATACGAGGTCCAACAATTAAGTCCATGAACCTAATTGTTCTAAGTGCTACATACCTCATTATTGAATATCACTAAAGTCACCTCAGAACAATTCCCTTGGGAAGCTAGATACCAACGCCAGCTCCTAGTCCACTCTTCAAAGCAATTTTGGAACTCTTTCTGGAATGGCCATTGTAAACAGTGGCAAATTCATGAACTTAAATGTATAGTTTTCTGTGAAGGAGTTTTTAGCCAAGAAACAAATAATTGTCTTGGAATTCCCTTCCTACTCACCTGATCTGACCTCCAATGACTTTTTTCTTTACCTGAAGATAAAAGAACTATTGAAAGGAAGACATTTTGATGACATTCAGGACATCAGGGATAACACAAGGACAGTTCTGATGGCCATTCCAGAAAGAGTGCCAACATTGCTTTGAAGGGTGGACTAGGCACTACCAAGGGTACATAGCTTCCCAAGGGGGCTACCTGGAAGGTGAACATAATGATATTCAGCAGTGAGGTATGTAGCTCTTTTTCTAGGGTGAATTCACAAACTTAATCAGCAGATTTCGTAAGCAGAGAATAAATTATTTGTTTTTTGAGAAGTAACTAAAGGGGAGAAAATCACAATAACTAATAATAGTGAGCACTTACTATATACTACATGTTTTATTAGACATTCTTTTAGAGTTGAGGTCAAACAGGGGTTGACTCCCTGGTTCCCTACTTAATAGTTATGCAAACTCGTGAAACTTACTTAGCCTTAGTTTCCCCATCTAGAAGATGAGGATAATAATACTGACTTACTCTTAGAGTAAGGAATACACAGAGTCCTTATACCAAAAAGAATTGGTCGATGTTCAACCATTTCAAGGGGGAGCATATGAATTGACAGTACTGAAAGAAGAAGCTGAAGTTGCAGTGAAGGCATCAGCGAGAAACAACATTCTAGGAATTGATGGAATATTAGCTGAGATGTTTCAACAGATGGATACAGTGATGGAAGGGCTCACTTGTCTATGCCAAGACATTTGGATGACAGCTACCTGGCTAACAGACTGGAAGACATCCATACTTACACCTGCTGCCAAGAAAGGTGATCCAATTGAATGGAGAAATTATCAAATAATACCATTAATATCACATGCAAGAAAAATTTTCCTAAAGATCATTCAAAAGCAGTTGCAGCACTATATTAGCAGGGAGCTACCAGAAATTCAGGGTAGATTCAGAAGAGGATGTGGAACTAGGAATATCATTGCTGAAGTCAGATGGATCTTGGCTGAAAGTGGAGAATACCAGAAAGATGCTTATCTGTGTTTCATTGACTATGCAAAGGCATTTGACTGTGTGGATCATAATAAACTATGGATAACGCTGCAGAAAATGGGACTTACAGAACATTTCATTGTGCTCATGAGGAATCTGTGTATGGATCAAGAGGCAGTAGTGTGAACGGAATAAGGGGACACTGCATGGCTTAAAGTTAGGAAAGGAGTGCATCAGCGTTGTATCCTTTCACTACATGTAATAATCTGATAAGCAAATAATCTGATAAGTTAGAATATATGAGGAAGAACAAGGCATCAGTATTGGAAGAAAACTCATTAACTACCTGCGTTATTCAGATGACACAACATAGCTTGCCACAGGTGAAGAGCATTAGAAACCCTTACTGATGAAGATTAGCAATCACAGCCTTCAGTATGGATTACACCTCAACATCAAGAAAAATATCCTCACAACTGGACCAATAAGCTACATCATGATAAATGGACAAAGGACTGAAGTTGTCAAAGATTTCATTTTACTTGAATCCACAATCAACACCCACGGAAGCAGCAGGCAAGAAGTCAAAAGATGCATCATCATATTGGGGAAATCCACTGCAAACGACCTCTTTAAAGTGTTGGAAAGCAAAGATGTCACCTTGAAGACTAAGGTGTGCTTGACCCAAGCTATGGTGGTTTCAGCTGCATCATATGAGGTCTGACAATTAAGTCCATGAGTGCTACATACCTCATTGCTGAATATCACTATGATCAGCTTTGAAGTACTACCCTTGGGAAGCTGTACACCAATGCCAGTGTCTGGTCTACCTTTCAAAGCAGTTTTGGAACTCTTTCTGGAATAGTCATTGTGCACAGTGGCAAGGTGGCAAGTTTGTGAACTTAATTGTATAGCTGTCTATGAGAGCGTTTTTTTTGAGTAAACAAATAACTGTATTGCAACAGTCTCCCTACTTACCTCATCTGGTGGCCCCCAATGACTTTTTCCTTTACCTGAAGAAAAAGGAACTACTGAAAGGAAGACATTTTGATGACATTCAGGACATCAAGGGTAAGATGATGACAGCGCCAGAAAAACAGTTCAAAAATTGCTTTGAAGGGTAGATTAGGCACTGTCATTGGTACATAGCTTTCCAAGGGGAGTACTTCAAAAGTGACTGTAGTAATATTCAGCAATGAAGTATGTGGCATTTTTTCTAGGTAGAGTTTGCAAACTTGTCAGACGTTGTATTTATGCAAAAGTTAGGCAATGAATAAGGAAGACAGAAGGAAAATCGATGCCTTTAAATTGTGTTGGAGAAGAATATTGAATATACACTGGACTAACAAAAAGAATAAACAAATCTGTCTTAGAAGAAGTATGACCAGAATGCTCCTTAGAAGCAAAGATGACAAGACGACTACATCTTATATACTTTGGACATGTTGTAGGGAGGGATCAATTCCTGGAGAAGGACACCACGATTGGTAAAGCAGAAGGCCAACAATGAGATGGCCTGGCACTGTGGCCACAGCACTGGTCTCAAGCATAACAACAGTTGTAGGCTTGGCTCAAGACCACGCAGTGTTTTGTTCTGTTGCACACTGGGTCGCTACGAGTCAAATCTGACTTGACAGTACCTAACAACTCCTTGAGTTACCTGCCATAGAATTTCTATGAAGATTAAACAATACTGTGCAATGCAAAGTGCTTAGAATTATTTCAGACCCCTGAAAAGTGTTATGTAACAATTGGTAAGGGAAAAAAATTAAATTAACAATCTCCTGGCTTTTCTTCTTTGTCACCAGTCGCTTGTTCTTAGTCTCCTTAGCTGCTTCTCTCTTCTCAGTGTCTTCACACTAGGCTGCCCTAGGGCTCATTCCTTTTTGTTTATTTCTATAGCTAGAATTTTACTGCCTTGATGATCAAATTCAGTCTCCTAGGTTGAAGTACTAATGTCACCATCTATCTGTCTGCTTGTCTTACTGTAGTAGTTAGCATGTTGCTATGATGAAAACTATGCCACCACTATTTCACATACCAGCAGTTTTCAAAAACCCATGTGCGCAGGTCAGAAGAGCTTTCAGGCTAACACAGACTAGGAAGAAAGGGCTGGTGATCTAAATTTACTAATAAAAATTTGCCAATGAAAATGCTGTAGATCAAAACAGAATATTGTCTGATGTAGTGCTGGATGCAAAGATGTCATCTTGAAGACTAAGGTACGTTTGACCCAAGCCATGATGTTTTCAGTTGCCTCATATGCTTGCAAAAGCTTGCTAATGATTAAGCAAGACTGAAGAATTGACACTTTTGAATTGTAGTGTTGGTACATAATATTGAGTATACCATAGACTGTCAAAAGAGCAAACAGATCTGTTTTGGAAGAAGTATAACCAGAATACTCCTTAGAAGCAAAGAACTTTGGGCATGTTATCATGAAGGATCAACCCCTGGAGAAGGGTATCAGTAGAGGGTCAGCAAAAGAGGAAGACCCTCAGTGAGATGGACTGACATACGGCTGCAACAGTGGGCTCAAACGTAACAGGGATTGGAGGATGGCTCAGGACCAGGCAGTGTTTTGTTCTGCTACACACAGGGTTGCTATGAGTCAGGACCAAGTCAACAGCACCTAACAATGACAACAACATAGTGCTGGAAGATAAATCTCCTAAGTTGTAAGGCACTGAAAATACACATGATCACATCAATGAACTCAAGCATAGCAGCAATCGTGAGCATAGGGTAGCACTAGAGAATGTTTTGTTTTGTGGTACACAGAGTCACCATGAGTTAGAGCCAATTCAAAGGTGACGAACAACATCTGCAGATAACTCAAAACTTCTGTCTCCAGGCTGGTATTCTTTTCTGAACTCCAGAGTTGTAATAATCCCATTATTCAACATCTCCCTTTGTACATCTAATAGATATTACTAGTCTGGCATATCCTTCATTGAACTATTAATCTCCCATCTCATATCTCCTCTAGCTACAGCTTTCCCCATCTCACTTAAGGACAAGTCCATCAATCCAGCTACTCAATACCAAAGCCTTGCAGTCATCCATGACTCCTGTCTCACAAATCCACAACTGATCCATCAGCAGATACTGTGGGTTCCAGCTTCAAAACGGATCCTTGAATCTCATGTCTGTACTGCTCCCACATGGTTTCAGATGATGGCATTGACATCCACACTGAAATTCCTACTCCTACCTCTGCCCAATACCATTATATTCTCAACACAGTAGCCACAACGATACTTTTACAAAACAAGTCAGAGTATGCAATTCTTCAGCAGAAAATATTCTACTGGGTTCCATTTCACTCTGAGGCAAGCCAAACTCCTTACCGTGGAAGGCCAGATCATGCAGGATCCATCCTAGATCTTCCTGGGACTCCAGTATCTCCCTTACCGCATTCTCCCCTGCATTTCACACCACTGTAGGTATACTAGCCAAGAATAAACTACCTTTAGAACTCTGTCCTTTAGTTTCATTTGCCTGGAATGTTCCTCAGCTTGCTAATTTCTTCACCTCCTTATTAAGGAGCGTTTTCTTGATTACAACGTTTCTCACTGAGGCCTTCCACTATCATTTTACTTAGAATTGAAGCCCCTTGACTCCCAACACCAAGCTTACCACTTTTGGTCCCCCATTTTTTTTAATTCATAGTAATACAACTTGCACCTTCTAAACTACTTCATAACTTGTGTATTATGTTTGTTGGCTAATGTCTGCTATTCCACTAAAATGTAAACTCCTCAAGGACAGTGATCTTTTCTATGTTCTGTATTTTTATTCATAGAGTTTAAGCTTTTAGGCTATTTTCTACCACATAATATAGTAATTATTTACTAAATGTGTATACACAAAACATAATCTCCTAAAGGCTAGATTATTAGTTTAAAAAAATTAATTAACTTTCAAATTCAAGATCTGGACTCAAGTCTATGTTATTTCCACCCTTTCTGCCTCGTAATACTAAACTTATTTTCATTTGTTCCACTGTATCACTCATGCCAAATAGCTTTGGAAGGTCATAACATACAACTAGTGTTTAACAAGCACATTTACTAGGTCAGAGAGTAAGATAAATGGCAAGGGATTAGCAACCAAGGTTCAGAAGTTACCCGTAGTAAGTTTAGATCACTTCACTGAGTTTCCTTAAATAATAAATCCTCTGTGTAGGTCAAGTGACCAAACTGGACTCTCTTTAGAACTTGGAAAATCCAAGACGTGAGTCCAGATAGGAAATACAATTTTCCTTAATGTCATAACTACCAACATGTCAACACACATTTGCCACTTGACGTTCTGTGAAAAGAATTCATCATGAGAATCTGAAGCTCTTATTTCCTCCAGATAGAGACAAAGACATGGCTGGGAGAAAGAAATCTACTCACCAGGATGAAGACAGTAAAGAATATGACCACAATTGCAGCTGTAATGAACAGCTTTTTCCTGGGAAACACAGCAGCAGGTAGAAGAAACACTAACGCAAAACAGATGGCGCCTCGGAGTCCTCCGTAGGCAATGATGAACTGATCCTTAAAGGTCAGGGGAATGGTACGGAACCAGTTAATGACCTGAGTCAGGACAAAGACACCTGAGAAAAAAGACAAAACCCAAAGAGATGAAATGTGCAGAATGATTGTCGTGCTTCTGTAATACAGTCAAATATTTTAAGACTCAATTTTTGTTTTCTGATTTGAATTTTTTGTTGATATCATGTGTTTTCATTAATGGAAGCACGCTAAATTATTGAGTGTTACTGAATTTTGGGTAGACAATGTGGATTTTTTTTCTTCCTCCTCCCACAAGCCTACCCTTAGAGTTCAGAGGGACATACAGTGGCCCACTGATTCTACCCTGAGAGCCTCCTGGCAAGTGTCCTGGAATGTATCCTAAAAATTTGTCTAGAATTTCTAACTTTCCTACCCAAAATGCACATACCTCATACAATGACCTGTAGAAACAGTAATTTGTGGCACATACCCTCTTTTCCCATTTCAAAATATCATAAGGTTGCTACTTTACAGCAGCATGCACTGTCAGAGGGAAATAAACACCTTCCCAAGGAACCTGAGAGGCGGAAAATGTTTGTAGGTCCCCTTGTATCCCACTGGTCATGAAAAAATTTAAGAATGGGCCCCCCTGATCTTTTCCTTTTACTTCTACCCAATTAGCATTACTAGGCACTTGGTTCTTTGTTGTTGTTGTTTTGGGATGATAGGTGAAAAGGTAGAGTCAGGGAAAATGTTGTCAGTTGCCATCAAGTAGATTCTGGCTGACAGGGATCCTATATGATAGAGGAGAGCTACCCCATAAGCTGATCTGGCTTGTAATATTTATGGAGGCAGATCACCAGGTCTTTCTCCTGCAGAGATGCCAGGTAAATTCAAACCACCAACTTCTCCATTACCAGTGGAGCATTTAACCGTCCATTGCACCACCAGGGTTCCTTTCATAGAAGCTAAGTGAGGCTAGTTTTATTTATAATAAAGGCATGAAGATACTCAGGGAAGAAAAGATCGTATCAGGAAAGTAGGAAGAAGAGGAGAAGCAGCAGCAGCAGCAACAATAAAAAGAACAGACAAGAAGTAAACACCACTGTTTAGTAATTTTCCCTGTATTTTTTTTTAGGAAAGAAGTGTTCATTACCCAGCGCTCGCCAGATCAGACAAAAGGCCAGGGTGAAGCAGACGAAGGCCCAGTTCCACTCGTGGTTCTTGCCAACGGTGGACACGCCCATGAAGATGAAGATCAGAGTCTCGCTGACGCTGCTCAGCATCTTCATGAAATACTTAATAGTGGTGTAAGATTTTTGAGAGACATTTTCTTCCACATACTTATTCATAGTCATTGCACAAGCCGTGATTCTGAAAGAGAAGACACAGCATCTATTTCAGCATATAACAAGGATCCTCTTCAGAATCTGCGAGTCAGCACTTACAAGAGAAATCATGGCCACCATTCCCCCCATTATTACGGCATTATTGATGGATTTTTGTTAGTGAATGTGATTGTTCTGTAAACTTCTGGTAACTTACTTTCTCTGGAAAACTTCAACAATACCCATATCTTGAACTACCTGGCCTCACACAGCTTTATCATCCTACAACCCTCCTTCCTCCTGATCCATATTCTGAAGTGTCTGTAGAGAGGTATTCTAATATTCTGTCAGCATTTCAAATCAAACTCTAAACAAATTCAAAATGGATTATATTCTTATAAGATAAATTTCATCTCCTATATAATCTCCAGGAAACCCTGATGGCAGAGTGGTTAAGTGCTACAGCTGCCAACCAAAAGATCAGCAGTTCAAATCCACCAGGTGCTCCTTAGAAACTCTATGCGGCAGTTTTGCTCCATCCTATGTGGTTGCTATGTGTCAGAATCGACTTGACAGCAGTGTCTGTTGTTGTCCTTTTTAAGTATATATTCTTCATCCCTCTATTGATTAAAATCTGAAATGTGAAACTACGGCCACCGTGGACCTCTTTTCCCTGCCACATCCCCTCTGGCCTCCCCTTTACCACTCCCTATGACTAAATGGCCATCAGGATTCTTCATCTTGAATATCTTTTCAATCCACTTCCTCCTTTCTATCCTAATGTCTTCATTTAGGGTCTCATCTCTATTTGTCTACTATTACCACTTTTGGAAAATTCAAAATATATTAAAAGACTCTGCAAAATCTTAAAGGAAACTTATTTTCTTTGTTTTTCACAGCATTTTCAAACAATTAGGACCTCAGAACCCTTATTTCCCCATAAATTCTAAGTGTACCTTTGCACACTCTGGGAAGTCAAAGGCTCTAGGGTCAAGTCCAAACTCCCACGTTGGTCTCTAAGTCTCCTCACATTCTTCCCTCAGCGGACAATTTCAGCTCCACATCCCGTCTTCTCCTTACTCAGAACATATCATGTGCTTCGACTGTGCAGTTTCCCAAAATGTGCCCTGAGCTTTATTGTTTTCTAGCACTGCTAAGCACACATGCTTCTGTCTGGAATGTTCCTCCTGACTTACCCAAACACTACCCACAGACGGAAATTTAGTGTGAGGCAAGCAGCAAAATATTAGATTCTATCTAAAGTGGTATAACACACTGGCATCCAGCTGACTCTAACTCATAGTGATCCTATAGGTTAGAGTAGAACTGTGCCATTGAGTTTCCAAGGAGTGCCTGGTGGATTACAGCTGCCAACCTTTTGGTTAGCAGCTGGATTCTTCATTATCAGGGAAGGAAACAGAAGGACAGAATTAGAGAGAGCTGTCCCACCATTCACTCAGTGATAACCATAGCAGGAGCACATCACCAGTAACGATTTATAAAGTTTTCCCTATTCTCATAATAGTAGAGCCACAGTGACCCTGCGCACACTTACTCCCTTCACTATCCATACCAAGTGGTGCTCTTTCACTGAGATTTTTCTCATGTCTTAAGAAAATCCCCCTTCTCTTAGCATAAGGATAGACAGAAGGATGCATACAATCTAAAGAGCCCTCTAAGACTAAACAACTAAATGATGAGCACATTTTTGTTTTTGTTTTTTTTAAAACAACAGACTAGTTTCTCATATAGGAAACATGTATATTTATTTTTAGGCCACACATTATAAAACAAGACAAACACTCTATGTCCTCAGCCATGGCCTGAGCCTAGATGTCAACGTCCTGCAAAGCAGCAGATATTTCTTTTAGATATATCTGAGTGATGGATGCACACTTCATGCAGTTTCCCAAAACGAAGAATGGCCTTTTTAAATGGGCTAATAAAATTCAGCCACCACAAACACATGGCCCAGCCTTTGAATAGCTGAGGGCTTATCTAATAATTGTTACATTTATAGCACCCTTACTCTGTACCAGGCACTGTGCAAACCTTTGTATGGATTATGTCAGCTAAAACTCAAACAAGCCTCTGAGGCAAGTCTGTTATCATTTCCATGTTTACAAATGAGAAAACAAAGGTGGACAGAGGTTCGCTTACTCAAGATTACACTACTAAGAAACGGTGGTGCCAGGGTTTTAAGATAGGCAGTCTGACTCAAAGCCAGGATTTCATGGACTTTACCTTCCTTCTTTCCAAGCTCTCAAAGAGTCCTGTTATCTCTGACATAAAAGAGGTCTTCCTGTCCCATGCAAACTCCTTACTCGTTACTTTCTTAAGCATAAGCTTGACTGTATTATTTCCCACAAACCTATTGATGCAACACAAATTTATCATCTTCCAGTTCTGGAAGACAGAAGTCCAACATCGATGCCACTGGGCTCAATGCAAGGTATCAGCAGGGTTCCCAGAGGCTGCTGGGGAGAGCCTGTTCTTTCTCTTGTCTAGCTTCTACAGGTTGTCGGCAATCCTTGACTCAGGGCTCCATCACTCCCCCCTCTTCTCGGCAGTCCCCGCTCCTCTGAATCCAGCCTGCTTCCTGCCCTCTTAAAGGGAAAAATAGTTTAAGGTGTCTGGCTGCTAATAAGAAGGTTGGCAGTTTGAGTCCGCCCAGGGATATCTCAGAGGAAAATCCTGCCAACATACTGAAAAGTCAGCTACTGAAAACCCTACAGAGTGCAGTTCTGTTCGGACACACATGGCATGGGAGTTAGAATCCACTTGACCGCCACTTGTTGGTTGGTCAGGGCTTCAAACCTGGCTTGTTTTGCAGAGAATGTGAGTTTCTAACAATGCTAATACTGTTGGGTAGGGACCAGTTCTGAGGACCACCAATAGAGCAGCGGTTCTCAAAAGTTATGATCCATTAAGAATCACCTGGGGATCTTGTTAAAAGGTAAATTTTGATTTGGTATATCTAGGGTGCTTACATCAGGCCCACCCAGATAATCCAGTATAATGTCTGTATCTCAAGATCTTAAGGAGCTCTGGTGGCACAGTGGTTAAAGCAATTGACTGTTAATCAAAAATTTGGCAGTTTGAACTCACCTGCCACCCTGCAGAAAGATACAGCAGTCTGCTTCCAGAAAGGTTCGCAGTCTTGGAAAACCCTACAGAGTCCCTACGAAGCAGAATTGACTCAGTGGTAACTGGTTTTTCAAAATCCTAAACTTACATTTGCAAAGTCCCATTTGTCCTTTCATGCAACATACTTTGTGGATTAGGACACAGGCATCTTCAGGGGCATTTTTCAGCCTGTGCACTGCTGCTTGCATTGACCTTCCTTCTGTGGTGGCCAGGAGCAAACATACATCCCTAGATGAGCATGAGCTCAGCTGCACACACTGTGCTTGGTGACAAAAGCTAGTAGGAGCTCTGTCACACTGACTGGACACAAAATACTGATATATCCACCAGCAGGCAACAGATTCTGGGAGAACAGAATGAAAAGCAGCACTCTCCTAGCAAGCCAACGGAGGGCCTCTTGCTAGCACCCACCTGTATACCAGCTAGTGGCCAACTATGTTTCCAAAGATATTCATTTCTTCATATTTTGACTGACTTTTTCTTCAACCATGTATTAAAAAAATAAGGCTTGTCTACTACAAAGTAATGAGGAGGAAAAATTAAGAATCTGAATCAGAGATAATACGCAGCTGCACAAACTAATGAGCCTTTCTTGAATGTTACCAGAAATAATGTGTAGCAAAAATATAATATCCATATTACTTCTTGAATCTCTCCAGTTCTCTGCCAAGGATGCTTCAAAGTGGTTTTATTATTAAGTATGCAAGCTTATTGACAAACATGGAAAATAAAGAACACCAGAGAATTTATAACCTAGATTTTCTCAATCACTTTTATTATTAAAAACAATACATCCAGTATGGGATTATCCAACAAGCGAGGTACACACAGGCCCAATTGTGCCTTCACACCAATCTGTAGTGTACAACGTCACCTGTCTCCAACCAAGTCAAAGGTGTGGTGACATCTTTATGAAACTGCTCAGGGCAGATGAGCAAATATAACTATGACCTTGAAAACATCAGTTATATACAAAATTTTATCTTCTTTTTTTCCTTACATTAAGCCCCATCCTGTTATTTCCCACCCCAGGCATGAGCGGTATCTTGAACTTTTTTTTTTTTTAATTATTCAGAAAGTAATTTTAAAAGGCTAGAGAATAGTGTATTTGTGAATGACGTAAATATTTCCCTCTGGAACTGCACTAATATCATTCACTGAGCAAAAAATAAACTACAAAGGAAAAAGTAAACTTCTGTTCATCACGTAAGCAATTTAACAAAACTTTGTATTGACAAATGACTGAAATGGAACTTCAGTAGAAGTGTGAAAACATAGATTAATTTTGCATGAATGGCTGAGGGCTCATTTTCCATTGCTTTGTCTCCTTAACGTGACACCAGGAGTGACGCTTACGTGTCTGCCAGGCACCTCACAGTAACTTAATACTGTTTCTACCAACACAAAGTGATGCACTTAGGGAAGAAAAAGACTTTGGCAGGCACGCTGTAGTCCCTGCTCAGGAAGTATGTCTACATCTACTGCTCTGATGTGCCCCAGGGGCTGGGGGCAAACATCCCTAATGTGCCTCTTCTGATCTATCAGTCTGTAAGACACGGGGCCCATCAAGAAAAGGCCCAGAGGTATTTTTACTGCAAAGTAATTTTTACGCTGTAGTGTAATCTGACTTGAAGTCAGCCCACCACACCTGAGATAGTATTTTAATTACAGAAAGCTACACATGTGTTAGAATCTCTCTTCACTTAGGGAGGTCCATGCAAAACAGTCTCCCAGGAGTAGCAAAGAACAAAACCTTCTCTGCCCCCTCCTGCCTACCATTTTCTGCAGCCAATTGTCTACCCACGACTATACGTTTGGAGTTTCCTACGTTTTTCCTAAAGACATACAGAGCCAGGGAACACTGCAGACTGGAGCCTGATGGGCCTCAGCCTTACTAGGTTTGGCATAGGTGGCCAGGAGTGTCCTTGGTTAGAATGTCTGGTCACAACACAGTAGCAGTCGTTCCACAGAGAGGCACAGTTTCTTCTTCCATGATTACATGAAAGCATGAGAGCTTCATGCCTGAAGTTCATAGGCTGTTGTCATCATTCAGTAATGTCAGTGTGATAATATCCACACCATCATAGCAACCTGAATAGACTCTTTACATTTTGGAAGATTCCCAGTTGAATTTCATATCTCTAAAGCTTATAAACACAAAACAATGGGCCTTTACTATTCCTAATCATTATATTATCCTTTTCCCCCTTTCCATACATTCCTCTCTTATTGTCATATTTACTTAATATGGTTGTGAATAGTAATTTAATATCAACAAGTATTTTGTGAGCTTCCACTCTGGGGCATATCCTGTGCTGAGGTCTAGGAAGATGCAATTCAGTAAGGTGCAGCTTCTACCTTCAAGTTTACAAGCTACAGCTAGAAACAGTCACGAACAGATCATAATCAGACAATATTTTAAGTGCCAGGAATGGTTTTTGTCAATGATCAGAGTGCATAAAAACAAACTGCTGCTTTTGCTACCAGAAGTAGAACCAGAATGCTCCTTAGAAACCAGGATGGTGAGATGATATCTCATGTACTTTCATGTTAAGAGAAGGGATCAGTCCTTGAAGAATGACATCTTGCTTAGTAAAATAGAGGGTCACCAAAAAAGAGGAAGACTGTTAACAAAATGGAATGACACAGTAGCTCTTACAAGGGGGTTGGGCATAACAGCAATTACGAGGGTGGCACACAACAGGGCAGTGTTTCGTTCTGTTGTGTGGAGGGTTGTGATGAGCTGGAAGTGACTTGGTAGCACCTAGAAACATTTCTGTCACAAAAGGGAGAACGTCTCATGGATAAGCAAAAGCTCATCAACCAGGAAGAATAGGAAGTAAGAAATTCAAGCAAAAGACGAGATTACCAGCAAAGCAGGAAAGAGATAAACAGGGTGGAACATTCAGGGAATTGCTGAATGATTCTATTAGAAGAGAGAAAGATGATAATGTTAACAGATGAGGAAAAAAAAGTCAGGAGCCAGACAATGGCCTTGTTACAGATAATTCTTAGGAGTTTAAATTTTATTCTGTAAGTTGAAGAGATATATAACTAATGTCTGTTTTTCTAAGTCAACAGAAAGCTCATAGGAGGTGGGTAAGTGTCGTAGAAAAAGAATCCTGGATGGCATGTAAGTAATAGATTTGAAGGGACATTAATCTGGAGATCTGAGAATCAACTTGTTTCCTGAAAGTTTCTCATTTTGTTTTCAAAATCTATTGCAGCAACTGGCTCCCATAATATCTCAAAACATGTCTGTGTTTTGACAGGTGCTAGAGTCCATACCTCAGGACTATATGAAGGTAAAGTATGCATAGAAGTCACCAGTGCATTCTGCTTTGTTATTATCTTGCCTTACATTACACTTTAACATAAGTGGGTGATGATCACCACCAGTTTACAGACGGAGATGTTAAAGCACTATAATTAGTGGTTTTTACATTCACCAGCAACTGAGGTATTCCTCACCATTATATCATTCTAAACACAGTGCAGGCAAAATTCAGGCCAGCTAATATTACCCAACAGTCTTTGGGAAGAAGACTTTGTATTTAGAAAATATATCATTTGACTATTTTCTGAATAGAAATTTCCAATGAGCATTTCTTTTTCTGCAGTACTTTTTGACATCCTTATAGCATTCAGTACAGACTGCTTTCTGTAGATAGCCACGTACTGTTGACTGAAACGTATACCTTGAGAGGGCATGGATTAGAGTTTAGCCATGCTCTGTGTGGTTCCCTGCATGGAGTGGTATCAAGTAAATGTTCTAGTAATGTTGGTTGAGTCTCCTTTAATGAAGATACAGAGCCCTTCATCCAGTCATGATCACCAGCACTGAAGTCAATTCTGAAGATAAATGATGGAGGCAGATTTCCCATAGGAAGACAGAAAAAGCATTCTGGCTGTGTTTCCATCAGGGCATCTAACTGGTTCATTCCAGTTCAAATACCTGCTGAGAATTTGCATTTAGCCCCAAATATACTGAACCAGTGTATCTATACTGAGCAATGACTCACTTCAAAGCCCTGGTTTGCATGCATATGGTGAAGAAGCTGCACCTCAGTTGATTCAGTGTATGCATACAAAGTCTGACAATTAAGTTTATGAACTTGCCACCATGGGCTTACATTGGCAGCCCTATACAAACAACTAGGTAAGGTTTCATAACCTTGGTAAATCGGTGTCTCACAGCTGTGTTTGTGTCAATGTGTGGCAGTGTCTCACTGAGTAGTGTTCATTATTTTCATTGTGTGTTTTTATGTGTCATTGCAAGAATGTTGGAGCTTAAATTAGAGCCATGAACAAACATTAAATTTATCATTAAACTTGGCAAGAATGGAAGTGAAGTCTGGGACATGTTAGCCGAAGTTTACGGCGGTAATGCCCTAAGAAAAACGGCATCACACAAATAGACTAAACATGTTTCTGAGGGAAGAGAAAGTGTCAGTGATGAAGGGAGGTCAGGGCAGCTAGTAATGAGCAGAACTGACAAGAACATTGCAAAAATTTGTCAAATTGTGTGTCAAAATTGTCACCTGGGAGTCGCATAGAAGACCAAGTAAAAATCAACAGACAAACAAGAAAATCTTAACTGAAAATCTTGGTATAAGAAAGGTATGTGCAAAAATGGTCCCAAAGGAGCTCATCAATGAACAAAAGCTAAGGAGAGTGGAAGTTTTTTTTAACGACTGAGTGAAAATATACATTCCCATATAAATTTGCATGCCCACCTATGTGCAGCTTCCACTGCTCTCCCTGCCTGGTGACAGCACACTGTTCCTCTCTGCTCCAGTGTGGAAGTTTACCAAGACCTTTTGGAAAGGCAAGACAATGTTTTGGGCCATGTTATCACTGATGATGAAACATGAGTGTACCAACACAACCCTGAAACAAAGTGCCAAAGTACACAACGGAAGTGAGCCAACTCTCCATGACAAGAAGAGTTTCCTCAGTCCAAATCAAGAGTCAAAATGGTGTTGCTAACCTTTTTGGTATCAGCGGCATTGTTCATTACGAGTTTGTACCAACTGAACAAACAGTTAACTAAGTTTACTACTTGGAAGTGCTGAAAAGATTACATGAAAGTTAGACAAAAATGACCTAAACTTTTCACCAATAACTCATGGCTCTTACATCACAACACACCAGCTCACACAGCACTGTCTGTCAGAGAGTTTTTAGCCAGTAAACAATTGCACTGGAACACCCTCCCTACTCACCTGATCTGGCCCCAATGACATTTTTCTTTCCCAGAAAATAAAGAAGATACTGAATGGAAGACATTTTGATGACACTGGGGACATCAACGGTAATGTGATGAGAGCTCTGATACCCATTCTAGAGAAAGAGTTTCAAAATTGCTTTGAAGGGCGGACTAGGCAGAGGCATCAGTGAATAACTTCCCAAGGGGAGGACTTGAAAGATGACCATAGCGATATTCAGCAATGAGGTATTTACCACTTTTTCTAGGATGAGTTCAAGAAGGTAATTGTCAAACCTCATACAAGCACATATATATGTATCTTTTTGATAGATTCTCTAATTTCTATTTTGGCATTAGGAAACTGTAATTTGAACTACTAGAAACTGGAATTGAACTGATACAAAAAAATGTTGCAAAATTCTTCTACTTCCACTTCATATCTGTGTTGTGACCTTTGAAACTGCAGAACAAAGTAGCTCAGATAATCACTGTATAGACTCAATAAAGGCAGTCAAAATACAGAACCATCCACTGACCCATGACAAGCATAAACACTGACAAAGAACAATTAAAATGCTTTCTCTGTATTCACTAAAGCCAAATCTTGTGATGACTCAGGGTACACCATACATAAGAATAAAGCACTCACTCATGTGAAGAAAATTAATTATTCCAGGGCGTAAAAAAAAGTGAATTGCCTCTTCCAGGAAACAAGGAAAAAAGTGTGAGTTTGACAGGTGAGAAAACACAAACAAAAAATGATTTTCAAAGGAAGATTTAAACATCAAATCACAACAATTTTTTCTGACATATAAAAATAAAATAAAGTCAAACTAATGGAAATGTTTGACCATCTAAGTAGTCTTGATAATTTCACGGATTTTCTACATCTTTTGTTTTTGCTTCTTTATACAATTTCCATTCCATTCAACCAGTGATTATAAATCACTTAGTATCCACCTGAAGCATCCACAGTTTTACATAGAGAGAGAAGACACACATGATCGTAACTTATTTTCCAAAGTATAAGAAAACATAGTGTTTCAAGGGACCCACAGGAGTCCAAGTGACTTCAGTTGAGGCTGTCTCCAGCATCAAAGTTTCAAAATATAAATTCTAATTTGCTTTGACTCTAACTTCATCCTTTTGGAATTAGATGGCCTAAAAGAAAAAAGGCATCATTCAGAGAAAGACCAAGTTGAGAATGGGTTCTTATGAGTTGAAATTGACTCAATGGTAACAGATGTGTGTGTGTGTGTGTGCATAAAACCATTGCTGTTGAGGAAATTCTGATTCATATAGACCCTATAGGACAGGGTAGAATTGCCCCATTGGTTTTCCAACATTATAAATCTTTGTGGAAGCAGACTGCCACAATTTTTACTTATGGAGCAGCTAGAAGGGTTTGGACTGCCAACCTTTTGGTTAGCAGCTGAGAGCTTAACCACTGTGTCATTCTTTCTTTCTGGTTTAACCTGAGTTCCTCTCACTAACACAGAGCCTCCCTGTGCTGTTAAGTCAGGCTTCTGGCTACAAGGACCATAGATAACTCAAGTTACTTCAAATAGCCAGGGATTAGCTGGAAGGACACACATGGGAAGATTGCAGTTTGGTCACTTGGCCAGATCTCTTGGGAACACTGGAAGTGTCAGGCCTCATGCTTGACTGAGGTAAGAGAAAGTAGCAGCAGAGAGGGAGAGTACACTGGGAGAAATGCTGTGGCATCAAGATGTGCCACTCCATCCGTGGTCTTAAAAGCTGCCACGCTGCCATCTGAGATACAACAAATGGTCCCAACTCAGCAGGAACAGATGATCACCGAGGACCAAAACAATGTGGGGGACAGAAAACCCAGACGACAGAGAGACCCTCGTGAGTGGGTGACTACATTGACATGTGACTGGAAGAACAAGATGATACCCAGCCACCACCAGCAATAGCCATGATGGGGCTCACAAAGTTGAGTGTCATTGACAACACAAGAATAAAAAGAAGTGCAGCCTGAGATCTCCACTAAAAGACCACAGTTGATGGTCCAGGGGCCTTGGGGTTCCCCTGGGAGCGTGGCCCCTGACCCTGATGCTGCCCCTGTCCATAAATCATAATGGAGGTCAACTCTTCAGACAGGAATGGATTGGACTTGGCCACACAGAGTGACCATATCATGTGTGCTTTATGGTTCTGTGCATCTATAAGATGTCATCCTGCTGACCTCTTGCTGGAGGCAGGGGAGAGGGTGGAGAAAAGATGATAGGAGATCGTTAGGAAGATATGACATGCATAGAACAAAGAGGAAGAGTGTGCTGTCACCGGGCAGGGAGAACAGTGGGAGCCCCACATAGGTGGAAATGCAAATTTATATAGGAGTGTCCATTTTCACTCAATCATAATTAAAAAAAAAAAAAAAAGATGCACCACTCACAGCCTGTGCTTGTCAAGAAAACCAACAGGCAATCTTTCAGTACACCCAAGCCGGCTTCTACCCTTGTATAGAAAATTGCTGAGAAGTAAACATACCCACCCACTGCCGTTGAGTAGAATCTGACTCATAGCAACCCAAGAGCTCAGTGTAGAACTGCCCTGTAGAGTTTCCAAGGAGTGCCAGTAGATTTGGACTGCCCACCTTTTGGTAAGCAGACGTAGCACTTAACCCATGACTCCTCCAAGGTTTTCGAGAAGTAAACCAGGTTTATCAAATCAAAGTGAAGGAATGATTTTTTTTCCTTAGGACACCTATCACATTATTGCTAGAGCAAACTTGGACCACAAGCATCATTCCTTGTTCAGACTCACTGTTGAAGGGGATATAAAACAATACTAACCCCATCCCCGCACTTGTCCTGGTTAGAAGTGCTAGTTGGGTGGTAACTACACACTCTGTTTCACTATCAGTTTTCTGAAAAAGAAAAGGGTGCTATTTTTCATCAATTGTATATTTCTGACTTACAATCTTGTTTTCCATTTTGACCTAAATAATTACTAAAAAGTGATTTCTTTTTCCCTATATTGCAATTCACTTGCACTTACAAGGGTCTGAAAAAAGAAAATGGCACTTTAAATAGTTTGCTTTGACCAAGACTAAACTGATGATGGCTATCATCAAGTCATTTTCTACAGTATACCTGAAACAGGGTAGTAGTGACACATACACACACCCACACACACACGAGGTCCAACAATTAAGTCCTGGAACTTAATTGTTCTAAGTGCTATGTACCTCATTGCTGAGTATCACTATGGTCGTCTTCAAAGTACTGCCTTCTTGAGAAGCTATGTACTGCCATCAGCACCTAGTTCCATTTTTGGAACTCTTTCTGGAATGGCCATTGCATACAATGGTACAGTGGCAAGATCATGAACTTAATTATGTAGTTGGCTGTGCGGGAGTTTTTAGCCAATTAACACCCTCCTACTCACCTGATCTGGCCCCCACTGACTTTTTTCTTTACCCAAAGATAAAGGAGATATTGAAAGAAAGGCATTTTGATAACATGCAGGACATCAAGGTAATATGATGACAGTTCTGATGGCCCATTCCAGAAGAAGAGTTCCAAAATTACTTTGAAGGGTAGAGTACACACTGGTGTCGGTGCATAGATTCCTAAAGAGAGTACTTCGAAGGTGACCACAGTGATATTCAGCAATGAGGTATGTAGCACTCTCTCTAGGTTGAGTTTGTGAACTTAATTGTCAGATATCCATCTATCCATCTATATAGATATAGATATAGAGATAGATGATAGAGATAGAGATAAAATTGGAGGAACACAAAGAACAGCCAAGAAAGAGTCCAAAAAGCAAGATAATACACAACCAGTGTTACCCAGTCAGGCCACAATCTCCATTCTTCTAGATTTCTGAGAATCAGTTCCTCATTCAGGCATAAGCTATGCAGGCTTCATGTCATTTAAATTCAGACAGCAAACACAGCATGTTTCCTGCCTAAAGAACTCATGAGTCACTCTTAATCAATTATATGATTTATGCTAAAGCAGAGGTCCAGTAGTATGATTAGTCCTAAAACAACAATTAAATATCAATAGTCTGTCTGTATAGCTAAATGTCATTCTGAGAATATAATTGATTTTCGCAAGCCAGTTAAATACAATAGCGCATTTTGGTTTGATTATGCATTTAATATTTCTTCCTAAAAATTTGACTTTCCTGTTCATGTCTTACTTAACCTAAAATGAATATTCCTTTAGTGAAAACTATCTGAGAAGCACAACAAGAGACATGCTAGCAGATGGGGAAAGATTAAATAGCTTAAAAAGTCTATCCATGATCATCTTTAAAAAATGGAACATTTAGTTTTGCTTAGGGCTATTTATTTATTTTATCCTGCTTACTGTTATTTGGCTTCCATTAGGAGTCAAAATGAAAACCAAACTCACTGCTGTCAATTTGATTCCAACTCACAGTGATCCTATATAACAGAGCAGAACTGCTCTACAGTGTTTCCAAGGAGCACCTGGCACATTTGATCTGCCAACCTTTTGGTTAGTAGACATAGCACTTAACCACTACACCACTAGGGTTTCCATCTAAAATAAGGCTCCTTAGAAATGACACACCTAAGAAGCCACTAAAATCGTTTGGTCAGAAGGTCCCCCAAATTATATCACTTTATTCATTTGCTCTTAAAAAGAAATTCATATAATGTACCTCACAAAACGAAAGCCTCTTGTGGTAGCATTTGTTATGACAGTTATTTTTACTTTTTAGCTGTGTTTTTAGAAACTGCTCTAAAATATACCATATGCTGCTTCTTGCATTCTTACCATACCTTAAAGTACCTAATTACAAACTGTGTAATTGAATCATACATGACTCATGTAATTTAGAATTTATGGGATGTATAAATTATGTTACTCATATGGACCTTAATGTATGGGGTTTATTGATCTTCAGTTATTTTGCAGAGTAAATACAGATAAAAATAGAGATTAAAAAGTTTTTAATGTTGTTTCAGCTTTTAGAAAGTTCTTGGGTGGTACATATGGTTTGTGCTTAACTTGTACTCAACTACTAGCTATATGGTTGGTGGTTTGAACCCACCCAAAGACACCTCTGGAGACAGGCTTTGCAATCTTTTGAAAGGTAAAAACCCTCAGGAGCAGTTCTGCCTTGCCCACACATGGTCACCATGAGTTGAAATTAACTCAAAGGCAAATAACAACTAATCAACAAGTTGGTGGTTCAAAGCCATATGGCAACTCCATGGAAGACAGTCCTTACAATCTGTTTCCATAAAAATTACAGCCAAGAAAAGCCAATGGAGCTCAGTCCTACACTGTAACACGTGGTGTCAGCCATATGTTGGTATCAATTTGACAGCAAGGAGATTGGTTTTGGTGTAACTCTAAAACGAGGCAAGAAAATATATAATTTTGAATATTGAATGTCAATTTCAATTCAAGACAAATATAAAATATCCTGATTTAGGAAATGTTTTTAAATACTTGGCTTATGTCCATTCATGAAGGAATCACAACTTTTCCTCAAAGAGTCCTATTTTTCAGCCAAATTTCAAAGATTTTTCTCTCAAAGAGTAGTGTTTGGGGTAACTTTTCTCCTTTCCTCCAGCTGGCTTTAAATTGACTTAATAATCACCAGCCACCCTCTACTTCATCTCAGTTACTTCTCCCTTACTTTCTGATTTTCCTTATTTGCAAAGAAAAAATTCTTCATACAAAAGGCATGATTACCATCAATGGAGGGAAAGCATTTCCATTCTAATTTTCTCATCTTTCCAGGCCCTAATTTTTTCTTTTAGTTTGTGAAAGGAAAGAACACATAACTCACCTAGTCTACAAATGTCCAAGTAGTAAACACTAATGGTGAGCACTGTAGTACAATGACAAAAATGCAGTCTAATAGAAATAACAATAATAATAATCAAATAATTATTGTAAATGAGAAAATGCAATTGAATAGAAATTATAATGATTAAATAATTATAATAAATAATGCAAACCTATGTTGGAAATCCCAGTGGTGTAATGGTTAAGTGCTACGTCTGCTAACCAAAATGTTGGTAGTTCAAATCCACCAGGAGCTCTTTGTAAACTCTATGGGGCAGTTCTCCTCTGTCCTATAGGGTCACTACAAATCCAAATCAACTCAACGGCTGTGGGTTCGGGTTTGAGTGTGAAATCTTAAATGTTCTAGTAACCATATTTTTAAAAAAGTAAAGGAAACTTGTAAAATTGGTTGTAAAAAAATTTAACATATCTAAAATGTCACTTCAACATGTAATCAACACAAAATTATTAGTGACATATTTTACAATTGTTTTTCCCAATAAGTCTTCAACATCTGGTGTGTATTTTAAACTTAGCCATCCCATCACCATGGAGTTGATTCCAACTCATAACAACACATTGGACAGAGTAGAACCACCTCACAAAGCTTCTAAGGCTATAATCTTTATGGAAGCAGACTGCCACACTTTTCTCCCACAGAATGGGGGGGTGGGTTGAAACTACTGACCTTTCAGCTAGCAGCTGAACACTTAACTGCTGCACCACCACGTTCCTTTTTGGACTAGCTATATTTCAAGCATCCGTTGCTATTCATAAAGTTTTCCCTGGCTAATTCTTTTCAGAAGTAGACTGCTGGGTCCTTCTTCCTAGTCTGTCTTAGTCAAGTGTTGCAATAGTGAAGGATTCTACCGTGAAAATATTAAATGACTGACAGAGCATCAAAAGAACACAGAAGGAGTACACACAGTCACTATACCAGAAATAACTGATTAATGTTTAGCCATTTGAAGAGGTAGCATATGATCAGGAACCAATGATACTGAAGGAAGAAGTTGAAGGCATTGGTAAAAATTAAGCCCCCAGGAATTGATCAAGTATCAGCTGAGATATTTCAACAAACAGACGCAGTGCTGGAAGTGCACACTCATTTATGCCAACAAATTTGGAGGACAACTACCTTGCCAACTGACTGGAAAAGATCTATATTTATGCCCAGTCCAAAGACAGGTGATCCAATTGAATGTGAAAATTGCTGAACAATATCATTAGTATCACACTGAAGTAAAATTTTGCTCGAGATCATTGAAAAGTGACTGCAACAGTGTATTGACAAGGAACTTCCAGAAATTCAAACTACTCAGAAGAGGATATGGAACCAGGGATATCATTGCTGAGGTCAGATAGATTATGGCTAAAGGCAGAGAATACCAGAAAGATGTTCCTGTGTTTCATTGACTATGCAAACGCATTCAGCTGTGTGGATCATAAGAAATTACAGCTAACGTTTCATAAAACAGGAATTGTGCTCTTAAGGAATCTATATGGATCAAGAAGCAGTCGTGCAAACAGAACTAGGGGACACTGCGTGGTTTAAAGTCAGCAAAGGTGTGCATCAGGGTTGTATCCTTTCACCATACTTTTTCAATGTGTATGCCAAACAAGTAATCTGAGAAGCTGGATTATACCAAAAAGAATGAGGCATCAGGATTGGAGGATGATTCATTAACCACCTGTTTTATGCAGACACCACCACCTTACTTCCTGGAAGTGAAGAAGATTTGAAACACTTACTTTTGAAAATCAAAGACCACAGCCTTCAGTATGGATTGCACCTAAACACCAGGAAAACAAAAATCCTCACAACTGGACCAGCAAGCAACATCATCATAAATAAAGGACTGAAGTTGTCAAGGATTTCAGTTTACCTGGGTCCACAACCAATGGCCATGGAAACAGCAGTCAAGAAAATAAAAAAGACACGTTACATTGGGAAAATATGCTGCAGAGGATCTCTTAAAGTACGGAGAAGTAAAGATGTCACTTCAAAGACTAAAGTGTGCCTCACCCCAGTCATGGTAGTTTCAGTTGCATTATATGCCTGCAAAAGCTAAGCAATGAACAAAGAAGACAGAAGAATTTATGCCTTTGAATTATGATGCTGGAGAAGAAAGCTGAATGCACCATGGACCACCAAAAGGACAAGTAGATCTGTTCTGGAAGAAATACAACCAGAGTGCTCCCTGGAAGCAAAGACAGCAAGACTGAGCCTACCAACTTTGGACGTGTTGTCAGGACTGATCAGTCCCTGGAGAAGAAACATCACACTTGGTAGAGTGGAGAGTCAGTGAAAAAGAGGAAGATCCTGACAAGGTGGATCGACATGGTAGCCGCAACAACATGATTAAGCATAAAAATGATTGTGGACATGGCACAAGACAGGGCAGCATTCTGTTCTGTTGTCCATAGGTTCGCTATGAGTTACAACGGACTCCAAGGCACCTAGCAACAGAAATAACATATTTCCAGTGCTCAACAGCCCCATGTGGATGGTGGCCATCCTATCAGACAGCACCAAGGAGCAAAGTGACAGCTCACTGGTCTTGTTCCTCCACCATCCCTTAGATAACTGACTTCTAAGAGCCAAGCAAATGCTGGCATTCACCCAGTGATTCTATTGAATTAAATAGTTTAAATCTAAAACACATACATAAGGAGGAATATCTCACAAAAATAAATGCAGATGTTTTCATGAATCATTTTCAGCACTCTGATTGAGGTTTATAATTTCAAATGTTCCCCTGATCTTTTCTAATCTCATTATGCAATTTAGGAGAGTTGGTACCAAAGCAAAGATATGCGAGCAATCATAAAAATAATACACTTTTTGTTTGTTTTTACTTTTTGCTGAATAGCCAAAAGCATCCGTAAAATTAAGGGAAATATAAGTTTCCTCATTATTTACCTAATTCTCCGACTCTTTTTGAGAACTTTTCCCCTCTCTGTGCATTTTTCCTAGGAGTCTTTCTTATAAAATTCATTTAAGAGTCAGTTAGAATGGAAGAGTGCAGACTTAGAAGTCTACTAATCCAGTATTCATTTCTTTTTTAAAAAAAAAGCCTAGCCCATTGCCATTGAGTCAAATTCTGACGCATAGTGACAGTTCATTTATCAGTGAATATAAGCATCTAATAAAAGTCACTTAGATTGCTAAACTACATTCCATCCCTTGTCCCAATTATCAGCGCAAAACTAGATTAGTAGGCCTGCATTCCTCTCCCTGTCTACAGGGTAGTAAACAGATTATTCCAAGACCTCAGGGAGGTAATGATATTTTGGGTAATTTACACTATTCAATAAGACGTAATGGAATCTTGTGATTCCTTATTATTGTTTGGTGACAAAGTTTGACATTTTTCAGATGCCAATCCTTTTGAAATCTGGCTATAAAAACCACTGGAAGTATAACCCAAGTGTGACAGTCTTGGAGAAATCATTCTCACTGTCTCCCAGGTTTGCATGCTTATCTGTTAATAAAGCATTACTTGAAACTTTTCCCCCCATTGCTGAATTTTGGCAGCAGTGACAAGCAGAACAAACTTGCTTTGGTTTGGCAACACTTCCGATGACTACAGCAGGACATCAGGGAATCTTTTAGTAAGTTCTTTCCCAGGGTAGAGCCAACTTTTCTCTCCTCCACTTTATTGCTGCACTTTGAAGAAAAAAATAAAAACCCTCAGTGTACAGGCAGATGACTCCCAGACCAATTGAGGAACTCTGATCAGGGTCACTCTGGTAAGGCCTGAAGGCCCGACTGCTTGTGCTACCTCAGTAACTCTGACCTCAAAAGGTAAGGGCATCTGTCTGTTCTGTTTAAAGACCGAGGATGAAGTCCATAAAATTTTGCTGGCATAGGGCAGGCATTTAAGTGCCAATAGGGAGCCTGCTCCTAGAAGATTTCCATGAAAAGACAAGAAAGTACATAGAGTGGATGAGGAAAATCTCTGTGCAGTGTGAGGAACATTGGTCCAAGCAAAACACCTCCCATTCCTCTGGATCTCCACTTCTCTGATAGAAGGTGGATTCCTCAGCCTCCTCTCCTTGCCTCCTTTCTTCTTTGGCTTGGCCAGGGTAGAGGGAATTTGTAGGAATCTCCATTGTCTGCCTGAACACATGGGGCCGGAGGTGTGGTTCCTGAACACTCTAAGCAGTGCTGCCAAGAACCTTTTACTTGGAAGCTTTTTGGGGCCACTCATCTGTGCCTGATGTCAATTCACAAATCTAAAAAGCTTCAAATTCTTTATTCTCGTTGTGCGCAGCAAACTCAGTTCTCATCAGGATTTGAACTTCCGTGTCAGTTCTGTTTGTCTGATAAGAAAGACCATCTGTCCCAACTAAGAAAGCTTTCTCTGTATCTGTATACTCTGTAATATGGGAAATAAGGCCTCTATACCTAAGGAAAGCTCACTGGGGTGGATTCTTTCTGACTGCTCTCAGCATTGTTATCCACTTATGACTAAAGATCCAATGGTGTTTTATTGTAATACAATCTGGCCAAAAGTACCAGCTAGACTCCAAAGAAAATATTCTAATTTATGGATCCATTAATTATTTTACTACCCTACAATTGGAGCTCATTTTCTAAAGATCGGGGAAATGGGATGAAATTTCCTGTGTTCAGGCGTTTATGGCTTTACATAATAAGGATGCTGGGCATAAGGCAATCAATCAATGGTACAACAGAGCAAAGAGAATCAGGGAAAGATGAGTGAATAAAAATCAAGTGATTCTGTCCATGTAAACAATTCCTCTGATAGACACAAACAGAAAATGTTAGACAATCAGATTATTATGAATACTATTAGACTGCCAACAACAACTGCTCCTCCTCTCTTGAGGAATTGGCTCCCCCTTATTGTGCTGAAGACAACTCAGATGCAGTCTGGCCATCACACACCTGGAAGGGAACTCAATTTGGCCAGGGGACCCAGGATAGCAAGGCAGGTTGATACTCTCTTTGACAACTCCTGATTGGTGTAAATCAACAAAAGCAACCTGCTAGAAATTATTGGGCACACACACCACTTATCATCTCTGACTTATTAAATTGAAAGTGTTGGAATCCTTCATACAGAGCAGACCCTAACAAGGTAACAGAGTTAATTAATCACCATCTTTGCCACTCATAATCCCAACTGGGCTGATATTCAGGCCTTGTTCAACATACTTTTCACCAGTCATGAAAGGTGCCTGGTTCTGGGTAAGGCAAAGAAAGAAGCCAAGAGGCTTTGCTCTGAAAGACAATACTCCTGACCCAGCAACAGCCAACCCAGAGGCTGAGCCTCACTGGGACCCCAATGATGGAGGCTTGACTCTTCTAAGCCATTATAGAAGGTATATTTTAGCAGGCCTCCAAATAGGGTTCCTGAACAGAAAATTTTGAACATGGTGCAAGAAATACAGCAGAAGGCCATTGAGGATCCATCTGAGTTCCTGGCAAGAAAGAATCTATGACACCTACCACAAGTATACTGATATGGATCCCTAAGCTCCTGAAAATCAGAGCATGGGAAACATGACTTTTATTTCCCAAAGCTCACCAGAAGTCAAAAAAAAGTTACAGAAGTTGGACAGAGCTCTGGGAATGAATACTGCCCAGTTGGTAGACGTTGCATTCAAGGTACTTAATAACAGGGAATTCAGGAAGACCCAAGCTGCCACCATATTCTTGGAGACAACATATGGTAAGGGAGGCAAAGTCACACAACAAGGATCTTAGGGACAATGATCCCCAGTCAGGAAGAATCATTGTGCATATTGAGAAAAAAATTTTTTTTAAATGAGTGACTTAAGAAGACTGCCAGCACTGGTAGAACAGGCCACCAAATGGCTGAGCTGTCAGGAATGGAGACGATTGAAGATACTCAAGGCTGCAGCTAGAATTAACTACAAGCATTGTGATTGCCCTCCAGAAACCTCTAGTAGAATTAAGAGTGGGGGAACAAATGGTAGATTTCCTAGTGGATACTGGGTCCATATATTCAGTTCTCAATAACCCCCTGTCATGGCTGACTACTCAGTCAGTCCCAGTGACAGGAATAACAGGACAGTTGGAACAAATTTTTCCTGTAGCCTCTTGATTGCCAGACTGGAGAAAAGCAGATGACTCATTGGTTTCTGTATGTGCCAGACTGTCCTGTCTCTCTATTAGACAGTGACTTATCGTCCAAACTTAATGCCCAGATCATCTTCTTCCCTGAGGAAAAGACCTCCAGATGGAAACACCTCATGAAAATGCCTTGCAGCTTTTGATTCTGGATACAGAGGCAGAGCCTGACTGGCCAAGAGAAATCAATAGACAGGTAATTTCCTTGGTATGGGCTGATGGAACTCCAAGTAGGGCCCTACTAGTCTCTCCTGTTAAGGTCTAGTTGAAGCCAGGACTTCACCCTCCCTGGAGGAACCAATATCCTCTCCATAGGGAGGCCCTAAGGGGAATTATTCCAATCATTAAAAAGTTCAAGGACTGTGGTCTGATATGATCCTGTCAATCCTCTTATAATACACTGATGTTGCCAGTAAAAAAGCCTGGAAATGAAGAATATCACTTTGTCCAGAACCTTCATGCTGTTAATGAGATGGTTCTGGACATCCGTCTGCGGTTCCCAATCCGTATGCTCTCTTGAACAACTTGCCACCTGAAGCAGACGGTTTTCTGTTCTGGACCTAAAGCATGCATTCTTTTACATTCCCTCAGGGAAGTACTCTCAGGAAATTTTCACTTCGGAATAGCAAGATCCAGAAACCCTGAAAAAGGAACAACTCTGCTGGACTGCGCTTCCCCAGGGCTTAACGATGCCTCCACAATATTTGAAGAAACCCTTGCACAGGACTTATCCGATCTTAAACTGCCAAATCGTCGAACTTTTAAATATGTTGATAACCTCCTGGACACCAATATTCTGATTGACAAATGCATCCAAACTTTAAAGCACCCAGCCCAATGTGGCTACTGGGTTTAGCGGAATAAAACTCGCATTTGCAGACAGAAAGTAAAGTTTCTTGGGTTTCTAATTGAACCAGGAAAATGCAGCCTGTAGGGAGGCAGAAAGAATTCAATTGTTCAAACCCCCATCTCTGAGACCCGGAAGCAGTTGCGGGGTGTCCTTGAAATGGCAGAGTCTGTCACCTCTGGTTCTCTAATTACAGCTCTTATGAAGCCCTTTTAAGAAGCCCTGAAGGAGGAAAAAGAGAAACCCCTCGAAAGTACTGTGAAAGCAATAAGAGCTTTGAAATCCTCAAACAGCGACTCACAGAAGCCCCAGCCTTAGCTCTACCAAACCAAAGCTCTTCACGTTGTATGTGTGTGAAAGACAAGGCTTAGAACTAGGAGTGCTTGTTCGGCGTATCGAGAACATTAATTATCTTTCCAGGCAACTAGATTTCAGTGTTCTCAGCTGCCTGCCTGAAAGCAGCAGCAGCTACATATGATCTTCTCCAAGAAGCAGAAAAGTTCACACCAGGCAGCCTACAGCAATGTGTCCCTCCCCGTGTGCTCACACTACTCCAGCAAAAGCGAAGCTTGCAGATGACTACAGGTCAGTGGGAAAATATCGATTCATGCTTCTAGACAGCCTGGAAGGGTCTTTGGAGGTAGTGGCTGGTTTGAATCCTGCCACTCTGCTCCATGACCCTAGCTGGGAACTTTTTGGAACATCAGTGCTTGGAGGTAATAGAATAGGTGTTTTCTAGTTGACCTAATTTTGTGGGCAGTCCCTTTGAGGAAGCAGATTGCACTCTATTTGAGGTTGGGAGCTATGTTGAGAAAGGAACGCGAAGGGCAGGATATGCAGTAGTGAGCATGGGAGGACCAACTGAAATGAAAGGCCTTCCCTCAGGAACTTCAGCCCAAAGGGCAGAGCTCATAGCATTGGCTAGGAGCTTTAGAATTGTCGGAAGGAAAAATCGCTAATATTTATGCAGACTCGAAGTTCCCCTATTTAATCCTGCATGCTCAGGGGGCTACCTGGAAAGAACAAGGTTTATTGACGGCTGGGAAAAAGGAGATTAAAAACAGTCAAGGAAGTCCTCCTGCTGGAAACTGTACTGCTTCCCCGCAAAGTGGCAGTCAGGCACTGTCAAGGACACCAGAGAGGAAGGGATTTGATTGTGAGAGGCAACCGATTAGCTGATGTACCAACCAGGCAGGCAGCAAGGTTGGAAATTACAGCCCGTTGGTGCCATGCTCTGTTGGACTTTCATTTGGTATACAATGAGACAGACAAGGAATGGGCTGAAAGGGAAGGATTGAGGAATGAGAAAGATGGCTGGCTGATAGATGAACAACGAATGATGCGGCTATCTCAGGCTTTAACCCACTAAGTTATCACACTTTCACGTGAAATGACCCACTAGAGAACGGAGGCCTTAACTGAGTTTGTTCAGGTCTGGTTAGGAGGAAATTTCCTACCCTAGGTCATTAAGGAAGTAAATCTCCAGATGTTTAATTTGCTTGAAGAATAATCCTAAGCCAGAAAATCATTTGAGGACTGGCAGATAGACTTTATTAAATGACCTGGCAGCTGTGGGTTGGTTTATACGGGAATAAAGGTTTCCCCTGGTTTTAGTGGCTACCTTCTCAGGCTGGATTGAGGCTTCCCCCATCCAGGCAGAGAAAGCAGTTGAAGTAGTAAAAATTCTATTGAAGGAAATTATCCCCCACTACTGGTTGCCAGCCAGTCTGCAAAACTATAATGGCCTGCCGTTTGTTACCTAAATTATACAGAAAGTGAGCAAATTCCTAAGCATCGGATGGAGACTACACACAGCCTGGAGACCACAGTCATCAGGAAAGGTTGAAAAGATGAATCAGACTTTAAAAAGACAGATCTCCAAGTACATCAAGAGACCCACTTACATTGGAATCAAATCTGCCCGTCACCTTGTTTAGAATCCGGGTAGTCCCTAGAAGGAGGCTCAAATTGATTGTGTATGAGAGCCCCTTCCAGGCTGCCTCACAACAACTTTCCCCACAGGCAGAAAATGACCTTAAAGTTCAGAAGTATGTACAACACTAGCAACAAGTTTTGACTTTAATTCACCAGTTTTCTCTCCCCAGGTCCTCACTCTGTCCCTCAGATAATTTACATTCTTTTTAGCCAGGAAATAAGGTTCTCTTAAAAACTGGAAGAGAGAGACCCGAGGAACAGCTGGAAGAGAAGTTGGCCAGCCCATGGGAAGTCCTCCTGACCACCCCCACTGATGTGACATTGGTCAGACTGAAGGACTGGACGCATCACACCTGGATGAAGCTGTACCCTTTGGAAGACATGGACTCAAACACCTCCTTGGCAGATTCAGACAGTGAACGATGGACCACCACTCCCAGAGGAGAAACCAAGACAAGGTTCAAGAAATGTCTTCCCAAATCCTCTCCCTAGGACTTAGCTTAGCTCTGGGACTTTCATAAGACACTGTCCCTTTCTGAAGAAGTGACAATGTAAGGACTTATCTTTCATGGAAAGCAATGAATATTTCTGATTTCTGTCTAGAGAGAGGTACGTATGCAGAAGAAATTTTTGCCTCACATCTACTTGGTGTATGCACCCTTCTGGAATCGATTAGAAATTATACCTTGCTCAGGTATGTTCAAAAAACATCACTTACTAGGATATCTATAATTGGGGACCAGTTAAGAAAAAGAAGGATGAGAGATGTTCTCAATTCAGCTCGAAACTGTCACCCCTAGTGAAAACTATGTCAGATTTTCAGAGTGACCCTCCTTCTGTTACAATCTTAATAACCCCTTTCTCAAATCTATCAGAAGCTTAACAGTGTCCTATGCTAATACACACATTAAGTTACCTCAAGGATGGTTCCTGTTATGTAAAAGTCGAGTGTTTTCATTCGTCTCCACAAATACTACAGGGGAACCTTGCTCCTCAGGAAGACTCACCCTGCTCCTGCCCCGGATTAAGGACACCCAACCTAACCATGCTAGGACTCTAAAGGAAAGTAACCTTCCCAAAGATTGCCATAGTGACATACATCTGTTCAGTCTGGCTGAATACATCTCCTTGTCTCTTTTTGTCATGCATATCATGGTGACAGATTTAAATGTCAAAATTAATAGACTAGCCCATGACATGGTTAAGGCCTTAAATGTTACTTCGCAGGCCATAAGCGCTTTTGGTGCTGAGTCGGGACAAGTCAGAAAGGCTGTTTTGGAAAACTAGGCAGCTATAGACTACTTACTCCTCAGACATAATCATGGATGTGAAGCTTTCAAGAGGATATGTTGCTTTAACTTGTATGATAACTCCCAACTGATACACAGCAAAATAAAAATGGTGAAAGATATTACAAATAACATCAAACAGTGGGAAGATTTCTTTGAGTCAGAGTTGGAGAAATTATTCTCGTGGCTCTCCAACCTAAGTTGTCTGGGCTTATTAATAAAGGGAATCAGAATCACTGTTTGCAGACTACTTGTTTGCTACTGTGTACAATGTATGCCTTGCTTCATGATTAACTGTACCTCATGCTGTAGAGGGCCAGCCCACAATCTGAGATTTGATCCTAGAGTTATGCTATAAATCAAAACAGCTATTATGATTTAAAGCCTATTTCATAGATATGCAATTGATGATTAAGAGAGGGAAATGTCAGTGAATGTAAGAATCTAACAAAAGTCACTTAGATTGCTGAACTACATTCCATCCCCTGCCCCAATTATCACCCCCAATCTGGATTAGCAGGCCTGCATTCTTCTCCCTGTCTCTGGGGTAATAAATCAATAATTTTGAGACCTCAGGGAGATAGTGATATTTTGGGTAATCTACACTGTTCAATAAGATGTAATGGAATCTTGTAATTCCCCATTATTGTTGGTGACAAGGTTTGACATTTTTCAGATGCCAATCCCTTTGAAATATGGATATAAAAACTGCTGGAATTACAACCCAAGTGGGACAGTCTTACAGAAATTATTCTCACTGTCTCCCAGATTTGCATACTTACCTATTAATAAAGCATTACTCGAACATTTTTACCCTCATCTCTGAATTTTGGCTGCAGTGACATAGAATGAACTGACTTTGGTTTGACAACACATTAATTAACAGTACATTAATTTCTAGTTCTCCTTGGACAGTTACTTAGTATTCCTTTTTTGACTGATCTCTGGGTAAAACAGTTGCTACATTCACTGGCTGCCGCCATGTAGTGCAACTGGACATCTAAGATATAGCAAAGGGACACAGCTGTCTCAAACATGTGGAACGACACAAAAGCAAGATGATTTTCGTTGTCTTAAAATGTCAAATAAAGCTTACAAAAAGACTGCAAAGCAAATTCAATCTTTATCTCCATTTAAATCAAAAAGGTAATGTATTATAACATTCACAGCACCACTTTACCTTATAGTCTTGGTTTTAATCTAACATCAGTTTGCCAAATGAAAACCTTCAAAAGGTAATGAAAAAATTATTGTCTAGACCGTGTCTAGGCCCAACCCTTGAACACTGAGCTTCAGAAATTCTGAAGGAATTTCACAAAGGAAAATATTAAAATTTTAAAAGCCTTAAAAATAGACACTAAAATGCAAACACACCTACTCTGCCCCCCCCCCACAGCACATACACCCACACACACACACCCACAAACACAACAGCACAGGTGTCCCTCTACCATTAAAGCTTCATTGACAATATCTAAAGAGACATTATTACTTGCCTACCACATTTCATGTGAATGATACAATAACATATTTTCTCCTGTAAAATCCTTTCTAAATTGCTTTCAAAAAGTATTTTTTGCATTATATCTACATATATTGCCACATCAACATTTTTCACATGTACAATTCCATGACATTAATTAAATTCATCATGTTGTGCGACCAACAGAAACATATCTGCACACTACATACCTGTGCCTCTCGTGTCCTGGTGAATTCAGAGTATCACTGACAATTTCTCACATGCATGCCACAGAATTTCTTTCCATAACTCATAGGTATCTGGTTTCTCAATATTGCTTTTGCAAGAATACTTTTTTAACACAGTTTCATATCACCATCAATTTTGAACACAAAAAACAATTTGAAGTATTCACCATATCCTAAATCCCCTGAAATTCCTTGAGCATCTAAAAACATAAAAATTACATTAATATTGAATCAAACCTCTTTAAGTTTAGGTGGAAAAAGGAAATGCATCATCTCTAGTCTGGAATTTATTGTCTTCAGAGGTCTGGGTTTCTTTCTCTGTATTCCAAACCTCCAAAGCTGAATCTGGCATGAGTTAGAGAGCACCAATAGCCCAGCTATGACATGCTTCCAAGTCACAGACGTGTCCTATCCCATAAGACCTTAGTTCCTGTTGTCACTAGCCTATCCACCTCATTCCCCTTTGTCCTACACACCAGGTTACCCACAGTACATTGGGTCTCTGGATTCATTCACCCCCATTTCCCAAAGAAGGAAAGTGACGCTTGAGGTTATTTTTGGATGACTTTACATGCTGTCATCAGATGGCTTAACCATGGTCCTAAAAGCATGTTTACATCCTGACAAGCGCTACAGTCATAGGGCTGAGTTTCTGGCTACCGCTGGTGATCAAATCGGATCGTAAAGGAATCAGTCTTTGCCAGTGAGAACTGTCAGTGAAATCAAACACTGTTTTACAGAGGCAGCATCACAGTAAAAGGACCAGAGAACATGGCACCAAATATCTAAGGTTGTAATCTTGATCCCTTTGCTTCCTTCTTCAAAATCTCCCTAGCTGTTTCTAGACACGTCAAAAAGTTGATATGAAGGTCATTTTGTCTTCTTGTATCTGAAAAATTTTATAAATATTGTGTTTTGTATAATGTTTTATGAATAGCCTGTAATGCAATGGTTCTCTTGGTTTTGTTTTTTAATCTTTTGAGAACAGTGTGAAAATGATATATGGGTGCCAGACCTCATCTAACTTCCCAAGGAGAAGGAGAGAGACTCAAGATCAGCATCAGCCCAAGATTCATTGCTATGAGGGGGAGGTGAGACATACTTCCTCTTGCCAACTTTGCTACCAATTCCAACACCAACTATCCTTCCCATAGCACTGTCTACTTCTCTCGTGGGTTTGATAACTCCTTGCCAATGGCCGTATACTTGTAGACCATACTCATGTATACAGTATTTATTACAGTTCAGGATCAAGAATGACTAAGAATACAATATATTTAATCAGGATAGTTTCTCAGCCATTTCTGTAGGCAGGCCTCTCCCTCTGTCTCTTGGCTTCTTGACTTTAAGCCTGTCTTGGCCTCTGTCCTGCTTGGGCAAATGCTACAAAGCTCTTTAAGTTAGCTAGTAATTCCTGGAGGTATCCCACTCTGCCAATAAGCCTCAGCGAAAAGGTACTTAGCTCTCTTGCTCTGTGAGTCAAGGGGCCTACCTTCCCCAAGTATCCAGAGACACCTCATTCCCACGCCTCCAGTAAGCCTCAACCAAAAGGCACTCAGCTGTATTGTTCCATGTGCTGGCATACTGATAGTAGCCGCTTTTTTTATGTGGGTACCAGTCTTCTAGTTCTGTTGCCACTGCTTCTTACCATCTTGTGCCATCTATGGTGTTACAGCATTCTCTTTTTGTCACTTGGGTCTAGGAGGTTCTCAGTCAAGGGACTGCAGGAAAAATGGATGCATGCCACTCCCATGTCTTATTCTTGGTGGTAGTAACATCCCCTCTTCCTGTCTCTAGAATCATTTGTTTTAAGCCTAGTGGGCTGGCAAAACTGACCATTCCCCATGCTAGGGTTCTACACACCCTATTTGCATGGTCCCCGCATCCCTATATAGGTTCTGTACACCTTATTTGCATTTTTATCAAGCTGGCTGATGCCCTTGGTGGACCACAAACACCTTATTTGCATAGCCCCACCCAACCATGTTGTGGGTGTCACAAGACTATAAACGGCAAGAAGAGCCATATAAGTAATTCAGTGCACCCCAAACAGCAAGCGTGAATTAGTATTTCTTACAGTGCAGGGGTTATGACTTCCTATGACTGGTTCTTATAAAGATAGGTTTGTGAATGATACGAATGGTGAGGAAACCACAAGAAAAATGATACAAGTTACAAAATGGAAAACAAAGACACACCTTCCTGTTTTTCTCAAAGTTTTGAATAGATGCCAGCTACCAACATATATAAAGAAAATATGGAAAAAGAAATTAGGTGCTGTTCATATCTTCAAAAGGAACTGCTTCAGGCCACGGTGCTAGACCTGTGCTTCATATGAGCCTATCATCACAGAAATTTATGACGTATTTTTTATTTTTAAAATTTCCTTGAAATTTTCTGTTTTCTATTTTTAAATGTGAATACTGGGGTAAATTCTGCTCTGCCCTAATAACTGGAGGCCCAAGTTCTGGGTCTAACTCTCCGTTAAATCATCCTTTGACCACAGTTTGCCCATCTGGGCCTCAGTTGACTCATTTATGAGATTAGCAATGAGCATTTCCTACGTTCTTCACATACAAAAAATATGGCATTAAAATAATAGCAACAACAGACAGAACATACTTTAAGTAGCCTCAAGCAAAAAGAGACTAAGGTATCATTAATCCATCAAAACAAAACTGAGAAGTACCAGGCATCTAATCTCTTCTTTGAAGGAGGAGGTAACCATTTTCTGAAATTCTTGGAGCACATCAGAGCAAAGTGTTTCCCCAGTAGGCTGTGACCACTCCCTGTGCCAAGGATCAATCTCTCCAGGACAGTGAGTTTCAGTGTTCTACTAATCAGGCCAAACAGGACTGTGTGGGAGTGTAAGACGAGGGCCAGACCGGTGCTTGGTGTCCAAAGAGAAAGAACAATGGCCCAACTCAGAGCATTTTTGATTGCTCCAATTTTTAGGACGTGTTTTAGATAGCGTTTCATATCCTTAAGTAAAGTAAGGGACAATCAGAGATCGCCAGTGTTATATTTCTGAGCATTTTTCTGACCATAAAGCCTGAATACAAAGTTTAAACACATTAGTCCAGGCACGGATTTTTAAAATCAACGGCTATTGTTATATACCTTTATATATCCAACTCTGGTGCTTTGACTGCAAGGCAGTCAGTGTTATTAGTATGGCAAGTCAGTACATTAGCAGACAAACAGCAATTATTCCTTAACTTTAAGCCAGGAGTTCTGTAGAAACTAATTCTGAACACACAGACACACAGACACACAGACACACAGACACACACACACACACACATACACACACAAAGCTATCTGTTTGTCATGGATTGATTTGTGTTCCCCCAAAAATATGTGCAGAAGTTTGGCTGGGCCAGGACTCCTGGTATTGTGTTGTAAATTTTGCCTCTATGACACTAATGAGGGTGGAGGGGCAGCAGCTGTGTCGGTGGGGAAGGACTCTGTCTAAGATTGTTTTGTGACTTGAGATATAAAGGAAAGAAGCTCGCAGAGAGATTTGGGGACCTCATACCACTAAGAAGCTGTGCTGGAAACCGAGAGCATCCTTTGGACAGGACCAGGGTCTCTGTGCCTCAGAAGCTTCCCATTCAGGAGAAAACTGACAACAAGGACTTCCTCCAGATCCAGCAAAGGAAGCCTTCTCCTGGAACTAACATCATGAATTTGGACTTTTAGCATACTGGACTATTACAAATAAAATTTATCTTCTAAAGCCATCCACTTGAAGTATTTCTGTTAAAGCAGCACTAGTGAGTAAAATACTATCACAACCTTTTATTCCAATAGAGTTCCAAATGAGCAGAAGAAGAAAATGAACAGGGAATTTCACCTGTAGTTAAAACTATCACAAACTCACAAGAAAACATAGCATAAATAGTTCCTAAAATTAAATCCAACTGCAAAGCCTCAAGGAAGACCACAAAAGGGAAACCAATCTAAAAATTAACATAAATCATCTCTCGAAAAAGCTTTTAATTCAGGAGATGAGAAGACAAGTGTAACTCTATCTTGTAATCTTGAACGTATTTGATATCAGTGAAAACTCACAGGAAAGCAGAGTTTCATGATGAAAATACAGAGCATTAACTGCAGACTTTGTGAAGAGCAAGGCGTGTAGCTTTCAATATCTCAGAGAAATCAAGGTGCTGGAATCCTGTCCAGGGCTTTCCAGGCTGGAAAACTGATGGCATTTTGAACCCAAATCCAGATCTTGTGTTATACAGAAGGCTAATTCTTTTTTCTTTTTTATTATGATTGAGTGAAAACGTACAATCCTGTATAAATGTACACACCAGCCTATGTGCAGTTCCCACTGCTCTCCCTGCCCAGTGACAGCACAGTCCTCCTCTCTGTTCTATACATGTCATATCCTCGTAACAATCTCCTATCCCCTCCTCTTCACCCTCTCCCCTGCCTCAGCAAGAGGTCAGCAGGACAACATCCTATGGATACGCAGAACCGTAGAGTGCTGCACATTAAAAAGGTTGCCCAATTGTCTGCCCAAGACAAAGGGGACCTACAAGAGGTTACTGAATACGCAAGACCATAAGGAGAGGAAGGGAGAAGACAGAACTATCTGGAAGAAGGGACAAAGTGGGAAGAGAAAGAAGTCAGCAAGCGAAACTCACCAAAGCACATTTCATAGTTTTATACTTTCTTACAAACTAACAGAGAAGTGGTTCATCCTCGACATTAACTCTCCTTTCTAGGTGACTTCAGGTCCCTCCTCAGCAAACAAACGAATGCACCAAGCACACTCAGCACACCACGTACCTTCGTTCCATCAACCTTCAAATTTGTTATTAAGTGGCAAAATAGATGCAATTAGTGTAAAGTAGAATAAGGATGCCTACACTCAGTACAATTTAAGCCTGCCACCCAAAAAAACTACAATTCTAGATAAAAGGGGCACATCAACATGCAATTTTAATTAAGTCATTATATAGTATCTTCTTGACCAACATGCTAGGCTAAGCACAGTATTTACAAAGTGGAGGGGCACACGATGGACTTCAAAGGCGGGAGTGCCTACCAACACCCTACGGAAGCATCACACACTGAGAATGTATTGATCACTCTGCATTAGAAAACAGTGTTACTTCTGGGAACAGACACATACTCTGTCCTTTAACTAGCTACCATGTTACACTGGATGTGCACAGTAGCACTACATGTAAAGAATTACAGACTTTCTACAATGTCTTAGTTAACAGTTCATCTCTTATTTGAGTGTACTATGTGCAATGAAGTAAACTCCAGTGATATAGTGGTTAAGTGCTATGTCTGTTTACCAAAAGGTTGGCAGTTCAAATCCAGCAGAGACTTCTTGGAAACTCTATGGAGCAGTTCTACTCTGTCCTATACCCTATGAATCAGAATCAACTTGAAGGCAGTGGGTTACGTACAATGAAAATATTACCTGGAATATAATAACTTCCTGTGCACTAAGTTGTAAGATAACATATTCACTTTTAAGTTGGAAACAAAGATAACGTTTTTCATCCACCAGTATGCCACAGCAGCTACTGAACTCTGAGGGCAATCAGGTTAGGAGCTTGGCTGCTAACCAAAAGATTTGCCATTCAAATCCACCATGTGCTCCTTGGAAGCCCTATGGGGCAGTTCTATTCTATCCCATAGGATTGCTACAAATCAGAATCAACTCAATGACAACAGGTTTTGGGGTTTATTTAGCAAAGATACATGGCTCCATTTGTACCTGAGCCCCCAATTTCTAGAGCAAGGAAGCCCATGATCAGTTCATGCAGTACATGCCTTCCAAGCCCTACAGACCCTGGGTCTCACCACTGCTCCTGAGCAGAGCTGCTCTGGGATTGCAACTCCATCATGAAACCCTCCTGCCTTCCTCTGAATACTCACTGAGCCAATACCTGCCCTTGAAATCACAAAAGCATTTCAATAACTGCTCTGTGGGTGTTCTAGAACTTTTCAACAGGCACATCAACAGGAGTATCACACACTCACAACACAATTCCAGGCTCTCACACACACTGTTTGCACAACACTGCTGAGAAGGTAGACGCTAACTGCTGCCCTTGTGCTCTTTTTACAGATCTTGCACGCTACTTGATGGTACGTTTTCAATGACACTAGTTAGGAACAGTGAGGAAACTGGAAGTCATACAAATGATATGAATAGCAACCAGGAGAATGCACAGCATTTCTTCACTGGGTCAAACTGGATTAATATGTTGCTTTATTTAGATTCCCCTCTGAAACGTAAAACCACACAACCTTTTAACTCTTGCTTACAATGGATTCCATCTCTCCTCAAGGAAGTGAATTTGACATTTTCGCCTGCTGTCACTGCTTTGGATATTGGGTAATGCACACCAAGAAAGCCAAACCCATTGGCAGGGAGTCCATTCCAACTCACAGTGATCCTACAGACAGAGTAGAATAACCCATAAGGTTTCCAAGGAGCAGCTGGTGGGTCCAAACTACTGACCTGTCAGTTAGCAGCCAAACACTTAACCACTCTGCTACCAACGGCTCCAAAGTAGTGCACAGGAGGAGATAATCAAAATAGCCCTTAAAGTGTCCCTGAAACCATGCTGCACAAAAAAATTTTAGAAAGCAGCGAGGCTTACGCTTACAACAAAGCTCTAAATATGCACAGCAGGGCTTTGCATGAAACCTGGCACATCCTGAGCACTACCAAATATTTGTCAAAATAAAAATTTAAAATAAAAGATACTAAATTATTAAGTTTTTCTCATAGACTATAATGTAGTAAGCTTTGTTTTACAAAGCTTCCAATTCACACCCAGTTCAGATTCTCTGAAGGTAAAAATCAGATTCCCACACTGCCATTCTTCAGCCCACTTGTAACAGTTCTCTTTGAGGAACATCTTTCAGAATCGGTTTGCCTGTAACACAACTAAATTTCTTGCTTTATGTCCACACTTCTTGATTTTAAAATAAAAAAGTGAAACTGATTGTGTTTTGAGTGACTTACGCTTTATCTTAAAACTATCACATAAAGTGGAAATTTTCTACTACTAAGATCATTCAAATGAATACACACATACAACTCCAGAGGAACCCCAAAGCAGTTTGGCTCATGCAGCCTTGTGGGAGTAAGTTTACAAACTCCAACACCGACAACAACAAATGAGCATCAAATCTATATGCTGGCTAATCTTTGACCCAATATTTTATTCTTATATTTTATGAGACCCAAGAGATACCTTTTAAGCAGTTATCCATTTGAGTACCAGATAACTTTTTTAAGTAAATTTGGCAGATACATATTTTCATTTCAAAGAGTAAGACAAATCAATTTTTAATCATTCTTAACAGAATTTAAGAGAAGTGATTCTTCTATAGCAACCTGTCAAAATGTTATAGCTTAAACTACACAAATTCAAGAAGTGAAGTGGTTTTAATGGAATTATCAGTTAAATACTTACGCCATGATGCCTGAGAGGTGAAACATCTCAGCTGTTATATAGGACAAATAACTGTACAGGAAGACAAAGAGTGGCTCAATCACCCGGATATTGTGTGTGAACCGAGTAGTAAAGGCAGCTATGAATCCCAGGAAGACGCCAATCAACACCCCACCAATTCCCACGACAAAGAAATTAGCAATTCCAGCAAACACGTCAATGGTCTCAATGGTTTTCATCTGACAAAAAGACTTGAATAAATTGTACAGGACCTGTGAAAGAAAGAAAACACATTGTCAAGACCCCTTCCACTATTATTTGGGGCACAGAAAAATCTACCTGGCCCTCTAATAAAGAAAACTCTTCTGTGTATCAAGGTAGGTGACAACGGGTGGTAGTTATGTATTCTTTTAATTTCCTATTTTAATACTGTGAGTTTAAACAAATAAAGAAAAAACTTAGATAACAGTGTAAGGGAAACTGTTTATAAAAGGAGGGAAAGAATTGAAAACAATTATATGACTTATGCTTAAAAGATTATTTTCTAGGTATCCTCTGAAGGATTATTTTGAGATAGTTGGTTGCCATCAAACACACCCTACTTCTGTTGCCATTGCTTAGGAAGGAGTAAGTCATCAAGAAAGCTTGTCAGTGGAGCTGTGGGTTTATTTACCCTGTAAGGTACCACAGGGCCGCACCTTAGGAGGGACTCACCCCATCAGTACAGGCAACTTATCCTACAAATTCCTTCCCCCAGGTCACAGAGGGGGAGCCACCTGTTTCCTTCCCTCTGCCCTCTCCACACACTACACACCTTACCAGTAATATTAGGAGTGCAACATGAGGCCCAAAGGAATTTTTTTAAGGCAAAGAGGCATCAACCTCTGTGTGTGTGTGTTGCTGTTTTGCTGTTGTTTCTCTTATCTGTCAGCTGCCATACAGTCAACCCCCAACTGATAATGACCCCATTTATACATGAACAACCAAATCAAACACCGCCTGGTAACTGGCTGCAAACTGAACCACTGTAATCTATCAGAGTTATCATGTGTTAGTTTTCAGAAGTAGGATCTCCAGACCTTTCTTCCTAGTTCATCTTGGTCTGGGAACTCGACTGAAATCTGTCTGTCATCATAGCAAAACACAGGCTTCCATTGATATATGGGTGATGGCTGTAAATGATCTGGATTGGCCAGATGGAACCTGATTTTCCTGCATGGGAGGTGAGAACTCTACCACAAACCAACCAACACCCTTTCTGTGTGTGTGTGTGTGTGTGTGTGTGTGTGTGTGTGTGTGTGTGTGTGTGGAGTGAGTATATACATACCTACATATTTTGTACTCTAAAGTATTCGACTACATTGTTGTTCAGTTTCTGACTAACATATGCAATATTTCTATTGTTTTAGTTTAATTAATGCTTCAAAAATGTAAGGCCATCTATGATAGTTATGCAGTGTGCTTTCAGACGTGTTTCTTCGGGCTTGCAAATGTTAAACACAGGCTTATAATCTACAATTTTTTCACAAAATCATGAAGTAAAATAAAAGTCAAGTGAGTACCCTGTTTCTTTTCTTCACAATACTTATATTCCAAGAGCATTTGGGATCTCTGAGGAGGAGACTGGCTAGATGTCAGGGACAAAGAAAGGCCTTTTAAAGCCAGTGAGGTGCTTGCTTCACCCTCACATAGGTTTTGAGAAACTCAAATTTTAACTAGTGTGTCCACAGACACACAAAATGCCAGATGCAATACCAGAATCCATGCCTCATGACTAGGGGTGGATTATCCAACAGGCAAGGTAAGCACAGTGCTTACCTTGCCAGTGAACAAGTTTGTATTTTTTTACCACATCGAAGATTCTGTTTCTGGGTATGACTGGCATCTGTCTCTCCCAACCCCAGAGCACCTTTCTACAGAATCAAACCATCTTTTCAAACGTGCAATCCCTAAGAGGAGTGGATGACCAAGCAAGCAAAGTAAGTGTGGACTTACTTGTAAAATGTGGTGAATACCACATGAAATTGTAAGCCAGCACAAGTAAACTCATGTTTACCTTGCCTACTGGATAATCTATCCCAGCTTCTGGCCTTCTGGCTAAGACTTTGAGGTTCAAACACTGGAGAGTGAGTTAGAGTCTCTCTGCTAAATTCATGTGTCCTGGCATCCTGGCAAAATGTCATGTCACTCTTCCATATGGACCTTGATAGCCTACACATTACCGGTTTTGTGTAATTTCTTCTCTTTGCTACTGGATTATAAACTCCTTGTGGTCAAGAATCATACCTTTTTGTGATTTACATCTTCAAGGCTGCGTAGCAGATGACAAGAGATGTCTGCGGGCTTTTAAAAAGTAGAGGATGATAACTTAGAAAGAAGTGGGATTTCCCTTTCTTGTAATAGTTGGTGCAACACTGAAGAGCATCTGGCACCTTACCACCAAGAAATGACTTGAGTAAGAGAAGAAAGCAATTCACTAGTCCAAAGACTTAAGTAACTTGAAGGTATCATCATTCCCCAAAGAAGACACTGGCTTCACGCAGCACCCGCTTCCTACTTTCATCCAGCAGTTCACTACATGCATCAAGTTTCATCAGCATCAACATGCAATCGCACTTCCGGAGAGAGGACAGGAGATGTACTATATATAACAAGAGATGTACTATATATACCCCTGGCCTCGAAACAGCCAAGTCCAAAAGGTGACCATCATTGGCAGCTCTGAATTGAGATGGGTTTACCAGCTGTCCATTTCTGCATTGCTGACCTCCCTACCAGATCGTTCTGGCCACTGTGTCACCACCCACAAACTCCTCGACTTCTGCCATCCATGCTTGCAGCCTGCATGAGTAACTGATCTCTCTTTTGTTCTAACCACCCACACAACCACCAAAACTTGCTGTTGTCAATTTCGACTCACTGTGAACCTATAGGACAAAGTAGAACTGCCGCCACGTGACTTAATTCCTTTAGACATTACCATTTCATTTTTCACTCTCAGGTTTGCAATTTTTGCCTGCCGGACTCTGAAAAGGCTTCAGAGTCTCCTCCCATACACCTGGCACACTTTTATTATTATTTTTTTTTACTGCTTCTAACATTCTTCAGTCTGGGGGTGGGAGTCTTATCACTGCCCCATAAAACACATGACTTTTTTTATACCTGCCTCTCCCTTTTATCCTGAGATTTCTCTTGGCAGAACCCAGATCTACCTTCTTCTCTAAACCTGTAGAAATTCCCCCTGTTTTCCCAGGCCTACCTGAAGTGGCTGTTCCTCAAAAAAAGGCCTCTTAGGTTCCTACAGCCCTTGAAAATCACCCTTTCCACCTACCTCTTGCAACTTAGATGATCTCGAAAACCATTCAGCACTTAGTAATACACCACTCTGCATGCTTGGCATTGACTCTTGAGTGCTTGCCTCATTTCCTCAACAAAAATTATAAACTCCTTGCCCACAAAACCCTTGCTTCCCTCTTTCTCTCTCTCCCTCCCCAACCCCTAGCCCATCTGGCAGACTAGGAGCCCTCCAAGGAAATCTCATATGCTAATTCATAAGGAATAAGTGGCATCAACAGATGGCCATAAATGCATACTCTTTCCAAAACTCTTTTCCTGATAACTCAATCCATCAAATCTGTTAAAGGTACATTTCTGTTTAAAATATCCCTTTAGATTTTTCAAAGAGGAAAGTGGAGTCCCAGGGACTTTATTTTCAGCACATGAGTCAGAAGCTACATTTTGATCGTTCCACCACCTCAGATGCCTCTGGTAAAGGAAAGTACCAGAAAATATCTAAGGCAACATGTTACCTTGACAAACAGAGAAGCTTTCCACAACCTCCCACCTGCTTTACACTGAACACGATGTCTAGAGATCCACACCAGAGAAAATTCTTTTAGTTTCACTAGCCACAATCCCATCGGTAATTTATCCCAAATAAATCCTTTAACTTTGTCATAAGACAACCTCTGCAGAAAAGTGCTTTTAAGTTGTAATTAATTAAACGTGTGAGTACATATGCGTGTGTGCTTTCCATTTATTCTGAAGAATGTTCTAGGCTGTCAATAAATCTCTACTGTGTCTGTGGAAAGCTGACTTCAGCTTGACACTTGCATTTTAAAGACACTCACATGTGAGTTATGATTGATGGCTAAGTTTTGTAATGGGTTGATGTGACAACTGAGTACTTTCAAATCTTTCAGGTAATCAAAGGCATATTCATTGTTATCATCACTAAAATTAGTCAATATGTGTGTTGCAATTAAATCCCATTGCCATCAAGTTGATTCTGATTCATAAGCAACTCTACAAGAGAGAGGAGAAATGCCCACAGAGGGCTTCCAAGGAGCTACTGATAGATTCAAACTGCTGACCTTTTGGTTGGTAGCCAAATCCTTAACCACTGTACCACCAGGGCTTCTGTGTTAAAATCAGAGGTTATCTATTTTGAACACCGATTAAAAATGTGAGTTAACTTACTGATTTAATGAAATCATGTAAAGTAAGAATGCAAACTATGCAAACAGAACTACTGTGATACAGAAAAATGGTTTTCAGGTTACTTTTTCTTAAATGCAGCATAAAGAACACCATTTTTATATAACAAATTGTAGATTTGTTCTGTTATTTGGAAAATCAAAATTCAGTACCATGCAGTCACTATGTAACTTTCAGTTTACTAAAGTTCAGTTTCACAGCACAGTGAGTATGCCTGGACCACCCATGAGTGTTTCTAGCTTCTTCTACAGAACAAGCAGTTCTTAGGTGACCTAGCGATGGTAGATGGAGGAAAAAGAGTGTAAGTGTGCATGGAAAATTTATTAGAATACTCAGTTTTTACATTAACACAATTAACAATGGTCCATTGCAAATGTAAGTCATTTGCCTATGAATTCTGTGGACAGAGTGCAACTTCTTAGATAACTGAAAGCCAGTGCAAGCTTTGCCAAACAAGGGAAACTTTGAAAAGTTTTCATAAAGTAGTTACTATAAAGGAAAGCAGAAAAATGCTATTGAAAAATCTCCGTGTTCCTATTTCCTAAAAAAATGCAAATGGAAAACTCAATGTTTGGAAGAATCTCATGTTGGCAGATACCAAAAAAAAAAAAAAAAAATTCATATGTTAAGCATCATTAATATTTTAAATAACTGCTAGATTATTAATTACTTCAATGTTCAGTTGTACTTCGTTAATTAAAATATTTTCACCTAAAGCATTATAAAAATAGAAAAAAGTTTTCTCATCTCTTCACTTAGTCTGGTTTTTCAAATTCAGTGCAGCAGGACATCAGTGATGTTCAAAGAGAGTCTTGAGCCATTTGGTTCTATTTTATCCAGCATTGCTGTGACTTTGCAAGGAAAGCGATCTTTCCCTATCAGTCTGGCTTGCCACTTCACCAGCTGTGGCACATTTACAGTCCTTTTTCTTTCTGACACAGTCCATATCCTGCTCCAAATCTCATTTACGGGCTACCAATAAAGACATAAGTGTATCTCAAAACGTCTCCCCTCAATATTGTTATCAATCTCAATACTGTTATCAGCAGGAGCCTCGATGGCGCAGTGGGGAAGGGCTCAGCTCCTAACCCACAAGTCACAGCTTGATTCCACCAGCTGCTTCTTGGAAACCCTATGAGGCAGTTTTAACTCGGTCCTAGAAGGTCATTATGAGTAGGAATCAACTTGACAGCCACAAGTTTGGTTTTGGGTGTGGGCAGTGGGCAATAACTTATCACAGAAAATATCTTTCAAATATTTCTGTAAACACCGGTTTAACGGACCTTCATCTGCATTGAAGTCATCAACTGCTCAAGGCAAAAAGAAAAATCTTCCAACAGTATTGTGACTGTGCTTCCTGCTGCTTCTTGGCTTCCTTGTTATCACAAGGCTAAGTTCAGTGATCCGAGGCTAGTTTGTATGCTTTTACAGTAAAATGTATTCAGTTTCACTATGTAAAGACTATCTGTATTTTTCCTACTGTTTCCTATTTCCCCAGTTAATCTCAATCCACGATGACCCTGGACAACAGCCCAAAGAAGTGGATCTATAATTTGTATATTATACATTTCTGTTTGCTCCAAGAAATCTTTGTGCTATGTATTATCCACTTCAGCTTTGAATCTACCCCCTGTAGGGGAAGGAGTTGACCTATGGAGGCGGTAGGGGTTCAGTGATGGAAGGTTCCCCTTCCATGAGGGAGAACCAGCTGGGCCGATGGACCTCATATGCCACCACCACATGTCTGTCAGTGGATGCTGGTGTGTTGCTATGATGCTCAACCGGTTTCAGTGGTGCTTCTAAGCTAAGAATGACTAAGAAGAAAGGCCTGGTGACCTACTTCTTAAAATTACTCAGTGAAAACCCTATGGATCACAACTGTCAATCCCAACAGATCATGAGGATGGATGTAGGGCCATGCAGGTTTTTGTTCTGTTGTACATGGGGTCACCATGAATCAGGGGCCAACTCAATGGCAGGTGACAAAAAACAACAACTGCACCCATTCCCCAGATAACACTGTTAAATTCATTCTTTCTTTTAAATCTCTACCCTTTCATTTGCAATCCCTAGTGACCCAACATTTTCACTATGGTATCATGGTACACATTCTTCATATCTTATCCTATTCTGTGAGTTCCTTAAACCTCTCCTAGACCATCAGTCAAAGACTCTTCCATAAGATAATCTTACCTCTATCACTTGAAAGTACCAGACTAGAGAGCAAGATTATAACTTTTCATACTACTGTTCTGATTGATTATTTCAAATACCTGGTCAGTGTAGCCAACTCTTCAGATAATTCTGGGAGAGAAACATCAGGTAGGTTTATTTTTGGCATTGTGTATGCCCTGATACCTTGTGCTTCTGACTGTGAGGCCCATGGGCTTTCAACTCAGGGTAGACAACTACCAGCATATACAACCTCTTTTACGTGAAAACATGACAGTGGTTGTAACTTACATGTTCTGGCCATGTAGCAAGGGCTCCTACATTTAAAGATGAGCATGTCCTTTTGTTTTCTTGCCCTCCTTCCCATACTGGAATACCAGGCACTCACCTTAGCCCATTGCCCTCACTGGCTTAGCTCTCTCTCATTGTCTCCAAAACCACATTTATGGCTTTGTATCTTTCGACAGGAAACACACAATGTGCATCTGGAATGCCCAGGGCCTTTGCATACCCTAAACAGTAGTTTAATGAGATCCTTTGTTGAGATCTGATTCTTGACAAACTCAGATGAGATGTCTGAATGAAAGATTTCATAATAGGAGGGGAGATTGTTTAAAGGCACAGCATGTATTCTGAAACTACTCTAACTTGATTTCAGGCAAAGTAGTAAGGTGTCATATTTCTTTGTAAAGTTTCCTTCATACTAAGGAGATATGTTAGAAGAAGTCCACACTAAAATGTCCTCAGTCTCATCATCAAGGGTGAAATTTACAATCCAAACATGAGTCACAATGGAAAATGTGATGCCTCAAAAACTGGAATGAGGCACAGAATTCCATCATTGTTATGGATGTTTCTCAGTTAAATTTTAATATTTAAAAGTTAACAAATAATCACTGTTAATGAATAATGGAATAAATTCTCTAAATTATCATCTAAACTACTTGGGTGAGGTAACTCAGCTGCCTTTAAGTCTCACTTTCTAAAACAGGATTTTTTTTAGCAATAAATTGTTTCCTACTGAAGAACATCTACATGGAATTAATGGGTATGATTAAAGATGACATTCAGTGATGAGTCTAGTTTTGTAGTAGAACACAGGCTGACATTAAAAAATGCCTCAATTTTCTATGTTAGTAATGAAATGACTCATGAGCCGAACTTTGATGATAAGAACTAATGAATGCCAAGCCAACTAATGAATAGGGCAACATAAATTACTTAAGTTACTTAACTACACTTAATCTTCTCTACCTCAGTTTTCTTATCTGCCAAATAAGAAGAACACTTATCCTATCTACCACCATATAAGTTGTCCAATGATGACAGCCTACTCTAAGCATCCAAAAAGGTTTAAGTTTATCATTACTATCACTATTACTACTACAGAATCATGGGGAATGTTAACAAGCATCACCGACACTAACTGCTTTGCTTACCAATCAAGGCTGACTCAAGGGCTTTAATTAGCAAAGCTAGAGTGAATGTGCAGGCCTGTTGGCCACACCTCACCTGAGGTCAGAGGTAGAGTGGAAGTCAATTTTGTCAATGTTAAGATCCTAACAGTCCCTGAGTATAATTACTTGCCAATTAAGAGAGAATTATGAATAATTTGTGTTCTCTGAATAAATACAGCTTATGAGGAAAGGAACAGTGCCAGAAACTCACTGGCGGAGTAGTAACAGGAAGTGCTTCTGTGGTGATGGAGCTGCCTGACATCATCAGCCTGATGAATAAGCAAATCTCAGATAAAGAATAGCACTTTGTAGGAATGATGGTTTCACATCTATTCTATATATTATAAATTGATAGGATCGCCTCCCACAAAGAATCCTGAGGCTTGAATTCTCTAAATTATGGTCAAGGACCATCTTTGTAACTCTTCAAAGACAAATCTCCACCACAATCACTTGCACGCTCCTCTGCCATAACCATTTAGCCTGTTGACCTCAAGTCTAGCCAGCTGCCTTCAAGCTGATTCTGACTCATGGTGACCTTAGGAGTGTCAGAGTAGAACTATTCTCCGTATGGTTTTCAATGACTGGTTATTTGGAAGTAGATTGCCAGGCCTTTTTTCTGAGGCACCTCTGGGTGGACCCAAACTGCCAATGTCTTGGTTAGCAGCCAAGCACATTAACTGTTTGTACCACTCAAGGACTCCTTCCTCCAGCATAAACAGGATCTTGTAAGCAGGATTTGCTATATAGTTTACAGTGCCTAGGAGAAAATGTAATGAGGGAGCCCCTTGCTCAAAAAGTACTCAGCATCACAAGACAGCAATAGCACAGCATTCATGCCAGTGAAGAGCCCTGTGAGGGCAGGGCACTGTGCAGCAGCAAGGTGAACGCTCGCAAAGCCAACGCTACCTGTAGGGTCTCACCCAGGATTTTTACATTTTTTTTCTCTGTCTCAGAAAGCTAGTGGGCGAGCCCCACGTGTCGGAGTGACGCAGCAGGGACCGGTTACTCACCACTGTTACTGCGTCATTCAGTAGCGACTCCCCAAAGACCAGGATGTACAGCTGTTCGTTGACGTGAATGTTCTCGAAGACAGCAAGCACAGCCACAGGATCTACAGCTGAGATCAAGCTGCCGAAGAGCAGATTTTGGAGCAAAGTGATGTCACTCAGTCCAAATGCTTCAATCTGGCAGATGGCAAACAAAGACACTCCAATACCAATGGAATTCCAAAGTGTCCCTACGACAGCATACCAGAAAATGGTGCCAATGTTCTCAAAGAAAGGACGAGTTGGCATAAAATAGCCCGCATCAAGTACAATGGGTGGAAGGAGATATAAGAAAAATACATCCGTCTTCATTGCAGGTGGAGACTTTTCATCTACTCCAAAAATAATCCCACCTAGTAGAAGTCCAACCATTATTAGAAGGCAGCTTTCAGGCACTATTGTGGGCAACTTGTGGTAGAGATGGAAGCCTGTTAAGGAAAACATACACAGAAAATTTGGGTTATGCAAGAATTATGGAGAGGATCATTTGGTTCTCTTTGAATACCGAATGGGTCCTATTTCAAAATCTCCCAGGTTAGCAAAATTGGCAGTTAACTGGTTTTGCAGATTATGATCTAAAAGTCCAAAGATCCCCTTAAAGCCATTCACAAAGCATGTTCAAGCAAAAATTTAAATGTAAATCAGAAATAGAAAGGTATGGATACACAATATCAATACACTACAATACTCTGTCCTACAAAGTCACTATGAGTCAGCATCAACTCAACAGCAATGGGTTTGGTTCTTGAGTTTTGGGTGGTACATTGGTTACAGTATTTGGCTGCTAACCAAAATGCCAGCAGTTCAATTCCACTAGCTTCTCTGTGGGAAAATAGGTGACAATTTACTTCCATAAAGAGTTACAGCCTTGGGGAAAGGACCACATCTACAATGGTCTCGACAAGACTGAGCCAGCACAACTAGATGGCACCCAGCTACCACTACTGACCACTCTCACAAGGATCACAACAGAGGGTGCCTGAAAGAGCTAGAGAAAAATGTAGCACAAAATTCTAACGCAAAAAGAAAGACCAGACTTGCTGTTCTGACAGAGACTGAGGAAACCCCAAGAGTATGGCCCTCGGACACCTGTTCAACTCCATAACAAAGTCATTCTCGAGGTTCATGCACACAAAGATTGGACAGGCCCATAACACAAAACGAGACTGAAGAGGCTCAGCAGCCCAAGGGCAAGGACTAGAAGGCAGGGGAGGATAGTAAAGGTGTTAATAGAGAACCCCAGGTTGAGAAGTGTTGATAGGCTGTGACATTGTTAACCGGCATTATAAAGCAATGTGTGTACTAGCTGCTTAATGACAAACTAGTTTGCTCTATCAACCTGTATCTAAAGTACAATAAAAAAAAAAAGATTTTAAAAAGTTACAGCCTTGGAAATTCTGTGGGGCAGTTCTATTCCATCCTATAGGGACACTATGAGTCAGAACTGACTCTACAACAATGGAGGTTTTTTGTTTGTTTGTTTAGATATTTTACATTTCAAATAATTTGATGATTTCCGAAGCATTTTTAGATGTAATGTCTCATTTCATTGTGATAACAACCCTAAAGTAAGATCCTTTTTTTAAATGTACTTGAAGTGAAAATGGAGCTCAAAGAGATGTTTGGGTTACCACTGTCATCTCTGACATTCAGAATACTGTATAACATGCTTAATTTTATTTTTACTTTCAGATGCTATTACTTATAACACTATGTCTATTGTTTGCGATCTATGCTCCTTCATAGCCAAACAAATCAATTATACAAAGTATATCAGGGAACTGCTGTATGAAGAATACAAAGACAAGCTTGCTATTATGCCCAGAAAGACTCTCAGTGAATGTGAAGGAGTTGATAATGTTTATGCCTTGACGTACTCGAATGCAAAGGAAAATGTGGTAACATCCCAATCAAGTGCTATAGTAACACAGAGAAAGAATAAATCTGCTGAGGAAGACTTCCTAGAGGAGGCAGCATCTAGGCAGAGCTTAAAGGACAAAGAGATTTAAAGAACTAGTTTCTTTTTTTTATTAGTGTGATTAAGTGAAAGTATACAATCCAAATTAATTTTGCATGCCCACCTATCTGCAGCTCCTTCTGCTCTCCTGGCCCCATGACAGCACCTCCTGCTTTTCATTTTATACTTCTCATATCCTCTTAAACTCCTGCACCCTCCTCTCCAACCTCTTCTCTCCCATCTAGAAAGAGATCAGTAGAACAATATCCTATAAATGCATAGAACCATAAGGAAAACACACCATATGGTTACATTGTATCCCCAAGTCTAGTCCATTTTTGTACAGAAAGTTGACTTCAGTAGTATTTCCTAGACAGGGGCAGCAGCAGGTCTAGGGGCCATATTCTCAGGGGATCCCCTGGGCCATCAGAACATCAATTATGGTCTTTTAGTAGAGTTCTTCAGCTGTACCCCTCTTTTTCTCATGTTGCCACAGGGACTCAACATGTGTGCCCCATAAGGGCTGTCTTTGGTGGTGGCTGGGCACCATTTGGTTCTTCTGGTCACATGTTGATACAGTCTCCCATTTACATGGGTCTTTCTGTCCCCTGGGCTCTTTTTACTTTGTGTCTTTTTTGTTTTGGTGATCATCTGTTGCGGCTGAGCTGGGACCATTTGGTGTACCTCAGATGGCAGCTTGCTAGCTTTTAAGACCACAGATGACACTTAACAATGTGGGGTGCAGAAGACTCTCTTAGCAATACACTCGTTATGCAGTTGGCCTCGATGTTTCTGACAGCATAGTCCCCAGACCCCCGCCCATGCTACTCTATCCTTGCAATATTGGGTTGAGATTAGAAGAGCTTTCAGTTTATGGTGAAGTCCAGTTAAGGAGATCTACTTTCCACCGTGTGCTGTCTCTGCTTTCACCTAACCAAACTTTTATCAACTATCTAATCTATGATCAACCTTCTTCCTCCCTCCCCATCCTTGTAGCCATCAAAGAGTCTTTTTTTCTGTACGTAAGTCTATTTTTAAGTCCTTATAGCAGGGGTCTCATACAATATTGTCCTTTTATCCCTGATTTATTTCATTCAGCATAATGTCTTCAAATCGAAACCTGGTTATATTTCCTAAAATCATCATTGTTCTTTATTGTTGCATAGTGTTCCATTTAGTATATTTACCATAGTTTGTTTATCCGTTCATCTGTTGATGGGCCTCTTGGCTGAGTCCACTTTTTTTTGCCACTGTGGACTGTGCTGCAATAAACATTCGTGTTCATAAATCTGTTTGTGTGACAGCCTTTGTTTTTTGTAGGACAAATTCTGAGCAGTGGGATTACTGGATCAAGTTGTTTCTCTATTTCCAGATTTTTAAGGAAGCATCAGATTGCTTTCCAAAGGGGTTGTATCATTTTGCAATCCCACCAACAGTGCAGGAGACTTCTAATCTCTCCACAGCCTCTCCAGCATTTGTGGTTTTACATTTTTTGGATTATGGCCAGCCTTGTTGGGGTGAGATGGTATCTCATTATAGTTTTGATTTGGATTTTTCTGATAGCTAATGATTGTAAGCATTTCCTCATGCGTCCTTTGTCTGCCTGGATGTCCTCACTGGTGAAGCGTCTGTGTATCTCCTTTGGCCATTGCTTAATTGGATTATTTTACTTTATCTTGCTGATATTTTGCAGTGCCTTGCAGATTACAGAGATCAGATGTCCATCCAACATGTAGTTGCTAAATATTTCTTCCCGTTCTGTAGGTGGTCTTTTAACTCTTTTGATTGTCTTTGGATGAGCAAAAGTGTTTGCTTCTTAGTAGCTCCCATTTACCTATCTTCTCTTCTGTTGATTGTGCTTTGCTTGCCAGGTTTTGAAGTCTGTCTAAGCTGTGTATCAGGACCTCCATTGTTGACCCTATTTTTTCTTGCATGATCTTTATCGTTTTAGATTTTATATTTAGGTCTTTGATCCATTTTGCATTAGTGTTTGTGCAAGTTCTGAGATACGGGTTTTGTTTCAGTTGTTTTGCAGATGGATATCCAATTTCACCAGCACCATTTGTTAGACTGCTTTTACTCCAGTTTACAATCTTAGGACCTTTGTCAAGTATCAGCTGTTCACAGGAGGATAGTGGCATTTCTGGGTTCTCAACTCTGTTCGATTGGTCTGTATGTCTTTTTTTGTACCAGTACTGTGTTCCTTTTCTTCAATAGTGCTTTATTTATCCGGAGTTTCTTCCCTTTACAAACAAAGTTGGTGATTCTTTTTCTCTATCTCATTAAAAAAAAGACACTGGAATTTGTATTGGGATGCATTGTATATATAGATTACTTTGGGTAAAAGAGACATTTTCACAATGTTAAGTCTTCCTATCCTTGAGCATTGGAGAAGATACACGTATCTGTTGATGGGTAAAAAGTTCTATGTATGTTGATAAGGTCTAGTTGGTTAATTGTCACAATAAGATCTTCTGTATCTTTACTAAACTTTTTTCTGGATGATCTATCCATTACTGAAAGTGGAGTATTGATGTCTCCAACTATTACTGCAGAGTAGTCTATCTCATTTTTCAGTGTTGTCAGTGTTTGTTCTATGTATTTAGTTGCACTTTCTTCTTCATCTTCTTGGATAATAGCAGGCTCTAGTAAACTAGTGAGGAGTTATTTCACAACTATTTCTCTTTACCCATATCCTAGGGCCCCTTGGCCATAGTGTCAGAAAAGTAAAAAAAAAAAAAATCCATTGAAAACCACATCTTTGTAATCTCGTTTCACCTTGACTCTGCTATAGCTTCACCATGGCAACTTTCACAATGGAATAAGGATGTAACTGTGTATAACCTCTGCCACTGAGTTGAATCCAACTCATAGCAACTTTGTAGGACGGAGTAGAACTCTTGTCATAGAGTTTCCAGAGAGTGGCTGGTGGCTTCAAACTGCTCACCTTTTAAATTAGCAGCTTTGGCTTTCAACCTGTCTACCACAGCTTTTCCTGGATCCCTAGAGTCTGAATTCAATAGCCTTCTTTCTGGAATGAACGCCCAACCCAAAGGCTGCATTGTTGTTGAGTCAATTCCATCTCATGGCAACCACATAGGTCAGAGTAGAACTACCACATGGGGTTTCTAAGGAGTGCCTGGTGGACTAAAACTGTTGACCTTTTGGTTAGCAGCTGTAGCATTTAACCACTACACCACTAGGGTTTGCTGATAAGCCTTAGGGTTCCCATATAATCATTGCCTCCTTGGCTTTAAATCCCGGTTCTCCCACTTTCTCCCTGTGACTGTGTTATGGATTGAACCATGTCTTGCAAAAATATGTGTTGTCAGTCCTAAACCCTACACATGTGAATATAAGCACACTTGAGAATACGGGTTTCTTTTATATGTTAGTTAAGCCATATTGCCGGAGTGTTTTTTAAACAAATCACTTTTGCGATATTAAAAATAAGGCAGCAGAAGCAAGGAAACACAAACAGGGAAAAAAAATAGATGCTACCTAGAGATCACCAAGGAACCAAGACAGCGAAGCTGAAAGAGACAAAGATTTTCCCCCAAAGCAAATAGAGAGGGACTTCTCTTAGAGGCGCAGCCCTGAAATTTTACTTCTAACATCCTAACATGAGAAGATAAACTTCTGCTTGTTAAAGCCACCCGTATGTGTCATTTCTCTCACAGAAACACTAAGAAACTAAGACAGTGTGGGTAAGTTACTTAATTGGTCCAGTCTCAGTCTGTTCATCTGTAAAACGTGGAGAAACGTATCCACCACATCAAGTGTTGTGATGCTAAATTGAATTGCCAGCTCCACGGTGTCACCACTGTACACACAACATCATAAATGTCCCCCCCAATTCTAGTTTCCTTCCTTCCTTCCACATTCAAAAAGAAAAAAAAACAAAACCACCAAACTAAACCCATTTGCCATCAAGTCAATTTCAACTCATAGCAACCCTATAGGACAGAGTAGAACTGCTCCATAGAGTTTCCAAAGAGAACCTGGAGGATTCAAACTACTCACCCGTTGGTTAGCAGCCTGTAGAGAAATATGCAAAAATAGGGAATAGGAACCTGCTAGAGGCAAACAAGTCATTCGGAAAACCTACAGGGTAGTTCTGTTCTGTCCTATGGGGTTGCTATGAATTGAGTCAACTAGACAGCAGTGGGCTTGGTTTGTTTTTTGTTTTTCCTTTTTTAGCATTTGTTTTAAAGAGGCAAACAATGAAAAGAGTGAGACTTGTTCTACGTGGCTCCCACTTCCTCTGTTTATCTTCTCATTCCTTTTACTGCCATCCAGCCTCCAGTACAAAAATGCAAAGGAAAGGTCTCTTGTACTGCAATGTTCACAGAATAAAACAAACCCACATTTATGAATGCGCATGTTTGTGGCTCTTTTGCTTCTTCTAAGTACCTCTTCAAAGGGAGATGGGTTTGAATAGACTGAATTTGCTTTCCCTGAGTCATCATTTCACCTGACAATATAGAGAAATATATCAGTTATTGGGAAAAATCAGATAAACTCAAGAATGACTTCTACAAGGTTTGGCATGAGCTTCTGCAGGTTTGACCTATTGTTTACTCCAGGGATGGGCCAACTTTCTTCTGTAAAGAGTCCGATAGTAAATATCGTCAGCTTGTAGGTCACAAGGAACCCTGACTCTGCAGTGTCAGTACTAGAGCCGCCAGAGATAGATAAAACTTAAATGTATAAACATGGCTGTGTTAGAACAAAACTTTATTTACGGATACTGAAATTTGACTTTCACATAATTTTTGTTTTCTTTTGCTTATTTTTATTGTGATAAAATAATTGGAACAAACCATTTGACATTTTGCTAATCTTTGCTTGTACAGTTCAGTGATATTAATTATGTCCATCATATTCAACCATCACACCCCAATATAAAACCATTCTGAGCTTACAGGCCACACAAACAGGCAGAGGGCCATTTTAGAGCCACAAGTTGGACAGCTCAGACACATCTGGAACCTGGAATCTGTATCTCCTGGTAACTTCTATTTATACTGCTCTAGCTACTGTGCCTAAGGTCATTCAATCGGTATTACTACATATGCAAACCTCTGTGAGGATGGATGCTTTAAAATTCTCTAATTTTATTTCATTGCAAAAGAAACTCAGCTGCTGATAAAGAGAGCAGGATTAGGGGTTTGTTTTACAACATGTATAGTTAAAATATTTCCTTTCAGTGTAAACCTATTTTAATTTTATTTCTACATATAAATGTTGAAATTAATTGACCTTACAAATTAAAGATCTTTATAACTAAATCCTTGGAGACCCTGGTGGCATAGTAATTAATAGCTCTGACTGTTAACCAAAAGCTTGGCGGTTCAAATCCACCAGGGTCTCCTGGAAACTCTATGGGGTAGTTCCACTCCGTCCTATAGCAGTAGTTTGAGTCAAAGTCGACTCAACAGCAACAGGTTTGGTTACAATTATATCTCTATATTTTCTCAATAAACTTAAAAAAAAAGATTATTAAATTTCAGAAAGACAGCAAACTCAGGAAGCTTCCAGATAGCAGGATCTCAAAACAGCAACAATGTAAAAATTAGAGAAAACCAGTTTCAGCAACAACAAAAATGCATGCCAAGAAAGCAAACCTCATGCTTTCCAGTGGATTCTGACTCACAGCAACCCTATAGGACAGAGTAAAACTGCTCCATGGAGTTTCCAAGGAACACCTGGTAGATTGGAACTGCTGACCGTTTGGTTACCAGATGTAGCACTTAACCACTATACCACCAGCATTTCCAAAATATGTAATACAAAAAATAAAAAGTACAAAATCAGTTTCAAAAGAAAGAAGTACAGCTATAATTAACAAGTAGCACCCCCCCAAGCCACAGCCCTAGAGTCAATTTCAACTCATAGCACAATACCAAAAAAAAGCTTAAAATTGATCAAAGACCCAAATATAAACCCCAAACTGTAAAGATCATAGAAGAAAAAAGAGTCGACACTAGAGGCCCAAGCAGACAGCATTGACAGGATACAAACCCAGAGTGACAATACACAAACACCAGAAAATAATCTAGATAACTGAAACCTTCTAAAAATTAAACATCTATGCTCATCAAAAGAGTTTATCAAAAGAGTGAAAGAGAATCTATAGACTGGGAAAAAAAATGACTATGACAAATCCAAACTTTAATCTCTAAAATTTACAGGAAAACCCAACTCCTGTAAAACAAAAACCCAAATAGTCCAATTAAAAATTGCACAAAAGATATGAACAGAATTTTGCCTCAAAAGACATTCAAACAGCTAACAGATGCATAAGGAAACGCACGTGATCACTAGCCATTACAGAAATGCAAATCAAAACCACCATGAGATAACCATCTCACCCCAACATTACTGGCACAAATCAAAAAAGTGGAAAATAACAAATATTGAAAAGGCTTCAGCAAGATTAGAACTCTCATGCACTGCTGGTGAGAACACAAAATGGTATGATCATTCTGGAAAATGATACAGCGCTTCTTTAAAAAGCTAGAAATAGAAATACATATGATGCAGCAATCCCACTTCTAGCAATATGTTCTAGAGCAATAAGAGCTGTTGCAGGATTAGAAATATGTATACTCATGTTCACGGCAGCATTGCACACAACAGCAAAAAGATGGAAATAACCCAGGTACCCGTTCAACAGATAAGTGGAAAAACAAACTGTGGTACATAGACACAAAGGAATACTACGTAACAGTAAAAAACAATGATGAATCTATGAAGCTTCTCACAACATGGATAAAACTGCAGGACATTATGCCGAGTGAAATAAGTCAATCGCAAAAGGACAAATACTGTATGAGACTGTAAAAACTCATGAAAGGCTTACAAACAAAAAGAAACCATTTTTGATGGTTATGAGAGAAGAAAGGGATAGATGAGAAAAACACTAAATAGACAATACCCACTGCCGCTGAGTCGGGTCGGACTCCTAAGGACCCTAGAGGTCAGAGTAGAACCGCCCTCTAGAGTTTCCAAGGAGCACCTGGCAGATTTGAACTGCTGAGCTTTTGGTTAGCAGATGTAGCACTTAACCACTATGCCACCAGGGTTTCCAAACACACAATAGGTAAGCAGGAATTTTAGTGAAGGGTAAGAGAGCACACAACACTAAGGAACCCAGCACGATTTGTGGAAGGCAATGCCATGGAAGCCATCCAAACTCCTTGAAAGACTGAATTACTGGGCTGAAGGCTGTGGTCATGGTTTCAGGGAGCATCTAGCTTAACTGGCATAACACAGTTTACAATGAGAATGTTCAATATTTTACTTAGGTGACTAGCATCTGGGGACTTAAAAGTTTGTGAGTGGCCATTTAAGATATTCCACTGGGCTCCCCTCATCTGGAAGAAGGAGAATGAAGAAAACCAAAGGCTCAAGGGAAAGATATTTTCAGTGACTAATAGACCTCACTACCACAGCCTCCATCAGACTGAGTCCAGCACAGCTGCTCCGACAGGGATCACAAAAGAGGGTCCTGGACAGGGCTGTGGAAAAATGAAAAACAAAAGTCTAACACACACACACACACACACACACACACAAAAACAGACTTATGGTCTAACATAGACTGGAGAAACTGCAAAAATATGGCCCTGGGAATGAAGTGTGTTCACCCTTCAGACAAAGATTAGCCAGGCCGGTGGAACAGAATGAGACTACTGGAACACACCAGCCCAGGGCCAAGGATGAGCAGTCCAAAGCTGACAAGAAAGCTCATATATGGGAATCTAAGGTGGACAAGGGGATAGTGCTGACATGTTGTGGGGTTGCCAACCAACATCAAAAAATAGCATACGTATTAATTGCTTAGTGAAAAACTAGTTTGCATTGTAAACCTTCATCTGAACTACAATGAAAAAAAAAAACTGACTGACTCCAAGTGTCGCCAAGTATTAAATCACCATTAAAAGGAGATCTACTCATCTTTAAAACTATAAGACATGCATGTTGAAGAAATAATTGAACAATCTCACCATGGATAGAATTCCGTACCCCCAAAAGTTACACAGTAATTTGGTTGGGCCATGAGTCCCAGTATACTGTGACTATCCCACCATTTGACGAGATTTTCCTATGTGTTTTTAATTCTATCATTATGATTTAATAAGCTAGATTAGTGGCTGTTATACTGATGAGGTCTACAAGTGTGGACAGTGTCTTAAGCCAAACTCTTTTGAGTTATAAAAGATAGAAGGAAGCAGAGAAACTCAGATCTCATACCACAAAGAAAATAGTGCCAGGAGCTGGGTGTGTTCTTTGGACCTGAGGTTCTTGTGCTGAGATGCTACCAGACCAAGGGAAGACTGATGCATCACAAGGACCTTCCTCCACAGAAAGCCTTTCCCAGGAGCTGGCACCATGAATTTGGACTTGCAGTCTACTGAACGGTGGAGAATAAATTTCTCTTTGTTAAAGCCATCCACTTGTGTTATTTGTGTTATAACAGTGCTACATGACTAAGACAGGTCTATAAACCGTTAGGTAGAAGTCATATATATTATGGAAAATTATTACAAAGAAAATATTTGTCTTTCTTAGCAACTGATAAATATTGTGTATGATTACTTATTCTTTCTTTCATGTATCAGCAAGAATTTCTCCATGCTCACCTTGACCCAATATACGAAACACCGAGGGCCTAGAAATAAAGAAGACACACATAATTTCTGTCCATCTGGAGTTTACAGTCTAGGGGCACAAAGGATGTCAAATAAGTTATTATAAATGGCATCTCAGTTATGCCATCGAGTCAATTCTAACTCATAGATAAAGAGGCACAAGGTAGATTCGAACCGGTAATCTTTTGGTTAGCAGCCATAGTTCCTAACCACTATTCCACAAGGGTTTCCTTAAGTAAGTGGTGCTTTACCTGGACACTTAAGATGAGTAGGAACTGACAAAGCAAAAGGTATGAAGAGGGTCTCCCAAGCAGAGGGAACGGCATGTGCAAGACTCACAAAAGCAGCACAAGGTGTGGAAAGTCGGAGGAGCCACAAGAAATCCAAAAGAGACGGGGGTACGTCTTGTCATAAGGTGGGTCTCATCCACAGTGCCCCAGGTATGGGTTTCATCCCAAGGCAGTGGGAAGCAATGGCACCCGAAGTGGGCAAGGGAAGGCAAAATGTAGTGTGCTTTTCAGCTAAGAAATTTACAAGGGGTTTTGAGAGGGTGGGGAGGTCGTCTGTGATGTTCTCTGCCCTATGTGAACAGTGTGTGCCAAAGGTTTTTAGCAGTGTGATTAACATACTACCTGTCATAGATCTGTTTGAGGGTATGTCTTACCCAGTAGAGTACCTGTTCATAACACTAGGAGGACGTTTTACTCACTTTTGAATTCTCATCACCTTATCCAGGGTGCAAGAGGTGGACAAAAAAAGTCTTAAAGAAAACAGCTCTGGACTTGTCATCTGATCTAGTTATTCTCATCTGGGGATTAGTAATGAAAATGTATCAGATGTGCATTTTCAGTTAGGGGTGCTAGTGGCAGAAAGCTAAAGATTTTGTATTTTGCTTCTTATCACACATGGTTCTTGTGTTTCTACTTTAACTTTGTATATCTGTTTTCTTTAATTTTTAACTTTGTTCTAATTTTCCAAGGGCTGTACAGCCAGTGGGTTTCTCTCTGATTTTGATTGAAGATTTACGCTTTTAACACTGCAGGGGGGTATTTTCGGTCCCAGTTTCACTAACAGCCTAAGAGCTACATCGTTCATTTTTAAGATCTTTGTCTTCAATTTTCTCTTCCCTACTCACTCTAATAAAATGAATGTTGTAAAGTGAAATAAAATATTTACACTGCTGCATAAACACTACTATACAAAAGGGCATAAAGGACACTGCCTCTAAAACCGAATCCTATTAGCGTGCCCTGGCACCAGGCTGTACAACCCAGAACACTGACTGACCGGCTGACAGTTTGACCTGGGCCTCTGGTAGGTAAATCCAGGAGTCAAGATAAGGTGGGTGAAGCATGGGGCATTCAAAAGTAAAATTCAAAAAGTCGGGATATCCCACAATTCAAAGGACAAAGTAAGTTTTTTTTTTAAAAAAAAAATAGAAAAATATTCATTGCAGAACATACAGCAGTAGGGAAATGATTGAGCAAATTATAGTATATTAACACAACAATATACCACAGCAATATGTTGACCATATCAGTACTTCCATCTGTTTATTTGAAATAATGTGCAATGAAAAAGAATACAAGAAGAATTACAACACTGTTTATTTTCTTTTAAGTTGCTAAATTAGTGCTTGTTTCAGCGGCATGTGTACTGCAACCAGAATTCAGAGAGAAAATCAGCATGGCCCTTGCACAAGGATGACACGCAGATGCATGAAGTGCTCCACACATTTTTAGAACAGAGGAGTCTGCTGTTACAATGTGGGGCTTACAACCAATGTCACAAAACAACATGTGAAAAAATTTTGAACGTGCAGTTAACTTGAGCTGCAAACTTTCACTTAAAGTCCAATTTAAAAAAGACAAAATAAATGTTAAATTACCGACACATACTTACAATATATTTAAACAAAAGGTATTCTCACATGGTACCTGAGAAGCTACTGAGCCCAGACATGTTCTTATTTTAACTGTCAAAATAGAGACACAATAGTGAGAGTAACTAATGCTTTTATTTAGTGTACCAATAAGTGTGTTCTCTCTAGAGTTCTAGTTTCCATAGACGGTTCTGTCATATCACTTAACCAAATGTCAGATGTGGGATGAAAGGAGTCAGCTAGCCATCTGAAGCAAGCTTCCTTTGTCTGCAGTACTTATCCAAGGAGTAAACATGCAGAACTTTCCATTAGAAGGGTATTGTCCATTTAGCAAGTCTTCCATGTTTGTCAGTGGTAAGGGTATGTCATAAGTTTGTTGTGTATTTGTCTCTTTTATTACAGTATGGTCACTTTCTGAGAATGGTACTGATTTTTACTGTTATTAACTTGACTGTGAAATAAATTCCACCTGATTCTGGGTGTATAAATATTCCCCCAAATAGTCTTTGCTGTCTTAAATATAATGAAGTATAAGGATTATAGAAGTGAAATTATAGAAATGAATATTATAGAAGTGAAATTTCGTGTAACTGGAAGAAGTCAGGCCAGGGGTTGCAAACTGGCAGATTGTGTATCAACACGGCCCACAGGCTCTTTTTCTGTTTCTTTTGTTGTTGTTGTTTAACTTGTACAACAGCAGAAACCCGGTAGTCTAGTGAGCAGTTAAGGACTACAGCTGCTAACCACAAGGATGGCAGTTTATTGAATCTGCCAGACACTCCCTGGAAACTCTATGAGGCAGTTTTATTCCATCCTGCACGGTTGTTATGAGTCTGACTGGATTTGATGGCAACAGGTTTGAGGTTTTTTTTAACACAATGGTTACCTGGGTGGTACCAACAGTTTGCACTCAACTATTAGCCAAAAAATTTGGTGGTTTAAACCCATCCGGGAAACACCACCTGAAAAGGCTTCCATAAAGATTACAGCCTAATGAATCCTATGCAGCAGTTTGATTCCACCACACAGTCAGTCAGAATCAATTAGATGGCAATGGGTGTGGTTTTCTGGCTTATGGTATACAACAGTTAAGACCTAGAAACTGAGACATCTCATATATACATTCTAGTTTATCTTGAAAAATCAGAAGAACTGGACCCTCTGCAACCCACTCCGAGCCAATTCCACAAAGGGGACAGTCAGCCAGAGCTAACCCAGGGCTTCCGTTAGTCAGGACAAGGGTATAGTCTCCAGCATGCCAGCCGCCAGGCCCGCTGCTCCCCACCGCACCCCTCCGTCACAGCGCGTGCACATCCACGCGGGCCCCGCTGCCAGCCCCGCCATGCCCACCTCGCCTCCGTCAGAACGCCAGCCATCCGCCAACCACCAGAATGCTACCAGGACTGTAACAGAGATGGCGCTGGAGGAAATCCTTTCATCTTCTACTCATTCTCACTGTTCCTTTTAGACTTCAGACTTCAAATCACAGCCACAACACTGAGAATACAATTTAGACAGCAAATCCTATGAATTACAGGATAGGCTTCAATCTCTAAATTACGCATGTAAGTGCTTAGGCTCTCAGATACCAAGTGTCTTTACCGTCCCTCTTGGGGCACCAAGGCTGGTTTTGATCACGATCAGGTCCAGTACACTGTACTGGTGAAGTTCGCGTTACACAATTTGAGAATTCATGGGGCAAAATGCTGGTGTGGGAAGTTCCACTGGAGGCAGTTGCATCTTAATCTGATCTCTGAGTCAGGGCTGGGCACGGAATTTGACCCATTACCGCGTGCATTTTCTTTTTTTTTTAATTTCAGACTCATTATTTACCTTCCTGACTTATCAGCAAGTAAAAAGCTTCTTTATTCCATTATATTTTCTTCTCCATAATAGGTAAAGAACTAACTTGTATCTAATGAGACAAAACTATTTTGCTGAGTCAACTATTCAAGCATTTATAACTAGAAACTTTATAGCTGGCTTTCAAAATGCAACTTTGTAACTAACTACTCCTGAGAGATCTGAAAGCTGAGTGCATGTGAATGTATGGAGGGGTGCGCGACTGAGGAACGCAAGCAGAAGCGCATGCGTGTGGGCACACACACAGTCTCATAAAGCCTTCCGTTTTCGTTTTGCTTTGAGGAAGATACTTTATCAAACCAACCTCTGATTAAAAGTTCCCTGTAGTACAAAAGGAAGTATCTATTGAAGCCAAAAGCAGAGACAGCTGGAGATGATGCTCTCAGTCATTTGCTGTTGAACAAAAGATGCTATCTCTCTGGATTTCAAAGTGAGAAACGAACGCACTATCACTGCAGGAACTGAATCCCTTCGTGGCTCAGCCAATCACAAATGAGATGCTCCTGGCTATTCAACAGCCTGAGCTACAGCAGCCAGTAGATGAGGGACACTGTTAAAATGAGCAACTCCATTTAGGCAGCTCCCCATCTTGTGACCTTAAAGCATTTACAGCTCTCCAATATGTCTCAAAATCTGAATCCAGTGAAGTCCTCTGCTGCAGGATGACTGCTTCTGTGGTTTTAAAAAAAAAAAGTCAATATTTTTCTGGGAATTTTTAAAGATATTGATATGCAAGAGACTGAGTAATTGGCATCGGTCTATTATATAGGTGTCCCAGAATGGTGTGAACAGTTAAGTATGTTAAGGCTGGAGGTTCCAGAGGCACCTTGGAAGAAAGACTTGGAGATCGATTTCTGAAAATGTACGCATTGATAAGCCTATGGAAAACAGTTCTACTCTGATACACTCGGGGACACTCAGAGTCAGAAATCACTTTACAGCTACTTATTTTGTTTGATTAAATACATCATATCACTGCTGTTGTGATGATTCTGACTCATAGTGAGACATAGAGTTTTCAAGTCTGTAAATCTAACGGGGTGCAGATGTTCACGTTTCTCCTTGCAAGGTGCCGGTGGTTTCAAACTGCTGACTGTGCTGGTTAGCAGGTCAACATTGTAACTATTATGCTTTTGTATCCTAATCTTATCCAAAAAAAAAAAAAAAAAACCAAATTAATGTCTTCCTTTCCACAACACGAAAGAAACTGTGCTGATAGGAAAGTCAGCAAAGAAATAGTAAATAAACATTTAATCTTTTTGAAAAAAATATTGCTCACTTCTTAGAGTCTGAGTGCTGTTAGGTTGTTTACTACTAGATGGCTCTCAAAGATAGGTTGGCCCTCTATATCTGCTGGTGTCTCATTCATGGATTCAACCAACCATGGATTGAAATTACTTGGAAAATAAAACAAAAGGTAGCTCCAGGAGTCCAGGTTGAATTTGCCCCAAGCTGAGGATTCCATTAAATATTTCTGAGTGAAATGTGGTACAGGCAGCCCCCCATAGCCTTCCATCACCTCACAGATCCTCACTCTCTCCAGCACTTGCTGTTTCAGCTGTCTTACCTTATGTCTCTTTCCTTTGCTAACTGCATTGTATATACCCTTGTGTCTGTGCAAAATAGCTCTTACAAAGCCATGAAATGGCCAAAGCAATCCTTCAAAAGCTAAGAGAGAGCAAAGTGCTATTTACACAGCACCTTACAACTATTTACATAGTATTTCTATTGCATTGGGTATTATACGTAATCTAGAAATGATTTAAAGTATACAAGAGAAGGGGCTTACACCATTCTAGGTAAGAGACTTGAAAATGCCTGGATTCTGGTATGGTGGAACCAATTGGGTCCTTGAACCAATCTCTCAAGTATACCAAGAAACAACTGTAATAAAAATGAATTGTATGAGGTCTGACAATTAAGTCCATGAAACAGTTGTTCTAGGTGCTGCATCGTTGTTAAGCATCACTACAGTCACCTTTGAAGTTCTGCCCTTGGGAAGCTATGCACCAACACCAGTGCCTAGTCCACCCTTCAAAGCAGTTTTGGAACTCTTTCTGGAATGGCCATTGCCCATGGGGGCATGATGGCAAGTCTGCATATTTAATTATACAGTTGTCTGTGAGAGAGATTTTAACCAATAAATAACTGTATTGGAACACTCTCCCTAGTCACCTGATCTGGTCCCCAATGACTTTTTTCTTTACCTGAAGATAAAGGAAATATTGAAAGCAAGACATTTGGATGACGTTCAGAACATCAAGAGTAATACGATGACAGCTCTGATGGCCATTCCAGAAAAAGTTCCAAAATTGCTTTGAAGGGTAGGCTAGGCACTACTGTAGGTGCCTAACTTCCCGAGTGGAGTGCTTGGAAGGTGAACATAGTGATATTCAGCAATAAGGTATGTAGCTCTATTTCTAGCAAGAGTTCACAAACCTAACTGGGAGTCCTCTAATATTTTACCCCCTTGGCTACTTACTGCTAAGGATACCATCTGAGATGACTCTGCTCATGATCCACTATCATGGACTCCCCAAGATGTGTGTCAATTTGGCTAAGTCATGATTCCTAGTATTGTGTGATTGCTCATCATTTTGACATCTAATGTGATTTTCCTATGCATGGTAAATCCTGCCTCTATGAGGCTAATGAGTCAGGATTACAGGCAGTTACAGTAATAAAGTAAGCCTCAACGTACCAGACTTGATAGTCTTTGGGGCCAGTCTCTTTTTGAGATATAAAAGGAAGAAGTAAGCAGCAAGACAGGGAGGACTTCATACCACAAAGAAAGCAACACTAGAAGCAGAGTGCATCCTTTGGACCTGAGGTCCTTGTGCTGAGAGCTCCTAAACCAAGGGAAGACTGATGACAAAGACCTCCCCCTGGAGCTGACACTAAGAGACAGCCTTTTCCTGGAGCTTGTGTTCTGAACTCAGACTGCTAGCCTCCTAAACTCTAGTGGCAAAGTGGATAAGTGCTAACGTTGCTGACCAAAATGTTGGCAGCTGAAATCTGTCCGGAGCTCCCTGGAAACTCTATGAGGCAGTTCTACTCTGTCCTATAGGGTTGCTACCAGTTGTAATTGACTCAGCCTCAGTGGGTTTGATTTGATGTTTGGTTTAGCCCCCTAAACTGTGAGAGAACAAATTTCAGTTTGTTAAATCCATCCACTTGTGGTATTTCTGTCAGAGCAGCCATAGATAACTAAGATAGTCATCATGTTCCTTTTTAAAAGCGAGAAGTAGAAGAGGACTTTGGTGGAGGGTTCAGGGGGGAAAAGCCTCACTCTGATTCTGAATATGCTCGGTTCTTGTCATCAGCAGGCTCTGATTTAGTGACAGTCCGTGGAACAAGGCTAGGTTTGTGTCACAGAAATTTTACAAAATCTCCAGGAGCACAACGCAACAAGGACCCAGTATACACGCGGCCATCCCCAATCCACAGCTGGCTTGGCCTCACCCTTACTGCACAGAGGCAGCAACTCTACACCAGGAAATAATAATACCAAATGTTTCTGCATATATTATAGCTGGGTGTGAAATGAGTGCCTCTGCGCGCAAAGCAACCCACAGGTGCCAAGAAACTTTCCAATACAGCCCAGTGGGAAAGAAGATCTGTGCACATAAAATACTGAGCACTGCCCTTGGACACAGAGACTCTGCCTCCTTTAGCCGAGTATTCTTCCTTAGAAAAGTCCTTGACTCAGGTTTCCTGTGAAGTGCCTCACAGAATGAGCACAGAAATTGTTCTGAGTCTGCCACAACAGAAGCTTTAGATTTCACAGCTACAAAGCTGATTCAACAGCCTCATAGGATAGCAAACATCTTTACTGTTTCCTTCTTGTACTTCTAGGCCCTCTCATTTTTTTTTCTCTCTCCTAGAAACTGCATTGATGATGAGATTTGACCGAGAATGGACTTGAGTTGAAAAGATCATTCTTAGGGGGAAAAAAAAATTCCAACATGTAGGCATCATTAGGGAGGTTTACAGAATGCAGGGAGTAGTTAAGTTCTAGGAATGATTTTTAAATAGATCCTTAGTTGTACGGAGTTCTTGTGGTGTGGTGGTGAAGTGCTAAGGCTGCTGACTGAAAGAAGGTTAGCAGTTCGAATCCATCAGGTGCTCCTTGGAAACTCCATGGGGCAGTGCTATTTTAAAGGGTCTCTATGAGTCCTAACTGACTGGAGGCAGTGGGTTTGGTTCTTTTGGTTTTCAGAACTCTTAACTTCCATGTCACTGGGGCCCCACTCATGACAGAGGGAGGGAGGGAGGGAGGGAGGGAGGGAGGCAGGGAGGCAGGGAGGCAGGGAGGAAGGGAGGCAGGGAGGAAGGGAGAGAAGGAAGCACTCCTCTGGTAGACTGTAACCTAGGTTCAAAACTTTCCACGCAGGCTAGCAGTTAAAAGCTGTTTTTATTCTACTGCCCTAGGCTAGATGTTATATCCTAGGGTTTGTCATTCTTTCAACCCATGTGTTAGTAAATGATTTACGCCAATTTGGGTTTTGTTTCCTTTCCCATTGCTATAATTAAGTTGTATACGCTATGCAGGGAGTCTGCCCCACCCACTCAACAACCTTATGCCTTCCTATTATTTTCTGTTTGGTTCTTATTCCTATAAGTCTGCCTTCTAAACAAATTTACCACTTGCTTAAAATAAATAGATCCAAGTATAGTAAAGAAACCCACAACTGCCAGTAATTGCTACCTAATCTCATTTTTTAACTAAGTGGTTCCTAACTCATTCTACTGTACTCACAGTTATTTACATGGAAGGGGAAATAATTGCAAGCTGGTGGCTGGGGCTAAACGAAGAAACTACTTGTTAAATTACACTATTTTCTATATTTTGCAGGATCATAATTTTTGTTTACTCTCCATGCTAACTTCTGATTACCAACTCGGCGGTCTTTGCATGGTGACCCAGGTGTGTCAGACTAGTAATGTGCTCCAAAGGCTTTTCAATGGATGATATTTCAGGAGCAGATTTGCTGGACTTTTCTGCTGATGCATCGCTGGGTGGAACGAAACCTCCAGCTTTCCGGATAGCAGTCAACTGTGCTAACTGTTTGCACTACCTATGCACCAAAACCAACCAGTCAGTCAGTAAGTTGCCATCATGACTCCAACTAATGGCACCACAGACTATTAAACCCAACTGTAATCAAGTCTATACTGTGAATCAAGAATCATCTCACTGGCAACAAGTTTCTGGCTTCCCATGTTTACCTTCCAGTTACTTACTGTTGCAAAGACCAAAGGTGTTTCAGCGAGTATCAGGATATAAGTGTCTTAAGAATTCACATAGATTTTTCTTGTTTTACCTTCATCATAATTACTTTGCTTATTAAAATTATAGCCAAACCTACTAACTCATTGAATGGAAAATGGAATTCTGGAGTCCTGCCAATTACCCACTATGTTTGTTTAGAGATTTAGGAAAAGTAACAACTCCCCTTGTTTCAGTACTCTTAAAACACAAAAAGGAAACATTGAGACCAAATGAAAAGTAAAAATAAAAAAAAAAAATTTACTGCAGTGGGAGGAAATTCACTAAGTGTGTAAGTTAGCTAGGTTACCAACCAAATCCTTCTGACAAATTCCTGAGATCTCGGGAGTAAGCCTTAGGATGTGAGTTCCTGAAGGAATGAATGTCAGCAGTAAAGGAAAACAAAACAAAACAAAGACTGTTGTCAGGATCCCACTAGATTACAGATATGTAACAGTGAAAAATATAACTTGCTATTAACAATGTCTGGATCATTCATTTTCACTATACACATTTTAGGTTCCACTGAGGAAGCCACAGAGAAAAGAGACAACGAGCGAGTCTAGGGAGACTTTGCTCTAGAAGGGAGGGACAGGGAGCACACAAGCTGATTAATGAATAAATCACTAAATATCTAAGAGTGATAAAAGCTCTGGAGAAAGTAAACTCAGGAAACAGGATGCAGAGTGACTGCTGCTGTTAGCAACCTTCAGGCCAGAACTTGGGGTTTCTCAATGACTGACTTTTGGAAGTGACCACCAGGCCTTTCTTCTTAGTCCATTTAAGTCTGGAATCACCATGGAAACCCGTTGAGCACCACCGCAAGACACAATCCTCTACTGACAGCTGGTGATGGCTGTGTCAGAGTTGCACTGGCTGGGAAACAAACCTAGGTCTCCCGCAAGGAAAGTGAGAATCCGAACTCCGAATGACCACCCCACAGATTGTCTGGGGCAGCAGCTATTCACTCAGAAACATCTATCTTCTTATTCCCTTAAAAAAATCAGCTTCTCAAGACAGATGTCGATACCTTTTATGATCTTTTAGACAGTTCATAAGAGACTGCAGAAAGAATAACACCCTTCTCATCATAAACAGAAGAGACATGTAAACCCTAACAATGTATCACTCTCAACCCTAAACACTACAGATATTAAAATTAGATAGGAAACAGGGAACACCAGGGCTATTACAGTTTTTCCTTACTATGTTATCATTTTACTAGAGAAAATGTACAGTCATTTCATTTGTGATTCTGCCTTAGAATACTGGTGATAAAAACTGCTGCTTGACATTTCAAAACTATCAATAATTAATTTAGGCAGCTTAAAATGTTTTTATAGCTAGATTCCTAAAGAAATTCTGCACAGACAGTGCAAGAGAACTTAGGAAAATCACACGTGCTTGAGTGACCTCTTTGTACTTTTTAGTGACACTGAATAGATCCAGCAGCTATGAACTTTCCGGAAAATTTCAGGCAGAAATATGCCCATGTCTACACATAATTTTAATGTAATAAATCCATGCTTTTCTAGATTTATGTATCTTTTTATAAAAGCTTTGTTATAAAGGACTCTCCCTTTACAGAGAACCTCATTTTATTCTTGTGGAAATATTAAAGAGATGCAACAGACATACATCTGTACTTCTACTAATTAAATTTGAGGGTGAGGAAGATGAAGACTTGCCAAGGTCATATGATCACATTGGCGGCAGAACTGGGATTACGACAAGGTCTCTCTATTTCTAATCTGGGATTACTTCTCCCAGAAGTTACTTGGTCCACTACTTTCAAAACTGTTCATACTTTATGGGTGCCTACAGTGTGCCAGATACTGTTCTAAAGATTGAGCCCAACTGAGTCTGTTTTCTCATGGAGTTTATATTCCGATGAATATTGTTACCATGTGTAAATGTATGTATGTACTTTTGTGTGTGTTTAATTCGATGTGTGTGTGAAAATGAAACCCACTTCATCATCTTTCCCTGGTAAATCTGTTTGGGTTGAAATTTTGCTTATTAATGTGCATTAATTACATGATAACTAAGTTACACAAGTCTAACATTTAACCTTGAAGATCAAAAACCACAGCCTTTGATATGGATCGTACCTCAACATTAAGAAAACAAAAATCTTCACAACTGGACCAGTAAGCAGCATTATGATAAATGGAGAAAGGATTGAGGTTGTCAAGGATTTCATTTTACTTGGGTCCACAGTCACCTCCCATGGAAGCAGCAGTCAAGAAAACAAAGATGCATTGTATTGGGAAAATCTGCTGCAAAGGACCTCTGTAAAGTGTTGAAAAGTAAAGATACCACCTTGAAGGCTGAGGTGTGCCTGATCCAGGCCATGATATTTGCAAATGCATAGGAAAGCTGGACAATAAATACGGAAGACACAAGAAGAATTGACAGCTTTGAACTGTGGTGTTGGAGAAGAGCAGTGAATGTCCTGTGGACTGCCAAAAGAACAAACAGATCTGTTCCAGCAGAAGTACAACCAGAGTGCTCCCTGGAAGCAAAGATGGCAAGATTGTATCTTATATACTGTGGACATGTTGTCGGGAGAGATCAGCTCCGGCAGAAGGACATCATGCTTGGTAAAGTGGAGGGTCAGCGAAAAAGAGGAAGACCCTTAACAAGACAGACTGATACAGTGGCTGCAGCAGCGGCTTGAGCATAAAAACGGGATTGCAGGCACACTGCAGGACCCAGCAGTGTTCGGTTCTGTGGCGCATGGAGTCTCCGTCAGTCAGAACCAGCTTGATGGCACCTAACAAAGACAGCAACAATCTTTAACCTATGAATCCTTAGCATACTACAAATATATTTCAAAAACATTAAAATTCTATGGTACCTAAACCAAGGGGGGCAGAAAAAGGCTAGGCCAAGATTTCAAACTTCTTGACTGAAGCTGTGACTCTGATATTAAATTATTTGAAAGTTTTGCCACTTTGTACAAATCTCTCAGTCTTTTGGGGTCTTCATATTTTGTTAGTTCTCTCTGTCCTACCTAATTTGTAGAGTTATACAGTGGCATTAATTTAACTTCTAGGTCACAATCTGTTTAGGTATACTATTTTACTTGGGCCTCACAACGCTCCTGTGAACACAAGGACAAATACTGTATGAGAGCTCTACTATAAGGACTTCAAAAACAGACTCATGTACAGAAGAAAAGACTCCTTGACTGCTGCAAAGGAGGGGAGGGAGGAAGAGGGCTGGTCATAGATGAGACAGCTGATAGAAATTTGGTTGGGTGAAAGCAGTGACAGCAGACAACAGAAAGTAGATCAACTTACCTGGACTTGAACATAAACTGAAAACTCTTCTAATCGTAACCCAATATTGCAAGGATAGAGTAGAAGAGGTAGGGGTCCATGAACCATGCTCTTAGGGGACAGTGAGGCCAATTGGCATAACTAACCTATTGCTAAGACAGCCTTCTGCATGCCTTATTGGTGAGTGGTGTCTAGAGACTTAAAAGCTAGCAGGCTGCTGCCAGCTGAGGTACACCAAATTGTCCCAACTCAGCTGGGACAGATGATCACCAAGGACAGCAGAGACACGAGGGCAGAAGAGCCCAGGAGACAGAAGGACCCACGCGAACCGGTGACTGTATCACCATGTGACCAGAAGAACCAGACGGTGCCCAACTACCACCGAAGACAGCCGTGATGGGGCACACAATGTTGAGTCCCAGTGGCAACACAAGAAAAAGAGGGGTGCATGTCAAGAACTCCACTAAAAGACTGCAACTGATGGTCCGAAGACTGGAGGTTCCCCTGGGAGCATGGCTCCGAAACCTGCTTCTGCACCTGACTAGAAAACATTGCTAAGGTCAACTCTTTGGACAAGAATGGACTGGACTTGGGGACACAATGTGGCCACAGGGTGTGTGTACTTTATGATTCCATGAGTCTATAGGGTACTGTCCTACTGGTCTATTACTAGAAGGGAGAGGAGAAGGTGGAGAGGAGGGGACAGAAGATTGTTAAGAGGATATGACATGTAGAGAACAGAAGGGAGGAGTGTGCTGTCACTGGGCAAGGAGAACAGAAAGAGCTGCAGATAGGCAGGCATGCAAATTTAATTTGGATTGTATACTTTCACTCAATCAGAAAAAAAAAATGCTCCTGTGTAATACACAAGAATTGGTATTAGGAATACTGGCTTATGCAATAATAAACTCTGACTCTGTCAAAATGAGTTAGTAAAAGACTTAAGGGGAGGCTGCCGGCTCCAGGTTAAGAGTGAGCAAGATAGGACACATCAAGGTGCTTCATAAACTGTAGGCAGATGAGAGAAACTTGAAGGTTCTTTCCCACAAGACATAGGGAGGTGCAACCAGTCATTTGTTCTCGTTAGCTGCCATCAAGCCATCCCTGACTCAAGGTAACCCCTTGCACAGCAGGACAAAAGGCTACCTGGTCCTCTGCCATCACCCTGATCAGCTGTGGTTTAAACTGGTGATCCATAACGTTTTCACTGGCTAACTTTCAGGAGATCACCAAGCCTTTCTTCTTAGTCCATCTAAATGTAGAAGTGCAGCTGAAACCTCTTTAACATCACAGCAACACACACACCTTCACCGACATGACTGCACATGCCATGTGCTGGCCGGACCCTGAAACCTTTAGTGGAGTGATAAAGAACATGAACTGTGGATCCTGCCTGCGTGGGTTCAAATCCCTCCTCTACAACTTCATAGCTGTGATACCTTGAACAAGCTCCCTAAGTTCCTTAACCCTGTTTCCTCATCTATTTTTAAGGCTGGGGATAATAACGGTGCCTACATCCCAGAGTCAGTGTAAGGATTAAACAAGACAATGAAGGTAAAGCACTGGGCCCAAGTAGTTAGCAGAGAATAATTCTCCATGGTTGTCAGCTATTATTACTTAATTAAAGAAACTATGACGGGGGATTCACTCAGTCTCACCCGTCTCCACCCTCCAAAGCCCCAATAAAGGGCGTGCTTGACTGCATTACACTGATCAGGTTTCCCCTTCTGTGGATCCCTAGGAAACAGGCCCAGGAATCAAGAATGGCAGAGTCGCCAGTGAGGGAGTCACTGAAACACAGCAAGGGAACAGTTTTACTGCCGTGTGATTCTGTAAGGAACTTTCTCTGAGTAACAAAACTTTCCAGCTTCTTCAGAGGACTTTCATGTGGGGGGTGGGCCGTGTACAATCTGATCTGTTTTCAGCTGAAATTTTGAAATACAGTTGTCAGTGTGGTTTGTTTTTCCTTCTCTCTTTCCCACATGAGTCTTTGTATGCCAGTGCATCTTATTTAGTAATAACAACATGAAATTCACCTTTAAAATATGATACTGCTATAGAATCACACAAAGCATGTTCAGAAGGATACCCCACCCTCTCCTGGGATTACTGAAGAGGCAGCGGTATGCATTTAAGGCACCTTCAAACAAGGGCTGCATTTAAAACATAAAGATTAGAAAGGTCTTACATGGCAGTGAACAATGTACAGGATTGTTGCAGAAAGTACATCAGTTATGATTCATTACATTTAAGAGATGTAATTGGAAAAGATTAACCTGTAATTGTGTGCATGTCACTTAGAATGACAATAGTCCCATGTCTACACATCACTTGAATATAATAAGCCTATGCTTTTCTTGGTTTAAGTTTCTTTACAAAAGCTTTGTTGTAAATGGTGTCCTCCCTTACAAAGAATCCCACCAATACCTGTGGAAATATTAGAGAGATGGAAGATATCTAACCCTTCTACTATTAATTAAACTTGAAGGTGAAGTAGATGAAGACTTGCCAAAGTCACATGACCACAGCAGTGGTGGAACTGGGATTACAACGCAATCTCATTGCCACCAAGTTAATTCGGATTTATAGCAACTCTGTAGAACAGAGTGAAACTACCCCATGGAGTTTCCTAGGTTGCAGTCTTAGAAGAAGCAGACTGTCACTTTTTTCTCCTACAGAGTGACTGGTGGATTGGAATCACCAATCTTTTTGTGAGACCCTGTCACTTAACTACCATACCACCATGATTACAACCAAACCAGTGGCTGTTGATTCCAACCCACAGTGAGCCTACAGGACAGAGAAGAACTGCCCCATAAGGCTCCCAAGGAGCAACTGGTGAATTCAAACTGCTGACTTTTTGTTTGGTGAGCATATTTCTTAACCACCGCACCACCAGGGTTCTAGGATTGTAACAGGATCTCCCTATTTCTAATCTGGGGTTATCCCTCTCAAAGCTGCCTATGTCCATCACTTCTAAAACTGCTGAGCAAGTTCTCTTGTATCTAAATGAAAAAATACAGAAGACTACACAAAAGCAGTCAGGTCTCCACATGCTACAGACAGGAAAACTAGTAAATTGCCCCTTCCTTTTGCCTTCCACTGAAGAGAAGCCTTTAGGGTGTTGTGACATTTAATATATTTTGAGTGTTAAAATTATCATCTGCAACATATTTAGTTGGCATGATATTTGCTATCGTTATCATTATCATCTGCTTTCTGAATAATACAAGAACTCTACAATTTCTTTAACTGCTACCTCCCTGTTGCATTATTGCTACTTTTGTCTTATCTAGTTTGTATTTAACTTCCTCCAGATTTGTTTTTTTTCTTCTTAAATAAGCATTTAGATAGACTTGCAAACATGTTTAAAAATTTTTCTTCATTGTTACTTTTTCTAACCTCTCCTTTCCTCTAGTTTGTTTGTTTTTTTTACTTAAACAAGGTGTTCTTGTAGATTCTTTAGAGAGGACCTCTGAAAGGCATATTCTCTTGGTCTTTGTTTGAAAAGGTCTTTATTTTGACTTAGTCTTGAATGATAACATGCTTTGGTATTGATTTAGATATCCTTTGTGGCTTTGGGGATTTGGTATTGTTTCATTATTTGCTACCTCTTTTGTTGCTAAGGAGAATTATATTGTCACTCTCATTGCCTTTGAAATTAATCTAACTTTTCTCTTTGGATACATTCAAGATTATTTGGATATTTCTGATATTCTGGTTTCCTTGATACATCCAGATACAGACTTATTTTTATTTTTATTGCTTAGAATTGGTTATTTTGTGCTTCCATGTTCCTTGATAGTTTTTCCACATTTTTTCACCTCTTTTTCATTTCAGGGAAAGGAAAAGAGCTATAGCTGCTGCTGTCCAAAAGATCAGTAGTTCATATCCACCACATGCTCTTCAGAAATTCTGTGGGGCAATTCTACTCTGTCCTATACAGTCTGAGTTGGAATCAACTCAACAGCAATGGATTTTTCCTTTCTGTGTTATTTCCTGCTGATTTTATCAGATATATTTCCAGTTCACCAAACATTCTCCATGTTTTACTAACTGGTAATTTACCCACTCACTGGATATTTAATTTTAATTATTATATTTTCAGGGTTTTTTTTTTTTTTGGTCCTTTTTAAAATCCATCTGCATTGTGTTTATATTTTTTATATCCCTGTCCCTCCTTTAGTTTCTTCACTTATTTAAACTATGTTCATTTCACAGTCTCAGATCATTGTGCTATTCCTAGTTCTTTGGTGCCAATACTTTTTTTCTTTTGATCACATCTGCTGACTTCCCCTTTTGATACGTTAACTACATTTGCCATGTTCCAGACAGTTATTTTAAAAGCTTGCGTATATTAAAGAATTTAATTCTCATCATCCCTATGATGTTGGTACTTTCATTGTTCCCATTTTACCACTAAGGCAACTGAGCCCAGAGAGCTTAAGTTACTCCCCAAGATCTCATGACTACAGATGTGTGGCAAAATGCGCCTAGGACATGAGCCAGGCAGTCTGCTCTGGCTCCTATTAAATCAGATAATTGTATTAAATATTTAAGAGGGACCACAAAAGAAACAGAGATAGAACGAATAACAGCATAAAAAAAGACAAATTTGAGAAAAAGTTGACCAAGCCAAAAGCAGGCAAAAAAGGAAAATAAAGAACCAAGGTAAGGTACAATAAATAGAAAACAAATAACTATCAATGCATCACTACAATAAATATAAAGCAATTAAAAATTTTATATACAGAGATTTAATTTTTTAAAATGTACTTTAGATGAAGGCTTACAGAACAAACCAGCTTCTTATTACCAAGGTAGTACGCACAGTGTTTTATGATACTGGATAACAATCTCACAGCTTGTCGACACTCTCCCTTCTCAAACCTGAGTTCCCTATTGCTAGCTTTCCTTTTTCCTGCTGCCTTCTAATCCTTGCATCTGGGCTGGTGTCCCCCGTTCATTTCATTTTGTTTTATGGGCCTGTCCAATCTTTGGCTGAAGGATGAACCTCCAGAGGGACTTCATTAGTGATCTTAAAGGGTGTCCATGGGCCATACTTCAGGCATTCTACAGTCTCTGTCAGGCCAGTAAGTTTAGTCTTTTTTTGGTGAGTTACAATTGTGTTCTGCATTTTTCTTCAGCTCTGTCCAAGACCCTCTGCTGTCATCCTTATCAGAGCGGTCAGTGGTGGTTAACCAGAGATTTAAATTTTTCATTTAAAGACACAAAATCTAGTTATACATGGCTTAATGAGATACACCTAAAAGAAAATGATCCAGCTGAGTTGGGAATAAATATATAGGAAATGGTATATCTGGAAAGTTCAGTAACAGAAAATGCAGATATGGAAAAAGATACATGTACACACATACAAAAAAAACTTACTTTGACTAGCAGCCTGCTATTTGCAGAAATAGACTTTGAGCTAAAGAGAATAATTAGAAATAAAGAGAGAATAACTGAATACTTAAAGGCAGAATTCATGAAGAAGATAAAGTAATATTGAACCAGGATATCCCTAAGAATATAGCACCAGATATATAAAACAAAATTAAAAACAGTAATTAAGAGCCACAATCTTAGAAGTTGATTTTAATGTACTTCAGAAACAGATAAAGTAGTCAAAAAGCTGGTAAGGCTCCTGAAGACATGAACATCACAATTAGAAATTTGATCTAGTCTGCATGTGTGTCTGTATGTATGCAGGTATGTGTATGAAATACTCCTTCTAGTAAAGAGAGAATACACATCTTTTTTCAGGCATATACAGAAAATAAAGAAAAAAACAGTCACATACCAGGCTACAGAGGATATCTCAACCAATGCCAAAAATTCATGTCATATAGATCATACTATGTGACCAAAATGCAATAAAATATGAATAAAATAAAAAATAATCACAAAACTATACATTCAGTAACTAGAAAGTACACTTCTAATTATTAGGCTAAAACTTTAAATAATAACAAGAGCAATTTAAAAATACTTAAAACTGAAAATTTTACAATGCAGTTAAGGCAAGATAAACCAAAGCCATTGTTGTTGAGCGAATTCTGACTCATAGCAACCCTATAGGACAGAGTAGAACTGCCCCATTGGATTTCCGAGGTGCACCCGCAAGATTCCAGCTGCTGACCTTTTGGGTTAGCAGCTGTTGCACTTAACTGCTGTATCCTCAGAGTTTCCTAAAGCAAAACAGAAAGGTGTACGTCTAACTTTAAATGTACATACTGTTATCCCTCCTGATATATACACTGAATGATAAGAATTCATCTTTCAGAAGAGTTTCAATCAATAATCCTATTTTAGTTCATGAGGCATTTCTCTGACTTAATGACAACCAATTTGGGTTTTAAAAGCTCATACAACTTTTATTAACTGAACTGAGTATCTTATGAACTCAGGCTGAGCACCACGATATGAGAGCCATCCAGCAGTCACCTTTGCAGCTGTATCAGTGACAGTGTGTTAAGGTCTGTCTGCTCCAAAATATGCACTACTTGCTGGTTACCAGTAGTGAGGATCTGCTGCAGTTTACTCAGAAAGTGTTATTTTTCATTTGTATTGTTTCCCTGAATTATTGTGTCACTGTCATTCCCTTTATTATTATTACTAACTGAAGTGAAATGAATCTGCATACACTTTGCGTATCATGAATGCTTTGCTTGTGGCATGTTCTTAAGTGTACAATGTATCCTAGCTTTGAATTTAATGAGACAAGTAAATCATGTTATTACTGGCTTCTTAAGAGTTACAATGGTCAAGTTAACTGTACGGGTAATTTTGTCTGTTCTAATACTGATGTCATTTTAGCATTTGGAGCCCGGGGGCTTATAAAAAAATATTTACTGTTAAAAATCAGGCTACTTAAATTTCAATGGTTTGTTTGTTTACAGGAATTAACTAATCTTATAAAGATGTTGCTGTGTGCCACTAAGTGGACTCCAACTCATAGAGACCCCATAAGACAAAGTAGAACTGCCCCCTATGGGTTCCTAGATTACAATCTCTGATCACCAGGTCTTTTCTCCTGCAGTAGGACTGGTGGGTTTTAACTGCTGACCTTGCAGTTAGCAGCCAAGAACTGAACCATTGCATCACCAAGCCTCCTTTCTTATAAAGTAGAGGCCAGCATATTAAAAAACAAGTAATTCCAACAATTAATGAGCTAACTCTTCAATTCAACATTTAAAAATAAATCACAAAGTATATCTCAGGAAAGTAGAAAGAAGTAAATAACAAAGGAAAGAACAAAAAAGTGTAAATTGATAAACCAGAAACCAACCAAAACCTAATTCTCTGAAACAGTGTGAAACTTACAAACTTTTGAGAATTTCAATCAAGGTCAAAAAAGAAAAAAATTACAATGTTAGAAATAAAAAGGAGAACATAAATGAAAATTGAGATAAAAATAACATTTGTTTTGAAAACAAAAATAAAAATAAGAATTTCCCCCCCAAAGAGATATATTACCAAAATTTACTCAAGAAGACAGAGATAAGTCACACAGAGCTACAACTGTTAAAGCAGTCGAATCACTGTACAGAATCTATACATATGCAAACTATTTGGTTTCACAGGTGAGTTTTTACAATCCTACATGAAAGAGACAATCGAATGCAAAAGATTCTTTGTATACTTCCAGGGGATTCAAGATATGTGAAAGAATTCTGTAAAATATGAAGCATCTAGTTAATGATAAATATTGTTTTCACTGTTAAAGTTTATACAGAGACTCAGATTTTCAATTGGTAAAAAATTACTTGGCATCTACTGAAAAAGATACAAAAACATTTCTGTGGTAGACTACCTCCCCCAAACATACCTGTATTGGTCATTGGAAAAAGCATAAGAAAGTTAGTGAAGTCACCCTCCAGAGAGAAAACAGAAAATGTATGAGTAGCCCAATAGAGACTTGAAGACAAAAGGAATCAGAACACTTTTTTAAAACCGTATTGCAAACCAATACATGGACAGAGTTGAGGGCACATGGTATCAGGCACATCTGGCTTTAGAAGTACTAAAATAAGACGTGGTTCAAATAATCACAGGTGAAAGCCACGAGCTTCTTCCATTACCTGAGTCAGACTCATGAACCAGTTGGTGAAATACACTTCTGGAAAACCAAACAAGACTATAAGAAACAGATCCAGGGCAAGCACAGATTGCAGAGATCAAGGCAGCAATTTAGGAAGATGTGAAACACTCGGGTTTCATGTTTCAAATTCAGGACAGTCTGGAGCCTAGAGCAGAAATTTTCATGGACCACACTGTGTTCTGTATTTCCCTTGAAATGATAAAGAGGGCAAGTCCTTTAATTCCAAGGCAGCAAGATGGAGGGAAGTGGACGGCTGACATCCTAATCTGCAGGTTAAGCGCAAAGGAAATGAAAAGGGCAGGGACAGTGGTGGTGACACCTAGAAAAGAGAAGCAAACAGTGCAAGTCCATGAGACAACAAGAAAAAAGAGAGATGAGTTGGGGAACCACTCAGGTCAAGGAAGGGAGCTCTGTTACTTTAAACAGCAAGGAATCCAGTGATATATCCTTCAACAGTGACCTTGGGTTAGACTGTCCACTCAAGTTCACCTAGGTCTTCTGATTCCCAGTACAGCACAAATTCTCCTGACCTACTTCACAGGCTGGGAAATCCAAAGAGACAGTCTTAAAACGCATCAGGACTTTTCTTTTTTTATTTTAATTCATTGGCCACTTATTACTCCAGGCTGTAGAACTCCATTGCTGTCTACAGAACTTATCAAGCAAAACACACATTTACAATTGCAAAAAAAAAAAAAAAAAATCAATACCTGTGCAAAATACATTAAACACCTTTTTTTGAGGACAGTAGATGTTCACATCTATGAGGAGCAAGTGAAAAAGGAATTAGATGTTGCCAAAAAAAGTGAAACCTTTCAGAAGGGTACTCAACAGACTGTGTTATCTTTAATTTACTTCGTATACACACATCATCCTCATCATATCAAAGTTCACAACCACAGAATGACTTTGTCCTTGACCAAACAACCACCAATTGCTTTTTCCCTGATAATTAAGTAGCACAATGAAAAGTTAAACTGAACCTCTCAACACTGTACCCAAAATGAGCTTCCTGACTTCTGATGGTAATATTTCAAAGATTTTATTGTCTGTCCACAAGAAAACTATTCTGACTTCATCATCGGGCATTACTTAAAACTCCTACAAATGTTATGGGCGCCTCCAATTTTGAGCAGCTTGTTATCCCTATTTAGCTAAATCACTGACAATGATTTCTCCATGTTCCCTGAAATAAGTTCAGGTGCACCAGGTACATGATGTAAGAGAGTCCCAAAGAAAAATTGCAGCATTTTTCATGAGTTAACGCTTGTGTTACCTCACAGGCTCATGCCTCCCAGAACAGTTCAGTTCATTCTCTTTCCAAACATGAGCAAATTAAGTCACATTACCAAAAAAAGAAAAACCCCACAAATCACTGCCGTCGGGTCAATTCCAACTCATAGTGATCATATAGGATAAAACTGCTCCATAAAGTTTCCAAAGAGTACCTGGTGGATTCGAACTGCCAGCCTTTTGATTAGCAGACACAGCACTTAACCACTACACTACCAGGGTTTCCTAAGTCACATTAGTCACCCCAAAATAACAGCCTGTCCAGTGCAAAATTTAAAATAGAATTTGAATGGCTTGAAGACTGCTAAACAGGCTGTAAAAGCGTCCCACAGTACCAGGTCAGTCTTCCCCAACCCAAGCAGAAAGTTCAGGGTCCCCAGGGGGAAGGGAAGCAGATGGGGAGGGAGCCACTGGGCATTTCCAGCTCCTCTAGAAATAGTTGCAGCAGCAGGACAGTGGTGGGCTATAGTCAGGACAAACCTAGAGAGATACCCCAGGTACTGGCTTTGAGATTCTCAAACCATACTTTCTCCCAGAAGAACTATACCCTGACTCCACCCAAGGCAGCCCCCTGATGGACACTTAGACCCTTCTTTGGCCAGCAGACATGAATGTCCATGTTACAATCTCTGTGCCATCCCATGCCTGTTTCCCCAGCTACCGGGAGTTAAGTGGAAATAGCATTCAGTAACAAGAGAAGTTCAGAATGTGAGGGAGGCTGGTGGATCAGGAGACCAGCGAGTGTAATAGGAAATAATTTCCATAGTAAAATAAAGCCCAAGAAAGACCATAATCTGTGGCCAGAGAAGATAAGTAGGCCAGAGAATACAAGCACAGCTCGGATACGAGGACTGATAAAGGGCCGATAAATACATTTCCAGGAAAGTTGGGGCAGGGAGTTTCTCTCAATGGGGAAGGAGCAACTCTGAAAAACAGGGGCAGAATCACTGCACAACTCAAAGAATATAATTAATCTTACAGAATTGTACATGTAGACACTTGAAAAAGTGTACGTGTTCTCTGCGTTAATTCTCAACAAACTAAATTTAAAAAAAAAAGTGTATCTGTAGACTCTCACACAAGCACAGACGCATTTTAACAAAATACCACAAGATCAGAGTGATCAAGATGAACAGAACAAGACAGAAAGAGAGCAAGCACAAAAGGAGCCCACAGAGTCAGAGGAGTTGAATACGGCTGAGCCGAAGACCCAAGTAGGGAACCATGGGAGGCAGCCCAGAACAGCGGAAAAGAGATTGCAGTGCCAGAATCTGCACGGTTACTCCCGCTACCTCTCCCACGAACAAGAGCAAAAAGTATTGATGATGTACTGGTTAAGTGCTACATCTGCTAGCCTAAAGGTTGGCAGTTCGAATCTGCCGGGTGCTCCTTGGACACTCTATGGGGCAGTTGTACTCTGTCCTATAGGGTTGCTATGAGTCAGAATCAGCTCAATGGCAGTAGGTTTTTTTTTTTTTTTCTGGACATGTTTAATACTGTTGTAAGTATATTATACCCACCAGTTCTCACTGAACCCTCACAGTAAAACAAGCCTGTCAGACAGAGACCAGGATGAGATATTAGGGAGACCTGTGTGGTGTTCTGCCTCACCACCCATGAGCGAGTTAATGTCCCCCATTTCTCCATTTTCTCTTAAATGAAACAGGGGTAATCATACCTGCCCTAATTGTTGTGAAAATTTGAGATAATGAATTTAAATGGTTACTAGTGGCTGCTATTAATGCAATTAATTAGATTAAGATAATCAAGAGTGAAGAGCAGAGCTACAGTAGCCTAAACACGACAACAATGAAGCAGTGACGGAAACAGCACACGCAGCCTCGCCTATAATAAAGGCATCATGTAGGCAACTCTCATGAACTCTCTGAGCTTTGGCGTCCATGAAGTGAAGGTGATAACAATCTCTGATCCTACATGGAACGGTTGTCGTGGGAACTGTATGAGGAGATGGGATTTGAGTTTATTATTACAGGCAAAGAGTGACTTAAATGTCCCTATCTGCCCGACATATGGGGAAGTCTAGTGCCCCTGACCCCAGCTCTCAGGTGGCATTAAGACATTCAAACCAGTAGAACCATGTCAAAAGCAGGAACTCACAGACTGCAAGGTAATTAAATACTGTGTGCTCCTTTGGTCACCACTAATAGAATCTAATTAATTTATCTGACATCAAAGGTTCAGTAGAGGTTTACCTCCCACAATTTCTACCTTCTCTGTCTGCCTGCTTCCTGCTCACCACCCCCCCACTGATATTTTTCTTTATTTCTGTCTGAAATGTTGCTCTCTCTCATATTCATCCAGCCATACCCTCGTCATCCTTGAAAATCCAGTTTAAATGATTCCTTTCCATGAAGAAATGATGTCTGCCTCCCTGCCATATTATCCTGTCTGAACTTCTCTCCTTGCTTTGCACTTGATAAGCACCGTGAGGGTGCCCAAAGTGCCTTTCCATTCTTTTATGGAAACTTGCCTCACCCTACATAATACAGGACCTTTCACGGAATAAATGCGTAACAGGCAGGTGATGTACTACCTCCTTTGACTTAACTACTTTCTTTGAATTATTACATTTAGTTGATACATTGTAAGATAAATACTTTAAAATATAAAGAAAGTAATAATAAAAAGCACGATGATCATAACATAAAAGTTCCCTGGAGGGGAAAAAATGAAGATGAAAAAATAGATTCTGAGGCTTCATCTTCTAAATGCGAGTTACAGGTGATTTGAAAGGCAACTTAATTATTTTTAAATTTGCATCTTACTCGGTCACCTCTAAAAAACAAAACACTTCCTGGACGGCGACAGTTTCAGTCGAAAACAGGGAGGAGACAAGGCGTTCCTGTTGCAGCTGCGGGCTCTCAGGTGTCCCTGGTCCCCTTCCATGTCACCAGTGGGGGGGGCGGCGCACAGCAGGGTCTGTGCCAGTGTGTGTGCCAGGGTCTGTGCCAGTGCCAAAGTGTGTTTCTCTCCCCAAGCATCCAGGGTTTAAACACTTTCAGCCTCTGAGCTCTGCTGCTCTCTCTCCCTGTAGGTAAGACTGATAAAATTCAGCCCATGATCTCCTCCCTCTGTCTTAATTGGGGCAGTGGGTTGTCAGAGTTAACACAGGAAGCAAGGTGACCAACAAACGGCTCAGTCTGCGTGGGCAATTACTATCGGGCTATTTCAAGGCCATTGTCCGTTTAAGAATCAAAGCATGAAGCCGCCCTTCTGGAGTCCTTTTTGACCTGTAGAACCTACTCTATCTATTGCCCTTATCCTGCTCCAATGGGAGGTGGTCAAGACCAGGGGTCAATTCACTGACCCCAGCACTCTGCGGTCCTCCCCCTCCGATTGCCCCATTTCCCATCTGGTGGGGTCAGGTTGCTCACCAATCTTGGCCAGGGAGGCCAGCAGGATCCACAGAGTGATCTCGAAGGGGATCTGCACGTGGGGGTAATCCAGAGTGAACACGGGCAGTCGGCTCTCCTCGAACGGCGTCGTACCGGGAGCCACCACGCTGGCGGGGCTGGGCGGACTGGAGCTGGTGCCCATGGCTCTAGGAGCGCCCAGCAGGGTCTCTGCCAGGGCGCCCGTGGGCCCGGCCACCTGCAGAATCAGCAGCAGCAGCAGCGGCCGCGGTGCACGGAGGCTCCGCCCGGTGCCCGCCGGCTCTCTGGGGTGGGCTCCCGGCGCCTCCATGGAGCCCAGCGCTCGGTCGTCCATCGGCTCAGCGCATCTCGCCGCGCTGGTGTCACTTGCTCCAGCCGGCGTGTGCGGGGCAGCGCGCGCAGCCCGCAGCCGCCGAGGTGCCGGGTCTCTGCCGCCGGCGGGCGCGGTGCGCCCCGGGAGCGAGGTTGGCCGTGCACGGCCCGGGTAGGCTCCGGCGCCGCGGCTCAGCTGTCCACGGCCGCCCGCCGCCCGCCCATGCCCGGCTCCCGGTGCGCCGGCCGTAGCTGCAGGCCCTGCCCCGGGCGGCCCGCGGGCGGGGCGGCCCGGGCCGGGCGAGGTGCCCCGGCTGCTGGCGGCAGGACAAGCCTGGCGCCCGCGCACCTGCGCCAGCCCACGGTCGGAGAGGCCCTGGCGCCGGCGGCTGCGCCTCTCGGTCGCCCGCCCCGCGCGCCCCGACCCGCCGCCCCGGGAGCCGGTGAGCACTGGGTGGAAGCGCAGAGCAGAGCGCACTGTGGCCGGAGCTGTCCCCGCCCCGGAGGCAGCGTCGGGGCGTCCATCCAGTGAAGGGGCCGGCGCGACCCACGCGTCGCGTCCATTTGGCCTCAGGCCTCTGCAAAGGGACACCCCGGTGCGCTGCACGCGCGGGGAGGCGCCTGGGTGCGGCGGGGCCGGGAGAGAGAAACAAGGGTGAAGAACCTGGGACCAGTGAGGTGGCGCAGGAGCTAGGGGACCAACCTGGCGCTGCAGGGCTGAGAGTCAAAACTAAGTTCCCTGAATGGCAAAGAGCATACAGAAAAGTCTCATTTTGCGCCCTTCCAAGCGTTATCGTCAGATGTACAGATTATCCCCTCTGCGCAATGGGGCTTGCTGTGCTGAACTCACTATTCCCCAGGCTTCTCACAGAAGCCTTTCTTTTCTTTTCCACCTTGTACTGGTTTCACTAATTGTCACACTGTCTCTTCCACCGTGCTCCTGCTTCCCCTGGCTCACGAAAAAGAAAAGCATCCGTCTTTGTTTTTTGGCTTAGAGGTGTACATGTCCGCGAGCATCAGAAATATAATTATTTCATGGAAAACTAGTGATTTGCCTTGCTCAAATTGACTTGCTCTGCTAATTACAGGACGGCTTGTGGTTAGGGAAGAGAAGGAAAGAAAGCATAGTTCTTCTGGGTCTAAAAGGGCTTTATCTGCCAGAGCCAACCTTTTCCTTCTCTAGAGCCCAGACTTTGTCACTCATAGGCGCCTTTTATGTGTCACTGACCACTGATTGCAGTTTGTCACAGCATCTGTATCACCAGAAACTGAAAGGAACATAGAAGCGGACCAATTGTTACACAACTCGTGTTAACTGAGACAATTTACCCTTTGATATTTAGGAAATAAAATCCTACTCTCTTCTCAATTTGTAAAGTGCCAAAATATGGCTATTAATCTACTATTAAACAAATGCTCTGCAGTTCAGCTTTAAAGGCATATCTATGATTATTAAGTTCTAAAAGTAGGAAATCCACGAGATCTGAGGAGATAGTACAAGAAAAAAGTTGTTTTACCGAGAACGAAAAGGTCGGCAGTTCAAATCCACCAGGTGCTCCCTGGAAACTCAATGCGGCAGCTCTACTCTGCCTGTAGGGTCGCTTTCACTGGGAACTGACTCAAACGCAGAGGGTGGGTAAGACACTAACAAGGAGTCATCTTGGGGCCTTGGAAAGTACTCCAGGAATAAGTCCGGGTTAAAATGTTAGAAGGACTCTAGCTGATGACACAGAGCACATCAGTTGATACTTAATAAAGCATTAAGAAGAAAAAGTAAAGGTTTTCATGGAGTCCATTCTGATTTATAGTGACCCTGCAGGGCAGAGTAGAACTTCTCCGTAGAGTTTCCAATGAGTACCCGGTGGATTTGAACTGCCGACCTTTTGGTTCGCTGACCTTAGCACTTAAACACTATGTCACCATGGTTTCAGCGTAAGTGTTTCAAAGTGGTTCAAGAGCTGGTCTGCTTAACCAGAAGGTTGGCAGTGCCTCCCCACCAGGGATCCCCACAGGAAGGTGTGGCAGTTAACGTCCGAAGAAGATTTACAAGCTCAGAAACCCTAAGGAGTCGCTGTGAGTGAGAATGGACTCCATATCACTGGGTTTGGGGAAGGGTTTTGTCATGGATTGAATTGTGTCCCCCCAAAACTAGGTGTAGCCATGTGACCATGATTTCCTGTATTCTACGATTGTCCTGCACTTTGTGATTTTATTGTGCTGTATGTTAAAGGATTAGGGTGGGACTGAAAATCCCTTCAGAAGATCACCTCCCTGCTCCGCTGTAAAGGGAGTTTCCCTGGAGTGTGGCTTGCCCCACCCTTAATCCTTGCATCCTACACGAGATAAAAGGAAAGAGCAGCAAGCACCAAGTTGGGAACCTCACACCATCAAGCAAGCTACACTGGGAGAAGAGCACATCCTTCAGACCTGAGGTTCCTGCACTAAGACGCTCCCTGCGCAAAGACTGATGCAATACTGGACTTTCCTCCAGAACCAACAAGGGGGAAAACCTTCCCCTGGAGTAGACATCCTGAATTTAGACTTGTAGCTTACCAGACTGTGTAAGAATAAACCTTCCTTTGTTAAAGCCATCCACTCTATGGTATTTCTGTCAGAGCAGCCCTAGCTGACTAAAACAGGCTTTTAAAGGACAGAGGAATTAAATCTGAAGGATATTTTTTATCTTTTCAGAAAGAATCACTGAGCCACCCAAAACTTAGCCTCCTTTTCCTTTTTCAGTGGGCACTTATATTAAAAGATGAGTGCCTAGCACACCCTATGAGAAAAGAGGAACAAATAGTGGGGTGTTTGATTGATTGATTAATTGATTGATTCAGCTCTGTGTAGGGCATAATACTTGTGTTTTTGTCTATCATCATAACAAACCAGAGATAGGTATTCTTAGGCTAACCATTCAGAAAGTGAAGAAATTTAGATGCAGGAATTAAAAACAAAGACCTTTACCCAAGTTTAAATATTAAATAAGGATCTGGAAGGAATTCAAGTTCAGGTCTGTCTTGGGTAAAGCCGGTTTCATCCCACTCTCGGGCCGAGGCTTAGTTAGAATGCAGCACAGAGGTGTGTGCCCTGGACGGTCTGGAGGCTAGGCTCCAAGGAACAGTTTCTACTGCCATCAAAGTTTATGTCACTGGTGACAGAATGGATAACAATTTAACACAAATTGCCCTAGGTACTGTTTTTGATACAGAAGCCCAGGACCCTGTTTCCATAAACAGCAGTTATTTTCTCAGATATTTTAAAATATAACCATGGAGAATATTTCAGGAATTCTTCCAAAAAGCTATAGCAGAATAAAGCTTCGTTTGTAGGCAATCAGGCAAGTTGCAAACGCCTAGTGAAATAGTAAAGAAACAGTGAATACTAACCAGGCAAGGGCACTTTCAGGCGATGATGACTAGCAGTTTGAGTCTCATGATATCTTTAAAAATGAACAAGAAGTTGAAGGATAAACTTACAGTGCTGGGACATCTCTGCCTATAGTAACCGTGGAGATGACAGACTTTTATTATGGCTTTCACTGTGAATCTACGCTACTGCAGTTAAAGGTTATCGACTCCTTCTTTTTTCGTCCTTGCCCCTGGGCTGGTGTGCCCCTTTAGTCTTGATTCATGCGATGGATCTGCCTGATCCGTGACTGAAGGGTGAACTTCAGGAATGATTTCATTACTGAGCTAAAGGGTGTCCAAGGGCCACACTCTGAGGACTTCTCCAGTCTCTGTCAGACCAGTAAGTGTGGTTTTGTGTGTGTGTGTGTGTGTGTGTATATGTGTGTGTGTGAGAGAGAGAGATCCAGAATTTTGTTCTGTGTTTTTCTCCATCTCTGTCTCAAATAAACTTTTATTACATTTGGAAAAACTGTGCTTTATTTGTTCTTGTGAACAGAAGGTCAAGGAATTAGTTTGAAGTTCAAAATGCCAGTTTTCCAGCAGGTAGTTAAGTGCTTCACCATTTAGACCTCCCAAGGACTCCTTAAACTAATTAGGGTCACCTTTTATGTACTTTGGGTCCTGGTAACAGAGAGTGTTTGGCTGCTGACCAAAAGGCTAGTAGTTGGCATCAACCAGGTGCTCCTCGGAAACCCTATTGGACAGTCCTACTCTATCCTGCGGGATCTTCATCAGTTACAGTTCACTTGACAGCAACAGGTTTGGAGTTTTTGTTTGTTTTTTATGCACTAAAATATTACTTGTACCTTTCCTTTTTAGCATTTGATCGTTTTACTTTTCTCCTGCTAGACTGAAACTCCATGAAGGCATACACAGGTTTTTTTGTTCCACAATTTTATCCTTAGCACCTAGCACAGAGTCTGGAGGCCATCAGGGACCCACTAAATATGCACTAGATTCATGAATGCATTATTTGGCCAGAAATCACAGCTCTCCTGCCCTAGAAATCTGCAGGATGGACACAAAGTTGCCCTGTTCCAACAACGCTAGGTTTATATTTTGCGATCTCTGTCAATCTTGCTCTTCAACTCGAATGATGTAAAACTCCAACCACATTACAGGATTTTCAAATATCTTAATAAATAATAGTAACCTGATTTGAGACTGATCTTCACGTAGCAAAGAAATGTTTACTAGGATCTTAGGAATCCTCCTAGAGAAACTTATAAATCCTTTTTTCTGCCTTTTGATCTAAAATGGGTTGTTAGACTACTAGTGTGTTTAATGGAGTCCTTTGACAGGAGTGGTGGCGCAGCAAAAGATCAGCAGTTCTAATCCACCAACTGCTGTTTGGAAACTCAGCGAGGCTGTTCTATTCTGCCCTATAGGGTTACTGTGAGTCAGAATTGACTCAGTGGCAATTTATTGGGTTTCTTTGTTTTTATATAGAAGTAACTCTCCTGAATCATACAGCTGTCAAGCAGGACAGTATCCTCACCATCATAAAGGATCACAATAGATCTTGGGATACTTCCTGGATATAAAGAAAAAGAAAGTGGGAAAATAAAGCTGAATTAGCTTAAGAGAAAGGGTGTCTCATAAAAGAAAGAAAGAAAAGAAAAGTGAACTCTGTATAGGCGATTAGTGTTGTCATCTGACACCAAATGGTTTCCAACCCCTTCTTCTCCCCTTGAAATCTCTGAAGGACCAGGGCTGTTTTATTTATTTATGTTGGTGTTTCTTGCCACACAGAGCTTTGAGCTCAGTTAAATGTTATTGGATGTTGAAACCCAGAACCTTCGTGCAAACAAGCAGGCAAAATTGTCCACGTTCTTGTTGTTGTGCACTGTCTGGTTGATTCCAGCTCCTAGTGATCCTATATGACAGGGTGCAACTGCCCCTTAGCTTTTCCTAAGATGTAAACTCCATAAGCGTCCCTAACTCAAACTATGGTATTTTCACTCACCTCATATGCATGCAAAAGCTGGGCAGTGAATAAAGAATATCAAGGAAAAATTGAGGCCTTTGAATTGTGGGGTTGGCAAAGAATATTGAATATCATGGACTGCCAAAATCTGTCTTGGAAGAAGTACAGCCAGAATACTGTTTGGAAGCAAGGATGGTAAGACTTCATCTTACAGTTTTGGACATGTTATCAGGAGGAATCAGTCCAGTAAGAAAGAGGAGGACTTTCAACAGGACGGACTGACACAGTGGTTGCAACAACAGGCTCAGTCACAGAGATCGTGAGAATAACACCAGACCAGGCAGTGTTGTACATGGGGTCGCCATGAGTCGGCACTAACCCTACAGCACCTAACACAACAACAACAACAACTGTCTCTACAGAAGCAGCTTGTCAGGACTTTCCTCTTGCAGAACTGCTGGTGGCTTCCACTAGCAACCCTTTTGATTAGTATCCCAGCACTTTTAACCATTACGCTACCAGGGCTCCGGGAGATAACCGTACATTATCAAATATAGTCTCCACAACAACTGTAGAGGGTTTAATGCATGGTGTCTATTTTTCAGATGTGGAATGGAGGCTGACAGAGAGGAAGTCATTTACTTATAAGTGGCCCTAAATCCCTTGCTTCACAACAGGTCCCAACACTCTGTCCACCAGGTTAGCTCCACCCAGCACCTACTCTTTAGGGTCTACTTGGTCAACTGATATGGAACAAGGGATGGGTTTCATTGTTAGGATAATAGGTACAATAGTATCTAATAAAATAATTGGCATCTAATAACAATTCAATAATAAATGAACAAATGAAAGATCCCCCTATTGAGTTGATTGCGACTCATAGTAACCCTATAGGATACAGAATAGAAATACCTCATACAGTTTCCAAGGAGCACCTGGCAGATTTGAACTGCAGACTTTTTGGTTAACAGACATAGCACTTAACCACTTTGGCACCAAGCTTTCCAATTCAATATTAGATACTAACATTTCACACTGTTTTTATACATGTTTAAAATAGTAATATTTTAAGAACTTTTTGTGAAATCTGCATTGTCTAACCACTGACCAGTTTCTTTTTCTTTTTAAAAATGTTATTGTACTTTAGATGAATAGTTAACCCTTAGTTTCTAAGGATATTTTAAGTAAAAATCTTTGTTTACAAAAAAAATAGACATTCATAATATTGTTGATGTGATGCTTTCATTATTCATGTCTTAAAGTTCTCAAAGTCTAATTTGGTTTCAATTTTCTTTTTTTTTTGAAGACATTTCATCTTCTGGAAAAATATAGGGCCTTCTTAAGAGTTCAGCTCTCAGATCTTGGAGTAGTGGGCATATTTTACTGAAATGCATAGAATTAAACTGTGTTCTTTCTATTTGGGGCCAGAAATATTTGTCTCATTTTAGCATAGAAATATTTTGCTTTATGAAAAGCTGACAGTGGCCAGTTGCTTCAAATAGGTTTTGACTCATGTATCAGAACAGAGCTTTTTCAGAAGGAGAGCACCAGGACTTTCTTCCAAGGCATCTCTGGGCAAACTTGAGCCATCAGAAAACCTCTCAAGAAAACTAAGTGTGTCAAACTCTTATAAAAAACCACTTTCTTCAAATGAAAGCTTAGATTAGAGTGATACTTTTAATAGTGAACTCTCAGCATACTTAAAGTAAGATTTTTTAAAAAAATTAATCTACCAGGTTTTATAAAGCATCAGTTTTCTTCTATACAACAAGAAACTTGGAATAAAGAACTCTGTTTCTTTATAAATGATTAAAAAATCTAGGATGCTAATCCAACACATTTTGCATAAAAGAGCATACACCTACATTGTGCCTCATCCGCCTCAATGCACTGTGATTTCATGTGTGGGGGGAGAGACTCCCTGTCTTTTAAAATCTGCCTACATTATCATCTAAACCCTGACATGCAATGCAGTCATAAAGCAGAAAACAACCCACAGGAACTTCTAAATGGTGTCTGATTATTATATATAAGGTACACTTTTATCAAACAAATATCTATAGAGTTCCTACAGTTGCTAGGCTCCTGCAACTCGAAAATCTCCTTGTCCCTTCAGGAAACCAATAAATGAAAAAGCTTCAAGGGCTCATGCTGAAGCTGCTGATAATAACAGGTGTGGAAAATGAGTGACTTGCAAAATGCATATTTTACTTAGTATCCTACTGTACTGGAAATAAGCGGAAACCTGACCGATTCCAAACATGGAAGTAGAGGATTAAAAAAAAAACGATTGCCATCACATTCGAGTCATAGTGACCCTATAGGACAGAGTAGAACTGTCCCCATACAGTTTCCAAGGAGCACCTGGTGGATTCTAACTACTGACTTTCCCGGTTAGCAGATGTAGCACTTACCCACTACAACACCAGGGCTTTCTAAAATAGAAGACACACAGTCTAGTACATTAATATCTGTTCAAGCATCTTCTTTCACTTCCCGCCTGCTCTTGGGTCTTGAAGTAATTCCTTAATAAAGCTTTTTAAGTTCTCATTTACTTGTTCATGGTTCACCCTAGAGCATATTTATACAGAGCTTGTTTAGTGAGAGTTCCGCTCTCAGAAAATCTCATTAGGTGCTTTCAGTGTGAACTCTATCCCAGACCCGAGGGAGAAGCGTCTCTGCTGTGCTTTGCGGTAATTCTCAAATAAGTAGCAGGAAGAGCTAGCGAGCATGACTGTGAATACCCATACTATATAATCAGAGCTCTTACTGTTCTTGGCATAAACCCTGAGACTTGAAAATATCTTAAAGAAGCAATACTAATTTTAATATTAATTTTGAAAATGACTGTGTTCTACATTTGTAGAAGGCCTCTAGTATAATAGATGCCATAAGAAAAATGGACACCGAAGGCTGTAAAAATTGAAAAGTGGGAACCAGTGAAGAAGAAACGGGAGAATGGCCCTGATGAAATCGTTGACATTTATCCAAAGACGAGAAGTCCTTGAAGGTTTTGAGAGAAAAGAATGAGATGGTCTGACTGTTTATTAATAGACTCACTCCTGTTGACATGTTGAGAATGGGCTTTGGGGGGTCAAGGGTAGGAGCAGTGGTTCAAGCTAGGAGGCTTTTGTAATCATCCAAATCAGGAGGAACAGGGGGCTTGAGTCAACGTAGCAGCAACAGGGGTGGTAAAAGTGGTTGGATTTTGGAGATACTGGAATTCTGGATGTATTTTGAAGGTAATGCTGATAATTAGCTGACAAAACAGATGTGGAAGTAGAGGCAAACAGGAGTCTAGGTAACTATAAGATTTTTACTCTGAGCTGCTGGAAGAACAACCTGAGACTGGAAAGTCTGAGGAGGAGTTGGTTTGAGAGGATGTTTATCAGGAACAGATTTTTGGAAATGGCAAATTTTAAGGTGGAATCCCTGGGTAGTGCAAACTGTTGATGAACTCAACTGTGAACTGAAAGCTTGGAAGCTTAAGTTCACCCAGATACACCTCAGAAGAAATGCCTGGCAACCTGCTTCCAAAAAGTCACTGCTATGAAAACCCTATGAAGTGTAGTTTTGTTTTGAAACACGCAGGATCTCCATGAGCCAGAATCAATTCAATGGCCATTCGTGGTAGTCTTAAATTCAAGACGCTTACTGGAAATCCTAGTGGCATAGTGGTTAAGAACTACGGCTGTTAACCAAAAGGTAAGCAGTTAAAATCCACCAGGCACTCCTTGTGATTCACTGAGTGCTTAGGCATATGCTACCAAGGTTTATTTAATTTAATGGAAGTTGATTATTCCTTTAAAGTCCAGCCCACAGTGGGGAATTAGGTATAAGTTTGGGTCCCGCTCACCAACTTAAACACGGGCTTTCACATTCACCTTGTTGTCATGACTAGCTTACAGGGAAGTGAAAAAGGAATGCGTACGGAAAGTTCTCTGTGGGAATTCCCAGCAGTATCTAGTGTGCTGGTGGAAGGACTGGGCTCAGTTCAGAGCAACAGTTTAACCACTCAGGCAGGAAAAGAGACCGACAGACAGAGACCAGTCAGAAAATGAGGGGAGGTGGATGAAGTCCAGTACTCATTGCTTTTAATTTTTCAGTAAGAATCAGGATGCAGAAAGAAACAGGCATTGGAGTTCTGAGATGAAAGGTGAGCAAGTATAAAATAGCAGTCAAAGAGAATGAGGGAGAGAATGACTAGGGAAATAAGTCATGAATCACACATAGAATTAAGGGCCCACTTGAGGTTAATAACCATGAGTTTGAAATGGGACCAGTGAGGGCAAGTATGTGTTTTTCTGCGTCTGTATTCACTTACACTCGTTCTGCCACAGAGTGGGCAGAGATTGGATTTAACTTATACTGTGGTTTTGCCAGTTGTGTAGCAAGGCATAAAGTGGTTGGATATATGCACGAGGTAGTGATATAATAGTGGACCATGGCATTTTTCTATTGTGCATGGGGTTGCCATGAGCTGGATGCCAATTTGATAGTAGCTAACAATGACAATAAAGAGCAAAGAGTGACATTGGGGTGGGAAATTCTCTCATGGGACCAGTGGACTGCAAGTGCCAGTAAATGATTAATGAAGTGAGGATAAGAAGGAAAACTGAACACTAGAATGCTTTAAATTTCAATTTGTTTATTCATTTTAATGTATACTTTGGTTTCTGAGTCAAGGACTACAAAGTCAGAATAATTAATTTGTGAAATCTGTTTATTCAGAGTTATTCATTCAACAAGTAATTATCCAACTGAATTATTTTAGACTTTGTGAGAGACTCTTCTCGTTGAGCAAGATGAAGTATTTCAACAAGTGAACTTCTTTTTCCCACTCCTCAAAAGAAAGAGGCACTGGAGTTTTGAGGGGAAATGTGAAAGTACGAAAGGTTTATCAGAGACAACAGGAGAGAGAAGGACTACACAAATAAATTAAGAATTCCAAACAGAATTGAGGGTCCACTTGAGGTTCGTTTATTAAAAAATGACTACTAACTGGAAGATCGGAGGTTCGAGCTCGCCCAGAAGCTCTGCAGAAGAAAGATCTGGTGATCTGTTTCTACAAGGATTATTACCAAGAAAATCCTATGGATTCGTTCCACATGGTAACACGTGATTCACTGTGAATCAGAATCAACTTGATGGCATTTTCTTTTTTAATTATTAATTTACATTATATTTATGTGGCTGCTCACATTCCAATGTGGGCACATTTTTCAGTTTGCCAGACTTAATTTCTTAATTCCTTTATTTACTGCCTTATGTTTTACACGGTAACTCAAGCCTGAAGAGAGAGCTCACGCTCAAACAAAATAAACAGCCTGTAAATTACTGGCCTCATAAGCTCAAATTCATAAATTGAAGATGTAGATCCTAAGTGTTTTTTGCAAAGTGACACATCCTAAGAGTTCTTCAGAATTCTGTATTTAAGAATTTATTTTTATTAACTTTTATATCTTTGGCTTTTATTTATTTCCAATTTCAGCATATTTATATTTGGAGAACTATGCAAATTTAGAGCTAGAATTAAAGAACATAAAATGCTAAAGTCAACAAAATATTTCCATATAATTCCCACTGGCTTAATTTGAGCCAGAAGTCACCAAATGGTTGCTGTTGCTGTTAGGTGCCACCAAGCTGGTTCCAACTCATAGAGACCCTATGTATAAGAGAATGAAATATTTCTGGGTCCTGTGTCACCCACAGTCCTTGTAATGCTTGAGCCTGTTGTTGCAGGCACTGTGTCAGTCCATCTCATGGAGGGTCTTACTCTTTTTTTGCCAACCCTCTACTTTACCAAGCAAGATGTCCATCTCCTAATAGCATGTCCAAAGTATGTGAGGCATAGTCTCATCATCCTTGCTTATAAGGACTATTCTCGTTATACTTCTTCTAAGACACATTTGTTCATGCTCTTAACAGTCCAGTGTTTTTCACCAGCATCACAATTCAAAGGCATCAGTTCTTTTTGTCTTCCTGATTCATTTTCTTGAAGAAGAACATCACGCTTGGTAAAGTAGAGGGTCAGCAAACGGAGAAAGCCCTTCCATGAGACAGATTGACGTGGCCCCTGCAACAGTGAGCTCAAGCATTACAAGGACTGTGAGGATGATACAGGACCACGCGTCAATTCTTTTGTCTTCATCATTCATGTTTCAGCTTTCGTAGACACATTAGGTGATTGAGAACAATATGACTTGGGTCAGGCACACTGTAGTCTTCAAGGTGACATCTTTGCTTTTTAACATTTTGAAAAGATTGTTTTGCAGCATATTTGCCCATGCAATGTGTCATTTGATTTCTTGACTGCTTTTTCCATCGGTGTTTACTGCGGATCCAAGTAAAATGAAATCCTTAACAATTTTAGTCTTTTCTCTGTTTATCTTGAGGTGCTGAATGATCCACTTGTGAGGAATTTTGTTTTCTTTATGTTGAGGTGAATCCCTACAAAAGGCTGTAATCACATTCTTCATTAGTAAGTACTTTAAGCCCTCTTCACTTTCAGCAAGCGAGTTTGTGTCATCTACATATTACAGGTTGTTTGTGAATCTTTCTGCAATCTTAATGCCTCATTCTTCTCTTATAGTTCAGCTTCTTGGATTATTTGCCCAGTATGGAGACTGAATGAGTATGGTGAAAGGATAGAATCCTGATACACCCCTTTTCTGACTTTAATTCCCTTGTTCTACTCAAATGTCTGCTGTTGGTCCATTTATAGGTTCTTCATGGGCACAATTAAATGTCCTGGAATTCACATTCTTCACAATGCCAGCCATAATTTGTTATGATCGACACAGTTGAATGCCTTTGCATAGTCAGTAAAACACAGATAAACATCTTTCTGGTATTCTCTACTTTCAGCCAGAATCCATCTGACATCGGCAACGATATCCCTGGCTCCACATCCTCTTCTGAAACCAGCTCAAATTTCCGGTAGTTCACTGGACTAGACCATTAATAACAATAACAAAAAAATCATTACCTTGGCATTGCTTTAGGAATCTACTTCCTTCTGGGTCATAGACATTGTGTAGAGGTAGTTTCATCAATTCTAGAGTTCTACAGAATAAAAGAAATCCTGGTAGTTGGCTTTATTTATATAGCCCTGACCTAGTCATAAAGCCTAGCGACATAGTGGTTAAGTGCTATGACTGCTAACCAAAGAGTCAGCAGTTCAAAGCCACCAAGCACCCCTTGGAAACTCTATGGGGCAGTCCTACTCTGTGAGAACATAGGGGAGGCCAATGAGTATTGATTTAGTGTGTGCTATTTGAGGACCTGTCCTACGTGTCCCACATTTTCCCATTCAATCCTGACAGCTGCTGTCGGTGGGAGGCATTGCTACTCTAATTTCATAAACAAAGAAATTAATAAAGTCTGGGAAACTGAAAAATGTGCCTGTGTTGCATTGTGAATATCCACATTAATATAATGCAAATTAATGATGAAAATAAAACTGCCCGGTAAAACAAATAAACAAATAACAGTCACCTTTGAGTTGATTCTGATTCATGGTGAGCGTCTGTTACAGAGTAGAACTTCTCCATCAGGTTTTTGTAGCTACAGTTTTTACAGAAACACATTGCCAGACTCTTCTGCAGAGCTGCTGGGGGGTGGGTATTGACCCTCTAAACTTTCAGTTAGTAGTCAGGAACAAACCCCAAACTGTCTTTTACCTGATATGTAAAACAATTTGTATGCAAGCCATCTCTATGCCAACAACACATTTCTGAGTTATCTCAATTCTTTAAGCCCGGAATGCGCCACGTGCTCTCTTCCTGGGACTGTGGTATAAACAAGAAATATCATACTACCGGAGAGAAGTACCTGGAGTAGAGCACATCCCTTGGACTTGGGGTCACTCTGCCTCAGAAGTTCCCAGTCTGACAGAAGATTGATGACAAGGACCTTCCTCCAAAGCTGACAGAGAAAGTCTTCTCTTGGAGCTGATGCCCTGAATTTGGACCTTTTACCTACTTCGCTGTGAGGAAATGAATTTCTTTTGTTAAAAAAAGAAATACACAGTTTTATAAAAGCCTAAAAATTAATCATGTGAATAGCATATTTATCAAATTAGAAGTAATATATAATATAGTTCTGCATTATATTAATTCTATTATTAATTCTGCGTTAACTTCCAACTTTCTTTTTCAAACAAAACATGTGAGACCTTTAGGGGAGGTGGCAAAAAGTGTTCCCACATGGTCTCACAGGTTCCTGCCAGCTCCCAGACTCTCTCTACCACATGTTGCAATACCTGATAGCCAGGAATATTTGCTCAATAAAACTTGGGTGCTGCATGAATCCAAGGGAACCGTAAGAATATATGTTTTTGTAGCGTGATGAATTGCTTTGGTGTGGCCTTTCTAGCCATAGTTTGTGACTCCCACTCAGCTGACTGGATGTGACTTTATCATAAGGTAATTGTGGCCCACCAAGGGGCTTAGCCAGTTTTGTCATCCTGCTAGTCTTGAAATGAGCTCTCCCTGAAGTGGAAAAGAGAAGAGCTTACCACCATTGAGGAAGGTGAGTCCCACAGGAGAGAGCATGTTGGGCTTCCTGGCCCATGGGAAGAGAAAGCTGAGTGCTTTAGGGCAGAGACTGAGAGCCAGGAAGAAGCCTGCAGCTGATTTACAAATTTGGGACTCGAAGGGCTCCACCACCACATGAGCTATGTCCTTTGTACTACTTGTGAGTTCTGTGAGATGTTGCAGTGAATTAGGGAACGTGAAGACAAAAGGGAGGCTGTTGAGGGAAGGAGGAGTTGACGTTAGAGATGAGGGAGTGGCACAGCAGCTTGGAGAAGCTGAGCATCTGGGACGACTTTAACCTATGCCTCATAGGCAGCAGCTCTGTGCTGATCCTCATCAAAGTAACTACTCAGTGGATTTAGAGCAGGCCTCACTCCGCTCACGTGGTGATGGTCGCCCGCACTGGCAGAAATACAACTCTTTCAGAAATGAGACTAAGAAATGGAATCCTCCAAGAAACTTACATTGTCAGTGATTCAATATAACCTGTGATCCTGCTTATGTTTCTAATTTCATGTAGGCCCTTACATAAACAATCAAAAAGATATTTTAAAAAATGGAGACAAGGGTACTTGGTCAAAAGACCAGCTTACGTGGTGAACTCCTTCCATTGGTTTTCAACTGAAGCCGTAAATACATTTGACACCAGGAATAGTGAAATCCTTCTGGGTATGTAAATAAGAAACGAATTTCAGTTCTACTAGGGCACTTGGCTTGGCTGTGGTCAATTTCAAGTTTACTTAGGTTGAAATTCAGGCCCACTCAGTTACGAGTTCTAGATTCAATTCATGACTACACAGACTCATGTCTAACTGCTTGAGAACTTTGACACAATTGCTAAGCTAATGAGCGTTATCTTCTAGTCCTCTCCTGTTCATAAACTCAACTCTAGGTATTGTCTGAGTGGAAAAGGAAAAAGAAAGAGCCATGTCTTTTTCTTATGGGAAAACAACAACAAGAGAAGTCATACACATACTCACAGACAAAATTTCTTCCATTCCAACACCTGCATTACAAGTAAAGAAAATAAACCTGTAAAAATTAGAGTAGCTTGCTCAAAGATCAGCACTGTACCCAAGAATTCAGGCATCTCTTTTCCCAGTTTGATCTCTTTTTGTACTGCTAAATAACCTTGGCACCTTGATAGTCCAACCAGGTTAATGCACCTTAAATGTTTTCAGTTATTTATCTGAGATTGGCTAGGAAGTTTTCCATATGAATATGTGGCCTAAATGAAGTTACTTCCTGAACAAAATGGAATAATAGATTTTGACCAGATATGAGATTTTACACTATTGGATTGCTATCATGAAATACTATATTCATATCAGGGTGAAAAAGAAAAGAACCTCTAGGAGGAAAGAGTTAGCTAAGGACAGAAGAGAAACTGAGACTTTTTTCTGATCTCAAAAGATGCAGGAAGAGCCTAGTCTATCATTCTGACCCACAGAAAAGAAAGGATTATTAAATTCTAGGGAGTTTTCCATTGAACTGTCGGCTGGCTTAGAAGTTGAAATCAAACATAGTTAACCCAAGAAACTTTATTATGCTATACACACACAGGCACACATAAAGACACCCTACCCCACCTCTAGCTCAGGCACAGGCTGGATTCTCAAAGGGAAGCCAGGCAGGGCCATTATTGACACAAACACCTGCTGCCTTTCATGCCTTATTTTCTAGAGACTCCCACAACCCTGCCTGCTCCTTTTAGGGAAAACAGCTGCAAAAAGGAGGCCTACAGTGACTAAGCATAAAAGCAGATGAAACCCAGTTCCCATGCAGTAAAGACTAGGAACGAAGGTTTGCTGTGATAACAATCCTCATAACCGACGATAACAAAATTAAAAAAAGACTTCTCAACCCAGTTCTTCTATTTCACATTTATTTTGAGCCCTGCTGGCACAGTGGTTTAGAGCTTGGCAGCTAATGAAAAGATTGGCAGTTCAACCCACCAACTGCTCCTTGGAAACCCTATGGGGCTGTTCTACTCTGTTCTATAGGGTCACTATAAGTCCGAATCAACTAGACAGCAGTGGGTTTGGTTCTTATATTTATTTCCTTAATGATCTCCTTACTATTTCTTAAACTTCAGATATCTGCTTAACAAGTAGAAAAAAATTTAATTATCTGCATAAATGAAGTAAAATAAATGTCTGTATTGATTATCATGCTTTTTAAAAAAATACATCTGTAAAATTCGCTCAGTTTTCCATTTTGCTCATCTGATGGAGAAATGACCTTCAACATAACTTCAATAATTTCAGCATAGGTAATGTTTCTCCTGTCACTCTATAACTCTGGAGTTTCACTTAAGATCCATTTTGTGAACTGTATGACAATATACATTTTTAAATTTACTTTTTAATAATCAATTATATATATTCATGTGTTTTGTGTTTTCCTACATTTTTGAAAAAGAGGGTAAGGAAATTAAAATTGTCTCCTAAAATGGCCAGGAATTGGGCCATGTATTTTTCACAGGTCTCTGTTTGGTATGTCTTTCTTCTCTTCTCTTTTTCCTCCTCTTCCCCTTCTTCCTCTTTCTTCTTCTCTTCTCCCTCTTCCTACCCGTTAGTTTCACACAAACACAGATATAGACACTCACAATAGTGTAAAGCCATATATAGAGAATTAAATGATTCTACCTGGTGCTAATATATCCATGTATCTATGTATCATCTAATGTGTCTACCTAGGGATCTATCTGTGAACCTACGTATATATGTATCTATCTATCTATCATGGAATCCTGAGCAATGTAAGTAGTTTAAGTGCTCAATCACTAGCTGAAAGATAGTTTGAATCCACCCTGGGGCAAAAAATGGGACTGGGAATCTGTTTCTGAACATCCACAGCCTTGAAAATCCTGTAATGATGGAAAGAAAGTCCTGGAAGTAAGAATACAAGGTAAAAGAAGAAATGACAAATTATGTAGGAAAAAAAAGTGGGTAGATATGTTCAAATAAGCAAAATATTTAAACTATATGTAACATATTTTTTAAACAACCCTTGAGGATCAATCACTACCTGACTGAATCGTAGTTAAATTAAATGTGAAGACAACCAAAATGCATAAAATATTTTGACTCACCTGCCTTGTGTACATCTAAATCAAGGTAAGAGGTAGTTGTCCTTTGAAAATCATACCTACAGTGCAATCCAGTTCTTACTGTTTACAAACCAGTTCTTAAGACCTATTGCTTAATTCACAGACATCAAACAAAGCTGTAAAACCAGTTCCTCTGTTAGGCTGTAATAAGAAGACAATAGCCTATTTCTAAAAATCATTTTATTAGATTATGTAATTCTCTCTAAAACTAGATCTACATTCTTCTGTTTATACCTGGCATCCACCTTTATCTCTAAATTGTTGCCATTTGAACAATCCATGGCTTGTGGGCCACACAATGGTTTATCACAACTTATAAATCAAATGGCACCCTTATGTTCTCCCTCAACATAGAGTTGTGTTTTTGTCTTGAGATATCTTTGCCCAAAAGGCTATGTTTGGAAGGATGTCCAGTTAAAGGTTTATTTTCTAGATTGATATATTAAAACACAAAATAATGACCTACGTAAATTTTCCTATAAATTTTGAAAATATCATGGTAAATTATATCACTACATATGATGAGATCCAGGTATTTGAGCACAGAGAATAAGAAAAATAAATAATTTTACCATTTCCATTGTAGTCACCTGAAAACAAACAAGATGTCAACAAGGAACCGAGCAACCAAACATGGATTGTCATGGGAAAATCCATGTTTGTGTCTTTACTGTTGAGTAATGGGTTGATTAAAGCCCTGTTGGCAGAATTCTAATCCATAAACTGCTCCTTGGTAACGCTATCGGGCACTGCTACATTGTCCTATGGAGTAGCTATAAGTCAGTATCAACTTTGGAATGGGTTGACTATGTTTGAGAAATATCAAAATAACCAAATTCTGAATTTTCCAATCAGTTCAGGGAAAACAAGAAAATCACAAATTAAGAAATTTGTTTGGAACAAAATAAGTCCAATATTCTGGCACTCCAGTTGGCAAGGCTCTTATCTAGATCAAGTCAGTTGTCTGCTTGCTCCTCAGGGGTACTTGAACTCCTAGGAAATAGATAGCCAGTACAATTTGGGACAGCGTAAATTTGTGGTTTTCCACAACTTCTACGTCCCTTATGCTGTCAGGAAAACAACCAGTTTCCCCTTCCAATTCTTGATGAGTATTTCTTTTTCCAAACATGCTCTACTTTCCTCAAACATGATACTTCACCATTTCTCCCATGGCTCTCTAGCCTACTTTTTCAAAAATAAAAGGGAAACTGTCAACAAGAACTGTTTCTCTCTCATACATCAAACTATAATTTATATGCTTCTGTACCCATCATTTTCTTTACCATAGAGCCAAGCCAGCCAAAGCCAAGGCATCTCTTACCTGCCTTTGCCTTTTTAATTCCTATTTATTCATTAAGGTTTAGCTTTGGTATCACTTTCTTTATGAAATCTTTCTTCACAATATAAATATGGATGAACTTTCCTTCTAAAGAGCTCCTGTGGTAGCCCACCAAATTGAAATTTCCCACTTATTTGTCCATATCCACTTCTGAACTGCATTTGACAGCAAAAACGCCACCTGTCTTCTTAACTATTGTTACTCCATAACCTAGCATAGTGCCTGTCATGTGGGAAATAGTCTGTTTATTAAATAGATCAACAGATTCATAAATGACTAAATTTTTAAGACTAGTTGAAGAATAAATGGAATTAGTAAATTCAGTTGAGAAAAGTAAATCAAATAGTAAGGTAATTAATGAGGATACAATTTGCTAAGACTCACTCCTGGGGTCAATTTTCTGTCATAAATTATTACAAAATGCAATTATAACAAAAACAACCAGAAAAAGTGTGTGTGTGCGTGTGTGTGTGTGTGTGTAATAAAACAAATTGGAACAACGATGTTAATACTCCTTACACATAAGCAATTAATTTATGAGAACAGTTTTCTTGGTTTGAAGACATAAGTTCATAGTCTAGTGGGATAATTTGGTCAATTGGTTTAATAAAGCTCATAAAGTTTATTTTCTACATTGTAGTTTGGTGAATAACATCTAGGGTCTTAAAAATTTGTGAGTGGCCATCCAAGATACAGCTGTTGGTCTCTTTTCTTTGCAAGACAAAGAGAAGGAAGGAAACCCAAGTATCATAGAAGGAATAGCTCTGTAGGACTAATTGTCTTCAGTAACCACAGCATCTTCTCTTCTAAAACCAGAAGAACTAGATGGTGCCCAGCTACCAATACTGAATGTCCTGATTAGGATCACAGCAGGTGGATCCCAACAGAAAGTGAGAAAAACACAGAACAGACTTCAAATTCTCAAAGACTCCAGACTTACTGGTTCTTATGGGATTGGAGGAATCCCTGAGAATGTTGTCCTAGGACATTGTTTAAACCTTGAACTGAAATTGTCGTCTGAAGTCACTTTTCGACTAAATAGAAAGTTAACGCAAAAACTAAATCTCACCCTTGAGTTCTGTGCTTCTTTAAAAAGTTAAATATATAAACACAAATGGTCAGTAATTACTTTTGAATTGTAATGAGAAGGTCGAGGGCAATAAGATTAAGTTAACAAAACTGAACAATGAGAATGAAAATAATGTGAATGCTGACACAATGTGAAGAGGGTAATCAATGGCACTGAGCAATATTTGCAGAAGTTTTTGTGTAGGAACCTGTTTTGTTGTGTATACTTTCACCAAACATACTATATGTGTGTGTGTATATATACATATATATATTTATATATATATATATGTAAAATGACATACCTATCGCAACCAAGGAAATGTTTGTCATGTAGTGGTCAAGTATTGTATCTGCCAACCAAAGTGCTGGCAGTTGAAATCTACAGGGCTGTCCTTGGAAACTCTATGAGGCAGTTCTACTTTGTTCTACAAGGTTACCATTGGTTGGAATTGACTCTGTAGTAAAGAATTTGGTTGGTTTGAATCGCAAACAGCAATTACATCATTATTTTTACATGTCTGTGGTAGATATCATTAAAATTCCTTTTTTTTCTATCATAATTGTCAAGTAATTTTGCAGCAGTCACTCACTGTAGACAGAGTGTTTCCCCAGGTCTTAACTCAAGTTTCAACCATATGACCTACTTACGTCAGTAAACTGATATGGAAGTAACAGTGGCATTTCAAGTCTAGGAGCTGAGGAGGCTTCAAGTTTGTATGGGCTCTCTTGTGACCCAGTCATTGTCCTAGGAAAAATATACCATGCTAAACACACTTGGCTGGCAAACAACAGATGCCAAGAAGAGAATGAGAGGCCCTTGGAGCAGAACTTCCTCAGAGAAGGTGCCTCAACTAAGCTCAGTCTAAATCAAAAGACCCCAGCTAACTGGTATTATTCATTACTGAACAAATGCTTATTCTCTAAAGCCACTGAGACTGAGATAGTTACACAGAATATTTGTAGCTGTAGCTACCTAATATACATTTGGCACTTGAATGTTTAAAAACCAATCAAGCCCACTACTGTCAAGTCAATTCTGACTCATAGTAACCCTATAAGTCAGAGTAGAATTGCCCCATAGACTTTCCAAGGAATGCTTGGTGGCCTTGAAACACCCACCTTTTGGTTAGCAGACACAGAACTTAACCACTATGCCATCAAGGTATGGTTATTTTAGATAATGCTTACAATATTCAGTTGTCATTTCTCATCAAGATATAAAAAAGCTTTAGTAAAACTATTTATATTACATATACCTGACTAATGACTGGCAACCCAGAACACATAAAGAAGTCATGCAATCAATAGCAAAGAAGACAGACAGAATTAGAAAGGGAAAAATACTTTAACAGACATTTCACAAAAGAAGGTACGTGAATGCCAATAACCACATAAAAATGTATTCAGTATAATTATTCACCAGGAAAATGAAAATTAAAACCACAAGGGTATTCTATTTTATACACACCAGGATGGCAATGATAAAAAAAAAAAAAGATAAAACAAAATATTTTTATGTGAAGCAACTGAAGCTCTCATTACTGGTCCATTAAAAAAAAATAAAACAAAAAAATTTGCTGTCCTGTGGATTATGACTCGTAGTGACCCTACAGGACAGAGTAGAACTGCCTCATTCAGTTTCCAAGGCTGCAATACTTAAGAAAACAGACCACCACATTTTCCTGTTATGGAGTGGTTGGTGGACTTTAACCAGTGATGTTCTGGTTTGCAGCCAAGTGCTCTAACCACTGCACCATCAGGACTCCCTTCTACTGGTAAGGGTATAAGAACACCCTAAATATGTTAGAAAGTTATTTCTGCAATTCCTTATGAAGTTGAACTGACCCCGTAACCCAGAAATTCCACTCTAAGTACTACCCAAGACAGGTAAAAGATAAGTGTCCACAAAATGACTTGTACAAAATTTGATAGCAGTCTTAATATATAATCACCATCATCGGTAAACAACCCAAATTCCCACCAACAATGGAAGGGGCAAACAAATTGTGCCATATTCATACAGTAAAAAGAAGTATAGTACTGATGTACATGAAACTTTGGGTGAATCTTAATATTGTATCAAGCAAAGGAAAGCAAGATACAAAACGTATATATGGTATGATTTAATTTATATGAAATTCAATAACAGGCAAGATGAATTTACGTGATTGAAATTAAAACAGTGGGTTTTTCCCCCTCTTAAGGAAAGGGGAATAGAACTAACTAGAAAGGTGGGTAAGGTAATTTTCAGGGGTAATGGAAATACTCTCCATCTCCTTTGGGTGATGTTTAAATGAGCACATACATTTGACAAAACTCATCAAACTGAATGTTTAAGATATTTTATTATATGCAAATTGTTCTTCAATAAAAGATTGATCTGGCCCAAAGAATGAGGGGAGGTATAAAGAGATGGAGAGAAAAAGAGGGAGGGAGACTGTGAAGGAGAGGGAAACGGAAGAGAAAAACAAGTTTCAAAACCACATTCCAAGGAGACGGCAGCTGTGTTATTTAATCCATGCAGCCTACTGGACATTCAGTAACAAATAGAAAACGGTACCTTTTTATGGACTCCACATGGTATTTGTGAAATGAATGAATGAAGAAATGAATGACACAAAGTAGCAACAGTGATGCCTTATGAATTTTTTCTGCTATAATAAGAAGACCAAGGACAGATGAAACACAAAAGACTTGAATCATGGCCCAGAAAAAGAGGGCCTTACTTCGAGGCTATAATAGGTAGATTTCTGCACCGGACCCAGTGCTTGTCTGCCTAAGAGTGTAAAGGTGGAACTCAGGTTTCCTTGAACTGCATGCCTTGCCACTCAGTCATCTCACCTGGGCTGCACTCAAAACCAGACTATGGGAATTTAACAAGTATTTACCGAGACACAGCCTTTTTTATTTGGCACAACAATCTCACTTCTTGTTTATTGGTCAGATAGGAAGCTGAAATGGGAGTATGAAATTAAGCTAAGTCCAAGTCCATTAGTATTACTAATTTGGAACCTGGAGCTCAGTAAACTTCCATGCTTACAGCTCTGTCTCTTGAAAAATATTTTTTTGTGTCTTTCCCAATGTGTTTTATGGGTGTAATATTTTCGTCAAAAGAATGTGCCAGTCCTTAATGAACACTGATTTTACTGCCCTGTAGGTGGGTTCACTCTAATAAGTCTTCTTTTTGGATTTATTTTACTTAATGCTATAGATAAATTTGAGAAATTATACCGATTATCAAATCATTTTAATGCACTGGAAGGACTCACTGTCCGAAGCAATCATTCTTCAAAGAAATACTCCACGGAGCCTCAGTATAATTGGCACGGGGATTTAGAGCAGAAGGAATACATTCATTTTCTAGAAAAGAAACAGAATTTTTGGAAAAATATCCGGAGCTGAGTGGGTTGACGGTGTATGTGTGAAGCACTGTGGGAAACAGCCACGGCCGAAGTCATAGTGCACGTGCCCCCCAATGACGGTTCAACCTATGTCCTTATCAGTGGGTCACTGTGGCAGGGTCTGAGTTTACACCAGACTCCACTTGCCCGAGTGTAAACCACACGAGACACCGTGGCTCTACTGGAGTGGGAAGGGGTGGTATTTGGGTCCAGCAGAGGCCAGAGAGAGATTTGCACTCCACTTCCTACTCCAGTAAGGTCTGGTGTCACAGTGGTTAATCACTCAACTATGAGTTGATAGGTTGACGATTTGAACCCAAGGATGTGGCAGTCTGCTTCCGTAAAGGTTGAACGGTTTGTAAACCCTTTGGTGACCTTCTACTCTGTCTTACAGAATTGCTACGCAACAGCAGTGGCTTCCTTCTCCAGTTACACCCAGTGCAGCAATCTCCGGAAGAGTCACCCCTCGGTTAGTAGGAAATGTGTAAAGAATGGAGAGTGGAGGGTGCACACTGGGAGGCTGAAAATCGACAATGTCATCTGTACCTTCATTTGCAATTAATGAATTTCAAATGGCTACAGCGTGGAGACAAATTTTACATCTACCTGTGAGACTGGTGGAAACCCTGATGGGTTAAGTGCCACATCTGCTAACTCAAAAGTCAGCAGTTCATAGCCGACAGGCGCGCCTTGGAAATTCCGCGGGGTAGTCCTAGTCTGACCTCTAGGGGCGCTATAAGTCAGATCCAACTCGACAGCAATGGGTTTTGTAAGACTGGCAGAGATGACGTGTTCACAGCATGCGTTTGTTACTACAAATGCTGTGAGTTGGCTTGTAAGCTGATTTCATTTACTCAGGGAACAATTTACAAGTTCTATCAAATGTAAAACTTCATCCTCTTTGAACGCACAATTTACCTATAGGACTCTACCTGTACTGTGCCAACACACGTGCAAACTGGATTTGCAAGGGTGATTTTAGCAGCACTGTTGACTCGACGACCCTTGGCTTGGTTGACAGAGCAAAACGCTGGAAACAAAAGAACTGTTCATCAGCGGAGACATTAGTAAATTGTGGTACATCTCAACAGCGAAACATTGTATGTCTTTTATAAACATGTCAACTATGAAGAGTTTTTAAAACGTAAAGCAGTGTGCAGAGTATGTACGTATTTGTTAGAGTAGAAATATTAAAATGTTTTCTTTAAGTTCTGCTGGGGACTGTAGATCCAGGGTGAGTAAAAGAGTTTTTGCTGCAAACCCTATTTAAGCCAAAAAATTGAACCCTTTACCATCCAGTGGATTCTGACTCAGAGAGGCCCTATAGGACACAACAGAACTTTGCCACAGTGTTTCAAAAAAGGGGCTGATGGATCTGAACTACTGATCTTTTGTTTAGCAGCCAAGCTCTTAACCACTGTGTCATCAGGGCTCTAAACTCTGTTTAATGTTTTTAAAACATGAATATATATGTAATTTTGTTCATTTAAATAAAATAAGAGAATTATACATTGCTTATGTTTGCTACCCTGGTGGCATAGTGGATAAGCACTACCTCTGCTAACCAAATCTGCCAGATGCTTCTTGGAAACTTTATAGATCAGTTCTACTCTGCCTCATAGAATCAGAATCAACTAGACAGCAGTGGGTTTGGTTTCATTTGGTTTTTATGTTTGGTTTTTCGTTTGGTTTTTATTTTTGCAAGCTGCATATCTGACACCTTGTTACCATTTACTTCGGAGCAAGAAATGACTGAAGAGAAGAGAATCTTCAAAACTTTTAAGGAAATGTAGATGACTGTAATTTGTTACAACTAGAAGTGCTTAATACTAGCTATTGCATGGTTTGAAGTCAGGAAAGGTGTGTATTAGTGTTGTATTCTTTCACCATACCTTTTCAATCTGCATGCCAAGCAAATAATCTGAAAAGTTTGATTACATAAAGACGAATGAGGTATCAGGATTGGAGGATGACTCACCAACAACCTGCGTCATGCAGACACCACCACCTTACTTGCTGGAAGTGAAGATCTGAAACACTTAGTGATGAAGATCGAGGACCACAGCCTTCAGTATAGATCACACCTCAACATCCGGAAATCAAAAATCCTCACAACTAGACCAGTAGGCAACATCATCATAAACGGAGAAAGGATTAAGGTTGTCAAAAGATTTTATTTCACTTGGGTGCACAATCAACACCCATAGAAGGCAGCAGTCAAAAAATCAAAAGACAGATTGCATTGGGAAAATCTGTTGCAAAGAATCTCTTTCAAGTATTAAGAAGTAAGGATGTCACCATAAAGACTAAAGTGTGCCAGACCCCAACCATGATATTTTCAATCGCATCAATACACATGTCAAAGATGGACAGTGAACTAAGAAGACAGAAGAATTGATGTCTTTGAATTGTGGTTTTGGAGATTAATGTTGAATATACCACGGACCACCAGAGAACAAACAGATCTGTTCTGGAAGACGTACAAGCAGAGTGCTCCTTGGAAGCAAAGATGGCAAGACTGTGTCTTACATACTTTGGACAAGTTGTCAGGAAAGATCAGTCCCTGGAGAAGGACATCATGCTTGGTAGAGTGGAGGATCAGCAGAAAAGAGGAAGACCCTCCACAAGATGGACTGACCGTGGCCACAACAATGGACTTAAGCACACAAACAATTGTGGACATGGCACAAGACCAGGCAGTGTTTCATTCTGTTGTTCATAGAGTCGCTATGAGTCAGAACCAACTCAATGGCACATAACAACACAACAACAACACTGAAAATCCAACTTTGTAATATAAATGTATGGTTACTGACAGGAAACTCAGGAGGTTGAAAATTGGTAATCAGTGAAACAAAGTGATTGAAACTTCAGAACAAAAAGGGGCAGTTTAAGGATTCTTATCTGCTGTCCAGGCTATTAAACAGACTTCTCCTCACTGTCTCTGTGTCAGAGGTATTCCTGATTGGAGAGATCAGCTTTTCTTATTTTCGAAGATTCATCACAGCTTAATTAGAAGAAATCACCCTGTTTTCCTCACCATCAATTAACTGAATTCTACATAGCTTCAGAAAGTTGGGATCAGTTTACCAAAAAAGAATGAAATTGTTCAGTCAACCTCCCTCCCTGCTCCCAAAAAACAAATCTGCTCCTGTGGAGTTGATTCCAACTCATGGTGAACCTATAGGTTGGAGGAGAATTGCCCCACAGAGTTTCTAAGGAGTGCCTGGTGGATTTGAACATATAGACATAGCATTGAACCACTATGGCACCAGGGCTTCTGTCCAGTCAACCAACTTCCTCACATTCACAATTTTTGTGTGGCAAATTCAAGAAACATCTTTGTGTGTAAGTGTGTGTGTGTGTTCTTTTTTTTTTGATTTATTGTGATTGAGTGAAAGTGTCTAATCCAATTTAAATTTGCTTGCCTGCCTATGTGCAGCTCCCACTGCTCTCCCTGCACAGTGACAGCACACTTTCTTATCGATTTTATACATGTCATATCCTCCTAACAATCTCTTATCCCCTCCTCTTCACCCTCTCCCCGTCTTCCAGTAAGAGGCCAACAGGACAACATCCTATAGATGCATAGAACCACAAAGTGGACACTATTTGGTCGCTCTGTGTTGTCGAGTTCAATCCATTCCTGTCCAAAGGGCTGACCTCAGTAATGATTCATGGACAGGGGCAGCATCAGGACCAGGAGCCATGCTCCCAGGGGAACCCTGAGGCCTCTGGACCACCAATTGTGGTCTTTTAGTGGAGTTCTTAGGATGCGTCCTGTTTTATTCTCATGTTGCCATTGAGACTCAACTTTGCAAGCCCCATCACGGCTATCACAGGTGGTGGCCAAGCACCATCTGGTTCCTTCAGTCACCTATCCATACAGTCACCCAGTTGCGGGGGGTCTCTCTGTCTTCTGGGTTCTCTTTCCCCCATGTCATTTTGATCCTTGGTGATCATCAATTCCTGCTGAGTTGGGACCATTTGGTATGCCTCAGATGGCGGTTTGCTAGATTTTAAGAACCCAGACACCACTCACCAATATGGGGTGCAAAAGACTCTCTTAGCAATATGCTAGTTATGCCAATTGGGCCTCGATGTCCCCTGAGAGCATGGTCCCCAGATCCTCTCCCCTGCTACTCTGTCATAACAATATTGGATTAAGACTGGAGGAGTAATCAGGTTATATTAAAGACCAGTTAAACTAATCTTTCTAACATATGCTGTCACTGATTTCACCCAACCAAATTTCTATCGACTACCTAATCTATAACTAACCCTCTCCCTCCCTTCCTCCCCACTCTTGAAGCCACCAAAGAGTCTTTTCTTCTGTACAAGAGTCTGTTTTTAAGCCCTTATAGTGGGGGTCTCATACAATATTTCTCCCTTTGCTGCTGACTACTTTCACTCAACATAATGTCTTCCAGTTGAAACCAGGTTATGAGATGTTTCCTAAAATCATCACTGTTTTTTATTATTATATAGTGTTCCTTTGAGTATATATACCATAGTTTACCTATCTATTCCTCTGTTGTTGGGCATCTGAGTTGATTCCAAGATTTTGCTGTTGTGGACTGTGCTTCAATAAACATTTGTGTGCATGTATCTGTTGGTGTGAATTGCCTTGATTCTGTAGGCTATATTCCAGGCAGTGAAATTACTGGGTCAAATGATATATCTATTTCCAACTTTTTAAGGAAGTACCAAATTGCTTTCCAAAGAGGTTGCACTGATTTGCAATCCCATCAACAGTGTAAGAGTGTTCCAATTTCTCCACAGCCTCTCTAGCATTTGTTGTTTTGTGTTTTAGGGATCATGGCCAACCTTGTTGGGGTGAGATGATATCTCATTGTCGTTTTGATTTGAATTTCTTTAATAGCTAATGATTGTGAGCATTTCCGCATGTGTCTTTTAGCTGCCTGGATCTCCTCTTTAGAGAAGTGTCTGGCCATCTCCTTTGCCCATTGCTTAATTGGATGATTTATCTTTTTTTTATTGATATTTTGCAGTACCTTAAAGATTTTGGAGATCAGACATTGGCCTGACACGTAGTTGCCAAATATTTTTTCCATTCTGTAGAAGGTCTTTTAATTCTTTAGTTAAAGTCTTCGGATGAGCAAAAGTGTTAATTCTTAGTAGTTCCCATTTATCTAGTATCTGTTGATCATGCTTTGTTTGACAGATTTTTAAGTTTGTCTACGTTGTGTTTCAAAACTTCTATTGTTGATCCTACTTTTTTCTTGGTTGAGCTTTATCATTTTAGTTTTGATATTTAGGTCTTTTATCCAGTTTGAGTTGGTTTTTGTATAAGGTGTGAGATCTTTTTTCAATTTTTTACAGGTGGATATATAATTTTGCTAGCACCATTTGTTGAAGAGATTGTTTTTACCTCAGTTTAAAGTCTTGGGGCCTTTGTCGAATATCAACTGTTCATAGGAAGATGGTGTCATCTGTATGGTCTCAACTCTGTTCCATTGATCTATCTGTCTCTTTTTATACCAGTACCAGGCTGTTTTGACAACTGTGGCAGTGTAATAGGTTCTAAAATTGGGTAGTGAGAGGCCTCGCAGTGTGTTTTTCTTTTTCAGTAGTGCTTTACTTATGGGGGGCTTCTTCCCTTTCCAAACAAAGTCAGTGATTCATTTCTCCAGCTCATTAAAAAAAATGACACTGGAATTTATATTGGGATTGCATTATATAAGTAGATTGCTTTGGGTAAAATAGACATTTTCACGATGTTTCACAATGTTATCCATTAACAGGGTAGGTTTCTCCATTTATGTAAGTCTCTCTTAGTTTCTTGTAGTAAGATCTTGTAGTTATCTCTGAAAAGGTCTGTTGTTTTTCTAGTTACATTTTTTCCTAGATATTTTATCTTCTTGGGGTCTATAGAAAATGATATTGATTTGGTGATTTCTTCTTTAACAATCTCATTGTTGTACAAAGGAATCCTACTGATTTACTTATGTTTATCTTGTATCCTGATACTTTGCTGAACTTGTCTATCAGTTTGGGTAGTTTACTTATGGATTCTTCAGGATTCTCTGTGTGTACAATCATATCATCTGAAGCTAAGGAGATTTTTACTTCTTTGCTGCTGCAGTGCCTTTTATTCTTGATCTCGTCTAATTGTTCTGGTCAGAACTTCTAGTACAATGTTGAATAGGAGAGGTGAGAGTAGGCATCCTTGTCTAGTTCTCGTTCTCAAGGGGAATTGCTCCAGTCTCTCTCCATTCACGATGATGTAGGCAGTTGGCTTTGTATAAATGGTCCTTACTGCATTGAGGAATTTGCTGTCTATTCCTATTTTGCTGAGAGTTTTTAGCATAAATGAGTGTTGGACTTTATCACATGCCTTTTCTGTGTCAATTGACAAGATCAGGTGATTCTTATCTTTTGTGTTATTTATGTGTTTGATCACATTAACTGTTTTTCTGATGCTGGACCAGCCTTACATCACTGGTATGACTCCAACTTGGTCATGATGAATTATTTTTTTTAATATGTTGTTGAATTCTATTGGCTAGTATTTGGTTGAAGATTTTTGCATCTAGGTTCATGAGTGATACTGGTCTGTAATTCTTTTTTGTTGAGTATCTCCCTGACTTTGTTATCAGGGTTATTTGGCTTCATAAAATGAATTTGGGAACATTCCATCTCTTTCTATGTTGTGAAATAGTCTTAATAGTATTGAAGTTAACTTCAAGAAACATCTTGAGTGCCAAACTAAGGTTTAATTTTGAGACTTAAGATACTGGGATAGATTTCATTTTTACATATGTGAAATTTTTGACATGACTGTTTTTTAAGTGTTTTTAAAATACTAAGTACGGCCAGAGGAAAGAGAAAATTAAGTCCCCCATCTTGACTATACATTCAGGTAGTTATGTTCAGAAAATGCAATATCTAAATTGAATTCAATAGAATAAAATATTTTATTAAATGATTGAAAGTTATATTTTGTCTTCCTGGTATCAACAACTAATCATAATAGAAGGAACTCATCTAGGCAGTAGAGAAAATCAAATGTTTTTGGTGATAACAATTTCTTCCTAAACATCTAACTTTGGTTTTGAAATGTGGTACCAAATATTTCAGTACTGTTTGGAAATATTTGTGAACCGTATTTTAAAATATCCACAATTATGTAACCAGATGAAAAGCATTCAAAGTAAAAATACAAAAATATGTGCAATGTCATTTTGTTAATAATTGATACTTTAAAATGCATTTGGAATAATGTACTAGGTCCTTACATCCCAAGGGATTGATCACAAGCTCCATTTTAAGACCTTACTCTGTGTTAGTGTTTACCCAGTTTATACACTCACCAAGTTAAAAGAGGGAGAAGAAAAAGGAAAAACACGTGTGCTCCTCAAGCTGTACGTTAAACAGTAGTGATTATCAGCATAGCAGAGTTAGAGTTAAAGTAACATTTCCCCTCCAATCTTCAACTCCTCCAAAGGTGCTTTTCCGTCCAAATTTTACTGGGAGCGAAAGTTTTATTCTAGGTACTTTCAGATTGCTGAACTGTAGCACTTTCCGGAAGCTGCTCCGGACATGGTACCATACGTATTGATCAGGGCTGTAAGTACGCAGTGATCTGAGAATTTGTAGTTTGAGATGAGGCCTTTACCTATGGCTGCAAAAATCAAAGAAAAGAAAGAAAGAGACAGCAAGAAAGCAAACCAGAAAGAACCACTGCCGTCGAGCCAATTCCAGTTCTTAGCGAACCTGTAGGACAGAATAGAACTGCTGCTTAGTTTCCAAGGATCCCCTGTTGGGTTCGAACTGCCGACCTTTTGATCAGCAGCTGTAGCACGTAACCACCGAATAACCAAGGTTTCCAGAATGCCCAGTTAAATTTTCATTATACATAATCAATTGATTTTTGTAAAAAATATATACCTGTCTACTTGTGATTCAAATCAGACTAGGCACCTGTTACCAAAACCAAATCAAAATCGCTGCCGTCAAGTCAATTCTAACCCACAGTGACTGTGTAGGATAAAGCGGAACTGCTCCGCGGGGCTTCCAAGGCACAGCTGATGGAATTGCACTGCCTGCCCTTCAGTGAGCAGATGAACTCTGAACCACTATGCCTCCAGGACTCCAATTTACAGAAAATTGAAAGAAAAGCCCTCAAAATTTTCACTTTAAGGTATTGTCGAGGATGTTGTTTATGTTGTCGCACAGCTTCTACTTTATGAAAGGCACAAGCTAAAGCCGTTTCCTGGTGTGATTCTACTAAGAGTTGCTCTTTCTCTGTGAAATCCTTTTATTTTTATGGTAGTCACTCTGTGAAGGAATAACGACTAGGTTACTCCTTTCCCCTTCACTGAGGGAAGGCATAGAGAAGTATTTGTGGCTCATGCCCTATGCAAGCGTTCTCCGTGTAGCACAAATGGTCGCTATCATGCTATCGACTACCATCCGAAAGGTTGGTGGTTCAAATCCAGTCCCGGATACCTCAGAAGACAGGCTGGGCGGTTGGCTTCCAAAAGGTCACAGCATTTGTACTCTGCACACATGAATCAGAATCCACAGCAGTAACGACAACAGGTGTGAAAGCGGCCTTGAGTGTAGCCGTCGTGGACGTTCTTAGCCTCATTTCTGGCTCTGCATCCCGACCCTGTCTTCGGTTTCCTTGCTTCTGCTGCTTCTTTATCACTGTTCTCTTCTGAGGCTCTGTATCATTTTTAGCACTCTTCAAAACTTTTGGGGACAGGGTGTGTAAGGAAAAATAAATAAACTGAGCCTGGCAGTCTTACCAAAATAGACAATTTGATACGGAACTCGTTTGTTTTGAATTCCATCTAAAGTGGTTTTGCAGTTAAAAGTTTATGTATGACTACTCGGAGATCGATGACATGAACCTATTTTAAAGGTGGTCTCATGTCTTAAGCCCCTAAACCAGCAGTGGAGCAAGAATCCAGAGCTGTTTCTTTCTTCTTTCCAAAAAGATGTTTTATTTCTTCAACTTGCTTTTTTATGTACTCTGTCTCTAAAATCATTTTGTTCAGATAACATCTGTAATAACATGGCATTTTTTATTAAAAGAAACACCCTATTCCTATTGCTTTCTTTAACCTCTAAGTTATCAGTATGCAGATAAGCATTGTTACACTGCTTCAGTCCATAAGGGACTAAGACCGCTATCCGTTTGGGCTGTTTTTTGTGTAGTTCTAATTGAAAACCAAGTTAATTAAGCAGAAAGTTAACTAACTCAGTTGAAATTGGAAGACTTGGTTTAAAGCTGGATTCTCCAAGTTAACTGTTAGCTGGCCAGTCCCCTATAGCATTAGGGTTTATGATTTGATGACAATACACCTGTTTTTACTTCTTTCATAGGATTCAATGTCTTTGCATTTCGTTTCCTAAATAGTGTTCAAAGACAGCCTCTTCCATTGCCTCTCCCCTCTCACTTGTACACCAAGCAAGAGGGTCAGGGACAGATGGGTGCTGGACCAATGGCACCATGCAATGGCACAAAAATGAAGACCACAAATAAAATGGTGAAACGCATTGTTAAAAAAAAAAAAAAAACGAAAACCTACCCAAAGCACTGTAACTTTTCCTTTTCAGCTATGGAATGTGTTTTTCAAGCTGGCTTAATTTAAATATGAAACATCAATCCATGATAAAAAAAATTAATTCCTTGAATGACGAATAAAACTAGTAAAATCATTAAAAAGTGAAGTTACATGGATGCACCTGGAATATGGCCACAGAGGAAGAATTCAGGGGGGCCTTTAACAAAAATCCAGGGCCAAGATATAGAGAGATACCAGCAGTCTGTTCCTCTTTCTTCATTCTCTAAACTCACTCACATTTGATATAATTTCCACTTCACTTTTAGCTGGGACTGGAAATAGCTCCTATTTCAACCTCAAATTGGCTGTGAGTTAAGAAATCGTGTTTCCCTTACTGCATTTCCTGGTTTCATCAACAGAGGTCACTGTGGTACCACTACTAATAACAACCCACGCAACTAGTCACGCAGGAAAAAAGCCTTCAGTCAGTCAACAACCGTTTATTGCCTATCAGACACTTTGTACCAGGATACATGCAAGCAGAGATCAACAGCATTTATGCAAAGTCTTAACCAGGAACTACTTTTTTTTTTTTTTTTTTTTTAAATCTGCACTAGCCAAGCCAAGGCCATCTGCACTAGTTGGTCATTTTATGGTAGATTTCAAAATACTTTGTGAACATTTCTTTAAACAGGCAGACAAAAATACCCTCGTGAATATTTTCTCTCGGGAAGTAAACTAATGTGTGTCATTATCTATCTTTTACAAATAAAGATCCCTACAGCCAGGTAAAGGAGCCCTGGTGGCACAGCAGTGAAGCGCTCCGTTGCTAAACAAAAGATCCAGTTCGAATCCACCCAGGAGCTCTGTGGGAGAAAGAGCTGGCAATTTGCTTCCCTAAAGATTACAGCCAAGAAAATCTTATAGCTTACTTTGACTGTGTCACATGGGGTTGCTAGGAGGTGGAATCAACTCAGTGGGCACCTAACAACAGTGACAAAGCAGGTAACAGTCAAACCCTATCCATGACCTTCCCCTAGAGCAGTAAGTGACTGTCAGCCTTGACTTGGGCGTCTTTTAAAAATTCCCATGCCCAGGTCTCATCCCAGACTAATCACATCATAATCTGAGGGTGGGGTGAGGGGTAGGCAGTGGGCGCCAGTCATCCCTGTCAGTAAAAGCCGCCAGAAGTGTCCGATGTGCAGCCAAGCTTGATGCCACTGCCCTCACATTTCTTCAGATGTGGTCATCACTTGGGGTGTTTATTCCAACACTGAAAATAAGATTTTATGAATGACTGAAAAAGCATCCATTTTGTAGAAACTGCCTGACAAGTGGGAAGTCATTTGGGTTACAAGGACAAAATACGTATAAAGGAAACAAAGGGCTGCTGCCAGTTTTGAGGAAATGGTGAAGTAGCAAACCACGTACCTTTTAGAAAGTTGCTAACAATTATGTAGAGATGATGTGCGGTAATTTTCATGTCAATAGTTGAAGTAGTGGTTTTTTCTAAGTGGTTAACTGCTTTTGCCTGGTTACATAAGCAAACAATGTGGAAGAGGGAAAAGGGACACGGAGTTCGACTGGGATTGCGTTCCCCCGAGAAGAGCGATCTAGAAGCGAAACTCTCTCTCCTCTTGTTTGCAATCCATAACGGGTCCGGCTTATTAAGGGAAATTAATGTCCAGCACAAGTCATTGGTTCTTATCACAAGTACAGGCACATGAACTGATTTTTTTAAATTGTACTTAGATCAAGGTTTACAGAACAAACTAGCTTCTAATTAAACAGTGCACATTTTGTTTTATGACAGTGGTTGACAACCCCACAACATGTCAACACTTTCCCTTCTCAACCTTGGGTTCTCTATTATCAGCTTTCCTGTCCCCTCCTGCCCCCTCGTCCTTGCCCCTGGGCTGCTGTGCCTCTTTAGTCTTGTTTTGCATTATGGGCCTGTCTAATCTTTGGCTGAAGGGTCATCCTTAGCAATGACTTCAGCACTGAGCTAACAGGATGCCTGTGGGCCATATTCTTGGGGTTTCTTGAGTCTCTGTCAGGCCAGAATGTCTAGTCTTTTTGAGTGTGTGAGTTAGAATTTTGTTCTACATTTTTCTCCCTCTCTGCTCAGGACATTTTCCTGTGATCACTGTGATCAGAATGGACATTTTCCTGTGATCACAGGACATTTTCCTGTGATCCTGTGATCAGAATGGTCGGTAGTGATAGTAGTCGGGGTCTATTTAGTTATACTGGAACACAAACCGATTTTATTACTTCCTCCGTATACACAATGACTGCTTTTTTCAGATATGAACTTTCAGCTGTGGGAACCCCAGGTACATGATGAGAACTAGTATTATTAAAAAGATTGTTTACAGACGCATGTGGTGATCATTTTTATCTCATGAAAATTGATAAATATGTTTTCACTACCTTATGCACAAAGGATGTGAGCAGGTAACTCACACAAGAGGGAAAAAATGTGTAAGTGAATTTAAAAGATTGTTTCATCTTATTTATAGTGAAAGAGGCAAAAATGAAAGAAATAGTAAAATGTGTACTCTTGTTAAATTAACTTCGAAAAAAGTATATAGTGATGTTTAGTACTAGTAAAGATGTAAATAGGACTGCTGTAGATATCCATTGCTGGAGACCAGATCAAATAGCAGAAAATGTTTTTAAATGGTTTGACAATAAGTAAACAGGCTTTTAGAAAATGTGTTCCCTCAAATAGTCATGCAATCCAGACTGTACAGAGCCATTGAGGATGGATTAACCCAAAAAATATTGCCCTGAAATAATCTCTACACTTTAAACCTTAAATTAAAAATATCCCCTGAAATGAAGGTCCAATAGGAAGCTTAGGAGGCAGTAAGTTTATGTTACTGAAAGAACAACAGTTTGGAAAAGAAGGATGAAGACGGTTACACAGCCTGAAACTGTGGTCAATGTCACCTAACTGTGTGCATAGAAATTGTTGAACTGGGGTACATTTCTACTGTTTATATTTTAACAACAGTAACATCCAATACATTATTTTTAAAACTATGTACGTTACAGATTGACTTGTGTTTCTCAAAAAATCTGTGTGGCAATTTGGCTAGACCACTGTTCCTGGTATGTCGTGATGTTCTTACATGTTGGAATTCTTGCCTCTTTGATGTCAATGAGGGTGAATGGGTTCTGTTAGCTGACAGAGCAAGATTCAGTGTGCAAGACTGTGTTGTGCCATCAGGAAGCCTTTTGGGACACAAAGAAGAGAATCCAGCAGGGATATTTGGAAACCTCAAACAATCAAGAAAGAAAGCAGTGCCAGAGGCTGAGCACGTCCTTTGGAAAGGACCGACGGTCCCCGCATCTCAGAAGCTTCTAGTCCAGAGGAAATTGATGACAAGGACCCTCTTCCAGCATCAGAGAGCTAAAACAGTGTACTCTCTTGTAATTCACTCAATGAGCCAATATCTACTGAGAAGCTACTTTGACCAGACTGTTTCCTAGGTACTGATATTGTCATTGTGAATAAGACACAGACCCTGCTTTTGTGAAGCTAGTATGCAAAGCAAGAGAGAGTAAAGAATTCTTAGATAGACATGCAGAGAATTAATATTGGATGTCTATATTCCCAAATATTTATTTCTCATTTTTAAAGACATTGAGAATGAACTTATTAAATGAAACTCTTTGTCAAGCCCTGTTAAGGTGCTCGAATGAACGAGCAAATATTGTTACACCAACACCCAAACTAAAATTCTCCTCCTGTAATGTTACTGTCCAACAGAAGAAACAAGGAACAGTTGGAAGATTGAATTACAATTTCATTGAGGATGCAAATCAATCAATAATTTGTCCGTCATGAGATTCTTTTCCCTTCTCCTTTCTGTCTGTAGAATTCTATTTCGACTTGATTTACTGTAAAATCTCACCTTCCCTTGTCAAGGTAAGCCATTTATCAGATTGGATGGTATGTCCCCCACTCCCCCAAATATTTATCAACTTCACTAGGCTATGTGATTATTCCACTTTGTCACCTGATGTGATTTTCCATGTGTTATAAATCCTGTCTAGGTCACATTAACACCACGGGATTTGAAGCAGTTTTGCTAATGAAGCAAGACTCAGTCTACCAGATTTACTTAACTTCTTGAGTCAATCTCTTTTGTGATATAAAAGAGAGGAGCAAGCAGAGAGACAACGAACCTCATACCACCGAGAAAGTGATGTCAAGAAAGAGTGTGTCCTTTGGACCCAGGGCCCCTGCGCTGAGCAGCTCCTAGTCCAGGGGAAGATTGTTGACCAAGACTGTCCTCCAGAGCAAACAGAGCTAGAAGGTTTTTCCCTGTAGCTAACACACTAAATTTGGACTTCTAGCCTACTAAATTGTAAGGGAATAAACTTTCCTTTCATAGAAACCATCCACTTGAAGCTACCTGTCTTAGTCATCTAATGCTGCTATAAGAGAAATACCACAAATGGATGACTCTGAAAAGAGAGATTTTGTTTTGTCACAGTCCAGTAGGCTAAAACCCAAATTCAGTAGGTCAGCTTCAAGGAAAGGCTTTCGCTGACGGCTCTGAAGGTAGGTTCTTGTCGTCAATCTTCCCCTGGACTGGGAGCTGTGGATGTGTAGGGTCTCTAGGTCCTTTACAAAGGAGATGCCCTGCTCCCAGCACTCCTTCTTGGTGGTTTAAGATCCCTAAAACTGTCTTTCAGCTTCTTTCATTTGTAGCCTAAGAGATTGCCTCAAGGCACAATATGATCTTACACACTGACTCTTGCCTCACCAGCATAACTGTCTCCCACCTTCCCTCGCTAACATCATAGAGGCAGGGTTTACAGGATACGGGAAAATCACAATACCAGGAATCGGGACCTAGCCAAATTGCTAAACACACTTTTGGGTGGACACAGTTCAACTGATGACAATATCATTTGATTTAATACAGAAGTATTTGGTATCTGTCACATGTTGAACATACTGTTATGTCCTCTAGAATGGCAGACAGCATTCAAAGTGAAGGGTGCAGTGATAATAAAGATCCTATTGTTTGTTTGGAAACTCTGGTGGCATAGTGGTTAAGTGCTATGGCTGCTAACCAAAAAGGTTTCTGGTTCTAAGCCACCAGGTACTTCTTGGAAACTCGATAGAGCAGTTCTACTGTGTCCTATAGGGTCACTATGAACTGACTCAACAGCAGTAGGTTTGTTAAATTCTATTATTCATTAAACTCTTATACTATGTTTCATGTATTTTACATGCATGACTTGTATTCTAACATAACCACCTTGTTGGTTGCCATTGAATCGATTCTGTCTCATGGTGACCCAATGTGAATAATGTAGAACTGTCATAAGCTTTCAGAAGTAGATCACAAAGCCTGTTTCTGAGGCGACACTGGGTGAGTTTGAGCTGTCAACCTTTTGGTTAGTAGTCAAGTGCTTGATCATTTGTACCACCCAGGGACTTTTTAACATAACCTTGTGAAGGCAGTATTATGGCTGCATTCATCATCACTAATTCTTTTTCCTACATTCTGTCTTTCCATCCTGAATTCCCTGTGTCCATTCATCCATTCCTTTCCCTTCCTTTCTTCTCATCTTGCTTGTGGACGGAAGCTAAGAAGCACATTCCTCATGTGTATTATTTTTTGTTTTCCAGCTGGGTCTAACCTTCATCTGAAGAGTAGGCTCCAGGAAAGGTTTCAGTTCTGGATTAACAGAGCTTCTAGAGGCCATAGTCTCAGGGGTCCCTCTGGTCTCTGTCAGACCATTATATCTGGTCTTTTTATGTGAATCTGTAATGCTCTCCTACATTTTTCTCCTGCTCTGTCGGGGACTCTGTTGTGCTCCCTGTCAGGGAAGTCATTGGTGGTAGCAGGGCAATCATCAGCGATACGTTATGCATGAAGACATTCAGGCAGAAAGCAGTCAAATAAGTCCGGCTCCAGGTCCTGATTTTAATCACCAGAAGTTAAGACTATTCTATTTCTCAGTCGCTGGGGCTGTCCCCCAAGTACAGTGAATTTTTTCCATTGGCTATGCCACCTTCAGTTACTTTCTGTTCATGGATGTATTTTATCTCCCACCTACAGTGGGAGCTCCCAAGAGCTGAACATCAAGCTTCTTGTTATCACTCACAGTGCTTTGCATGTGGTGCCAAAGGTCCACTTGACCTGCTCGTTGAAGAAGCAACAACTGGTTGTAGCAAACCAATGATAAAAAAAAAATAAGAAAAGTAGAAGAAATTCACTTTGACAGAGGTAATATTGGTCTCTTTCAAATGTTAAGGATTAGTCCAAACATCCTCAATTCTCCCTCTTTCTTTCTTTATATATCAGTGTACACAAATGACTCAAGAATAGTCTTAAAATGGGTTTCCTTGTTTATTTGACAAACATCAATTGTGTAGTGTCTTAGTTATCTAGTGCTGCTGTAACAGAAATACCACAAGTGGATGGCTTCAACAAATAGAAATGTATTTTCTTATAGAATAGTGGGCTACAAGTCCAAATACAGGGAAGTATCTCCAGGGGAGGCTTTTCCTGTCTGTCAGCTCCAGAGGAAGCTCCCTGCCATCAATCTTACCTTGGTCTGGCAACATTTCAGTTGGGGAACTTCATGACCGAAGGACGCATTGTGTTCCCTGCAGCTTTCTTGTAGGCACGAGGTCCCCTTGTCTTCTCTTCTAGCTTCTCTCTTTTATGTCTCAAAAGAGACTGGCTTAAGACACTTACCTAATCTTGTACATCTCACCAACGTAACTACCACGAATCCATCGTATTACATCATAGTGAGAGAATTTATAACACTCACGGAAATCACATCAGATGACAAGATGATAGACAATCGTATAATACTGGGAATCGCGACCTAGTCAAGTTGACAGATACTGTTGGGGAACACAATTCAATCCATAACACCTATAGTGTTTGGTCTATAGAGCTCTTGTTGCCCAATGGTTAAGTGCAGGGCTGCTAATAGAAAGGATGGCAGTTCGAACCCACTCAGCTGCACCTAGGGAAAGAAGACCTGGCAATGAGCTCTTATAAAGATTTCTACCTGGAGAACACTGTGAAGTACTTCTCCCCTGTCATTTGAGGTCATTATGAGTTGCTATAGACTCAGCTGCACCTAACAACAACGTACTTAATCTATAATTTGTTGGCTTATGTATTTCTTCTATCTTCCTAAGACTGCCTGCTCAGTATTGTGATGCGTCCTTTTTCAGATGAGAAGGCCAGTTTGACTTTGCTCTAACTCACTCTCTAAAGAGACAGGCTTGCATTCTATTAGCCCTACCATTCCACCAATCCGTGTCTACAGTCCCACCTCTGCGGAGTTATTGCTTTCCAGATATATAGATCTCAACTGATTTATTCTACTTCATATGAAAACTTTTATATCATCTTAATCTTGTAGTTTCTTTCCAGATGTGCTATGTCTTTTGGAAGATGTGGCAAGCATACCCATAGGACATCCTTGCAGGAGGCTAACTTTCTTAGGAGCATAAAGCTTATCCTGGGAGAAAGTAAGCAGCAGCAAGAGAATTCCATGTCCCTGTGACCAGGACCTTCCCAAAAGGAAATCACCAGCCAGGATTTGATTAAGCATCAAGGGACTGTGGTGCAGCAGAGCTTAGCTCTCCGGGAGAAGCAGGGCAAACAAACGAAAGAAGGGCGACGGGAACCCAGTGCAGGTGAGGCAAAGGGAGATGATGACTGTTCACATCCGAATTAGAGATGTCATCCTGCACATTAAATGAACACCCCTGGTTTGCCCAAGATCAGATCTTTTATACTATCACAGTATGGATTCTAGGATCCTACCACAGGCTTGATGGTGAGACTGCATCTTACATTCTTATGACACGTTGTCAGGAGGGGTCAATCCCTGGAGAAGGACATCATGCTTGGCAAAGTAGACAGTCAGGGAAAAGAAGAAGAATACCCTAAACAAGACGGATTGACACAGTAGCTCCAACAACAGGCTTGAGCATACGTGGCGCAGGACCAGGCAGGGTTTTGTTTCATTGTGCGTAGGGGCAGCATGAGTTGGAATCCACTCAGTGGGACCTCATGACAACACCACCATAGGCCTATGGAATCATTTAGGGATAGAGGGAGAAAGGTTGAATAAATCTGAGTTTTGAACAAATTTCTCAGGTCATTTTTATGCACGATAAATTTTGAGAATCGTTAAGAAAAAGTGTTGAAGTAAGCATTCGGCAATAAAGTACTGTTTTCCATGTGATTCTCTAGGTCTTAAGGGAAAAATTAGTGTGTCAAAATGTCTGGGAAATAATGTCATGAACCTTTCTACTTGTCTGATTACATCTATGGAAAGGGAATTAAAGCTAGGCAGCAAAAAAAGATAGTGTGTTTTCTTATTTTTTACAACTATGCTTAATGATATGCTCTAAAATGGTTACATGTAAGTCCTTTTGTGCTATATTCTTAAATAATTTTTTAAAAATTCTCATTCAATTGATACTAATTCTTTGTGATCCCGTGTCTGTTAGAGTAGAAGTCTTCTCCACAGGATATCCACTGACTGATTTTTCAGAATTAGATCACCAGGCCTTTCTTTGGAAGTAATTCCAGGTGGATTCTAACTGCCAACCTTCCCATGAATGGCCAACTGTGTCAACTGTACCTTATTTCAATGGGTAGGGCTTAATATGACTGCTTCGTGTCAGCTCAAGTTCATCTACAACACTGGTTCAGGCCTATTTTTTTGGTTTGGCTGGGATGTGTACACAGATCTAAGCCCTTCTACCTTCCTTTTAACATGAGAGAATTAGAAGTTCCTCTATCCCTCAAAAGCCTGTTTCAACCACTTTGCTGATGCCTGGAATTCATTTTTCAAAAGACTCAAATGCTGGCTGAGAGATCTGATGAAAGCTAGTGATTGGTAGTGATTGGTAGTGATTTGGACCTTTCCTAAAAGTCTATTGTGACCAAGTGAGAGGTGCAGGAATGTGGGAGAGGCCTGGAGGGCATCAGTGGCTGGAGGGTTTCAGCTGGCCTTGTCCATTTCACCATTTTTCCAGATTCAGTCTTGCTGTTTTGTTTTTATGGGATTTTTTGTTTGTTTTTGCAATGCTGTCTTCTAAAAGGAGTCCCTAGGTTGCAGAAACAGTTAAGTCTTAGGCTACCAGTTGCAAGGACTGGCAGTTCAGTTATACTCAGAGGTAACTTGGAAGAAAGACCTGGAAATCTACCTCTGAAACACCAGGCACCAAAAACGCTATGGAGCACAGTTCTACTCTGACACACACATGGGGTCATCACGAGTCAGAGTTCACTTGACAGCAATGGGTTGGTTTGGGATTTTCTTCTGACAGGAAGGGGGCAGACATTTGAAGACAATGGCTGTGTGCTGCCAATGGCATAACACCGGGAACTAAAGACACAGCTGGTTCAAAACCAGGTGAATGCCTCTTCTAGAAAGAACAGAAGACAGATTGTTTCACTTTACCCAGATAACAGATAAAACCAGGGAAAACTGATTAGTCTATCCAAACTTTTCAAGACAGACTACATTTAGACTACATTTGCTGTATACCAAGACAAAAAGGAGTTCTATTTTTGTTACTCTGTCTTCCTCCCCAAGCTGACTTAATTAAGGGTCACTCCAGGATTTTCAGAGTTTTCTTTGGTGGCTTCAGAGAGGAAAGATAGGAGGTGGCCTTGTACAAACAGGAACCTCACCCACAAAGCCAATCTCGGATTTCAGCTTCAGTTCTCCTGCCAGCTAAAGCACCCGCCTAGAGCAGGGAGTGGTCCCTTGTGCCAGGCAATTCACCCTTAGGGGAAAGACAAAACCCCAACAAGCAAATACTAACAAATGATAATCTCAGGAATAACTGGTCGTGCAGGCTTTCAGAGTGGAACATACTCTAAGTCCCAGTTGCTTATCAGCGAAGATACCAAGACCAAATACTGAGTACTGGACCTCTAAGGTACAGGCTAACAGCACATACTTAGGGGTCATCTACAGTCTTTGTGAAATACTGCTGATGATTCCCAAAAGTTCCTCTGGGTCTTTCTTTTTAGTTTTTATTTTTATTTCTTTATCATCCTAGTTTTTATTTTTATTTTTATTATGACTGAGTGAAAATGTACATTCACATATAAATTTACATGCCCACTTATATGCAGCCTCCACTGCTCTCCCTGCCCGGTTACAGCACACTATTCCTCTCTGTTCCATTCATGTCTCATCCTCCCAACAGCCTTCTTTCCCCTCCTCTCGACCCCCTCTCCTTCCTCCAGCCAGAGGTCAGCAGGATGATAGCCTATAGATGCATAGAACTATAAAGTGCATCCAATATATGGTCACTCTGTGTTGCCAAGTCCAATCCATTTGTGTCCGAAGAGTGGACCTTCGTTATGATTTATGGGCAAGGGCAGCATCAGGGTCGGGGCCATGCTCCCAGGGGAACCCCAAATCTGCTGGACTATCAGTTGCAGTCTTTTAGTGGAGATCTCAGGGTGTACCCCTTTTTATTCTTGTGTTGCCGGTGAAACTCAATTTAGTGAGCTCCATCGTGGCTATCACTGGTGGTGGCCAGGCACCATCCAGTTCTTCTGGTCTCAAGTCTACGTAGGCAGTCTCTGGCTTTTTCATAATTCACAGTCTGACAGTGTCTATCCATCTGGCAACTCTTGTAATGGTCTTTGGGTACCACCTGGTGAGTCTATTGTTAAATCTCACAGTGCAGTGCCGAACCTGAAGACATTTTTTAGAGGGATTTGAAGAAGAGCCAAGTGGAAAGCCCAATAGGCAGAAACGTTAAGAAGACATTCAATCCCAAACCAAATCCATTTTCATCCAGTCAATTCTAGATTAAAGTTGACCCTATGGGACAGAGTACAATTGCCCCACAGGGGTTCCAAGGAGTAGCTAGTGGATTCGAATTGCCAACCTTTTGGTTAGCAGCTGAGCTTTTATTTTGATTGAGTTTTCAAATGATAAACCCTCTTTGTATGACCTTAATAAAACCGAAAAGCAGTGTTATTAAGGACGTGCAAAGTGAATTAAAATTAGAAACTCAGTCAACATATTAACCACGTTAAATGAGAGAAGAGAAAAATCCTTCAGAAAAGTTAATAAAGGGTGATTATTACTCATTATGACAAATTTTCCATCAATATAAATATAACATAAAGGAATTTCTGCAATCCTACAAACACTAAAATAACTCAAACAATGCCTAAGACTAAGCCACCCACGGGATCCTAGTGACAGAGCACTGATTAACTGCCTGCCAGAACAAAACATTGGAGAAGGCTAGGAAAATACAATGACAACATATCATCCAAAGTGTCCAGTATTAGACAAATGTGGAAATAAAAAACTGTAACCCTTAGCCAAGAAAAAAAATTCAATAAAGGTAGATCCACTGAAGATTCAACAAGGTCTTTAACATAGCTATTATAAATATGCAAAGGACTTACAGGAAGAGACAGGTTTTATGAGCAAGTTGAGAATATTAGCAAAGAAAGGGAAAGCATTTAAAAACAAAGTGGAAATTCTAGAACTGAAAAATACATCAAACTCAAAATAAAAATTCACAGACACTGAGAACACTAGATAGGCTACTAAGAGAAAAAGGATCAATAAAATTTGAAACAATTTTTTTAAAAATATGCAAATTTACTCCAAGGGTGAGGAGGAAGAAAAACATGAACAGAGCCTCAGTCACCTACGGGACAATATTAGCCAGGCTTAACCATGACAGTCATCTAGTGTAGCTATAACAGAAATAGTATAAATGGATCGCTTTAACAAGGAAGATTTACAAGACTGCCAATTAAGTTCTCAAAGTCATCCTGGAAGAAGTGCTGCATATCTCACTGCTGATTATCTCCTGTGGTCCTCTTCGAAACACTCCCTTTGGGAAGCTGTGCACCCACACCAGCACTTAGTCCGCCCTTCAAAGCATTTTGGAATTCTTTTCCTGGAATGGCCTTAGTATTACCCATGATGTCCTAAATGTCATCCAAATGTCTTCCTTACAATATTTCCTTTATCTTCAGATAAAGAAAAAAGGTCACTGGGGACAGATTAGGTGAGTAGGGAGTGTGCTCCAATACAGTTACCTGTTTACTGGCTTAAAAACTCCCTCACACACAATTATACAGGTAAGTCTGCAAACTTGCCACTGTGCCACTGTGCACAATGGCCATTCCAGAAAGAGTTTTAAAATTGCTTTGAAGGGTGGACTAGGTGCTGGCATAGGTGCACAGCTTCCCAATGGGAGTACTTCGAAGACGACCTTAGTGATAGTCAGCAGTGAGGTATATGGTATCAAGAACAATGAAGTTGTCGGATCGCATATTCTGTTACAGTCCAACAAACTACAAGTCCAAATTCAAGGCATCAACTCTAGGGAAGGCTTTCTCTGTTGGCTGTGGAGGAAAGTATCATTAATCTTCCCTTGGACTGGAATGATCTGAGGTGCAGGGGCCCATGTGCAAAGACAGTGCTCTGTTCTCACCACGGCCTCTTGGTGGTGTGAGGTCCCCAACTCTGTGTTTGCTTCCTTTTACTTTGTATCACAAGAGATTGCCTCAAAGCACAATACAGTCTTACACACCGAGTCCTGCCTCACCAACACGACTGCCACCCATCCAAGACACAACATGGAGGTAAAATATAGGCTTCTTTTTTTTTTTCCAGTTAAACAAAAAGAAATCAACTTCAGACTTCATTACTAGAAGAAACAGTCCAGGCTGAAAGGGACGAATAGCAAATGGAAGCTTGGAGCTATAGGAAGAAATGAAGAGTATAAAAATTGTAAATTTGGAAGTAAACATAAAATACTTCTTTTACTGTTCATTAATTTCTTTAAAAACAAGTACTTAATTTAAAAAAAGTATTTGGAGTTTTTAACATAGAAATAAAATAATGGAAATTAATAGCAGAAAGTAGAGGGGAAGGGGTAAAACTAATTACATTGTTGAGAGGCATGTATGCATAATGTTGATTCAAGGTAGAATATGATGCTAAGAATGCATATCATAATTCTCAGTGCAATTACTTAAAAACACAAAAATCCTATAGAAGAGATAATTTTTAAGATGTGAAAAAAGGCAGGAATGTAATAAAATGTAGGTACGGGTAACAGAAGACAAGAGGTCATGACGAGTCACAGTTGACTCTATTTCAGTGGGTTTTAATAGAAAACAAAATAGTCTTAAACCTATCAGTAACTGCATTAACAGTACAGTGACTAAACTAATAAAAATCAAAGAAAGCCACATCAGATAAAAAGGCGAGAATCAAGTATATGCTACAAGAAATTTGTTTAATACAAATTCATATATTTTTAGAAAAATGTACTGTGCTTTAAGTGAAAGTTTCCAAAAACATACACACACGTTGTTATGTGACTCTAATTACTCTCCCCACATTGTGACAGTACACTCCTCTCCAATCTGTATTTTTTGTGTTCATTCAACTAGCTCCTGTCTGCGCCCTCCATCTCCTCTGGACAGGAGATGCCCAGTTAGCCTCGTGTATCTATGTAAGCCAAGAAATATATTCTTTGCCAGTATTATTTTATGTCTTACAGTCCATTTCAATTTGATGAGTTGGTTTCAGTTCTGAGCTAACAGTGAGTCCATGGGCCGTGTCTTCTAGGGAATCCTCAGTCCGTCAGACCACCAAGTCTAGTCTTTTTAATAGGGTTCAAGTTCTGTATTCCTGTCTTTCTCCTGCTTCATCAGGGTGTCTTTGTTGTCTTCCCTGCAAGGGCAAGTATTAGAGGTAGCCAAGTATCATCTAATTCTTCTAGTCTCGTGCTAATGTAGTCCCTGGATAATGCATCCCTTTCTATCCCTTGGGCTCACATTTTCCTTATCTTTGACATCCTTCATTCTCTTCTGCTCCAGTTCAGTTGTGACCAGTTGATTTTTCTTAGATGGCTGTTTGCTAGCTTTTAAAACCTCTAACACTGCTCACCAAAGTGGGATGCAGAATATTTCCTTAAAAAGCTTAGTTACACCAATTGACCTAGAAGTCCCCTGAAAACATGGTTCCCAGACTCTTTCCTCTGCTACTCTGTCCTTCAAATACACAAATAGTTTTTAGTAAAGGGCTTACAAATTGATAAGGAAGAAGTAAAACTATCTGTTTGCAGATGATGTGATCTTACACACTGAAAACCCTAAAGAATCCACAAGAAAACTATTAGATCTAATAAAAGAGATCAGTAAAGTATCAGAATACAAGCCAAACATACAAAAATCAATTGCATTTCTTTACACCAATGAGAGAACTCAAAGTGGAAATCACTGAATCACTACCATTTACAATAGACCCCAAGAAGACAAAATATTTACAAATGTAACCAGAGATGTTAAAAACCTATACAAGGAAAACTACAAGATACTACTGCAAGAAACCAAAGAGACCTACATAAGTAGAGAAACCTACCTTGCTCATAGATAGGAAGACTCAGCTTTGTGAAAATTTCTATTCTGCCCCAAATGATTTATAGGTACAATGCAATCCTGAGCCCCACTCAAATGGTATTTTTCTCTGAAATGAAGAAACAAGTCACTACCTTCATATAGAAAGGAAAGAGGCGCTGGCCAAGTAGCATTACTGAAGAAGAACAAAGTGGGAGGCCTCACACTACCTAATTTTAGAACCTATTACACCACCACAGTAGTCAAAACAGCCTGGTACTGGTACAACAACAGATACTTAGACCAATAGGACAGAATTTAGGATTCAGACATAAAATCATCCACCATGAGCAGCTGATATTTGACAAAGGCCCAAAGTCAGTTAATTGGGGGTAAAGACAATCTCTTTAACAAATGGTGTTGGCATAACCGGATATCCATCTGGAAAAAAAAAAAAAAGAAAGAAAGAAACAAGACCCATACTCACGCCACACACAGAAAGTAACTCAACATAGATCAAAGACCTAACTGAAAAACCTAAAATGATAAAGATCACGAAAAAAAAGGTAGGGACAATGCTAGGAGCTCCAATATATGGCATAAACAGAATACAAAACATTACTTACAACACACAGACACCAGAAGAGAAACTAGGTAACAGGCAACTCCTAAAAATCAAACAGTTATGCTCATCCAAGACTTCACCAAAAGAATAAAAATACAACCTACAGGCTGAGAAAAAAAGTTATTGGCTACAACAGGTCTGATCAGCATCCAGTCTCTAAAATCTATGAAATGCTGAAAAACCTCAACAACAGAAAGACAGATAATCTAATCAAAAATGGGCAAAGGATACTAACAGGCACTTCACTAAAAGAGACTTTCAGGCAGCTACCGTGAGGAAATGCTCATGATCATTAGTGGTTAGAGAAATCTGAATCAAAACTACAATGAGATACCACCTCACCGCAACAAAGCTAACATTAATCCAAAAAATGCAAAATAACAAACGTTGGAGAGATTGTGTAGAGATCAGAACACTTACATACTGCTTGTATGAACGTAAAATACTACAACTGTCTTGGAAATCAATTTGTCTCTTCTTTTAAAAAGCTGGAAATAGAACATATGATCCAGCAGTTCCACTCACTGGAATATACCCTAGAGAAATAACAGCCCACACATGAATAGACATATGCATATCTATGTTCATTGCAGCACTGTCTACCATAGCTAAAAAGATAGAAACAACCTAGATGCCCATTAATGGATGAATAGATAAATAAATTATGGTATATTTACACAACAGAATACTACACAAATGATAAAGTACAGTGATGAATCCATGAAAAAAGTCTCATAACATGGATGAATTTGGAAGGTATTATGATGAATGATATTAGTTACAGAAGGACAAATATTGTATGAGACTGCTAATATAAAAACTCAAGAATAGGTTTAAACACAGAAGAAAATGTTCTTTGATAGATATGAGGGTGGGGAGGAAAGAAGGGGGCACTCACTAACCAGATGGCAGACAAGAATTATTTTAAGTGAAGAGAAGGACAGCATGAAATGCAGGAAAGTCAGTACAACTGGACTAAGCCGGAAGCAAAGAAGTTTCTTGAATACAACCAAACACTTCAAGGGACAGAGTAGCAAGGGCAGGGCTCTGAGAACCCTGGTTTCAGGGGATATCTAGGTCAACCAGTATAATAAAGTTTATTAAGGAAATGTTCTACATCTCACTGTGGCGAATAGTGTCTTAAAAGCTAGTAAGTAGCCATCTAAGATGTATATATTGATCCTAATCCACCTGGAATAAAGAAAAATGAAGCATACTGAAGACAATGAAAATTTGAGCCCAAGAGACAGAAAGGTCCATATAAACCAGAGACTCTATCACCATGAGACCATAAGAACTAGATGGTGCCCTACTACCACTAATGATTGCCCCTGACAAGAAATGCAACAGAGAGTTCTTGATAGAGTGGGAGAAAATGGGGGAGGTGCAGAACTCTAATTCCAGTAAGAATATCAGACTCCATGGTCTAACTGAGACTGGAAGAACCCCAGAAGACGTGGTGCCTGGACTCTCCATTGGGCCAGGCATAAAGCCATCCCTGAAGCCAGCACTTCAAAGATTAGACTGGGCTATAAGAAGTAAAATGATACTGGTGAAGAGTCATGAGACTAAACGGGCAGCTCCTGACCAGAGGCAAGGTGAGAGGGCAGAATTGAAGAGTGGCTGGTTGAATGGTCCTGGGACGGGATGGAGGGGAGGACTGAGCTGTCACTTTGTAGGCAGAGCAACTAGGGTCACATAAGGATGTGTTTAAGTTTGGGATGAGGAACTGACTTGAATTATAATCTCTCACCTAAAGTATATATGTTAAAAAGACACAAACAGTTTTAAAGTACAAACATAAAGAAAAGAGAGATCTATCATGCCCTCCATATGAATAAGAAAGATATTTTAGTTATAGTAATATTAGAGAAAGTAGAAATCAAGCAATATGCATTAATGGAAATAGCTAAAGATGTTTTATAATGTTAGCCAAAGCCAAGTGCCGTCGAGTCAGATCCGACTCATGGCGACCCTAGGGGCCAGGGTAGAACTGACCCCCAGAGTTAAAGAGTCAATTATTTAGGAAAATATGAAAGCAAAATATGAAAGCAAAACTTGATGATAATCAAGGAAAAAATTTTAAAAATCCACAATGATCATTTAAGATTTTAACAACTGATAGAACAAGAAGAGAAAAAAGTTAGTAATGATATTAAAAACTTGATCAGCATGAAACTAATTGACTTTTATAGAACAATATGCCCAACAAATGCAGAATACACTTTATTTTCAAGAAAATGTGAACATTCACTGTTACTGATCAAGCACTGGGTCGTAAGACAAGTCTCAATGCATTCCAAAATATTGAATTAACTCAGAATGTGTCCTATGTCCTAGTGAAATTAAGGAGAAATTAATAATAACAAAATATCTAGAAAACCTCTAAATATTTGGAAATTAAGCAACGTTCTTCTAAATGACATGTGACTAAAAGGAAAAAATAACAAGGGAAATTAAAAAATATTTTGAACTGAGTAATATTGAAAAATTTGTAGGATGCAGCAAAATTTGTGCTGAAAGTTTATAAATTAAATGTTTGTATCAGGGAGGACAAATGATCCTAAGCTTCGTTATATCTTAAGAAGCTCTAAAAAGAAGAGCAAATCAAACGTAAAGTAAGTAAAAGAAAGTAAATGATGCCAGTATGAGTATAAACAATGAGAAACAGAAAACAGACCCACAATGGAGAAAAGATCAATAGAATCAGTAAACCTTTAGCATGATTGGTCAAGCAAAAAGGAAAACATAAATGCTAAAGACAAGATATTCTGAATTCCACAACAGTACAATAAGGGGACATTATGAAGAGCCGCACGACAACAAATTTCACAACTAAGATGGAATGAAAATTTCATTGAACTTTGCCAATTACTAAAAATGATTTAAAAAGAAATAGTGTTTGAATGGAAATAGTGTTTGCACCAGTGGTTGAGACATCAGCTGCTAATGAAAAGATCTGCAGTGTAAATCCACCAAGTGCTCCTCAGAAACTCTATGAGGCAGTCCTACTCTGTCCTACTCTGTCTACTCTGTTGTGATTTGGAGTTGACTCAATGGCAAAGGGTTTGTTTTTTAACTGGCATTTTGAGAGCAGTTCTCTGTTAGAAGAGACTCAGCGGGTTTTAATTATTTCTTTCTTTTTGATCTATTACAAACTTTAAACACTTTTATTTTTTCCATTTACCATTGAATAATAAATTCAATGAAAGTTACGCAAACATCTATACTGAAGAATAAAAAACATTACTAGCAGATCTGCCAGTTAAGTTCGCGAACTCATCTTAGAAAAAGGGCTATGTATTTTATTGCAGAACGTCACTAGGGTCATTTTTGAAGTACTCACCTTTGGAAGCCACACACTGACACCAGTGCCTAGTTCACCCTTCAAAGCAATTTTGAAACTCTTTTTCTGGAATGGCCATCAGGGCTGTCACCGTATTACCCCCTGATGTCCTAAATGTCATCCAAATGTCGCCCTTTCAAAATGTCCTTTGTCTTAGGATAAAGGAAAAAGTAATTGAGGGCCAGATCTGGTGAGTAGGTAGGGTGCTTCAATACTGCTATTTGTTTACTGGCTAAAAACTCACTCAACGGACAACCATACAATTAAGTTTGTGAGCTTGCCACCTTGCCACCATGTGCAATGACCACTTCAGAAAGAGTTCCAAAACCACTTTGAAGGGTGGACTGGGCGCTGGCACCAGTGCATATCTTCCTAAGGGGAGTACTTGAAAGATAACCTTAGTGATATTCAGCAAAGAGATATGTAGCACTTAGAATAGCTAAGTTCTCACACTGGTCAGATCCCATACGGTAAATTAAAGAAGATCTAAATAGTGGTGAAAAAGTATTTTCATTAATTAGGAGGATGATTATCTTTACAATAAAATTTCTCCACCAAATCAGCAATCCAGTCACCACAATACTGATCTAGATTCCACTGGATATTTTTAATGAAAATTGACAGGCTCACCTTAAAATTTATCTGAAAATGCAGAGGATCAGGCATAGCCATGACCATCTTGACAGAAAAAAACAAAAACGGAAGCAAAGTTCAAGGACTTAATTTCCGCATGTGAAGAAACTGAAATCAAGACACTGTGATCTTGGAATAAGGACAGACAATAATAGTTCAACGCACATATACAGTTACTTGAATTTTGCCATAGACACCAAAAGCTACCTGCTCAAGGTCAAGTAGGTTAATGAGGGCTCTGTAAGACAGCCCTGAAAATTCAGTGACCGGGTTACGGTGGCCTCACCCAAACTACCAGCACCGGTAAAAGAAAGAAAGTGTTTGCAATGGATCCTAGTGGCACAATGGTCAAGACATCCGCTGCTAACCGAAAGGCAGCAGTTCAAATCCCCCAACTGCTCCTTGGAAATCTTCCTGGATAGCTTTACTCTGTCTTTAGGGTGACTGTGAATCAGAATCACTCAGTGTCTGCAAGTTTTGTTTTGTTTTCTCCCGTCATTTGCAAGTTTTGTTGCCTTTCCTGCTTTGTGTAGTATGTTAAGATAGCTCCCAGAAGCTATAGGCATCTTTATTTGAGGAAGTTCTCACAAAATTCTGTGCAGATCTCATCTATGGAGGGTGTATGCAATTGCATTATTTGCAATATACCGAGAAATGAGTTGTCTAAAAATCACCACATGATTCTGGAACACCGTTCTTATTTTTTTTTTTCACCCTCCTTTAACAAACATTTCTCCACCCTGTACTCAACCTGTATGCTTTCCTTGTTCCCACAATCTGTGTAGCAATGAACTGCTACATTTTCTGTCTATGATTTGTTACTTCTCTTTCTGAATCATATTTATCTTTATTGTTTCTCAGTTTCGTATCCTCCTTTGTGTGAGATAGCTAAGTTTCAAAGAAACTGTTGCTCATTTCCTTACTTTGTACCAAAGTGAATTCTCAGAAAGCTTAGAAAATTCTTATATTTCACCAATATTGATGGAGTATTGGTGGATTGCATGTGATTTCTTTATCTAAATATGTTTAATGTAAAGCTAAAATCTTTTAGCTGAATATTGTATTTACTACACAGTAGGCATTATACTGTGTTTTAAAGGAGCAAAGATAGATAAAGAGGAATAAGACTTAGTAACTGTCCTCAAGTAGTTAACCATTTGGTGGCAATATTCTTCATGGACCTTGTGTATTCACTGAATTTAGAAAAGCAGTAGGAAAGAAAACCCAGACAGAGAAACAACAGACTTGATTTCTAAACCGAGACCCTACAAGTGCCAACACTGTATCTGTATATAGGATTGAATGAATTTTCCATTTGTAAAAATAATCAATATTAACTGAGTATCTCCTATGTGACAAATGTTATTTTAAGATCTTTACACATGAATTTTAAAAACCACCACAATCTTATAGCATATATGTTATTAATCCCATTTCACAGATAGGAAAACTGAGGCACAGGGAACTAGAGTTCTTTATTTGACCCAGTCAGAGATTGCTCAGAATCTCCCAGCTGCTAAGAGATGGAGCCTTTAGTGTTCCAGTAGTTTGTTATAAGTCAGACTTTGTCTTAACTTCCTTAACTTCCAAAACCTCAAAGTCAGCCAGAGATGACTAGGAAGCTACCCAAACCTTTTGTGGTCATGTGCACAGCCCTGTACGTGTGTGAGATCACCTCCACAAATACATCAGGGCTTTTTAAAACCCCTGTGTACATATCCAAGCCTGTATTAGAGGGAACAACCTACCGGTTACTCCTTGGAAACCCTAGGGGGCAGTTCTAATCAGAATTGACTCCACAGCAATGGGTTTGGGTTTGGATTAAGTACATAGCATTTCCTAGATCTTGCTTTTGAGTTTTTGGCAAGTTTGTTCTAAATGGCATTAAAGCCTTTGGCAGCTATGATGTTAAACAATTACTGATGATTGTTTTTGACGAATCCCCTGAGAATAGAGCTCACCTCATTTAGCAATCTCTGACTGGGTCAGATAAAGATAATCTCCCCAATAGTACTTTTTGAGGGAGCAGCCCGACAAATTAAATAGTGACAATGTTCTAGGGATGGACTATTTCAAGACACTCCAAGCAAAGTCTATGCCTTCTAGTGGCAGCAAGACTGCTGGCTTCCAAGGCTGGTAAACTCATGAAGAAACTGATTTTCAAGGCTAAATGTGATGCTAACAAGAGATGAATCAAAACAGGTTGCTAAAACACCATATATTCCACTGCTCTTACTGATTTACAGAGGTTTATCCTAGACACCAAGAGCTATAGAGTCGGATCCAGGTCACCATGAGTCGAATCCGACTCGATGGCACTCGGCTATCCTAGACAAACACTTTCAAGATGGTTGTAAACTTTTGGTTAATGACCAAAGTTTTGAGATCTTGATTTTGATAATTTTAGCTGTTTTGTTTTTAATGGAAAAAAGAATTTACAGAAGTCCTCATCTCACCATTCTCTCGGCACGTAATCTGCATATAAGTTTGCTTTCCTTACTTGATAGTCTTTGAACAACCACACCACCTGTAGGTTTACTTATGAGCTTATATAAAGCCACAGACTTTCAAAAACATCGCTAAAGACAAGGAAATATATTTTATAACAATAGAAGTAATGAAATAGGCTGCCACTGATAGGATTCACTGCTTTTCTCATATACTCTATCATGCTGAAGGGCTGCAAACTCATCTGTTGAAGACTCACTTATCAAACCAGCTTGGAGAAATTGAAACAGGAAGGAAGCTCTAGACATTCTGATTTTAAAAAGGGAAATTAAAATAGACAGCAATGATTTAATTCTCTTTGGAAAATAGACTTGTCTTTTTTCCTGTCTTAAGAAGTTTGGTAGGAAGTCACACATTAACTGATATAAATTACAGAAATAACATCTTTGCAGTTTTCATGGCTTTTTTAGAAACATCAAAACAGACAAGGAGCTAGTAGAAGACCAAAGTGCCAGTTGGGACACCACACTTCAGATGTAAACTGAAAACAGTCTGGATCCCTGCTTCTGATGTATATCTTCAAAGGACCCCAGAGGCTTCTGAACAGATTCCCCCTCTTCACCACAAACCAATCGCATTGTTTCCCTGGCACCAGCACCAACAGCTGTATTTACATTTGCATATAACCCCACTCCCTTATATATACCAGCAACTACCTGATGATTTTTTAACAAGTTCTTGATGGAGAGAATCTTCCCTGCTCCCTGTGCCTTTTGGCACACAGTAATAACCTTCTTTTGGATCACTCACCCTGATACCTGTCTCAGAGATTGGCTTTTGGGGGCAGGTGGCAAGAATCTGGACTTTAGTAACAGAATCACTTTATGAATTTTGGTTATAGTCTTAGGAGAAGGAGATAGATAGACTGAACTATGCAGCAACATGTGATTATGTGTTTCCTGCAACCAGAAAACATGGGTCTAGAAATCCAGGTTAGCAGCAGGAATGCTTTGTCTCTACTTCATCCAAAGCAATTTTTTTTTTTTTTAATTTTCACTTCCTGTGACTACATTTGCAAATATTTTGCTTTCTCTTCTCATGCCCTGGTTGACTTGATTTGTAAATCTGTACTCAAATTCAGTTTAAGGAAGAAACTGGGTCATAGGAGGACTAGTTATATTGGCTGACAGAAGAAATTTGTTGTTGTTTTGTGTTATGGAAGAAGAGTTATATTGACATTGGTTACCTAAAACATGAACAGTGTTGTTGTTAGGTGCCATGGAGTCGGTTCCAGTGCCTAATAACCCTATGTGCAGCAGAACAAAACACTGCCTGGTCTGGTGCCATGCCCACAATTGTTTTTATGTTTAAGTCCATCATTTTAGCCATACTAACAATCCACCTTGTTGAGGATCTTCCTCTTTTTTGCTAACCCTCCACTCTACCAAGCAAGAGAGAGACAACAGATGGCATTTTTCAGTTTTGTGAGGTCAGCAATAGGAAGAGAATGTGGAGTGTGTGGCTGATCCTCTCCATGAACAACTGCCTCCTTTCCCAGAATGGAATGGTTCCTGGCTACCATTGTAGAATTTTTTTATCAAAGTCTATAAAAGAATCTTAATGAAAATGAGGAAAATTGAGGTCAGAATTTCAAATTTCTCATAGACTCTAAACTTCCTGGAGCCATGAAGATTCTTAAAACCAAACAATAGATTAGCTTAAAACCAAAAAGAAAAAAAACTCATTACCATCAAGTGGACTTTGACTCATACGAGCTATAAATAGTTTAGCTTAACTGGTAAAAAATGTCTGCCTTGAGCATTATATTCTTTTAAGAACTACCTACACTGAATTAATTTGACAGTAGCAACCCAAAAGATTAGATAACAATCTTCAGGAAGCAAAACAAAACCCAGTGCTGTTGAGTCGATGCTAACTCATGGTGACCCTATAGGACACAGTAGAACTGCTCCACAGAGTTTCCAAGGAGTTCCTGGTGGATTTGAACTGCCGATCTTATGGTTGGCAGACATAGCACTTAACCACTGCACTACCAGGGTTTCTGCTTAAGGAACAGTGAGTTCATATTAACAGAGGAGAGAAAACTCAGCAAAGGAGGTTGAAGAGTCACACAACTCAAAGAATGTTATCAGTGTCACTAAATGGTATGTGTAGAAGCTGTTGAATTGGTTTATGCTTTTCTGTGTATTCTCAACAACAGCAAAATAAAAGTAATTGTATGTAAAAATAAGTATATAAACTCTTGAGGTAGATACTGTTAAGTGTCCACCTTTTACAGACGAAGTCAAGTAACTTTCCTAAGGTGATCTTACAGTTATGCAGTGGCCATCAGAAGAAAGAGTGCTGGCAAAATTGTGAAAGGCTTTAAAATTAACCCAAAGATTACTGGGCGTTTTCAGTGGAATACCTAATCAAATCCCCTTAGCGACCTAATTTTATGGATTCTTTTTGCGAGCTTTCGGTAGTCTTTGAATTATTTTATTGTCATTGAGCTGCTCACAACTACCAGTGGTTAAGCCACCACCCATTTGTCAGTTCATTGTACTGTGGTAGCTTGTGTGTTGCTACGATGCTGGAAGTTCTGCAACTTGTATTTCTAATATCAACAGAGTTACTCATAGTGAACAGGTTGCAGTAGAGTTTCCTGAAAGTTAGAAAATGAAAACCTTATATATCACAATAAAATATTGTCCAGTATAATGCTGAAAGCTAAGTCCTCTAGATTGGAAGATACCACACAACAGCTGCAATAATGGATTCAAGCATGCTGATATTGTTTTGTTATGTTGAACATAAGAGCTACAGGTCAGAGAAAAGGAAACAACAAGCTTTTGAAAACTGATGGCAATACAAACAATTCTGTCCCATAGGTATCCCCCTCAAAATAACTTCTGTCATCAAGTCGATTCTGACTCATATCAAACCTATTGAACAAGGTAGAACTGCTCCATTCGGTTTCCAAGGAATACGCAGCTAGTTTGAACTGCTGGCCTTCTGGTTAGCAGCCATAGCACTTAACCACTATGTCATCAGAGTTTCCAGACATCCAAGTAGTTCATTCAATTGCAGAGTAATAACTGAGTTCTCTTCCCATTGAGTAAAAAGTGTGTATTGCATTTAGTTGTTAATTTAGCATTCTTGGTTACTGTCTTAGTTACCTAGTGCTGTTATAATAGAAATACCACAAGCAGATGGCTTCAACAAACAGAAGGTTATTCTCTCACAGTCCAATAGGATAGAAGTCCAAAGTCTTGGCATTAGCTCCAAGGGAAGGCTTTCTCTCTGTGTTGGCTCTGGAGGAAAATCCTCATCTTCAACTTTCCCCTGGTCTAGGAGCTTCACAGCGCAAGCATGCAAGACTCCTGGGTCTAAATGCCATGCTTTGCTTCCAGCATTGATGGGATGAGGTCCTCATTCTGCTTCCTTCTCTTTCATCTTTCTAAAAGCATTGACACAAGACACAACTTAACCTTTTCAATTGAGTCCTGCTTCATTAACATCGCTGCAGCTAACCCTACCTCATTAACATAACGCAGGTAGGATTTAGAACATATAGGAGAATCACATTACATGGCAAAATGGTGGGCAATCACACAACACTAGGGGTCACGACCTAGCCAAGTTGACACACATTTTGGGGGAAGGACACAATTCAATCCATAACAATTACCTTTGAATTCTCCTTTGAACTGAGACATCACACTAATTTCCTCGTTAATTAATGAATTAAATTAAGAAATTTGACACATGTTCATTTTATATCTGAGAGTCATGAGTCTACAATTTTTATACCAATTTTACTTTCACAAAATGTATTTCAGTTCACACTTTTAACCTCAAAACTAAGTAAGACTAGAATGATGGTAGAATAACTATATGTCAAACATTCTTCTAACAGCTCACATGGGTTAAATAAATTGTGTACAATTTTATGAAGCCACAGACCAGGATTCCGAGTTATATCAGTCACACACTTGTGCTTTGGTTCTTTCTCTCCTGTGCTGCATTTGCTGCTCAAATTCTTTCATAGCCACAAAAACTGTCCACTTTCTCAGGACTCACAGGGCTCTGTACTTTAGAGTCTTCTAAGGTCTTGGCTTTATTCTAGCCTTCTTAAGCAAGGTAGACCAGATGTCATCTCCCATTTAGTGCTAGGGAAACTAACTCTGAGAGATTAAAAGGGTGTTTAGGGTCACCCAGTTACTAAGTGATGGAGCTAGTTTTCAAACCGTATAGTCTTATTCTGAATTTGTCTATGTTGCTTTGTGGGAGGAAGCTGCTATACACAGGTGGCCAATGCCCAGTGTGAAGGAGTGTACAGCAAAGTGAGCTGCAATCCTGGGGGACACTTAGAGCCCTCAAAAACAGACCCTACTAGCTAAACCAAGATTTGATCCCCAAATCAAAATGTTTCATGCCCATGGAGTTGACTGTGGCTCATAGCGACCTTATGGGACAGAGTATAACAGAGGTCCATAGGGTTTCCAAGGCTGTAAATCTTTAAAGAAGCAGAATGCCACATCTTTCTTCCATGGTGGAGCCGATGGGTTCGAACCACTGACCGTTTGGTTAACAGCCAGGTGTGTAACTACCATGACACCAAAGCTCCTTGAGATTTGATCACTGCTGTAAAATAATTAAATTTTAGAATTTATCGGGACCCATTGAAGTCCAAGGTGCACCTGACCCAAATGTATTTGCGATCACATCACCTTCGAATTGTGGTGTTGAAGAGTGTTTAATATACCACGGACTGCGAAAAGAACAGATTTGTCTTGGAAGAAGTACAACCACTGTGGTCCCTGAAAGCAAGAACGGCGAGGCTATGTCTTACATGCTTTCAACTGTTGGGTCAGGAGGGATCAGTACCTGAAGACCAGCATCATGCTTCGCAGAGAGTCAGTGGAAAGGAACAAGTCCGTCAGCTAGGTGGGTTGACACGTGGCTGCAACATTGGGCTCAAGCAGAACAATGATTGTGGGTGCAGCCAGGACTGGGCAGGGTTTCCTTCTGTTGTACAAAGGGTGGCTGTGAGTGGGAACCCACTGGATGGCACCTAATAACTTTAACACATTAACATTTTCCCAGGGTTTTCTTTGTACTCAACCCCCAGAGAGTTTACAGCCTAGAAGGGTACACTGGGAAGTGTAACAAGTCTTGGAAGTATTTTACTGAATGTAAAATTATCTTCTTATGTATAAAAGTTCCCTGAAGCATTTAGTGTTGTGGTATATAATCACTACAGTACCTTTGCTCATTTCAACAGTTTCATGAAACCAAAACCCACCGCCGTCCAGTCGAGTCCTACCCACAGCGACCCTATAGTTCGGAGTAACTGCCCCACAGAGTTTCCAAGGAGCACCTGGTGGATTTGAACTGCGGACCTTGGTTAGCAGCTGTAGCACTCAGCTGTGCTATCACGATGTCCCTGACTCAGATAGCAGCCTTAAACGTCACGGGGCTGGCGGCGGAAGCTGCAGCAATTCAAGCTATTTGGTCTAAACGCAGAACTGGAAAGTGAGCTCGCAGGGTGTGGTGAGGCACAACAGTGATTGTTTGCGGAACCCCAAGCTCTGAAGGCACCTCGTTTGTACCGCCCTGCTCTTTGCAACTTTCCCGTGGGCGTATCCTTGGGCTTGCAACTGCAGTTTTGTCTCCCCCTTTTAAAAGTATCTCCTTTTTAGAGGACAGCGTGTTTGTCTCTTTTTTTTTCCTTTTCATGATGGACTTGCTTTTTGAAATTTTGCCTTTAGAAAGTTGGTGCCCCCTGCTTCCCATCACACACACGCAGTCCCTTTGGAAGATGGCACAGTTAGATAATAGAGCCGAAGTCTGAATCAGGTCCAGGACAAGAGAAAGCTAAAAACAAGGGCGGCCTTCACAGGTGAAACAGTACACCAGCGAAACCCGGAGCCAGAGTTTCGCTTGCTCTAAGTTACCCAGAAAAATTCCTGCAAGGAAACAAAATAAATAAAACACTGTGAGGGCCTTCTTTCTTTCAAAACGGGTTCAGGGCACGGCACTATGTGTGACTTCTTCCTTTTGAAAGTGTCTAACTAGCTCTATTTATAGTATTTCAGTTAGCTCCAAGATAAAATCCAGTGGGCAGGAACATATTAAAATTTTGAAAAACAGCTCATGTTCTCATTTCACTGTGGCAGGAATGATTTAGCCATAGCCATTGTCGCCTTCATGTAGAATTTTCAGCATCATGGAAAACAGAAAGGTACCAGTTCATGAATTATTATTACTTGGTTTCACGAAGAGATTCTTTTAGAATTCAGTTGATGATGTGGGAGTTCTGCTTCTTGTTATTTTAAGCAACTCCACGTATTCTTTGCAATAGCTACAAGGGTGTTACTACAGCTTAGTGGACAGTGTCAGTGGCTTTCGGGTCATTCTAAATAATATCCAGCATTTACCGGTTTTCTGTCCTTGGTGAGAAACTCTTGTTTCTCAGTTTCTCATCTGCAAAATGCTGATAACTGTATCATAACATTTTCACGATTATTAAAAAGTATTTTAAATATATATAAAAAACTCTTTGTAAAATACCAGGACATAGTATGGTTTTAATTAATGGTACAGTGCTTACCAAGAATCTGTTTCTTTTTAAATATGATTCTAATCCTCAACAGGCAAAATAATTCTCCCCACTCCCTGCCATCCATTCAGTGGTATTTTTGATTTATACATCCACTGTAAATACATAGTACAGTGCAGTATCTGGGACCTCAATTGGGAATCAAAATTGATTGTTTCTCTGGAAACAATATAAAATTGGTATTCAAAAGAAACACAATTTAAAATCACAAATACAATATTTTATCTGAGCCCTCAAAAGATAGTTTTTTACTTCTGTTGGTCATCTACTTTTTGGATCACCTAATAAATTTGCACAGATTTTCAGAACCTGAACACCTTTCATTGTACGTACCTCTCCATTTTAAAGGAATTTTTTTTTTTTTTTTTAAATAGTACATCAAGGTAGGAAGGAACTTGTACTTTTCTTCCTATTGGGTTGTCCCCAAGTAAGACAGAGATCCATGTGTGTAGATCTGTGTCACTTACTAAATCCCATTTCTCCTTAAGCAAGAGGTTTTAAGTTGGTGACTGAAACAGACTGACGTGTGTTCTAAACTTCTGCATTTAGAAGGAACTTCTATGTTTCTTTCTACTGAGCGGTTCCCAAGTAAGACAGAAATCTATGTGTAGATCTGTCACTTATTAAATCCCATTTCTTCTCAAGAAAGTGGTCTAAGTTGGTGACTGAACCAGACTGATGTGTTTTCTAGAATCTTCTTTAGAAGCAGATACCTTCAACTTCTTACTTAGTCTCTCTGAACCTGTTTCCTCTCATCTAAAATGAATGATAGCTGTATCTCTGTATGTAAACCCATTGTTGTCCAGTCAATTCCAACTCACCATGACCCTATAGGATAGAGAAAAACCGCCCCAGAGGGTTTCCAAGGCACGGATGGTGGTCAGCAGCCTGAGTGTGCAGCAGGTCTTAACCACTGAGCCACCAGGGTTCTGTGTATGTATGTGGCATTTGGAACATCAGTGCCTGGCATATTGGAAGCTCTTTATAAATGTTAGCAATTACTCTTCTATTCAAGATCAATTGCCTAGAGCACACAGTAAGCATCTTGATTTTAGAACCACCCATTTCAATTTGGAGATTTTCATTACCACGCTTGGAAACTGGCATAGCCATCTTGATTTAGTCAACAAAATGCTTTTGGTTACTTTGTTGAACAAACTCTAACTTGAGGTCAGCTGGGCAATGGAAAATGTTGATTTTCAACCAGCTGCACTTACTGGGGAAACCGTGGTGGCATAGTGGGTTAAATGCTATGGCTGCTAACCAAAAGTCAGCAGTTCAAATCCACCACGTGCTCCTTGGAAACTCCATGGGGCAGTTTTACTCTGTTTTATAGGGTCACACTGAGTTGGCATTAGATTTGGAAACCCTGACGGTGTAGTGGTTATGTACCATGTCTACTAACCAAAAGGTCGGCAGTTCAAATCCACCAGATACTCCTTGGAAACTCCATGGAACAGTTCTGCTCATCCTGTAGGGTTGCTGTGAGTTGCACTCGAGGACAGTGAGTTTGGCACTTACTGGAGTATCCCTGGCTTAGAAGGTCATTAGAGTCTCAAAAGAATTTATTAAATCCGTGACTGTGCACAGATGAAACCATACATCATTGTTAATTACAGGATTGACTGGTGCTGATGCAGGCATCTCTTTTATTCCCCTTGGTATGTGGCCCAATTAACAATTAACAGCCACTGATGTCCTGAAAGGATGCTTCTCTCTGCACTGCTGCCTTTCCTCAGCAGGAGTTAGAAATGAGGTACTTGACAGAGTTCAGTCAAGAAAAAATAATAATAATTAAGCATGACAAGAAATCACCTGTTTTATTGGTGGATGAAAATACGCTGCGGAAACATTAAACAACACAAACATAGTCACTGACTTTACTGAGAAAACATTTTACTTTTGCTAATTTTGGAAAGTTATGAAACGTAACAGAATTTTTTTCTTTTCCTCCATGCTTAAAATACATACACACGCATCTCTCTAGCTTATATATTAAGAGAATTACGTTTTTGTAAGGGAAGTCTCTTCATATAGCCTGTTCCCAAGCTGAGGAATTAAAGTTGGCTGAATTTTTTGGCTCCCAAGAGGAAGTTCGCCTTTCTCCACAGGAGCCTTCACAGCGAGACACAGATGCATGGCCTTTAGAGATATTCTCTTTGAGGATAAACCACGTTTAGAATTGTACACCAGGGTGACTGTCACCAGATCAGGAAGAGGCAATACATTGGAGGCAATGACACAAAAATAAACAAGGTGAGACTGTGTTTGGTGGAAAAACGTGCATCCATAGCCAAACCTTCTGTTCTGCAGTTGGCGGGTGCTGGAGAGAAACCCCGGTGTTGTAGTCCCCATGTCTGGCACCCAAGAGGTCGGCAGTTTGAATCTGCCAAGCACTCCTTGGAAACTCTTCTGGAGCAATTCTACTCTGTCCTGTAGGGTTTCTATGAGTTGGAATTGACTCGACAGCTCTGGGTTGTATTTATTTATTTATTTATTTTGACACTGGCTAGAAACCTGTCCAGATATAGACATGATCATGGGCAATTTCTGCTTCGGTGTTTGCTATTTTCGCCCCTTCCCCACCCGCAAGTATCCTCTCTTCGGTCAATCTCATTGTCTCTCAGTATGTTTCTGGTGCCAGTTCTTTATATCTCTTCATGAAAACAAATCCATGTATGTCTTCTCTCCTGAGAACATGTATTTTAATCTAAATAATAATAGCTAACAGTGACCAAGCTCTTACTCTAAGACAAAGACAAAGATTTTACATCGACTATCTCATTTAATCCCCACAATCGTTTTATGAGGTAGAAGGCATTATCACTCTATTTATCAGTCAATGAATCCACTCGAGGAAGGTAAATAACCTGCCCAAGGTTACACAGCTAAATAAAAGAGGTCTGAGTTCAGAGCCCGACCTCTAAAATAACTACATTGATTTTAAACCAAGTGATCTAGGTGACAGACTTCTGAAGAGCAGAGGAAGAGTTCTGGGATCTTCCAGCAGCCTGAAAACACCAACCAAGGCTGATTTCATGAGTTCTGGAATCAGTTACACAATGTGGTTCCTTCTTATTTACAGATGGTAGTTCCAACCCTATCTCCCATGACCCTTTGGCTATTTCAAAGAAGACAGGAAGCACAGAAGTATATGGTCTTTATGTGAAAATCTTGAAGGAAGCATAATAAAGTTTCCAGAGTCTCGTTATCCACTTTTTCATAACAGATTCTCTGCTTCAGCAAATGCTTTCCTTTCAGCAGGTACATTTCAGACACAAAGACTGTCAGGTTTGTGGAGGCTGAATAAGAGTGTTTATTATATTGTCAAACACTTAAGAATGTTTGAAAACCCATTAGAAGATAAGTAAACTGAAATATTACTTTACTCAACATCAGAATTTATTAAACTCAAAACTCTTCACATTTGCAACATAAATAAGCTAAAGAAAGTCAAGAGTTGGGGGGAAGCCCACACAGAAAGAAATTCAGATTTTGTAGGTTGTGTATCTGATTTTTTGGACGTTTAAGATAAAAGGACAAAATCCCTGGGTGCACCGACAGAGAGCCTACTGCCCAGTAGGCAGCAGCCAGTCTAGACTTGTAGCCCTGCACAGCTTCATTGCCTCCTTGAGGTGAGCTAGGGAACAAGGGCTTTCTCTAACCTCAGTAGAGAACTCACTGTGCTGCCCTGCTTGGTGCTTGTTTGGAAAACACATCACATGAAACCAGTCGCCCAGAGCATTCCACACTCAGCCAATCCCCAAAGAGGACTCTTGCTAAGGAAAACATGGAATGGAGATCAGATCACACTGCATCCTGGAACAATAAACCAGCTGCTGCCAAGTAGACTTTGACTTACAGCAACCTCACATGTGTCAGAGTAGAACTGTGTCCATATGGTTTTCAGTGGCTGGTTTTTTTTGGAAGTAGATCACTGGGCTTTTCTTCTGAGGCACTTTTGGGTGGCACCTTTGACTTAGCAACCGATCACATGAACTGTTGCACCACCCATGGAGTTCTTTGAAACAAAAAATGATTAAATAACGAGGCCCCAGTCCCCCCGCCCCCCCATCCTCAAGTCTCACAGCACCTGCTACGCACAATTTTCAGGCAGAAGCTCTGGGGCCACTCTCCAGGTGGCAGCAGCCTTGGCCAGATGGCCTCCAGGGACAAGCCACCTCACTATGGCTTCTACTAACTAAAGGGCCGCTTCTTTCCAATCGTTTCTCTGTATCTTCCCACCTGTACCTTACACGGCAGCAGCACCTCAGGGAAGCCCCTCATTAGTGGAAAACCTGACAAAAGCTAAAGAAAAAGGAAAATGGTAAACCTTAAAGATGTAAAACGTACTGAGAACTGAATAAAGTATAAAAGGGACAAACTATCCCTCCTGTCCTTTAGGCTGCTGGAGTAGACATGCAGCTGCTAGGTGCTGTCAAGTCATTAGTCTTTATAGGAACAGATCACTAAGTCTTTTTCTTGCAGAGCCCCTGGGTGGGTTCAAACTGCCAATCTTTTGCTTAGCAGCTGAGGGCTTGAGCATTGCACCACCAGGGCTCCTTGGAGTCAACATATATGCACATTTATAATGCAACTCACAGACAAGTTTTACGACATGTCCAAAGTAGTCACAATCCTTGGTCACATTCCAAAGACGAACTACTCACTTCTGACTCAAAGGGACCAAGGCAGGGCTATGGCACAGATTGCATTTGATCATGGCCTCGAAGGATGCACAGAATTAAATAATTTGGAGATCATAGAGAGGTCAGTGCAACGATAAAAGACATTTTGATTAAGTGATTAGTATAGATTATTTAGCATAATTCATACTAAAATCCATTGCTGTCCAGTCAATTCCAATTCATAGAGACCCTGTAGTGTTGGTAAATATAAGAACCAAACAAAGATCACTTATATAATTAAGCTATATTCCAACTTCTGCCTCAATTGCCACCCTCAGACTGGACTAGCAGGTCTGCATTCTTCTCCCTATCTCTGAGGAAATAGAATTAAGATCTCAAAGACAGATAATGAAATTTGGGGTAATTCACTCTGTTTGATAAGATATAATAAAACCTTATGATATAATGAAACATTGTGATTCCTGACTATTGTTCTGTGCCAAACACCTACCCCTTTGAATTCTGGCTGTAAAAACTGCCAGAAGTGTAATCCAAATAGGACAGTTTTTAGAAACTGTTCTTGCTGTCCTGAAGATTTGCTGGCTATCTGCAAACAAAGCATTGAACTCCACGCCATCTCTCAATTTTGGCTGTCAGTGACAGGAGGAACGAACTTGCTTTAGTTCAGCAGCAGTAGGATAGAGTAGAACTGCCTCACTTGGTGGATTCGAACTGCTGATCTATGGATTAGCAGCTGTAGCACTTAAGCACTATGCCACCAGGTTTTTCAGCACGATGAATAGCTCTTAATAAATATATGCTTATCTACAAGTGGCTAGACAGCTGAGAAGAGGAAAAGGAAGGAGGAAAAATAGTCTAGTAAAGTTGTTGAACTGGTGTGTGAGGCTAAAGGTCAAGTTTGAGGACGATGAAGATGGAAAATGAGTCTGGAAAATATTATAATGAAAAATACTTTCAAAGCCTAGGGCAAAATGCCTTACCACCACACCCTACCAATGCACACCCCATGAATATCTGTTGATTGTGGCATTATCATCAAAGCCTGTTTATTGCTGTTTAGTTTTCAATGTTTGTTTTTAAAGCAAATATTCCAATTATAAAATAGACTATAAGCCTATTGTTCCTAGATGAATTCTTATAATCTGTAACACATCTATCTGTCACTGATATTGATTAAACATTCAGTGTTACTCTACCCCTTCTCCAGAAACACAATTATTACATATTGAATATTAAAATCAGAATTAAATGTTTCACTTAGGAGAAAAGACAGTCAGCTGGAGAGACCGCCAAATCATCATGTGCTCTTGGGCAAAGTGTCCTTATCTGTAAACACAGAGGGGTGGGCTAGGTGATTTTCTAAAGCCCATCCTAGTTCTAATCTGATTGTAAATTACACATAATCTAGTTCAATGTGAATTAATAGCAAATCATGCTGTGTCACAATATGAAATATGTATCAGACGCTCTCTATATAAAGCTCTTAGGAATTCTGAGTGAATAATCCCTGGGATGATTAATTTCTCTCATTTGCTGGAATTCATTAACAAGTGAAGAATGTGGCACAGCCTGCAACTTCACTCCTCATCTTCAGAAGAATCTGCCTGTCCCCCTCATATATAAATACCTAATAGCCTCCAGAAAGTAAACCAAATTAGTCTTACAGAACTCTGAACATTCTTCTTTTGTATAAATATGAAGATAGGCTTGAAAATTATAGCAGTAATCCTGTAGACAATGCAACTATTTTCTTTGGAGCAAAGAGCTGTGGGATTTGTGGTAGTCCCTGGGATTTCTGTGTTCCCTTGACCATCTCGACTCAAGGGCTGAAACCCCTTCCTCACTTTCCTCTCCAGATTCATACTCCTCATCAACGGCATGAAAGAGGGTCTTGGGCCTTAAAGCCCCCCTTCTAGCTCTGCCAGTGTTCTCTTCTTGGCTTGCATTTCTTTGATAACCAGAGTTGAATGGCTTCCCTCCTTTGTATAAGCTCCTCAGTGGGATTGTTTCTTGTGCCAGCCGTCTTTCTTGGAGTGACCCTGGTCGAGAGTATGCCTTGAAAATGATGGAAGGGGATCCTGAATCACTGCTGTCATCATCTGCAAAGACATAAGGGCAGGAAGAGAAAGGCACAAAGCATAATAGCAGAGAGTTAAGACTTAACACTCAGATGGCAAGAGTTCACAGTAAAGTGAAATCCCTTTTGAGAATTTGGCTCTATAATCAACATTCTTATCATGATTTTTTTCCCTTTCTCAATGTGACTACCCAAACACGATGCGAAAACTGAATCTATACATGTGGTATATAATAAACAAATAGAAATGCATGGAAACATGGATAGGGCCAGTTTCCTTCTGGTGATAAGGGAGAGTCTGTCAGTTTACGAACTGAGGCCCTACGACACTTGGTCTTGTTGAAGGCCGTCGCTGACCCAGTTAAAGAAAAACACAACAAAACTGAAAGTTACATGGTACTGCTAGTGAAAATGATCGGCTTTATCTTGGTTTGTTTTCTAACCAGTGGTTACCAAAACCAAATCAAACCAAACCTGCTGCTGCCAAGTCCATTTCAACTCATAGTGACCTGTAGGAGAGAACAGAACTGGGTTTCTGGGGAGTAGATGATGGATTCATACTGCCAACCTTTTACTTAGCAGCTGAGCTCTTAAGCACTGTAACACCAGGGAAAGCGGTGAATCTGAGCTTTATCCCTTTCTCCTTGAAGTAGCCAGTGTTATAGAAACAGATGAGAGGGACTCACAGCAGTGAGCTGTGTGTGCCAAAAGAACAGAAACTAAATGCTGCCTTTCCAAAGGAGGTAAGTGGACGATCATCCTGTGGTTGGCATGTTATAATACCAGTAATGATACTAAAGACCAAAATTCAAACCTGTTGCTGTCGAGTCAGTTCTGACACACAAATACCCTATAGGATACAGATCTGCTCTCTAGGGTTTCTAAGGCTGTAATTTTTATGGAAGCAGATTGCCACATCTTTCTCCTGTGGAGTGGCTGGTGGGCTTAAACTGTGCATCTTTTGAGGCTTAACCACAACACCATCAGGACTCCTACTAATGCTAATAACATGCCATTTATTGAGGATTTAGTACATGCCTGTCGCTATCCTGACCACTTTACATATAACATGTCATTTAGGCCCTGTAATGGCCCCTTGAGACGAGAATTATTTGGTCCGCATTTCACAAAGAGGCTGTGGTTTCCGAAGGTTAAGTCATTTTTCAACATCACACACTTGGTAAAAAACAGAAATGAGTAGAGTCTATCTGGCTCTGAAGCAGTGTTCTCTATCAACAGGTTGTAGCCCTTCCCTTCACAGATGGTTATCAGGTTTCAAATGGGGCAGAGGTGGTTCACTGGTAGGATTCTTGGCTTCTACGAAGAAGACCTGGGTTGGATTCCTGGTCAGTGCACTTCATACACAGTCACCACCCGTCCGTCAGTAGAGACTTGTGATTGGCTATGACGCTGAATAGGTTTCAGCAGAGCTGCCCTACTGAGATGAACTAGGAAGAAAGATAAGGTGATCTACTTCCCCAAATCATCTACCGAAAACACAGTGGACCACAGTGATCTGTCTGCTCTGCAACCAGTTAAGGGCATGGAGCAGGAGAGGGCAGCATCTCATTTGGGTAACCACGCGGTTGTCATGAGTTGGGAGCTGACTTCATGGCAGCTAGCAACAATGACGTGAGGGTTCACAAACTCGGGGAGTAAAGCCACCTGGCATTTATGAAATGTCCTCTCTTGGATTACCTTCCAAGTACCTAAATCATTCCTATGGAATTTTCTTTCCCTCATATCAATGTGTACATATCTTCAAAGGATTGTATTCCACAAAGCTTATTTATTCATATTTCTTCAAATTTTCATCTTATAAATTTTGTTTCCCTTCACATAGTCTCCTGAGAATTTAATTATTCTATTTCCATGTAGATCTGAAAGCAGTTTTTCTCTCCCCATTGCCATGCACAGTGGTTAAAGTGCTTGGATGGTAACCTAACGGTCTGCAGTTGGAACACAGGAGCTACTCCGTGGGAGAAAGGTGTGGCAGTCTGCTTCCATAAAGATTACAGCCTTGGAAACCCTATGGGCCAATTTTACTCTGTCCTACAGGGTTGCTGTGAGTTGGGATCAACTTGACATCATTGAGTTTACTCCAAAAAACAAAAAACAAACAAACAAAACACACAGCTAGAACTAATATACTCAAAGGCTCATACTTAACAAAATGTGCTTAGCATATGAGACATCAGAAAAATCTTAAAATATTCTGTTTAAAATAGTTTTACAAAATGTGACTAAGTATTCTACCCTGAGAAGTTAGGTTGGAAGTTGAGGTGGGGGTATAAAGGGAAGCAACTGCTTTGCATAAAGGAAATGACATCGGTCGGTGTCTTTGTTCATGTTTTCATTATTGCCCTTTCATTTGTGCCCTACAGGGAGGCCTTGGATCAGAGTTCCTCTTATTCCCGTGGTGTTTGGGACACTACCTAGGGAAAATTCCGCCTCAAAGCCGTGGACCCGAGAGTCTGTCCCTTGTCTCACTCCGTGGTCTAGCTCTGGCTGACGGTGTCTGACCACGCCTTTGGAGGCAGTGAACTCCGAATTGGTAGACAAATTCTAGCCAAGGTTTCCTGATCCCTTTCTGCCTTATTCTATAGTGTGTTCCAAGCACTAGGAAGAAAAAGCCTTGGGCAGATGAACAGTGAAGTTTAATTAACTCTGGTCACTAGATTAGCCCAAAATGAAAGCAAAGATTTGGCTGGAAAGCCAAAGGAAAGAAGGATAGGTGAGGACTGTGCTTATCCTTCTTTTCATAAAGTAACTCTCCTTCACATGAACACCCCAGGCAGTGAAGTATCAGGCAAAAGTATCCTTTTGCAGCAAAAGCAAAATATCTGTTCTTCTACTTCCTGCCTTAACAACAGGAGGAAAGGCAAAGCTGAATATGTTGTTGTTAGGTGCCATTGAATCTGTTCCATAGCAACCCTGTATACAGCAGAACGGGTCCTGTGCCTCCTTGTGATTGCTGATATGCTTGAGCCGGCCGCTGCAGCCACTGGGTTAAGCCATCTTGCTGAAAGGCCTTCCTCAATATAAGATACAGGAAGATGAATGTTAACTACCACTTACACCACATACTCTTACAGAAACCCAGAATCCCAAGTGCAGCTGTTCTTCCTTTTTCCACAGGAGTTTTTTAAGGCAGCCTGAGAGAATAGGAGGCATTTCAAGGCTTCACTTTCAGCACTTGGTAGTCCAAGGTGCAAAAGAGCCTTGGGTGGGCAGGCTAGGTGCAATTCTGTGTCAAGAGCAGGAATATCCAGACCCCTGGGGATCCAGGGAAATACAAGTAGGAAACCTTTCTCCAAATCACAGCTTCTTTAGCCAGGGCTGCTTCTTTTGAGGGCCACTGTCTTTGGTGACCTGCCCTAGACCCCTCCAAGCCACTTCCTGACTCTGCTGTTGCAGAGAGACCTCAAGTATGGAAAGAAGATAAATTAGTGTAACTGTGCCTAGACTTTCTCAGTCTAACCCTGATTATTACTTTAATTATTGAAAACTTATGAAGGTAACTGGTAAAGTAAGTCTTTCTTCATTACATGTGCTTGTCATATTTCTAATTGAAGCACTGTTTTTTACCTCACACAAAGGAAATTTAGAACCAGCTGATCATGTTTAAAAGAAAAACAGTTTCATTAGGACTAGGATATTATATGACATCTGGATTAATTCTTACAGAACCAATACTTTCACACTGCTATCTTACTTTCTCAAGCTCTGGTGGTACAGTGGTTAAGAGCTGTACCACTAATGGCATGGCACTTTGAATCTATCAGTCACTCCTTGGAAACCCCATGGGGCAGTTCTACTCTGTACTATAGGGTTGCTATGAGTCAATTTTAAAGCACTGGATTTGGTTTTGGTTAGTCTTTCTTTCCAAGGACACCTATATATACTTTATGTTCTTCAAGAGTAATGATAGCAATGGCTTACATTTATTCTGCATTTATTTGGTTCCAGGCACTGTTCTAGCAGCTTCCTGTGCACTGACTCACTTTTTTGCAGGACAATATCATTCCAGGATAATACGATTGGTTATTAGCGCAACTATCAATCACAAGTTATTTAGGAGGATGATTAAATATCACTGTTTTAGATTTATTACAAATCAAAATTACTTATTAATAAGGAATTAGCTAAATAACTTATAGTGCTTCTATAGAAGAGGCAGCATAGGACCAGGCAACATTTTGTTCTCTTATACATAAGTTAACCATGAACCAGAGCCAACTCAGTGGCTACTAATAACAACAGCGATTACTAGTTTTGTATTTACTGATACAAAAATATGTCCACAACATACTGTTAAGTGAAATAGGCAGTTTATAAAAATCATGAAAGAATACTCTATGATTCTATGTATCAAAAAAGTTAAGAAGATTAAAATAGATAACATGGTATGTTTTACATATATACATGGAAAGAGAGAAAGAGTCTGGTGGTACAATGGTTAAACCTCTCAGCTACTAAACAAAAGGTCAGTAGTAGGAACCCACCAGCTACCCCACTGGAGAAAGATGTGGCAGTCAGCTTGTGTAAGGAATTTGGACCAAGTCATAGAAGCTTCAGAGACTCTTTCAGATTCCCTGAGGAACTTGGATACTGGGCTGAGGTCTAGGGACCATTGCCTTGGGGGACATCTCGTTCAACTGCCACCTAACATAGTGTATAAACAAGGTGTTCTACATTCTACTTTGGTGAGTAGCATCTAGAATCTTAAGTGCCTGTGAATGGCAACCTAAGATATATCTCCTGGTCCCATCCCAGCTGGAGCAAGGGAGAATTAAGAAAACTAGTGACAAACAGGAAGGATTGGTGGTAAATATAAGAACCTTACAAAGGTAGCTTAGCTTATTAAGCTGCATTCCTTCCCCTTCCTCAATTATCACCCTCAGAATTCTCATCCTCAGACTGGATTAGCAGATCTACATTCCTCTCCCTATCTCTGAAGAAATAAAATTTGTTAAGATCTCAGAGAAAGGTAATGAAATTTTGGATAGTTTGCACTCTTTGATTACCCTGTGACAAATTTTGGGTAGTTTACTCTGTTTGATTATCCTGTGACAAACTTTTGGGTAATTCACACTCTTGGATTATCCTGTGACAAACACACCACCAACAACCCCTTTGAATTCTGGCTAGAAAAACCACTAGAAATGTAACCCAAGTGGGACAGTTTTGTGAGAAGTTATTCTCACTGTCTCCCTGGCATGCCTGCCTGCTAATAAAGCATTGAATCTTTCTCCCCATCTCTGAACTTTGGCTGTCAGTGACAGGTGGAATGAAGTTGCTTCAGCAGGATTAGCAAATAGGACAAATGGACCACGACAACCACAACCTCTACCAGAGTAACCCCAAGAAAGAACTAAACAGTACCTGGCTACCACCAACAACTGCTTAGATAGGGATTACAATAGAGAGTCCTGGGCAGAACGGAAAAAAACATGCAGAACAAAATTCAAATGCACAGTAAAGTTAAATAAGAAGAGAATAGACTTGCTGGTCTGGCAGAGATTGGAGAAACCCCAAGAGTATGGCCACTGGACACTCTTTTAACTCAGTACTGAAATTACTTCTGAAGTTCACATTTCAGCCAAAGATTAGACAGGTCTGTAGGGCAAGTAATAACACATGAGAGGAATGTGCTTCCCAGTTCCTCATGTATATGAGGCTAAATGAGCACACCAGGCCCAAAGCAAAGATGAGAAGGCAAGAAAGGGTCAGAAAAACTGAATGAACAGAAACAGGAAATCTGGGATAGAGAAGGGCAGAGTGTTCACAGATCGCTGGACTGGCAGCCAGTGTCACAAAGCAATTTGTGTGTTAATTGTATCATGAGAAACTAATTTAGTATGTAAACTTTCATCTAAAGTTCAAAGAGAGAGAGAACAGATTCATGGCTAGCCTTGGACACCCTATGGAGCAGTAGTACACAGCCCTGTACAGTCACTACAAGTCAGAAACAACACAACAGTGGTAAACAAGTGAGAAAGAACTGATGCCTTCAAATTTATGGTGTTGATGAAGAATACTGAATACACTATAGACTGCCAGAAAGATGCATAAATCTGTCTTGGAAGAAGCACAGCCAGAATGCTCCTTAGAAGCAGGATGGCAAGACTGCATCTCACATACTTTGAACATATTATCAGGAGGGATCAGTTCTCACAAAAGGACATCATGTTTGATAAAGGAGACAGACTTTTGTGAGATGGACTGGCACAGTGGCTGCAAAAATGGGCTCAAATAGCAATGATTGTGAGGATGACACAGGACACGGCAGGGTTTCATTCTGTTGTACGTGGGGTCACTGTGAGTCAGAACCGACTCAGAGTCACCTAACAGTAATGAAAAGTAACTACATACAGTCCTTTATTTTGCCTTTTGGACTGCAAACTATAAAACAGACACGATCTGATTCTTTATAGGAAAAACATAACAACCCCTACTCTAAGAGAGGATACCCTGGTGGTACAATGGTTAAGAACCACAGTTGCAAACCAAAAGATCAGCAGTTTGAATTCATCAGGTGATCCTTGGAAACTCTATGGGGCAGTTCTAGTCTACCCTATAGAATCACTAAAAAAAAAACTCCACTGCTGTTGAGTTAGGTCCGACCCATAGCGACCCTGTCAGCCAGAATTAACTTGACAGCAGCGATGTTTGTTTGTTTGTTTGTTTACTGTAAGAGAATGAAAAAGCATGTAGATTACCTGGAAAATCATCAATCCTTGTGTTTCTTCTTGTTGATGGAGGATTGCTGTAAGGAAAGGAGAGGTAGCGGATATTTTTGGTGCCAGCCTGTGGGTAACAAGTGGACATCAAAGGCAGAATTAGTTACTGGAACTGAAAGCTTCACATGGCAAAAAAGATGAAGGGCTCTGACCTATACAGTTTGGCAAACTGCTTTGCAGACTGTTCCTACCTTCAAAGTATATTTCCTTTCCCTCTCATAATAAAATAGACGATTATGAATTTCTGAAAGATATTTCTGGAACCCCCCTGAGCTTCAGGGCAAGACTGGGTCTTATCCAGTCCAAACCTTCATCTAGAAGTCCCAGGATTATTGATTGGATATGGCCATAAATAGGAAGAATTCAGGCACACAGTAGGTCAAATGAAGAAGAGACCCAAGTGCCTTTACAGGAAGAAATCTCTCCCTATACCTTCCTAGGAGACAGATGAACTTCCTAGAGCTGGAGGTGCTGGCCCACGGATGTTCCTCTGGAATGTTCGGTGTGGACACACAGCCCAGCTAGTATGGTCTAGTCACTGACCCATTCTGGGGTGCAAGTCACTGTTGCATAACCCGTAGGCAAATCCCTCAGATTCCTAGGACCAAGACCCACAGGAGTCTGGTGTCCTCTACCCTCTTGCTTTTGTGTTTCTCTGGCAACTAGATGTTATGCATTTTTAATATCAATGGTGGTTCATTGGAGGAGACCAAACAGGACAAACCTCATTATCAGGTAATAAATGTTTACTAAGGAAAGGAATGCCTCCAGTCCATAGTCCCCAGCAGTACCTGCTTTCCCCAAGGCAGGCTGTGGCCTTTCCTCATGCTCTCTCGTAAGGTGTTCTGGCGGCGGATGAGAATCTCTTTTGCCTGTTTCTCACTTGACTGGGGTTTGAGGTTGTATTTGTTGTAAGACAGGGTCTGCAGAGAGAATAGAACACCAAATACCTAAGAACATCTCCAGTGCAAACTTTAGTCTCAGCAGGTTACTGAAAAGTCGCACACCAAAGAATATTAAAGCAGGAGGGCACATTGGAGGCTGTCTAGAACAAGTGCCTCATGGTGCAAATGCGCAAGCAGTGGCCCAGAGTGGAAAGGAACAGCTGTGTGGGGAACCTCTGCCTCCACTCCAGTTCATAGAAACCCTATAGGACTACCTCTGTTCACTAAGAAATCAGAGAAGGTGTTTTCCATCTGTCTTGCCTCTCTATTATCTGTAGGCCTCCACTAAGGCACCCACAAACTGATTGCCCCACAGACAGACACTTTCTCTCCCAGGTCCTGTTTTTTATACTAGAACATTGGTTCACAGACTTTTAGCTTTAATGGATCAGGAAAATGTCAAGAGTATTTTTGGAATTCCATATTGTTCTCTTTTTCTAAATTTTGCCGTTGGAGGATACTAAAAAATATCTACCACGTATAATCACCATTATCATCGACTCAAAAAGGAAAAGTCTGTTGTCTGTTTAAGTGCTATGGTTTGTTGTTGCTATTAAGTGACGTTGAGTTGGTTTGGACTCATGGTGATCCTGTGCACATAAAAGTGCCTGTCCTGAGCCATCCTCACAGTCATTGCTGTGTTTAAACCCATGGCTGCAGCCATTGTGTCAGCTCATCTCATTTAGAGTCTTCCACTGTTTGCTGTCCTTCTACTTTACCAAGAAGTAACACATGGATGAAGATATGAATCTTTGAAATTCCTGAACGGGTGCAGGGAGCTTTAGCAGGGGACAATGGAGCAGAGCTAGGAATTCATTTGTTATCCCAGGAGAACGAAGCATAGTTCAAAATGTGGAGAGAGATGAGAGCGGAATAGCAGGGAGGGACAAGAGTCATGCCACAAACAATCTGCAAAAAGCAGAGGCATCATTATCAAGGCCAGGGTACTCTTTGGTGGGGACACATACTCCAAGAAGTGCCACAAGACAATCTGTGGGGTGAGGAAAAAAAAAATTAACACTTCCCCTTGTATTTCTATTTGTTTTTATCCAAAAAGTTAGAATGAGATTAAGCTTTATTAGTACTTAATCTATGAAGTTATATTGGGGTCCTCGACTTGTCCATACATGAGATAGTCAAGGCTTCCAGCAGGACAGAAAAGGTTTTTTATAACAAGCAGAGGTAGGGAATGGCGTCCTCGTTTGTTTCACTAGCTTTCCATTTATTATCTTTGTTTCAGTTTATATGCATGTAGTTCAATATATTTGTGGCCATTAAAATCAAGCCAAACTCATTGCCATCAAGTCCATTCTGATTCATAGCTATCCTATAAGACAGAGTAGAACTGTCCATAGGGTTTCCAAGGAGTGCCTGGTAAATTCGAACTGCTGGCCATTTGTTTAGTAGCCCAAACTCTCAACCACTGTGCTACCAGGGCTTCTTTGCGACAGTTACTACCTATTTAATAACTCTTACAAAATGCACAATTATTTGAAAATATTCCCATAAAGAAGTCAAGGTCAAAGGACAAAGAAATAAGGAGAAAGTGACAAAGCTGATCTTTTCCTTCTCTTGACAGGAACTCTTGACCAGCTATTTGAGAGGGGAAAAAAGAATGATAAATTTAACAGATCTAACAAGAATTTGTCGATATATCCATATTATATACATATAAAGGGATTTTAAAAGGTAGTTTGACATGTAGAATCTTATCCACAATCACTAACAATGGACCTCAATCTAACGCATTTCATGAAGTGAGGTATCAAATGATATACTATAATATTATCATGACAAATATTTAAATTAAGAGATAAACCTTTATAATTTTTTAATCAATGTTAAAATCAGACAAAACTGAATCCAGTATATACATGTGTTTGTGTATGTATGTACTGAATGGATTTCATACACCTAGACTTGGGAAGATGTTATGATTTAAGGAAGATTTAGATGGAACCCACTGCCTCTGAGTTGATTCTGACTCACAGTAACCCTACGGGTGCAGAGTAGGACTGTTCCACAGAGTTTCCAAGGAGCCTCTGGTGGATTTGAACTGTTGACCTAGGAGCCACAGCACTTAACACTACGCCACTAGGGTTTCCATTTGGACGTAAAGGTCTTCCGTTTTGCCTCCCATAAAACTGCCCATGACTTAGCTATTTTACCTATCTCTAGGGGGCACAGTAGACCCCTGATACGCACAAGTTTCTTCTCTCCTCCCCTTCCATTTCCACTCTTCAATGACGAAGTTACTGATTATACTAATTGTCTTTCCCACTAGTCCTTGAGTTCTATGGGGGAAAGAACTTTATCTGTCTCACTCAGCATTGTGTTCACAAAGCTTGGCTCATTCTGAATGTGCATTAAATATATGAAGAAAGGCATGAAAACTGAATAGATTGTTTTCTTCTTTTGAAAGTAGGTAGACATTTTGAGAGTGACCTGATCATTTAAGCTACCCCAGAGATTACATATCAATATTTGATCTATCCTTCAGGTCTGGGCTAAAGCCAATTTCTTCATTTATAAGTCTAGAACATCCATTGCCACTGTGTTCCAGAAGAGCTACCTCTGAGGTTGTCCCACTGAGAAACAGAATACACATGCCCCACCCTCCAGAGCTTAGTCACTCAACTCCCCCTACCAGGGAAGCTTCTGGACTGGACTTGACAAAGGGAAGTGAATTCAATCAGGAGTGGCTAGAGTCCTCCCATATGCTACTGACGGAGTTCTCCCACGTGCCACAGACAGCTTAGTTTTAGGATTCAACTGCTTAGTAGTACTGCCCTGAGTCAAACCCTGCACTCAATGTGACACTGCCCAGGAGTGTTTCCTAACTTCCAGGATGGTGTCATCTAGGATGTGGTCAGTGAGAAAATGTTCCAGCAGCCAGCACGGTACTGTAGGGGGCTAGTGACCTGTCACCCAGGCTGATGGGTAGATTGTCCATTGAAATAAACCAGGTGAATAGTTGCTCTGAATGTCACGTGACTTTTGTAGAAGATAAGAACAGAGATGAAAGAGTAAGGGAAGGATTGGGGAGCTTCGTTCTCTTAAAGTAATGATGCTGGAGGCATAAAGTCATTCAGAGGTGGTAATTTCCTTTCGTTTATTATTTATGTTTTCCTTTTTTGACTCCCCATGGTAGCCAGCAATAAAGTGGTCTATGTGCTTAAATTTAGGGGCAACAAGGTAATTGGGTGCTGAATAACTTAGAAGGAAGAGTTCCAGAGAAAAGAGTGAGTAGTTACACTTACGAAAGCAGATGGTTGGCTATCTGGGCACCTGTGTCAAAGGAATAACACAGAGAATGTGCCTTATTTCAGGCTGGATTGGAGTCTTGAGATACCTATTTCTATTTCGGTACCATTCCCCAAACTTGACCTCCACCAACATGGGAAAAAAGTCTGAGTACCAGGCACCCTTTGCATCTTGGCCTTTGTCACCAAGCTACTGGCATTCTTTAAACCAGGAAGTTCTTTTCTACTTATCTAAGGCAGAAAGTGATAATCTTGATGAAACAGTTTGACTTGGAATGATTTGAGAGCTATGGAATTTATTCTAAGCATGCTATGATTGATGTTGACCCACAGTCTTTCAGCTGGTAGAGAGCATTTTCACTGATGCAATCTCCTTAGTGATTCACTTTTGTGAAGCAGGAAGCCAGAAAACATTCACTTTTTCTCGATTATGTAAGTCAGGACTCATAGTGGTTAGAAGATCTAAGTTCTTAACTTGAATTTGTTTTGCGGCCTCAAACAGTGAAATAACCAACTTCCCTCACTTCAATATTCTTGACCTAAAAAGGAGGATTTGTGACTAGAAAATCTTTGTGTCCCATCAAGGCTATGGAAACCCTAGTAGTGTAGTGGTTAAATGCTATATCTGCTAACGTGTGGTTAAATGCTATGTCTGCTAACCTGGCAGTTTAAATCTGCCAGGTACCTCCTTGGAAACTATGGGGCAGTTCTACTCTGTCCTAAATAGGGTCGCTATGAGTTGGCATCGACTTGATGGCAGTGGATTTTTTTGTTTTGTTTTGTTTTGGATTATTTAGGCTATAATCAAAGACACAGTCATAAAAGCCAAGGCCCTCACAATAAATTAACTAGCAAGTATACTCAAGAATCATGATGGACATTAGAGAACACACATTTAAATTTCATTTGATGAAGTCCAAGTTCCAAAAGGACTCACATGTTGTCCCTAGCAATGTTCTTACTATGCATTTTGGACCAATTGCCAAGTGCTAGACTTCATATCTTTTTTTTTTAATATGTAAGTCCAATCTAAGATTTTAAAAATAATATGCCTAGTGTATCTCTTTTTATTCAAGCTTTAAGACTTGTAGTTTCAATATTCGCATCTAAGTCATCTCTTTTCTAAACTCTACCATAATAACTGAAAACCCTAGTGGCTTAGTAGGTTAAGTGCTACGTCTGTTCACCAAAAGGTCAGCAGTTAGCAGTTCAAGTCCACCAGGTGCTCCTTGGAAACTTCATGGAACAGTTCTACCCTGACCGTTAGGGTTGCTATGAATAGCACCCAACTCCACTGCAGTGGGTTTTTTATATTAGTAACTGAGTGAGCTTGGCTCTCCTTAGCACCCTGGCACCATCTTTTTCTGAGATGTTGGTGGGTGCGCCTGTCCGCTGTCTGGGTCTGCAGGGAGAGGGAGAGCCTCTGGTTCCGGAAAGCAGGCAGGACTGCAGAGCTGGGGCAGCCTGACCCCTACAGCCAGCAACCGGATTTGCACTTTCTTTATATCACAGATTCCAATTCCTTCAGCAGAAAGACAAAAATTATATTTCTGGTCTCCAAACTACACAGAGAAATTTTTCAGCCAGAAGGCTGCATTAGAGAGGATAATGTGAACATGAGCTGATTCCTGCAGGACTGGTTTCAAGATAGGCAATAGGCAGATTGCAAGTGGTTTATACACACCCTTTGTCGAACTTGATACATGTTGCGTGTCAGAATGTCCCTCATGGATTCCACATCTTCAGGGGACAGCCTTTTGGTTCCTTGTATCCTCTGGGTCCTGCAAATATTATTGGAAGGAATCCAAGCATTACTGTTCCATGTTATCAAGAGGTGTTGAAATTGAAAGTTCCCAAATCCTTGTCATTACATAATGCTTATTGTCCATTGTTTTAATTACTATAAGATTGTACTAAAATTCAAATTAATTAAATTTTTAATTATTAAATTATTTTAATAAAGTCCAGTAAAATATCAAAGCATAAAAGTTTAGGTTCTGATGGTCAAACTTCAAACTTACAGTTTTAAATATATGTTTCCTTGGTCTATAGCTTTTGGGACTTATTCGAAACCACATTTTTAAAAAGGTTTTAAAGTAGTGAAAAACTTGTCATTTTGTCCTGCCAGGTCCATCATGAGCTGACACATTTGTAAAATACAATAAAAATCAATTATTAGAAAATAACATTTTTAAAGACAAAATAAGATTTTTAGAAATCTTAATAAAATGCAAACTAAATGTTTTATTATTATAGTCCAAAGAAAGCCTGACTCATTTTTTTACTTAGTTCACCACAGATGTGACAAACTGTTCATTGGCCAACCTCACACCATAGACTACATTTTAAGTAGCACTGATCCAAAGAAATAATAAAGTTTTATGAGAATATTTATCTTGGAAATGTCCCTTCAGAGACTTTATCTTAAAATATAATTGTAACAAACTCGAATCACATTTACCAAGGGAATGAACCATTTTCACTATGAAAGCTGGTCCGAACATCAAGATGTGTGAGATTCTGCTTATCTCTTCAGTACTGACCACGTCCACACACTTCTTTCCCCCTCGAGCTAAAACACATTGCTGTTGACTGGATTCTGACTTAGAGTGACCCTCCAGGACAGTAGAATGGCCCCACAGAGTTTCTGAGGACTGCCTGGTGGACTCAAATGGCTGGCCTTCGAGTTAACAGCCATATCTCTTAATCACTATGCCTCTAGGGTATCTGTTAGTCATCCCCCTCACCCACACACCAAACACCCCAAAACCAGGTCATGCACAGGTTAGCAGTCAATGAACAATTGTCCTTTGGAACTTTAGAGTCACGGCATTGCTATGTTCAGAATTCTCATGTGATGTATTTGATTTCAGTTTAGGGGGGGATACTACTTTTTGTAGCACAAATAATATATATATGCACTGTAGAAAATAAGAAGGAAAAAAGAGATCTTAATACTATCAAGGAGGCCTATTGGGGTACTGGTCTAGTGTTCAGATGCCACTGCAAAGGTTTGTGGTTTGAACCTGCCAGCTGCCCCATGGAAGAAAGATTTGGAGGTCTGCTCACATAAAGATTAACAGCCTTGGAAATGCTGTGTGGCAGTTCTAGTCTGTCTTACAGGGATGCTATGAGTCAGCATCAACGTGACAGCAGTGGCTTTGCTTTCTAAATTTTGGTTTTTCAAATACTATCACCTCTATTAATCTCTTGGTATAAAGCCTTTTATTTCTTCCCCAAGTGGCAGCACTTCAGAGTGCAGAAGTGAACTGATGGATTTCATTTCTATTTGCAAAAGTTCTTTGGACAGTTGATCACAGAGGTGACCACCACTGTTTTCAATAGAGGCCACCTTTTCAGTATATTTTTTCCAAACATTAGTAGCAATACAGCCATAAATAGCAAGGAAATGTTGAAAGTAATGTATGATTTGTGAAAGATTTTTAAGGGTATGAATACTGCATACGAAGCTATGTCTAGATTTTATTTAGCAGTGCTATCTCCAGACTGGAAATCCCGGTGGGATGGTGGTAAAGTGTTGCATCTACTAAACAAAAGACCGACATCTCAAATCCACCAGGCACTCCTTGGAAACTCGATGGAGCAGTTCTACCCTGTGCTACAGGGTTGCTGCAAGTAGGAGTCAAATTGGAAATTGGCTGCAGACTGACAAATGCCTCTTCTACAAAATTACTAAAATCAGAATTTCTGTATCTTGTAGCTACACAAGTCATTTCTTTCAATATCCAGTTACCACCCTTGTTGCTATTAAGTGCCATCAAGTCAGTTCTGACTCACGGTGGCCCTACGAACAACAGAACAAACACTGCCCTGTCTTGTGCCATGTCCACTTTTTATCTTTAAGCCCATTGTTGTGGCCACTGTGTCGATCCATCTCGTTACCACCCTTAGTGATCTAGATATTACTAAGGTGTTTCCACCTGGTTGTTTAAATGTCCTTTGAGTAACATTTATTCTGAGTTAGATACACCGCTCTACCTCAGCCTCCTCCACCCACACACAATCTGAACTCCCACCTCTAGGTGAGGCGAGAGCACTCTATGGCCAAGCAGAAACTGCACTGTTCCAACAGTTCCACTCTCTGCAGTTACCATAAAACAATCAAGTAGGAAAAACCCAAGAGGTGTAAAGTTGATATAACCGGAGATCTAACTTAGCCCTTTCCTTGGTTTATAATTGGCAACTCTGTGGAGGAACAGATTTAATTACTTTAGGCTGCTGGCCAGAATGAGTAATACAGGAATTCTAAAGGCATCATCTCTCACCAGCACACAAGAAGCATAACATCACACAGAAGGACGATTAGCGTGGGCAAGGTGACACCTGGAGTTCTCTACAGGTCCCTTCATTAGCAGAGCCATCTCTGAAACGCTCATATCATGAACACAGGAAAAATAGAATCTTCGGAAAAAAATGAGTTGTTAATAATCGCTAGGTTACAGAATTAAAATTAGAAATTAAAAGACTCATCACTGGAACACTCAGTACTAGGAAATCTGTCTTTAAATAAAAAGTCTGTGATAATTTTATGGCTACTGTTACAAACTGTGAGCATCTGAACCTAAACCCATAATCTACTGTGGTTCAGGCAAATTTCAACTTATAGCAACCTTGTAGAACAGAATAGAACTGCTCCACAGTGCTTCCAGCACCCAAATCTTTAAGGGAACAGATGGCCACACCTTTGTCCCTCAGAGCATCGGGTGGCTTTAAACTGCCGATCTCTAGGGGCTTAACTGCTGTGCCACCAGTGATCCTCCGAATCTAAACAAATGTCAATAAAATGTTCACATACCTCTTGATTTTCTCTATTCCTTTCATCTTTTTTTGGTCAAATGTTTTAATAATGGAAAAAGAGACTTCAAATCTAAACACATAGGTATGAATATGAAATCTATTAGTGTGAATTAGTACCAATACTCAAGAGATCAAATATTCACTCTGATTTATTTAGAAGAATCCATCCTGTTTCAATTGCTTTACACAATGTTATCTGTGGGAACTGTATGCTGAGATAACTGAAGGGCATGCCCACTGAGTAAATACAGTGCCTCTGGCTGGTCCACGTGTGTGGTTAGCCTGTGTATTTGGAGAAAGGTCAACAAGATGAACAACATTTAGAAAGAATGAAGAGTGGGAAAGAAGATACCACTGCCCTCCCAACACACACAGTTCCAGAATAGAAATGAAAATGGCAATAGACAGTCTTCAATGTAAGAATGCATCAATTTCAACTAATAGCAGCTAATACATGATCAATTAAAAACTTCTTAACGTACAATCAATTGGGGCCCTGGTAGCATGGTGGTTAAGAGCTCAGCTATTAACCAAAAGGTCAATTTGAACCTACCAGCTGCTTCTTGGAAACCCTATGGGGCAGGTGTACTCTGTCCTATAGGGCCACTATGAGTCAGAATCGACTTGACAGCAGTGGGATTTTGTCAGTTGAGTTATTTTATGCTATTTTATGACTGACATGTTAAAATTATTGGGAAATTCCCAATATAGTATTTTGAAATTATATAGTCACAGTTCATTATGCGTATATTTTAATTTCCCTTTCATGGTAATCAAAATGTTGAAACATTAACACTTTTTACTTAAATTCTATTGTGGCAAAACGTATTCCACAAAAGTTTGTTATGTTAACTAATTTTTAAGCATACAATTCAGTGACATCAATTAATTTCACCATGCCTCCCTACCATCACTCCTATCCATTTCCATAAGTTTTATATTACCCCAGATGGAAATCCAGCACCTTTAAGCCATCATTCCCATTTCTTCCTACCTTTAACTCCAGGAAATCTAAAACAAATTTTAGTTCTATGCATTTGCCTATCTTCAATATTTCATACAAGTGAAATCACACAGCATTTGCAGCGATAATACTCTTGATCAGTTTAAGTGTCTTTTGCCTGATTATTCTAAAGGTTTGCTATACATTGATAAGACACAGCCCTTCATATTTAAAGTATTGTTCTGAGGTTCTAACAAGTCAGCTTTTGCAAAGCTATGACATTTCACGTCATCCTCACCATGCCCTACCCAACCTTAGATGGCAGGACTCTCCCAAAGGACACAGGATTTTGGAAAATTAAGCTTCTTGAAAAACAGCCAGTTAAATTTCTGAACAACAACAACAACAAATTAATGTGCATTTTGCTGTAATCATCCCACACACAATAATAAAATGTTAGCTCAGTACACATTTCTTTTTCCTCTCGTTGTACAAAGGTTTGTTGTTCAAAACATCAGCTGCTTTGATCTTAAGAGAGGAATTCCTTTTTGCTAGATGTCCTACAGATTTCTGATGAGATCAAATAAATGCAATTTAAATACTAAACTTATATTAAACATCAACTTTTAAAAAGCCCATCTCCCGCCTCATTAACTTACTGGTTTGGGCCATATGAGGAAGAAAAGACTCCTACCTACAAGGCTCTGTTACTAATCTTACATCAATGTCTGAAAAATAATTGACTAAGCAAAGAAGTCTCTTCCCCCAAAAATGCTGATTTAAAAACTGCCTTGAGGTCACAAACTGGAGCAATTGTTTATGACCTATGTGATACAGTGCTGAGATTCATAATGTGTTTTACCGCAATAGACTGATTCTCATTTGAGATAAGCCCCTACATACCTGCAGCAAGAGTCCACATAACCAGTAAGCAAGCCAATCAAGGAAGTGCCTAATGCTCTGAACTGTCAACTGGTCCAGCATCCTCCACAGCATCCAGGCAGCTGCAGCGCATCTGTCGGTGAGCAACTGAAATGCCAGGGGCCGGATAATATTCACCTCTTACTGCATGCGTGCGTTAGCTCCCTATTTCCGTAAAATTATATGCTTGGGCAGCTTTTCACTGATGTCTGTGCCCCTGACCCTGCTAGAATGTGGTCCCATGATGACAGGGACTGTATTTGCCATCACAGTGCTTGGCACATAATAAAACAAAACAAACAAACAAACAAAAACCAAACCCATTGCCATCTTATTGATTCTGACTCATGGCACATAATAGGTGCCCAATAAAGAAGGCAGGGTCTAAGATCAGGCAAGTGAGGCATTCACTTTAGGCACAAAATGTAAGGGATGACAAAAAAACTCAATAGTCAGCGTAAGTGTGACTTCAACATTTTATAAAATAAAAATTGATGCAAAGCTCCACACTGAATAAAAATATCAAAAATGTAAAGAAAGACAGGATCAGTACTACTGACATCTCCTTTCACCCCAGGCTCCCATCTGGCTCAGCAGGGCATTGCCAATAAATATTGGTTAGCATGTTCCCATCTTAGTATCAGAAGTTTCCTTAAAATTACATAATGGGAAGTACAACCAACCAACCAACCAACCACAAAAACAACCTCACTGAGAAATAAGGCAGAAAGAGTCTTATTTCTACTGAGATCCCCTCAGGGTACTTCATTCTGATGTTTAGAATTTTCCTGGGCCATGAGAGAAAGGAGAGGATATTTTTGGTTCTTTAACAGGTAAGGGATGAAGGTGTCATCTCAGAAATAATGCTCAGACATTAGTGTCCATTTCACTGCTACCTATTTTTACATCTTCTCTCCACTTGTTCTTGAAATGTGAGGACCTACTTGGGTTCATGACCAAAGGTATCCACCTGCTGAAGAGGCTGGGTGGAGAGACTTGAGGTCCTTTTCCTAATCAGATGTTGTGACAACTTTCCCCAATTCACAAACTACTTCTCGGGAGAAAACGGGCATCTCTGGGAGGTAGACTAACATTTGCGACTTTGAAGATGCTTTCGGTAAATGTCAGATCACATATCCCACGAGAGGCAAGGCGGCTTTCAAAGATACCTAGTCAGCCCTTAGAACAGTTAGTCACCAGAAGCTCCCAGACATGAGCCACTGTGTAAGGATGGATTCGTCGAGTATGGATGGATCCATTGAGCAAGGATGGATCCATCTAGTATGAATGGATCCATCTAGCAAGGACAGATTCACACTTCAGCATCTTCCTTCCCCATGTCCCCACTACCACCCCAGCTCCCAATAGTCACCCATCCCCAGGAAGCCAGCAGCCTCCCTGCTCACATCCACCATGGCCTCACAAAGACACAAGTCAGATCTCACACTCTCACATAGACCTTCACTTTAGACAAAATCACAGTGTCCTTTTTAACCAGCCTACCAATACAACTTCACTCAATACTACCAAAAGCCAAGGCACTATGATCCCCTGCATTTGAGAGCAGAACTGTACCTCACACAGTATTCACGTCTGTGACTTTTCAGAAGCAGGTAGCAGGCTTTCCTTCTGAGGCACCGGTGGGTGGTTTCAAACCACCAATCTTTCTGTATGTAGCCTGGCACTTAACCATTTGCACCCCTCAGAAGCTCCTCACAACCGCTACTCAATCATGAACCCCAGTTTGCATCACGGAAGGCTGAGCCCACCTCTCCTGTAGCAGGTGAGGAAGACAACGGCTTAACAGAGAAACTACAGCAGCAGATGCAGCAGTATCTAAAGAACAGATACTCTAAGTGACAGGAATTTTAGTCAGAAAAAAGAGAAAGACGTGTTAAAGATCTCGAACATCTATCAATTCACTTGCCTCTCTCTTTTCAAGAAAAGAGTCATGTCACTTTAAGCAGGTAATTTCATCTAGGAAGTAGTTTTCAGAAAAAAAGCTGAAACATGACAGTCATGGGCCAAGCCCCAAGATACCAAGACCAGAACGATTCACAGCTGAAGATTCCTTTCTCTTATTTCTGCCTCTTCCCTCCTAGTATTACCTCTAAATGAAATAATGAGTTGGTGAATCTGAGATTGAGTCTAGATCAAAAAGCAGACAGGACTTACTGGTGGGATATCGAGAAAGCTGTGGAACTTAGTATCCCAGTCTCCACCATCTCAATAGCTTGTTTCATTTCCAGCTTCTTGTACAAAGAAACAATGCTTGATTTGGGCTGGTTCCTTCGGATTAGGATTTTCCGTAAGTATCTATGATCAAACTTCTTAAACCTAAAAATGAAAACCAACATTTTGAAAATCTGTACTCTCTGTATGTGTGATATAAGCCTGTGCTTTCCTTAAAATGAATGTTTACTTACCTTTATTCTGAAAAACACCAAAGCAGTGCCTGGAATTCACAGCCTTTGAACACATTTTTCTTGTGGGGGAGGGGAACACACATAGCTTTTTTTTTTTTTTTTTAAAGAAAGAAAGAATGGCCAGCTGGCCTGCACACATCCTAAATCAGTGAAAGCAAAGAAAGGGGCAAGCCGCAATCAGCGCAAGAAGTGGGGAGCAGTGGACGTGTAGCCCAGCGCAGCTCCCATCATAAACCAGAGTGGCTGAAGCCTTTAAACAAGCGTTCTATTCTAACATCTGGTAACAGCAGCAGCTGCACTTACAGTAATGCTGGCCTATTCAACTAGAACCCAGTAAGTTTAAATGGCCAGGTAGTTACAGTAGTTTTGCCCCAGTATGCTGCTGATCATTTTGAATCCTGCCAATTAAGGAAGAGGAAGAAGAAAACACGCACCACACGCACCCTGACAACCTGAACGGCGGAGACCCTGAATAGGCTAGACGGTGATGGGCAGCAGATATTGTCGCCAGTCGCTGGCAGCCCATTAGAGGCGGAGCAGCACATGGGCCTGTGGCTGCCTTCAGAAGCTGCCGTTTGTTTGGAGTAGGCATTTTTAATGCTCTCAGTCATTTTACATTCAAAGAGTAGTTTATCTGCCTGCTTTCTTTTCTGGAGGAGACTTGAACTTCCTAGACTGCTGGCTTATTATCTTTTGCTTAGTTTCCTGGTATGTGAGGTTGTTGGATTCATTATCCGTTAAGTTTCTTCCTCTTCATAAGATGCCATTGTTGCTGTTTATCCCTCAGCTTCCCTTCCTGTCACCTCTCTGACGTTCCTCTCACTGAGTTCACCTTGCCCTATATGATGAAAGTCTCTAGGTGGTGCAAAGTAGCCCTGGTGGTGCAGTGGTTAGGGACTTGGCTGCTGACCGAAAGGTGGGTGGTTTGAACTCATCAGCTGCTCTGCAAGAGAGAGCTGTGACAATACATTTCCATAAAGATTATAGCCTTGGAAACCCTGTGGGGCAGTCGTACCCTGTCCTGTAAGATTGCCATGAGTTGAAATAAATGTAATGGCAATGGATTTTTTTGTCATGTGGTGCAAAATGGTTAATGAGCTCAACTGTTTGAAGATTTAAGTTTACCCAAGTGCCTTGGAAAAAAGGCCTGGTGATCTATTTCCAAAAAATGAGCCATGGAAAAGCCTATGGAGCTCAGCTGTGGTCATCATAAATCAAAACCAAATCTATGGCAACTGGTTTTTATAATATCTATATCCAGAAGTCACTGTTGATCTTACGTTATTTTCCACTCTGAGTCTCCCAATACCCTGAGTCATATCTTTATACCCTCCAGAGTCTGACCTGCTTAGCCTCCCTTCCAGCCTCTCTGGTCCATTTTTCTCAGTATTCTTCTGCCCTTCCTCTCTGTTACCTGTCCCCTGGGTGAAAGAGCTTCCTACAGTCCTCTCTGCAGTCAGCTTTCAAGTTTCACACCATTGTTGTGATTCACCCAAGCCCAAGGGTGCCGTTACCAGCTATTCACCATCAAGAACTTCAGCCTAAATTCCACAAAGTTGTCTGAGTATATGCTTGAAATACCTTCAGAATAATCTATGGCTTAATCTCTAAACATTCTTTCATAACTTACAAATTTAATCACGGCATTCTTTTCTACTTGGACTCCCTATCAGAAAATCTAAAAGTCACGTTTGCTTTCCCTTCTTCAACTCCAGTTCGCCAGCTTCACAGCCTGTCAGTCACCACGTGTGTCTCACATTCACCTCAGGACCCCTTCTGCTTGCTTCTGGTTCTTAGGGTCTGAAATTTCCATGGTCTGTTTAAAAAGAAAGATCTTTTAAAGTCAGAGCTCAATGCACATCCAGGTTCCGCTTAAGTGGCTCCTTGGATCAATTTCCTCACCTTTAAAATGGGAACAGTAGCTATTACACAGGGCTGTCAAAGATTACAGAGCTCTGGTGGCAGAGCAGTGGTGTTTGGCTGCTAACCAAAGGGTTGGCAGTTCAGTTCCACAAGCTGCTCCTTGAAAGCCATATGGGGTGGTTCTACTTTGTCCTATAGGGTTACTATGAGTCAAAATTGACTAGATTGCAGTGTTTTCCTTTTTCTTTTTTTTTTTTTTGAGCCAAGGAGCTTATGATACAATCTGTGAAATAGCTGGCAATTACATGAAGCTTACTTTATATTTAAATGGTCATTTTTTGGTTTTTTTTTTTTTAATCCTGACTTCTACTGTGAAAACTGCTTGGGCAGGTCTTCTCCTTCCTACTGATATCTCTTTCTAGTCCATGCTTCTTATCCTTGCTCTGGTTTGCTTTCCAAAAGCCAGGTCACTCCCCCACTCAAAAGCCTTTTTTGCTATAAGTTTTAAAGCTCAAATAAAATGTTACAGTATGAGCGGTTATATAGAACTTCTTAGCATTATGCCATACAAGCTTGACTCTATCTTTCTGAACTGCTGTCTCATTGTATCACCCTCTCTACCTGTCCCCACACCATGCTCTTCTCTGTGCCTGCACATGAAGGTATGCAGCTGCTGCTACCTGAGAATCAGTCATCAGCTGCTGTGGAATCACTTCCAACTCACAGCCACCCCACGTGTGTCACAGTAGATCTGAGCTCCCCATAGGGTTTTCAGTGTCTGATTTGTTAAGAGCAGATCACCAGGCCTTTCTTCTGAGGCACCTCTGGGTAGGCTTGAATCTCAAACCTTTTGGTTAGCAGCTAAGCTAGCTAACCGTTTGTGCCAGGCAGGGACACCTTGCCTAGATGGCCTTTTCATTTAGTTTCAGAAGTCACCCCCTATTTCTGTATTATTGTATTTCCACATATTAACTTTCATTATATCATTTGACATACTGATCATAACAATTTGTCAGTTTCTTTCTCTTTTCTCTCCGTAATCCATCTACTACATTTTGAGGGCCTGAGGGCAAGCAGTATGTCTTATACCTGCCTTGATATCTGCTCTAGTGCCTATTAAAATACCCAAGATGTAGATTTGGTAAAAGAAAAAACAATACTGAAGGATTTCCTATAGCGAGAACTATAGGACATGGACTTAAAAATTCGTAATCTAACATCTAAATCAATTGTGCTATTCCTGTAATTTAAATTCTACTTTACACAATGAGGGCTGCTAAAACTGTTCTTTCCACTCTATGAAAGGAACCCACCAGAAAGCTCTCGGTTTTTCTCGTATATGACACCACAGTACAATAGCTATTCTTTGAAGTCCTAGTACCCCTTGGCATCACCAGCAGCACATGTCTGAGGACTGGAAGACAAGCGAGGCAGTCTCTAGAGAGCAAACCTCCTCCACCTAGCTAACTCGACTGCTGCTAAGGGCTACCTTCTCCAACTGCAAAACTCTTGACTTCACCATCTTCAGTGAGACCCTCTCAGAGCCTGATAATGGTGAAGCTACTCCTTCCGCGGCTGAGGTGCTCTCATTGCTGGAAACCTTTTCCGTGTTTTAAACTGAACTCAGAACTTTCTGTTTCCATCCACCAGCTGAACTACTTCTTCTCTCGGAAGCCGCCTAATGCAAGTCTACAGCCTCCTCTATCTGACAGCTCTTTGTTTCCCAGGCTAGACGTTCCCAGGATCTGCTGTTCGTATAGGATAGCTTCCAGGGCGTTTAGCTTCCTGATCCTGTTCCTCCAGATTCCTTCTAGTGTTATGCCCAGCTCCAGTGTACCCTCTGGAGACGCTCCATGCCACAAATGTTCCTCCCCAGGTAATGAAATCCTTGGCTTGCTCACTTGTCTCGCAGTTGGTAGTGGCTCCATTGCCCACACACGTCTTCAATTCCAGCTTTTAGATGGTCCATCAGCTGCCAAACCAAACACAAGAAAACGATTGCTGGTGAAATGTTAACTCTGAAAGACATAGAAGAGAAGTGAATGCATTTCACAAAACAAAGACACCTTTAACATCCTGGAGCGTATCCTCTTTTCTACCGCTTGGTTTGTGTAGCTGAACTATAGAAGGCCTTTCATAGTAATTCAACTTAATTTCATGATTCAGAGACTCCGTAGATAAGTTTCTTGATAATGTACATCATTTTCTATGAAAATAGGATACTTGGCACTTGCTTTGTATAATATTTTACTAGAATGATCTAGGAAATTTCTCATTACTGAAATCACATCTATGCAAAGCCTAATAATTAACCGTTACTATTAAGTACATTGCATAAGAAAGGAATATGACAGTATTCAATTTACTCCTTTTTAAAAAATATAATTCTACAGATATTCTATTGTAATAATAACAAAGCTTATCTGTATACTCCATTTTGAATCTAATCCGTTGGTCTAGATAATTATATTTCACCATCCAAGCCAATATCACATCTGTTTTCTGTTTTATCAAAAATAGTTTACAAAAATTTAGGACAAAGCAAAAATCTCTTCAAAGTAATTATGAGTTAGTTTCCAAGTGATTTAACTTTATTGATACTAAAGTCCATATTGGATTATGAATTTTTGCAAACTATAATATTAAATTAATTCTCAAATACTTAATTGCTTTTCTGCCTTCTACCAATGATTAGGCACAGCTTTTTTAAGAAAGATGAAAAAGGAATGAAACATACAGCTTCTCTTGACTTAGGTATATCATCTGATTTCTCAAAATAATGAATCAGAGAAGACAAGGACAGTGACAGTAGACTACAATAAAGTTAAAGCTTTACACTTTTAAAAGACTATCGTTGTATGCTTAATATTTTCAAACAACTTTGAAAAATCAGCTTGTGTTTCCTGGAATTTACATTATTTTATTTCCTTGGGTGACTCTGGCCTTCAAACTCAGGACTGACTTTGGAAGACTTCATCAGTGTCTTCAGCATTAGAATTGTGAACTCTCAGGGATGGAAGAAATCTAACATCTAGTCCAATCATCTCCTCAGAGCTTGACTCCTGCACAGCCACTTTGCCAACTTTGCTTAGTCCCTGCTTGAACATATTCGTTTCAACACTGGATACCTCAAAAGATCAATAGAATGCTCTTTCGTTTCTGAGCTAAAACTGGACTTCTATATTTTCTATGGAAATCCTGGTAGCTTAGTGGTTAAGAGTTTGGATGCTCTTCAAACCTCTACCTGGCGTTCCTTGGAAATTCTATAGGACAATTCAACTCTATCTTAAGTAATCGACTTGATGGCAATGGGTTTGAGTCTTTTTTTTTTCTTCTTCTTCTTTTTGGTGTCTTCCATATGCCAAAGCCAAGTGCCGTCAATTCGGATCCAAGTGATGGTGACCCCCTGTACTGGTTTTTGTTTCTATATCTTGGAGTACACAGAGTGGGAGGATCCCCGGTGGCACAGCAATCAAGCAACGGGCTGCTAACTAAAAAGCTGATGGTTCAAACTAGGGCTTTGAATCAGTTTGTTCTGGTTCCAACTCCTGCTGAAAACTTGCATTTTAACAACTTTCCAGATGATGTTAGTGCTCTGGTTATGAACCAATTCTAAGAACCACCAGCTAAGCAGTAGTTCTCAAAATTTATTATCCATAAGAGTCACCTGGGGATCTTGTTAAACTGTGGATACTGATTCAGTATATCTGGGGGTAGAAATGCAAATTCTCAGCACAGTTCAAACCAGAACAAGCTGGTTTGAAGCCCTTGTTCAAGTTGACCAGTTGCTCAGAAGAAAGATGTGGCAGTCTGCTTCCATAAAGATTACAGCCTTGAAAAGCCTGTGGGATAGTTCTGCTGTAAATGGCATCCCTTCAAATGACGTGTTGAACTTAAACCAACAAGTAGAAACCATGTTTAAGTTTATTTTCATCTTTCCAGAATGGGATTTTTTCACCAAAAACTGCCACTAGACCATGTCTGCAAAGGCATAGTAGTCCTTACCTCTTCCCTATTAAAAGTTTAAATAGAGCAAGGCATCCCACATGCCATTGGAACAATGCTTTTAGAACATGGTGGCACAGCAGTTATGAGCTTGGCCACTAACGAAAATGTTGGCAGTAGCAGGGGTGCCATCTAAGGAACATCAATTGGTCCCAGCCCACCTGGAGAACCTCAAAGACACAAGGAAAAATGAACCTGGGAGACAGAAGGACCCATGTGATTGAGAGACTACATCAGCTGGAGAACAGCCGGTGCTTGGCCACTGCCTGAAACAACCATGACAGGGAACACAGTATAGAGTCCCTGAAAAGGGCTGTGCAGATAGAGAACTCTATTGAAAGACCACACCTGATGGTCCAACACCCTCTCCCCTGGGAGCATGGCCCCTAGTTTTGTTTGTAGCCAGGAGCTGAAACCATTACTAAAGCCAGCATTTCAGACAAAGAAGGACTGGACCAAAACTCTGGCAGGCAAGAAAGGGCTGGTGAAATCAAGGGTGGAGCTGCATGTGTACAGGGCGAGCCAACAATCGTGGGGAAGGACTCCCAGACCTTGAACCCAAGTAGAGTTGGCTCAGCTGCTTTTGAAATTTCTCTTTTTTCCTCTCATTTTTCTTCTTGCTTGAAATGCCTGTAACCACTATCCTGTGCCTGCCCCACCAGGGTATTTGGGGGAACAGATAACTTGTTCGTGAGTTTCACAGGCTTGTAGACAGAGGCATTTTGCCGCTATATGGATTATGCACAGACTCTCACCCATGCCCGATTTAGCTTGTTTAGATGATGAGATTTGGGGACTTTTGAGTTGATAAGATTTAGATGAGATTTGGTACTTTGAGCTGATGCTGTAACGGGTTGGGACTTTTGATGATATTAGGATAGAATGAATATACTTTATATCTGAGACAGAAATGAATCTTTGGTGGCCACAGTGCAGACTGTAGTAGGCAGAATAATGACTCCTCTCTCAAGTACGTCCACAATGTAATCCTCCAATCTGTAAATATTTTAGGTTATGTGGCAAAGAAGAATTAAGGGAGAAGGTGGTATTAGAGTTGATAATTAGGTGAATTTAAGATAGGGAGAATATCCTAGGGTATTTGGGTGGGTCCAATATAATTATAAAAGCCCATTGTCCTCAAGTCCATTTCATAATTATAAGGATTCTTAAATGTGGAACACGGAGGCCGAACTGTCAATGTCAATGTGATGCGGTGTGAAAAAGACTGGACCAGTTATTCCTGGCCACAAGCCAGGAAGGCAGGAAACCTTTAGAAGCCGGAAAGGACAAGGAAATAATTTCTCCCCCAGAACCTCCAGAAAGGAATGCACCTGTCTTGACACATTAATTTTAGCAAATGAGACCCATTTTGGGACTTCTGATCCCCAGAACAGTGAAATAATAAATCTGTGTTGTTTTAAGCCACTAAACTTGTAGTGCTTTATAGCATGCAATAGAAAGCCAACAGTCACACTTGGTTGAGCTGGGGAGGAAGATGGCCATAATTTCAGGATATAAACACACATCTCAACAAAACTCTATATTACTCCCCACAGCAGACAAATGGGGAACATTTTGTTTAACTTATTCATTATAACCAAGAGACAACTTACACGGATATGAAGCTCTTCATTGATGGATTCTTTTTTATTGGTCTTTTTAACATCCAAGTACCTGACCAGAGGGCCAATTGTGATTCCCTAGATGACAATAAAAAATAAAGGGTTTTATCAGCCAAAGATTAGACAGGCCCCGAAAACAAAAAATAATACGAGTAGCTCAACCATGAACAGGAGGCTAAATGGGCATACCAGCCCAGGGGCAAGGATTACAGGCAAGAGGGGACCAGAAGCCAGACAAATGGAAATGGAGAACTCAAGGTCAAGAAGGAGAGAGCATTGACAAGTTCTGGGACTGTCAATCAAGTGTATTCATTATTTAATGAGAAATCAATTTGCTCTGTAAAGCTTCATCTAAAAAACATTAAAAGAAACAAATTGTTTTGTGGTGGTAGAGATAATTGCTATAGACAGCATATCTGTTAGCAAAACTGTTAAGACCTCCAATCTTTATGTGTGTGTGTAGGGGTGTTTGTACTAGCTTTCCTGTATAAATAAATGTTCCAGTGTTAACTCCTTTATTCTTAATTGATTCTTTTTGGTTCTGCAGTAAAAACAGGTGTTACTGTCTGTATTTTAAAACAGGAATTTCATTTTATTCCTTAAAATAGCCTAAAGAACTAAAATAACTTTATTTAGTAGGGGCTAACTCCAGCTACAACAAAAATTCATGCTATCTAGTGTTACCTGGAGCCTCATTTTCAAAAATACTTGGCAGAGTAGCTACCCTTCACCTGTTACTCAGTAGTATTTTGAATAATATGTTTTATCAATTGAAAGACAGTGCACTCTAGAGGTTAAAGGAAAGCCACAGATGTGATCTAGAAATATTTGGGAATTTTGGTTTAATATTGACTACAAGCTTAAAAATCAGATAAAGTGACTTTTTAAAAATATATACTATAGAAATTGAATATACATTCCTGAAAGAATCTACTTAGTTTAAGTCAAAAAGAAATCTACTAACCTGAATAAATGCTGTAAAATATATAACTACAAGAGTAGCAGTGACAAACATTTTCTTCCTTGGAAAGAGAGATAGAGGAAGCAAAAATGCAAGGGAAAAACTTCCAGCTCCTCGGACACCACTGTAGAAAATGATGCACTGGTCCTTGATTGAGAAGGGAAAGGTCCGAAACTGGTTACTGACGTAGAAGAGAGCAAATACACCTACAAATGGGGTAAGGCATGTCAGAGCAGGGGTCATACACAAGCAGAGACTCAGGGCTACTGAACCAAGACTACACACACTGCTCTTAGAACAACACGCTCTAGGTTCATTACACACCCATGTTAAACACCTTGCTGTCAAGTTGATTCCAACTCATAGTGATCCTGTGGGACAGAGCAGAACTGTCTCATAGAGTTTCCGAGAAGTGGTTGGTGAATTCCAACTGCTGACCTTTTGGTTAGCAATCTTAGCTTTCAGCCACTACGCCACCATGGTTTACAATACACCCGTGACTATACGTCCCAAATAACATAGCTCACAAGACTTTTCACTTTTCAACTGGTTGTGAGACAGCAGTGCTTCATGTTTAAAGCCTTCTTGGCACTGTGTGTGTGTGAGTACGTATGTGTATAAAATAATAAAATCTTGACACTTTGTGATGTCAGAAGTGGTATACAGTTTTCAGTCTAGATTTGTAACTTTTGCTTTGTCTTTCAATACTAGCTAAAGCATAGATATTACGTGTGAGATGAAAACATTCTTATAGTCTCATATTCTTATTGGGTAATCAAGAAACAAAAACTCATTGCAGCCCAGTCAATTCCAACTCACAGCAACCCTACAGGAGAAAGCAGAACTGCTCCATAAAGTTTCCAAGGGGAGGCTGGTAGATTCCAGCTACGAAAACTTTTGATTATCAGCCACAGCTCTTAAGAGTTGCAACACCAGGGGGGCTCCGTGTAACAGAGACAGGACACTAATTTGAAACGTGAGAAGAGTCATTCAACAGCTGTGATTTCCACAGAGAGAGAAAGTCCTTTATGCTGGTTTGTTCCTTCTTAGGGTTCAAAAGGAAGTTGGCAAGGGTCCAAAAAATGAGTTCCTTTAAGCCCTCAGCAATGAGTAGGGGAGCTTGTTTCAAATGTATGGATGGTTTTTAGTCAGGACGACCTTCTGTTCCCCACTCTCAATAGCCTCAAGTGACTTCCAATTGTATAGATTCACAGTAAGTCTTCACATTGCCTTTCACAATAGGCACACTGATACCAAAGACAAAAAAGGTGTAAAATTATTCATTTGTTTTCTTTGTCCTGGCTCCTTTATATATTAGCTATTAGACATTGCTCTTTGGGCAATGCTTTTAATTTTCACCTGTCCTCAGTTTCCTCATTTACTCAATGGAAACAAGACAAGGAGTTATCTCAAAGGGAAAATATTGGGATTAAATACACTTATCCATAAGGAACATCTTTTGTTAATATATTATAGTCTCTCAGAGATACAAATAGTTAAACACTCAACCACTAGCCAGAAAGTTGAGGGTTCAAACTCACCCAGTGGCACCTTGGAAGACAGGCTTGGTAATCTGTCTACTTCTGATAGGTTGTAACCAAGAAAATCCTATGGAACAGATCCATTCTGCACACATGGGGTCATCATGAGTTAGAATCAAATTAATGGCAACTAACAACAACATATGTTGTATAAGTCAACATATATTGTATAAGTGTCAGCCATTATTAGCTGTAACGAATGAAGCTGGGAGTCGGAGAACCATATTCTGAAACCTAGATCTGTCAGTCACTGTGACGTTGGCGCAGCCCAGTCAGTCACCCTGTCTGGTGACAGTTTCTTTATTTCTAGTTCCCTCCGCAGTACAATGAAGGGGTTAGATTGATGGTTCTAAGAGTCAACAATCTTGAGGCACCCACACTATTAGTCACACACTAGATAGTTCCTCAAAGGACAAAGTAGAATGGTCCTATAGAGTTTCCAAGGAACAGCTGGTGGATTTGAACTACTGAACTTTTTGGTTAACAGCCAGACTTAACCATTGCACCACCATGGCTTTGTCACTCCGAGTTAGAACTGATCTGACCACAATTGGTTTGTTTTTTGTTTGTTTAGACGGTTCCTGCTCTTGCTGGCTGGGCTTAAGCTGTATGTAGTATTAATTCCCTTAACATTAGCTCTGCTTCCCTGTAGATTCACAAAATGTTAAGAAATTTATTTTTTCTAGATCCATATTTGTGAGGAAAATTATGAATTGTTAAATGTCCTGTCCAAGATCAAATAGCTAGCTAGTATATGGTGCCAAGACTTGAATTGAGATTATAAACCCATATTATAGTTTCCTTTTTTAGGTTTCTCTCCTGGGGACCCAAAAGGAATATATACTTAGAGTTATTTTCATGAATGTTTTAATATTTCTGCATTGTTCTTGACATTTTCTAGACCCTAGTGGATAAATTCATCATAGGTTCTCAGCCATTTCTCCTAATTTCTCTTTGAGTAATTACTTTTATAGCTCTAGTAGCACTGTGTCTAAAGCTTCAAATATTGGTCAAAGTCATTTTTAAATATACTGACTTCTAGCCAAACCAAACCTATTGTCATCAAGTTGATTCATATTGATGTTACAGAACAGAGTAGAACTGCCCCCATAGAATTTCCAAGGAGCATCTAGCGGATTACAGCTGCGAGCTTTTTGGTTAGTAGCTGTAGCACTTAACCACTATACTTTCAGGGTTTCCTTCTAGTCAAAAGGCAAGTACAGTAGTTCAGTACTCAATATTCTTTAGCTCCTAAAACATAAATGCCCAAAGTAAATCAGCAGACGCCTCACTTTTTTTAAAATGAGGCTTACTTCATAGGGGTGACTACAGTTCTAGAGCTGTCTTGCAGTGACCCGGGAACAGGAAACTGAAAGAACCAAACCTGTCGCCACTGAGTCAATTTGACTCATAAGGGTCCAATAGGACAGAGTAGATAGTTTCCAAGAAGCATCTGGCGGATCTAAATTGCTGACCTTTTGGTTAGCAGCCGTTTCACTTAACCACTATGCCACCAGGGTTTCCCCATGACTTTTTAAAATGAAGTTTCACTTCCTTGTCTTTTGTTTTCTAATCACACCCACACCCACACCCACACCCACACCCGTGCGCACGCACATACACACTCAATCCTCAAATAAAACTACCTATACTATTTAGGGAAGTAGTTCCTAACAGCATTTGCCTGACATAAAATATGATTTGTGAGATCTCACTTTTTCTGTTTCAAAAGTGTAAATGCCAGCAATTTATAATCTACATGCGATTTAAGGTGCAAGAGGGTATAAATTGGCAGGGGAATGAAGAGAAAGAGGATATATTTACCAAGTTATATTTAAATGTGTTGATGTAAAATTTCTCTCATCAATTAAAAAAAAAAAAAAAAGCATTCCTTTGCTCCAGCCAGATAAGTGCAGAATCTTATCAACCATTAATTACTTTGAGCAGATCGACTGAGCAAACAGAAAGTAATCCTGGTCACTATGTGGTCCCTAGACTGCCCTAACCAGTAAAACCAATTAGCACCAGTTTGCTATTTCTTTTTTCTTTCTTTTTTTTTAAATGCTAAAGAGATGAAGAAGAAAAATCAGACAGGGCAGGAGAGCTTGAGGGCTCCTGGTGTTTCTTACTGATGGCTCTCCAGATCTGGCAGAAAACCAGGGTGAAGCAGACGAAGGCCCAGTTCCACTCGTGGTTCTTGCCGACGGTGGACACGCCCATGAAGATGAAGATCAGAGTCTCGCTGACGCTGCTCAGCATCTTCATGAAATACTTGATGGTCGTGTAGGATGTCTGGGACACATTTTCCTCTACATACTTTTTCATTGTCACTGCACAGGCCGTGATTCTGCAAAAGAAACAGCATCTCAGAGTGAAGCAAGTGTTTCTCACTCCTTTGAAATCCTTCCCTACCGGCAATGTCACAGACACACAAATATTGAGTCCAGAAAGAACACCCCCTCCATTCTCCTTTTCTGGTTGCTGATTTACCTCCCCAAGGGGTTTCCATGAAAACTCTGGTGGTCTAGTGCTTAAGAGCTATGGCTGCTAACCAAAAGGTCTCAGTTTGAATCCATCAGGTGCTCCTTGGAAACCTTACAGGGCAGTGCTACTCTGTCCTGTAGAATAGACTCCATGGCAGCAGGTTTGGTTTGGGTCTGGCATTTCACAGTATACTGTGTGGTAGGGAAGAGTGTATAGTATGACTTTTACACAGTAAAATGGCCAGCACTCGGAAGCAGAACTATTTGTATCCTTCCTTTTCTCACGAGGAGCTTTGTCAATCCTGTCTTCCCCTGCACTTAACTTGGTCTTAAATAAAATACGTCCACTTCAGTTAACCCAGAAAGAATAATTCAGCATTGCCTCACTCCATCAGATTAACAATATTTCTTACAATCATTTTATGAGTCTTTTCTTATTTAGAATGTTTCTCTTCTGCAGTTGCTTAGCAATTAGGGTAGAAGAGAAAGCACTGTGCTCATCTTGGCAGTTTCCATGATTTTTAAGCTGAGTGGATGATGGATGCCTAGAGTTTACACTCTAAAACACAGTTAAAGCAGGCAAGTAGAAAAAATAAAACCTTTTTTCCTGAGTAGCTAGCTGGGTCTGAGGGTACCATCATAGAGAAAAGAGAACAGCCATAGATAAAGGAAAAACTGCTACGTACCTCATTGCTGAGTATCTCTTCGGCCACCTTTGAAGCAGTCCCCTTAGGAGGCTGTGCACTGATGCCAGCATCTAGTCTGCCCTTCAAAGCAATTTTGGATGATTTCTAGAATAGCCATTGCTCCCAATGCCGTGGTGACAAGCTCACAAACTTAACTGTATAGTTGTCTGTGAGCAAGTTTTTAGCCAGTAAACAAATAAATGTACTGGAACCCACCCTACTCACCTGATCTGGCCCTGATGATTTTTTTCTTTACCCAAAGATAAAGGAAATATGGAAAGGAAGACATTTTGATGACATCCAGGATGTCAAGCTCAATATGACAACTCTGAAGGCCATTCCAGAAAAAGAGTCCAGAACTGAAGGGTGGACTAGGCACTGGTGTCAGCACATAGCTTCTAGGGGGGTACTTCAAAGGTGACCACAGCGATGTTCAGTAATGAGGTATATAGCGCTTAGAACAATTAAGTTCATGGACTTAATTGTCAGGTCTTGTATGCCAGGTTGAGAGGCTGCATTCCAATATTATGCAAAGACAAATAGTTAGCCATTCTTCCATTATGAAAAGGAAATCTACATTTCAGTCTTATTGCACCTTCCTAGTTTTACTCGACACCGCAGACACAGAGTCATGGGGTTCTGATGGGATACGAGAAACAGCTGAAGGCTGAGCCCAGGAATCATGGGCTTGAAAGACATACTTCTCTTTAACACCACAATAATTACTTCTTCAAGGAAGAAAAATAACTACCAAGAGAAAATGTTAACTTTGGACATTGCCCAGCTCTTTTCAGCATCAGCTTTTCAGAGCATGCAGAAATGACCAGATAATTATGCTGCTCTCCTCAGGCAAATAACAAGAAAAGAGCAGATGCAAATGTTAGAGAGAACATTTGTTTGGCAAAGGACCTGAATCAGATTTTCCAAAAGTTTGACAATCCTGAATCCTATGACATCTTTGAGGGTTAGCTTCAGAAGGCATGTCTTTTCCAGATGCCTTGTTCACATAGCACAGTTTGGAATTTTCCTCAGTCACTGTAAGACTGGATTCTTGGTTGGTACTCACGCCAGGATGCCAGAGAGGTAGAGCGTTTCTGCAGCTAAGTACGACAAATAACTGAACATGAAGACGATGAGTGGTTCAATCGCAGATATGTTCTGAGTGAAGCGTGTGATAAAAGCAGAGATGAATCCAAAAATGATGCCAAAAAATACTCCCCCAAGCCCCACAATAACAAATCGGGCGCATCCAGCCAAAATGTCCACAGGTTCTATGTCTTCGAATTTATGCATCTTTGTGAAAGCAATTAATATATTGTATAAGACCTGTGTTGAGAAGAACAAGAATAAATACAGATTAGAACTACTTTATACAATAATACATTGCACAATAGATATTAACCTTAATAATTAATATTAATTAACCAATGTAGGGAGGCCTGGTGGTACAGTGGTTAAGAGCTTGGGTGTTAAACCAAACATCAGCAGCTCAAATCCACTAGATGCTCCTTGGAAACCTTATGAGGCAGTTCTACTCTGTCCTACAGGATCGCTATGAATTGGAGCTGACTCAACAGCAATGCATTTGATTTTGATTGATCAATGTAGATTTCTTCAGTTTCTCTGAAGAAATTTTTCAGTCATTTACTATGTGCTCCTTGCTAAGCTCTCTGTTAGTAATCAATTTATTGCCTGTCATTTCCAAATGCAGCCTTCAATATATGCTCTGTTACAGAGGTTTGGTGTCACAATGGTTAAGACCTCAGCTACTAGTCCAAAGACTGGCAGCTGAAATTCACCAGCTAGCTGCTTCATGGAAACCCTATAGAGCAGTTCTACCTTGTCCTGGCACGGTCTTTGTAATAAATAATGGAGTTACTTCAAACACTTCTTTGAAATGAACATCATGTTATGCTTCCTCAATAGAGGGAGCTAAGCTAAAAGGACAGCTCCGGAGAAAGGGCTTCCTGCAATTTCCAGAAACCCTGTGGGCAGAGGTAGCTGTAAGAACTGTCTACAAACTTATGCTACCGACTTAGACCTCAAAATGTCATCTAGAATGGTAGCATGGCTTTTGGCTTTGGGATGTGAGTTTACAAAGAGGTTCATTCTTCAACATAGCTCAGGCACTATCAGTCCTCAAGTAGGCAGCTTTATTGGTGATAGACTTGGTTGATAGAGAGGAACAGGCAGAGCAAAGACAAACAACGGCTTTTCTGCTCACAGGTTCTGAGTCCACAAGCAACTCTGTGATACAAATTGGTCGCATTGGGTTCTATAACCAAAAAGGCCATGCAATGAAATTAACTTGTATTATAGACCGCACAGTGGAAACCCTGGTGGTGTAATAGTTAAGTGCTTTGTTTGCTAACCAAAAGTTTGGCAGTTCAGATCTGCCAGGAACTCTTTGAAAACTCAATGGAGCAGTTCTATTCTGTCCTGTAGGATCTCTATGAGTCAAAATCAACTCGAAGGCAATTGTTTTGGCTTTATAAACTAGCACATTGTAGTTATGAGTCCCTTAGAGCACAAGTAAATTCTGTCTGAATTCTACAAGGTCCTAACCGGGTCCCCTTCCCCAGATAATTCTATTATGTTTCTTCAGAGAGTATAGAAGTCATCATCGGAGGTTATGTATCAGTCCTTGCTGTCTAATGTAATATGCATCCAGTGGCTAATCAACTTGGTTAGGTTAAGAGAATGTGGAGAAAATGTTTTAAACAGATTTTTACTTCCTTCTTTGAAAGACAAGTTTCTAGCATTTTTTATGAGAAGAGAAGGAACTGGGGAAGATGAAACAGAATCAGAAAGCCTAGTGCAAACTGGTCCATGAGAGATCTCCCTTTTTCTCCGACCCTCAAACACACATACACATACACCCCTAAATCATCGCATATTTCTAAAATTAAGAGGGGATTTTTTTAAAGAAAGTGACCTGCCAAAATATCAACCATTTCTGCTTATAAGCATATGTGTTGAAGTGCAGAAGTTTTAGAAAGCATAAAAGTGCAAAGGAAAAACCCACAAATGTCTCATAAGCTCTCCCAGAGATAACTACTGTGAATTTATGTGTGTGTGCTTTCCAACTCTGCTCTATCTCTCATCTATTTATTGTTTATATTGCTGTGGCAGTTGGAGTCTGACCAGCTATGCTGTGACCGCCATGGGCAGCCAGCTGAGGACTGAGCACGGCAAGGGCACTAAGGAGGCCCACTTCAGGAAGGCCCAAGAATTTTCCACTGAGGTTTTTCCTTTAATGTCTCCCCAGTGGATTTGAAGACAGAAAGTTCCATCCAGTAACCTTCCTTCTCTTCCGTTTTCATCTGAGGTCAACTTGCACCTAAGTCTGAGAGCTCTCATGTCTCCTTGGGCTCCCTCACAATTTCCATCCTAGGAATTACCCTGAATGAGTGTCTTGCATGGTAATGCTCTCTTGATGTCAGAGAGATGTGAGACCTGGACAATATCTACCTATCTGTGTCATACATGTATATATATCTTTATGTATTTATATATACATATGTATCTGATTGTGATTGAGTGAAAGCTTACAATTCGAATTTGCGTGCCCACCTATCTGCAGCTCCCTCTGCTTTCCTTGCCCAGTGACAGTACACTCCTCCACTCTGTCCCATACAAGTCATATCCTCTTAACAATCACCCGTCCCCTCCTCTCCACCCTCTCTCCTCTCCTCTAGTAAGAGACCAGTGGGATGACATCCTACAGATGCATAGAACCATCAAGTGATCTGTGTCATATTTTTTAATTGTATTTTACAAAAATATTATTGTGTCATTGTTGTTAGGCTTATCAAGTTGGTTCTGACTTGCAGTGACCACTGTATAATGGAACAAAACACCACCTGGTTCCATGCCATCCTCATCATTGTTGCCATCTTTAAGTCAATTGTTGCAGCCATTGTGTCAATCTTTGTAGCTGAGGGCTCCCTCTTTTCTTGCCGACCCCCCTATCATACTAGGCAGTTTTATTTAAGTAGATTGAGCCAACGTCTCTGGAAAATCTTGGCTGAGTGTTTGAAACAAAAAACAAGTCCTGCTTTATGATTTTAAAATAAATCCAAAAGAAACTTAGTGGTTTTGCCCCAGATAGGTAAGTTTATTTAGTTCATCTTCCGCATGATCTTGAGCAAGCTCCATGTGGCTCTTAGAAGCTCTAGAAGTTGTACCTGTGGAATTCAGTGCTTATTCAAAGAAAGGAAATACAAGATGGTGATCCAGATACTGCTCCACAGAACCCAGAAAGGCAGAGGCTCTTGTTCTTGTTTTGTTTAAATTGGATCGGGGAGTTCATCTGACTTGCAAACTCGAACGGAATTTAGGGAATATAATTAAGACTCAAAGATATGCATATTGTCTCCACAGCTCCAAATTTTTTCACGAAGCTTGCTAGATTGTAAATAGCTATGCAGTTCCAATGGCCTGGGAAAGTCTTGTGGGCCACCCGTGTCCCTGGGCACCAATACACCCTGCCAGGATGATGCCATGGCTGTTTCAGAAGAAAAAGAGCTTGTATAATTAAGAAGACAACATTTGAAAACACAATCCATATGGCTGCATGAAAAATGATTCTTGTATTTCAAAGTTCCAGTCTCCAAATCTCATTACAGTTGCAAAAGATTTCTCAGAATGCATCAAAAACATCAAAAATCACTCTAACTTGTGTGTTTCAAGTGTTGGAGAGAAGCTTAGCCAATGCTGAATCTCAAACAGGTTCATGGCATGAACACAGAACAAGGTTCGATTTACCTTTGTTAGTCGGTGTGGAGGTGAATCGAGGAATGAGCCTGTTGAGTTACTTTCGGCAAACTCTCCAAGCTTCCCAAGATCCTAGAAGTAGCAACTTGTTAACTGATACCACTCTAAAAGTTTTAAGCACCCTTTCACCACGGTTGCCACGAGTCAGCATCAACTCCAAGGAACTGGTTTTGTTTGTCTTGTTTTTCGTCACATGCAAACTGGCATGATGACAAAAGACATCAGCCTACCAACCAAACTGTAGAAGATGCTTGGAGCTGATTTCAAGTGTGCTGTCATTTTTTTATTATCAGCATTATTGCAGAATAATTTACATACAGGAAATGTCAGTGGAAAATGAATAAATTCTTACTATCAAACCTGTGTAAACCTAATACTACAATTAACATATGGAGCAATTCCATGAATCCCAAAAGGTTTGTCACTCCTCTTCCAAGTTCATTACTTCCTCTGACCCTGGTCTTAGGAAACTTCTGATCTGTTATCTCACTTTAAATTACTTACATTTTATATAAAATAAATCATTTAATATGTACCCTTTTTTGTCTAGTTTCTTTCATTTGACTTAATGTTTTTAGGAGTTATCAGGCATTAGCGGTTAATAAAAAAGAAAGAAACAACAATACCATTGCCAATGAGTCAATTCCAACACACAGCAACCTTACAGGACAGAATAAAACCACCCTGTAGGGCTTCCAAGGAGCAACTGATGGATTTGAACTGCTAACCTTTTGGTTAGCAGCTATGTCTCTTAAGCACTGTGCCACCAGGGTTTCTATCAGCAGTTCATTCTTTTTTATTACTGAGTCATATTCCACTGTATGGAAAACTTATTTCATTCATCCATTCACCTGTTGATGGACATTTGCTTTCTTTTCCTCCAAGTTTTTATCTATTGAAATGTTATATATATGTATTTTCAAAAATATCCTCAAATCACTATGATGTGTGCTTCTGTAATGCTTTTTATACCGTTGAATGTTTTTACAAAGCTTTCAAACACCTAGATATATAAGTCAGTTAAAGATGAAGTTAGAAATCGAGAATTTCTGAACTTAGAAAAAGAAATATGTGTACTCCTGTACCGGACACCATGGTGGCCTAGTGGTTAAGTGATACCTCTGCTAACCAAAAGGTTGGCAGTTCGCATCTTCCAGGTGCTCCTTGGAAACACTATGGAGCAGTTTTATTCTGTCCTGTAGGGTTGCAATGAGTTGGAATCTACTCGATGGCAGTGTGTTGTTTGTTTTTGTATACTCCTCTACAGTTTCTTAATCATTAACTATACTTCATTAGAAAGTTTTTTTTTAACCTCAGAAATAGATAAAAACCAAACCCAGCCCCATCAAATTGGTTCCAACTCATAATAACCCTATAGGACAGATTAGAACTGCCCCAAAGAGTTTCTAAGGAGCAACTGGTGGATTCAAACTGGTGGATTTGGTTAGCAGCTGTAGCTCTTAAACCTTAAGCCACCAGGATTTCCAGCAATAAATAAAATAGGCCACAAATAACTTCCCCAAACTAAGCTGTGCACCTGCACTCTGTGGTAATGGAACAGAACATTAATCAGATCTCTACAGATTAGCAAAACATAAATATTTCACTAAACAATTCCCATCATTTTTAATTAACTTGGCCTTGAAAGATATGTAGTAAGCAAGAACATAAATATGTCGTGCCCTAAATGGCAACCATGCTAATTTCTATAAATTAGCAAAACATAAATGTCATGCAGCAATGGCCGTAACTAGCAATAAAGTGTGACAATTACAGTTCAGCATCACAGCACACGTGGTTAATAACCATGTGGGTATCTGCTCACGTTTGGAAGAGACCAAAGCCAACAGTCTCTGACTCCGTATCTGAAGACATAGAACCTGCTAAGATACTGCTCAGAACAAGCAACCTTAGACTCTAACTACCCGGGACCTCTTCTGAGTTGTAGGGGTGGTCAAGTATCCTCCTCAAGACCACTTGTTAGAAATAAAAGCCTACTGTCTACAAATTTGGACTCTAACATTTAAACTAATGTTATAATTATCCATTTTAATGCCTCAGTGCTAAATAAATGCCTTGAGGTCTTGCCATGACTACACTGCAATACATGAAATAAGTTTATGCATAATACACCTGAATGTTTTCATATTTATTCTTAAGATGAAATCTTCCAAGACAGAAATAAAGCTGCTATAAGCAGTCATGTACAAATCTTTTGTGTAGATCTATAATTTAATTTCCTTTGGGTAAATACCTAAGAGTGTGATGTATAGGTAGTATGGTAAACCCGAAACAAACTCAGCTGCTACTAAATTGGTTGTGACGCATAGCTCCCGTATATGACAAAATAGAACTACCTCAATATTTCTGAGAAGCAGCTGGTAGATTTGAACTGCTGACCTTTTGGTTAGCAGTCAAGCTCTTAACCACTGTACCACCAAGGTTTCAGGTAGTATGGTAGAAGCATTTCTAAATTTTAAGGAAACCACTAAGTTGCTTTTCAAAGATGTTGTATCATTTTACATTCCCACAAGAAGTACACGAGATTTCTCGTTGCTTCACACTCTTGCCAATAGTTGATATTATCAATTTTTAATCACCATCATTCTAATGACTGTGTACTGATATTTTATTGTACTTTAATTTGTATTTCCCTGATTATGATTACTTCATTTGTATACCATCTTTTACAATGTAGTCTTTTAATCTCTTGTTCATTTTTTGAGTTATTTCTGTTTTAATTGAGTTACAAATGTTCTTTATATATTCTGCATGGAAGTCCTTTCTGAGACACATGTACTGTGAATGTCTTTTCCCCACCTGTGGTTTATTTTTTTATTTACTAAATAGTGTATTTCAAAGAAAAAAAAAGAAATATTTTTATAAAATCCAGTTTATTCTTTTTTCCTTTAGTTTTTGTGTTTTTCTGACCTATTCAAGAAATCTTTGCCTATTCCAAAATCATGAAGACTTTTTCTCCTTTGTTTTCTTCAAGGAAATTTATAGTTTTAGCTTTTACATTTTAGTCTATGATATATTTTGTGTTAATTTTTGAATACGGTTTGAGACAAGGGCTAATTTTCAGTATGTCTACATTGGTGTCCATACTCCAATATCATTTACTGAAAACACTTTCCCTTTCCATTGAATTGCCTTGCTTCTTTGTTGACCAAAAACTTGTAAATCTGTTTCTGGGTTCTCTATCTCCATCTGTAATCTATCTGTTCTTTAATCAATATTCTATTTCTGTACCATATTTTTATTATTGCAACATTGTAGTAAATCTTCAAATAATTAATCAAGCATTGATTTTTCTTTTTCAAAATCTCTATTGATATTCTATACCATTTGAACTTCCAAATGTATTTTAGAATCAGTTTGCCAATTTCTAGCAAAAAGTACCCTGGAATTTTTATTGAGGTTTTATTGGAGCTATAGATAAATTCGGAGAAAACTGACATTCTAACAAGATTGTAAAACTATGGCGCTGTAATGGGTTAAGTGCTATGTCTGCTAACCGAAAGGTCGGCAGTTCAAACCCACCAGGCACTCCTTGGAAACTCTATGGAGCAGTTCTATTCAGACCTCCAGGGTCACTATGAGTTGGACCCAACTCAACAGCAGTGAGTTGGATTTTAACAAGATTGAGTTATTTACAGATATGTTATTTAATTCTTCTAATCTCTCTTACCAATGCTCTATAATTTTTAGTGACAAGGCCTTACACACATTTCATTGAAATTCTAAGTATTTTTGTTTTAGACAGTACCATAAGTGGAATTTAAGAATTTTTCTTTACTAGCCAAGCCAGCCAAGTGCCATCGAGTCAGATGTTTGCCACTACTGTATAAATACACTGTTGACTTTTGAACCTTAACCTTCTATTATGTGGCCTTGTTCTACTCATTTATTGAAGAAATTTAAGACTTTTCAAGGATTCTCTGCATAAACCATTATGTCATTCACAAGTACAGATACAGTTACTATTTCTTTAGTGATCTGTACACATATTTTTCCCCCATGCCTAATGAATAGAAGCGTTGGAGTGAATATCTTTGCTTTGGTCCTGATCATAAAAGAAATTGTTTGATATTAATCTTTAAGCATAATGTTAGCTGTGGGTTTTTCATAGATATCTTTTATCAGGTTAAAGAAGTTTGTCTGTATTTCTAGTTTTCCAGGAGTGGTTATTATAAACTGATGTTGACAAATTTTATCAAATGGTTTTCTATACTTCTGGAAATGATTATTCTATTCATATGGCAAATTACATTGAAATTTCCCAGTGCTAAATAAAACTGTGATTTAGGGATGTGGTTTATGTGGTCATGATTTTTTATCCTTTTTATGCGTTGCTAAATTTGATTTACTGATATTTTACTTAAGGATGTTTAATCGATACTCACGTATGCACAGTAGATACTTGTGCATGGATGTGGTCCGTAGTTTTGATTCCTTGCATTGTCTCTACCTGTTTTTAGTATTCCAGCAAAGTGACCTTGTAGGAGTCTTGTGAATTACGTCTACAAACTCAGCCTAGAAAAAGTGCTACATACCTCTCTGCTGAATATCACTACAGTCACCTTCCAAGTTACTCCCTTTGGAAAGCCATGCACCGATGCCAGGGACTAGTCCACCTTTCAAAGCAATTTTGTAACTTGTTCTGGAATGGCCATTAGAGCTCTTTTTGTATTATCCTTGATGTCTGAAAGTCATCGAAATATTTTCCTTTCAACATTTCCTTTATCTTCAGGTAAAGAAAAAAGTCACTGAGGGCCAGATCAGGTGGGTATAGAGGGTGTTTCAATATAGTTATTTGTTTACTGGCTAAAACCCCCTCACAGACACCTATGCCATTAAGTTGGCAAACTTGCCAACATGCCACCATGCGCATTGGTCATTCCAGAAAGAGTTTCAAAATTGCGTTGAAGGTAGACTAGGCGTTGGCATCAGTCTTAGCTTCCCGAAGGGGAGTACCTTCATCTGCCAGGTGCTCCTTGGAAACTCTATGGGGCAGTTCTGTTCTGACATGTAGGGTCGCCATGACGGACACGACTCAACGGCAATGTGTTTTATAGTGATATTCAGCAATAAGGTATGTAGCACTTTGAACAATTAAGTTCTCAGACCTAAATGTCAGATTCATATTAGGAACTGGAAAATAACCCTTATTATTTTTGAAAGTGTTTATGGAGCATAAATATTACTTTTCCCTTACGGTGCAGATTAAGTGGTCTCATCTTTTTCTTATTACTTAGTTTATTATTATGATGATGATTTATTGCCTTTTACTTACTTTAGATTTGCTTTATTTTTTCTATTTTTCTGAGGTGAAAACTTAAGTCACCGATCTTAGCTCTTTCAATTCTTTAATGTAAGTAAAGGCATAGAAGACAATCTTTCACTATCTGGTGTCAGTACATCTACATGTTAGGAGAAGCAATTTCAAGGCTAGTTAACCTCAAAATGGTTTTAACTATAAAAACAAGACACATCAATTGTCAGTGACTAATAGCTTTAAGTTCATTAAATTCTAATCCAGCAATTTGCTTCTATGGGAAGAAGGAAGCTCTGGCATAATGTAAAGAATACTGTCAGATACATGATAGTTGCCCAATAATATTTTTTGATGAATGAGTGAGAAGGAATGAATGACTGCTAATTAGTGGCCCTCTGCTCAGCTGGGCACAACTGAACTTTAGTTTCTGCATCTGTAGAATAAGAGAAGCTGAATTGTCATGCTGATGCTAATTACTTATTAACAACCAAGGGTGCTCCTGGGTGATAAGGATTAAAATATTGGGTTGCCATAGCCAGGAGGCACAGCCAATGCCTATCAGACCCATCACTAAAATCTAATGTACAGAGAAGTCCTGAGCAACAGGTTCTCCTGGAAACAGTCTATCTTATAGAACTAGTGACACAGCCACAAGGGAGCTATTTGTCAAACAGCACATCCAATACAGTCCCCTCTGGAGGTTTTCACATTATACTTAGGAAGGTTTTTCTATACATCAAACCCAAATAACCCACGTATCCTTAAGAATCCATGCACACACATTACTGATTGGTGAAGACCACTGAACTAGGAAACTCTCCTGGCTGTATTTGGAATTCTAGGCTTTCCTCCCAGATGAGTGATTTCCATTATGTGTTATGTAAACTCCAAGGAAATTTCTATCGCTTGGAAGGGTTCTAACAAACTGCAGAAGAGCAGGAAAACGCATGGTTGTAGTTAAAGATGCTTCAAAGCTTAATTTGTAAGTGAAAAGAAAAAAAAATCTCAAGTGTTCACGGTTTGTGGCTACTCAAAAGTTGGGAACAATGCTTCCTGGCCTTGGGGGTCACACATCCCCCTCCCCTCAACTCAGCATGGTTGGTGCCCATTTCACGGTTGTTAATGGTATTGAGAGAATTGTTTCCCCAGTGCTTTGATGCACTCATTCTGATTACTCCCTAAAGATTTAAAGTGAGATTGTTTTTCTTCCTAAGGGTTTCTTTTCCAAATCAGTTTCCATAACTGCTCCACATGGCCTCTTAACAGAGAAAGGACAACTTGATAACCAGTCGGGCTCTGTTCTTTTTGCTTGGGCTTGTGAAGTGGGCTGAGTTCTAATCATCTCTCAGTGGCTTACAGCGTGGGCTGGTTGGAAACCAATTTGTACAATTCAAACTTCAATCATCCTTCTTCTTAAATACCAGAAAATGAACCGAACAAGCGTTTGTGAGTCAAATGAGAAGAATGGCATTGAAATAATAGTTGACATGTCCCTTCCCAACCTTGCATTTCTTTAGCATATGGAACAGACCTTGCAGGCTGCTGCTTAAACGGGTGAGTGTGCGGTAAATAATTAACCTTCCACAAAGAAAGGTTGGTGGCATAGAGGTTAAGTGCTACAGCTGCTAACCAAAAAGGTTGGCAGTTCAAATCCAACCAGTGTTCTTTGGAAACTCTCTGGGGCAGTTCTACTCTGTCCTATAGGGTCGCTATGACTTAGAATCGACTTGAGGGCAGTGGGTTTGGTTGGTTTGGGTTTGAGTTATGTGGTATCACTTATGACCTTTTAGCAGGACTGTAGACTACAGCTTATCAGCCTGACTTCCGGGAGGAGTTGGAGAAGAAAGATTAGTCCCATGGACAGCACATGATGGAACCTCAGTAGAGGTCTGGACACCAAAGGCTCAGGTGAGCTTCCCTGGTTAGCAATGTCCTGTGTGTGTTGTCACACATAACGGCTGCGATAAGGCAAGGCTCTCCATGGTATATAGATAAGTGAAAACTCTATGTTTGTACCCCTGCTGCTGGACTCTGTGCTGTGAGTCTCTTCCTTTGGCCTGTTCTAGTTTGTATTCTTTCTTTGTAATAAACTGTAATTCCTTCTCCCCCCAAAAAACCATTGTTGTTGAGCCAATTATGACTCATCACAACCCTAGCAGACAGAGGAGAAATGCCCAGTAGAGTTTGTAAGGAGTGGCTGGTGGGTTTGAACTGCCGACCTTTTGGTTAGCAGCTGATCTCTCAACCACTGTGCCACTAGAGGTCTAATAAATCGTAAATGTAAGTATAATAACTTCTGGTGAGTTCTGGGAGTCCTCACAGCAAGTGACTGAAACCGAAGGTGGTTTGGGGAATCCTCAGACTTGCAATTGGTACTAGAAGTGAGGGCAGTCTTGTGAGAACTGTTTCCTCAGACTTTGTAGGTTGGTTAGCTCCAGTAGAGAGTCATCTAGAGCTTAGACTCCAGCGTGCAGGAAGGGAAGGTGTCAGTCAGCTGTGGAAACTGAGAATCTAGATTCTCCATCTCCAAGTTGGTGAGCCTCCACCTCCCCCAGCCCCCTGCCCTCACTGCTCTTAGGTCCCCCCATCCCAACCTGATCCTAGCTTCTCCTGAAGCTGTTTTAGTTGTTGTATCACACACGCACACTCATGCACACACACACATACATACAAACACACACCTCACAGATTCCCACGGCCAGCAACATGTCTTATGTGAGCGACAGACACGGTATGAGAAGAAGATCACCAGGCAGACCTTCAATATCTGGGCTAAAAGTGTATATCTGATGAAAGGTATCTGGGTTCTAGAATCAAGTGGGTTCCAGACTCTTGCTTTCACCCCACAGTGGGTCAGTAGCAGCCCCTGGGGAATGCTCGTCTCAGTTCAGGGGTGCAGGCTGAGCCTTTGCAGGCAATGAAGTTCACTGCCTGGGTACGTAGGGTCAACACACAAGGCTACACGGCTGACTGAGGTTTCACCTTAGCAAAAATATCCCCAATTCTATGTCTGACAGATATCACGCAGATTGTCTGCATGTGTGGTTCCTCATTCAGAATGTTGGGAGGTGCAAGGGGACATTTGTTCACCACCACATGTATGCCAAGCATCTCATGAGTCTTATTTCACATCAATCTTACAACAACTCCTGAGGTTAGGTGATTAATGGTTCCCATTTTACATTCGAGGAAACTGAGGCACAAAAATATTGAGTTACTTGGTCACTATCACATTGCTTGTTAGGTCCACATCCATCTTACACACTGACCTCTCTACAGCCTTACTCAGAAGATACTGTCTACTTTTAAAGGCTTCTGGCATCTCTTGTTTCCTATTCTTGGAATCTGAACAAAGTGAAAAATAAAGAGATAAAAAGAGAAGAAATAAAGGTTACCTTCCACAACCCACAAAATTATGTTGAAGTTTATCCCTAGACTTCTCTAGGAAAAGCTGAGACAAACAGTCCAAGCAGATAGACAGACAGGAGAGTGTGACATCATTCAGGGTATGATAAGAACTGTGTGGCTCAAAGTCACTCAGGGAGGTGAACTTGCAATGATTATTAGGAGACTCTATTTTAAATACTTTATGTGTATTAACTGATTTTAATCCTCACACAGCTATTTGAGGTAAATACTGCTGTCTCAACTTGACAGAAAGGAAACTGAGGCACGGAGGTGGTAATTAACTCACCTAAAGCCACACAGCTTGCAAGTAGAGCAGTCCAAAAGCCTCTGAGAGTCTGCCTTTCTATAATAAAAATAACAGTAAAGACTCTAAGGTACTTGGAGATGCAGGAATTTTCCAAGTGGCCCAAGAGTCCGAGATGGGCCACTACTAAATTACTAACCTAGACAAGCTGGGCCCAGAGGTCTCTATTCTTAAACACTATTTCAGATGTTCACTGCAAAATGGGGAAGTGATCCCTGACTTTGCTCACTCAGTCTTCTGAGGATGGCATAGGAAGCCTAGGAAAGTCACCCACTAAGGTGCCCTCCCCAAGGTGGTGCTCAGAAGTGTTAGCTCCCTTCTCTCAACCACATTCTCATTTACGCCCAAAGTAAATACAGAGGTGGCAGCTGGATGCCAAAAGAAGACACCATTGTGGAAGGAGAAGAAACAAGAGAAAAAGCAAGTGGGAGGGGAAAGAGGAAGAAATGATTGACTCAGAGGGACCATGTAGCAGCAGCTAAGAGCAGAGACACCTGGAGCCAGGCTGCCTCCAATAAAATCTCAGCCCTGACCTGTCCCAGCCTTTGGGCCTCCCAGTAGAGCTGGGGCAGGGGGCAGGGGGAGAGGTGAGGAGTTGATAGAAATTCTGGCAGTGATGCCACCTGGTTTTAAGTTGATCCAGAAAAAAGAGGGGGATACCAATATAAGAACAATCCACAAATATGAGGCAATGTCATATTTTAAATCAATTGACTATTAAGAGCAAGTCAACCAGTGTCTGTTTTCCATGAGCTGCTGTGATATATAAATAACATTGCCGTTGTCTATCACCTGATTGGCCCCCCGACTCACAGCAACCCCACGCACAATGAATCGCCTCCGAGTCCTGTACTAAACTCATGAGCAATTTTCAGATCCAGCTATTGTCAATCATAGGATTTTCATTGGCTGATATATTGGAAATTGATCACAATTGATTACTAGGTTTTTCCTCCTAGTCTGTCTTAGTCTGGAAGCTCCTTCTGGAATCTGTTTAGCAACATACAATACTATACTGTCAAACAAGTGATGGCTGCACATGAGGTGCATTGGCTGGGAATTGAACCTGAGTCTTCGACATGGAAGGTGAGAATTCTACCACTGAACTAATAATTCTTCAATAAAAATAATGCCTAGCATTTATTGAGTGCTTACTATATGCTAGGTACTCACTGTACTGAGAGCATTTTACGAATTACCCAGTGATCGTATGAGGTATATAATAGTATTATTTGGTATTTATAGGAAAGATGAAGCACAAAGAAGGGTCACCATTTTGCCTGGATCTACACATTGGAACTGGCCAAGCCAGCCAATTGTGCTTGAGAAAAAGAGCACTGGCTTTGCTATTAACTGGACAAGAGGCTAGGAATCACCCAACCCCTTGAGGCCCAAGTCTTTCAATAGTAACTTGTGGGACTCTCTCTTGACCACCTCTAGCTCTGTGAGTTGTCAATTCTAAAGATAAGAACAAAAGGAACAAACTTGAACAAAACAGAGGTGAGTTCTCTCTCAGCTCTGTCGTTGCCGGGGCAGTGTGGCCTTATTTAGCTTACAATAGCTTCCTTTGTCTTATTTTCTTCAATGTGAAATGGAAGTTAATTCACTAATTCATGGCTCCTAATAAAATTTTTAGGCTGTAATTCTTAAATGTTCTTCTCTTCTACCATGGTGTTGGTCATTAAATCCACCTGGAGATGCTAGGGACCACTTTAAAACACTGAGAGTTTTGTCTTTGCCCTCTTCACCTACCTTAAGGGGTATGTTCTGGTAATTAGAGTCATAACCTAAAATATTCCGTGACAGGGACCAAGAAGAGGAATGAGAGATCTGGAGTATCTTATCCGGTGACAGTCTGACAGCTCTGGAACAGCTCCTTCCCTTTAGTGAGAACTCTTTAGTGGATAAAGATCTGTAATATCATCACACAGAACCCACAAATCACAGGTCACTCTCTGATGACTCATAGTTTTTGTTGGAAGAGCCTGGCTGATGACAGTTGTACCAGGAAGGACGCCTTCCTCAATGAAAGGCTTAGTTCAAGACCCTTAGATCAAAATACAACTGGATGGAATAAAGTACCAGTTGCTTTTAAGCTCCTTTCTAAATCTGGCCCTGCAGCCTCTCGGGTTTCACTCAGGGGCGCAGGAGGAGCGCCTTGGCACATGCTCACTGCTCCCTATGCTGCGGTGTGACCACAGAGCGACCTGAGAGTGATGTGTAGTCGTCCCCACTGGAGCCAACACCACAGCAGCTTTGCCTGTCAGAGGTCACAGCAGTCCCTTCACCAGGTCCTCTGGTTGCTCAAAAATTGTAATTTTATTTTAAAATCATTATTCTCAAAGAATGCCCAAGTGGCAGAGATTAAACTTTAGGAAAGTCAAGCAAGTATTCCTAGCTAAGAAACCCCAGCCAGAAAGCAAGCTACAATTGTATCTAGATGTTGAATCTAGAGAAAGCTCAGGGCAAAGTCAAATTCTGGTGTTGAAAGGCAGCACCAAACAGACAAGAGAGTCAAAAGCTCTCACTGGTAATAACTACTGTATTCCTAGGTACCACCACACGTCTGTTGGTTGCTTGTAATGTGATGGCTTGTGTGTTGCTGCTGGAAGTTGGACTTTCAGTATTTCAAATACCACCAAGGCCACCTGTGAAGAGAAGTTTTCACTGAAGCTTCCAGACTAAGATGACTAGGAAGAAGGACCTGGCAGTCTACAGCTGAAAAAAACCGGCCATCTGAAGAGGAGCAGCATATTGTCTGATATTGTGCCAGAAGATGAGCCCTTCAGGTTGGAAGGCACTCAGAGTATGACAGGGGAAGAGCTGCCTCCTCAGAGTAGAGTCAGTCTTAGTGACTTGGATAGAGTAAATGTGTGAAAGCTGGGCAATGAGAAAGGAATGCAGAGGAAGAATTGATGTATGCAAATTAGGATACTGACAAAGAATAACGAATATACCATGGACTGCTGGAAGAATGAGCAAGTCTTTCTCGGAACAAGTCCTGCCAGAATGCTCCTTAAAAGTGAGGATGGCAAAACTATATCTCATATACTTTGGACATAGTGCCAGGCGGGATCAGTCCCTGGAGAAGCACATGGTGCTTGGAAAGGTAGAGAGCCAATGAAAAGGAGGAGAATCTTCAACACGAGTGGCTGAACAAAAGGCTCAAACACAGCAATAATCGTGGGGTTAGTTCAGGACAAGGCAGGGTTTCATTCTGTTATATACAGAGTTGCTAGGAGTCAGTACTGATTCAGTGACATCTAACGACAACAACATTCCTAAGCAAGAATTTTTGTAGTTTCCAGTGAAGAGTATGCGCTGTAAGAACTAAAGAGGTGAAATTTAGAAGGTGGTTCCTAGGCTTGTCTGATGATTTGTGAAGCAAAGCAGAATAATTAACTCAAGCTGGGCCTCTAAGAGGGGGCCCTGATGTTTTTACAGGCAAATGTTTTCAATGACACTATTAGTACTAGAAATAATAAAAAGCAAGAAGACCCCCGAAACCTTGGATATGAGTGAAATAAGATTATCTCTGGGAAATGAACTGAGAAATTGTAGCCCAGAGATCCTACTTTAAGAAACTGAATGGTTCCCAGCAAAGAATACTTAATTCTAACAGAACTGAAAGTATAAGAGTATCTAAAGACAGAATAAACAACAACTGCCCTTGAGCCCTGGTGGTGCAGTGGGGAGCCCTAATGGCACAGTGGTTAAGTGATATGGCTGCTAAATGAAAGCCGTTCAAACCTCCCAACTGCTCCTTGTAAGCCCTGTGGGCCAGTTTTACTCTGTCCTCTATGGCTGCCATGGGTCAGAATCTACTGAACGAGAACAGGTTGAGTCAACTGAATGCAGACTTAGCAACCACACTGACATCAGAGTAAACCTATGCTCCACAGAATTTTTGATTTCTGATTTCTCAAAGCAGATTGTCAGACTTTCTTAGACACTTCTGGATGAACTCAAATCTCTAAACTTTCAGTTAGCAGCCACGCATGTTGACTGTTTCCAGCACCCAAAGATGGATGAGTTAAAAGAGGAATTGCTCAGTAATAGAAGTGTGAAAAAAGAGGAAGATCCCATAGACAAATGTAGTCCTACCTGAGGAGAGGCGTGCAGTTTCTTGTTCTAGGTGTATCACTCTTTTAGATCAAGATGCATCCAGTTTTCCTAAACTAAAGGCAATAAACCAGTAGTTATCTAACTTTAACAGCCTTTATAAGTAGCTGTCAAAATCAGTGATTCCTGAACTCTTCTAGACTCTGAGTCAGTAGATCTAAGGTGGGGTTTGGACATCTGAACAGTAATAAAGTCTATGTGGTGATTTTGAGGCAGAAGCCTGAGGCCCACACTCTGAGAAAGTAAACAGTTCAGTCTTATAGCAGCAAAATTGGAATAGAACTGAAATTCTTCAGCATAATCAATGGCATCTATATGAAGCCAACAGCCAAAGTCACCCTAAATGGAGAGACTCTGAAAGCATTCCCTTTGACAATGGAAACCAAACAAGGACACCCTGTCACCACTTTTTTTCAACATTGTACTGGGAATACTAGCCAGAGAATCAGGCTAGAAAAAAGAAATAAAGGGCATCTGAAATGGTAAGGAAGTAGTAAAATTATCTGTGTTCACAGATGAAAACCCTGAAAGAATCCATACACTGAAAATCCTACAGAAACCATGGCAGGGGGGTGGAAACTACTGAAACTGATAGGAAAGTTTAGCAAAGTGTTAGGATACAAGATAATCATACAGAAATCAGTTGGATTCCTCCTCATCAACAAACAGAATGTCAAAGAGGAAATCACTGAATCAAAACCATTTACAATAGTCTCCAAGAAGATAAAATACTTAGGAATAAATCTAACCAGAGATATTAAAGACCTATACTAATACAAGGTCTGACAACTAAATGCATAAAGTTAATTGTTCTATGTGCTTCTTATTAATTGCTGAATATCAGCAAGGTCACCTTCAAAGTACTCCCCTTGGGAAGCTATGCACTGATGTCAGTGTCTTCTTCACCCTTCAAAGCAATTTTGGAACTCTTTCTGGAATGGCCTTTATGCATGGTCGCACAGTGGCAAGTTCGTGAACTTAATTGTATAGTTGTCTGTGAGGGAGTTTTTACCCAGTAAACAAATAACTATATTGGAACACTTTCCCTGCTCACCTGATCTGGCTCCCAGTGACTTTTTTCTTTACCAGAAGATAAAGCAAATTTTGAAAGGAAGACATTTTGATGACACTCAGGACATCAAGCATAATATTGCAATAGTTCTGATAGACATTCTAGAAAAAAGAGTTCCAAAATTTCTTTGAAAGGTGGACTAGGTGCTGGCATCAGCACATAGCTTCCAAAGGGGAGTACGTCAAAGGTGACCATAGTGATATTCAACAGTGAGCTATAAAGCACTTTTCTAGGATGAGTTCATGAACTTAACTGGCCATCCTCATAAAATTATAAGACATTACTGCAAGAAGCCAAAACAGATCTATGTAAGTGGAGGAACCTACCTTGAATAGGGAGACCCAACATCGTAAAAATGTCTATTCTACCCAAAATGATCTATAGATACAATGCAATCCCAACACAAATTCCAATGGCCTTTTTTATGGAAAGGTAAAAACAAATTATCAACTTCATATGGAAAGGGAAGAAACCATGGATAAGTAAAGCAACAGTGAAGAAGAAGAACAAAGTAGTAGGATTTGTACTACTTAAATTTAGAAACTATTACACCGTTACAGTAGTCAAAATAGCCTGATACTGGTACAACAAGAGATGCATAGATAAAAGCAAGAGAATTTGGAATCTGGACATAAAATAGTCCACCTATGAGAAGCTATTTGACAAAGGCCCAAACTCCATAAACCAATGAAAAGACAGTTTCTTTAACAAATAGTGTTGCAGTAACTGGATGTCCACCTCCAAAAATATCAAATAATACTGTATCTCACATCATGCACACACACAAAAAAAATTCAAAATGGATCAAAGACCTAAATGTTAAGCAATGTTAACGCAACAAATATCATGTAAGAAAAATTAGGGACAATGCTGGAGCCCTTATACAAGGCATAAACAGTTTACAAAATACAAAAACACCCGGAAAGAAAATATGTAACCGGAAAATTGTAAAAATTAAACATTTGCACTTATCCAAAGACTTCACCAAAAGAGTGAAAAGTCAACTTACACACTGGGGGAAAAAAATTGCCTACCGCAAATCCAATCAGCATCTAATATCTATAACTTAAAAGATACCACAAAACCTCAACAACAAAAAGACAATTAATCCAGTTTAAAAAATGGGCAAAAGACATGAACGAATACCAAAGAAGACATTCAAGTTGCTAGCAGACACATGGGAAAATACTCTCTATTATTAACCATCAGAGAAATGCAAATTAAAACCACAATGAGCTATCACCTCACCCCAACAAGGTTGGCATTAATCTAAAACACACCAAAATAACAAATGTTGGAGAGGCTGTGGAGAGACTAGAATACTTCCATGATGCTGGTGGGAATGTAAAATGGTACAATCACTTTGAAAATCAATTTGCACTTTCTTAAAAAGCTAGAAATAGAAATACCATACAAGCCAGCTATCCCACTCCTTGGAATATACCTTAGAGAAATAAAAGCTATCACAGAAATAGGTATACACCCACCAATGTTCACCACAGCCCTGTTTATAATAGTAAAAAGACGGAAGCAACCTAGATGGCCTTTGACAGAAGAATGGATAAATAAACTAGGGTATATTCACACAATAGAATAATATGCAGTGATAAAGAACAATGATGAATTTAGGAAACATCTCATGAAATGGAAGAACCTGGAGGTTATTATGCTGAGCAGAATTAATCAACTGCAAAAGGACAAATACTGAATGAGATTGTTATAAGAACTCAAGCATTGATTTAAACACAGAAGAAAACAGTCTTTGATGGTTATTGAGAAGAGGCAGAGGGGTATTCACTAACTAGGTAATGGATAAGAACTATTTTAGGTGAAGGGAGAGACAACACACAGCATAGGAGAAAACTGCACAAATGGACTAAACACAAAGCTTAGAAGTACTCTAAATAAAGCCAAACACTTCCAGGGACAGAGTATCAGGGTCAGGGTTCAGAGGATCATGGCTTTAGGGGACATGTAAATTAACTGGCCTAAAAAAAAAGTATTTTAAAAGAACATTTTGCATCCAACAGTGGTGAGTGGTGTCAGGGTGTTAAAAGCTAACCAACAGCTATCTAATTAGCATTACTTGGGCTCAACCACCCTGAAGCAAAGAAGAAAGAACAGCATCAACGACAGGAGGAAAGTGTGAGCCTAAAAGACAGAAAGGGAAACATACAACAGAGACAGCAACATGAGACCAGAAGAACTAGATGGTGCCTGACTACCAGCAAAGATTGCCCTTATAGGAAACTTAACAAACAATCTCTGATGGAACAGGAGAAACGTGGAATGCAGAACTCGAAATCTAGTAAAAAGGCCCTGACTTGGTGGTCTGATAGACCAGAGGATCCCCAGAACACATGGCTCCCAAACTCTCTGTTAACTCAGAGCTGAAACCATTTTGGAAGCCAACTCTTCAGACAAAGGTTAAACTGATATATAAGCCATAAAATAATACAGGCAAAGATACAGATGCTTTGTGGCTTGGGCACATACAGAGGACTAACTGGACAGCTCGTGCTTGGAGGCAAGACAGGACATTGGAAGGGCACAGGAGCTGGTCAAATGAACATGAGAAATATGAGTTGGAGGGGAGGAACACGTTCTCACATTATGAGTGGAGTACTAGGCTCACATGACAAAGTATATGCAAGTTTTTGTAGAAGAAACTGTAGTTACAAATTTTCAGTTAAACAATTAGGAAAAAAAGAAGCAGGGAGACTTTTAGGGAATAAAATGATATACTAGCAAAAAGGAAACAATATCCTAGCACAACTTATGTGATATGACATAAAGTTCTAAACAAGAAAATTATAGACTTCCAGCTGATGAGACGTTTGGAGTGAGACGTTGAAACTAAGCACTGGGACTGGCTAGTTGTAGATATTCTAGCAACTCCAACCTACATGTCTTCTGGGTCCTAGTGCTATGAGCTGATGCAGCCTGTTAGTCTTTCTTGCCTTCTCTTTAGAGGGCTCTGGAGCAAAAAAGTATACCTCACTCATCTTTCCATTTAAATCACACACCTGAGATTGACATTCAAGCTAACACCATTTTTTCAAATCCCACATGTTCACTACCTCTCTTCCTGTCTTTTATTTAACTTCACATAATGCAGCATATTAAAGAGAATGGGGATGAGATCAGGTAAAGCAGTCAAAATAAAACCATAAGCTACTGCTTCTCCTAGTATGAAAACCCAGAGGAGTGTTAGCAACAGTTCTGCTTGGTAAGCAAAAACCTGAAGCTAACTACAGGATTATATCTCCTCTTCTTTTTCGCTCTTTAGAGATGCGAGTTGGCTAGCTACATTAGTGAATGATTATATGCATAACACAGATGCTAAGAAAAGTCACCAGGACATGGGCCACACAGCCATGACTGATGCTACTCCCATCCTGCTACAGCCCAGCCATCCTTGGACTTCCCCCATTAGCCTCAAGGACAGTCCCATGCCCCCAACCCCACCCCTGATGCCTGGTCTCTCCCCTAGGGGATAAGTCACGGGCATCTTACCACACTAATCCCGTCATTGAGAAGGGCCTCCCCGAAGATCATCAGGTAGAGCGGCTCGTTGACACGCGCCTCCTCAAACACGGCCAGCACAGCCACGGGGTCCACGGCTGAAATCAGGCTGCCAAACAGCAGATTCTGCAGCAGGTTAACATCGCTGAGACCAAAGGCCTTGATCTGGCAGATGAGGTAGAGGGAGAGGCCAATGCCAAAGGCATTGATCAGGGCCCCCAGTCCAGCCCACCACAGAATAGAGCCAAAGTTCTCAAAAAAGGGCCGGGTGGGCATGAAGTACCCACTCTCTAGGACAATGGGTGGAAGGAGATACAGGAAGTAGATGCTGGAATCCATGACCGGAGGTGATTTGTGGTCTGTGCCGAAGATGATGCAGCCCACTAGAACCCCAACGATGATGAGGAGACAGCTCTCCGGCATGAGGCCCGGCAGCCTGTGGTAAAGATGGAAGCCTGGGGAAGAGCAGAGGTTACATGAACATGTTTGCAAGTACAACTAATGTACCAGGAATGGGTGTGTACAAGATATTTTTTAAAGTCACATAGGTGGGACTTTGGGCAAGTTGTCTGTCATCTTTGAGCCTCAGCACAACATCAGCACCAAAAACAAAAATCAAATGCTTTGTCATCAAGTTAATTCCAGCTCATAGGACAGAGTAGAACTGTCTGACAGGTTTCAAAGAGGTACCTAGTCACCTAGGTACCTAGGTGGATTAGAACTGCTAGTCTTATGGCTAACAGCCATAGCTCTTAAGCACTGTGCTACACTAGCACTTCCCCATCAGTCCAAAAAAAAAAAAGAGAAAAAAAAAAACCCACCCTATAAGACAGAGTAGACCTGCTGCATAGAGTTTCCAAGGAGCATCTGATAGATTTGAACTGCTTACCTTTCAGTTAACAGCCACAGCACTTAACCACTATGCTGCCAAGGTCTCCACCTGTAGTAGGCACCAAATGTGTCCACTTGATCATGTTGTACGGCTTTTATTGAGATCAAGTACCACACATGGTGGAGACTAAAGGGTAGAGAACATCTCAGTTGTCCTCATTTTTCCTCCTCCTTACTGTTTTCCCGACCGTATAGGGATCTGAAGGCCACGTGAGGGAAAAGGAGAGAAGAGGACAAAACTCCTCTACCTTCACGCAAAATCTACCTTTTACTCGCCATGCAACCACACAAACTTCACTTTGTTCCAAATTCCCTTTCCAAGTCTTCCTTGTTCCGTTGGTCCCATTTCCCTCTCCAGCAAACACAAATAAAGCCCAGAAATGACACTGCCATGAGGTTATCCCAAAACCATGGCCATTGTCATAGATTCAGTTGTGTCCTCCCAAAATGTGTGTAGAAATTTGGCAAGGCCATGATTGCTGATCTGCTGTGATGTTCCTATATGTTATAAATGCTACCTCTATATAATACGGGAGGTTAGGCTTTCGTTGTGCTGGTGGGGCAGGACTCAACGGGTCAGACTGTACTGTGCCTTGAGGCAGTTTCCTGGGATACAAAGGAAAGGGAAGGGGCAGAGAGCTAGAAACTTCATACTATCAGGAAATAAGTGGTGCCAGAAGTACAGTAAGTCTTTTTGACCTGTGGTCCCTGCACCTCAGAAGCTCCCTGTCCAGTGGAAGAGGGATGACAAAGACCTTTCCCTAGAGCCAACAGAGAAAGAATTCTCCTAGCACTGGTAGCCTAAATTTGGGCTTGATGCCTACTGGACTATGAGAAAATGAATTTCTCTTTTTAAAGCCATCCACTTGTGGGCATTTCTGTTACAGTAGTACCAGATGGTTAAGATAGTCATCGAGTTGATTCTGACTCACAGCAACCCTATAGGACAAAGTGGAACTGCTCCATAGAGTTTCCAAAGATCAGCTGGTAGATGTGAACTGCCAACTGTTTGGTTAGCACCCAAGCTCTTAACCACAACGCCACCAGCGTTTCCTTTGGGCAGCCACTCACAGGAAGAAAATCAAAGTTGTCTTCTCAGGGATTCCCTCCTTCTTCACTGTTTCCTTCCTGCAATTAGGTCTATAGTTCATCAATGACAACCTTTGCTGTTTCTATGGCCAGTCCCTTCGTTTACACCCTCTCTATTTCTTCTCTTAATTATTGTATTATTCTCCAGAGCTCTAATTTCACCTTCACCCCAAGTTCACCCTGACACTGTTGCTAGACAGGTTTTTCTTGTCTTGAGGATCTGATTGTCTCATTCCCCACCCAAAACCCTGAAGGCATTCAAAGCCTCTTAAGGATTTTAAACAGAGGATGTTGAGCATCCTATACAAAGATCAAACCACATGCTCTGTTAGGTACTGTGAAATGGAAGACCAAGGATGTTTACCACAATATGATTTAGAAACAAGATATGCACAAAAAAGATGGCAAAAATGATTTCACATCTATGGATGAAATGAAGTGAATATGGAATATTCCAACAAGTGTGTAGACATGTAGACTATCCGAGGTAGAACATCATCACAGGGCTCTCTCCACACTTAGGTGTGTTACTTTTGCACACCCTACATTGTAGCCAGCCAAATGCCTTTTTACCCAGCATGTCCTGTTTCTTCCCTTCTTATACTGTTATTGCCAATTGGATTGTCCTTTACCTTGATGTGTTCAGACCCTGTTTATATTTTGAGACTAGGTTTTCCCGACTTCCTCCCAAGGATGTAATAGTCTTCCTCTGAATTGCTGTAACAGTTTGTCTGTATCTGTCTAGCAACACTGATCCTTATCTTTGTATGTATAGTTTATCTCTCCTGCTAATCTCTTGTCACCTGAAACTCACACACAATGACATACATCTTTATATCTCTCTAAAGTACTTGGCAAGGTGATTTTTCCACAGTAGCTGATCTGCTTGCTGAAAGAAACTACAAGCATATAAATGAATGAAAGAACAGATTAAATGTTGTTCTCAGAAGCTTCTGGAAACCCAGGTGGCACAGTGGTTAAGTGCTGCTGTTGATAATCAAAAGGTTGGCAGTTCAAATCTGCCAGGTGCTCCTCGGAAGCTCTATGGAGCATTTCCACTCTGTCTTATAGGGTCACCATAAGTCAGAACGGACTTCACAGCAGTGGGTTCAGTTGAGTTCTCAAAAGCTTTTACATGCAAATTAGGAGCTGAACAGGTTATTGGAGAAGGACTAGGATTTACATAGTTGGATAGCAGAAAGGAAGACATTTTAGGGGAGAAGAACTTCAAATGCAAAAAAGGGGCAAGAGTCAGCCAGACAGACATTTTTAGCATTCATTTGCAAGTGGTACTGTATGGCTGCTAATCGAAAGGTCAGCAGTTTGAATCCACCAGCCCCTCCTGGGAAACTCCATGGGGGTGGTTTTACACTTTCCTGTGATGAGTTGGAATGAACTCCACAGCAATGAGATATACATATCCGTCTGTCAGTTTCTTGTACTGTGGTAGCTTGCTTGTTGCTGTTGTACTGGAAGCTACAGTGCTAATATAGATAACTGAGGCTGAAAAATTTTCCTCCCCCTTCTTGCTGCCCCCGCCACTACCTGATACAATACTCCCTTCCCTTCCCAGCCAGCACTCGCCTGACAGAATCGCCAGCGCCTGATACGATACTCCCTTCCCTTCTCAGCCAGCACTCGCCCAACAGGACACTTCCACCTTCCTTTCTCAGCACGGCTCCCCAGCTGGAGGGATACGATAATCCCTTTCCCCTTTCCTTTCCCAGCCCGGCTCCCCAGCTGGCGGGATACGATAATCCTTTTCCCCTTTCCTTTCCTCGTCCGGCTCCCCAGCTGGTGGGATACGATATTCCCTTTCCCCTTTCCTTTCTCAGCCCAGCTCCCTGACTGACGGGATTCCCCCCCCTCAGAACTGCTCCCGCTCACCCCATTTGTCTCAACCACGACATCCTCAAACTGCACTATATCTACCCTCCCGAAATGGCACTCAGGGCCATTTGTTGGAATCTGAGAAGTTCGCGGTGGCCCGCTGGCATAGTAAACAGCTTCTTGCCTTTTCCTGGGTGTCTTTCGCTTCCTCATTTTCTATAACATTCTGGTGCGTTGGCCAGGAAGCGAATGAACTGAGGGAAGTGAACGAACTGACCCCTTGCATCACCGGCCTCTCGGGACCTCGGCCATCGGCCAGGGTGGACAGGCTAGGACGGAGAGACGCCACTCATTTTCCGGTTAACGAGGTCCCTCCACCTCCCCGCCTTGTACCTGCCGGAGAGGTTTCCGAAGACGCGGAACCCTCAAAGGATCAGGTAACAGGCATCGGAAGACTTCAGTCTAGGTACGGCCCCCGGGGCCGCCCCACTTCAGTCAGGACCACCTTCTGCTGCAGGGCGAAGGGGAGAATGATCACCTCCCGGCCTTTGTGCCCCAGTTCAGGATTCCCCCTCTGGGTGGAAGTCTCAGTCTGTGTGAGTGAATATATTTCAAGTTGGGTGATTGTATCTGTGCCTCCAAGTTCGTGCGGAGGCTGAGTGGGCCCTCTTCTGTGGTTCCGTGTGGACTCATAAGGCATAACGGTGTGAACCAAGCCTCCTCTGCCCCAGGGTTTATACGGGGACACCTTAGCCAAGAGCCCACCTAAGTCCCCACTAGCAGAACGGCCAGAAGGGTATCTGAGTGGTCCCCGGGACAAGTCTTTCATCTCACTTGCAGCACCGTCAGCATGGGTGGGACACACAGCAAACCTACAGTCTTAGACTGCATGTTGAGAAATTTTGATAAGGGCTATAAGGGAGATTATGGAGTTAAACTTAGCCCCAAGAAACTAAAAACCCTGTGCCAAGTCGAATGGCCCTCCTTTGACACCAACTGGCCACCTGAAGGAAAATTAGACACCCACCTGGTTCAGGCAGTTTGGAATAGGGTCACTGCCAAATCAGGAGGACATCCTGACCACTTCCCCTATATAGACCTGTGGTTAGAAATAGCTCAGACCCTCCCACAATGGGTCAGATTCTGCTCGAATAAGTCAGGACATGGAAGGGTCCTCCTGAACACCTCTGGGGTCTCAAAGAAAATTCCAAAAATCTTCCAAGATCAGTCGGATGAAGGTCCACCCCCATATTTCGGCTACCCACTTCAACCATCAGCACCACCCGCTACCCCCCATTGAAACTCCACCCCCTTCGGTGGAATCCCCAGCAGTCTCACCAGCCCCTCCAGTGGAACCCCCAACAGCCTCACCAGCCCCTTCATCCCTGCCAGTCACTAGGTCCCAGAATAAGACACTACAACTGCCTCTAAGGGTGACTCGGGGACCGGGAAAGATAGAAGCTGATGGGACCGTTACCCCCAGGAGCCCCTGTCTTTACATATGTCCCTTTCACCACCACTGATCTCCTGAACTGGAAACACCACAGTCCCTCATACTCCGGAAAACCTCAGGCACTTATAAATATGTGCGAGGTAATCTTCAACACCCATAACCCCACATGGGACGACATCCAACAGCTATTTCTAAGCCTCTTCACCACCGATGAAAGGCGCCGAATTAATTGAAACAATATACTCAAGCAGACTTGACCTCTGAGATCAGCCCCTCCCCACCTCAGACCTTACCCTATTCACAGACAGCAGCAGTTTCATTGACAAACAGGGAGAAAGACAAACGGGATACGTGGTCACTACTCCCAATAAAATCATAGAGAGCCGAAGACTCCCCAGTGGGTGGTCAGCACAGACAGCTGAGCTATGGGCCCTAATAAGAGCCCTGGAACTTTCAGAACACAGAAGAGTTAACATTTATACAGACTTGAATTATGCATACGCTACTCTTCATATACATGGGGCTATTTATAAGGAAAGAGGTCTCCTCACCGCACAAGGGAAATCCATAAAAAATAAAAATGAGATCCTCCACCTTCTACAAGCTGTCTGGAAACCCCAGAAGGTGGCAGTCATGCACTGCAAACGACACCAAAAGGGAGACGACCCACAGACACGAGGGAATTGCCTTGCAGATTGGGCAGCGAGACACACTGCTGGATCTACTGATGATCCAGTATCACCCAGCCTCATACTTCTTGCACCAGAACTACCCCCTAAACCAACATACATTCTTCAAGAAGACAACTGGGCCGAATCTGAAAAAGCCTCAAAAACCATGAACAATTGGTGGAAATTGCCAGATAACAGAATTTTCATCCCCAGGTCTCTAGCCTACCCACTCATCCATAAACAAAACACTCTCACTCCTGGGGAAAGACCAGACTTCAAGTAGCCTTAGAAAAATACCTTTACATACCCAACTTGTCAACTTTGTGTACACAGATCACTCAAAAGTGTCTCACCTGCCTCAAAAATAATCCCAGGCAGGGCCCCCTTGGGCCTCCCAGAGTACAGCATGTTGGAACAACTCCATTCGAAGATATACAAATAGATTACACTAAACGCCCTAAGTGCAAGCGATACCATTATCTTCTAGTCCTCATCTGTACACACACTGGGTGGATAGAAGCTTTCCCCACACACACCAAAACAGCCAGAGAAGTAGTTAAAATACTACTAAAGGAAATTATCCCCCGATACGGGCTCCCCCTCACCATACAGAGTGACAACGGGCCATCCTTCGTAGCAACTATCATACAAGAAACCTCACAAACCCTGCAGATAAAATGGAAACTCCATAGTGCATGGAGACCCCAGAGTTCAGGAAAAGTAGAAAGAATTAACAGAACCCTTAAAAACCACCTAAGCAAATTAAGACAAGAAACAGGACTCCCCTGGGTAACACTCCTACCGATAACCTTGCTAAAAATCAGATGCACCCTGGGGCCATTAGGTTTCTCCCCATTCGAAATCTTGCTTGGAAGACTTCCTCCAATAATACCCCGCCTAAGCCCGTCCAAAGAACTAAGAGAAACACAGCTAGATCAACAGCTAATAGCCTTAGGCAATACTCTCAAGAGCCTCTCACAACATATACTCGAGAGAATTCCTACAGCCCTCGTAGATCCTGTACATAAAATCAAACCTGGAGACTATGTCTGGATAAAATTATGGAAGGCCGAACCCCTTCAGCCGCGGTGGGGAGGCCCTCACCAGGTCATACTAACTGCCCCGACCTTTGTTAAAGTTGCAGGCCATGCTCTGTGGATTCACCACTCACACATAAAGTCGGCAGCACCACCCCGTGAATGGACTTCGCTCAGTCACCCCGATCAGCCAACCAAATTGACTCTCAAATGCATTGGAACCTAGCCTCACTGGCCCACTACTCCCTCATAATCTCTGTTCTCATTCTCTGCCTCTTAGGACTTTATACCATCTCTCCCCAGACATGGACCTCCGGACAAAAAGTCACGCTCCTAGGGTGCTTCCTCCTTGTGACTTTCTTATTTGCTTATTTATTACACATGCCGCCCTTTTAAGCCCCTCCATGGGATATATAGCCCTTCCCCAAGGTTCCGGTAGAGTTAAAGAACCTTATTACGGAAATAAAATCCCAAACAAACAAAATAATCCCCCAAGCCCAAAACCTACAATAAACATCCCATCAAATCTCGGGGTGGCTGGAATATTTGGACCTCAACTTGAAAACATCCTAGAACAAGAGAATAGAGACAGGAACAATCAGCTCCCCTCATACAAACCCATATCTCTAAGAATCACACAGTACATAAATTGACCTTACACACATACCATACAAATTATTAGTCAAGTCATCCAGGCCCAGAACATCACCAAATCCGCCAATAACCCATCTTGGGTCTGCTCTCCCTTTCAGCAGGCCAGTTTTCTCGCCTACCCGGTAAACTTAACCCAATCAACAACCCAATTAAACTCCTCCCTTAGACTCCTTAGCACTCTAGCAACTCAGGTTCCTCTCCTCAACTCTACTGTCCCTACTTGCTGGAAACACTAACTGGAGGTACTAACCAAACCTCCACACTGAACTGCCTACAAACACAAACCTTCAGCACACACACCAACCTAACCTGTACCGACAATACCACCTTCCTGTGGTGTGACTCTAACCTGCACAAGTGCCTCCCCACCAACCATACCTGCACTCTGGTGTATGCTTTCCCCAACTATCACATTTACTCACCAAAAGAGTTTGAGTCTCTCTTCCTCCCCACACCCAACCTAAGAAGGGCCATAGGCATAGCTGTATTAGGACTCACTTTGCTCATCAGACTCGCCGCAGGCACTTACTACCTTAGTTACCCTCTATAAAAAGCTATCAGAGGCACTCAATGTGGACATGGACCAAGTTGCTGACACACTTCTTATACTTCAGAATCAAATTAACTCCCTGGCAGCAGTTACCTTACAAAACAGACGAGCGTTAGACTTATTACTGGCAGAGACAGGCGGGACCTGTATGGCTCTGGACGAAGAATGTTGTTATTTTATAAATGCTTCTAACATTGTCACATCTAAGGTTACAGAGCTCAAAAGCCGAATCGAACAGAGGCAACGTGAACTTACCCAGTCTGGATGGGGACGCATGTGAAATTGGACCACCTGGCTGGCCCCACTGTGGGGGCCGCTCATCTTGGGATTCATAGTCCTGACCTTCAGACCCTGCCTCCTGCGCCACCTGCGAGACCAACTAGAACAGAACTTACTCAACAAAACCGTCTCCAGAGTCCTGACCCTCCAAACTTATCAACAACTTCCCCAGGCCAACATTGAAGAGTTGTGATACCCACCCTTATCAAAGGGGGGTATCAAAGAGGGAATAATATGGATATCTAAGGCTGAAAAATTTTCCTCCCCCTCCTTGCTGCCCCCACCAGCACCTGATACGATACTCCCTTCCCTTCCCAGCTGGCACTCGCCTGACAGGACCACCAGTGCCTGATATGATACTCCCTTCCCTTCTCAGCCAGCACTCTCCGGACAGGACACTTCCACCTTCCTTTCCCAGCCCGGCTCCCCAGCTGGCGGTATATGATAATCCCTTTCCCTTTTCCTTTCCCCGTCTGGCTCCCCAGCTGGCGGGATACGATATTCCCTTCCCCTTTCCTTTCTCAGCTTGGCTCCCTGACTGGCAGGATGCCCCCCCCAGAACTGCGCCTGCTCACCCCATTTGTCTAAACCACGACATCCTCAAACTGCACTATAACTACCCTCCCGAAATGGCACTCGGGGCCATTTGTTGGAACCTGAGAAGTTCCCGGTGACCCGCTGGCATAAAAAACAGCTTCTTGCCTTTTCCCGGGTGTCTTTCACTTCCTCATTTTCTATAACAATGCCAGTATTCAAATACTAACAGAGTCACCCCAATTAACAAGGTTTCAGCAGAGTTTCCAGATTAAGACAGATTAGGAAGAAAGATCCAGCGATCTACTTCTAAATAAATTGGCGAGTAAAAACTTTACGAATAGCGGTGGAATATTGTCAAATATATTGCTGGAAGACGAGTCCCTCAAGTTGGAAGGAACTCAAAATGCCACTGGGGAAGAGCTGACTTCTTAAAGTACAATCCTGCTTAATGACATGGATGAAATCAAGCTTTGAAGGCCTTCATTTCTTGATGCAGCACAGCTCAAAATGAGAAGAAATGGCTGCAAACTTACCCATTAATAATTGGAACATGTAATGTACAAAGTATGAACTTAGGAAGATTGGAAATCATCAAAAGTGAAATGAAACACTGAACACCAATATCCTCAGGATCACTGAGTTTAAAAAGACACATATTGGTCATTTTGAATCTGATAGCCCTGGTCCTTAATGTTGGGAATGACAAATTGAAGAGGAATGATGTTGCATTTGTTATGAAAAGAACATGTCAAGATCTATCCTGAAATACAAGGCTGTCAGTGATAGAATAGCATCCATGCATCCACAAGGATGACTAGTTAACAGGACTATTATAGAAATCTACGCACCAAACACTAAGACCAAAGACAAAGAAAGTGAAGATTTTTACCAACTTCCGGAGTCTCAAATTGATCAAACGTTCATTCAAGATGTGCCAATTATTACAGCTGATTAGAATTTGAAAGTTAAAAACAAAGAAGAAAGATCAGTATTTGGAAAATGCAGTCCTGGTGATAGAAATGAGGCAAGAGATCACATGGTAGGGTTTTGCAAGACCGACAACTTATCCACTGCACATGTGTCTTTTCAACGACAAAAATGGCAACATAAATATGGACCCAATCAGATGGAATACACATGAATCAAATCAACTACATTTGTGGAAAGAGATGACACAGATGTTCAACATCATAAGTCACAACAGTACATTGACAGGAAACAGACAGAAATTCAAGGTTCCAACTACAGAACAGACCATCAGTTGCTCATATGCAAGTTCAAATTGAAGCTGAAGAAAGTTAGAACAAGCCCACAGGAACCAAAGTACAACCTTGAGTACCTCACACTTAAATTTAGAGAAAGAATAGATCAGAAACTTGGAACTCTTAACGGCCAAACAGCAGATAAGCTCTGGGATGATATCAAGGACATTATATATGAGGAAAGCAAAAGGTCATTAAAAAAACAGGAAGGAAAGAAAAGACCAAAGTGAATGTCAGAAGAGACTCTGAAACTTGCTCTTTAATGCCGAATATGTAAAGAAAATGGAAGAAATGACAAAATGAAAAAAAACTCAACAGACGATTTCAAAAGGCAGCTCAAGAAAAGAAAGTATTATAATGAAACGTGCAAAGAGCCAGAGTTAGAATGCATTTCACAAGCTGAAAGAATTGAAAGAAAAAAGATAATCCAAGCCTTGAACCGCAGTTTCAAAGGATTCTACTAAGCGACACAAGGAGCATCAAAAGAAGGTGGCAGGAATACACAGAATCACTGTACCAAAAAAGAACTAGTTTACATTCAGCAATTTCAGGAGGTGGCATAAGATCAAGAACTGATAGCACTGAAAGAAGAAGTTCAAGCTGCACTACAGGCATTGGTGAAAAACAAAGCTCCAGGAATTCACAGAACACTCACTGAGATGTTTCAGTGAAATGATGTAACACTGCAATTGTTCACTTGTCTATGCCAAGAAATTTGGAAGACAGCTGCCGCCAACCAACTAGAGGAGATCAATAGTTGTACCTATTCCAGTGAGAAGTGATCCCACCAAATGCAGAAACTACTGAACAGTATCATTAATATTGCACAAAACTAAAATTTTACTAAAGATCATTCAAAAACAGTTGCAGTGATACACTGACAGGAAACAGACAGAAATTCAGGCTGGATTGAGAAGAGGATATTGAACCAAGGATATCATTGTTAATGTGAATAGATCTTGGCTGAAAGCAGAGGATACCAGAAAGGTGTTCACTTGTGTTTTATACACTATGAAAACACACTGGACTCTGAAGATCATAACTAATTATCGGTAACATAGCAAAGAAGGGGAACTTCAGAACACTTAATTGTGTTCATGTATAACCTGTAAATAGACCAAAAGGCAGTTATTTCAACAGAAAGAATAAGGGGATACCAAGTAGTTTAAAATCAGAAAAAGTATGCGTTAGGGTTGTATCCAGGGGCAGATGACCCAATAAGCAAGATACACATGGGCTTACTTCTACTTACTAATGGGTAGCACATGATTTTACCTGATTTTCACCACATTTTTGAAACTGTGACAATTCAAACCTATGTGAAATTGTGCGCTGCAAATTAGTAAGTAAACGTAATCAAACCTGTGCATACCTTGCTTACTGTAAACTTGTGCATATCCTGCCTTGTGGTTAATCCAGCCTGATTGTACCCTTTCATGATGTTAATTTGATCTGTATGCAAATAATCTTGTAAACCATACTAAAAGAAAAATAACAAAAAATTAGGATTGGAGGTCAACTCAATAACAAGTTGGAATATGCACATGACACAGCCTTGCTTGCTGGAAGCAAAGAGGACTTGAAGTACTTACTGATGAAAGATCAAAGACTATGACTTTCAAAATAAGAAAAACAGAAATGTCTACAATGTCACAATGAACCAAGAAAATACTGAAATTGCTGAAGATTTCGCTTTACTTTGATCCACAATCAACACCCATGGAAGTAGCAGTCATGAAATCGAATGATATCACTCTGGGCAAGTCTACTGCAAAAGATCTCCTTAAGGTGTTAAAAAGTAAAGGTGTCACTTTTTTGAGGACTAAGGTGAGCCTGACCAAGCCATGGTATTTTTAATCATCTCACATGCATGCAAAAGTTGGACAATAAATAAGGAAGATTGAAGAAGATTTCATGCCTTTGAATTACAGTGTTGGCAAAGAATGTTGAATATATCATGGAACACCAGAAGAATGAACAGATCTGTGTTGGGAGAAGTGCAGCTAGAATGCTTCCTGAGAAGCAAGATGTTAAGACTTGGACTCCTGCTTTGGGCGTGTTATCAGAAGGGACCAGTCCCTGGAGAAGTACATCATCCTTGGTAAAATAGAGGGTCAGTGAAAAAGAGGAAGACTCTCAGTCAGAAGGATTGTCACAGTGACTGCAGCAATGGGCTCAAGTGTAACAACAACTGTGAGGCTGGCACAGGACCAGAAAGTGTTCCATTCTGCTGTACACAGGGTCGCTATGAGCTGGAATCTACTCAGCAGCACCCAACAACAACTTGGATAAAACTGCCAGTGAGTACCTGGTATTCTGTTCTGTATTCAACAAACAGGAGTTCCTTTTTTCCATTATTCTCCATGTTCATGTGTAATAGAAAAATAATCTGAATTCTTGAATACTAGCAAATAAGCATGATCCTACTGATGTTCCATTTGGAAACCCTAGAGGCCTAGTGGTTAAGTGCCATATCTGCTAACCAAAAGGTGAGTGGTTCAAATCCACCAAGTGCTCCTTGGAAATTCTATGGGGTACTTCTCTTCTGTCCTGTAGGGTCACTCTGAGTCAGAATCGACCCGACGGTAGTGGTTTGGTTTTCGTGGTTACTCATATTCCATCTAGATTATTTTCACTTTAGAAAAATTTTCATAAGCATTGAAATCAATATCACTGAACAATCATGTCCTTACAACATGCCTCACTTGGAATCCTAGTGAGTCTGGGCACATACAACACTCCCAAAGAACAAACTTGATGGTATAAGACAGTATAAAAACTGACTCACAGTGACCCTAAAGGACAGAGCAGACCTTCCCCTACTGGGTTTCGAAGGAGTGGCTGGTGGATTTGAACCGCCGACCTTTTGGTTAGCAGCCATAGCTCTCAGTCACTGTACCACCAGCATCAGAATCAATTCAACAGCCAGAGGTTTGGTTTTAGTTTTCACTGAAAAAAAAAAAAAATCAAGATAATGTGTATCCCTTCTGTACTAAGATGTCTACTGCCATAGTACGCCTCTTTTCCATCAGAAAATCCTTATTTGTGCAATATTGTAGACTAAAAAGGGCCTTAGAAATAATCTACAAATTAAGGAACCAGGACTTATAAAGATAAAGTGATTACATGGTGGCAAATAGAGCTTCCTGATTCCCAGGCTACCCATTACCACAGAGAGGGAAAAGTGGACACACGCTCTCTAGCACAGTTTACAAAGGAAAACTCAAGATTGTGTAAGAACATCTTCAGTGTTCTCAGTGTCTGCATTGTTTTGTGAAAGGTGTTAGAGCCTAAACTCCAAACTGGAAATATTATCCACTTGGAAATTCATTTTACTTGAGTGCTTCTTAAAAATAATGTGAGGCACTTTACACAAATTAATTGTTTAACAGATAGTACAGGAATTCTGAAAACTGACCATTCTTCTTCAGTTTTCAAAGTTTACTAACCCCAAATGAGTAACGGTTATAAAGAAGCATATAATAAATATATATGTGTCCCTAATATCTCTAGAGAGGGTGTTAAATGAATAGACAACATCCACAGTCCCGAGGCTAAGTTGCTAACTGCCACGCTTCCATGGCTCAACTCATATTTCACACTCTCTCTAGAGAAAATACATAAATGAGCATCCAAATATTTCTTCTAGATTCTATCTCTATAATGCAATATACAGCTCAACTAACAAAGTTTGTAAGTGAGTCATAGAAGAATTTATGCTTAGCAATTGAGATAATAGTATCAATTTTCTATTCTATTTAAGGAGGTGAGGAGGTAGGGTTTGTGATAAATAGTCACGGGGTATATAAAACACCACCTTGATTTCTCAGCACAAGGAAAACTAGATTTGAATTTAATCCATTAACTCAAATTCACTTTACTCCTTGAAAGATATGAGCAGTGCCTCACCAGATCTCCATTTGACTCAGCTGTAAACCAATAATTTACTGACAAATGCCATCTCACAAGCTGCCATGTGCCATCACTGGGAGATGTCAGATGTTGTCTTGCTCCCTGCTTTCTGTCAGTTTGCAAGGAGCACACTCCACTTGTAAAGAATAAACAAGGAGGGCCACTGGTGAAGTCCACTGTTGCACGGCCAGTAATGGAAAATATTTTATAGAAGAATGATTACGTGGCTTGTGAAATTTCCAAACTGCACCTTCCTGAGGGCCACAGGCTTTATACATTCTATTTTTTTTTGAATCCTGAACTTGAGATTTTTACCTGCCAAATGTTGTCACATGGTTGTCATCCTAAAATTAGGAAGGAATCAAAACAAACCAGGACCCAGAAGTATACTCTTAAATTTCTAAGCACCATTCTAAAGTATCAAACACGTTTCTAAATAGCAATTTGGGTTTTCCCTTGCCTCAAGGGAACAGCATGATTTTAAATACAAAAAGTAACACTTAAAATCAATTTAGTGCACCATTTATCAGATATTTTCAGGCACATTATCTCATGCAGAAAAATCTCCCACAACCAGGTGTTTTGAGACTTACCTATTTTTGCAAGCGATGCTAGAAGTATCCAGAGGGTGACCTCATAAGGAATTTGTACATAGTCATAGTCCAGTGAAAAAACAGCTATCCTCGCATCTGGCTCTGAGCCGGCAGCAGCAAACTGAGCATTAGAGTTGCCATTCCACTGCTGTGCAGTGGAATTTGCAGAATTCAGATCAGAAGACGCATCAGAACACTTGAGTGCCAGCAGCAATAGCAACCAATTCCGAGGGCTAAAAGCCACAAGCGTCTGAAAAAACATGGTGTGGGCTTTTGTCTTCTGCCCGCACCAGCGTGTGCTGATGTATGCCACACACCTGAAGTGGGACGGGGCTTCTAGAAAGCAGGTGCACCCACCTGGGTTAAAGGTAACATACGTACAGTCTGTGGGTCATTCTAAGAAGAGTCCAAGAGTGTCACTGACCTCTGACTGTAGATGTCTTGTAATCTTCAAAGCATTTGTCTTCAGGTAATTCAGCCTCTGATTCAGACACTGTCATTCAGAAAAAGGTCTGTGTGACCTCTATCTGATCATGACAGGAAGAGCAGTGATTGGAAAAGGACAAGTAGTTCTTCATTCAAAGCCGAATCCTAGATTTACCACCCACTGCCTTCATCTTGTGAGTGAAAATTAAAAAGGATAACACATAGCTCGTTCCAAATATCATTGGAATCCTTATAAGGAGAGGAAGGCTTCCCTTCCTGCCAGAACTGAAGGAAGGGCTACCTGCTCCGCACCTACTTTCTCTCCTCTTCCTGCTCTCACCCTTGCTTTGAGTGACCAAGGCAGCAGGTAGCTCTTGACCGACACTTAATTATTTGCTCTGATTTGACTTTTGTAATAAAAGGCTTTCCTGCGTGTTCTCCAGTGGTTTTACTGCTGACCTCTAGTGGGCAGACGTAGTATATACACCCTTAGCATCTATAATAATGCAGGACTATGGTGACCATGGAAACCAGAGTTGCTTGTGGTTAAGAGCTACAGCTGCTAACCAAGAGGTCGGCAGTTTGAATCCGCCAGGGGCTACGTGGCAGCCATATGGGGGCAGTTCTACTGTGTTCTATAGAGTCGCTATGAGTCAGACCTGATTTGATGGCGGTGAGGTTTTTGGCAAGTCAAGCCAAGTGCCGTCGCCCGCTCATGGCGACCCTAGTCAGAATAGACTTGATGGCAGTGGGGTTTGGGGCAAGGTAACCATATATAATTACTCTTGAACCACAGGTGTAAGCCACGACTGTCCTACAAAACTGGATCACATAGCTTCTGCAGAAGAACAAAGAGGAGGGGGAGGAAGCTAGTAGGAACAAGAGGAAAAGAGAGGAGGAGAAGGAAGACGGCAACAAGGGAAACAAACCTGCCAGCACATTTCTGGCTTTGTGAGCAATAATGCATAGAGAAAATAAAGTTCCTTCTCCCTAGAAAACTTAAACAGTATTAAAACAAAAAAACACAGGAAGCAAAACAAGAACAATTAAATATACCTAAAACCCTGGTTTTGAAAAATTCTAAGGGACATCAATATTTTCCATTTTAAATAAGTTTGTTGTTATGATCTTTCTGTTAAAAAGATCATAACAACAATAATGAAGTATTATAGAAGACTGATGTGAATTCTGTGAATCTACTTCTAGTTCTTCTACATGTGGCCGGGTCAACTAGGCTGAGTTACCTGCCTTGCACTGCTTGCCCATCTGAAAAGGGGAAAATTTATACTATCTCTTTCATAGAATGAGTAGACGGATCAAATAAAATTAAGAGGTAAGTTATTTGGCATATAACCCCAAAACCTACTGCTGTCAAGTTGATTCAACCCATAGCAACCCCACAGGAGAGAGTAGAAATGCTCCATAGAGTTTCCAAGGAGCACCTACTGGATTCCAGTTGCCAACCTAGTTAGCAGTCATGACAACTAACCACTGCACCAACAGGGTTTTGCACATAGTTGGTGCTTAATCAATGCTTAGTTATTTCTGTTGGTTCTGACTCACAGAGACACTGTGCATAACAGAACAAAACACTGCCTGGTCCTACACCATCCTCAGTAATCACCATAATCAATGCTAGTTCTTTTTTTCTTTTTCTTTTTAACTACGTTTCTGATTCTGCAGGAGAAAATAAAACTCAGTTCTGCTGTAACAATAAATAGTAGCCAATAGAAAATGAGAATTATTATTCACACAGATTATCAACAGTTCTTCCACATATAAGTGCAGTTGTTGTTGTCGTTAGGTACTGTTGAGAAGATTCCAATTCATAGCAACTCTACATACAAAGGAATGAAATGCTGCCCAGACCTGTGTCCTCCTCACAGTTGTTGCTATGTTAGGGCCTGTCGTTGTGGTCATTGCATCAGTCTATCTGGTTGACCCTCTACTTTACCAAGCATGATGATGTTTTTCGGGGATTGCTTCCTGTGATTACACATCCAAAGTATGTAGGATGAAGTCTCACTGTTCTAGCTTCTAAGAAGCACTCTACAAATGTTTATAATAAAAAGAAAAATACACGTATTTCAAATCGATAACCTAATCTCCTCCTTAAGACACTAGAAGAGTCACAACCTAAACCTAAAGCAACCAGAAGGGAGGAAATAATACAAATAGAATCAAGATAAACAAAATAGAAAAACAACAAAATGAATCAATGAAATGTAAAGTTGATTTTTTGCAAAAAAGATCAATAAAACCGGCAAACCTTTAGCTAGACTGAAAAACAACAACAAAAAGATTCAAATTACTAAAATTAGGAATGAAAGAGAAGACATCATGACCTACTTTTCAGAAAAAAAAAAAAAAAACCATTCCATCAAGTCAGATCTGACTCATAGAGGCGCTAGAGGTCAAAGAGGAACTGCCCCATAGAGTTTCCAAGGAGCTCCTGGCAGATTTGAACTGCTGACCTTCTGGTCAGCAGATGTAGCACTTAAGCCACTACATCACCAGGGTTTCCTTACAGAAGTATAAAGGATTACAGTGGAATCTATGAACACCTGTATTCTGGCAAATTAGAAAACACAGAAATTTTCTAGAAAAAGTCTGCAAAAAATTCTAGAAAGACATAAACTACAAAAGCTGATTCCAGAAGATATAAAAATTTGAATAGACCTATAGAAGGAGATTACGGTATCAATTTAAAACTTGCCACATAGAAAATCCTTAGCTTTGATGATTTCTACCAAGCTATTAAAGAATCATTAATACCAAATATTCACACACTGTTTTCAAAAAGTAGAAGGATGATTTTCCAATGCATTGTAGAAGCCAGAATTATTCTGATATCAAAGCAAAGAAAGACATAGCTCACACACACACAAGCATGCATACATACACCATAATACAAACTAATGTCTCCTGTGAATATAGATACAAAAACTCTCAACAAATCATGAGGAAACCTAATTCAGCATCATACAAGAAACATTACATAACACGATCACATGAAATTTACCCTAGGAATGCAAATATGGTTTAGCATCTGAAAATTCATTAACATAGCATACAGGAGAAACAGAATGAGGGACAAAACCGCATGATCATTTCAATACACTAAGAAACATACATGACAAACTTCAACAAAATTTCATGATAAAAATACAGAACATACTGCTAATAGAAGGGAGTTTCCTTAACCTGACAAATGGCATCTGTGAAAAATCCACAGTTATTATCATGCTTTTGCTGGTGGAAAGGCTAAGTGTTTTCTCCCTGAGATTAGGAACAAGACAAGGGTGTCTTCTTTTGTCACGTCAATTCACATTCATCCTAGAAGTCCTAGCCACAGAAATTAGGCAAGGAAAAAAATTATCCAGATAAGAGAGGAAAAATAAAGTTGTCTCTACTTGCAGATGACATAATTTTGTATAGTGAAAATCTAAAATACATTAGATTTCATAAATGAGCTCAACAGGGATACAAGATCAATATCCCTAAAAATGATATTTTCCTTCCATTTTACAGTAGCAGTGAATAAAAGGAAAATGAAGTTAAGACAGAATTCCATTTACAATGGCATCAAAAAGACTAAAGCTCTTAGGAATAAAATTCAATAGCAGATGTGTCAAACTCGTGTTCTGGAAAATAAAACAATGCTGAAAGCAGTTTAAAAAGACCTACATAAGCAAAAGCACATCATATGTTCAGGGATCAGAGTTAATTTTAAAATGCAGTGGTCTCTAAAATGTGCTATGGATCTACCATAATTTCTGTCAAAACCTCAGCTACATTTTTTAGAAATTGAAAAATGGTTTTAGAATTTCTTATGGTAAATGTTCAGAACAGAAAAAAACAATCTTTTTTTTTAAAAAAAGAACAAAGTAAAAGAACTCACACTTCCTACAAAACTACAATAATTGAGAGAATATGGTACTGGAGTATGAATAATCACAGAGATGAAAGGAATATAAGGTTCAGAAATAAACCCTTGCAATAAGATCAATTGATTTATGTCTGATTTACGTATGCCAGACAATTCAATAGGCAAAGAATAGTCTTTTCAATGATGTTGTGACATCTAGATATCCACATGTAAAAGAAAGAAGATATACTTTTTTCACATCATACACATATAAAAAAAATTTAATATACCATAGATTAAATTTAAGAGCTAAACTAAAAAACTCTTAGAAGAAAATACAGAAGTAAATTTTCACAAGTCAGATCCGACTCGATGGCACTTGGCTTGACTGAATTCAATGAAACATTCTTAGATATGACACAAAAAGCATAAACGACAAAAGAAAAACAAAGGATAAACCGGATTTAATCAAATTTTTAAAAATGTGCTGCAGAAAATACTATCAAGAAAATAAAGGCAATCCACAAAATCACAAAAGTTTCTTTGAATCATATGCATCAGAAAGCCATATATCTGATCCTGATTTATAGAAAGAACTCTTATAATAGTGAAACCCACTGCTGTTGAGTTGGGTCCCACTTGTAGTGACGCTAGAGGTCAGAGGAGAACTGCCCCGTAGAGTTTCCAACGAGTACCGACCTTTCAGTTAGCAGACGCAGCACTTAACCCACCACGCTACCAGGTTTTAGAATTTTAGAATTTTAGAAGCTACCAAGGCTTCCCCAGTAGTAAAATTGACCAATCCAATTAAAAATGGTCAAAGTTTCAGATTAGACATTCCTCCAAAAAAGATAAAGAAATGATCACTAAGCACATGAAAAAATACTCAACATTATAGCATTGCATTATGGAAATGCAAATCGAAACAATGAGATACCACTTCACATTCATGAGAATGATTACAGTAAATAAAAGATAATAACAAATAACAATAAAGATATGGAGAAATTGAAACCCTCATACATCACGGGTGGTAATGTAAAATGGTACAGCGACTACAGAAAAGCATGGGATTCCTCAAAATGTTAAACATAGAGTTTCTGTAGGACTAAAATAAGTTACACTCCTAGGTATATCTCCAAGAGAAAGAATAATATTCTTCCTTTGAAAATCTTGTACTTGAATATTTTTAGCAGTATTACTCATAATAGCAAAAAAGTGAAAATGCAGATAACCATTAACTGAGGAATGGATTAATAAAATGTGATATAGCTTCTACAGGAGTATTCGTTAGCAGTATAAAGGAATAAAATGCTTACACATGCACCATAACAGATGAACCTTGAAAATATAATGCTAAGTAAAAGAAGCTAGTCATAGAACACCACATATCATATAACTTTATTTAAATTAAATTGCCGGAATAGGGAAATCTATAGAGACAGAAAATAGATGAGTTGTTGTTACAGCTAGGGGAGAGGAGATGAGAGAAATTATAAGTGGCTTTCAATGATTATGATGTTTCTTTATAAGTTGGATAAAATGTTCAAAAGCCGTGATAATTTCAGAATTTTGTGAATATGCTATAAACCAATGAAATATACAGTTAGGGTGAATTACATGGTATACGAAGTACATCTTAGTAAAGCTGTTTTTTAAAGAAAGGCAGTAAGGAAGAGAAGATGAGCTCATTTGTTATTACTCATCTGATGTTAGCTCTACCAGAAAACACAATTTGTTGCTTGAGCACATAGGATCTATTTCAGAAAGCCATGTGGAATCACCAGGCCTTAGAAAAGTCTATGGGAGATGGAATGAAAGAGAACGGAAGGAATTTTCTGGCAAGTTTTTCTCATCTCCTACATCTCATTGATCCAAATTTGCCCCACAGAGCATTAACTCTCATCCATTTCCAGGCTATGTCAGTCTCTGCTGCTGTAAGAGAAATATCACAAGTGGATGGCTTCAACAAACAGAAATTTATTCTCCCACAGTTTAGGAGACTAGAAGTCCAAATTCTGGGCACCAGGTCCGTAGGAAGGTTTTGCTCTCTCTGTAGGTCCTAGAGTAAGTTCGTTGCCATCTGTTTGTCAATCTTCCCCTGGTCTGGTGGCTTCTCAATGCAGGGACCGTGAGTCCAAAGGGCACACTCCACCCTTGGCACTTCTGTCTTGACGGTAATGAGGTCCGTCTTTTCTCTGCTAGCTTTTCTCTTGTGTATTTCAAAAGAGACTGTATCTGACTCAACGGCACTTGGTTTGGCCGGTCTCAAGACACTACTGAATCCTGTAGATTCAGAGCTGCCTCATTAAATGCAACTGCCTCTAATCCTTCTCATTGACATCATAGAGGTTAGAATTTACAAAACATACAATAATCACATCAGATCGTGAAATAGTGGATCACCACATAGTACTGGCAATCATGGCTTAGACAAGTTGATACACATTTGGAGGGCCACAACTCTATCCATAACAACTAACACTCTTCCTAGACAGCTGTTAGGAAGTCAGATCATACACCCTGCACTGCAGTGCTCCGCCTTGTCTTGAAAGTGGTAGGAGGAGCCACATTCTCCTTGGTCCTGCTGAGCTGAGACCATGAAGGACTTGAGCCTGTAGCTGTTCGCACAACTGGAAGAGGAGATAATAGAGAAACCTCCAGCCTAGAATGCAAAAAGAGAGAGCGAGAGAGAGAGAGAGAGCTGGAGACCTGGAGAAACTGAAGACTTCTGTTCGGTAGCCCTTTACCACATTGCTGTCCATAGAGCCTTGGAAATCCAACTCTAAGCTCACTGCCATCGAGTCAATTCTGACTCATAGCAACCCTGTAGGACAGAGTAGAACTACCCCAGAGAGTTTTCTAGGAGCACCTGGCAGACTTGAATCGCTCACCTTCTGGTTAGCAACTGTAGCACCTAACCACTATGCCACCAGGGTTTCCTGAATTTCAGGCTTTGCATAGCACAGTGGACTGCTCATCACTATCTGTGGCAGCTGACCTCAAAAACACATGGAAAAGGCCTGGGTATTCCAGCTTCTCAAGTAGGTATGTCTACTGCATGAGAGGCTAATGCTCCAACAGCAGCAGCTCACACAGTAGTCCAAGGGTGTGTGCCCCAAGAAGTGAAGATTACAGCAGTCAGAATTCTCCACTCCACTGAGCAACTGACCAAGGCCAAAATAGAGCCAAGCAAATTTTCATGGTGGAAGGAGGTGGTACATAACTGGGACCAGTAAAAACAATTCTCTTTGATCATTTATTTCATCACTTAGGTGGTGCCTACTAACTTTTAGGATAAAGTACAAACTCCTTAGTATGGGATAAGTAGTCTACAGGTTCTAATCCCTGATTACATCCCCAGACCCATTGCTTGTTGTTTTCACCTCTATGTTCATGTTCCACCAATCCAAAATAAATCACAATTCCTGGAGGAAGATTTATCCTCTCTTTTCACATCTATTGAACCTTTCAGCAGTAAATAGTGTCCCTCCTTGTCCACGATGGTGGATTTTACATTAAAATCTATTTTATCTGAGATTAGTACTGCCACACCTGTTCTTCCTTGTATACTGTTAGCTTGGTATATGTTATTCTGTTCTTTAATTTTCAATTTGTTCATACCTTTAAGTTTAGGATGAGTTTCTTGTAGGCAACATATAGACACGTCGTGTCTTTTTATTCAAGATGTCACTTGTTGTCTCTTTACTGGAGCATTCAGTCTATTTACATTGAATGTAATTATTGATAGTTATGTGTTTAGTGCTGTCATTTTGGTGTATTTATTTTGTGTTGATGTTTTCTCTGCTGCTCTTATTATTCTGTTCTAGGATATTCTTTATGGATTGATTTTTCACCCTTTTCAGTGTTGGTTTTGTGTTTGTTGAGACTTCTGTATTGCATTTCTTGTTTTGATATGTAGCATCTTTATTGCACTTTGTGGTTACCCCTGTGATCCCCTTTAATAATCTATGTTTAAACCCAGTTTTAACTTCTACAAATCTTATGAACTTCTTCTCCATCTGGAAGGACTATAACTACTGCAGTACATTCCTCTTTTATTGTGATAGTACTGTAGTTTTCATGACATGATCACTGGATCACTTCTTCTAACATTATAGCTTTGGCTGAGCTTTGTGCCCTCTCTGATGATGTGTCCTGTATTGTCTCCTAAAATATAGAGTTATGTTCTTCTAAGCCAGGAGCTTCTTTCAGTATTTCTTGTAGCTTTGTTTTGGTTTACACAAAGTCACTGAGTTTCTGTTTATCTGCAAATGTCTTCATTTCATTTTCATATTTGAAAGACAGTTCTGCAGGATATATAATTCTTGGTTGGAAGCTTTTCTTCTTCAAGGTTTTGAATGTGCCATCCCACTGCCTCCGTGCCAATATAGTTTCTGCCAAGAAGTCAGATGAAAGCCTACAGGGCTTCCCTCTGAATGTCAGCTTTGCTTTGAGTCTCACCGCCTTTAAGAGTTTCTGCTTATGTTTCATTTTATTAAGCTTGGTTATAATATGTCTTGCAATCTTTCTTTTGGGGATCTATATTGGGTGGCATTGGATACACATCTTGGATATTTATGTTCTCTTCTTTCATAATTTCTGGGATGTTTTCTGTCAGCAAGTCAACAATGCACTCTGTGTTTTCAGGTGTCCTTTCCTGTTCAAGTCAAGCCAAGTGCCATCGAGTCGGATCTACTCATGGCGCTTGTTCAGGAACTCCAATTAATTACAGATTGCTCTTCTTGATAGAGTCCCACATGTTTCACAATTCTTCTTCGTTTTTCTTGCTTCCTTTCTCTGATTTCTCCTCATAAATACTGGTATCAGTAGTTCTGTCTCCCAAGTCAGAAAATCTGTTTTCCATTTGTTCAGTTCTGTTCTCTTGGCTTTGAATTGAGTTTTCTAATTCTTTAATTTTGTTATTGATCTGTCAGATTTCAGAATTCTCGTGTTCCATCAGTTTGGACAGCTTGCTTAGTTTTTCATTTTGCTCTGCTGAATTTTGTATAATGTCTAGGAGGACTCTATACATAATTCTTTTATACTCCACTTATGAAACTTTCAGACAGGCTCTTCATCTGGGGTGTTCTTTGCTTCTTTCTTTTGGGAGTTTTCTGGAGCCATGGATGGATGTTCCTTTAAGTGTCTGGCCAAGTCTGTTGCTTTTTGTGCCTCTAGAGATAGGTAGTTTCTTGGTGTTGCCTTAATAGGAGTTGAAACAGAAGCTAATCACCAATTTATGTGCTCCAATGACTGAGGCCAGTGGAATCTCTGGGGTAGCAGACTCCACCTCCTGGCTGGCAAAGGTACAGCACTACTTATGGAGTCACTGGGGGGGGGGGCCATCAGCTGACCCTATGTTGTGGGCTAGTCAAGTCTGGAAGAGATGCCATCAGGCTGCATCACAGTTATTTCTCTAGATAGTCTTATTTTGAAAGGTAAAAGCTATCTGAGAACTTTCAAAATCAGTCAGGCTGTCAGATGTGCAAGCTCCTTTTTCCAGCTGGCAATGGAGGCACCTTGATATCCTTCCCAGATACTGTGATTTAGTGTAAAGTACAGAAAGTCTACTGTGCTGCTGTCATCTGCTGTTGGGCCCCACCTGGAAGGTTACACTGTGCTGGACACGGCTCTTCTTCTGGGAAAGCACTCGCCAGCCTGGCACTGCTTCCCAACCTGGGAATTAGCCCCTGCTGAGGCCTCTGTTTGGGTAACTCCAGCTCCCAGTCAATCAAGATAGTGCCCTGCACAAGCTCTCCTGCTGTTGGGAAACAGGCAGATCAATAGCAAAGGAAAGACAGGGTGGAAGGGCCAGGGTGCTCTACGAGCAGAGCTGGGCTCTCATAGTGTAGCTATTCCACCTGCTGATTACGTTAGCAGTGTGGCTGGACTTTGCTGCAAGTTAAGCTTAATTGCTGCCAGCTACCAAATAGAAAAAAAAAAGTTTAAACGCCAGTTACCCACAGTCTGCAAGAGCCAGCCATTCAACAAGAGTGGGGGTCAATGAAAGAGAAGAATTTTCCTGTTCAGTGGCATATAGTCCAAATTAACAGCCCCATGCCATGTCCTAGGGCTCACTGGATGTCCAGAAGGCTCTATTTAATTGTCAATCCAGGCCTTAGTTTTCAGAGGGATTAAGGAGACGTGTGTCTAGTCTGCCATATTGATTCCGTCCCCTTTTTCATATCTAGATCTTGGTAAATGGAGCTCCTTTTTGGCCAGAATAGCCCAATTCAGTCTCCCATCACTCTTCTTAATCTGAACAACATAATTTGATCCATTTAAGACTCAGTGTGGAAACATTTCCGTTCCCTTCCACTTTTGGAAGATAATGAGCTTCTCACCCCACTGTGTCGACTTGTCTCCCTCTACCTGTTGGTTAGCTCGTCAAAAGCAAGCCCTGTGTCATTCTTTCCTTTGAATCTGCAATGCCTGGTACCTGGCACAAAGGGTGCTGCATTTGACCATTAAGCGTTAAAATTCTTGTTGAAAAGATATTTTCACCGAAGTCAGTTTTCCCATGATTTGTTTTTCTTTTTTGTTTTTGTTTTTGTTTTTGTTTTTTTTAAAAAAAAGGAAAAATTCAACTTTTCCTTCAATGGTTTCACAGAAAACTTATTTCCTTCTATTGGTCAAGACTATGAAAGACAGTTCTGTGAAGTCTTGCTGGGAAAGTGGTAGCCTAAGAAAATTTCCTAGTAAGATTGTTAAGGACATGTGCACTCCAACCGGTCGACCAGGGTTCACATCAGAGCTTTACTACTTACTGACTTGTGTGGCCTTGAGCAAGTCACTGAATCTCTCTCTCCGCCTCGATTTCTGCATCTTTAGTTTTGGGGAAAGTAGTAGTCTGTAGAGTGGTGTTCCGAGGATTAAATGAGGTAATATTTATAAAGGTCTTAGGACACTATCTGGTACACAGGCAGTACCAAGTAGGAATTAAGAAAAACAAAAGTGGAGAAAAGAGTTGGCATGATAAATATCTTTACTAATTCCACAGATGTGCAAAATTTTTGATATGTGTCCTGAGATAACAAAAAGAGAAAAGGTGTGTCTTAGGAAGGAAATGTGATATTTACAGAACAAATTCCTGCTGGGAAGGTTTTCCTGACTAGAACCACCAGATAGGGTCAAAGCAGTTAGTCAGAGGAAGCTTTATATTTGAGTTCTCATAACTGAGTTGAAACCAAATTTGTCCTGATGTGTCTATGTGGTCATAAAACTCAAATGATAATGATCATTTAATGTACTTCTTTGAGAAAGATTGGTTGACAGAGGGACCAAGGCATCATAGGATACTGTGAACACTTACCAGTCTTCAGCTATGAAGTCTGACAATTAAGTCTGTTAACTTAATTGTTCTAAGTACTCCATGCCTCATTGCTGAATATCACTACAGTCACCTTTGAAGTACTCCCCTTGGGAAACCACGCATCAAGGCCAGCACCTAGTCCACCCTTGAAAGCAAGTTTGGAACTGTTTCTGGAATAGCTATTGTGCACAGTGGCATGGTGGCAAGTTCACAAACTTAATTGTAGAGTTGTCTGTGAGGAAGTTTTTAGCCAGTAAACAAACAACTATATTGGAACATACCCTCCCTACTCACCTGATCTGGCACCCAGTGACTTTTTCTTTACCTGAAGATAAAGGAAATATTGAAAGGAAGATGTTTTGATGACATTCAGGACATCCAGGGTAATACCATGACAGCTCTGATGGCCATTCCAGGATGAGTTCCAAAATCGCTTTGAAGGGTGGACTAGGCACTGGTATTCGGTGCCAAGTCCCAAGAATCCTTTGCGGTCCTTGTCAGCTGCTCTTGGAAGCCCAGCCATGCACAGAGTCCAGTGGTGGGAAGAAATGGCCCGACTCCCTCTTGCCAGTAGATTCCTTATAATTTAAGTGACTATATTCAGTCCACCCTCATGAGATCATTTGAGGTGTGTGAATTCTGCAGGAATCTTCCATTACCCAGTGCTTCAGCTGCTCACAGCTGAAAACAGAGCTTCAGGGGTTTTCTTGCCATTTTATCCTCAGAGTTCCATCTGAGAGAATCCCCCAAGGAAATGAACACAAAACTGACACCATATTCTGTCCCTGCACATGAGAAATTGCAGAATTTTGTCTTGCTCCAAAATCAGTTATAAATGAAATCATCTGCACTTCTTTTGTTCCTTCTCATAGTGCGGGGTAGCAATTGACTTTACCAGACAGCTCTTGTGTAGCATGTCTGGTGCTGAAGCATCTCTTCCTTGCCCTGAGGTCTTCATACAGTTTCAGAGCTCAAGTTTCTATTCTTTTTCAGGAAAGGAAAAAAAAAAAAAAATGGCAGTGATTGAAAATTGGTCCAATGCTGTCCAGAAGGATGATTTGCTTTCCAAGCCCATAGCAAGTAATTAAGCTGGGATGGCCTTGGATCAAGTTCTGACACATCATACCCCTAAATTGAAAGCCTGCATCCTGAACTGGAGGGCAGTCAAGAGACTTGACCCTGCTTTCAGGACAGAAAAAACTGAGCTCTCACTCTGTTCCCCTAAGTGAAACTCCCACTGCTCAGACAGAAACATAGGGGGCTGGTGCAGGGTCTGCACAACTCTAGGAGACTTCCCCAGTACAGGAGGAGAGGCAAGGCACCATGGTGGAGTATGACCTGTGAGATAGTGTCATGGATTGAATTGTGTTCCCCTAAAAATGTGTGTGGTGGCTTAGCTGGGTCATGTTTCCTTATACTGTGTGATGTTCCTCTGTGTTGCGGATCCTGTCTCTATGGTGTTAATGGGGGTGGTCGGGTGACAGTTGTGCTGGTGAGGCAGGACTCAATGTGTAAGATTGTTTTGTGCCTTGATCTCTTGAGATATAAAGGAACAAAGCTAGCAGAAAGATTTCTGGACTTCATAATACCAAGAAGCAGTGCTGGGAGTTGAGTATGTTCTTTGGAAAAGACAGGTTCCCTGACCTCAGAAGCTTCCAGTCCGGGGGAAGACTGATGACCAAGGCCTACTTCTGAAGCTAGCAGAGAAAGCCTTCCCCTGGAGCCGACGCCCTGACTGTGGACTTCTAGCCTACTGGACTGTGACAAAATAAAATATCTCCTTTTAAAGCCACACACTTGTGGTATCGCTTTTATAGCAGCACTCGATGGCTAAGACAGATGGATGTGAATGTGGGCTCTGGAGTGGGATAGAACCACACACAGGAGTATGGCTGATGCCATATTCTTACAATTCTAATGTGATAGCTTCCCTTAAGGAATAGGAAATTTGTAGGGGAACACTTGAAGCTATGGAATCTTGGACATGCCTTAAACCTCTCTAAGCCTAAGTTGACTTATCTGCAATGATGATTATCCTGCTACCTATCTTAAAGATACTTTGAAGATTAAGTGACACGCATACTAAAATAAATAAATAAATGCATCTCAAACTAGATGCGTACTCAAGATGACTCCATATATGTTAGAGCAGAACTGTACTGCGTAGGGTTTTCAATGGTTGATTTTTCAGAAGTAGATTGCCAGGACTTTCTGCCAACACACCTCTGGATGGGCTTGAACCTCCAGTGCTCAGTCAGCAGGCAAACATGTTCACCATTTGTACCACCCAGAGACTCCATGACAACACATGGCATAAGGACAAAAAATGCTCAGTGGATAGTGAAATATTAGATGAGTGTTAGACTCACTTTATTTCAAAAGATGATAAAATTATCTAGATAGAAGTTTCATATCCCTTGGAATCTACCATAATACCCAAAGCAGCTACAGCTACTTGTGCACAATGTACCCTAAATCAGTGTATTGAATGATTGAAATAAGTTTGCCAGGTGGTTAGCAATTCAGCCCTCATTCACTCCATGCATTATTGCCACTCTCCATTGTCTGGAAAATGAGTCACACAGCTAAATTGGCTGAGGTAGCAGCCGTGCCTTCCCTGCATTCTCCCTTCCTTCTAGGTACTAACGTCTTCCCATTTCTTACCAACCACCACTTACTGCTTGTGCCATAGCAGTCCTAGGAGGCCTACCCCTCCTCTCCACCTTCTAACATTACTGCTTTCCTTTTGTCACCTGACATCTGATTTCCTCAGGGTGACTTCCGCATTGGACTTTGAGGGACACTGATTCTTACTACACTGTGGATAACCTACTCTGGCATTGGGAAGAGGCTGCTTTCGTTAACTCAAAAGAGTCTCCAACAGATTTTTAAACAGCTCAGATAAATGGAATCAACAGAACCAGGCTCGTGAGATGTAGGGAATTATCTGGGCCTGAGAAATTTCCAGTCCTCTCATCTCCTTGGACTTCCAGCACATGCATGGAAAAAGCCGTTGACCTAACACAACTGGTTCTCAACAAATCAGCTCTCATGGTGCTGATTTTCCAAAACTCAGTCAGGAAAACCAAACCCAATCCACTGCCACAGAGTCGATTCTGACTCATAGTGACTGTACACAGCAGAGTACAACTGCCTCCTCAGAGTTTCCAAGGAGAAACAGGTGGTTTCTAACCTTAGACCTTCTTGGTTAGCAGCCGTAATACTTAACCACAGCACCACCAGGGTTTCTGGCAATCGAGGTAAATCTACACCAGTTTCAAGGCTTCTGCCTACCTCATTATGCCTCCAACACCAACACTCTAGACAAATTTGCAAAGCTTTCAGGAAAGGTTTCTCCGCTACCTGTCTCCTGACTTCTTAGAATGAAGCTAGTAGTTATTGGTAGAAGAACGTGTTCTCTCTCAACTATGTTAAAATGAAAGTTTCCACAGTATTAAACTCGTGCACAAACTTATAAGTTTTATTTTTCAATGAATGGATTAGAGACCCAGGGTCTAGAAGTCATACAAGAGTTTCCAAGAGTGGAAGCATTTTTGCAAGCACAGACATACAGGAACAAGGAAGCTATACCAGGTGAATTTCAGATTGGCCGGCAGGCATCATCTATCCTTATTTAGGATTAAGGAGAGATAAGTACTCCCAGAGAACAACTTTTAGAGAGGTAGAACCTGTCTGCCTGCAAAAAAGACTGATATTTCACTCCCTGGCTGAAGGTTTACTGAGCTGGAGATTTATCATCCCCATGGCAACTAAGGGATTCTGCTGTAGGAGAATAAAAAATGTTCCTGGAAAAATCTGACATTTATTCCTTTGAATTGCAGAGATCAGGCTGTTGCTTGCTTCTCTGCAGGTTATCACCGACAGTGGGAGACCATCTAGAACAACAATAATAGAAGAGCAAGGCAACAGAAAGAAGCAGTGAAAGCAATCGTAGGTATATTCATTTTCTAGGGCTGCCCTAACAAATCACTACAAACTGGGTTGCATAAAACAACAGAAACATATTCTCTGGCAGTTCTAAAGCCCAGAAGTCTGAGTTCAAGGTTGACTGGCTCCTTCTGCAGGCTCTGAGAGAACGTCTGTTTGGTGCGTTTCTCCTAGTTTCCAGGTGTTCCAGCCATCCTTGGTGTTCCTTTGTAGACTCATCATTCCAGTCTCTACATGTCTTCACATAGCATTTTCCCCGTAAGTCTCCGTGTCTTCAAATGGCCTTCCAACAAGGATGCCAGTCCTTGAACATAATCCAATGTGACTTAATCTTAACTAGACCCTATCTATTTAGCTCCAAATAATGTCATTTCTGAGGTCATATAATTGGGGGAGGGTATTGTTCCATCTAGTGCAGTGTGACAATTGGTGCCTGCTTTTCCATGACACAGATGAACATCGTGGAAGACACGATGGCCCCCTCAGAACTGGCCATCACGATTACCCTTTATAGGGCAGAAATTGAGGAAAGCCGGAGATCACAACCCCTAACCAGGGAAATTGCAGAGTACTCTCTGAGTAGAAATATCCTTTTCCCTTTCTCTTCTAATTCTTCTCCCTACTAAACTCAACCAAGGAAATGGTAGAAGCAGACAAGAAACAAAAATGAATACACTCTTGCTCTATTGGTATCTAAAGAAATACAGATGGGGGCTAAGCTTGATCTGGTAGAAATTGTAAACTGGATTGAAATTTTCTTTTTTTGACTGGACCAACCTTTTCAAATTTTATGTTAAATGAACATACAGTAAAATTTTCCTTTAGGGGTTAAGTTTTATAGCTTTGAACATGTGCATCATGTTAAAAGGAAACCCTTGCTACCCAGTGAATTCTAACTCATAGCGACCCTATCGGACAGATTAGAAGTGTCCCACAGGGTTCCAAGGTTGTAATCTTTAGACCAGTAGATTGCCTCACTGTTCTTCTGCAGAGTGACTGATGGGTTTGAACTGGCAACCTTTCAGTGAGCAGCCAAGTGTTTAACCACTGTACCACCAGGATCATAATCAAGTAGCCAAATTTTTCATCACTGCAAATCTGTCTTGTGTGTGTCATTGCTAGTTACACCCTCCACCACTTCTAACCCCCAGAAACCATAGATGTATTTTCTGTCACCGTTTTGTCTTTTTCAGACTGCCATATAAGTGGAAAAATATAATATTTTGAGATTAACGTTTTTCACTTAGCATGATGCCTTGAGAGTCATCCAAGCTATTGTACCCATCAATAGTGAATTTGTCTGTATGGCTGAAAAGTGTTTCATTGTTTGCATGTACAGTGATATATATATATATATACAAATGCACATGGATTTGCACTGCTATCAATTTGTTTATCTCTCAGCTCCAAAACCACCATTCAGTATCTGCTTCGTGATAAAGGACTAGACTCTGAAGGATTTATCCTTGACAGTGAGCACTGTGTTATGCTTTGTCTGTATGGGAATTCAAGAGCTATTACAGAAAGGTCTTCCTGTTGGCAGTTGCTGTATCTTGTGTGTGTGTGTGTGTGTGTGTGTGTGTGTGTGTTTTCTTCCTTGCTCCTATTGCCCCATCAGCCAGCAGTATGAGTGCGTTGAGACATCTGTTGGTGCTCTGCCCAGCCACTACAGAGTACACAGTCCTGGCCTAAGCCAAGTAAATTGTCACCTTCCCTGTAGATGTAAACATCATACACACAAAGCCTCATGCTCACCAAGAACCAAACTCATAGCTGTCAAGTCAATTTCAACTTACAGCGACACTATACGAGAGACTAGAATCACACCACAGGGTTTCCCAGGCTGCAGTCTTTACGGAAGCAGACTGCTGTCTTTTTCCCATGGAGCATTCATGCCAGCTGTGGTATTCAAAATGCCTTCATGGGTCCACGCATCTACTGTGGCTCACTCCATTCTAAATCTTTATTTTTTTGCAGCCCTTCCAATGTGGCTACCGTGTGCCCCAGGCCTCCAAACCTATAAGCATGCCCTGACTCCCCTTGCACGTCTGCCCACCAGCTGTGGTTTGCATGTGACCTAGAGGTTTGTTTCTTCCTTTCCTGGCGTCTGTAAACCAGGTGGCCAAAAGAACCATCTCCAATCAAATCTGAACCGCAGCCTTGAGCTGCTGCCCTCCCCCTGACTTTGTAAGCTTGTTCTTCCTGTCTCCCTCAGTGCTAAGGTGCCCTTTGAAGTTCTATTTACATCTTCAGAGTCACTCTCATATCAGAGCTATTAATTCCTTATCTTAAAATTCTTCTATTTAAATTATTGTTTTTCCTCATGGAATTCTCACTGATAATGTGCCTTTTGAAGGACATTGGGCTGTTTCCAGATACTACTGATAACTATTAATAGAGCTGCTGTAAACATTCACGTGCAAATTTTTGTGTGAATGTAAGTTTCATTTTTCTGGGAGAGAAATTAATGGTCCCATTAATTTCTTAATAATAATTTCTTTCATAATAATATAATATTTCTTTCATAATAATGTAAAAAGTTATTAAGCTATTTTGCAGGGTAGTTGTACCATTCTACATTCCCACCAGCAAGAAGTTTGAGAGTTCCAGTTTCCCTACATCCTTGCCAGTGTTCAGTAGTGTCAGGATTTTTCTTTCTCTTCCTTCCTCCCTCTCTCCTGTTCTTCTGCTTCTTCTCTCTCATCGTTCTAATGAGTGTACTTTTTATCTCATTATAATTTTACTTTACATTTTCCTAATGAATAATGATACTATACATCTTTTCATGGATTTATGTGCCATCTGCATATTCTCTTCAGTGAAGTGCCTATTCAGGTCTTACCCACCCTCCTTTTAATTGAGTAATTTTTTGTTTTAGTTAACTGAGTTTAGCAACATCGTTACACATTACAGATTCAAGTCGGTTTTTTGGGGGGGAGGTATGTGATTTTGAAATATTCCCTACCAGTTGACAGTTTTTTAAAAATTATTTTTGCAAGTTTTTTATTTGTTTGTTTGTTAGAACTAAAGCTTTTAATTTTTTTTTTTTTATTTAATATGACTGAGTGAAAATGTACATTCCCATATAAATTTACATGACCACCTATACGCAGCTTCCACTGCTCTCCCTGCCTGGTGCTCCATACATGTCTCATCCTCCCAACAGCCTCCTTTCCCCTCCTCTCCGCCCACTCTCCTTCCTCCAGCCAGAAGTCAACAGGATGATATCCCATAGATATTTTGATGAAATTCAGTTTATCACCCTTTTTTCTTATGGATCGTGCTTTTGGTGGGTTTTGGTGTCACGTCTAAGAAACTTCGACAAATTTTTCAAGTAGTCAGCCAGCCTTGCATTGCCACAAAAAGCTCCATTTGGTCATGGTATATTATTATCTTTATGTATTGTTGGATCCCATCTGCTAATATGTTCTTGAGGGTTTTGTGTGTGTTAGTATTCATGAAGAATGTTGGTCCACAGTTTTCTTATTGTGTGTTTTGGTCTTGGTATAAGAGGGACTCTGGACTTGTAAAATAATTTGGGAAATGTTCACTCCTCTTTTGTTTTCTGAGACAGATTATTTAGAATTTTTTTTTCTTTTTTAGTAGAATTAGCCAGTGAAATTATTTAAATCTGCAGATTTATTTTTTGGGAAAATTTGAAAATATGAATTCAATATCTTTAGAAGTAATAGGGTTATCCAGGTTTTCTATTTTCACAGATAAGCTTTGTTAACTAGTGGTTTTTGAATATTTATGCATTTCATTTAGAAAGGTGACTATACATCATGTACTTCTACATAGTAGTCCCTCATTATACATTTAAGATATAATGAAATCACTTCTTTCATTCATAATACAGATAATTTGTGACCTCTTTTTTTCTTGGTCTGTCTTGCTAGAGATTTATCAGTTTTTTAAAAAAACTTGAAGGAAACAGCTTTTGGTTTTACTTATTTTTTTTTATTGTTTTTCTGTATTCAATTTAATACCCTTCTTCCCTGATCTTTATCAAAAGTGTAAGTTATTAATCTGAGATATTTCCTTTTCTAATATGAGCATTTAACACTGTAAATTTCTCTGAATTGTAATTTTAGCCTCATCATGAAAATTTTGATACTTTGTATTTTTTTCATTCAATTCCAAATATTATTTAACTTATTCTGACACTTCTTTGACCCATTCATTATTTAGAAATGTGTTGCTCAGTTTCCAAAGGTTTTGAAATTTGTCCTGTTATCTGGTTGTTATTAATTTCTTGTGTTATCTTTTACAGACAGAGAAAATACAGGATATAATTCCAGTTCTTTTATTCTCCTTGCCAGCCAAGTGCCGTCGAGTCGGAGCCAACTCATGGCAAATTACGCAGGATACGGTCTATCTTGGTGACTACCCTATGTTCACTTGAAAAGAAGAGATAATCTGCTGTTGTTGGGCAGAGCCTTCTGTAAGTGTCAAATAGATCCAGGGAAGCACAAATTAAGTGGTGGTGTTCAGTTTACGGATGTCCATGCTCAAGTTCCATTTACTAGTTTTATGGATTCCTAACAAGAATATTAATATGTCCAGTTGTGAATTTATCTCTTCTTCATTTTGATTCTGTCAGTTTTTGCAGCTCTGTTTTGTGTGCATGCAGTTTTAAGATAGTTAACGTCGTCTTGGCAAATCTATCACTTTATCTCATTCAGTGTCCTTCATTATACCTACAATTTTCCTTGCTTTGAAGCCTGCTTTAATTAACATAAATAAGAACACTCTCTCTTTTGATTAAAATTCATTCAGAATGCTTAGATCTATCACTTTACTTTTAAACTACTTATATCATTACATTTGAAGTGTGTTATTATACAGACCACATAGATGCATTATTTCGAAAAATGAATCATAATACTTTGCCCTTTAATTTATGTGCTTAGATATTTTTTTAATGTAATTGTTGATACAAAGTCTGACAATTAAGTGCACGAATTCAATTGTTCTATGTGCTACATACCGCATTGCTGAACATCAGTAAGGTCACCTTTTGAAGTATTCCCCTTAGAAAGCTATGCACTCACACCAGAACCTAGTTCACCCTTCAGAGCAATTTTGGAACTCTTTCTGGAATGGCCATTGCACAGAGTTGCACAGTGGTAAGTTCAAAAACTTAATTCTATAGTTGTATGTAAGGGAGTTTTTAGCCAATAAACAAATAACTATATTGGAACATCTTCCCTACTCATCTGATCTGGCCACCAATGACTTTTTTCTTTACCTGAAAATAAAGGAAATATTGAAAGGAAGACGTTTGATGACATTCAGGACATCAGGTAATATGATGACAGCTCTTATGGCCGTTCTAGAAAAAGACTTCCAAAATTGCTTTGAAAGGTAGACTAGGCATTAGCATCAGTGCATAGCTTCCCAAGGGGAGTACTTCGAAGGTGATCATAGTGATATTCAGCAATGAGGTATGCAGTATTTCTTCTAGAATGAGTCTGAAAACTTACTTGGCAGTCCTCATATGTTTGAATTTATACCTACCATTTTATTATTTGCTTTTAATTTATCTCCTCAATTTTTTTGTTTCTCTGTTTTCCCATTCTTTCTTTCTTTTGAGTTGTATAAACATTTTTTAGCATTTCATGTTTTGTCTGTCTATTTTAAATTATTTTGTTTGTTTTAGTGGATGCTGAAAGGATTACAACACAGCATAATTAAATTTTCACATTCTACTTAGCATCAATATCTTAACACTCCAGGTGTTATGTATTTACCTTACCAATATATAAATTCCCTTGTACTTCTCCTTTTTTTAAAGATGTATGTGTATTACATCTACATACATTTAAAGTCTCATAGATAAATATACAATTTTTGTTTACTATAAACTGTCCAACTCAAGAGGGCAAGAATAATCTACTATAACAACCAAAGCAAACCCATTGCCATGCAGCTGACTCAATAGAAAGGATCCCCAATTGCATAGTGGTGAAGCACTTGGCTGCTAACCCAAAGACCAGCAGTTCGAAACCACCAGCTGCTCCTTGGAAGCCCTATGGACGGTTCTACTCTGCCCTATATGGATGCAAGGAGTCAGAATCAACTCAACAGCAGCTCACTTATTTATAATTTCTGTTGCTCTTCTTTTCTTCCTGATATTCTAAGTTTACTTCTGGTATACTCTTTTTTAATCTGAATTTTTTAGCAAATCTTTCAGAGTGAGTCTACTATCCGTGAGTGCTCTTCATCTTCTTTCATCTAAGAGTGCTTTATTTTTACCTCCTTTCTTAAAGAATATTTGACCAAATACAAAATTCTAGGTTGACTATTCTTTTCTTTCAATAGGTTGTAAATGTTACTTCAATTCCTTTCTGGTTTCACTGTTTCTGATAAGATATCCACAGTCATTTGAGTCATTGTTTGGTTATAAGTAATGGTTCTCTTTGGTGGTTTTCCAGATTTTTTGTCTTTTGTTTTCAATGGTTTGATTTTGATATCTCTTAGCACAGATTTCTGGAAACCCTAGGGGTGTAGTAGTTAAGAGCTATGGCTGTTAACCAAAAGGCCAGTGGTTGGAATCTACCAGCTGCTCCTTGGAAACTCTATGGGGCAGTTCTACTCTGTCCTATAGTCAGAACTGACTCAGTGGCCATGGATTGACATGAATTTCTTTGGAATTATATTGCTTGGGTTTGGATAAGCTGCTCTAATCTTAGATTTATGTCTTTTGACAAGTCTGGTTGTTTTCAGCCATTCCCCCTACCTTTTTCTTTATTGCACGACCATTTGTTCTTTCTTGTAGAATTCCGTTAGACCTTTATGAGTTGTTCCAAAGTACCCAAATCTCTATTCATCTCTAGTCTTGTCTTTCCCCCCACCACTGTGGTATTCAGATTAGATATTTCCTATTGTGGAGAACTTGCATAGTGTAGTTAATGTGCTTGGCTTCCAACTAAAAGGTTGGAGGCTGGAGGTAGAACAGACAATCTACTCCTAGAAAATCAGCACTAAAAATGCTATGGAATACGGTTCTACCCTGATATATGTTCGGTTGCCGTGGGTCAGAGCCAACTTTACAGCAACTAGTTATAGTGGCATTTTCCATTGATCTATTTTCAAGTTCACTGTTTCTGTCCTCTGGCATCTCTAATTGGCCATTGAGTTCACCCATGAGACTTCTATTGCAATCACTTTACTTTTAAGTTCCAAAATTTCCACTTCTCTTTGTTTCTTGGCAGAGAATTTCAGGAGTGTTTGTCTTTACTTAATGAGTATGCTGTAACTGTCTTAGAGTTTGGACTGATAATTCCAGCACCTGCATTGTCACAGCATTGGTGGTGATTGTCTTTTTCCACCAAGGTAGAGGTGTTCCTCATTCCTAGCGTAGGGTCTCTAGGAGTTGGAATCAACTCAGTGGCAATGGCTTTGGTTTTTCTGTGCAATAAGTAATTTTATATTGTATCCTGAAGATTGTCATCGTTATGGTATGCAATTCTAGGTCTTACTTGAATCCTATGTAGAATGTTAATATTTTGTTTTAGCAAGCAATTGACCCTGTTAGATTCAGGATTCAAGTTACAATCAGCCTCCTGTCACTTGATGATTTGTCAATTCTGTTTCAATGTCTTTCTCTTTGGGTCTATTCCACATATGTACTTTCCGGTGGCCATTCTGTTAAGAGGTCTTACCTCCAGTAAGCTTTTTGTTTTTTGTTTTTGTTTATTTTTCCTTAAGGAATTTGAGGTTCTGTTATACATTTTTCTCCCATTCTGTCAGGGTTCGCTTATTATTGCCTTGATCAGAATGGTCAGTAGTTGTCACCAGGAACCATCTAGTTCTGGTCTCAGGGTAGATGAAGCCACGATTCATGGTGTAGACTTAGTCCTGTAGACTAGTTTCTTCTTTGAGTCTTTGGTTTCCTTCTTTCTCTCTTGCACCAGACAAGTAGAGACTAGTAGGGACTAGATTTTTTAAAAATATCTAAAAATAATATAGATATTCAAACCTCAAAAGTACTAGGAAAATTGTAGGATCTGCCTGAGATATAATTCAGGGACAATAAAGAGTACCCTACACTGTGGGTTAGAGGTATAGTGACCATAATTCAAATCAGAAACTGTATGTCAGCGTGAAAAGGAACACTATGAAAATTGTCCTTGTACAATATATGTAAATCCAGGACCAGGACATACACCCCCTTTATTCAGAAGGTGGGAGGGGATAATAACATTCCTTTCTACTTGTGTCTCATTGAATCCAATTGCTCAATTACAAGCAGGCTCCTGCCAGTAGAAAATGTGATTTGGGTGTTTCCCTATCAGAAAGACCACAAGTCAATTCTTTCAGTGGGCCTCCTTCCTACTTTCTGATGTCTAGTGGCAATCCTTAATATTTCTCTGCTTATAGATGGGCCTCATGATATCTGTCTTCTTCCTCTGTGTCTGTCCATTTTTCTGCTTTTATATTTCTGAGTACTTAGGTTTAGGACCCCTCCTTCTCCAATATAATACTCCACTATTATTGAAACAAAAGAAAGCCCGTATTACCCAAAAGGGTTATATTTACAGGCACAGGGCTTAGGACTTCAGTACATGTTTTAAGGGATATGGGTCAATCTGTAACAGTCATTACTTTATTTTGTTGATGTAAGAAGTATAAATAACTTTATTGATTAAGTGTAGGAAGTGTAAATAGACCTTTGTTCTGAATGCTTATTTAAGATCTTGAGAATTCCTATCAACCTAGAGATAGTGTAAGTATTCTGTAAATATTAAAGCTAAATAGTTCTCTTTTTATGTATGTACAAATTCGAATTTCAGTTTGAGTTTCTGCAAAACTAAGGACAAAACTCTGGGCCTCTGGATAGCTCACTATGACAGTATCTATCTTGGAAAGCTTAGACCTTAATATACTGGCCAACAAGGTTTCTGAAACTGGGATTTCAGAAAGTAGCTAGCCAGAACTCAGGGATCTTGGCCATCACCATCACACAATCCCCAGTGACAGTGTGGATTCTTCCCTGCTGAGACCCTGCAATGATCCTTCCCACAAGAAACCTCCTTCAGGAATAATTTATACCTTATAACTTATCTTTAACTTTATCACTGAAATTTCCAACAGGGATGTTGGTTGGTGCCAAAACCATAGTGGTTTCTATGATGTGGGTATCTGCATGAAGAAAAAGCAGAAGAGTATTTGGACACAGGCACCAGATAACAGCGCTTTTTAGCCACTTTGAACATAGATCATGTTCCAGTCCCTGAGAGTGACTCATTATTAGCGAGTGAGTCCACAAGTTGCATTTCTTTATTATTCAAATGACAGATCGTTTCCACCAGAGATGACAAAGTGTGAAGGTCTTCCAGCCATGTATAACTAGAATAGCATCTTAACAACAGGTTGACCTCGTGAGAAGAAAAGCAAATGTACAAGATTGAAATTAGCCCTGTCTCAGAAACAGCTGCCGGATGCTCCAGCGTGTCACCCTGTTACTTTGGGGAACTTAAACCAAGGCTGTGAGGTCGGGTAGCAAATACAAGTAGTGCCTGCCTCCACAAGCCAACGATTCAGAGTCCTTTACAACTCTGGCTCAGTTTAAGCTCCATTCTTGCTGCTTTACAACCTTGTATATATTTCATATTTCTCAGACTCCTACCTACTTTACTGACTCTTTCTACTGCCTGTCTACCTTGCATATAATTGCTGGTTCATCCTTTTTCTCTTCATTGGCCTATTATTTTTGGCCCCCAAAGCAAGCCAAACCCACTGCCATCGTGTCAGGTCTGACCTATAGTGACCTTAGAGGTCAGAGTTTCCAAGGAGTGCCTGCTGGATTTGAACTGCCAACCTTTTGGTTAGCAGATGTAGCACTTAACCCACTATACCACCAGGGCCTCCATTTTTGGCCCAGTTGCCCCTAATTCCAGTACTTCCAGGTAAGGTTGTGCTCTTCATGCCGTGCACAGAGGTCTTCGGACAAGGGGAAAATGATGAGCTAAAATGAACCCTAGTCTGCTTACAGAGCCCTTTGTACTGACCTAGGACCTCAGTGACCCTCCCCCTAAAAGGGGCTCTTTCCCTTAGCTCGTTCTCCCAGAAAGACAATGGAGACTAGCCATAGTTCTGTCTGTTCCACGTTTCCTTGGTCCCTGCTCTTTCTTCTTGCTTTCTGTGGTCCAGAATTATTGAGTAAACATAGAATAAGAACTGGCTTCCTTACAGAGAAACCTTAGGCAGAGTTTTGTCATTTAACCCCAAACCAAACCTACTGGAGTCTAGTCAGTTCTGACACATGGCAATGTAGAACTGAGCTCTATAGGGATTCCTTGGTGGTAACCTTTACAAGAGCAGATCACCAGGTCTTTTTTCATGGTATCTCTGGGTAGCTTTGAACTCCCAACCTTTAAGTTAATAGCCTAGATGAAACTATTTGTAAAAATACAAATACAAACAAACAAATACAAATAGTATTTATTTGATTAAAAATATATGTAAAGATATGGTAGACATGGCAGTTCACAGCCCCAAAGCAAAAGAGGCTGTACCTGCTGATTCTGCTCAAACCATTGAGAACATGTTGCGGATGCTGTGTGCTGAGCAGGTACAAGGTTCTGAAAAATTTGTCTTCTCTCTGTCTACCCCAGAAAATCAAAGGGTCTAAACCACAGCTTTAATTTCCTTCCAGTGCCTGACAAGCTTGCTTCTGGCTGGCAGAAGACTTGTTCAATTTCCTATCAGTCCAGTCAACGTCATAGGTTCTGTCCATCAACATCTCTAGGTGCCCAGAACTGGAGAGGATGTCTTTAAGGGCCCATTGTCACCATTCTCTAGGCTGGGAGCTCCTCCTAGTGGTTTCTGACTTACTTAGTCCTTTCCAGTGAAAACATTCTGGAATAATTCTGAGATGATTCCAAGTGAGTCCTTTAGAGTTTCTCACAGGCATGTGGTAGCGCACTTGTGTCCAGAACCTGGAATTGGGAGGCACCGACTTTAAACCTCTCCAAGTGATGGTGGGCAAGACACTGAGAGCTTTCTTCACAAGATGAGGTAGGCACTCTGGCTCTTTGAAGGAACAGAACTTGATTAAAATTAGTTTCAGTGTCCGATCTTCCAAGGCAAGATTCACTGCTGCTTGTAGTTCAAAGACACTGGGTCCATTGACATAGTTGGGACTCAAGATAAATATGCCTCTTCTACTTTTCTTAATAATATTGACAATGTCTTCTGCGTATACTGGAAATAAAGATTGTAATGATTTGTATGTTATCATTATGAAAATTTGAGTTACAATAAGCCTGATTCTTCTAGATTCCTCCAATGCAAGCTCTTCAGTAAGGGGTTCTTCAAGTAATGGTTGAAAATATATCTCAGTATCTGGTGACTGTCACTTTATATTCTTCCCCTTATGTTCTCCCCACCTTGCCACAGGCACAAAGGTCTTAGCACAAGCTAAGCTGGGGATAGGATAGGGCTTGGAATGACCAGTGTACCTTGGTGGTCATACCTGGGGCAAAGGAGGTAGCAGCTGGGCAGGCTGAGTCCAGACATCTTTTGGATGGGCTGGGGCTAGGACTGTGGCCTAAGGATCTTGCTTTACCCAAGACCAAGACTTTCCCACCGTTCAGCTAGCAGCGGAGGCCACAGTTCCCAAAAAAGCAGGGACCACTTGTCTCTCACAACAGAGACAACTGCCTTCCAAGGATTTAACAGAGTGAACATTGTTCTGGAAACCAAACCCACATCAAACTCAGTGCTGCTGAGTTGATTCCCATTCACAGTGACCCTATAGGACAGAATAGAACTGCCCCATAGAGTTGCCAAGGAGCACCTGGTGAACTTGAAAGCTTGAATTTTGGATTAGCAGCCATGGCATTTAACTACAACACCACTAGAGGGCATCCCCAAACCACTGCAATCGAGTCGGCTCTGACTCATAGTGACCCTACAGGACAGAGCAGAACTGCTCCATGGCTTCCAAGGAGTGGCTGGTAGATTTGAACTGACAATCTTTCAGTTAGCAGCCAAGTTCTTAACTAGTACACCATCAGGATTCCATGCCACCAGACCCAATATTATGTTTTCTTCTGAAGATTTTTTGATGATGGTTCACGTCTCTGAAACGCATCTTTTCTATGTTATTGCCCAAGATGCGCCAACCTCATGACATCTTCCATAAGATGTGTATCTCGACAGAGAGAATAACAAAGGAAACTTCGGAAGATCTTGCCTACCGCTGTCCTTTCTGCTCTGTATTGTGCCATGAAGCAATATCTACCTCCTCCTGGGGCCACATCTCTGTCCAGCAGACACAAGGTGTATCCATATCTGTTTTCCAAAACTTCAGGAAACAGACTCAAAGCCAAGCTTTCTTCACTCAGAGATGAAGTGACCTCACTCTCCAAGGAGCTCAATTTTGCATAGGACACAAAAGCATCAAATTCTTTCCTATCTGAAAAGAGAAACAATTATAGTTCTGTTACGATGAGACATCTACATATACCTTACCCAAACCAAAAAGCAAACCCACTGCCCTCAAGTCAGGTCTGACGCATAGTGACCCAAGAGGTCAGAGTAGAACCACGCCATAGAGGTGCCAAGGAGCACCTGGTGGATTTGAACTGCTGACCTTTTGGTTAGCAGATGTAGCACTTAATCCACTACACCACGAGAATTTCCCACATATACCTTACAGGTATGTTTAATGGATAAAAATTCAGATTTGAGATTTTCACAGAATTTATTTTAAAAGAAAAAAATGAGCAACTTGTCAATTTCAAAAGTCCCACTAATGAGTGGTATTGATTGTCTCCCCAAAGTCTAATTCTAATTTATGAAGCATGACTTCATTTTTACTGAGGTAAGATCAAACAGCTTGGGCCTGCGATGATTAAATCACACGTATTTGGGAGTTGTTCTTTGCAACTGCTGTGTTTCGGTTTCATTAGTTACACATCAAAGAGAAGTCAGCACCATAAAAGCCTTTTAATACGCAGTGAGCAAAGCTCTGCTAAGACCCATAACATTGCATTTATAGCAGAAAAATATCCCCTCATAGAGTTATAATAAAATTAGTATTTATCCACTTGCTGCCAAGTCAATTCTGACTTATGCGATCCTACGCACGACAGAGTAAAAATCCTTGTTTTCTTGGCTGTAATCTTTACAGAAGCAGATTGCCAGGCCTTTCTTCCATGACACTACTGGGTGAGTACAAACTACCCAACCACTGGTGAAACCATCAACTTTTAGGTTAGCTTTGTGCCACCCAAGAACCTTACACACACACACACAAACACACATGCACACATGCACACAGAGTCCCTGGGTGACATAAATGTTTGGTTGGTCTGTGTAAAGATTACAGCCATGAAAACCCAATGGAATAGTTCTACTTTGTGACACAGGAGGTTGCCGTGAGTAGAAACAAGTTTGATGGGACAAGATAACAACAGCAGTATGTATAGCTGTAGTTGAATGTATACCTATAGTGGAATCCACTTATGCAAAATGGGAAACCCTGGTGGCACAGTTGTTAAGTGTTACATCTGCTAACGAGAAGGTTGCCGATTCGTTTGCCAGGCACTCCTTAGAAACTCTATGGAGCCATTCTACTCTGTCTCATAGTGTCACTATGAGATGGAATCGATGGCAGTGGGTTTCGTTTTGGGTTTATGCAAAATGGGAAACCTTGTGGTGCAGTGGTAAAGTGTTATGGCTGCTAACCAAAAGGGCGGCAGTTTGAATCCACCAGCTGCTCCTTGGAAACCCCATGCAGTGGTTCTACTCTGTCCTGTAGGGTTGCTATGAGTCAAAATCGACTCAATGGCAGCAGGATTAATGCAAAATGAGGACAATGGTAACTCTACTGTGGGCAGTTCTGAGGGTGGCATGAAGTAAAGTGTAACATAGTGCTTGTAGATGGTACAAGATAAATACCCATTCTCCTGCCTTCGAGCAAGAGAACTGTATTTATGAAACTCATTTCAGGATATTTTGAAGATGTCAGAGGCCTCTATTGACTAAATTACTACAAATGCCCATTTATACCAGGATGTGCTAAACAACTAACCTGATACACACACACAGTGAACTCACAGGCTTTAAACCTGGACACACCTGGCTTGTATTTTATCACTTTGCACAATTCCTAGCAAGTAGTGTTGTAGCAAAATAGTAAACAGTAGTGCTGGCTGTTGGTTCTGTTTGATGGCACATCTATTCAGCATGGAGCTATAAAAGAGGCCCTCCAAACCAGATCCCTTGCCATGGAGTTGGTTCCGAATCATAGCACTCCATGTGACAGAGGAGAACTGCTCCATAGAGTTTCCAAGGAATAGCAGGTGGATTTGAACTGCCGGCCAACCGGCTAGCACCTAGGCTCTTAGCCACTGTGCCCCCAGGGCTCCCTCCCTTAGGAGACAGAAGTGCCAGCACCTGGAAAAAGAAGGTTACGAGGTCCAAGAGTGAAAACAGGAGGCGACAACTAGCCGAAGCCAATGCAGTGTCCCGCTGCCCAGGCAGGAAGGAAGAAATTCACAGCGTGTGAGCGGCAGGTAAGTGCGGCACAGTTTCGATGCATCACACTGTGCTTGTCTCAATTCATGCCACATCCGTGTGGCACTCCAGCAAGTTAAGGTTTTTCTATAATTTAGGAACACTGAATTGCTTTCTTTAGAAAACTGGCCAGAGGGAATATTAGACCATCTCTTAAGCATTCCCCAATGGCAACATATTTTTGTCTCTAAAATTTTGTATACTCAGTGTTGAAGTAGAAGAGAACAGTCGCTGTGTCTAAAAAATTTAGGTTGGCCAGCAGAGGCCACTACTTCACTGTACTTGCAAACCCTGTCTGCCTGATTGTATTACTAAAACTATCTTTGCAAAAAAGAGAACCTTTCTGTGTGTCCTTTGGCTCTAAAAGCAAGGTCTAAAATCTCGAGCTAAATGTCATTTTAGTAAAAAATGAATGAAGCTGCCCAGTATAAGATTAAGACCTTGATTAGATAATTTGCTCAATTCAAAACAGCTAGAAAAAAAAAAAAAAAAATCCCCAAATTTGAAAAGTTCAAACAGCCTCTTGGCTTAAGGGTTTCTAATGCTTATTCACAATGACTGGAAACACCAGTGACGTAGTGGGTTAACTGCTACATCTGCTAATCAAATGGTCAGCAGTTCAAATCCACCAGGCACTCCTTGGAAACTAGGGAGCAGATCTACTCTGCTCTACTCTGACCTCTAGGGTCATTATGAGTCAGGCCCAACTTGATAGCAGTGATTTTTTGTTTGTTTGTTTTTGTTTTTTTATTCACAATGACTGGGATAAAGCAATATGCAAGTGACATACTTTTTTATTGGCCGTTTCCATGGTGATGTGACAATTCTTCCCAAAGTTCATATCGAAGACAAAGTTTGGAGAGGCCATCAGAGTAAGATAAATAATTATCCTTGGAATCCAGCAGAAATATTGCTGAGAGGGACTCTGCCCTTTCCAGACAACTGAGTCACTAGCTCTAACCACAAACTCTAATTTTAGAGGGTTTTTTTCCTAACCCAGAAAAACAAAAAACCAACATAGCCATTCTATTCAAAAGAAGCAAATGGTACTAAACAGTATTTTCCAGTCTTGGGGACAATTGACACATGCTTCATTACTAAGAACAGGACTTTTATTTTATAGAACTTCACACTTCAGTTCATTTTCATCTTTGTAAAGTCTCTCATTTTGCAAAGTGATGCTAACTGATATAATAGCTGGTGGTGCCTCTTAAGGGAGATGGCCTGGGTCCAAATCCAGATCCAACACTTCCTAGCATTCCCATTTGGGGCAGGTGATTTATCTCTCATAGGGTTGCTGTAAGGACACAGGGGGCTAATACACACCATAGTCACTAGATAATAATAGCTGACATGTACTGAGTGTCCACTATGCTTGCGGTTCTCCTCTAAATGTTTAATAGGTCTTAACTCAATGGATGCACCCAATTTATTTTGTAGTTGCTGCTATTATTATCCTATTCTGCAGATGAGAAAACTGAGGCATGAGGAAGCTAAGTCATTTCTCATATTGCTCTAAGTTAGCTAGGAGAGCTGATATTGGTAAATCCAACGCGGATTATAATAGAATCATCTGTCAGATCCTGGTTTTGGGATGAGAAGAAACTGTTTCTCTCCCTGCTCCCAGCACTTTCAGGTGTGAGGCCACCAGAACTGGGAGAAGGGTCTCAAGGCCTGAAAACAATTGTATCTTGAGCTATTGCCTCATGCTTGCTCATGTTTGGCCCAAGCTGTCTACCCAAACTCCCTCAGTGTCGAAGGTGTCCCCCCACAACTGCACTAGGTCCCTTGATGGAAGCCCAACCAGGTGAGCCGTGGTGTACAGACCCCGTGTGTTTACAAGCGCAGGAGGCCTCTGAAATAGTGGTGAAGAGCTCTGCTGCTAACCAAAAGTTCTGCAGTTCGAATCTACCAGCTACTCTTTGGAAACCCTGTGAGGCAGTTCTTCTTTGTTCTCTAGGTTGCTACGGATCTGAATCAAGTCAACCACTATGAGTTTTGAGTTTTTTGAGGAGATAGGTCTCTGAAATTCTTTCCTTACTGTAAATCTGAGGAAACAAAGCCCGTTGGTAGTGATAGCACTTTCTATCGCCCAGGTCTTTCATCACCATCTATGGTGATTAATTCTATATGTTAGCTTGATTAAGCTATGATGCCCAAATGTTTGCTCAAACTCTAGTCTAGATGTTACTGGGAAGATATTTTTTAGATGTGATTAACATTTAAAGATGACCCTGTAAAACAAGAACAGGCTTTATCTAATCAGCTGAAGGTCTTAACAGAAAAAAAAAAGTTTCTTGGAGAGACGGACATTCGCCTCAAGATTGTAACACAGACATCCTTCCAGAGTTTCTAGCTTGACACTTGCCTGCTGGTGTTTTTACTGTGCTTCTAGACCTACAGAGCTTTGACCTGCCAACAGCTACAATCACTTGAATCAATTCTTTAAAAATCTCTCTCTCTCTCTCTGTTTCTGTGTGTGTGCGCGCACACGTGTGCAAACACATGCACATCCTACTCGTCCTGTTTCTCTGGAGAATCTAACACACCCTGCAAGTCAGTTCTGAGAGGCAAAGTCAGAGGCCCTGAAGTTCCCATGGCCCACGATGGATCACTCTTACCCCCGAGAGTCTCGTCCTTGCTCTGGTAGGTTCGGTACAGCAGTACTGTTTCAATCCAGTACGTGTAAAGCAGAGCACTCACCAGCAGCACGCCCACCAGGCTCATGATGGTGCCGAGGAGGATGTATATGAAAACCACTGGGGAGAAAATGCAGTCATGATGAACAAGCACAGAGAAAGATGAGCAAACATGAAGAAAGCATTCCTGCATTTGGACAGGATCAAATTCAGCTCGGTGCTGTGAGCTGACCCAAGGCCTTTTCTATCCCTATTATTTTGTCAAAATTTCTGCTGTTAGCAGCATTCCTTCAGAATTTGAGACTACCTTAAATCACATTTTGAGGGAACTATCTTATAATAAACTCTTAGACCCCAGTGGAAAGGGTTTACTAGTTTTGGCTAGTCAGGGAACCTGCTTGTGTTGTTGTTGTTAGGTGCCATCGAGTTGGTTCCAACTCACAGTGACCCTGTGAGCAACAGAAGGAAACACTGGCCTGTCTTGCACCATATCCACAATTGTTCTTATGCTTAAGCCCATTGTTGTGGCCACTGTGTTGATCCATCTCATTGAGGGTCTTCCTCTTTTCCACTGACGCCCCACTCTACCAATCATGAGGTCCTTCTCCAGGGATTGATCTTTCCTGACAACATGTCCAAGGTATGTAAGACACAGTCTTGCCATCTTTGCTTCCAAGGAGCACTCTAGGTGTACTTCTTCCAGAACAAATCTCTTTGTTCTGTTGGCGGTCCATCATACACTCAACATTCTTCTCCAATACCACAATTCGAAGGCATCAGTTCTTATTCTGTCTTCTTTGTTTATAGTCCAGCTTTTGCACACATATGACATGATTGAAAATACCATGGCGTGGGTCAGGTGTGTTTTAGTCTTCAGGTTGACATCCTTAATTCGAATACTTTGAAGAGGTCCTTTGCAGCAGATTTTTCCCACTACAGTGCGTCTTTTGATTTCAATCCTTTCTCCATTTATGACAATGTCGCTTACTGGTCCCACTGTGAGGATTTCTGTTTTCCTGATGTTGAGGTGTAATCCATACTGAAGGCTCTGGTCCTTGATCTTCATCAGTAAGTGCCTCAAGTCTTCTTCATTTCCAGTAAGTAAGGTGATGTTGTCTGTATAATGCAGGTTGTTAAGGAGTCATCCTCCAATCCTGATGCCTCATTCTTCTTTGTATAATCCAGCTTCTAGAATTATTTCCTCAGCACACAGGCTAAAATGGTATGGTGAAAGGATACAACCCTGATGCATGCCTTCTCTGACTTTAAACCATGCAGTGTCCTCTTGTTGTGTTCACACAACTGCCTCTTGATCCATATACAGATTCCTTAAGAGCACGATTAGGTTTTCTGGAATTCCCATTCTCTGCAACGTTAGCCGTTGTTTAGTATGATCCACACAGTGGAATGCTTTTGCATATGTTTTTACTTGAATGTTTTGCAATGTTTTTACTTGAAACACAAGTAAACATCCTCTGGTATTCTTTGCTTTCAGCCAAGATCCATCTGACATCAGCAATGATATTCCTGGTTCTATGTCCTCTTCTGAACCCACCTTTCATTTCTGGCACTCCTTCATCAATATATTGTTATAGTCACTTTTGAATGATCTTGAGCAGAATTTCACTTGCATTTGATATCAATGATATTGTTCAGTAATTTCCACATTTGATTGGATCACCTTTCTTTGGAATGGGCCTAAATATGGATCTCTACCATTCAATTGGTCAGGTAGCTGTCCTCCAAATTTGTTGGCATAGACAAGTGATTACTTTCAGTACTCCATCTGTTTGTTGAAATACCTCAAGTGATATTCCATCAATTCCAGGAGCCTTGTTTTTCGCCAGTGCCTTCAATGCAGCTTCAACTTCTCCCTTCAATACCATTGGTTCCTAATCATATGCTACCTTTTCAAATGGCTGGACATCAACTAGTTCTTCCTGGTATAATGACTCAATATATTCCTTCCATTTTCTTTTGCTGCTCCCTGAGTCATTTGATAGTTTCCCTGAAGAATCCTTCACTATTGCTTGAATTTTTTCTTCAGTTCTTTCAGCTTGAGAAATGCAGAATGTGTTCTTTCCTTCTGGTTTTCTATTTCCAGTTCTTTGTACATGTCATTATAATACTTTCTTTTGTCTTCTCAAGCTGCTGTCTGAAATCTTTTGTTTAGGTCTTTTACTTTGTCTGCTTTAGCTTTAGCTGCTTGACATTCAAGAGCAAGTTTCAAAGTCTCCTCTGATACCCAGTTTGGTCTTTTCTCTATTTCCTGTCTTTTTAATGACCTCTTGCTTGTTTTTTATGTCATTCAACGATTTGTCTGGTCTTTGCTCATTAGTGATCAACACATCAAATCTGTTCTTGAGATGGTCTTTAAACTCAGGAGCAATATACTCAAGGTAGTACTTTGGCTCTTTTGGACTTGTTCTAATTTTCTTCAATTTCAATGAATTTGCATATCAGCAATTGATGATCTGTGCCACAGTCAGCACCTGGTTTTGTTCAGACTGCTGATACGGAGCTTTTCTGTCATGTTTCTTCACAGACGTAGTCAGTTTGGTTCCTGTGTATGCCATCTGGTGAGGTCCATGTGTACAGTCATCATTTGTGTTGGTTAAAAAATGTATTTGCAATGAAAAAGTTATTAGTCTTGCAAAATTCTATCATACGATCTCCAGCATTATTTCTATGACTGAGATCATGTTTTCCAACTACCAATCCTTCTTCTTTGTTTCCAACTTTTGCATCCCAGTCATCAGTAATTATCAACATATCCTGATTGCATGTTTGATCAATTTCAGACTGCAGAAGCCGGTGAAAATCTTCAACCTCTGCATCTTTGGCCTTGGTGGTTGGTGTATAAATTTAAATAATAGTTGTATTAACTGGCTGTCCTTGTAGGCATATGGATATTATCCTATCACTGACAGCATTGTACTTCAGGACAGGTCTTGAAATGTTCTTTTTGATGATGAACGCAACACTGTTCCTCTTCAAGTTGTCATTCCCAGCATAGTAGACCATATGACTGTCAGTTTCAGAATGGCCCAAACCAGCCCATCTCAGCTCACTAATGCCTAGGATGTCAATGTTTATGCTTTCCATTTCCTTTCTGACAATTTCAGTTTACCTAGATTCATACTTCACACATCCCATGTTACGATTATTAGTGGATGTTTGCAGCTGTTTCTTCTCATTTTGAGTCCTGCCACATCAGCAAATCAAGATCCTGCAGGCCTTACTCCATCCATATCATTCAGATCGACTCTACTTTGAGGAGGCCGCTCTTCCTCAGTCATCTTCTGAGTGCCTTCCAACCTGGGGGGCTCAATTTCTGGCACCACATCTGACAACGTTTGGCTGAACTCATAGGGTTTTCCCTGGCTAATTCCTCTCAGAAGTAGACTGCAGGGCCCTTCTTCCCAGTCTGTCTCAGTCTGGAAGCTCAGCTGAAACTTATCTACCATAGTTGACCCTGCTGGTACCTAAATACCAATGGCATAGCTTTCTACATCACAGCAACAAGCAAGCTTCCATGGACAGACAAGTAGGGGCTGCTCACTCCCTCCTTACCTGATGTTTTTACCCTGCTTACCCGGTGGTGTTACTCTGCTTACCTGGTGGTGTTACCCTGCTTACCTGGTGGTGTTACCCTGCTTACCTGATGCTATTACCCTCCCCACCCAATGCTGTTACTCTCCTTACCTGGTGCTATTATCCGCCTTACCTGTTGTTGTGATTAACCTGATCATAGCTGTGTTTATTTTTTATTTTCCCCCATCAACTGTCACACAGCCCATTTATATCCCTCTTATTATACACTGTAAATTATTTTCATTTAACTGCCCAAGTGTTCTGTTTTATTGTATATACTGGGTCACCATGAGTTGGAATTGACTCAGCGACAATGCGTTTGGTTTTAGTTTTTTATCATCACTATTACTATTATTTAGAAAAATTCTTCTCCTTTCAATAACAGCAATTGCATGCATTCTGGTGCAACTTTCTTGCCTACCTTCTTTCTTTTTGTTCAACTGGATGGAACGAATAGTGCTTCCAACTGAGTTCTTGGCAAAGCAAATGAACTTCCTTTGAAGATCACTCTGAGTAACTTCTTTCAAAGACAGAACATGCTGCTGAATGATTCCATCCTTTACCATGGATGTATTACTAGGGAAAAAAAAAAGCCGTGCCCATTAAGTAACATAAATTTACATTTATTTGCCATATTTGCAACTCAGAAGTGGCTAACCCTTTGGCTATTGGGAAATTATTATCTATAGGATCAAACAGTATAAACACATGGTAGAATTTAAGGTGATCAGAGAGAACTTCACTCTTGCTAGAATTATTAAATCTGCTAAGAACTGCTGAAAAGCAATTATGTTACTTTGAGGATGAAGGTGCACCTGCCCCAGGGCATGGTGTCTTCAGCCACCTCATATGCTTGTGAAAGCTGTCCAGGGAATAAGGACAACTGAAGAATTGAAAGCTTTGAATTACGCTGTTGGTGAAGAATCTTGAATACATTGTGGACAGCCAGAAGAATAAACAAATCTGTCCCAGAAAATATACAGCCAGAATGTTCCTCAGAAGCAAGGATGGCGAGACTACATCTCCCATACTTTGGACATGCTATCAGAAAGGACCAGTCCCTGGAGAAGACATCATATTTTGTAAAGTACAGGGTCAGTGGAAAAAGAGAAAGATCATCAGCAAGACAGGTTAACACACTGCCTGTAGCAATGGACTCAAGTCTAACAGCAATTGTGAAGATGGCACAGGACTGGGCAGTGTTTCATTCTTTTATACTTAAGGTCACTGTGAGTTGGAGCTGACTTGACAGCACCTAACAACTACAACAAGAATAATCCTATTGTAGAAGGAGGCAGTCCATGTACAGCCTCTAACTCTTAAATGGCACTGGTACTTAGGACCAGATGTATTACCTTAACTTTTTGGATGGGATGAATGTCGGCTGACTCCTTTCCCAAGGGTATCAATGAAGAACACAGCCCAAAGCAGCTAATAGATTGTCAATAAATCCCTGAGCAAATGTCAAGATTTCCAGGAACTATTTAAGCAAACGTATATATTATGCAGCATTCCAGCTCTGTATCTGCTCCCAGTGGGGAAGGGATGTGATCCTTCAACGGTGACATGAGAAGGGATATGTGCAGACCTGTGTGAGCTGTGGGGAGTGATCCACTGACCATGGGAGACCAGCATCTACTACTGAAGCTAACCTTGTTCCATCTCTTCTACATAAGCCCAATCTTGTTGCACCCAATGCCTTTGTTAAGTTGTGGCTTTCTTGGCAGTGCTAGACCTTGGCTTGACATTCTAAGTGTTTACACTAAAGCATAGTTTACTCTGGATATCATTTGACCTTTTTTGTCCTAAAAATTCCTCTTGAGAACAAATGACAACAATAACTGAAGAATAATGTTAAAAATAACTAACTTTACTGAGGATACAGTGGGTATTCATCAGACACTCTTCTAAGCACTGAATATGAACTGTTGAATCTCCTCTATCCTCACCTCACAGAAATGACAATAGTGTGATCATTCTAACCTGGCCAGCAGCACAGCTGTGGTACAGAAAGTGGGCAAATAGCCCAAAGTGACACAGCTGGGAGATGGCAGCCTTATTCCTGTGCCGTTCTGCTCCCTCTAAGAAGTTGTCACTGCCTTGATTCACAACATGTATTTCCTCAAGCTGCTGACTGTAGCCAGTCTTTACATTAAGAATCCATTAATGTAGATGTTTCAGGCTCTGTTGCATTTCCAAGTTGCCAATAAACCAAAAGCCAAACTCACTGCCACCAATTCAAATTCCTACTCATAGTGATTCTGTAGGAGAAAGTAGAACTGCCCCATACGGTTTCTAAGAAACAGCTGTTGGATTTGAACTGCGGACCTTTTGGTTATGAGCTCTCAGCTACTGTACCACCAAGGCTCCTGGTCTACAGGTAACAGCTTTTATTCACTGACTGTGTCCCATGCACCAAGAATTGTGATAGCTTGTCACCTATCCTATCTTTAATGCATAGCCTCTTACTTTGTGACCTAAAGCAAACCCCAGTGCTGTTGAGTTGATTCCAACTCATAACGGCACTATAGGACAGGGTAGAAGTGCTCTAAGGAATACCTGGTAGATTTGAAGTCTGAATTTTTGATTAGCAGCCATAGGTTTTTACCACTTCACCACTAGAGTTTCCTACTTTGGGATAGTATCTTAGAAAAATAAGAAAATATACCTTTTTGCTTGCTGAAAGTGAAGAGGGTTTGAAACACTCACTGGTGAAGATCAAAGATGATAGCCTTCAATGTGGATTGTACCTCAGCATCAAGAAAACAAAAGTCCTCACAACTGGTCCAATAAGCAACATCATGATAAATGGAAAAAAAGGTTGAGGTTGTCAAGGGTTTTGTTTTACTTGGTTCTACAGTCAATACCCATGGAAGCAGCAGTCAAGAAATCAAAAGATGCACTGCATTGGGAAAATCTGCTGTAAAAGACCCCTTTAAGTATTGAAAAGTAAGGATGTCACCTTGAAGACCAAGGTGTGCCTGACACAAGCCATGGTATTTTCAACCATTTCATTTGCATGTAAAAGTGGATAATGAATAAGGAAGACAAGAAGAAGTAAGGCCTTTAAATTGTGGTATTGAAGAAGAATATTGAATGTGCCATGGACTGCCAAAAGAAGCCCAACCAGAGTGCTCCTTGGAAGCAAGAATGATGAGACCGTGTCTCACATACGTCGGACCTGTTATCAGGGCAGTCAATCAGTCATGCTCAGTAAAGTACAGGGTCAGTGAAAAAGGGGAAGAGCCTTAACAAGATGGACACAGTGGCTGCAACAATGGGTTTAAGCATAAAAATGATTGTGAGCATGGTGCAGGACAGGCAGTGTTTTGTTCTGTTGGGCACAGAGTTGCTATGAGTCAGAACCAACTTGGTGGCACCTAAGAATAATACCCTTTAGTAGGAGCCCTGGTGGTACCGTGGTACCAAGTTAGCTTGGCTGCTAACCAAAGGTTAGCACTAGGCACTCTTTGGACACCCTTATGAAGCAGTTCTACTCCGTCCGATATGATCACTGTGAGTTAGAATTGACTTGACAGCAACAGGTTTGTTTGAATCTTTTAGAAATACATCTAAGAGAAAGGAATCAAACCCTTTGGCTCTTTCAGGGACAGAAGTCTAGCTTTGTGATGTGCTGTATAGCTTGAAATGCCTACACTTTTTTTTGCATTGAACCAAAATCTTTTGTAAGTAAATTTGGCCCATCTGATTAGGTGTTATGCTCTGAAGAGAAACAAACTTAAGTCAAATTTCTCACAGAGTATAATAACTAAAACCCAATAAACCAAACCCATCCATTCCAGTAACTCACAAGTATTGTAAGACAGCTGTCCTGTGTCCTATTTCTTCTTTGTCAAGTTGCTTTAACTCTTTCTCCTTCATACACACGCACACACACACACACACACACACACACACACACACACACACGAGGCTAGACAATTAAGTTCATGAACTCATCCTAGAAAAAGTGCTGCTTACCTCGTTGCTGAATATCACTATGGTCACCTTCAAAGTATTCCCCTTGGGAAGCTATGCACTGACACCAGCACCTAGTCCACCTTCAAAGCACTCTTTCTAGGATGAATTCGTGAATTGTCAGACCTTATCCTATGACAGCTCTGATTGCCATTCCAGAAAAAGAGTTCCAAAATTACTTTGAAGGATAGGCTAGGTGCTGGCATCAGTGCATAGCTTCCCAAGGGGCATACTTTGAAGGTGACTGTAGTGACATTCAGCAATGAGGTATGTAGCACTTTTTCTAGGATGAGTTCACAAACTTAATTGTCGGACATCATCTCATGTATGTATGCATTAGCCAGCCAAGCCAAGTGTGTATGTATGTATGTATACACACACACACACATATATATACACACACATGTGTGCATAGCCAGACCAAATGCTATTGTGCCAGTTTGCCTGGATACATTCCAGACTGTTACTGGCCATCAAAATTTATATTCCTGAATTTATCACACACTCTGAATGGTAAGACATCAGTTAAAACAGAGCGTGAGGTGGGCAGCGTTTTCTCCCCTGAGCTCCTGATACTGCCTCAGTTCAAATAGCCTGGGTTTATCTGCTTCTTTGCTTGAATTTTAAGGCAGCCACAATAAATCGGTGCTTCAACTTGAACTTTAAAATAAATAGTTTACTCCATGGCCTGATTACAAGCAGTATTTTGGCCTCCATATTTAAATTAAACCCTTTACTTTTCTGTCCCCTGTTTTCACCATTGGCTGGTGTTGGAGGCTACAGCACTAACCAAGTGTGTTTGTTCACCTCTGTGTATTACAGAGGTTTCTAACGGTGAAAACCTTTAGCACGGTCTGCGCATGCTCCTTCTTACCTGTTCCCCTCAGGCACCGGCACCTCCTGCTCCTGGTCTGCGTTTTGGACGTACCATTTCACCACAGGTCTCAGGTTCTTTTCAAAGCCAAACCGTACCTTGCAGTTAAGAGTTAAAGGCTTCCCTGAAAAGAAAGAAGCCAGCGAAAACAGGAAGGAAGTGCATGAGAAGAGGTGGTCCGGTGTGCAGGAGGAGGACCTGACCTGACCTGACCCGAAAGCCACTGGGCTTGCAGGTGAAACACGAGTGCCGCAATGACCACGCTCCTGCATGGGTCTACTTAGAAAGAAAGAAAAACAGTGGTTAAACGCTACGTCTGCTGACCTAAAGGTCAGGAGTTCAAACCTCCCAGACAGTCCTTGGAAATTATATGGAGCAGTTCTATTCTGTGCTATAGAGTCACTACGAGTCAGAATTGACTCATTGACAGTGGGTTTGGTTTGGATTGTGGTTTATGTTTTCCTTAGTGGGCAATAGTTATATCTCAAACATGTAATCATATGTTTTTAAAGTGAAAATTAACAAAATCATATCTCCAGGGTGTCTGGTGTGGTTAGAGAGGAGATAGCAATGGCCATGGAGTGGATTCTTATTCATAGCAACCCCATGTGTGTCAGAGAATTGTGCTTCATGCAGTTTTCAATGGCTGATTTTTTTGTTTGTTTTTGGCAGTAGATTGCCAGGCCTTTCTTCTGAGGCACATCCAGATGACTCAAACTTCCACCCTTTCAATTAGCAGCTTAGTATATCAACCATTTGCACCACCCAGATACACTGGTTTGAGGGTATCCATGGAAATCCTGTACAACCACTGAGTTGATTGCAACTCACAGTGACCTTCTACGTTAGAACAGAATTGCCCCATGGGGGTTCCAAGGCTGTAATCTTTATGAAAGTAGAATCCCACATCTTTTTCCTACAGAGAAGTTCATGGGTTTGAATTATCAATCTTTTTGTTAGCAGCTGAGCACTTTAACCACTGTGCTATTTAATAATCACTGGTTGTGTGTTAGATGAAAATCGTGAGGTTACTATAGCATGTAATTTAAATAGTTTGTTTGGGGATGCAGCTAAGGTTTTTTAGAATGATGCATTGCAGACGAACCTGATATCATACCGCACTCTTTCCACTCATTCTCTGTAAAGAATATCCATATGTGCTCTCTCTCAAACTTGATATTGAATCATTAAATGGTTAGGGACTCCATTTCAAAATGAAAACTTGTACCTTAAACAATGTTTTCCCCCTATTAATACCATAACATTCAGTGGTATCATATGTAACTTAGCTATGTCTAATTAATTTGTTCTTTTCCCTTTTCCTTCATTTCTTGTGACATTTCCCACAATGCCATGTCTATTTCTAGAATCAGAATACAGTGGTCTTATACCATAGTATCTGTTTTTGCACTTCTTTCTGTAACTATGAAAGTTTTGTGAGCATTTAAAAGTACAACAGTTTCAGTGAAAACAATAATTTTAGGTTCAGCAATGTTATTTAGCAGTGTGGGAAGACATAGATACTATTGAAGTTCATAAAATGAAAGGAGATCACAGAAAAGTTACATTTGCCCTCTGCACAGAAGTAGACACTACCTTGGAATACAAATTGCATGACCAGAGGTTAGAGTGTTCCACTCTCTTAAAGGTCAGACAGAACATTATCTTCAAATGAGTTAAAACCAAAGCTAGTGCCACTGAGTCAACTCCAACTCATAGTGACCCCATAGAGCTACTCAGATTGGTAAAGGTATAGACATAACCAATGGACCTTATCAATATACATAACCACTAAGGAAATAAAGAAGAATCTAAAATCTATCAATCATATCCAATACACCACTTAACGTATATTAGCACATTACTTCTCAATATAACCTTGGGAGGACAGTTTTATTATATGTATTTTCAGATTTGGAAAAGCAAGTCTTAACCAACAGTGCAAGGTCACAAAGCTGGTCCAATTCTGTTTGACCTGAAAAACGAATGCTCTTTTCCTTGTGTCACTCTTGTATCTAATTTCAGAGACACAATGTCATGCCGGGTCAATGATGCATTTCAGCTTACCTAGTTCTACTTCCAGTGTGTCCTTATCAGGCTCCAGAATATCTGGTTTGAAATTAGTGTTTTTCACTAAAACATAAAAATAAATTCATTATTTACACCAGGAGAGCTAAAGATTGTGCTTGCTAAAGATTCAGGTATTTGGCCACACTTTGATCTGAATGTTTTCCAGTTACTTTTTAAAAATTTTATGCATAATTTATAAGGCTTAAAACTCAAGTTTCCATGTCAAAGATGTTCCCACAAAATTGACTGTGACATCAGGTATTGGTCACCAGCAAAGGGATGATCCACATTCAATCTGTTTCTACCTGGTGAATTTTCTTCCACATCAACCCTGCTGACCAGTTTCAGACGTGAGCCTTGTCTTTGCCTTCTCCTTTCAGATTTCTTTTTGGAAAAATCTGAAACCCACCTGAGAAAATGCACAGCTCAACAAGACTTGGTTTACCCTGTCCCCAAGCTTATGATTTGTTTCAAAATAGAGTCCAACCTTTAGTCATTTATCTGTCAACTTCCTGCCACAAACTTTCAAATTTACCTGCACTATCAGACTTCCTCCTGAAGATGTCCCACTTTCTGTAAGGGGAAAATTCATCACTTTGGCACTAGATATTGTCCACTCTTCATTTACACGTGATCTTAATCTTAAAAAGAAGAGTCTCCACTTCATACATCTCTGCGTTACTGATTCCTCTTCCTTCACAGCCTAATTCTTGAATGAGTTCTATACACTTGCTTTCTCCAATCCCTCCTCCCAGATGGAGTCAGATTCTATCCCCAACACTACACTGAAATCACTTTGCCCAAAGTCACTGATAACCTCCACGGAGCTAAATCCATTGAGCACAAATCAGTTTTTAATCTCTTGACTTCTGCATAGCATTTGAAGCTGTTGACCACAGCTTCTGGGAAACACTCCCTTCTTTTAGGTTCCATGTCATGGTACTCTCTTACCCACTTTCAACTTTTATGTTGGCTTCTTCTCAATGGCCCTGTAGGTATTTCTTCCTCTCTGCCTCTTTTGCATATCAGGTCCCCTCCCAGACCTACCCTAGTGTTCACTCTCCATACTTGCACAAGTAGTCCCAGTCACTTACTAGGCCTCTTCTCTACTAAAGGTCTCAATTTCTCAGAATAATCTCTCATCTGAATCATCAGTTTCACCTCCTTTACTGCTTCCTTCCCTAAAACCCTTCCATGACAACTACTTGATGATGTAAACAATAACTGCTTGACAAATATGATGATCAGTTCTCAAACTTCATTATTTTGAAGTGATACGACTCTCTCTCCTTCTTGGGGTACCCCTTGGGCAGTTTTCCTCAGTCCCCGCACTCCTTTCGCCGTGGGATATCCTCGTCCTCTTCTCAACCTTACCAAGGGTTGGAAGGCTTCAAGGCTCTATTCTAAGCCCCCTTCTCTCTAGGATTACTTTCTACATGACGCAGTTCCTTGGTTTTAGACATAATGCAAAAGCAAACTGCTCTCACTTTAACATCCACACTTCTAATGTCTCCAGACTGGTTTACGCAAATACATACTTATCATTGTGACCTTCAAGACTCGCCCTTTATGTCTCCCTCCCTCAGGCCTTCTTCTTCAGTCTCTCTTGTCTCATTAAATGGTGCCACTGTTTGCCAAATTATCCAGGCCAGAAAACTAAGTATCTATGATCTCTCCCTTTCTTTTTCATGTACATACATTCCGTCATCATGTTCTGTTGACTCACTCGTCCAACTATTTCTCATAACTTCTGCAAGCTGATTCACAGAGCAACTAGACTCACTATTTGAGAATACGGTGGGCCAAGTGATACTCGAGTGGAATAACCACCCATCACTTGAAGAGGGCAAGTGATGTGAGTGGGCATTCATAGTCCCACTTCCCTTTCAAGGAACAGTCTAATATAAGCTGAAGTGGCTGCTATGCTAAAGAGTGACAGTACAAAGCCCTGAAAGTAGGCAGGAGTATTTAACTTGGTCTCAGGGTAGTCTGTGTGCTTTCTATCTTGCATTAAAAGAAGAAAAGATAAAACTGATGACTGTATTTTCTTTTATCAAAATCAACCATTCTGTAGCTCTTTGAAACAAAACATGAAGGACTGACTCTTTGATGTTCTGACTCAATAGGCCATGCTTTAATTAATTACATCGTATACTTTTACTCCTGCCAGTGCTTGTAATTAAAGTAAAAGCTGATCAAGGGAAAGACTGGGGTAAGAAGAGACAAGTCACTGAAGAGGAAACACAGTGGGCTAATATAACAAGGTGTTCAGCCTCATCAGTAGTCAGGGAAGTGTAAATTGGGAAGGAAAAAAAAATCATACTTTCTGTCAATCAAACAATCTGATGACACACAATATTATTTGGAATAATAGGAATTTGTTTATTCCTGATGGAGGCATGAGTTGACAAAACAGATACTTTGGTACAATATTGTGTGGTTGAAATTTTATAACATAAAGCAGTATTGTCTTTTATTGGTAAATACACGCATATGTGAAAAAGGCAGAAAAACATAAAATTAATTACAAAATCATGACTACACCTAGGTAGAGAAAAAGCGGGAGGTAAAGGGGCCACGGCCCTCAAGCTGTAGCTATCATTTCTTCTTTTCCATGGAAAAAAATGGGATTTTAAGCATATGTAAAAATAGAAAAATGATTTGTGTGAAAAATTTAATAATAATAATAAAAAAAGTAGTGCTAACAAACCAGCGGCCAAGGCAGGGAAAATCCCAGGTATAACATCTTGATCACAGTCCAGCATTAGGCTTCCTTGGTAGATGAAATCTGTGGTCATGGGGAAGCTGATGCTTACCCAGACTGAAAGCTTAACTTGACTACACCTGAGTGACTATTAACTTTTTCCCAAAGGAAAAACTCCTATGCCCCAAAGTAAAAAAAAGTTCATGTTGCAAACCATGAAATGGAAACTTCACTTACCAACAGTTTCTACTTGAACAACAGCTCTGACAATCCACAAACTTGAGTTATTTGACTGAGTGTAATCACATACATACGTGCCCCTGTGATAGTTATAAACTTCCCCAACTTGCAGTGGGTTGCCTTTTTTAGTGAGTAGTTTTCCATCCTAATTCAGAAAAGAAAAATAAATTGTATTTTTAACCAGAAGATTTTTATCAATGTTAAACACACCTGATTGCTACGAGTCAGAATCGATTCGACAGCAGTGGGTTTGGTTTATTTGTTTTTTAAGTATACCTGTAGAAAAAACACTCAGTTTTGAACCAGTGAGGTGAAGCATCAGTCTCAGTTAATAGACGTCCCCAAGCTATGAGGACAGTATTCAAATCCATGTTTATAAGATTCTTGTTTGAAATAGCAGGCGTTGCAGGCATTTTCTAATACAGCTATATTATGCATGGTGACCAGGGTGCCCAAAATGATCAGCTGAGAAAGAGCTATTTAATCCAATATTCCCCAAAGCATGCCTCAGATCCTTGATGTAAAAGAAAGGGAGAGATCCAGGATGTCCTGGTTTTCTGGCCCAGATAAGTTGGCAAATGGTGGCGCCATTTAATGAGACAAGAGGGATGGAAGAAGAAGGTCTAAGGGAGGAGGAAATAAAATGTGAGTCTTGAAAGGATTTGTAAGTCGTCCAAGTCACAATATTCTTTACTGTTCAGTTGATTTGGAGTCATAGCAATCCTACAGGACAGACTAGAACTGCTGCATGCACTTTCCAAGGAGCAGCTGCTGGATTTGAACTGCACACCTCATGGTTAGCAGTCGAGCTCTTAACCACTGTGCTGCCAGGGCAAAAATGACCAAATCCTATTGCCATTAAGTCCATTATGACTTGTAGCAATCTGTAGGACTAAATGGAACTAGCCAATAGGCTTTCCAAGGGGTGACTGGTAGACTCAAACTGCTAACCTTTTGATTAGCAACCTGAACTCTTAACAGTGACACCACCAGGGTGACACCAGAGCAATAGCTGGTGGCATATGGAGTCCCTGCAGGGTGCAAATAGTTAAGCACTCAGTTACGAACCAAAAATTGGCAGTTGTAATCAACCTAGAGGTGCCTCAAAAGAAAACGTACTTGCAAAAGATCTCACAGCCAGTGAAAACCCTAAGGCATGCATTTCTACTCTGAAACACATGGGATTACATGAGTCAGAATCAACTCAAAGGCAAATGTTTCATTTATTTTTCATTTTGTATTTACATATATACATATATATATATCTATGTAAACTAAAAAACCCTCTGCCTTCGAGTTTGGTCTGACTTATAGCAACCATAGAGGTAAGAGTAGAACTGCCCCATAGAGTTTCCAAGGAGCGCCTGGTAGATTGGAACTACTGACCTTTTGGTTAGCAGGTGTAGCACTTAACCCACTACGCCACCAGGGTTTATACATATATAATTATGTATATATATATAATATGTATATTATGCCAAGCCAAGTGCCGTCGAGTCGGATCCGACTCATGGCGACCCTAGGAGCCAGGGTAGAACTGACCCCCAGAGTATTCAAGGAGCGCCTGGTGGATTTGAACTGCCGACCTTGTGGTACATAAATGTTAAAGGAATGACTGAAGTTTGAAAAATCGTTACTTAACTCACAGTAGACCCAAAGTCAAGTGAAAAGTGAAATTCAAGTATAAACACATCTCTCCATTGCTTTGAATGTATCAGGGACTCCCTTATGCCTTTAGGATGAAATCCACAATTCTTGACAGTGTGATCTTGTTACTCTCACTTCCTGCTACTGCCCCGTCCTCACTTGCCCTTTCCTAAATAACTACACTGTTTCCTCATCTGTGCATTTGCATATATAACTCACCACTATTTCCCACCCAGCTGGCTGCTATTTCACCATCAACTCCAACTGGAGAGGTACCTCCGGTGCAGGTAAGTCATCAGGTGCTCCCTGAGCAAAACCAGCCACTTCCTGCTCCCGGGGCCCCGAACACATCTCTAGCCCTCTGTTCCCCAACGGACTCCAGATCTTCAGGTCCATTTTCATGTTCCCCACCATGGACACATTCTGTCCAGATCTATACACACCACGGAAACCCTGGCGAAGTAGTGGTTAAGTGCTATGTCTGCTAACCAAAAGGTTGGTAGTTCAAATATAACCAAGCTCTCCTTGGAAACTCTATGAGTCAGTTCTACTCTGACCTATGGGGTCACAATGAGTTGGAATTGACTTGATGGCATTGCTTTTGTTTTGTTTTGTTTTGGACTATATATCACTTCTCTACCACTCCTGTTTGAAATTAACTTCTACTGTCCCCAACATGATAAATGCTATTAGCATCTTTTAAGCTGGAAAGACACCAAATATTATAGTCATCTCTTTCACATTCCAATTAAGGCATTAATTTTTTCATTTTATCCCTTGAAAATATAGCTACTGTCACCTTATTTCTGATCCCATGCTAATTCCTGGATCAGAACACATACTGTGAAGTTCAAACACATCAGCAGCATTCCAATGTTCCCATATCTAAACCATCACCTGTATCTCCAATTCTAACCCTAACTGTACCAATCAGGGACTTTCATTTTCCCTCTATGCAGACTTCTCACCATTCACTGAGCACACGCTATGTCCCATGTTGATTTTCCCTGCTAAGCGTAACTGCCCAAGTTCTTGATTAATAATCAGCTGACAAACAAAAGTATTGTTCTAAAGATGATATTTATCTTGTACTAAAGATAATATTTGATTTTTAATGAAGAACAATGGTAGTTCATTGGTAGAATTCTTGCCTCCCATGTTTGAGACCCGAGTTCAAGTCTCAGCCAATGCACTTCCTACACCACCAATGTCCACCTCATGGTGGTTTACATGTTGCCAGGATGCTGAGTAAGTTCCAGTGGAGCTTTCAAACTAATATGGATTAGGAAGACAGACCTGATGCTCTACTTCTGAAAATCAATCAATGGAAACCTTATGAATCCCAGTGGCCCCATCTACAACTACTCATAGGGATGGGATAGGACCTGGCAGCATTTTGTTCCATTGTGCATGAGGTCAGCATGGGGGCTGACTTCCTGGCTGCCAGAAAAATAATCTTCTAGTGAGAAAAATGAATCATGGAAATTATGAATTGATGAGTTGGATGTCATTCCCTATCCAAATTCCTGTGCAAATAATTAAACAGATGGCTTACAAAGTCTTAGAAAAGTGTTGTTAAGATCAGTCAGCTTGCATTTGCTAACAATAATCATGGCAAGGTCATTTCATTCTTTCAGTGATGTAATGACTACATCAAATGCTCAGAGGAATACAGAAGACACACTGCACCTTCACCAGAATGAGTCATTTGGAAAACACTTTCATCGTCTTCTTGATATATTAGGATGGAATGATAGTACATTTGGGTACCTTTTTAATTAGTTGAGCAGCAATGCTCCCACATTGTGAGTTCAATGGATCATTGATAACTAGCAAGGCCACTCAGCATCAACAGCCACAAACTCTGTTCTCAGAGTAACCTGTTCAATATTTTCACTAACGTTTTAGTGAAAACATACTACCTTATTTAAAGAACTCACAAATCTGGGAAGGAGGGCTAATTTGTTGGATTTCAAAATCAGAAAATCAACCTCTTGAGGGCGGAGTCAAGATGACAGACTAGACACACGTCTCCTTAACTCACTCCAAAAACTAAGGCTAGGATTAATAATTTAATGGGGTTTTCTGGACACCCAGTGAGCCCTAGGACATGGCATAGGACTGTCATTTTGGACTACATGCCACTGAACGGGAAACTTCTTCTCTTAAGCTGACCCTCGCCCTTGTTGAACGAACAGCTCTCGCATACTGAAGGTAACTACCGGCTTTAACTTTTTTCCTTTTTGTTAGCCTGTGGCAGTGACTGGGCTTAACTGGCAGCAAAGTTCTGCCACAATGCTGACATGACCAGTGGGTGGAATAGCCACACTTTGAGAGCCTGGCTCTGGACTCTGAGGACCACAGCCCCTCCACCCCTCTTTCTGAACTTCTGCCATTGATTTGGCTATTTCCCAACTGGTGGGAGAGCCTCTGCAGGACACCACCTTGTCCAACTGGGAGGCGGATCTACCTAAATGGAAGCCTCATCAGGGGCTAATTCCCAGGCTAGGAGGCAGTGCCAGCCTAGGGAGTGCTTCCCCAGAAGAAAAGCTGTGTCTACCACAGTTTACCCTTCAGGTAGGGCCCAGCACCTGATGACATCAGGGCAGTAGTGTGTCCATACTCTGAACTAGATAATGACATCAAAGTATGGATATAGAGGTGCCTCTATTGCCAGCTGGAAAGAGGGGATTGCATACCTGACAGCCTAACTGTTTATGGGAGCTGTCAGATAGCTTTTAGCTTTCAAAATAAGACTACCTAGAGAAATAACGGTGGTGCAGCCTAACAGCATATCTTCTAATCTTGACTGACCCACAATGTAGGGTCAATTGACAGCCCCCCAATGACTCCATAAGTAGGCCATGGCCTTGCAAGCCAGGAGGTGGAGCCTTCTGTCACAAAGATTCCACTGGGCCCAGTTACTGGAGTACATAGAGGTATCTGGTGATCAACTTCTACTTCAGCCCCTATTAAGGCAACACAAGAGAAACTAAACAACCTCTAGATGCTAAAAAAGCAACATACCTTGGCCAGACACTTAAGGAAAAATCCAACCATGGCTCCAGAAGCCTCCAAAAAGAAAGAACCAAAGAACTTCCCAGATGAAGAATCCTTTCTGAAACTTTTGGACGTTGAGTACAAAAGAATTTTATAGAGAGCCCTCTTAGACATTATACAAAATTTAGCAGACCAAAATGATAAATTAAGCTGAACTGATGGAACTCCAGTGTTCTGAAATCCAACAGGTCAATAACAAAATTAAAGAATTAGAAAACTCAATTCAAAGCCAAGAGAACAGAATTTAACAAATGGAAAACAGACTTTCTGACTTGGGAGACAGAACTACTCACACCATCATTTTTTTAGGAGAAATCAGAAAAAAGAAACAAGAAAAACAAAGATGCATTAAGAAACACGTGGGACTCTGTCAAGAGGAACAATCTACAATTAATTGGAGTTCCTGAACAGAAAAGGACACCTGAAAACACACAGAGGATTATTGTTAACATGTTGACAGAAAGCTTCCCTGAAATTATCAGAGAACATAGATATCCAAGATATGTATCAATCACCATACAATACAGACCCCAAAAGAAAGATTCCGAAACATAATCCAGCTTAACAAAAGGAAGCATAAACAAAACTCTTAAAGGCAATGAGACTCAAAGCAAAGCTAACATTCAGAGGGAAGCCCTGTAGGCTTTCTTCTGACTTCTCGGCAGAAACCATGTTGGCACAGAGGCAGTGGGGTGGCACATTCAAAGCCTCAAAGGAGAACAACTTCCAACCAACAATTGTATATCCTGAAAAACTGTCTTTCATATATGAAAATGAAATAAAGATATTCACAGATAAACAGAAACTCAGAGACTTTGTAAAAACCAAACCAAAGCTACAAAAAATACTGAAAGAAGCTCTTGGCTTAGAATAACAAAACCATTAACTATATTTTAGGAGACAATACAGGATACATCATCCAGAAACCTACTCAGTTAGGGAAGGCACAAAACCCCAACCAAAGCTATAATACTAAAAGAAGTGACCCAGTGATCATCTCATGAAAACTATTATACCATCACATTAAAAAGTAGGATATATTACAGTAGTTATATTTTGTCTGCATGGAGAGGAAGATAGTAAGATATTTAGAAGTTAAAATGGGGTTTAAACATATACTTATAAGGGGGATCATAGAGGTAGTCACAAAGCACCACAAAGAAGTAATATATCAAAACAAGAAATGTAATACAGGAGTCTCAACAAACATAAAACCAACACTGAAAAGGGGGGAAAATCAGCCTATAAAAAAGAATACCCTAGAATAGGATAGTAAGAGAACAGAGAAAATATCAACACAAAAATAAATACAGCAAAATGACAGCACTAAACATCTATCAATAATTACATTGGAGTTAAATGGACTCGCCAGTAAGGAGACAATGAGTGACATCTTGGATCTAAAGACATGACCTTTCTATATGCTGCTTGCAAGAAACTCACCTTAGACTTAAGATATGAACAAACTGAAAAAGATGGAATAATATGTACTAAGCTAACAATATACAAAAAAAGAGCAGGTGTGGCAATTCTAATGTCAGATAAAATAGACTATACTGAGAAAAAAAAAGCTCAATAAAGACACAGAAGACCTTATTGTGACAATTAACCAACTAGACCTCAGCGACATATACAGAACTTTATATTGATTATGTTGTGTGAAATTAGTCAGCCTCACAAGGACAAATATGGCAAGAGGTCCTTACTTTAAGGACTTGAAAACTGACACATGTAAAGAAGGAAAGACTCTTTGATGACTACAAGGGAGGGGAGGGAGGGAGGGATGATTATAGATTAGATAGTTGATAGAAATTTAGTTGGGTGAAATCAGTGACAGCACACATCAGAAGGAAGATCAATTTAAATGGACTTCAACATAACCTGAAAACTCTTCCAATCTTAACCCAATAGGTAAGGACAGAGTAGCAGGGGTGGGTGTCTGGGGACCACACTCTCAGAGGACATCGAGGCCAACTGGTATAACTAGCATACTGCTAAGAGAGTCCTCTCCACCCATATTGGTAGGTGGCATCTGGGGTCTTAAAAACTAGCAAGCTGCCATCTGAGGTACACTAGTTGGTCCCAACTCATTTGGAACAGATGATCACCAACAACAAAAATGACACGGGGAAAAGAGAACATAGAAGACAGAAAGACCGGGTAACTACGTCAACATCGGACCAGAAGAACAAGACAGTGCCTGGCCACCTCCAGTGACAGCCGTGATGGGGCTTACAAAGTTGAGTCCCAGTGGCAATACAAGAATAAGAAGGGGTGCACCCTGAGAACGCCACTAAAAGACCACAATTGATGGTCCAAAAGCCTGGGGATTCCCCTGGAAGCATGGCCCCTAGACCTGAAGATGCCCCTAATCATAAATCATTACTGAGGTCAACTCCTCAGACAGGAATGGACTGGACTTGGTGACACAGAGTGACCATATCGTGTGTGTACTTTATGGTTCTATGTATCTATAGGATGTCGCCAAACTGGCTTCTTACTAGTGGGGAGTGGAGAGAGTGGAGAAGAGGGAACAGGATTGTTAAGAGGATATGACATGTACAGAACAAAAAGGAGGAGTGTGCTGTTACCAGGCAAGGAGAGCAATAGGAGCTGCACATGGGCAGGCATGCAAATTTAAACCAGATTGTACACTTTCACTCAATCACAATAAATAAAAAAATTTCAAAAAGAAAGAAAGAAAATCAATCTCTTGACATTTGTAATGAGGGTTAAAACTAAAAAATTAGAGTTTAGTAGAAATAAATGTAAAATTATGAACATAGGTACAAATTCTACTGTTGGCCAAAATAGAATTGTCTTGACCATGAATATCCTTAGTCATACAGTGGTTAAAGTGCTCAGCTGTTAGCTAAAATGTTGGTGATTTGAACCTACCAGCCACTCTGCAAGACAAAGTGTGGCAGTCTGCTTCTGTAAAGATTTACAGCCTTAGCAATACAATAGGGGCAATTCCACTTTGTCCTATACAGTGCTTATGAGTCAGAATTTGACTAGATGGCAGTGGGTTTGGTTTTTGATTTTGGTGCTGACCATAGCTCTTGTGAAAAACACTGACCTGCTAACCAAAATGAATCAACTATATGATGTTCCATAACTAATAGAATCACTGATTGCATTAACTATCCTATTTAGAAAAAGGACAAAAATAATTCCTTTGTTCTCATTATTGGCTTGACAATGTGAAATATTGCATTATTGCATTCCATATATGTTACGACGGTATCTAGGATTATGAGATGTTGGCAATGTTCATAAGGAGAACAATGGAATGACAAACACATCAGCCTTGGAAAAGTTTTCAGACACCAAATCTAAGTTGTTCTTCCTCCTTCCCTTATTTAGGTCTAGCCAGCCTTACCATGGTCACCAGTTCTCTATGTCAGAAGGTTCACTAAATGCCAAACAGTGCCAGTTACTATGACAAGCAGGCCAAAAGGAAATGAGAAAGAGAAGTGGAAGATACATGTACAAAAATTCCATGGGACCCAGGGCACAGAAACAACCCAGCAACCCACGTCAGCACTGTGGCGAGCAAATGTGGCATCTGAATGAGATTCTCAAACCACCAATATTGGGCATAAGTCATACTGACAAGAGGTGACAGCAGAGTCACTAACACCCATGTTTTGATGCTCTACCAAAGGAAACCAATTCCAGTGCTGTCAAGTCCAATCTGAGTCATAGCAAACCTACAGAACAGACTGTTCCACAGAGTTTCCAAGGAGAGCCTGGTGGATTTGAACTGCTGACCTTTTGGTTAGCAGACAACACTTATTCAAAAGGAGTTTCTTTCACTGTCCTTCAGCATAACTTTGTCTCATCTCAAAGACTTGCTTAGCTAAAGATAATAAAATGTTCTTTTGTTAAACATAGAATTTGTCTGCTGGCCAAGACTGTCAGTTCAAACCCACCAGGTACTCCTTGGAAACCCTGTGAGGCAGTTCTACTCTGTCTTATAGGGTCACTATGATTTGGAATTGACTTGATGGCAGTGTTTTGTATTTTTGTTTTCAATCATATATTTAAGATGAGGTCTATTTATGTCAAAGCTATTTTTAGAAATTAGGAAAATACAGAAAAGATGTTCTCACAATGAATAACGGATAACTTACTTTAATTTTGACTTCTTAGTTTAGGTTAGTAGCTGGGTGTAAACCATTTGTACCATCCAGGAAACCTCTTACTGGTTAGGTATTTTAAATAACCTCCAAGCCAAAGTTATTTTTGATGTCCTGATGTACCCAAAACATTAGAAACCCTCCATGAATTCCAAGCTCCTAGATTCATTTGAATTGGTCACTACCCACCTGATGAGTACATTCTTGCTCAGACGTTTCACCTGAATTGAATAACACCGTGTTCTCATCCTGTCAGCCGGGTATAGCTTTATCTGTGATGAGTTGCAACAGGGATGACTCATCCCTGCACTAGTACCTTGAGTTTAGCAGGAAGAAAAGGAACATTGGGTGTTGGTTCCCACCTAATGTCATCACTTTCAATAACACACTACTTCCATGAAGTCTATGACTTCCAGGTTATAGTGTGTCTGTGTTTGCATGCTTCCATATGCATGTAAGCAATTAATGAAGCATAACCTAGACCATGACTTTTTTATGTCTGCATTGGGAGATGTAATTCTAACTATATCCAATATTCACTTACATTCAGGACAGTTATCTCCACCATTAAACACATCCTGATGTTTGCAGTTGACACCCCAGGGAAGTGAAACAGTGCTTCCTTTTTTGAACATCATACAACATTAGGGTTTAGCTTTTGAAAGCAATTTACACAGAGGGCTGGCAAATACTGTGTGGCTTGTTCTTACCCACAAATGAAAATAATTTTCATTTTTGGTACATAATCATTGAAAATTCAAAAGCATTTTTATCTGAAACAAATGGGGCCCAGCCTGCTCTACTAGTCTATCAACAGCCCAACTAGACACTGAGAGAGGCCTGAGAGACAGCGCCAATACAGAGACTTTTGAAATCAGCAGGTGTTTTATTCTTCAGAGAGAACTGCAAATAATGAACAGAACATTTAACTATTCTTGGTAACCTCAACATAGAGATTATGAAATTAATGTGTTTCTTACATTAGGACTTGATCGAGGCCAATGTGTTTTCACTGCCACTTTAAAGTACAAATATGAGTTTTTAAGCACATCAACTGCCCTTGGTTCATATGTTATTTTGATGGTGGACATCATAACCCCTACTTATGATCACAGAATCTTAAGAGAATCAAAAGAGAAAATGTGTTCTCACATCACTGTACTTATTTCCCTAGATTACCATTCACTCTCCAGTTGACTCTGACTCATTGGTGACTTTGTTTGTGTCAGAATAGAACTCTGCTCCATAGAGTTTTCAGTGGCTGATTTTTCAGAAGTAGACCTCCAGGTCTTCCTTCTGAGGTGCTTTTAAGTGTTCTTGCAATATCATCTTTTCAGTTAGCAGTGAGCACGTCTTAGCCCAGCCAAGTTGACACATAGTCTTAACTATTACACATTAAGGTTTTGCTCAGACTAGGAACTCCAATTGTATTCACCTCTCCCTCTAAAATAGAAACAAAAGCTTATTACCATTGAGACAAAACTTGTACTACTAATGATCTGATACACCCTCAGGGGTCTCTAACTGTATGCCTTGAAGTGTATAAAAGCCACTGGATAAAGATGGGCTGCTTTTTTTTTTTTACTTCAATCAGTGTCAATTTAAAACGATATTTTGTATTAACAGATAATAAGTTAAATTTAAAATTTTGCCTGTGGTTTTAAGGTAGCACATTGGATTTCAAAAAATCTATTACAATTGTAGGAGGAACATAAACTCAATTCCTAGATTTTACCAAAAATACAGAAATCATTTATCTAATAGGCAAGGTATGCGCAATCTTACCTGTGCTTCCTTACTAAACCATGGTGAGCAGATTCGCGGGTTTTCCACCACGTCTCCCATGTGAAATTGTGCACTACAGGTTAGAAATTAAACACAAAAAACTCCACGCATACCTTGCTTACTGTAAGCCTATGCGTACCTTGCTCAGTGGGTAATCCATTCCTGCACACAGGGATTAGATGGCACAGGGCTACTTTGGGGAAGCAATACTGATATGTGTGTTAGAACTTGGAAAAACTATAAAAAGTGGTGAAAGTGTGAGGTATATTACAATGGTCATTTCTCACAGGTGATGGCAACATCATCACGAAGCATGCTTTTCCCTGAACTCTGTCCCCTTTTTCTCTCTCTGTTGCACTCACTCCTTCTCTCTTAGCTACACAAGACACCCATCCCCCTCACTGGCCTGAGTTTGCCCCAACTTTCTTCCCAGGATACACCCTCTCTGGAAAACACCTCCTCTCCTATTTCACAGAGTATTCAAATCTAACTTGTTTTGTGCCCTCTTCCTCTAAGGAATGCCCACTTTTTTTTAAAAAATAGTCAAAAATGAACTACACGAAGTCCCTAAGTTAAGAAAGTCTGACTTACGGACAGCTCATACATGCCCTTGATGTTACGTAAATGTGCCCTCACTTTCAAAGGACTGAGTCAGCTCCTACTCCCTGCAAATTCTTCATCACAATCACCTTCACTTATATGTGTAGCCTTTAAGTCACTGAGAAAGCTTTAAGCCTTGTTTTGCACTAACAATAAGAAACAAGCAAACCTTTGCTATCAAGTAGATTTGACTGATAGTGAACCAATGGAGTAGAACTGTCCCACAGAATTCTGAGGATTAGATAGTGGATTCAGACTGCTGACCTTTTGGTTTGTGATCATAGCTCTTGATCACTGTGTCACCAAGGCATCTTTTCACACTAAGTGCCTTTCACTTTTTCACTGCCCTCCTGTTAACTGTGACTTATGATAACCCTTTTCAAAAAAAAAAAACTGTTGCTGTCAAGTTGATTCCAACTCATAGTGACCCTACAGGACAGAATAAAAGTCCTCCCAACAGTTTCCAAGGAACATCTGGTGGATTTGAACTGCTGACCTTTCGGTTAACAGCCATAGCATTTAACCACTATGCCATCAGGGTTTGCTTTTATACTAAAATGAGGCTAAATAGGACTTACCCACAAGTTCTGAAAGACACGCTCAGAAATGGTTCATAACTCAGGGACTACCTGTAATTAGCTTTCTGTATTAGCAAATATTGGTAAGTTTATGTCTTACTACATATGTAATAGACTTAAGTTTTAAGAATTGTTTTAGCATTGGTCTGTGGATCAAAAAGATGATTCTAATAATTGAAATATCGGGCTCTGTGGATAACCCACAGGCATGAAGCAAGTCTTTGGGAATTCCAGACCTTAGATTCTCAAACCCACATTGTTATGAAGTAACTGCAGAGATATTACCACAACAGCTATACTTGTATCAGTTTCAGAGAATTGCTCTTACCTGGTACCAGGTCACTTCTGGACACTCTGTATCACTCTGGCAGTGGAGATTTGGACAATAAATTGGATCAATGCTACCAAGAAGAAGGAACTGTTTATGCTTATGTTCAAAGCTCAGGATGGACTTATTTTTCTTGGGCTTGACGTCTAAGACCATCTCGATACAACAGGCATCATCCTGGGGACTTCTAGAAGAGTTAACAAGGTCCAGTGAACATAGCTATTGTGTCCCAATAATAAAGGATTTGACACATTTTCATATCAGAATGAATTTGGGACATACCTAATCCTGTATCTACAAATATATGACCCAGCATCCTTCACCTGTATGGTGGGAAAATGGAGGGCATTTTTGATCCAAGGATGATATCTAGTAACTTCCTGTATTGGGTCTCCATTCTGAGGTTGTAGGTACCACTGGACACTCGACAGATCCTTACTGCAGGGCACAAGTTCAGGGACTTGTGTTGGCCATAGCTGATGTCTGTGGAAGAAACAGGACTTCTGAGGCTCTGGCAAATCACAAAATAAGATGAATTCCTCCTCACTCCATGCCTGATATGTCCAAATGAGTCTTTTGGTGGAGCAGTCTGAAAACCACAAATACACCAATTAGCACAGAAACGAATTAGAAGATAAAATTCAAATTTACCTCTACAATCGGACTAGACTTAACAAGAGATTAATTTTTGCTCTGAGTCCTTCTTCACTGTTCTGATTTTGCACAGGAATACAACCTCCTGTTGTAATTCTCTTCTACCAGCCTGCAGCACTACCGTTAGCAACAGAGGTTTCTTGTCAAAGATGGCAAAGCCCCTGCTGATTCTCTTCACCTGCTGCCACTGAAGGCTCAGCTGTGGTCACTGGATTGTCCATTAGTTCTTTCTTTCAGCTGAAAGACACTCAGCCCAGTAATTTCCCCCTCTACTCCCCTTTTAACAGTGGAAAAGAAATGTTGTGTTTTAATACATCACATGCAGATACATCAGATTATCTGCCACTTCAGACTTTGACCACAAATTTCACAATTTAACATGAAAAGTGAAAATACCTACCTGAAATATTAAATCCTTTAATTCTCTCTCTTGAAACAAGCCAAAGAAATATCCAGCCCAAATAAAGCATCATTCTCTGTTGGTCCTTTCATTGCTTCAGTAAGTATGTTCTGTTGCAAGAGTACAGAGCATTGTGATGCAGAGCTCTGTCTTGAGAACTGTCTTTATTTCTGTACACAAAGAAATGGGAAATGGAGAAATTTGAACCAGTGATCGAAATGCAAGTCACACAGGAAGCTTTGAAAGGGCAGGTCCTACCCAAGTAGGGCTTCCCATGCCCAGGGTCTGTATGGGGATTTTAAATGATGTGTAAACATCTCCTCCTATGTGTCATTTCTTGTCCAAGTAAAGGAAGAAATGCATCATGAGCCTATGGCACCCCTTGGACCTGTGCACCCTACAATATGTTCTCTACAGTCCATTTTCCGTTATGAAATTCTCTCTCTCTTTCATACTTTTCTCACTTAGTATGTGTATTTCCATGAGTAATTTGAAAACAGTCAAATGAAAGTCTTCCCCAAAAGATGAGCTGAAGTGAATGAAAATGTCAGACACTGCACAGTTAAGGAAACTAGAAATACAGACTTTATTTATAACACTTGGGACCATCTGCATGCTGGAAACTTTGTAATGACAGAGACTAGAGGAAACCTGCCTCTCTGTATCCCAAATAAAAAAGGGAAATTTATCACTAGGTGCCATCATTGCCGATCCACATAAATATGACAGGGGTTTCACGAGAGTGAATCAGTCACTGGGCTGTGTCACCTGGGACTTTTGTCTACCTTGTTGATGTGGAAGCCCTTAGAACTTACAATCCTCTTTAGAGAGAAAGAGAAACATACTGAGTGGACGATATGTGATTATTAATTTTGAGCAGAAAATGAAAGCACTTAGCTATAGTACAGTGTTGTCTGTGCCTCTTGCCAAGTGCCGTCGAGTTGGAGCTGCTTAAATATTATCAGTCACATAAGAAGAACCTACTTTCTACTCATAAAGGTTGTAGAAATAAGGTAGTTTCCTCTGAACTTCAGCTAAAATTCCCCTAGACACCTCTACTGTGTTATATACCTGAATGAGATTCAGGAGGGTACCAAACAAGTGGGGTACAAAATGAGATCATCAAAAGCCCATCAGGGAGTGGAGAATATAGAAACACAAACCAATATTTAAAACAAAATGCAATAAAGGCAACAAGGAAATATCTAAAGCCCAGTGATAACAAAAAGAAGAAAATAAAGAGGAAAGGAAGGAAGGGATAGCAAGACAGGGAAAAAAAGGTAAGAAGGAAGGAAGACAGGAATTTTCACTGCCTGTAGTATGATCAAACATTTTAAAACCTCCCTTTAAAAATCTCCCTGTCTTTCAGTTATCTGACCAAATCAATCAGGCAGTACAATTCTCTCTCTCTCTCACCACATCCAGCTATTGATGCAATCTTTTCTCCTCATGTCTTCCCGCCCTCTGGCCATTCCTTCGGTCATCTCCTCCTACTTTCTCAAGATCACTCTTTCTAGCCAAGCCAAGCCAAGTGCCGTCGAGGTATCCTCATATTCTCCTCATTAAAAAAATAAAATAAAATAACTTCCTTCCAGTGGCTTTTTTCATCTTCCAAAATCCTTCATCTGCAACAATTTGCCGACACACACAAACACACACACTCACACACATACAGCCTATGTCTCTAACAAGAGATGTTGCCTTTCCAGATACTGGAGGAGAGAGTTACTTTAATAACTTAAAAGTTCATTGTGATTACCACTAGTAGAAACATTGAGTGTGAGGTGTTTGGGGGAATCCAGCTAGCCCATTCCAGTTGCTGAAGCCGTAGTGATAGGACTTGGAGAGGAATCTGGGAGTCAGTAGCAGGGAAGAGAAAGTTAAAAACACCAAAAAAGGTGGGGAGATTGTGAGGAGAAGGTAAATGAGATTTCCTGAAGACCACTAGCATTTAAAGGTGGATCAGAGCAATGAAAAATCAAGAGTATTAAACCTAAGAGGAAGAAAAAGAGGGCGAACGCAGAGGCAACTAAGTGCAGAGAAGGTTTTAAAGAAAGACTAGATGCTACTGGCAGAGATTGCCAAGGAGTCGGGCACAGGGACTGGACAGTGTCCAATAGGGCTCGCAACCAGGACAGCACTCTGGGCAACAGAGGATGAGATGACAGAAGCCTGCATGGTGAAGAGGAAAAGGAAATGACAGTGTGGAAAGCTGTGAAGCATCACTCATCCTAAAAGACACTGTGAAGATAAAAGTGAGGGCTGGGTATAGAAAGGCCTGCGTTAGATCTTTTGTTGAAGATGGTAGACCTTTGAATATCTTACTTGGTGAGGTTAATGAGCCAGAAGAGTGGCAGAAGTTAACTATTGTGTCTGTTGCTAGCACCACTGGCAATTAAACAACCCAAAGACAAGCATATTCTAGAAGCTCTATAATATGTGGTAACATACTGTGCGGCTTGTTTATCACCTTCTACCTTTAAGACCATCTCAAATCTATGTCATGCCTCTCATTCCAGGGCTACCAAAATGCTTTAGTGAATCACAGGACATCAAGCACCGGGCAATATAAGGAAACCCTAGTGGTGTCGAGATTAAGTGCTATGTCCACTAAGCAAAAGGTCAGCAGTTTAAATCCAGTAGGTGCTCCTTGGAAACTCTAGGGAGCAGTTCTAGTCTGTCCTGTAGGATTCCTATGAGTAGTACTCAACTTGATGGCAGTGGGTTTGATTTTGAGTTTGGGCAATGTCAGACAAACCAAGTTACATTCATGGGAGTTAAATGATGGATGCTTAAGGCTTCATTTACTTTCCAGCAACTTTGGGAAAATGGGTATTGTCCTCTTTGTTTTATAAATGAGACAACCAAGTCTCAGACTGCTAGAAATAGTGGTTCCTGCTGGTAAGAATTATCCCACAGCTGGTAAGTGGTAAAAGACTAATTCGTATCTAAATTGACAGAGGCTCAAAGTCTCTGATCCTCCCATCATTGCACACTCTCCCCTCACAGAAGGCAACAACAAAAGCCTAACAGGATGATGTCAAGAATTTCAGTTGTCCCTCCCCCACATCATTTTCCAGACTGCTTTCTGAAAGCCATAATTCCTTTGCCAGAGGTGAAGATTTCTTTTCAGTTATACAAGATTACACCTTCAACTACCGTAATAAAAATAATGAACTAAAATTTTTGCTTTGATGGGGGAAGGAGAAGAAGAAAATTCTGAAGGAGGTTGGTGTCAACAGAGGGTCTGAGACTGAGGAAGGGAAATCTTAAAGTCAAAGATGAACATAAATTATATATTCCCACAGGGTCAGTCTAGATGACACACAGAGAACACTCCTGTGTGCACATGTTTGGATGGGCGTAATTGTCCTTGTTTCCTTTCAGTCAGTTCTGGCTCATAGCAAACCCTATGGGACAGAACAGAACTGTTCCAAAGAGTTTCCAAAGAGTGCCTGGTGAATTCCAACTAACAGCATTTTGGTTAGCGGCTGTAACATTTAACCACTATGCGACCAGAGTTTCCAGCGTAATAGTAGTAGTATTTAATTTAACTAATATTACTCTGACTCTGGTGTGGTCTAAGGCCTAGCATTACAGAAAATAAAGTATATGATTTCTACCCTTAAAGACCTTATGATCAAATTAATATGGCCATTCTCATTCACCAAATATCTTGAGTCCCTTTACAGTCAGGACTCGTCCCACAAAATCCTCAAAGCATTATATATAGCTTCATTCAGTGCAGTTTTAAAAAAGAAATAAAAGAAGATGCCATATAGATAGAGATGTAAAGCTAGCTGGATCGGTAGTACAGCTGGTATTTTCCTGTTATTCTAAAATATTTTGTGAAAATAAATTGTGTTGGCAGTTCCTTTTCAAATTTATTTAAGCTCTCTTCTCAACTTATAATTTCTGGTTAGAAGATACAGTGAAATAAGGTACTATGGCCTTACCTTTGTTTTCTGTTCTTAAAACATAGGAAAAAGCAGAAGGAACTCCCTGTCCTTATTTCAAGGATGGCCGGCTTTTGTATCTGAAGAACGTGTGAGAGTATCCATCTTCAGAAAGTTTTACTACAACTCTTCCCAGTCACAGTGGTACCTGGAAAAGACATAATAGCCACATAGCTCACACAAATTTGGAAACGATGGATTGTACCTGAAGAGAAAAAGAAAAACTTTTGGTAGTTTGTAAGCGACAATTGACATCTTCTATGGCATGGTTGGACAGAGTAAATCAAATTTACTACCTTTATTAATAGAGGAAATACACTGAGATGAGACATCTAAAACTCTTCTCATCTACTACTAGATGAGGTTTGTGGTTGGGTTTACTTCAAAGAGTGAGCAATTCGGCTTCCTTTACAGGGATTTCCTGTAAAAAACACTAGCACTCAACTGAATTTTGCAACTGTGGGCTTCTCTCTTGTTGATGTTTGTTTTCTTCTTGTAAAACTAACCTCTGAAAGCATAACCTTTAAGATGAAAGACAAAGCCTGTCCCAGGATTAAGATTTTTATTCTGAAAATGAAAATAATATCTCTCCAACACACTTTATATGAATCAATAATTTATTGATACGAAGAGATAGAAATCAGTTTAAAGTCTAAAAATGATCCAAAGAGTTTGTTGGTAACTATTTATTGTGAGAAACATTTGAAGTTTTATGTCTAATTAAGAGCTTCATTGTTTCTTTGGAGACTAACTCAAATAACGAGAATCTTAGAAGACTCTTGAGCCCACAGTGATCATGAAGAATTTTGTGTAGAAAGCATCTTAGTGGAGCCTAGATATTATCCTCTCTCAAGAATCTGACATTCTAATAGAGATTAGGTTGATAAAGCCTATGTCCATACACAATCAAAAAATACCAAAATGTAAATGAAGACTAAGTTTACTTTAGAAAACCCCCCAAAAGCCAAATGCACTGCCATCGTGTCCATTTCAGCTTATAGCAATTTCATAGAACAGAGTAGAACTGCATCATAGAGTTTCTGAGAAGTACCTGATGGATTCGAACTGCCAAACTTTTGGTTAGTAGAAGTAGCACTCAACCACGATGCCATCAGGATTTCCAAGTTAGAAGACATAAAAAACATAATTGTTTACCTGAGACAGTGGTGGGAGAATATAAAAGGGATTACCAGGAATTAGCCAAAAAACATATCTACCACTGATTCATGAATCTGCCTAGGATTCCAAGAGGACCTGAGTTTTTTCCAGGCCTGTTTGCAAGAAAGGACCTTGGGTAATGCAAATGGTTAACACACTCTACTGCAAACTGAAGGGCTGAAAGTCTGAGTCCATCCAGAGATGCCATCTGCTTCCATTTAGCTATCTGCTTCCAAAAATTAAACTATTAAAAATGCTACAGATCACAATTCTACTCTTCCATGTACAGGGTTGCCATGAGTTGAAGTCAGCTTAACAGCCAAACCAAAACTGTTGCCTTTGACTCAATTCTGACTCATAGCAACCCTATAGGACAGAGCAGAGCTCCCTCTGGAGTTTTGGAAGAGTGCCTGATGGATTCAAACCGCCAACCTTTAGGTTAGCAGTTGTAGGTCTTAACCACTACACCACCAGGGCTTTCAACTCAATAACAAATCCCCCCTCCCCAGGAGAGGCTAAAGGGAGGAGCTGAAAGAACATTCTAAGCATGCAAAAGCCTGGGCACATGGTGTCATGTGGGAACAGCACCGGTACCAACAAAAGAGGCAGCAAAACTAGAGGGTTTGAGAAAGGCATGAATAGGATGGAAGAGAAAGGCAACAAATAAAGTATTTATGACAAGTATTCAAGAATTATTCAACTGAACTGAATTCAAGGATGTTGGCATGTGGGAGATGCCCTTCAGGAAAAAGGTTAAGAGATCTTTTATTAAAAAATATTTTGTTGTGATTAAATGAAAGTTTATAATCCAAGTCAATTTGCCATATAAAACCCATACACAAACCTCTGTGTAGCCAGCTGTTCTCCCAAACCTGCGCAGCACACTCCTCCTTTCCACTATGTACTTTCCATGTTCATTCAACCTACTCCTGTCTCCTCTTCTCCACCCTCTCATTTCATTTCTATAGAGGAGTTGCTCCAACAGCCTCATGTCTTACAGTCCATTCTAATTTTTGTCTGAAGAGTTGTCTTTGGGACTGATTTCAGCTCTGGGCTAGGAGTGAGACTGGGGATGTTCTTGGGTGACCCTCCAAGATGTTGGACCATCAAGTCTGGTCTTTTAATAGAATTCTAGATCAACACCCCCACTCCTACTATGTCAGGGAGTCTATGCTGTATTGTCTGTCAAGGCAGATATTGGAGGTGGTTGGGCACCTATCTAGTTCCTTTGGTTTTATGCTAGTCTCTGGATCATTTGATCCCTTTTGTCTCCTGGGCTCACAGTTTCTTCCTGTCTTTGATAGCTTTCATTCTACTATGTTCCACTTGACTTGGAACCAAATGATGTTCCATAGATGGCAGCCTGCTAGCAAAAGACCCCAGATACCACTCACTGAATAGTTTTAGAGATCCTGATGCAGACCATGAAGTTGAGTTCAAAGTAACTTAGAAAGGTGTGCCTTAATGTGAATTTAATCACTTTAGTAGAACCGACTTGACGGCACTTGGCTTGGCTAATAAAAACATAGAATGTCCTAGAAAAAGCACTGGGGAGATAATCTGTGCATATGGTTGGCATCAATCCCTGCTGATGTGTCTTTACCCGAGGCTTGTGCATTCTGCTTCTCAAATAAAGAGATGGCTTAATTGTGTTTACTTGTCAATATTACCTGTCAATAATACCTACAATTTACTTGTCAATAGTACCTACAACATATGTACCTTGCTTACCATACGCCAGTAGATACTGTACTTACCAGTTGATCTATCCCTGACTCCTCTGTGCTTGCATTTTTCAACTTAAGTTCTTTTAGTCACACAAACAGCTCCTGGCATATGATCTCAGTTCACTTGCCCCCCCTCACCTCTTTTCTTCATCACACTAGCTTGAAAAACATGAGCTAGCTGGAATCATACATGCCTCTGTGGACTTTGAACTTACACAACTCATCATGACTGGGCAAAACACAGCCACGTTTACCAGTCTCACTCTCCATAACCCAAAGGAGACTTAAATACTTCCTGGAACTGTACCAAAGCTACATTACCTCTCTAGTTAATTCTAGTTAACTCAGTATCCCATTCTCTCAGAGAACAATTTCATCGGTCTTCTTCTAATACAAATCTCCACTCTCATTTTCATTCTAAACTGATTACTGAGAAAACTGCAGCAGATAGTAAAGAGCTTCCACAGCTCCCACCACAGAATCTGCCACCAATTTTTGCGAGAGACAGCATGTACCATAATTAAGGCAACTTCCAAGGGGTTACCTGAGAAAACACGGGTCCAGGGCATTGGCTGAGGATGAGCTATGGGAGGGACGTAATTGATACAGATAACTTCCAACTTCTTTGTTTGATAACCAGGTAGAAAACAGTCTCATTGACTAAGACAAGAAGGTGGTGGGAAGTGTAGGTTTAGGGAGACTACAAGGAGCTCAGCTTAACATGTTAAGCTTTAGGAGCTATTCAGATTTTTAGACAGAGCTACTCAGTGTACAGCTGAATATATGAGGATGGCTTTACATAATCTAAGAGAAGTTTCAAGGTGAAAAGAAGGATCAACAGAGGTGTTAAGCGAAAGAAAGACTAAAAAGTGTCAATTAGATTTGGCAATTCTGAAAGACTCAAGAGGACTGATGACTGTAAAAGATACTGCACATATGGGGCAGGAATTAACAAGAAGGCAAGATGTAGCCTGTTTTTTTGAAGAAACCTGACCCTAAACATGTTGTTTTGTACCATTTAGTTGCTATCAACTCATGGTTACACTATATGTTATAGAGAATCGCTTCATGGGGTTTTCTTGGCTATAATCTTTACAGAAGCAGTTAACCAGAACTTCTCTTCTTCAATGTCACTGGATAAGTTTTAACCACCAATCTTCCCTTTACTAGACAGCTGAGTGCAAATCATTTGTACCTAGCAATCCTTGAAACTAAGTTTTAGATATAGTCCATTGACTTCCTACAATGAGATGTGTGTATTTAACTGTCTTGTGTTCTCTAACAATACAACCTATACATACACACATGCACACACACACAATTTCCTTCTATTTTGCCTCCAAATATAGGTATATCATTAATTTTCTATTAAATCAATATTTAATATTTATATTACTGTAACCAGGTAAATATTACTTATAGCTGAGGCCTATAGTATGATCTAACTACATTTCTTTTCATCTAACAAACTTGGTTTTACTTGAAGTCAGTAATAATCTTTTTCTTATTCTTAAATTTCTCTATATCTATGATTAATTTCATAAAGAACTGAACCCATAAACAATACCATGATAAATTAGGAAGAAATTAAAGTTTATGATGATTGTATCAACAATGTGAAACATTGGTGACAAAGTGGTTACAGCGTTCAGCTGCCAACCAAAAGGTCATTGGTTTGAACACAGCAGTTGCTCTGCAGAAGAAAGATGTCGCAGTCTGCTTCTGTAAACATTTACAGCTTTTGAAATCTTTCAGCAGGAGTCATGCTTTGTCCTTCAGTGTCTGTGAGACAGAATCAACCCAACAGTTTGTTATTCTTTTGGAGAGAGAGGCAGCCAATAATCGACAAGTAACATATAGGGCAAAACTGCTACAAAACACCTCTTTAAAGTGTCACGAAGTAAAGCTGTCACTTTGAGGCCACAGTATTTTCAATTGCCTCACATGCCTTCAAAAACTAGGTAATGAAAAAGGAAGACTAAAGAAGAATTGATGCATTAAAATTGTGGTGTTAGAAAGAATACTGAATGTACCATGGTATGTCAGAAGAATGAACAAATCTGTTTTAGAAGAAGTACAGCCAGAATTCTCCTTAGAAGTGAGGGTGGTACAACTTCTTGTTTCCTTACAATGTTATCAGGAGGCACTAATCTTTAGAGAAAGACATCATGCTTGGTTACATAGAGGGTCAGCAAAAAAAGAGAGAGACCTTCAATGAAACAGACTGACACAGTGCCTACAACAATGGTTTCAAAGGCAGCCACAATTGTGAAGATGATGCAGAACCAGGCAACATTTTGTTTTGTTGCGTATGAGTTGCTGTGAGGAACCAACTTGTCAGCAACATTATCAATTCACTCCCAAAGTCTCCAAAAGAAATGTAAATCACCTATCAATGTGTATAGAATGTAAGAAAATCTATTTCTGGAAACTCAAGGAAGCAGTTCTACTCTGTTCTGTTGGGTCGCTATGAGTTGGATTTGACTTGATGGCACTGGGTTTCATTTTTTGTTTTGATGCCCAGGCAGGTATAATGTGGCTCCTGATGTGAAACAAGGTGAATTACCCGGAACCCCTTATGAAGTTTCATGTCAAAAATGTTATTCTGAATCTAATCCAGCCTTTAGATGGAGGTAGGAGGATAGAGGGAAAACTAAAGATACTGTTCAACCAGAAAAATTCAGAATGTGGAACGGTTTATAAAACAAGTGACCTGTACCCTTTGATCAGTGTCATGTTATAAAAAGTTAAAAACTATGTGTGTGCATGTGTGTGTGTGTGTGTGGGTGTGTGTCTAAGGGGGTGTAGTCTGGATTAAAAAACCATTTGAGTACAACAACCAGTGCAATGCAAGATTCTTGTTTTGATCCAAATTTTAGAAACCTCTTTTAGAATATTAAATGAACTTTTTAGGACAGTGGGCAAATTTGAATATGAACTGGATGTTATATGACATGAGGACATTATTATTGATTTTGTTCAATGTTAGTGATTATAATTGTGATTATCTGGGAAAAAAAGTCTGTTTTTTTGAGACTCATGCTGAAGGATTTGATAGTAACATAATGATGCAAAAATATCTTGCAAAACAAAAGTCCAGTTAAAAAATACAGTAGGAGGAAGATTAAGATGAGGAATTATACGAAGTTTTAATTGGATTGTAGGTATATAGGTGTTTATCATACTTTTCCTTTAATTTTTCTTTACGATTCAAATGGTTTCTAACAAAATGTTGTAAAAAGTAAAGAGAAATAAACCACAGGTAATCTCTTTTCTCTCTCTTCACTTAACGCAAAGTCTGAATTCCCTCCCGGTCATATTTATTCTACATTTCACAATGATCACATTGAAAATCAAAAGAAACAACCTGAAAACCCACTAACTAGTTTACAGCTCGCTGGAGACAACTAATGTGGTTGTCTCCAAAGAAAACAACACACATCAGCTTGATTACCAACAATACTTAGCAAGCTAGGCTCCAGGAACTCATTGGTACTTTCAAAAATATCCAATCTGCCTAAGGCATTAAAATGCAAGGGCACTAGAAAGTGTATGCCTTCCTTTGCAGATTTCAAAAGAGTTTTAAAAACTGGTTTTACCATGGAAAACCAGTATAGAATGTCTATGATCAACTAAGGCATGACTCTATACAGAGCAGCTCTCATCTGGCTACTTACTTTCATGCATATTTGTATGAAATTCAAACCAGTTGTATCTCATCTTACCACAGCATCTTCATTCATTTTCAAACTTCAGTCAGAGGATAGTGGAAATAATTATTGAATAGAAATATGTAATGTAATAGTTTGGAGCTTTTAGAATTATTGAGCCACACATATTTGTAAACAATCCAGTTATTTATTCACTCATTTTCACAGACCATTTTAAATAATCATTCTAAATTCACTTTCACGGTACAGGGAAATCCTTTTTCTGGCATGTTTTAGGATTTTTGTGGTTCGTAGCCACCACTTGCCTATCTGTCTGTTGTACCATAGGGCTTGTATGTTGCTATGATGCTGGAAGCCAAGCTGCCAGTATTTCAAATGATAGAAGGATCGCTCGTGGTGAACAGGTTTCAGTGGCATTTCCAAGCTACAACAGACTAGGAAGAAAGGACTGGCAGTCTACTTCTGAAAATTAGCCAAAAAAAAACCCTTATGGGTCACAACAGAACATTGTCTGAATTGCTTGCTATGGACACATCACCAAATGGATCCACTACTGCAGTAGACATTGTGTATGGTGAAGCATCAGATCAACAAAGTCAAGAAAGACCCTCAGTGAGATGGACTGGCACAGTGACTGCAACAAACATGCCAGCAATTTGAGGATTGTCATGAGACTGGGCAGCACTGTGTTCGGATGCGTGGAGGGTTCCTGTGAGGTGGGAAGTGACTCAGCAGCAGCTAATAACCACATTATTGGGTTGCACTAGGTTTGGAAGTAATTGGTACAAGAACCAATAGCAGTGGCTTCAGGTTTTTTCCTCCCAAGGTCATCACCTTCTGACCAAAGTGGCTTACATATGCTGGTAACCAAAGACACATTTTTCTCTCCACGTAAAGTGCTTAGCTTCAGCATCTACTTGTGGCCTCTGTGCTCCAGCCACTCCTCCCTCTGCCTCACGTTAACAGTGGCCACTTAGAGAGTGTCTGACACGCATGACTTACACAGCAAGTGCCACCTTTCCAGTGGTCGAATGGTAACCCCAAAATAAACCAAACCCACTGTTGCCAAGTAGATTCCAACTGACAGCAACCCTACAGAACAGAGGAGAACTATCCTGTGGAGTTTCCAAGGAGCACCTAAAAGATTTGAACTGCCAACCTTGTGGTTAGCAGATCTCGCACTTAACCTTTATGCCACTAGGGTTTCCATTTGAATGACAGTGCTCACTCTAATTTCCTGCCATGGATGTCCCTTCAGAGCTGTTTCTTATAGCTGCTTTTGTCAGTTGTACAGGAGCAGTTTTCCAGCCCTCCAGAACATCACTCTCAGTCAACTTTGACTCAGCAGGCTGGGTGGTTGTGGAGCTGGCCACTGGCAAAAGAGCTTCCTGATTTTGCAGGTTTCTTCCCGGCTGAGGCAAGATCAACAATTCTTAGCAGCCCAGTTCTCTGTGTGAGTTTAGAAGATATCCCTGGAAGTTAAACCGAGAGTCTCTTTCTTTCTTTAATTTTTTTTTATTTTCTTGTTATTGAGAATTTACAGTGCAATACATACACCAATCACAACATTTCTACATTCACCAATGAATTCTGTAACCATTTCTCTTTCAACTAGTTAAGAGTATCATGTTCTACATTCATCACCAATTCTGTAACCATTTCTGTTTCAACTAGTCAAGACTACTATGTTCCCAAATTAAACTCTGATTAATTAAGAGATATTTTATTTTGTTAAACAACGTGTTATGTGGGACCTCAGCATACAAAATGGATAAAGGCAGTGTTGCTCTAGTTGAAGTATCAGGGGTGGGCAGGGGAGGAGCTTGGGGCCCCGCACACTTTGTCCCCACTCTCCCTTCCATTACCCTCAGATGGTTTCTCTAAGGAAATCTAAAGCCTGAAGGTGTTTTCTCCAGTTAGGCCTTCAACCTTGTGACTAGTAGTCTAGCACTTAACCATCTGCACTACCCAGGAATGCCGTGAGAAACTCCACGACTTCCAAAACACAATAGTAACAGGCTGTAAACAGGTGCTATCCAGTATCCAGTCAGTTCCAACTCAGAGCGACCCTATGTACAGCAAAACACTGCCTGGTCCTGCTCTGTCCTCATGATCATTGCTGTGTTTGAGCCCATTATTGCAACCACTGTGTCAGTCTGCCTCGTTCAGGTTCTTCCTCTATTTTGCTGACCATCTACTTTAGCAAGTGTGATATCCCTCCCCACGGGTTGGTCCTTCCTAATAACATACCCTAAGTACATGAGATGAAGTCTCACCATTCTCATTTTCTAAGGAGCATTCTTGCATGCTTCCAAAACCGTTTTGTAACATATGCATGGCATATTCAACATTAATTATTGAACAGGTGCGCTGTTGTTGTTGTTGGCTGCTGTTTCAGTCAGCTAGGGCTGCTCTCACAGAAATACCACAGCGTGGATGGCTTTAACAAAGGAAAGTTTATTCTCACACAGTCTGGTAGGCTACAAGTCCATATTCAGGATGTCTGCTCCAAGAGAAGGCTTTCTCCCGTTTTGGTTCTGGAGGATAGACCGGTATTGCATCAGTCTTTGTCGAGGGAGGACAGTCACAAGTTACCAGGAATCATGGCCCAGCCACATGGTTACACATATTTTTGGGGGACACAATTTAATCCATGACATCCCACCCTTTGGCACCCCAAAAATCACATCATTGAGACATGTAACACATTTATCCCATCATAGCAAAATCATGTCCATTCCATATGATAGAAGCCTTAAATCAGTTCCAAGTCCAAAATTCAAAAATTCTTTTACATCTATGAAACCTAAAATACAAGCTATCTGCTTCCAAAGGCACAGTGGCAGGACGTGCATGGGTTAGAAGTCTCATTACAAATGGGAGAAATTGTAGGGAAAGAAGGCACTAACAGGCAAAAAGCAAGTCAGCAGAACTCATTACATTAGCCCTCAAAGCTTTGAAAACACTCCTACATTTACTGAGATATTCTACACAATGGCCCTACCCTCCGGACTCTAGATATTGGCCACACTCTCTGGATTCTGAGTGGAGACCCCCAACCCTGTGCTACAACTCTGCCTTCAAGGCCAGCTTGGACAGAAACTCTGCCCTGTCAGCTTTAGGTGCACCTTAAGCCCACCTGAGTGGCAATTCCACCCTTTCAAACCTCTGAGGTCACAGCCATACCTTTCAAGACTGAGACAGCTCAGTTTCTCATACTGTTTGTCTCTTCATCTTCTTCTTCCTATGGCCACATGGCTTGGGCCTCAGGACCACATCTGCCTGGCCAGGGCAAGTGTTCCAAAGCTCTGTAGCTCCGCTGATTCCAGAGCCTGGAGGCACCTCGTTCCACTAGGAAGCGTCTTAACTCTTCTCCTCAATGCGTCAACTCCAGCTCTGCTTCTGGTTTTGTTTCTGCCGCTGCTGCTGCCACCAGTCCTCTGTTGCTTCTCACCTCTGTGCCTTCTTTGTTCCTTCTGAATCTTCTATCCATTCACAGTTTCAAAATAGCTCCCACATTTTAGGTATTTGCTAGAGCAGCACTTCACTCTCATGGTACCAAATTCTGTTTTAGTCAGTCAATGCTGCTCTAACAGAAATATAGAGTGGATGGGATCCGACTCGACGGCACTTGGCTACTTGGCTGGCTTTAACAAAAGAAAGTTTATTCTTACACATTCCAGTATGTGTATGAGTCCAAATTCAAGATGTCTGCTCCAGGGGAGGTGCCATCAAGTCAGTTCCAACTCATAGTGACCCTATGAACAATGCAACGAAACACTGCCTGGTATTGTGCCATGTCCACAATTGTTTTTATGATTAAGCCTATTGTTGTGGCCCCTGTGTCAATCCATTTTGTAAAGGGTCTTCATCTTTTTTGCTGACCATCTACTCCAGCAAATATGATGTCCTTCTCCAGGGACTAATCCTTCCTAACAACATATCCAAAGTAGGTAAGACACAGTCTTGCCATCTTTGCTTTCAAGGAGCACTCTGGTTGTACTTACTCCAGAACAGATCTGTTTGTTCTGCTGGTAGTCCATGGTACATTCAACATTCTTCTCCAACAACAGAATTCAAAGGCAACAATTCTTTTGTCTTCTTTTTTCATTGTCCAGTTTTCCCATGCGTATCATGTGACTGAAAATACCATAGCTTGGGTCAGGCACACCTTAATCTTCAAGGTGACACCTTTTCAGTACTTGAAAGAGGTCTTTGGCAACAGACTTTCCCAATGCAATGCATCTTTTGATTTCTTGACTGATGCTTCCATGGGCATTGACTGCAGACCCAAGTCAAATAAAACCTTTGCCAACCTCAATCCTTTCTCCATTAATGATGATGTTGCCTACTGGTCTGGTTGTGAGGATTTTTGTTTTCTTCATATTGAGGCACAATCCATACTGAAGGCTGTTGTCCTTGATCTTCATTAGTAAGTGTTTGAAATCATCACTTCCAGCAAGTAGGATGGTGTCATCTGTGTAATGCAGGTTATTAATGAGTCATCTTCCAATCTTGACGACTTTTTCTTCTTCATATAATCCAGCTTCTGGGATTATTTGCTTGGTATCCAGATCAAAAAGGAATGGTGAATGGATACAACCCTGATATATACCTTTCCTTATTCTGCTTGCACAACCACCTCTTGATCCCTATACAGATTTCTTAAGAGCACAGTTAGGTGTTCTGCAATCCCCATTCCCAATGTTAGCTATAATTTATTATGATCCACACAGCCAAATGCTTTTGCACAGTCAATGAAACACAAGTAAACATCTTTCTGGCATTCTCTGCTTTCAGCCAAGATCCATCTGACATCAGGAATGACATCCCCAGTTCCACATTCTCTTCTGAAAGCAACTTGAATTTCTGGCAGTTCCTTGTCGACATACTGTTACAGTAGCTTTTGAATTATCTTGAGCAAAATTTTACTCATGTGTGATTTAATGATACTATTCGGTAATTTCTGCATTCCGTTGGATCACTTTTCTTTGGAATGGGCATAAATACAGATCTCTTCCAGTCACTTGGCGAGGTAGCTGACCTCCAAATTTCTTGGCACAGATGAATGAGCACTTCCAGCACTGCATCTGTTTGTTGAAATATCTCAATCGATATTCTATCAATTCCTGGAGTCTTGTTTTTGCCAATGCCTTCAATGCAGCTTCGACTTCTTCCTTCAGTATGATTGGTTCCTGATCATATGCTACTTCTTCAAATGGCTGAACATCGACCAGTTCTTTCTTGTATAATGACTCTGTGTATTCTTTCCTTCTTCTTTTGGTGCTCTCTGAGTCATTTAACAGTTTCCTTGGAGCATCTTTCACTGTTGCAACTCAAGGCTTGAATTTTTTCTTCAGTTCTTTATGCTTGAGAAATGCAGAATGTGTTCCTCTGGTTTTCCATTTCCAGTTCTTTGCACATGTCATTATAATACTTTATTTTGTCTTCTCAGGCTGCTCTTTGAAATCTTCTGCTTAGGTCTTTCATTTCACACTAAACTGTAGCAATTGCATAAGTGGGTTATGGTGTTGCCTGGGTGCCTTGTGAACCCACAAGATCTCCCAGAAAGAGACAAAAACTAGTTTTCAGAAGCCCGAGTTGAAAGCTGGTTTTCACAAGCCTCAGAGAGAAACACAGGTGTTGGTCTCAAAGTTCTCCCTCTCAACTGTGATCACTATCAGTGTGGCATGAAGGTGGGACCGGAGGGACCCTGTATCCTGCCCATAAACACACATGCCACTTCCTGTTATTTGTAGCTTGGCCATACTTTGAAGAGCTCTGTATTGCTTGTGATGGTGCCTCTCAAGTAGCTTATGCTCAGAAAGGTGTCTACTGCAGCTCTTCATCCAGTCTCTCAGAATTGCACCTCAGATAGGGTGAGAGGTTCTTTCCCCTGAGTGTATAAAGCTGTGACTCACCTCTGCCTTGGGCACTGGTTTTTCCCATGTCACAGTTTCAGACACCCATGTTAATAATTGCAGTGAAGTTCATCCTCTCTGCAGGGCCAGCCAGCTGACCACTCGGAGCCAGTGTAGGCCAGAGGCTACACCTGTTGTGGAAGCTCATTTCCTGTATCTTGGCAGATTCCACAGTTGGCCTGTTCCATTCAAGTGTAAGCTTTCTTCCCATGGAGGATTTCAGTGCTAATTTTCCTGTATATTCTTACCTTTGTGGCCTAGAAAGAAACCCTAAGAACCTTCTTGCCTTTGCTTTTTTAATACCTTTTGAGTAATTTCTAAGTAGCCTCACACTCTGTTAATATAAGGTACCTTCCCAAAAAAGTGCCTTTGACCTCCAAAATACTATTTCAAGTCTTATTTTCCAACAGGCAGTTCTAAAGAGAGGACATGGCACATTAGATAGCTGTGTGACTTTGAACAAGTCCCTGGACTTACCATGTCTCAGGTTCCTGGGTTTGGAATATGTAGGTAATAAGGTCCCACTCTAGCAGGAGCCCTGGTGGTAAAGTGGATAAATTACTAAAGATCAGCATTTCAAACCCACCAACTGCTGTGTAGGAGACAGCTGTGACAGCTTGTTTACATAAAGATTTACAGCCTAATTTGATAAAGTCCAACATTTATTCATGTTAGAAACTCTCAGCCAAAAAGAAACAGAAGAGAAATTCCTCAACATAACAAAGGCCATCTACACTAAACCAACAGCTAACATCATGGAGAAAAGTTGAAAACATTCCCCCCAAGAAGGGGTACTAGCCAAGGATGTAGATTGTCAGCACCTCTATTCGACATTGTTCTAGATGTCCTAGCTAGAGTAATTAGGCATGATAAAGAAATAAAGAGCATCCAAATTGACAAAGAAGTTAAAATACTACTGTTTGTGGATGACATGATCATATACACAAAAAACCCTAAATAATCCACCAAAAAATGACTGGATTTAATAGGACAGCAAACTATCAGTATAGAAGACAAATATACATAAATCAGTGGAGTTCCTTTACACCAACAAAGAGACAACCAAAGAGGAAATCATGAAATCATTACCATTTACTATAGCCCCCAAGATGATAAAATGCCTAGGAATAAATCTAACCAGAGATGTAAAAGTTCTATGCAAGAAAACTACAAGATCCTACTGCAAGAAACTAAAAGTGACTTACATAAGTGAAGAAACCTACCTTGCTCTTGGATAGGAAGACTTAACATTGTGAAAATGTCGATACTTTCCAAAGCTATGTATACATACAATGCAATCCCAATTCAAATTCCAATGACAGCTTTCAAGGAGATGGAGAAACAAATCACCAACTTCATATGGAAAAGGATGAAGCCATGGATAAGTAAATTATTACTCAAGAAGAAAAAAGTGGAAGGCCTCATTCTTCCTGAACTTAAAACCTACTACACTGCCACAGTGGTCAGGACAGCCTGGTACTGGCACAAAAACAGACAGATAGACCAATGAAATGGAAATGAGAATCCAAATATAACTTCACCCACTTAAGAACAGCTGATATTTGGTAAAGGCACAAAGGCTGTGCACTGGTGAAAAGACAGTCTCTTCAACAAATGGTATTCACATAACTGGTGATCCATCTGTAGAAAAATGAAACAAGACCCTTATCTCACACCATGCACAAAAACTAATTCAAAATTGCAAAGACCTAAATATAAAAGTGAAAACAATAAAATTCTTGGAAGAAAACATTCGGAAGATACTGGAAGCCCTAACCCATGGCATCAACAGTCTACCAAAAACCACCACCAACTCTCAATCACCAGAAATGAAAATAGATAATTAAACACTTACGCTCATCCAAAGCTTTCATTGAAAGAGTAAAAAGACTGCCTACAGAATGGGAATATTTGCCCACCAAGTTTCTGACTGTCACCTAATCTCTCTACTCTCTAAAATACTCAAAACCTCAAAGAGAAAAAGACAAATAATTGAATTAAAAAATGGGCAAAAGACATGAACAGGCACTTCACCAAAGAAGACATACGGGTTGCCAACAGATACATGAGGAAATGCTCATGATTGCTAGCCATAAGAGAAATCCAAAGCAAAACTACAACGAGATGCCACCTCACCCAATAAAGGTGACAATAATCCAAAAAAACACAGAATAATAAGTGCTGAAGAGAATGTGGAGAGATTGGAACTCTTCTACACTGTTGGTGGGATTTTAAAATGGTTCATCCCCTTAAGGAATTGGATTTGGTGCTTTCTTAAAAAACTAGCAATAGAAATACCATATGATCCAGCAATCCCTCTCCTTGAAATATATCCCAAAGAAATAATGGCCACCACTCAAACAGATACATGCACACCAATGTTTATTGCAGCTCTCTCCACAATAGCAAAAAGTTGAAAACAACCTAGATGCCCATCAACAGATGAATGGTTAAACAAACTATGGTATATTGATACAATGGAATACTACATAATGACAAGAAACTATGATAGCCTAGAGAAATACTTGTCAGCGTGAGACCACCTAGAGGAAATTGTGCTGAATGAAATTAGCCAGACAGAAAAGAACAAATTTTGTATGAGATCGTTTATTATAAGGACACAACAAATCAATTAAGCACAGAGGACATCCATCTTTGACAGTTACTAGGGTGGAGAGGGAGGAAGGGAGAGGAATTTTTACAAGTTAGATGTGGTTAGGATTGGGGTTGAGTGCAGGATGTGACAGCAGGCATTAGAAGTGGGGTACCCACAACTACTCAACTTCAAAATCAAACTGTCTCCTTAATGCAGGCCACTTCTTCAGAAGAACACAGAAACAGGGTCTGGGAACAGGCGACCATGCTCTCAGGGCACATCCAGACTGGTATACCTAAGCTTTTTCTCTCTTAAGGTAATGCTTTGCATTCCACCTGAGTGAGTGGCATCTTGGGTCTCAAAAGCTAGCAAGCTGTCCTCTAAACAGCACCAAATGGTCCCAATACACCTGGGCCAGAGGTAAGTGGTGGACATTGAGGACAGGAGGAAAATATGACTTCACCAGATGAAAGGGGACATATGAGACATAGTCCACTTCAGCACAGAACCAGAAAACTAGATGGTACCAAGCCACTACCAATGACAGCAATAGATAGGGTACAGGGAACAGAGGCCCAGACACAGCAGTTGATGGAGTAGAGGACAGAGCTAGAACAGATCACACTTGATGGTTCTTCTGAATGGAAGGCCCCATGGGAGCATGGCCTCTGGACTCACTAACCCCAAACTGCATCCAGCACCAGGGCCAGCTCCCAAAAGACTGAACTGGACTACACAAAACAGAGACTGGAGACGAACAAACCTTTAAACATGTACACGTGGCTGTCTGAGAGGCTCTTCACTGGAACTGAGATGATTGGGCATGGCCAGACCTTGGTCACAAGGTCACAGGAAGTTCTGGAGAAAAGGGGAACCATGCTGTCACAGGGGACAGAATAGAATAGAGGTGACAGTTCTAGGTGCTACATGCCAACATGATACAGATTGTAAAATGTTCTTAATTCACAATAAAATATATGTTGAAAAAATATTTACAGCCTTGCATCTGGGGTCTTAAAATTTAGCAAGTGGCCATCTAAGATGAATCAAACTGTCCCAACCCACCTGAAGCAAAGGATAATGAAGAAAACTAAAGACATAAGGAAAACGTGAGCCCAAGAGACAGAAAGAGCCACATAGAACAGAGACTGTATCAGCACAAGACCAGAAATAGATGGTGCCCAGTTCCTATCAATGACTGGGAACACAACAGAGAGGCCCCAAAGGAGCAAGAGAAAAGTGGGATGCAAAACTCAAATTCTGGTAAAAAAACCAGATTGATGGTCTGACAGACTGGAGGGATCCCAGAAGACACGGCCCCCAGGTTCTCTGTTAGCCCCAACATAAAATCATTCCTGAAGCTAACTCTTCAGACAAAGATTAGACTAGACTAAATATGACATAAAGGGATACTGGTTAACAGTGTCCTTCTTGGCTCAAGTAGATACGTGAGACTAAATGCACAGCTCCTGTTCAGACGGGAGACAAAAGGGAAGGAGATGGGAGCTGGCTGAATGGACATGAGAAATACACAGTGGCGACGAGGAGTGTGCTGTCACATTCTAGGGAAAGCAACCGAGGTCACATAATCATGTGTATCTAAATTTTTGTATGAGAAACTGACTTGAATTTTAAACTTTCACTTAAACCACAATAAATTTGAAAAAGGGATAGAGCAAAAGACATGGACCCCCTATGGGTTCTTTTCTGTCCTATATGGTCACTATGACTCAGAATCAACTCGATAGTGCTGAGTTTAATGGGTTCGAGTTCCTCTTCACTTAAAAGACTATAACTCTAACACAATAAAATGCATACAGCCTATGATACACACACTGGAGTTTCTTCTTTACTTATTTTAGGGATCTGACTGTTCGCTGATGGTCTGAAATAGACTCCACACTTTAAGGACATCTCATACAGTAGAAGAAAATGGATGTTCGGATATGTAGAAATACACTAGTCCTAGTTACAAATGTTTATACTTAAGCTTAAAAAATATGCACATGAATTCACTAGCATATAAAGACCTGTTATAGCTAAGTTTCTGTGCTGGGTATTGGAGGATCTCGTAAAAGAGGGAAGATAGTTCTTCCTTTGTTCCCAGATAGAAGGCAAAACAAAAAACGTAGGCACAAATAATTTGAAGTTAAAAAAAGAGGTGGCATTTTAGTGTGAATGACTTATGTCTTATTAAAACATGCAGGACTAGATGGTGAGAATGGGGTATGGGAACCTTACCCTAAGGGAAATGACACCAGATATTTCAAAAATAACAGTGTTTTCTTTTTAAACGTAAAACTGAAAAACAAAATGGTTCATTTATTTTAAAACATACATGATAAAAGAGAAAAGCAAAACCATCCTATGTATTACAGACTACCATTATTGCAATACAAAATTTCTCATTTAAATACTTTAACTAATATACTTTGACATATAAAACATGAGTTATTAATATAACTGTTTCTTACTTGTTTAGCCAACCAATGACCACTTTTCCAAAATCCCAAGTCTTATAACAGCTTCAAGGCTTGGGATTCACTTTTTCACATTGAAAATCTAATAAAAACCTCACTCTCTTTGATTTTCGGCAACATTTTCTACAGCCATTTTAAACAGGGGCTGTTTAAGCTCTTCTGGAATACTCTTATTATATCCATGTGTTTTAACCCAGGCTTCCAAACAGATGATTACATACTTTGCCTAACACTTCCTTTCACTTTAAGGTTGATGTTCAAGAATGATTCAATAATTTTCATGGATGGCCATGACTGCTGAGGCCATCAAGGAGGTCCACACTGCTGAGAACCCCACTGCTGGGGTCATGTAAGGCAGAAATAACTTCTTATCTCCGAAGATGCAGATGTCCAATGGAGAAACATCTTTTACCCTGCTGATATGCTTCCTCTATAGGTTTCTCTACATACACAGAAATGTCCACTTCAAAATGTTTTTACTATTCAGACCTCCTTCCCTTTCCCACTCTCTGGTTTCCATTTTAGCCCACTGCTGAATAAGTCATCTAAGTAACAACAGAAACAGAAACACGGAGCACTGACTCTATGCCAAGAACTGTTCTAAGTACTTCACTTACATTTATTCAGCCACCCTACCTATAAACTCTAACTTTACAGGGAGGCCAGAGAACACTTCAAAGGTTACAGAAGTTAGCAGTATACTTTTAACCACGCCCTGTAGTCTCCAATCTAGCACATATTAAATAACTAGTTTTTAAAAATCAGTATCTTTTTTTTCTATTTAATGGCTAATATGACCTTGTTGCCAAACCTGAATGTAAATATTTCCATACAGTCAACACATGCTTTAGACCATGAAAACTGAAAGATTACAAGCATTGTCTTCTGAATTAAGACTTGTATCCTTCGGCAGTGGGTTTGGTTTTTTTTTTTCTGGTTTTGGTTTTGGTCCTTCAAGAAGGATATAAAGGCAATTTGGATTCTCTTTAAGAAGCTTCAAGAATAGGCCCCATTAAAGAAGCTTTTCCCATTCTCTAGTGGAGTCCAGGGCCTGCCACTGTGGCCAGGAGCCATTGCATGCAGCCTGAGGCTGAAGACCTACTTACGGGCAGGCTCGTGTGCCGCTCACCACCCTGTTCTCTCCTCCTGTGCATGGTCCAAGGTGTGCAGAAATCTGCTGCCATTGAGTGTGTTTCCAACTTGTAGTGACCCTTCAGGACATAGCAGAAGTGCCCCAAAGGGTTTCCAGTGAGCAGGTAGTGGATTCAAACTGCCAGCCTCTTGGTGAGCAGCTGTCATTCACTATGGCTCTCAGCCACTCTGCCACCAACGCTCAGTGAGGGGAACATTCCAGTTAGTCTGTTACTCACTGTGGTTCATAGAAAATGCTTCTCTGTGCCCATAAAGCCATTTAGTTCAAATAAAATTGTTTGCATGAAAAACTCTTAAAGCTGTGTCCTCTTTGTGAGGCATCTTCTAGCATCCCACACTTGGCAAACCTCACAGCTGCTATGAAACATGGGGTCAAGTTCAGCAGCTGTATCAAGTTATGACTGAGGGCAAAAGAGGAGCTCTGTGTCTTTTGAACTGCAGGCTCTTCTGGAAGCAGAGGACCACAGATCAGTTTTTAGTTTGATCCCTGACATCCTTATAACAAGTTTTGCCTTCTAACTGTGAGTAGGATCTCCAGAGTGTGCAATTCAATATTTTAATTAATATCCTTTGTTATAAACAAACTCATCCCATCAATCCCCCAAATCTCTCAAGTTCTTTCTCACATTCAGCTTTTCTGAAGGTCAAGTCTGTGACAGAACAGGCAAGATTTCTGAATCATCCTTGCCTGGCTTGATAGCTTTTGCAGGCATCAGATAACGAAGATTTTTCCAGAATCGTGAGTTATACGAAAGAGAATTATCAGCCTTCCACTTCAGAATTTGATGAGATTTCAAAAGCTCTAGTGACTGGGGCAGAACCATGAAGTCACTAACAGAGGTAAATTCAATCAAGATGATTTTAATTTTTCTTCCCACCAGTGCTTCATGGAGTCCACTTTCAAGTTCATACCTGACTTCACTAGACATGTAGTTTTTACTCAGGACAATGATGAGTCTTCGGCTCTTTTCTATCAGTGAATGGATTTCATCAACAACTGCTAAAATTTTAAGATGTGATACATTAACTTACTATAACCAAAGAGGTCATATTAAATAAAAAGCATTTTGTGCACTTTTATTTTAACTCAACTTTACTAATACACTTCTGTTTAAAACAAATCACTTAATTACAATTTTATAAGCCTTTTAAAAACAGTAAGTCATCTACACAAAAACAGAAGTGAATAGTTACTTCACACTCTGCGTCAATACTCTCTTCTATCAACTCATTTAATCACCATAAAAGACTGATGAATTGTTATAGATGATATTGTTATCATCTCTATTTTACAAGTCAAGAAGCCAAAGCTCAGAATGGTTAAGTAAATTGCCCGAGCCACATAGCTAATAAGTAACAGAACCAGAATCTGTACCCAGTTTGGTTCCAGATTTCACATTCTTATCCATTAGGCTATCCTGCCCCTCCACATGTATGGAGGCCAGCCAGCCAGCCAAGCGCCATCAAGTCAGATCCGACTCCTGGTGACACTGGGCAGGGACACACCCTCAAATAAGAAGGTAAAGATCCTACACTAAAGGGAAAAGCTGCCATTGTTGCAAACCAGGAGTTGGCAAGCTTTTTCTGTAGAGGGCCAGATAACAGATATTTTAGACTTTGCAGTCCATAGCACCTTTCCCACACTACTCAATTCTACCACTACAGCATGAAAGCAAGCACAGACCAATTCATGTGGCTCTGTTCCAAAAAAAAGATGGCAGGCTGGAGTCAGCCTGTGGGGGTAGTTTGACAACTCCTGTTCTAAAACTCTATTGCTTCTCAAACAATAGCCACCCCTCCCACAAGAAAACACTCTGCCATCGGGTCGTGTCGGACTCACAGCGACCCTAGATGTCAGAGTAGAACTGTCCCACAGAGTTTCCAAGCAGCGCCTGGCAGCTTTGCACTGCAGACCTTTTGGTTAGCAGATGTAGCACTGAACTCACTAGCCACCAGGGTTTCCTCTCAGATAATAGAGGTTTTAAATCACAAAAAATCACACTTGTCTATGGTACATGTTTTTTTTTTCTCTTTATTTAAGAAGAAATTGATATCTAAAATGACAAGCAGAAAACCATAGAACGTCATAAAATTAAGGAAAGGTCAAGTGCAAATGCATCTAAGGGACAACATGACTTCTTGGATACAAAGAACTGACACACACAAAAATTACCCTTGTATGCATGTGACAATTTAGCATACTCTGTTTTTTGAAAAGCTTTTTCTTATTATTAAATAGTGGTATACTTTCCTTTCTTAATGTGCAATATGTTCCCTTTCTAGTCTGGAATACAGGAGGGAAAATTTATTGCTAGATTTCTAATGTCCTGCTCACAGCTTACTATATGGGTGGATGCTAGATGAGCAAATGAATATTGGTAACAATGAAGACATTTTTATTTTCAATAATATCAGCATCTAAAATTATTCAACATCAACTTTCAGATGCTTGCTCTAAGAAAATTCCAAAAACATATGGAAAGATTGCTAAATATTTTTTATTCCAACTGTAATTTGTTTTGACATACATGCGATGGTCATTACTGTCAATATGTTGATTTAGGGGAAAAAAACTCGTTGAATTTATAATGAAAATCTGACATAAATCATCATTTTCCTCATATGTACCCAGTTCTCATCTTTTCTACTTTAATTTTCTTGGTGGTGTCAACATAATAAAGGAAAAGCATTTTTCTGGAAAGAATTAACCTGTGCCCAAAATAATAAATCAGGCACTGGTTCTACTCTACAAAATATTTCAAGAGATGTAACCTTAGTAACTGCAGAGCATTTCTAGAGAAATGCCTTGTGATAATGTCAATGCAGACTTACTCAGAAAACAAATCATCCTCTCCATTTCCCCAGATTTTCAGGGACCAGCGAAACGCAATGAAGGAACAAGCTTCAAGAGGGATTATCAAAAGGGCGGAAGCACAACCTGTAGCTTTTCTCACCACAGATCATATTGATTCAGGAGGTATTTTTGCCTTAGAATATTCTGTTTCTTGGTGTTTTTAAGAAAACCAGACATCTGTTAAGTCTAACCTATTAACGTCTTAAAAAGATAATATCACCTTTAGTTTTCTAAGTAGAATTTTCTTTCTTACCTCCTCCAGGCATTATATCCCTTTCAAATATGCATAATTTATACCCAAAATGTTTCTCCAACACTCTGGGCAGAATCTCCACAGCAAATGTGTGCTCCTCATGATTTTCCGGTCGATATTCTTTTAGGTAGGACACAAAAGCATCGTATGTTTTTCCATCTAGGAGATAAGTTTTACTCTTTTAGTTACTGAACAAATTTGAGTGCAAGTCATGATCAATGAAAACAAGAAACCAACTGTAGCATCTTGAAATCTCATCTTAATCAAGTAACCACTTAGCAAAAATTTTTGAAGTGTCTACTTTTAGGTTCCCAGGGTTTGACACGATACAGGGCTAGAAAGAAGTACATGAGATTAGATATGGCCACTAAAGGAACTTTAAAGGCAATAGAAAGCCAAGGAGCCCAAATGTGCCCTTGTTTCAAGACTGAAAAGCAAGTCTCACCATGGCTTAAAGTATCATTTAACTCAATCACTACGTCCATTTTTACTCTCCGACAATCCACTGGGAAGTAAAGACAGAAATAAAGCTGAGAATTTCCACTGGAGATTGGGAAGAAACACTGGAGCTACTGAAACAATATGCTATAGACACAAATGCTCTGACGTTTGAAAATATTTTAAGATGCTCGATGCCAACAGGGAAATTTCTAGTCCATTAAAAGGTTTTTACCACCAATGACATCTGTTTTATTTACTTCATGATAATGGAGCAGCAGTCAAATGATTTAGGCAACAAATTTAACAGGAAAACATTACCTAAACAAAAAAGATAATTCTAACTACATAACTAAACAATTAAACATTCTTCCTTCTAGCTTCATCTAATCTACTTGAGAAGATAAAAGTAGATAACTGCAACAACTTGAGACAGTTTACAAAAAAATACATTAGCAGAAGCAAGGTAGTATAAATACAAAAACAAAACTTAACAAACAAAAAACCTGGTTAGAGAACAAGAAGTGATCCCGTCCTTGCTGTCTGAAAGAAGAAAAAACTTGGAGTCAGGTCTTATATAATACACTGATGTTAATTAATTGGAATTGGCAGAAAAAGAAGGAGGTGGTGGCAGGCAAGAGTCTATTCATATTCCATGGCAATTACTGGATGGTAAAGGAGTTAGATTAATGCTTGACTACACTGCTGTGGTTAATGAATTTGCTACTGAGTTGAAGGCTACATGTAATCACATACTTCATTAAAATCTAATGGGCTGAGACCACTCGAGGTTCATGTCCTTAGGGTACCATACATCATTTATGCTCAAGAGCAGATGTGCAATGCCCTCTGATTCAGGTCTCATCCAACATCCTCAGTAGCATCGAGGTTCATCAAATAGTATTTCCTGCTTCTGACAAAGTGTCTTTTGATACAGTGTACAGAATTCTAGTTCAGCATTTTGCATCAGAAGCTATGGGGCACAGTTCTACTCTGGCATACAGGGGTCTCCATGAGTTGGCATAGGTTTGATGGCAGCTGGTTAGAGTAAGCAAAGAAACTCATTTGGAAAATATCAAACATAGACCCCTCTGTGTGGTGTAGCATCTCTCTATAGCAAAACCACAGACATTTGGAGGCACAAAGGTTATTTTATATTATTAAAAGTTTTAAATGTGAAGAATGAATGTATAAAACTCTCATAGGAAAAAAAAGAGAATTTCTTTATAAACTGAGATTGAGAGCACCTCTCTATTGAAGGCCCAGATCTAGAAGCCATGGAAGACACATTTAACTACATTACCACATACACACACACACACACACACACACACACACACACACACAACTTCTGCATAGCATACCACAACTAGCAAACTAAAAAACAAAACAAATATATTTTCATTTCATATTACAGAAACCAAGATAATAACCTCCCTAAAATGTAAACAGCTCCTGTAAACAAACATAAAAGACCAACAACTCAACAGAAAAATGGGAAAAGAATATGAATGGGTACTTTGAGAAATACAAATGGATCTTAGTTTTTCATGTACCCACATAGTAAGTGAAATGCAAATTTAAGCTACACTGAAAAACAACTTTGTGCCCATGAGACTGCCAAAAATCTGAAAGACTGATAAAACATTTTATGGGCACGCCCTCGTAGTGCAGAGGTTAACAGTTTGACCAAAGAGGTCAACATTTCAAACCCACCAGCTGTTGCTTTGGAAACCCTACAGGGCAGTTCTACTGTGTCCTACAGGGTCACTGTGAGTCAGAGTCAACTTGACAGCAATGGTTTTGGTTTGGCTTTGGAGTTATCAAAAGTGAGAGCCTAGATCAGTGCAACCTCTGGGGACGCCACATTGGTGATATAATAACAACCCCGTCTGCTCTTTGCATTTCCAAAAATTCTAGTTTATAAAATTCTTCCTCCAGACTTCAGACATATTTACTTCACACACATGAAAAAAATGAAAGCACAAGCTATCCACTGTTGCATTTCTATGATAGCAAAAGACTGGAAGCAGCCTAGATGTTCATCAAAGTGGAACTAAACAAAGACATCTTCTCATTGTGTGACCTTAAAAACTGAGGAGCTTCATCCTAAACTACCATGAAAAGGCATCCAAGGTATCATAAATGAAAACCCAGTATAGTGCACACAACATGGCAAAATGTGTTTTCTTTTTTTAAAGAAAGAGTGGAATAAGAATCTCTATTTGTCTGGGTAGGCTATCTGTTAGGGAGTGAGAAACAAAGACATGGGGTAAGGATGGGAGGGAGATTTTCTGCTGTAAAATTCATTAGATTTTGGAGGTTGTCTCTACACAAAAATTACAGTAAGTGCAATGGATTACATTGCTTTTTATTAATCAGTAATTACCTTAAAGGACCTTTGAGACTCCTAGTCACTTTTGAAAATAGGAAAAGTGAGGCACAGTCACTAAATATAAACAGTTGTTGTTAGGTGCTGTCAAGTCAGCTCCAACTTACAGAGACCCTATGGACAACAAAACCACACACTGCCTGCTCTTGTGTTCTCCTCACAGTCATTGCTATGATCAAGGCAACCACTGGGTCAATCCATCTCCTTGAGGGTCTTCTTCCTTTTCATTTACCCTCCAATTTACCAAGTAGGATGTCCTTCTCCAGGGACTGGTCCTTCCTCCAAACATGTCCTAATTGTGTGAGATGAAGATACAGCGGTAACCTTGTGTTTAAGGTGCATTCTGGCTACACTTCTTCCAAGACGGACTTGTTCCTTCTTCTGGCAATCAAGGGCATATTCAATATTTTCCACCAATGCCATAATTCATAGGCGATCAACAGAAACAGGAGTAGCAGATCAAAATAGCAGATCTAAGAAATCAGATTAGGATCACTTGGCTTCTAGCTCTAGATCCTTGCAGGCACATCATGCAGCCTCCTTTGCCAGGTTAAATCAATAAGCCATAACACAACTCAATTTTAAAGACCTTTATTGAATTCATGCACCACATAGGTAGCCAGAGGTGTGTAAGGGTATTCAGCTCTACAGTTGTTGGGCCCAAGCAGCTTACAGAACATCAAGGAAGACACAGTATACATGTAACACGAAACAAACAGAGAACAATTTGTGGCAACAAAGAAGTGCAAGAAAAGACAGCACAGGAAGTGGAAGAAAAGACAGCACAGGCAACTGTCATACTAGATGATGCATGCAGACCAATTTTTCCTATGGAAAAGCTCTCTCAAACAGTAAAGTTAGTAATACAATCAGATAAGATTAAGATTAATGTTTCCTTATTTGGTTTCTTAGTTAAAGCATGAGATAAGAAATTCCAACATTTTTACCTGTTAATGTCTCATCTTTTCCAATTAATTGTCTATAAAGTAAAACCAAGTCAACTCTATAAATGACACATCCCGTTATTATGCACACAATTGCCACCAAGCAACAAACAACTATTATCATTCCTCTAGTGAAAATGTGGCCTGGGATATCAACATCATCTGCAAGAAAAGACAAAGAAAATGGAAATAATTAATCATAAAAAAATGTTACCAGTGTCTTCCACCCCCATGTTGTCAGTTGGTATCTTTAATACAAATCCAGCGGTCTACTCAAGTCGCCTACAGCCAGCACGCTCCTAAGAAGAGAGGTTGGTGAGACCTCATTTCACGCACTTTAGACGTGTTATAAGGAGGAACCAGTCCCTGGAGAAGGACATCAGGCTTGGTAAAGTATAGTGTCAAAGAAAAAAGACTCCATGAGATGGACCGACACAGTGACTGCAATAATAGGTTGAAGCATAACAGTTGCAAGGATGGTACAGGACTGGGCAACATTATATTCTTTTGTACACAGCATCGCCATGAGCCAGAACTGATTCAACGACGTCTAAGGACAACACTCAAGAGCTGACACATTCCACTGAGATACTCCATATTCCTACCTATGGTCTTGAGTAATGATCTTTCTACCCAAATTTTTAAACAATTAAAGTGTGCACAAGGATATTCAGAGTCCTGAGCCAAGAATATTTTAATGCATTCTCTCCCTACTTGCAAAAAGCCCTAGTGGCACAGTGGTTAAGTGTTCAGTTAGCACCAAGTGTGCTAACTGAAAGGTCATCAGTCTGGACCCGTCTGCCTCTCTGCAGGAAGCATTCTACTTCCATAAAGATTACTGCTTTAGAAATCCTACGGGATAGTTTTTACTGTGTCATAAGCTGGAATCAACTTGACAGCAATAAGTTTGATTTGGTTTTAAAGAACAAACTCCTTTTTAACAACCATCCATAATCTGGAGAGGGCTACCACTAACATGGTAGAATACTCTCTTTTTTTGCCTCCTGAAAATTTTGACTTTACTGAGAGCAATTGCTGATAATTAATTTTTATTGAGTGGCATTACACTATGAACGTTTTACTAGGTTATTAAAATTACAATTCAAATACCTCACTATTTAGATTTGATAGCTGTTTTCATGAATATACATAACACTACAATGAAAAACTTGATGCACAAACTGTTATCCATGTTTCTGATTATTGTCTCAGAACACACTCTAAGTGGGGATTTCTAAGTCAAAGAGGATAAACATATTTAAAGCTGAGTTTATCTTACACCATTTTTAGGAATGATCTTTCCAGTAACATAATTAGGATGAAAGTAAGCAAGTACAGTCACTTGGAAACCCTGGCGGCACAGTGATTATATGTTATAGCTGCTAACCAAAAAGGTCAGCAGTTCAAATTGGCCATGCAGTCCTTGGGAACTTTATGGGGCAGTTTTACTTTGTCTCTAGGATCACTGTGACAGTGGGTCTGTTCTTTCTTTTTAAGGTTGCTTAGAGTAAAACACCCAAACTCATGTCTCTGAAGGCGATTCCAGCTCACAATGACTCCATTAGGGTTCCACAACTGTAAATTGCTAGGGAAGCAGACCACCACATCTTTCTCCTCTAGAGCAGCTGGTAGTTTGAAAGTGCTGAACTTTTGGTTAGCAGTCAATCACTTTAACCACTGTGCCACCATGGCTTCTTAATAATTGAACTCTAAACAAAGCCAGGCTATGAGATCTTTGCATCTTTGAAAAGTCTACACATTCATGATTGTCATGCATACACATGAACACATATCCACACTCCTCACATGATAATGGTGAGTTACCCATTGCTGGTGAGTTCATTTCTACTCTTAACAACCTGTAGGACAGAGTAGAACTGCCCCAGAGAGCTTCAAAGGCTGCAGTCTTTATGGAAGCCTACTGCCACATCTTTCTCCCATGAAGCAACTAGTAGTTCAAACGGCTAACTTTTCAGTTAGCAGCAAAATGTTTAACCGCTATGACACTAGGGCTTCTTAATGGTAGGTTAGATGACCCTATTACCCAAACCACATTTGTGAGTACACTACAGGAAAATGAACAGGGTAGAAGCTTCCATGAAGGGACAACACAACCCTGCACCAATCATATAAGCAATGGTGGCTGATGGCAAGCAGTCACTGGGAAATCCAGGCAAAGCAACAAATCAGTAAGAATACATCTGAATGCCTTGCCCACGTAAGTGCATGGCCCAAGGCATGTACGTTCACAAGAGGCTGGGGGACACCTGTGATAATTCCTGCCGAAGGTAAGATACCCTTACTTGTTGTTTAATCTTGAGTGAGTCATCGCACATATAAAAGCTAGCGGTAACAACTCAGTGAGATAATGCAAAGAGCTTAGCACAGAGCCTGGTACATATACCATAAACTTATAATGAATGTTAACTATTAGTATTATTTCTCACAGTAGAGTAATGGTTTTAAAAGAGGTGCACTAAGGGAGTTGCCAACAGTCGCTAGGAAAACCTACTCAAGGAATGGCTTCTGATATTTAGGTTCTCTCTGCCCCAAAAGATGCATCTTTCTCTGGATCTTCCTCTTTTCTTTTCATTCCTCCTGTCCCCTTCCCTCTGGATCTTCCTCTTTTCTTTTCCTTTCTACCACCCCCTCCCCTCCACTGCCCTTCCTTCTCTCCTCCCCTGCCCTTCCTTTTCCCCTCCCCTCCCTCCCCTTTTTTCTCTCTCTCACTTAGCCTTTCTCTACCCTGTATCAGAGATATTGACAGTCCATCTTGGGGCTCAGCAGTAAATGAGTAAGCTGTGACAGTAGGGAAAAGTAGCTTTCTGGGCCCAGTCACAGGCACTCTGAGTGGTCCCTGGGCCAGTGGCTCTGGGCTGTACTGTTTGGGCAGAAGAAGGGGTGGAGGGCTCTGGAGCACTACATTAGGTGGGCACTGGAAAATTTTAAGACACCACTAAGTCCAGGGATTGGTCCAACGAAGGGAAGCCTTCACCAATGTGTACTGAGTGAATGACCACACCAAGGACCCGCTGAGCCCACTGCCCTGATAAGACAGACTGAGGCAGCATTACACGCAACAACAGTTACTGCCATCTTCCTAGCTAAGCTGCTCTGGGTATGAAGTCTGGGTGTGACAAGTCTGCTCCGATGGCTTCCTCCAGGACCCTCACCCACCAGAGTCTGTCCCCTGAGTTCCTCCTGCTCCCCTTCTCTGGGACCCTGGAGTCTGTGTTGAGATTGGAATATGACTGTGGGCAAAAGAAGATACTTTGTTTTCTTTTTCTTTCTCCTGCTTGGAACTGTGGCCCCACAGAGACTCCAGACAGAGCTAAGCACCTAGCTCTGCCACTGCATGACGGTGACACAAAGTGAATCATCATGCGCCCTTCCAGGAGCTGGTTTCCTGGTTTACAAAATGAGGAAGTGACAACCTTTGTCACCATTAGCATTTCCAGTTCCCACAGACTTTCAAAAGTAACATTGTTTTCTCATACCTTTTCTCATCAAGATGAAGACTCTGACGTCTGTACCTCCCTTGCTGGCCACAGTGCAATTATAGGGAAGATTTAAATTCTTTTCATTAACATTCTCTATGCGCAATCTTCTTGAACCATGCCATTTGCCTTCCAAAGTCCTGTAAGAGAAGGAGAAATTAGCAGTAAGTCATCATGACCAGCAAAATTAAGTTTGAGAGCTGAATCCCAACATCTCAAAGGAGCTTGGGTGGTGGTGGTGGCTTATGACTGGTTGCCAGTCTGAAGGTTGGTTGATGGTTTAAATTTACCTACAAGCCCCATGGAAGAAAGGCAGCCTGGCAATCTGCCTCTATAAAGATTGCATCCAAGAAAGCCCTGTGGAGCTCAGTTCTGCTATGGGGTTGCCTTGATGGGGATCAACCTGACGGCAAGGGGAAAAACAATAAGCAAAGGCAGGGGCCACGGTCACCACATCGTATCTTTCCCTTCTGGTAGATGTGCTTAAATTGTAGGCTTCAGTGAGTCGCTTCCTCTGGGGAGCACCTAGGCTGACCATGGGAGCACTTCCTGAGGCTATTTGAAGACAGTGCTTTCAACTACCCAGAATTAAATGCCTAGAAGGTCATGAAGACAATTCAAAAATACAAGAAAATACACAGTCTCACCATTGTTTGCCCCTTATTTCTCCCCTCCTAAACCTTGGTGGCATTGTGGTTAAGTGCTACATCTGCTAGACAAAAGGCCGGCAGTTTGCATCCACCAAGCACTCCTTAGAAATTCTATAGAGCAGTTCTACTTGTCCTATAGTGTTGCTATTGGTCAGAATCAACTGGAGGGCAATGGGTTTGGGCTTCTTTATTATTATCATTATTTCTAGAATACTCAGAGGGACCCTAGTGGGGAAGTGGTTAAGAGGTCAGCTGCTAACCAAAACATCAGCACTCTGAGTCCACCAGCTAGCTGATCCTTGAAAACCCTATGAGGTAGTTTTACTCTGTCTTACAGTGTCGTTATGAGACAGAATTGACTTGACTGCAAGGCGTTTGGTTCTTTGTTTGAGTTCCTCCTAGAGTTCCTCCTCTAGTGACCATGTGTAACTCCCCTAGTGCACCTCTTTTAAAACCATTATTCTACCATGAGAAATAATATTAGTAGTTAACACCCATTATATGTTTATGGTATATGTACCAGGATCTGTGCTAAGCTGTCTGCGTCATCTCACTCAATTGTTACTGCTGGCTTTTATAGGTGCAGTGGCTCACTCAAGATTACACAGCAAGAAAAGCTATCTTATCTTCACCAAGAATTATCACAGGTGTCCCCCAGTCTCTTGTGAATGTACATGCCTTGGGCCATGCACTTACGTGGGCAAGGCATTCAGATGTATTCTTATTTGATCTGTTGCTTTGCCTGGATTTCCCAGTGACGGCTTGCCATCAGCCACCATTGCCCTATTGGATTAGTGCAAGACTGTGCTGTTCCTTCATGGATGCTTCTACCCTGTTCATTTTCCTGTAGTGTACTCACAAATGTGGTTTGGTTAATTGGGTCATCTAACCTACTGTTAAGAAGCCCTAGTGTCATAGCGGTTAAACACTTCACTGCTAACTGAAAAATCAGCACTTTGAAATTACCAGCTGCTGTGTGGGAGAAAGATGTGGCAATCAGCTTCCATAAAGACTGCAGCCTGCAAAGCCCCCGGGGCAGCTCTACTCCGTCTTACAGGTTGTTGTGAGTAGAAATGAACTCATCAGCAATGGGTAACCCGTCATTATCACACGGAGTGTGGATATGTGCTCATATGCATGCATGGCAGTCATGAATATGTACACTTTTCAAAGATGCAAAGGTCTCATAGCCTTCTGTCACAGTCTGTCCAGCTGTGACACACATATGATGCAAGTGAAAATACCATGGCTTGGGTCAGGTACACCTTAGTCTTCAAACTGACATCTTTGCTTTTCAATACCTTAAAGAGGTCTTTTGCAACAGATACACAAAACAATGTGTCTTCTGATTTAGTGACCGCAGCTTCCGTGTGTGCTGACTGTGGATCGAAGTAAACGAGATGCTGGACAACCTCAATCTTTTCTCTGCTTGTCATGTTGCTTATCAGTCCAGTTGTGAAGGATTTTTGCTTTCTTTAACATGACTGCCTCTGATCCTGCCTCACTAACATTATAGAGGTAGGATTTATAAAACAAGAAAACCACATCAGATGACAAAATGATGGGTGATCACACAATACTGAGAATCATGTCCTAGGCACACTGACACATAATTTTGGGAGACATAATTCAGTCCACGACAGACACTGTGCTTGGTAAAGTAGAAGGTCAGTGAAAAAGAGGAAGACTGTCAACAAAATGGGCTGAAGAGGTGACTCTGACAATGACTCAAACACAGTGGTCACTGTGAATATGGCACAGGATCAGGCAGTGTTGGATTCTGTGGTGCACACAGTCATTACGAGCTGGAAGTGACGCCACAGCACCTAATAACAAGTCAGTATACATGTCATTTGGAACTTTTTGCACGTACACACTGCCTTTTAGTTATATCTAACCATTGTGCTGTGCACAGATTGAAGTGTGCTTTTCCTGCCTCCCCTTACACCATTTGTCTAATTTTCCTTAACTAAACTTCACAGGGAAATGCAATACTCATAATGTGTTATGGCATCCCACCAACAGCGAATGTCGGCAGGGGCAGACTACCAATAATTTATATTAGTGTTTCCCTGAAACATAACTTAGACTCTCTGGAGGCCTCTCTGTACTAGAAAAACTTCTCAATTCTCCTCTTTAATAATCACTGTAACTGACGTTCTGAAAAAGAAGTAAACTATCTTTAATGAAGCAGGAGGCAATATTATGTCAAAATACTTTGTGCTTTTCAAAAGAATTCCCAAAACACAGCAGAGCTGTCTTGAAAGAACTGTTTCTTCCTTTGTGATTTTTCTTCTATTTCCTCAGTTTATCATAATGAATGATTTTCAATAGTCAGGAAAAACTAAGTTTGTGTGTATAGACAGTAGGTCTTGGAGACATGGGAGTAAATGGCATGGAGCTCCACTGCAGCCAGGGTCCTGCAGGAAAATGTACCCATGATACACCATGAAACACACACACTCCTTGTCTCTCCAAAGGTGCATAAGTCATGTGGCAAGGCAAGTTATGCACACAATAGATTTATATTAACTTGTACTGTTCTATACTCCTGACTTGCTCTTTACTTGGCCATGTTAGTAAAAATCAAGGATTTAACATATCTATCACAGATTGAATTGCGTCTCCCCTAAAAATATGTGTCAACTTGATATGTCATGATTCCTAACATTGTGTGGGTGTACACTGTGTCACTTGATGTAATGGTTCTATGTGTTATAAATTCTAATATCTGCCTGTGGTTCATGAGGCAAGATTAGGTGTGTTAAAAAGGATTAGGGTGGGACAATATGCCCCTACTCAGTCCACAGCCCTGATCCAGTGTAAGAGGAGCTTTCCTGGGATGTGCCTTGAATCACCCTTTAACTTAAAAGAGGTGAAAGGAAAGGGAAGCAGCAGAGAGAAGGGGACTTCCTACCATCAAGAAAGAAGAGCCAGGAGCAGAGTGTGTCTTTTGGACCCAGAATTCCTGCACTGAGGAACTCCTAGACATATGAGACAATCGATGACAAGCACCTTCCCCAGAGCCGACACAGAGAGAAAGCCTTCCCCTAATACTCAATCGACTCCCTGCATTTCAGCTTCTAGCTTCCTAACCTGTGGGAAAAGAAACTTGTTTGTTAAATCCACCCATCTGTGATATTTCTGTTACAGTGTCACTTAGATAACTGAGACAATACTTTGTAAGATCCAAAAGAACTGTGGTCTCGGATACAGAGCTTAAACTGTTCATTCATAAGATGCTTAAGGAAAATCTCCACTCCCATCAGGTCTTAACCAAAATCTACTGCTAAAAGCTAAGATTAAAAGGTCTCATTGACTTTCTTTTTCTAGTTTAGATCTCTGAAATAATTTACACACAATCCATCAACCTATAATTTAGAAATTATAACTATAATTTAAACTAACACCAAATACCAAATCAGTCAGTTAGTAATCCAGGGTTTTTATAACACCATATACATACTTATATTTTGTTTCTGGATCTTCATGGACATTACTTTCATTCTCGAAGTTCCAGTAAACCGCATCATCTCTATTCAGCAAAGCGGAGCAGTTGAGTTCTACATTTTTCCCTAGGCAAAATTTGACAACCAGGGTTAAGACTTATTTACCAAAGGTTTTTAATTAATATAATTAGTGTACGTTCAACCGTCTAACACACAGCACAGTGATACATCCTGGAAAGAATAAAAACATTCATTGTTCTAAGGAGTTAAAAAAAAATGCATTAAGGCAGACAAATCAGCAAGCAATTACATCTCATCTCCAGTTCAATTCATCAGCTTCTTCTCAGCATATCAAAATCAAAGATAAAGGGAAAATTTATTTCTAAATTTACTATTTAGAAATCTTGATGGCATGGCGGTTAAGTGCTACGTCTGCTAACCAAAAGGTCAGCAGTTCAAATCTGCCAGGTGCTCCTTGGAAACCCTATGGAGCAGTTCTACTTTGTCCTGTAGGGTCACTATGAGTCAGAATCAACTCAGTAGCAGTGGGTTTGCTCTGGTTTATTAAACCTTAGAGTGACCAGTGAATTTTCTTTCCAGCATACAATTTAGTAGGCAATGTCAGGCCATGGGGTATGGGGGAGACAAATTCCACAAAGAAATAAGAGGTCTGGCAATTAAGTACATAAACTTAATTGTTTTAAGCACTGTATACCTCACTGTTCAGTATCACTATGGTTACCTTCAAAGTACTCCTCTTGGGAAGCTACACACTAACACCAGTGCCTAGTTTACCCTTCAAAGCAATTTTGGAACTCTTTATGGAACGGCCATTGCAAATGGTGGCACGGTGGCCAGTAAACAAATAACTGCATTGGGACACTTTCCCTACTCACCTGATCTGGTCCACAGTGACATTTTTCTTTACCCAAAGATAAAGGAAATATTAAAAGGACATTTTGATGACATTCAGGACATCAAGGGTAATATGACAACAGCTCTGATGACTATTCCAAAGTTGTTTTGAAGGATGGACTAGGCGCTGACATCAGTGCACAGCTTCCCAAGAGACGTGCTTTGAAAGTGACCATAGCGATATTGAGCAATGAGGTATACAGCACTTCAGCAACGAGGTATGAAGCACTTTTTCTAGGATGAGTTCACAAACTTAATTGGTAGCCCTCACATATTAAAAGCATCAGCGTGCAAGGGAAACGAAGAGAAACAGTCGAATTCCAAGCACAACTAAGGAAGAGTCTTTTTTGTATGTGAGCTGAGACTGCCAGCCGTTTTACTCAGTAGAAGAGACTTACCCATTAACCCATTGCTGTCTAGTCAATTCCAACTCATTGCTACCCTATAGGATGTAGAACTGCCTCATAGAGTTTCCAAAGAGTGCCTGGTGGATATGAACTGCTGATATTTTGGTTAGCAGCTGTAGTGCCTAATAGCTATGCCTCTGGGGTTACCAGAAGATGCTCACAGAGAAAAAAAAAATGGAGTTTTTGATAGCTACTTGGAAGGGCATCATAGGACAGAAGCTGGAAAACCTTCAAACGTAGGACATTTTTCTCACGGGGTGTTTTCTAGGTGCTTGGACACTCTCTGAAGGGACAGTGAAATCTCCTTCAGCTACATGGCACTTGGGAGATCAGGTCCTGAGAGGAAAGACAGTGTAACAAACACAAGCCTGCTACCTCCCCCCAGCTTACTAGAGATGGGAGGAAGACCGAATCTAGCCGCCAGTTGATTTCTTCTAGATTGCAATGATCAACCCTCACCCTATCTGCCTCGTGGAGGAGAGCGCAGACAGGCTCAGAGAAAAACAACACAATCTTCATTCATGTTGGCTGTCTGATATACAGAGGTCAGGATAAAATAAAAAATCATGCCAGCCAAAAGCCACATGATACATGCAAAAAAGGCAGAAAAATGTGAAAGGTAATCAGTCAAAAACAGATAATGGAGGCAGAACCACAGACAACACGTATGTTGGGTTTAGCAGATGAAGACTTTGGGATAACTACTGTATATACATTAAGTAGAATAAGGAAAAGATGAAGAAATACACATTGAGTAATAAGAGTAATAGATTTAAAAAAGAAATCTATTAAAGAATAGATCTGACTCGATGGCACTTGGCTTTGGCTGGCTAATCTGTTTAAAAAAATAACCAGATGTACATTTGAAAACTGAAAACTATAACAGATGAAGTTAAGAACTCATTGAGTAGTTGTAATAGCCAAATGGAGATCAAAGAAGGCAGGAATATTGAACCTGAATTCCAGCTAAGATCAAAACTAAATCACAGAGGAAAACAACAGAGTAGAGCACTGTAAAACGCATGTTGGACGTAGGGAACACGTTTAATTGGAGCCCCAGAGGGAGAGAAAATAGGCCAAGGGGAAGCAAAAATATTCAAATTGATTACGGAGGAGCATTTTCCGAAATTGATGAAATCTATTCACAAGAAGCTCAGTGGAATTTATCCTATGCACATCAAAAGCAAAGAAAGACAGAGAGAAAACCTTCAAAGTAGTCAGAAGAAAAATACATGTCAAAGGAGGAACCAAACTGAAGGTTCATTTCTCAATAAAAATTATGGAAACTGGTGAACAACCGAAGTACAGCTTTAAAGTGAAAGACAAAACTGCCAACTTAGAATTGTTTACCAAAATAAAATATTCTTCAGAGTCAGGCAGAAAATAAAAATACTTCCAGGTGTCTTAGTTTGCTCACACTGCTACAACATAAATACTACATGTGGGTGATTTTAAAGAATAAAACTTCCTTCTCTCACAGTTTATCAGGCTAGATATTAGAATTCAGGCTACCAGCTCTTTGGGAAGGTTCTCCCTCCAGCAGCTCTGGGAGGTGATCCCTTTCTCAGCTTCTCTAGCCTCAGTATTCTCCAGTCCCTTGGTGTCTCCACAGGCACCCTTCTATCTCTTCCCCATTTGCTCACTTGTCTCTGTGTCTCATCAGCTCCTTTCATATCTCAAAGGGATTAGATTTATGAAGCCCCCTATACTAATACGGCCTCATTCACATAGCAGAGAAAACCCTTTTCCTTTATAGCTAATGCTGTAGGCACAGATGTAGGGGTTATGATTTCAACACGTATTTTAGAGGACACAAGTCAGTAACACCAGGTAAAATAGAGCTGAAAGAAATTCTTCAGGCCCAAGAAAAATAATCCCAGATGAAAGATAGGAAATATATGAACAAATCAATAGCACAAGAAAAGATAAATATTTGGATAATTAAAAAAGCATTTTGATTATTTGAAGCAACAATAACTATAGTCTCTTGTGAGGTTTATAATGCATGTAGAAGAAAATGATACGAAAAAGTGAACAAAATAGATCAAGCGAAACTGTTGTAAGATTCTAACATGCTTGTAAAGTTTGAATGCACTGATCTTTACATTTGTCTTATTTTAACAAACCAAAACAAAAAAAAACCCACTGCCTTTGAGTGGGGTCCAACTCATAGTGAAACATAGAGTTTCCAAGGAGTGCCCGGTGGATTTGAACCGCTGACCTTTTTGTTAGCAGATGTAGCAATTAACCTGCTATGCCACCAGGGTTTCCCTTATTTTAACAAGACAGTGATAAATACTGTCACCAGGTGGTCTTTGGAAGCTCTATGGGGCAGGTTTACTCTGACCTACAGGGTCGTTATGAGTGGCCATCTACTTGACGGCACTGGAGGATTGGGAAGGATAAATACTGCAATGTCTCAAAGGATGGCTAATACTTAAAAAATACATAACTAAAACCAGATCAAAGAAAATAAAGAAAAAAAACATATTAGCAACCCCAAAGTAAAAGGGGAACAAAAGAAACAAATAACATATGAAACAATTAGAAAATAGGTGGCAAGAGACTTCAAAACCAATTATATCATATTACTAAATGGACTACTAACCATATAGATTAGATTTCAAAAAAGATTCAAATATATGTAATTTATGTGAGACATACTTAATATGTAAGGATAAAAAAAAGACTGAAAATAAAAGTATGTAAAAGAAAATAAAATACGCCAATCCTAAACAAAACCGGTGTGTCTCTTTAATGTAGAATTCTTGGTTGGTACAAACAGTTACGCATTCAGCTACTAACCAGACAGCTGGAAGCTCAAAACTATCCACAGGCTCCTCAGAAGAAAGGCCTGGAGATGTTCTTATGAAAAATCAGCCACGGAAAAGTTTACAGAGCACAGTTCTGCTCTGACAAACAAGGGCGTCTATGAGCTGGAATGGACTGTAGACTGCAATTGTTTTTTCAGGCATTAAGAAATACAGGTTATAATAGACAAAGTCCATAATGATAAAAGTACCAATTCCACAGTCATAAATTTGAATGCGCCTACAAAATAGCCTCAGAATACATAAAGCAAAAACTGACAGAATTAAGAAGTTATAGACAAACTGACCTCCATAGCTATGGATAATAACATGTCTCTCTTAGCAACTGACAGAGCAAGCAAACACATAAATTAGTAAAATATACAGATAATCTGAACAGCAGCATTAAATAATTTAACCTAACTGACATTTATAGGATAATAAAACCAAAACTTGCTGAATACACATTTGTTTCAAATATACTTTGAAAAATCATCAAGCAACACCATATTCTGGCCTTCATAAATGAATGCAAATTTCAACAGATTTAAATAACACAGTTAGTAATCTTGAGCTATTGATGGAATTAAACTAGACATCAATAACAGAAAAATAAGAAACAGCTCCAATAACAGGAAATTAAGAAACATAAATAATCCATAGGTGAAGTAACAAATGGCGAAAGAATTGATTTTTAATGTTTTGAATATAACAGTAATGAAAACAGGACATATCAGTCTTTTTAGAAACAGCTAATGTAGTTCTCAGATAGAAATTTAGAGCTTAAAATGCACATATTAAAGGAATGCCAAGCCAAGTGCCGAATAGGTAATTCAAATTAATTCTCTAACGCTGCCATCTACAAGCTTGAAGAACAGGTAAAAATCAAGTCCAAAATGAGTAGAAAGGAATAAATAATGAAGATGCGATAAAATTAAAACAGAAATCAAGGAAATCATGAGTACAGTGGCATAGCATCAGAGCGCACTGGACATTAAAGTCCAATAAATCACTGTAGCCACCAAGTATGGGTTTTAAAAACAATCAGCTCAGGTTTGAATCCTAGTTCTGCCATACCCCAATGGTTTTATTTTAGAAAATTTACTTATCCTCTCTGAGTTTTAGTTTTTCAATCCATAAAATGGAAATATTAACCCACAGAGATCATGAGAAGGTTTAATTCAATAATATGTCACAATCCCCTAACATTACCTAGTTTAGTAAAAGTACTTGTTGTTCTTGCTTTGTAAGTTACCGCTGAGTTGATTCAAACTCATGGCGACCCCATGAGGGCAGCACAGAACTGCTCCACAAGGTTTTCAAGGCTGTCACCTCTCAGAAGCAGATAGCCAGGCCTGTCTTCTGAGAGCTGTGGGACAGTTCTGTAGCCAACTACTTGGTTATTAGCTGAGCACATAACCATCTGCACTACTCAGGGACTCCTACAGCAACTGCTCAGCCTATGTGAATTTCTTCCTTTCCTTTGTGAAAATATTAGTGAACTCACTATGTTGATTCATAGACCTGTCCAGAGAATTCCCTAATGTACAGTCAATTCAGTCAAATGATCAAAAATGAATCCTTCAGTTACTCAAACTACACAATAATTTATCCAGGGTTCTCATTAAATTTGTTATGGATTGAAATGCTTTTCCCCCAAAGTTGGTGTTGTAAATCCTAACCCCTATAAGCACTTGGCTGCTGACCTGAAGGTCCTTGGTGCAAACTTACTAGCATCTCCAGGCGAGAAAGATGTGCAATCTGGTTTCATCAAGATTAAAGCCTTGGGCTCTACACTGTCCTATAAAGCCACTGCTGTTGAGTCAATTCCAACTCACAGTGACCCTACAAGACAGGACACAACTGCCCCATAGAGTTTCCAAGGAGCACCTAGTGGATCTGAACTGCTGATTTTTTGGTTAGCAGCCGCAGCACTTAGCAGGACACCACCAGGGTCTCCACTCTGTCCTGTGGGGACTGTGAGTCAGAATGAACCCAAGGGAACATTTTTGAGGGCTTTTTGAGGGGGAAGGGTTATTTCTATGGTTATAATCCCACTTGGGAATCCATTTTCTTTGTTAAATTAATGATGCAGTTATTAGTAGCCCCCCCCAAAAGAAGGCTGAGAGATGTGGGGAAGATGGGCATCCCACTACTTGAAAATCAACAAGGAGCCAAGGAACTAAAAAGCAAATGACACAAGGACCTTGACTCAGAGTTGACGGAGAAAGAAGGCTTTCCCTATTTCTAACTTGTAGCCTCCCAATACACCAAATCAAACTCAGCCCATTGCCATCCAATAGATTCCAACTTATAGCAACTAGAGCTATAGGACAGAGCAGAAATGCCCCAGAGGAGTTTCTAAGGAGCATCTTGGTGGATTCAAATTGCTGACCTTTTAGTTACCAGCTGTAGCACATCCTATTAAACCACCAGGGCTTCCAACCTCCTTAACAGTGAGAAAATAAATTTCTCTTTGTTAAAGCCACCCACCTGTGGTATTTCTGTTATAGCAGCTGTGTATAACTAAGACAATTTCCATATTCAGAAATAACCACAGTGACTGTTAGAGAAAAACCACACCCAGGGTGTTTCAATCTACAAACCAGTCAGTTCCAGAGACTTTTAGAGAGACAGTTCAGTTCAAACTGCCTAAAGACAGTCATGGAAAAGCTGGTGGTAGTGGGTAAGTGCTATGGCTGCTAAACAAAACATTAGCTGTTCAAACCGGCTAGGCACTCCTCGGAAACTCTATGGGGCAGTTCTATTCTATCTGCAGGGTTGGTTTAAGTTGGAATCGACTTGACGGCAGTGGGTTTAACTTTGGTTAAAGATGGTAACCCTCAGTGTCAGGCTTTTCCTGATAGTAAAAAAAAAAAAAATTTTAAACTAAATATGAAATGTGTTACCCACACACTATTGATCAACAATGAATCAGATTGACCATTGGAAGACTCAAATTACACACCCCATTGATAAATGCAGAATATATGTACAGAAAAATATACCTAATTCCACTTCGATCTGGTTAAACTTTGGTCCAAGAAGAGCTGGAATTATATTATTGTTATCTGAAAGTGAAAAAAGAAAAGAAAATTGCATTAGTATTATCTAAAGCTTCTCTAAAACAAATGTTTGGCACAATTTGGTTTTTAAGCATAACAAAGATCGTAATGGCGCTTTACACACGCTTCAATTGCATCTCCACTGAATAAAGTTTGCAATTAATATTGACTGCTGTTTCGCTGTTTCACTTTCTGTCTACTCTGGGTTCACTACCATTGAGATACAGGGGAAGATGCATCTGGAGAGAGACAACGTGAGCAAATCTGTGACCTGTTCAGGGGAACACACAGGCAAAAACGGAAGCATGAACCTAGTACCAAGGGAGACCAGGTTGAGAGTCAGGTCTGCCTCCTCCTGAGGTAACAGAAGAAGCATGGCACATCAGGGCATGCTCCTGGCATGACTTGACTGCTTATCAAGCTAACATCTCAGTATCATTATGGCACAGAGACTGTCACCAGTAGACAAAGACACCACCGTGGCAGCCAGAGCATCACATGAGGAGAAAGCCAGGCAGGGCTCAAGAGCACTGTGATTCATGAGATCAAGCCCGCGGCAATAATGCTCCCACGTGGTAACTGAGAGACCTATGGCCATGACCACATGTGAGCTGTGATAAAAACACAACACAGAGAAGGTGGCAGGCAGAGTTCTACTGTCCTAAGGATATGTCAGAACACCTCTTGACTATTGATTTTTTAACTCCAAGTTCTACATTTTAGAAGACTGGTGACAAATTGCAGCAAATTCAAAGGAAAATGATTGGGATGGTGAAGAAACTAGACTTCTTGTTTATAAGGTATGGCTGAAAGGCCTGTTGCTGACTCATTAATTCACTCAGGAGGCATGTGACGAGCATCTACTATATACTGAGTGCCACAGGTATGATATTGAAGACATAAAGACAAGGAAGAGAACCCAATTCAATCTCTCCTTTCCAGAAGTTTCTCACACTACTGACAGAGGCAGACAGGTAAAGCACTTCTGAAGCAACCTGAAATACGGAATCAGAAAGCCGAAGTGGCAGTATGAGGGGGGACATTTGAACTGACTCCTGAAAGATGCAGCTGCCATTCTCTAAGAAGACAAGGAAAATAAGGATACAAAGAGAACAGCGTGTGAAAAAGTGTGGAGATGTGGACTCAAAGCAGTGGGAGATGGTAATAGTTACAATGGAGCATTCTGCGACCCTGGCACCATTCTAAATGCTTCACATACATTCTCTGACCCACCTTCCAGCCAGCCATATGAGGGAGGTACCACTACTGTCCCATTCTACTAAGGAGGGACCCAAGGCAGAGAAAGGAAGTAGTTCAACCTGCTCCACGTCACAACCTGACAGGACTGTTGTGAGGACTATTGGAGAGAATTCAACTAAAGTACCCCATACAATTCCTGGGCTGTACTTAGCACCCTTTTTATGATGGCCATTCTTATTGCTTCTTCCAGGAAAGAAAGTCAGTGGGCTCAAAGCACAGACAGTGCGGGTGATATTGACGGTGGAGGTGTTAAGAAATCAGAGATTCCCATGAGTTTAAAGAACACACACACGTATACATATATATATATATATATATATATATATGTATGTATATAGACACATATATATGAGTAAAAGTAAAACCAAAAAAATTATTGGGAAATGATTACATATAGAAATTGAGATTGTCAGTTCAAGAATTCAAAGTCATGAGACTCCCAGGTTATTGGTTGTGGTCAGCAGAATCATGGTTCCCTAAAGATGTCCATATCCTGATTCCCAGATACCATGAATACATCACTTTACATGGCAAAAGGAATTTTGCATATGCAATTAAGTTAAGGATCCTGAGACAGGGAAATGACCTTTTAAGAAAACTAGACATAATCTGTGATGTTCTAGCTGGTCAGGTCGGCAGAAATTATAAGGAAGTATATACAGAGTCAGTGGACTCAAAGGACTTCTCATCAATCACATATTAAAATTTGGATTTAGCTTCATATGATTGGGTAATTTCCTTAGTAGATGCCAAGAGAGATGACCAGTTATAGACTACGTCATCTGAAGGATATTTTCACTTAGTAAAGTTTGATTAAATTACCTTCCATTTAAGCCCTTGTTACTCTGAAATGCTAGACTTCTATTTTTCTGTTATATATTGTCATAGATTGAACTGTGTCCCCACAAAATGTGTGTAGCCATTTGGCTGGGCCATGATTCCCAGGATTTTGTGACTGTCCTCTGTTTTGTGATTTTCCTGTGCTATAAACCTTAATCTCTGCCTGTGGTTAATAGAACAGATTATGCTAGAGAGGATCAGGGTGGGACTGGAACACACTTCTTGAGGTCACCTCCCAGCTCCAGTGCAAGGGGACTTTCCCCGAAGTATGACTTTCATAACCTTGTTCCATTCATCCTACAAGAGATAAAAGGAAAGGGGAGCAAGCAAAGAGTTTGGGACCTCCTACCATCAAAAAAGCAGCACCAGTAGAGCACATCCTTCAGACCGGAGGTTCCTGTGCCAAGATGCTCCCTGACCAAAGACTGACACAACACAAGGATCTTCCTCTAGAGCAACAAGGAGCTAAAAAGTTGCCCTGGAGTGCGACAGCTAGAATTCGGATTTGTAGCCTATTGGACTGTGTAAGAATAAACTTTTCTTTGCTAAAGCCATCTACTCATGGTATCTTTGTTAGAGCAGTACCATGTGACTAAAACATACATACTGCATGTAACAAGCCAGATAACTAGCTCCCCAAATGCACAGCCCTTTCCCATCACCATCCCTGTATTCCTACATTCTCTTATCCTACAGTGGCCTTTCCCCAGGCTGTCCCCTCGCCCACCCATCATGCACAACCTCTAGGACCCAGCTCATAGAGTGCTTCCTGCCTCCATTCATCCTCCTTATTTTCACTGTACTCTACTAATACCTCACACCTGCTTTATATACCACAGCACCTGGAAGCAGCTTACTGGCTCTTCTGTATTACAGATTTCCTGCAAATAGCATGTTACCCACATAGTCAAATTTCGTATTTCTCTGCTTCCTTTGCCTTTCAGTGCTCAGTATACTTTATTGGAAACAAACCAGATACCATTTAGGGGATTCTAACTCATGGCAATGCCATGTGTATCAGAGTGGAACTACACTGTAAGATTTTTAATAGCTGAGTTTTTTGGAAGTAGATTGCCAGGCCTTTCTTTGCAGGTGCCTCTGGGTGGACTCAAACTTCCAACCATTTGTTTAGCATGTTAACGGCGTGTATCACTCAGAGTCCTTTTATTTAACATAGCAGTTCTCAGTAAGGAAACACTGGTGGCCTAGTGGTTAAGTGATAAGGCTGATAACCTAAAGGTCAGCAGTTCAAATCCGCCAAGCACTTCCTGAAAACTCTATGGGGCAGTTCTACTCCGTCTGTAGGTTCAGCGTGAGTTGGAATCAACTCGACGGCAGTGGGTTTGATTTTTGGTCCTCAATAAAAATTTAATCAATAAAAAAACAGAACTTAACAAAAAAAAAATGGGAGGTAAGCTTTTAGACGTACCAATTTTAAAAAGGGAGGCTGAAACAGACAATAAAAATGTAATCTCATTGTAAACTTGACTTGTCTTTCCTCCTGTCTTAAAAAAAATTCCTGGTCCTAGCAGGAAGTCTCACATTAACCAACAGGAACTAGAGATAACATTTCTTACAGTTTTCACAGTTTTTTCATTAAAAACACATAAAGGAACCAATGGAAGACTCTGGAGCCAGTCAGGACCTCTAACCAAAAGCAGTCCAGATTCCTACACTACAAAGGACTCCTGAGGCCCCAGATGGATACCTCTCCTCACCCGGAATCAGACACCTTGTTTCCCTGGCTCTGGCACCAACGCCTGAATTTACATTTTGCAAGCAACCCCCATACTGCAACCCGACCTTACAAAATTTGAACATGACCTTGATGGAAAAATATTTCTCTGCTCCCTGTGTCCAGTATAACATGGTAAATAAACTTACTCTTTAATCACCCACCCCACAGAAAATCTGTCTCAGAGATTGGCTATTTGGGGCAGGTAACAAGAACTTGGAGTTCTGTCCAGTAAGAAAAAGATTCTATTTAAACTAGTGATATGATCACAGCTTCAAAGTTTCTTCTGATTTCCTATTCTACTGTAGAAGAAGGGAAAAGTTAAGTTTTACACAGATAAACTTTTTTCTCCCAAATTCTGAAAATTTTCTCACCTCCAGCTATTGTTACATTGAAGGTTTTGGTGACATTAAATTGTTTTCCATTGTAATGAAGGGAAAGCACGCAGGTATAATATCCTTGATCTTTAAACTCCGCGTTCTTCTCAAAAGTGTTTCCTTTGATCTCTATTTCTTTGCAGTTCTGTGTTTAAAGAAAAAAAGATATTAAAATAGTTTAAGCAAAGCAGAGTTCACATTATGATGATTCAAACTTTTAAAGTTGAAAATCTTTAGAGGAAAAGAGAAACAGAACGAAAATTAGCGATTTTGTAGTAAAAGTCCCAATGGTTTGGCACTGTTTCTAATGGAACAATGACAAACTGTCCTATCACTATATAATCTTATAATGGTTAATATATGCTAGGAAATGTTAGAGACTAGACACTGTAACCATTATTATCATTTTCCTTCAATCTCCTTCTCTCCCCCGTCCTTTTTCTCTGTTTCTCATACAAAGAAAGACAGAGCACAATTAAAAAAAAGAAAAATCCCTGCTTACGTCAAAACATTCAGCAAAAATATTCTACTTCAGAACACTTATATTGCAATTTTGTGTTCTCAGAATTACTCACCCTGGAGGGTAGGTAGCAGAGATGGGGACAGAATTATCAACGTTAGCTAGGGAACCGGATCTCTGCCGCCACATACTAACATATTTTACTACAGAATCTAACATTTTCTAGGGATAAAAAAGGTCATGGTTTGCATTACAGAACATGCCAGATATTGATAAAGTTACCAAGGGAAACTGATCGGCCACAAATCAACAGTGCTACCTGGCAGTTTGTGATGCAAATATATGCTCTTCCTGGCAGTTGTGGTGCAAACTCAACAATGCCTTCTGTCAGTAGCACGTGGCCACCGTAGCCTCAAACCCAATCAATAATTAAGTTACTACCTCTGCCTCATATCCATGACATCGTCCTCTGCTTTTGCTGATAAAAGGTACTCCCCAAATCCATGCTGGATCTTTCTCCACTCATGGAGACTGACCCGTTCCCTCTTTGGAATGTACTTTCCCTTAATGAACTTATCCGCCATTTGGTACCAAAAAGGATGCATCCCTTTGGGGGAGGGAGAGCCCGGTTTGCCACCTTTCGGGAGACTGAACTTGCTAGTTCAATTTCTAGAAACTAAGTCAGGTCACTCAGGGTCTGATCAACTACAGGACCTCAACAGAAACACTCTGAGAACTAAATCCCTAGCATATGACAAACCTCTCTTAATGTCCTCCACCACAAAGCAATGGACTGGTTAAGAATGCATCAAAAGCATTCAAATCTACAGGTACACACAGAAACCCTGGTGGAGTAATGGTTATGTATTAAGCTGCCAACCAAAAATTCAGCAGTACGAGTTCACCAGGCACTCCTTGGAAACCCTACAGGGCAGTTCTACTCTGCTTTATACAGTTACTACGATTCAGAATCGACTCAACAGCAATGGATTTTTTTTAATAGGTACACTCAAACATCATTCTATTACAAATGTCCATATATATCACAAGAATTAAAGCAAACAGACTTGTCTTCATTGTAACCTCCAGCCACCCACAGGGAAGTGTTGAAGCAATTCAGGGACAAGGTCAAAATGGTGGCTGAATTGTGGGCTCTGGCCATTTATCACTATTTCTGCCACTATCAAGTGGGAAAATGATTGTCCACAGTGTAGTTGGCAACCGGGGCTAATCTTAGTTGTACCTGAAAAGTACTCAAAGGCATACTTTGCATCTGCAAATTGTTTGAACATAAGGCAAAATTTTATAAACCCAAAGTGATTTTTTTCTAACAGTTTAATTAAGCTATCACCACTGTCAATTGCTGTTAAAAAAAAAAAATCAAACCCACTGCCATTGAGTCAATTTCAACTCATAGCAACCCTGTAGTCAGGGTAGAACTGCCCCATAGAGTTTCCAAGGAGCACCTGGAAGATTTGAACTGCCAACTTTTGGGTTAGCAGATGTAGTAACTTCACCCACTGAACCACAAGGGTTTCTTCTGAGGCATCTCTGGGTGAACTCAAACCTCTGATGTTTTAGTCTCATACAGAATTCCTACTAGAAGGTCAGAGAGGCTGTTTTACTCTTCCAAACAATCTTTGACTGATTTAGTCCCCTTGTTCTTCTCCCCTCACATAGGTCACGGTCAGTAAACAGTGCTTTTACTACATTCGAGAACTCAACCCTATGATGAGTTATCTGCCTAAAAACATCCTTGACACATCAATTTTCTAAATTTAAATATCTGCACATTGGAGTTTCTTAAAAGCAAGTAAAAAAGAAACCTCGTAAGTTTACATGTACTGTAAAAATACCTACACCAGAAAACCCAAATCCATTGCTATTGAGTCAATTTCAACTCATAATGATGCTATAAGACTCTACTTTATGGAGTAGAACTGCCCCCATAGGGTTTCCAAGGCTGTAACGCTTTACACAAGCAGAGTGTCATGCCTTCCTCCCACAGAGCAGCTGGTGGCTTTGAACTGCTGACCTTTTGATGAGCAGCCAAGCACTCACACACCACCACCAGCGCTCCCTACCTGTACTCCATTTGACAGGAAATAGGAGGCGGAATCAACTCAAGAATAATGCATTTTTTTGGTTGGTTTTTAGACTAAGGGCAATTCATAACTGACTTGAATGTTTAGAGAACCTCTCAGATAAGACGACTTCTTAAAATTCAGAGTCAGCAATGCTGAAGCAAAAGACGCAAAGAAAATTTTCTGGGAAATCAACAGTTGCTTAAACTTTCCTAAGCTGGTCTATGTAGACCATCCTCTCACAAATCCTAACAGAGTCAGATTAGTAGGTTTGTTTTCCTTTCCAACTGATATAATTTGCATTCATTTCTGTGTTTGTGTTTGAGTATGTGTATTTGTGTATATGTGTCTCTCATAGTAATGTCTAAGAGAGCTCGCACAAATCAACAGGAAAAAGTTACATCAACTGAAAAAAAAATGGGCAAAGGAAATTAATACGCAATCCACAAAAGCAGTAATGCAAAAATGTAATAAAGACATGAAAAATATTTATTATTAAGAAATGCAAAACAAATCAGAGCTACAAAAGCTTTGCATGTCAGATTTTTAAATAGCTAAAATGATTATTTCCAAGTGTGATGGAGATGTGAGGAGAGACTCTTACACAAGGTGTGGAGTATTAAGCTGGCATAGTGCCCAGCAGAATAGGTTTGATAAGCACATTACAAGCCACAAACATGCTCGTAGCCCCTGACCAAGTGGTGCCACTCTGAGGCATATGGTAGAAGTGTGTGCAAAAACTTATAAACATGATGCTCAATATTATAAATATGTTATTTTTACATGCATAACACACACCTTCTATGTTGGATTGCTAACTGCAACCTCCTCCCACATCCAGTTATGCCAAGTCTTTTTACTTGTTGCTTTAAAAAAAATATTAGTATAAGGTTCTTACAAAAGTACTTCATAGGTGAGGGCATGCATTTTTTGCATAAAAATATACTAGTAAAAATAAATAGGAAACTCATCAATGTCCTGAAAAAGGAGATTAATTAGATCAAATTGGGTGCCAACAGGACAGAATCCCATGTTGAGGAGAACATTGAAAGGCATGGGGAATGATCACAATGTAATGTTAGTGCAAAAGAGGAAGTTACAAGTTATTAAAAATACCTCTATCTAAAAACAGACGTCTGCGCACAAGACCCAAAGTCGTTTAAGTAAGTGTCTGACTGGTAGAATTAGAGATAATTTTCTTTCTTCAGTATTCCTCTATCTTACAATTTTATATAATAAAGTCATATTATTTCAACATTCAGAAAAATGCATATAATACACAGTTTTGAAGTTTAAAATGAAAATCCTTAAACCAGTATTCCTAAAAATTAACTTACTGAAAAGAGTATTAAGTGAGGGCAGGGCAGGTGATGTCATTCTAATTAACTGAGCCTCTAAAGTGTTCTAAGACATCCCTGGTACCAATGGTGAAGCAGTCAACTACTAACCAAAAAGCTGACATTCAAACCCCTCAGAAGCACCTAGGAAGAAAGGCCTGGCAATCTGATTCTAAAAGGTCACAGCCTTGAAAACTTATGGAGCACAGTCTTAGTCTGATACACGTGAGGTTACCATGAGTCAAAATCAACTAAACAACAACTAGTTTTTGGGTTTTGAGTGTGGTGCAGATACTTGCTACACATACCACGTATGTTGGCCCACTAGAACAACCCTGCGGAGACACTTACTTAGACAGGCCAAGCAGACCGTATAACGTCACCCAGTGTGTATGTAGTAATGCACAGCCATCAGATCCTCATTCTGGAATTTTGTGTTTTCTACCAACTCTAAAGTTAAAAGCCTTACCTTATACAGTGATGTCCTATTGATCAGTTTTTGGTAGTACGGTTTTTCACAGGTTATCTTCAAGTGTTTTTTAACTTCTACAGTTCTGGTATTCACTTGTTTTTCAGTAAAACAGCTGTGTCTATTTCTTCTGATAACATTTAATTTCCATTTATGAGAATCATTTCTACGAAACAAAGATTTAAAGCCATTGTACAATGACTACAGAAAGTTTAGAAATATCACCCATCTGCCCTGTAAGAACCAATCTGGTAGATTTTAGTAGTATTCTTGCTGTGTAAAGAGACCTCCTCCTACTATTCTCAAACCCTGCCTTTGCCTCCTTCTGGCTCACCGCAACAAGAAATTTAGCAGTTGTCAAGGAGCCCACGCAGGGAGTGGTAAAAACAAAACACGACACCACATAGCCTAAACACAAACATACTCTATTAAAGACCATGTATTACGTATGTCAAGACAATAAATATTTAAAACATCAATGCTCTTTCAAGATGGACAAGTTCAGAGCTTAGTAATTTAGGACGGGAAGGTGGTCATGGTTTCACGAGGTCTATAAACCAACTCCTGACACTGATTTATGAATTTGTATATACATGCATGCATTAAGTTGTTTATTCATCAGGGTAGTTTATTCCAATCCCCTCTTTTTCTGCTGGATACCCTCAGCTTCCTGGCCCTCACACTTCAAGGATCTCACCGAGCAAAGTTGGTTGAAGTGGATTTTTATTATTCCTCCTACTGATTAGAAAACAGTAACCCAGAAGAAGAAAAAATCTGAACAGTGCTTTTTAAGAGAAAACTTTTGCAATCTGCTGCTTAAACTGCATTTGTGATACATAGATGCATATATTAAGTACAATAGACACATGTGATACACAGACGCATGTATTAAGTACAATAGGCGCATAGATGCATATATTAAGTATAATAGACATATTATCAAGTTGTCCTATGTGTCTCACGAATTTGGGCTCATCTTCAGCAACTCCCAAAGCCCTGGTGGCATTGTAGTTAAGCGCTACAGCTGCTAACCAAAAGGTTAGCAGTTTGAATCTACCAGGCACTCCTCAGAAACTCTATGGGACAGTTTGACTCTGTCTATAGAGTTGCTATGAGTTCAAAGCAACTCAATGGCAATGGCTTTGGATTTGTTTTTTTGATAAGCAACTCTAGTTCCCATATAAATCTGCAATAGGTTGGAAGTAAGTCAAAACCAGCATTCACTCAGCTGCAGCTCCAGTCCTACACATGTGGAAGGAAGATGACTGTTTCCCTCATCTTCATATAAGAAACCTAAATTTCAGAAAGGTTCGGTAACATGATCAAGGTACACACCAGGTTAAACAAATTGGCCAAGGTACACACCTAGTAAGTAATGGGGCTGGGATGCAAACCTACATAGGTGTGGCCCCAAAAGCCAGGTGCAGTTTGCGCAACACCACACTTAACACACTGATGAGAATCTGGCTGCTTTCCCTTGAGAGTGGGATTATACAAGACTGGCCAGGTTTGCAGACGGTGACAGGTTGTCGTCGAAGTTAAAGGCAGTGCGTCCCTGGTCATGGAACAGAGTAGAGCTACCTAGCCTTTGCAAGGGACTTAGAATCCCGTTCATAGTATCTTCTCCTTGGGGACACTGGAAAGTTCCTCCAATTACAGCCTCACTGAGCTGGACAGAGGTACGTCTCCTTCTCTCTCTGCCCTATTAATCACAAGGAATAAGGTGCGTGTATTAGGGTTTCCTGGGCAGAAACTTCTACCTGAGCAGATTGCCAGGTCCTTTGTCCCAAGCAGAGTGCTTAATCACTGTGCCACTAGGGTCCCTCAGTCTGGATTAACCAAAAAACTAAACTCATTATTGTCAAGTAGATTCTGACTCACAGTGACACTACAGGACAGAGTAGAACCATCCCACAGGATTTCCAGCGCTATCATCTTTACAGGCAAGGAGGCCTGGCAGTGCACTGAAGTACTTAGCTGCTAACCCAAAAGATGACAGTGCCAATCCCCAGCCACTGCAAGGGAGGAAGATGTGCTGTCTGCTTCATTAAAGATTACAGCCTCAAAAACCCCATGGGGGCAGTTCTACTCTGTCCTACAGAGCTACTATGAGTTAGAATTGACTCGACAGCAACAGGCTTAGTTTTGGATATCTAATCTTAACAGATGCAGACTACCACATCTTTCTCCTATGGAGTAGCTAGCGGGTTCAAAGTGTTAACTTTTCAGTTAGCGGCTACGTGTTTCACCATTGTACCACCCAGCCCCCTTTAATTAGGATTAGAAGAATATGTTATTTGATGTTCTTTTCTCTCAAGGTCACTTTCGAGAATACTCATTCCTCCTTAGCTCAGTGTGGAAAGACACATTTGTGACCCATATTCTAGAAACAGCTCCCTTAAAGTACATATGAAATTCATCAATTAAAAAAACAATTATTTAATTTCTCTCTGTCATGGGAATCCCTATGGACAAAAACAAACCAAGATGACCTAATTTTGTGCAAAACCACAGGACTGTTACCTAAACTTTGCTCTCAACTGTGTAGTTGATCATGGATCAGGCTGCCTCCAGAGATACTCTGAAAAGGAATCTAGCAACATCTGAACAGCTCACTCATCACCTGGTACTCAGTCCTTGACTGTTTTCCACAAATTAGTCTCAAATCTGAACAAATACACACACACACACACACGATTTATCACAAGTGTTCCAAATAAACATTATACTATCAAGCTTCTCACCAAGAATCAATAACATAGATTTCCTTTTCCCACTTCCCCTTTTCCCATTATTTCCTCATCTCACGAAATAATATAAAGAGAGTCACATTCAGAACTAACCATGGACTTGTTTAGATAGTTGCCCTCATTTCATAGAGATTATGATTCCTGGTTATGAATATTCTTGTGAAACCTAGGGCTATGTCAAGAGTAAAATCAAAACCAAACCTATTGCTGTTGACTCAATTCTAACTCATCATGATCCCACAGGACAGAGTAGAACTGCCCCAGAGGGTTTCCAAGGAGCAGCTGGCGGACTCAAACTGCTGACCGTTTGCTTATCAGTGGAGCTCTTAACCACGGCACGAGTTCTAAATACACTATGCAAACCCCATCTTCTGTGCCATCCTCACTGACCCTGGCTGCAGGTTTGTAACTGACAGTTGCTTCACTCATCTAGGGCTGCTATAACAGAAATCCCACATGCGGGTGGTTTTAAAAAGAGAAATTTCACTGACGCAGTCCAGTAGACTATAATTCCAGTTCAGGGCATCAGCTCCAGAGGAAGGCTTTCTCTGCTGGCTCTGGAGGAAAGTCCTCATGGTCAATCCTCCCCTGGACTGGGAGTCTCTGAGGTGCAGGAACCCTGGAATTTTTCCAGAGGACATACTCTGCTCCCGGTACTGTTTCTTTCCTGCTGGTAAGAGGTCCTCAGCACTCTGCCTGTCTCTTTCCTTTATATCCTGAAAGACTGCCTCAAGGCACAATATAATCTTAGACATTGAGTCCTGCCCCATCAACACAACTGCCATCCATCCTCCCTCATTCACATCACAGAGGCAGGAATTACAACATAGAGGAACATCACACAACACGGGGGATCACAGCTTAGCCAAAACTGCTGCAGTTGTAGGAGGGACACATTCAGGTCATGACAGCTATCAAACACACATCTTCAGTAGTACCACTCCTACGGCTCCCAACTAAGAAAACCTAAACCCAAACCGGTTGCCATGGAGTCAATTCTGTCTCATAGTAACCCTACAGGGCACAGTAAAGCTGCCTCCTAGGGTCTCCAAGGAACAGCTGGTACATTCAAAGTGCTGACTTTTTGGTTAGCAGCCCTAGTTCTTAACTACTGTACCACCAGGGCTTCTGGCTCCCAACAAACCCCCCAGGGTGTGTCTACACTAACCCTCTCCCCCAGTCAGAGGATGCTATCTCTGAAGCTGACACTGTTCCCACTTCACTACATGCTAATAGCATACGAGGCCCCAGCCACTAACTACATTTGCAAGTAGATGGAGACAATGGGAACAGTTCAGTTTCAAATGGATTCTTGCTCAGTCTTCACTTATTTCTTGCCAGATTCCTCAGAAAGAAAATCCTATTATGATAATCTCCTTTCATTAAGAGCACTCATAAATTAAATGCATGGAGGTTATTTAATGTAATTCTTAATAAGAAAACATTTCATGTGTAGAGGCGTAGACGATGAAAAAATACAGTATCTGACCTTTCAGATTATATTTGATTTGTTGAATATATACATAAGAATCCTATGGAATATACACACTAAGCATATACACCTACCCCATTTTGAGAAAGTAAGATCCACTGTCATCTAGTTCAACTGGCCAAAATTCCAAAGCATAATCATGACAGGCGACTCTGGGTGAACTGATAGAGTCTAGCTCAATCTGTTCTTGTGACTCATTCCTTTGGTAGCACCACCGTGTGTTTCTTTCATTCTCAGGCTCCGACGAAGATCGGCAATATTTCAAATAGAAAGGCTCACCTTCCACCGCAGTGACAGAGAGACGCGACACACAATTTTCTTCAAAAGATAGCAAAGGAAAAGGGAAAACAGTATCACTAGTTGTGTTTTGGTTTTCTTTCTCCTCTTTTCTAGTGCACTAGCGAGAAAAGCAGGTTGGAAAGAAAGCCCTGGGAAATCTCCATATTCCATTTTTGTAACTTTTCTTAATTTAGGGTCAACTTTCCAAAACCATGAAGGACCAGGATTCAAGCATTTTCAGAACACAGATGCAGACATAATTTCCCACAGCGTTTTTCCAAACAGCAAAGTGCCAGGACTTAACCTGCAATACCTACTGGACAGAAAAGTATGAGGCAATCTTTCAAAAGAAGAAACGATTACACATTACAGCTTCTTCATACAGGAAACCATAGTGGAAGTCACAATGTCGCCATACCTGCCCCCAAACAGTCCTCACTGACGAGACTCTCCAGAGAAAAAAACACAAGAAACCTGAAGATCACAGAGTTCTTGATCTGAATCTTGCTCTCAATATCTGTCCACCTATTCACACCCTGAGCAGGTGTGGGGAGAGTTAAAGGAGCTCCTATATGACTTAGGGTGTGTAAATCAGTTACTGTTATAGATTACCAGGTGGATAATCAAGAACTGATTAATGTAATCTCACCCTGAATTCAGGAATCTGCCACTTCCCCTCTTGGAGCCTGATCTGTCTCCTCCCCTCGCTCTCTCTTGCTTAATTCATGGAGATACTCTGGCTTTGAAAATTTATCTGATCCTTCCAGCTACCAGTCCCATGTTCACACCCTTCCTTTTGTGCTTCTTATGCTTCAAAGGTGCCATATCCTGTTCTCTGGTAGCTCTAGGCCATCCTAAAAGACCACATGTTGAGAATCACCAAACTGAGTCCACTGCTGTTGACACCACTCCAACTCATAGAGACTTTGTAGGACAGAGTAGAACTGCTCCACAGAGTCTCCAAGGAGACCCTGGCAGATCTGAACTGCTGACCTCTTGGTTAGCCGACTTTGTCACTATCCACCAGGGTTTCCACATTTTGAAAACGGGAATCCTTAAACTAACTACAGCACTTCCCTGAGGTCATGAAGAAAAATGTCTTCTTTTAGTTGGGATTTATTTCTCAAAGCAGCAGTCTTATTTTAAACTTAGTGTGGCTAGCCACAAAGTAAAGAAGACGTGGCCAAAATAGTACAAGCAATCTGTGAAAACAAGGATGTCAAATTTACCTCAAAGTATGAGGGTTAACGAACATTAACCTTATGTTTACTGGTTGTTATAAACCCAAAAACCAAACCTACTGCCATCGAGTTGATTCTGAATCATAGCGACCCTACAGGAAACAGTAGAACTGTCCCATACATCCCAAGGAGAGCCTGGTGGATTCCAACTGCCAACCTTTTTGTTATCAGCCATAGCACTTAACTTCTATCCACCAGGGTTGTTATAGAACCCTGGCTAATTTGCATTTCAATACTTCAACACAGCGAGTGTGATGCCTGAATGTATATGTTACTTTTAACTTACACACCAAAAGTTTAACTGATTTTCCTTTCTTACAGCCTTATGTGCAATAAAGTACAGTCATCAAACAATACATGCTCTTTTGTGTCTGGAATCTTCCATACTTCATTATGCCCGTGAAAGCCATCCATGTGGCTGCAGATAGCAGTGACTTATTCTGTCTTCATTGTTATGTAAGACAGTATCACATTATGTTAGCATTTGACAAGTTATTTATCCCTCTTTTGGTAAATGACAATTGGGTTATTTCCAGGTCTGGGCCATTAATGAAACAGCTACTATCAACACCAGCACCTGTGTTTTGTTTTGATGGACATATGCAGTCACTGCTCTTTGGTGGTTGTGACGATTAGAAGGAACCCAACCTGGAATACCTAATGTAGGAGCCCTGGCGGTACAATGGATATAAGCTTGGCTGCTAATCAAAAGGTTGGCAGTTTTAGTCCACCAGCCATTCTCTGGAAACCCTATGAGGCTGTTCTACTCTGTCCCATAGGGTTGTTGTTAGTGAGAATCAGCTTCACAGCAATGGGGTTAGATATTATGTAATCTGGAAAACACACTTTACAAGGGTTGATGGTTGGCACTCAAAATCCACACTCCCCAGGCAGCCAGTGGCTTCAGACATCTTCTGTTTAACACCAGAGGCTCTGCTGACTACCATAAAGCTTGTTAGAAATAGTTTTCCATTAGAGAAATGAGTGGGGCTCAAGATGTATAGACAGCCCAGAATAGGAACTTCTATTCTTATATAACAGGGTACAGGAATCCTACAAGGCCAAGAACCTATACCCTTTGGAAAGAGGTCTATGTTTGGAAATATTCTCAGTTTGGACAATTACAGAAGGTTTTCACCCACCTCTAACTAAATAAATCCTACATTTAGAATATTGTCACATCTGCCTAGAGTGAACCTTTCATGAAATGTGGTCTCCAAGTACCTAAAAAGAGTGGAAGCTGGAGTCTAGCAACCTTACAACAGGCTGTGCATTTGTTTCTGTGCCTGAAGCATGTTTATACTGTATGAGAATAATGTTATCAGTGTATGTCTATAAAGCATGGAACCGTGACATTCACCTTGCTGTGCCTTGGTTTTTCACTTAGCCACTTATGACAGGTCATTGGATATCAGGAGGAACAGGCAGACCTCATTCCCTTAACACCTGGGTAGTGTGGCATTGTCTGGATCTCAACAATACATGGACCCACTTAAGGAAATATTCCCCAAAGTTGGACTAGTGGCGTCTGAAAATATCAACAGCTTAACTCAGCTATCTCTTCAGCGGTAATGCTCGAAGTGGGGTATATGGAATCATGTGTGACTGCTGTTCTTAGTTGTCACCAAGTCACCTCTGACTCATGGTGACCCCATGTGTGTACAGTAGAACTGCTCCACAGAATTTTCAAGATTTTGACCTGTCAGAAGAAGATCCCTACATCCCTCTTGTGAGGTGCCTCAAAGCAGACTCAACTCCCAAGCATTCTAAGTAGTCCCTGTCTGTACCACTCAGCCATGAGATTCTAGGTGATCCAGGTAAATGAATGGCTGTGCTCCCCTGGTCCTCCAACGCCTAAGTGAACTGGTAAACTGGGTTAACTGATCAATAAACCTTTCTTTGTCCAAAGAATCCTGACATGGCCTCAGAATCCTTCTCAATAAAGAGCTTGAGGCAATCAGTGCTGATAAACTAAAATCTGACACCTCATGGGAAGCCTCATTGTACTCCCAAGTCTCAATAGTCTCTTCCTTATATGCTGCTGCTAAGTTTAATATTTTCTGTAAGCTATGTAAAAAGTGCTTCCTGTTTACTTTCTTCATTACCTAAAAATGAGATGAATCTGTGCTTCTTTTCAAAAGGGGTCAGCCAAGTTCAAAAGGGGAGAGTGTGTAAAATTTTCTCAAAATGAGTAAAAAAGGCAGCCATTACCTCCTCACTCTCCAATAGTGTGAAGTAATTTCACTAGGCCAGTGTCATTTATTTCAGCATGTGAGTTGTCTTTACCTAAATTCAAAGGGCTGGATCTTTTCTTTTTCAACAAGACTCTATGATCTTCTTTATGTAATCATATCCATACGATTCTTTAATTCTCTAGCAGGGGATATAAAATCTCTGGCAATTTTCTGAAGTAAAATTTTAAATCATTAATTTTAGGAAATTCAGCATTTTCTATTTTTCCACTCAATAGCCACCTCCACACAAAAAAGCAATACCTCCATATTATCTGTAGACCACCAATGAAGCATGCTTGTGAATACACACCCTTACCTGAAGTGTCTCTAATCATCAGTATCAAAAGTACCAAGGGTAGCTCCCTGGAATGCATGTTTAGGATTCTGCTGCAAATAGCTTCTCTGGAAAAAAAGAATAATAAGTTCAGTCAAAGCTTTTGAACAAAAGTATATCTCTCCTGGGAAGAAAATTTTCAAAAAATCTTGTTGCACATAGACTATTGGAAAAATTGGACCAGGGGATTTCATATCCCTTAATATAGTCACTAATTCTTAAAACTTTCAGCTACATACATATATCTAAAACAATCTCAGCACAATTTAATTTCAGCATCCTGAAGAAATTTTGAATAATGTAACTTGTCTGATACAACACAGCCTGATTTATTTTAGGCCTGGTCTACTAAATCCTGGCTGCAAGGTCAAAGCTAAGGACAATGGTATTTCTAGGAAATGTGCTACTCTATGAATAAATAATTTGTGACATACAGCAAGATGTATGGCAATTCTGCCCTGGTAGGGGTGTCTGTGTATGTGTGTGTGTGAGAGAGAGAGAGAGAAAGAGAGAGAGAACCAACCGCTTTTTCTCTCTTGCCATACTCTACAAGGTCTGCCAATTAATTTCATGAATTTACCACTGTGTACTTGCACTTGGCACTTATGTTGACAGCATTGTACAAACAACTTGGTAAGGTTTCATAACCTTGGTATATCAGTGTTTCACAGCTGTTTGTGTTGATGTGTGATGGTGTCTTGGTGACTGGCATTCATGACTGTTGTTGTGTGTTTTTGTGTGCCATCATGAGAATGTCAGTGCTCGAATTACAGCAACAAACAAACATTAAATTTCTTGTTAAACTTGGCTAGAGTGGAAGTGAAAACAGGGACCTATTCATCCAAGTTCACGGGGATAATGCCATGAGGAAAACAGCAGCGTACAAATGGATTAAATGTTTTTCTGAGGGAAGAGAAAATGTCACTGATGAGAGGTCAGGGCAGCCAGCAACGAGTAGAACTGATGAAAACATTGTGAACACACACTGAATTTGCATCAGAATCGTCTGTTGACTGTGAGAAGCACAGCAGACCAAGTAAACACTGATAGAAAAACTGGAAAATCTTAACTGAAACTGTTGGCATGAGAAAGTATGTACAAAAATGGTCCCAGAGCCATGATCTCAGGGGACATCGAGGCCAATTGGCATAACTAGCATTTTGCTAAGAGAGTCTTCTGCACCCCAAATTGGTGAGTGGCATCTAGGGTTTTAAAAGCTGCAAAGTTGCCATCTGAGGTACACCAAATGGTCCCAACTCAGCAGGAATGGATGATCTCCAGGGACCAAAATGACATGGGGCGAAGAGGACCCAGAAGACAGGGAGAACTTGTGTGAGAGGATAACTACACCAACATGTGACTGGAAGAACCAGATGGTGCCTGGCCACCACCAGTAATAGCCACGACAGGGCTCACAAAGTTGAGTCTCACTGGCAACACGAAAACAAAAATGGGTACACCCTGAGATCTCCACTAAAAGGCTGCAACTGATGGTCCAGGGGCCTCGAGGTTGTGTGGAACACGGGGAGCATGGCCCCTGGCCCTGAAGCTGCACCTGTCCATAAATCACAATGGAGGTCAACTCTCAAATGGATTGGACTTGGTGACACAGAGCAACCATATCATGTGTGCACTTTTATGGTTCTTTGCATCTATAGGATGTTACCCAGCTGATGTCTTACTGGACGTCGGGGAGAGGGTGGAGAGGAGGGGATAGGAGATTGTTAGGAGGATATGACATGTACAGAACAGAGAGGAGGAATGTGCTGTCACCAGGCATATGGGATTGCATATTTTCACTCAATCATAACTAAAAAAAAAAAGGTCCCAAAAGAGCTCACTGATGAACAAAAGCATGGACAAAGTTTCCTACGACATTTTGGAGAGCCAAGACAATGTTGGGACCATTATCACTGGAGATAAAACACGGGTGTTACCCATACAATCCTGAAACAAAACATCAAAGTACACAGCGGAAATTAGCCAATTCTCCATGACCAAAAAAGTTCTGTCAGTCCAAAACAAGAATCAAAATGCTGTTGTTAACCTTTTTTATCAGAGGGATTGTTCATTATGAATTTCTACCAGCTAGACAGTTAACCAAGTTTATTATTTGGAAGTGCTGAAAAGGCTGAGTGAAAAGGTTAGACAAAAACAATTTTCACCAACAACTCATAGCTTTTGCATCATGACAATGCACCAGTTCACAAGGCACAGTCTATGAGGGAGTTTTTACCCAGTAAACAAGTTACTGTATTGGAACACCCTACATACTCACCTGATCGAGCCTCAATGACTTTCTCTTTACCTGAAGATAAAAGAAATACTGAAAGTCATTTTGATGACATTCAGGACATCAAGGGTAATATGAAGACAGCTCTGACAGCCATCATAAAAACAAAGTTCCAAAATTGCTTTGAAGGGTAGACTAGGCACTGCCAATGGTATATAGCTTCCCAAGGGAAATACTTTGAAGGTTTGAAGGTGACCATAGTTGATATTCAGCAACGCGGTGTGAAGCACTTTTTCTAGGATGAGTTTGTGAACTTGTCATATTTCATATCTCTCTCTCTCTCTTTTAATGTTCATCACTATTTTGAATTAGGTATCGGCTTGTGGGTTGAGTTTTTAAATGTCCATCTTCTTCCATGATAGAAATTTCCTGAATTTAGAAACTAAGTCTGTTTTTCTTATTAATGTATCACTAAAGCCCAACACATTAACGCTTGCTAATGAAGGGAAGGAAATGTATATGTGTGTACATGTATCTAAACTCACACTCTTACATGTTTATTTAGGGAAATGGAGAGTCAAAACGAGAGTTTCCCACACTGTAGACTTACTCTCTACACTGACAATAACCTTGGAGGACTGAGAGCTGTAATGAATTTCCATCCCAATCCAGCCTCAGTGTTGTGATGTTACTAACTACAATCTCAGAGAACAGCAGCAGGAAGGAGGCAGTGGGAATCATCCACTGAGTCTGAATACACAATGAATAGCTAGTATAGCCAGTTCTCACCACCTACACAATCCTCCCTGAGGGGGAGGTGCTATAGCTGATGAAAGACTGGTTTGGGGGACACACTAATGAGCCCTGACCAGCTACGCAAGCTTGGGTAAGTTACTTAGAAGTCTCAGTATTTCTTTTATCTTCAGGTAAAGAGAAAGTCATTGGGGCTCCATCAGGTGAGTATGTAGGGTGTTCCAATACAGTGGAGATGATAAGAAGCTTTATCTTCAAAATCATCAAGTGCTTACACAAGCTAATGTTTCTGAAGATTTACTGGATGCACAATAGCCTTCTTATCAATGTAATTCTCCTCTCACCAACGCCCACCCGTCTCCTATCCCCCAGAAAGGACTATCAATACCCAAACTCTAGATAAAGTTCAGTGGTTCAATTACCAAACCACTTATATCAATTCTTATAGATAACTCAAGAATTTGGTAGAATTTCCAAGGAATAAATAATCAATGATATCTAGATAAATATATACGGAAAGGAGCTCTGGTGACACTGAAGTTACGAACTCAGTTGCTAACCAGAAGGTCAGACGTTGGAACCCACTCAGGTTCTCCCTGGAAACCACATGGAGAAGTTCTACTCTGTCGCACAAGGTCGCTGGCACCAGGTTGGGTTGGGTTTGGTATTTATGGAAAGTACCAACTATTCATAATCAAATTAGAACAGTTCTATGGTTTGAAACCTACCCACCCACACCTACCCACATTTTATTATTAACCCCTGTCTTGTCTTTTTCCCTTGGGTAGAAAGAAAAGTGTTTTTTTCCCTTATGTCACTGTTCTGGTTAAGGCTGATCAGCTTATAAAGGGCACAGCCTTTTTTTTTTTTTTTTTTTAGGCCTACTAAGAAATAAAGGTTATTATGAGATTATTCAGCATTCTGATGAGTTTAAGTTTAAATATGAAGCATATTAAGATCCTAAATTTGCTGCTATTTGCATTGCTCTCTGTGTAAGTATGTGTGCATATATGAATTCATTTCAAGCATTAAAAAAAAATTGCCCCGAGAATCGTCATAGGTAGCCTATCATTTATTAGTAAATTATTGGTAGGAGGATACGCACATTAAATATGTTACATGAGGGAATGTTTAAAGTGTCATTTTTTGGTGTTATGCTTGATGTTGTTATTACTTTCTGCTTTTCTGTAACTTTTAAGTTCCTTTTGTTTTTAAATTTTTCTGATTTCTAGAGTAACAACCATTGTATGATATTTATAAAATTAAAAAAATAAAATAATCTCAACAAGCATAATATTTTAGCATGTTTTCCTATACTTTTCATACATATTTTCAAATCAGGTAATGATGCTTTAAGTATTTCATATTCTGCATTTTCCACATATTATACAAGGAATATTTTCCTATGTTCCAAAAATATCTGTTAACAACATTTTAATTGTCACATACTATTCCTTCATATGGATATATCATAATCCTCAAGATACGTTTTATTATATAACAACCATCACAACCATTCTCACATGTAAGACTCTAAGGTTCAGGGTCCGTAAGCCTGTGGTGCCCAGCTGGCAGGGTATGACTTCCATTCTAGCCTCCACCAGCTGAACAAACTTACACAACTCACTTACCCGCCCTGTGTCACAATTCCTTGATCCATAGAACAGGGAAAACAATACTCCTCCCTGAGTTGATATGAATGTCAGCTTAATGTAACCCAAAGTCTAGCCAAGCCACCCAAAGTCTGGTGAATAATAAATGCCACTTAAATCTGAAATATTAGCTATTTTTTAGTTATCTATGCTACTTATAATTTTTTTGGTGATACTACATGGCAGTATAATCAGTGAGTTAAAGAATACATCTTAAATGAAGATAGATGAAAACTGTCAAACTGAATTCCAGAAACGTTGTAAGAATTGATTTGATACTCTATAAATAGTGCTAAACAGTCTCCATCTGCCATGTCCAGGCAAGAAATAGCCAATCTCATTTTTGCTGTTGTTTAAACCTAATTAGGTCAGAATGGTAAGATAGTATCTCACTTTTTCTTAGCGTGAATGAGGCAAAAAGAAATCAATCTTTTTTATTTTAGCGATTTTAATTCCATGTTTATAAGTTATGGCTTTATGTTCTTTGACAGTTAATTCTTAGATGTTTAGTGTTTTCCTCAACTTATCATTTACCTTTTAATTCCTCCTCTAATGTTTTACCACAGAGTAGACTTTATATTTATGTACTTAAAATATATCATGATTTTGCTTCCCCCCCTCCCCATTACTTCTAAGTACAAAACATTCTTTTCAGGGGGTCAAAGATGATTATCTACATTTTCTTCATTTTTAACCTACTCATCCATCAATGATGAACTTCCTTGTTTCTTCATAAAGTCTAGGTCTAATATAACTTATTTTTCCCAAATAGCTGTGTATTATCCATCATTCATTAATCCTTTCTTTCCCTTATACTTCTTTGATAACACAGTCATGATACATGTCTTCACTGAGTATTGCACCTAAATTGTAACACAGCAGGCTCGCCTCAGCAGGAACACCCACACCTGCTCACAAACACACCCACACCCACCACTCTCCCTCTATTTCCACACCTTGCTTTGTTTTCCAATTCATAGCATTCATCACTAACTGCATACTATTACTGCATGTCTGCTTTTTTTTTAATTTGTTGAATTATGGAATACATTAAATACATAAAATATGTGCAGTCTATCATCTAGGTGATTGGATCTGTTTTTATTTCTGTATCATCTTCCACCTACACAATGCTTTTTAAGGGTGGCCTCTGAAGAGTGTATTTTAAGTGCTGATGTAGCAAAGCCAAAAGTACTAGTTCTTAACTAGCCCTTGGAAAAAACAGTGATGCCTGGGCTTTAGTGGGGAAACCCAGGTAACATAGTGGGTTAAGCGCTACATTTGCTAACTGAAAGGTCAGCAGTTCAAATCCACCAGGTACTCCTTGGAAACTCTATGAAGTAGTTCTACCCTGACCCAAAGGGTCGCTTTGAGTCAGACCGACTCAGTGGCAGTGGGTATGGTTTTTTTTTTTTTTTTGGTTTGGGGCTTTAGTGATGTTTGGGCATTCTGATTTTTTTTTCTTTTTTTAATCCTCCAGGTAATTCTATTGCATAGCCGAGCTGGGGCGCCAGCTATGTCACAAACTTTCCTAACTCATCCAATGACATGGAGCTTTCCTCTTAAAAAAAAAAAACAACTTATCTTCCAACATATGAGACCTAGAGTGAAGGTCAGATGCAAACTGACCTCTTATTCTGTCCTCTAAGATAGTCTAAGAGTCTCTCAAAGTGATACAAGTGTTCAAATGGCTATCTCCTGAGCCCCTGCTCTGCTCAACTGTCCTTATTTTCAGATTATATCCTAAGTCAAATGCCATTCTCTAGGAAAAAATAACTCACAGAAACCTGTAGACATTCAGCCACTTCAAAGATCTTTCAGATGAAGAAACAGAGAGCCAGTAAGGCAAAATGACCAAATCCAAATTACAACTGAACCCCACATAAATAAATATTGATTGGCTCAATCCAAAAGACTCTTACTAGTAAAACATATAACTGAGATTTTAAAATGTAACTATATCCTTACAGAGTTTGGATAAATAGATGGTTATTTCAGCCTGTGAGATGATAAGCACCCAAATTAAAAAGAAGGAAACAATGAACTTGGACATCTCTTGTCTCTCTTACACACACACACACACACACACTCATGCACACATTATTCTACTCTAAAGAAAAAAAATTATGTTAAATTTGGAAACCCTGGTGTTATCAGCAGTCCCAACCACCAGGCATTCCTCAGAAACTCCATGGGGCAGTTGTAGTCTGTCCCATAGGGTCGCTATGAGTTGGATTTGACTTGACAGCACGGAGTTTGGTTTTTATATTGAATTGGGTTTCTCATTTGCAAGGCCAATAAAATTATTCCTATCACATAGCTGTGGCCACCCAAATCTCCCACTCTTATCATCCTCACTCTTTTCCTCAGCAACACTGATGCCGATGCTAGCTTTGCTGCCTGGCCATCCTCCTCGCCTCCTCCGGTTGTCAGATACCCACAGTCCTTGCAACTGGGCTCAGTGAAGTTGTCCATCCTAAGGCCCCCAAATAGCGCCCATCCTTGTTCAAGCCTGTACCAGTAGTCAAAAAAGCCACTGCCGATGGGTCAACTCCAACTCACAGTACCAGCCAGCATTTTCATTTAAGGGTAAAGGTGGGGATGGGTCAGTGTCACTCTGTCCCCAAAATATACAAAAACTTGTAGTTTTCCCCCAAATCACACTCTCCCAAACCATCTGAGGTTCTTGGGTTGAGAGCCATGGCCCAAATCCCAGCTTGGTGCATGGCACCAGATGGATATGTAATAGATGTCTGCTGAGAATTCAAGAATTGAGCCAGTGCGGCAGCCTGAAGGGAAACGAGTGAAACTAAAACAGTAATCTCAGGTCTCTATCTGACCGGGACAGCGCAGTCATTAACTTGGTAACCGTGTTTTAAACTCCTGAAGGCATGAGTACCACAAAATAAGGGCAAAGATTTTGGAGTCAGTAAAATTTACGTGTGACTCTGGAATTTATTACTTAGCAGCTGGATGCTCTTGGGTATATTTCTGAACCTCTCTGGGCCTCATTTGGCTTCACAAAGGTAGTAGGAGGATTAGGTAAAAATAATACATCTAAAAACTTTTTTACACAGTATCAGGCACACAGTAGTTGCTTAATAAATGGCAACTATTGCTACAGGGTCGCTAAGAGTCAGAATCGACTCGAAGGCAGTAGGTTTGAGTTTATCTTTCGTTCTATTGTTATTACTTTTTATTTCAGCTATACTCATCTCTCCAGAAAAGGATCAGGGACAATTTAACCTCTAAAGCTATATATACTATCAGGGGAAGTCACCTGAGGATGCTTGCTCACCAATTTAAACTCATGTATTTTATATATTATACACATACTTACATATTTAAAACTAAATATATACACACACAGAAACATGCATATATATTTAATTGCTCCTTTAACTCCAGAATCGCCACCTTTGGGGGCGGAGAGCGGTGGGAAAGCAGTAAGGGTGCAGCACCGGCCAGTCCTTACCTTCAGAGGGCATCCGCCGAGCCTGGGGTTGGGGGCGGCTGTTACGCTTCACACCTGAACGCGACGGCTGAGGTCGAAGATCCGAAAGCAGGTGAGAGGCAGCGATGGGTGTGCTCGGACGGGGAAATGCGAACCGAAAGAGAGGGGCTGGGAGGAGGAGGCTGCGGGGGATGGTTAAAGAGATAAGGCAACGAGAGAGGGTTTGGGTTTTTTTTTTTTTTTTAAGGATCTGAACGTAAGAAGAAACAACAACGGTGTGGGGGCCGCTGTAGGCGGGGATGTTCCCTGCCTGGGGCACTCTGGCTCGGGGTGCGCCGCGCGCCGCTCCCTGCCAACCACGCACTAGCTCGGTCTACTCGGGCTCCCCTCCTGCCACTTCTCGGTGCAGCACAACAGCAGGGGCACAGCTGGAAAATCCGGCAACTCGGCCCGGCCGGCCGCCCCTGCGGCCCGCGGGATCCCCCAGACGGGCGGTGGCCTTGCGACCTGCACCGCCCGGGGTGCCTTGTCTGTGCCCCGCCGGCGGCGCCTACGCACCCGTCTGGCCCCGTGCTGCAAGCAGAGAGGAAGGCAAGGAGACACAGCTCGCTCAGAGAACAAGTAATCTTTGCACTTCAAGAGCTGGGGGAGGGCTGGGAGAAGTCGGAAGCGGAGTTGAGTCCCTGCGGTGAGCCACAGGTGTGGAGGGGAGCGTCAGTCCTAAGTACCCAGGTCTACCCTGCTGCTGTCTGCTTCGCTTTGAGGGATGTGGAGCGAGGGTTCACGTTTTGGAAGTGCCAAGTGTGCAAAAACCAAACCGATCGCCGTCAGTTCCGACTTGTGACGCCCTCATGTGTTGCAGAGTAGAACTGCACCATAGGGTTTTCAAGGCTGTGAAGTTTCAGAAGCTGATCAGGCCTACAAGTACTTCCCCAGCTGCCTCAGGTGGATTCACACCACGAACCTTGTGGCTAGTAGCCTGGAGTAAGTAATCTAATGCTGGGTCATTTGCATCACTCAGGTATTTCAGGTGCCCAGTAGTGCCCTAGTGAGATTTTGAACGGTTTATTAAAAAAGAAGCTCAAATGTGTCAATTGATAGTCCAGGGGCCTAGGGGTTCCCCTGGGAGCAGGGCCCCTGGCCCTGATGCTGTCCCTGTCCATAAATCATAATGGAGGTCAACTCTTCGGACAAGAATGGATTGGACTTGGAGACACAGAATGACCATATCATGTGTGCACTTTATGGTTTTGTGCATCTATAGGATGTCATCCTTCTGACCGTTTACTGGTGGCGGGGAGACAAGGGGATAAGAGACTGTTAGGAGGATATGACATGTATAGAACTGAGAGGAGGAGTGTGCTATTACCGGGCAGGGAGAGCAGTGGGAGCTGCACATAGGCAGGCATACAAATGTGTACGGGATTGTACATTTTCCCTCAATCATTAAAAAAAAAAAAGGATTGGATTGTGTGTTTCTAAATCCCTGTGGTGTGGTAGAACACAGGAGAAACATTCAGTTTGGTGAGTAGTTGAGCTTTCATTATTTTTTACCCAATGACATTCACCATATAATAAAAGAGAAAAATCATATCATTATCTCAAGAAATTGGGGGGGGTGGTGAGCATTTGACAAAAGCCAACACCCTTTCTTGATTAATGACTCATAGAAAACTGAGGGAAACCCTAGTGGCATAGTGGTTAGAAGCCATAACTGTTAACCAAACGTCTCTATTTCACATCCACTATAGGCGCTGCTTGGAAAACCCTATGGGGTAGTTACATTTTGTCCTACAGGATCACTGTGAGTTGGAATTTACTCAGCAGCAATGGTTTGGGCTTTGTTGTTTTGGGTTTGGTTTGGTTTGGTTTTTGGAAAACTGAGCCTACAACAGAATTTTCTTTATCTGATAAAATATACCCTATAAGTAAAAGAACAAACAAACCTGTCTTGGAAGAAGTACAACTAGAATGCTCTTTAGAAGCAAGGATGGCAAGAGTACATCTCACATACTTTGGACATTTTATCAGGAGAAATTAGCACCTGGGGAGGACATCAAGCTTGATAAAGTGTGTCAGAGAAAAACAGGAAGATCCTCGACAAGATGGACTGACACAGCGGCTGCAAGGATGGGCTCAAGCATAACAACGATTGTGAGGATGGCTCAGGACCAGACAGTGTTTTGTTCTGTTGTACATAATCATTATGAGTCAGAAAGACCTGACTCAATGGCACCTAACAACCAGTAACTTGAATCCCTGAGTGGTGTAAGCAGTTACCATACTCAGCTGCTAACTAAAACATTCAGACACCCCCAGAGACACCTTGGAAGAAAGGCCTGTTGATCTACTTCTGATAAATCAGTCTTTAAAAACCCCATGGAGCCTAGTTCTACTCTGACACACATGGGGTCTCCATGAGTCTGAGGCAACACCATGGCAACTGGTCACAAGTAACTTCATAATTGATGGTGAAATACTGAATGTCTTCCTCGAAGATGGGGAAAGAGATAAGAATGTTGGATATACTCATGATAATTGTTTTGAAATGATTCAAGAAATAAATAGAAAGCATAAAGACTGGAAAAGCTACTAGTTCCTATCAATGGCATGATTGTGTACAGATCACCCTTTTTCACAAAAAGCATGTGAAATCTCAAAAATAAAAACCAAAAAACTGGAAATAGTGAGTTTTACAAATTTTTGGCAAGATCAGCTCATAAATCAACTGTAATTCTATATATTAGTAATGACATGTTAGAAAACAAAATTTGTGTGAAAATACCACTTATGATAGCATACAAAATCAAATACCAAAAAGTAAATCCTTGAAAGACAGACGTGGTGTTTACTATGAAAACTACAAAACATTGCTAATGCTGGGCCCAGAAATAGACCTCACGCATGTGGTCAATTGGTTTTTGTCCAGGGTACTGTGTCAGTTCAGGAGGGAAAGAAGAGCTGTTGCCAGAACAACTGTGCATCTCTACACGGTAAAAAAAAATCTTGAAACCTTGGCCCCTACTGTATTTCATAGACAAAGGTTAATTCAACATAGGCCGAAGACCAAAACATAAAAGCTAGAATCATAAATCTTTCATTAAAATGCAAATGAGAATATTCCCATGATCTTGGGCAGACAAACAATTCTTAGATACTAGTCATGTAAAAAGATTATGAATTGGATGGCATCAAGATAAAAAAGTCTGCTAATCAAAGACACCATGACAAAAATGAACAGGTAAGTGATAGCATGGAAAAATACTCACCTTTCACCTGACAAACACCTTGTATCTAGAACATACAAAAAACATATATACATCAAGACTAGAAAGTAAAACAACACAGCTTAAATATGGGAAAAGAGTTTAATTTTAATTATTACTTTTTACTCTATTTTCAATGGCTTACAGAACAAACTAGTTTCTCATTAAATAGTTAGTATGCATATTGTTTTATGATAGTGGTTAACAACCGCAAAACATATCAACACTCTCCCTTCTCAACCTTGGGTTCCCTGTTACCAGCTTTCCTGTCCCTTCCTGCTGTTTGGTCCTTGCCCCCGGCTTGGTGTGCACTTGAGTCTCATTTTGCTTTGTAGGGTTGTCCAATCTTTGACTCCATTACTGACCTGAAAAGCTGCCCAGGGACCATACTTTCAGGATTTCTCTGCATCTCTATCAGGCCAGCGAGTCTAGTGTTACTTTCTGAGTTAGAATTTTGTTCTACATTTTTTTCCAGCTCTGTCCAGGAACCTATATTGTGATCCCTGTTAGAGCAGTCAGTGGTGGTAACCAGAGATTTAAATTTTTGAATTAAAGATACAAAATCTGGTTATACATGGATTAACGAGCTCTACCTAAAAGTGTTACTGTAACAGAAATGCCAAAAGTGAGTGACTGTAGGACTCTGAAATTTATTTTCTCACTGTTCAGGACGCTGGAAGTTCAAATTCAGGTCATTGGCTCCCCCAGGTCTTGGTGCCAAGGTGGTTAAGAGCTCATCTGCTAACTAAAAAGTTGGTAGTTTGAATCTACGAGTTGCTCCTTGAAAACCTCATGGAACAGTGCTATGCTGCCCCGTAAAGCTGCTCTGAGTCAGGCGGACTCAGTGACAGCAGGTTTGGGGTCCGTGCTGCTCCTTATATCAGAAGTGATAAGGTTTAGGACACATTCTACACTGATAAGGGCTCATTAACATAACAAAACCCTGTTCCCAAATGAGGTATGTCTACAAGTATTTAAAAAAAGAAGAAAAAAAAGCCAACGCGTAGTGATCCTACAGAACAGAGTACAACTGCCCCCCCCACCCATAGGTTTCCAAGGAGCAGCTGCTGGAGTCCACCTGCTGACCTTCTGGTTAGAAGCTAAACTCTTACCCACAGAGCCGCCAGGGCTCTACAGTGTATGCACTGGGATTCTAACACATATCTTAGCGAGACACAATTCAATCCACAACACTTGCCAATGGTCACACTGCTGATTTGTAATGGAGGCTGACTTGGACATAAAGTAGTCTGATTCTGAGTTCTCTGCTGGTAACCAATCGGCTGTACTACATCCTTTTCATTATAAGCAGATGGTGCTGCATGAAAGTAACTGATTGTAAGCAGATGGTATCACACGAAAGCACAATAATCGGGATAGGATAGCTGGATTTAGCAAATAAAAATACAAGACAGATGAAATGTTGTTGTTTATCTGAATTTCACTTTAACTGGCATCCTTTATTCTCCAGTCACCCTAATCGAGGGCTATAGATTTAGATTACAAGCCATCTAGAGGATAGGTAAATACCGATACTTTACGCAAATGAGAAATATGATTATTTTCAGTCAAAATTCTGGGCGGTATTACGTGAGGGTGAGTTGAAGATCCCAAACCCTGTCAATGGTCTAGAGTGAGTGCTCTTTTGTCAGTTAAATATGGAGTTAGATAGGTTATTGGGCAGCCAGCTGAGCTGGGATCTTCATCCCATAGGAAAGTTTGAGGTTCTGACAGTCCTCCCAGCCTAACAGGACACCCCACCTCAACTCTGAGAATCACCTGAGGGCTGCCTGTGGGCTCCAAAACCCACAAACAGGGCCACCTGTGCTTCCAGAGACCCACGAACTGAGGGGTGCCTATGGGCTGAGGGGGACACACTTTCCTTCAGGGAACTAAAGCTTGTGAAGGATGTTTGGTGAAGCAACTTGACTTTAATTTGGTCAAAATAGTTTTGCCAGAATGCCCTATTGATTTCACAGAAACCCTCCAGCAAATAAAGTTGTTTCCAGTTGGGAAAGAAACAAAGCAAACTTTGAAGGCAGGCAAGACACCGATACAGCCTCTGCAGAATTATTTATAATGATGACTACTTAACAACTTCCATATTCAACAAGAAGGGAACAGGTCGAACAGCTGTGGCACACAGACTATGAGATGGAACATTATAAGTATTTTAAAGTATTGAATGCCATTAGAAACGATATGCTAAAAGCTTATATACAAAAATAGAGAAACAAATACTGTTTGTGTTGTTGTTAGTCACCATCTTCGAGTTAATTCTGACTCATGGCAACTCCATGTGTTCAGAGTATAAGTGCATTCAGTGGCATTTTTAATGGGTTGTGGTGCAGTGGTTAATAGTAGCTCAGCTCCTACGTAAAAGGCCAGCAGTTTGAATCCACGAGCTACTCCTTGGAAACTTGATGAGGCAATTCTACTCAGTTTTATAGCGTTGCTGACCTAGCAGCTGTGGATTTTTTGCATTTTGATCTTTGAGAAGCCAATCACCTGGTCTGTTTTCTGAGCTGCGTCTGGGTGGGTTTGAACCATTAACTTTTGGCTAGTTGTCAAAGGCTTAATCAGTTGCACCACCTAGGCTTCCTGAATTTATATGGTGTCATTTGCCTATATAAATGGAGTAAAATTTTTTAAAAAAAGAAACATAAGGAAATTTACCAAATTGTTTAAAAGGAACAATCTCAGAATGATGCATTTATGAAAGATTCTTAATTTTTTTCTTTTTTACCTTGTTTTTCTATAATACACTTTGTCACTTTTATAGTGAGAAAAATATTTCTAAAGAGAAAACAATAAATAGAATCTTAAAAGTGAAAGATTTGATTATAATGGCAACTGGGATAATAAGGTACTTAAATTAGCAATTGTGAGATTATAAATATCATATCAAATAAAATATAAGACAAAAAATTGAGTACTTTGGGAACAAGATTTACTACCCACATTATGCTTTAAGGAATCTGGATGTTCTTCAAGATCAAAGAAAATTCAACTGTAAACCTTTTAGTTTGATGTTGAGGGTATGGATTATTGAAGAGTAGTAAGGAGAGAGTGACAGTGAGGAGGAAGCAGAGAAACAGGAAGAGTGTAGTGAAAATACCCTCCGCTGGAATAGAGAAAAAGGAGCAAAGTGAGAAAGGGAAGGAAATGGGAGTCAAGGATAGGAAGGAGGGATTGCGGGTGATAAAATCTGGGAGCGTTTGCATAGGCCCAGAATCAGCAACATGGAAATCCAAAACCACACCCTCTGTGACTGAGGTGATTTTAACTCACAGTGACCCTACAGGACAGAGTAGAACTGTCCTACAGTGTTTCCAAGGAAGCCATGGCAGATTTGAATTGCCAACCTTTTGGTTAGCAGCTGTAGCACTTAACCATTACACCACCAGAGTTTCCAGCAACATGGAAGTGTATATACTAAATGAACCCTGAGGCCTGAATATCCCTCACATACCTACAGTCTTTAAGCCTCAGCACCCATTGCCTGGCATAGGGACAGAATCCAGCTGGGACAAATCAGGCGATCTGCAAAATCAGACACACTTAACACAGAAGGGAAGAATAGGTGTCTTTGGGCACTGACCAGACCTGCTGCCATAGAGACAATTCTGACTCACAGCAACCCTACAGAGCACAGTTGAACTGCACCAGAGAGTTTCCAAGGAGCACCAGGCCGACTTCAACTGCTGACCTTTTGTTTAGCAGACATAGGACTTAACCATCATGCCACCATAGTTTCTAAATTTAAAGTCTTTTTAGGGAGTCTGTTTGACACAGGCATCTGGTACCTCACGTGCTTCCAGAATTTGGAATTTTGGGACCATTTGTTGGCGACATAGTCTTCCCTCCACTTGATGGTACCCTGCACCTTTATGAGGTGCTTGAGAGACTCCTGGAACTTTCCCAACTGCAATACATCTTGTTCTTCTTGGCTGAGAGCTTCCATTTCAATAAGAATCACCTTCGAGTTGTTCTGAATGAGGGCGTTATGCAGAGCGATCTCCTGCTCATAAGCGAACTCTGTGCTGTGCATGATCTGCGGAGTCAGGATGAAAATGTGGCGCCTGCTCTTGCGGATGCTGGTCTCTACCGCAGTGGCTGCATCTAGTGATGAAAGAAAAGAGGAAGACTGTTGTTTCTTTTTTAAGTTAAATATTTCGATCAAAATGTTCTGAACTTTCAAATATTATTATTCTTATAATCAATAGGGTGTGAGAATCTGACACAGCTAAGTTACTCATTCAGAAAAGTGGAAAAGTGCTTACACGCAGAACACAATGTTCTTAAGCATTTCTCAACGACGCTGTGAGTCCCAATACCCTATTCTTTCACCTACAGCTCCAGCCAAACCCAACTCACTGCCTTGGAGTGAGTTCTGAAACCCAAGAGTCCCCATCGGTTTTCCATGGTTGTAAATCTCAGTGGAAGAAGACTGCCACATCTCTCTCGCAGACCCTCTGTTGGCTTTCAAAGTGCTAGTCTTTCTCTTAAGTAAAACAGACAGTCCTTTAAACTGAAAGGGGGTTTATGATAACTACCTTATCGTTCCAGGAGAGACTCAGAATTCAAGTCCATTAGCTATGTGTGAACGGTTTAGAAGATTAGCTTAGGTATTTGAAAGAGGCTCAGAATTTATGTTGAAGAGCATAAACATAGAAACTGCCTGAACTGACCAAAGTCTTTAGGGAAGTTCGGGGGTCCACTTCACCCCACTAAAAAAAAATCCATTGGCATTGATTCTGACTTGTAGTGACACTATAGGATGCAGTGGATTCAAACTGGCAGCTTTCTGGTTAGCAGTCTAGGTCTTAACCTCTAGCGTCCCCATGGCTTCCTGCATCCCCTAACACGTTTCCATCAACTGGAGTCTAACCCACAGGACCTTACTGGACAGAGCAGAACTCCTGCAAGGAACACCTGGTAGATTGGAAATGCTAGTGTTTTGCTTAGCAGCTGAATTCTTAATACTCCACCAGAGTTTATTTTAGGAGCTGATTTGTTCCAGACAGGAAAACTTTAAAGAAGACTGGATCCACTTTCCAAGTCATTGTTTATGGAACATCAGTGCAATGTTGATTCTAAATTAGTTTCTAGCTGGAATTATAAAGAGTACATAAAACATCCAGTTCTTACTGCAAAGACATTAAAGCATGATTAAGGAAACACATCCCAGACAAAACAACTCAGGACATCCTTATACAGCAACAACTTGAAAACTACAGTCTGTGTACTCTGAAATAAGGGAATAAATGCTAATTAGTGGCTGATAGAGACTTTGTGTCAGTTAAGATTTTCACAGAAAACATACTCAAAAGAACTAGCTAAAGAGAATTTAATGGAAGGATAATTCATAAAAGATGGGCAATTGAAATTAAGGGACCAATAAGCATCAACAAGAAATGGTGTAGAAATCAGCAAGAAGTCATGCAGCATGCAGCAGCTAGCACCAGCAGGGAGCTATTAACACTCTGTGAGCCTGAAGAAGAGAAGAAAGTTACAGAACTCCTGTTATGCAGAGATATGAGGATGACCAACTGACAAGAGCTGCCCCAGCAACCAGCCAGGGAGGAGGCACGGAACTGGTTCTGGCCCTGTGTTCTTTAGCCAGGGTCAGTCATTGACCAAATCTAGCCCGGAGCAGAGAGTAACAGAGCCTGTCAATGCATTCCGTAATGATCAGCTGCCCAGCACCACTGGGAGGAGGAAAGAGCAGAGCGCATTCAGAGGGCAAAAGGAAGATAAGCGGCATGGGACAAATATTCTACATTGGTCAGTTATGAAATTTTTTTCTAAGAGTAACATTATGTGCCTTTTTCTTGTTTTTCTTTTGTCTTATTTTGAGGGGAGGAAAGACGAAAAGGACCTAACTTGGGGATAGGAAGTGGGAGACCATTCAAATAAACATAACCAGCACTGTAAAGACAGCAGAAACTTGAACATCAGAGAGCATCCTCAAATTTGGTTTGTGAGAAGTATGACTAGAAATTAGATTGATGGATCTGCCAAAGAATAGATGAAAAGCCTGCAACCTTTTGACAAAGGCTGTACATGGTTTGATGTCAAGATGATAATTGTCTTTGCAGGTTCTAGAGAAGGAATGTTTCAGAGCATAAAAAGCATTTATGCACCGTTACTCATTCCCCTGCTGTGTGAGTAACCAGTGGGAAGAAATGGGGAAGGAGACAGCCTCCAGAGAGAAAAACTGGATTGTATTCTCCTAAATTTTATATTTTACAAATCTCTCAAGCCACTACTGTTGTTGTGTGCCATTGAGTCGATTCCAACTCATAGCAACTCTATATGACAGACTAGAACTGTCTCATACAGTTTCCTAGACGGCAGTCGTCCCAGGAGCAGACCACCAGATCTTTTTGCTCATGCGGTGGCTGGTGAGTTTGAACTAGCAACTCTTCAGCTAGCACCAGAGAGTTTAACCCTGGCAAATCCCCAAACCAAACCAAACCAAACCAAACCTACTGTCGTCAAGTCAATACCAACTCGTAACAACCCTATGGGTAAATTTACCACCAGGGCTCCCTAAGTCTTTACTGGGTGATTGGAAAAACTAGTTGCCATAAACTCAGTTTTGACTTGTGGTGACCCCCATATGTGCAGAGCAGGGTTTCTGAGAATTTGATGCTTTAAAATCAGATTCCTGTAACTTTCTTCCCAGGCACTTCTGGGAGGGTTCATACGGCCAGTCTTCTGGTGAGTATTTGAGTGTTTAACCATTTGTGTCGTGTAGGACTCATGCTGGTCAACCAAATTCTCCATGTTGTGTGTAGCTTTTCCTCTTTTCAGTAGGAATGCCATTTTAAATTCACAGTGGCCTACACATTTATTTTATTGGATGTTTGCTCAGGACGTTCCTGTCTGTTTTATACTCCAAACCCTTTCTGGTCTCTGAGGAATTAGAGAAGGGTTACAGCAAAGGTTCAAAGGCACCTGACACGAATGTGGAGGGTGGAAATAAATAGCTATGGAAATGACTATAATTATGATAAAGCCATCAAAAGTGCCTGAAGTCAGCTGAGAATATTAAGAAACAGAAATCACTTGTTCTTGTGAGAGAATAAATTGGAAAATCTTTCACCAATATAAAGTAAATCATAAAGACTCAGAGTCCTCTCAAATATTTCAGCCAATGCCAGGACTATGAGAAAAAGATTATCAACTCTTAGATCTTTGAAACCTCCTAGAGAAACTTAAGAACTGTCAGGGATGCTAGCTAGTCAGGGACAGGGTCGTAAATGAGGGGCGATGTGCTGTTAATCCATGTTGCAAAGGACACCTCGCTTTGCATGTCACAGACGCTGCCATTGAAGACTTCACTACTAGGACGGAGATGGGAGCAGAGGGAGAAAAAAGTGTCTTCTTCTTTTGGAAAAATATTCAGGTATGGGATAGAAAAAATGCAATTCCTTAGCCAATGCATAAAGTCTCCTATCTCTTATGGTTCCAATAAACATGAATTTTGTCCCTGATGTATGTTCGTAGCCTTACCTTCTCCAGGCAGCAGGTCTCTCCCATAAATGCATAATTTATAACCACATTTATCTTCAAGAACATCAGGCAGGATCTGGTGGACAAAGTTCTCCACAGAACTGCCCCCCTGAGGACTATCCTTGTTGTTGTGTGGATAGATAACATAAGCATCATATATCTTTCCATCTGAAAATAAAAATGAGAAGTGAAACTATGTCACGTGAGTCTAAAAACTGCTTGACTCTCTGCAGACATCCGTCACCAAGTTTTATGGTCATTAGTAAATGTATCTGCTCCCCCAGTATTTCCAGAATCAAAATACTCTGACAATCTACTGCCATAAAACGTGATAAGAAAATCACAACCTTAATCCCAAAGTTCTCTTCATTCTTACTGTCTCAGACTGAATGAAATTGCCTGGTGGAGAACAGGCAAGAGGCTGTATAATTTAGCCAACGCAAACCGCATGGCGAAGTTTGATTAATAAGTATGTATAGTCGTGGATATGACTCGATGGCACTTGGCTGGCTTGGCATAGTTGTGGAGAACGTGTCTTCTGCTGCTGGCTAGATCTTGCTTTCTTTCATTTCGGCATACTTTTCCCTGGAGTAGTAAAAATGCTAACAGCTAGTAGTGGCAGGAAAGTAGAAATTTTTTAAGGGATCTGAATTTCCCATAAATCAAACAATTAGCTCCTCTTGGAGGTAACCATGTGGAAAAATGTAGCACATATTTGCCTCCAAAGGAAAGAACGGTGATCATGCAGGAGAGGCAGAACCAAAACAAAAACCAATCCACTGCCGTAAAGTCACGTTTGACTCATAGCGACCCTGTAAGGCAGAAGAGAACTGCCCCATAGAGTTTCCAAGGAGTGCCTGGCAATTTGAATTGCTGACCTTTTGGTTAGCAGACGTAGAACTTAACCACTGCACTACCACCATTTCCACAGGCAGAAAAGTCTCCTTTAAGATGTATACTTATGTGCTGGGAAGACTTTGTATAGAATCTAGTTCCTGGTAGAATACACCTGTATTTTGATGGACTCATAAACTCTGCTAACATTTGGAAAGCAGAAATGATTTTGTTCATGTTTTTAATAGCGTAAGGCTTCACCAGAATGCATTTTCCAAAATACTTAAACTTTTCTGAGTTTGGGGCAGATCCCATTATAAAGAATATGTTAGGAATAGTTATTGGGAACATTTAAGCTACTGAGGTCAATCGCAGGACCAAAGAGTGCTATGGGGCAGAATGAAAATGGCCTCTGAGTAAACTAAAAAAAAAAAAGATTCCTTGATATGTTAGTGAACAAAATGAAATATAAATTAGCAGCATAAGCTATTAAGAGATTAACAGACATATAATCAAAAGTCATTATGTGACTCTTTCTTTTGGAGAAAACCTTGAAATTGACCACTTACCATCCCTAGTCTTATAAGGTCTAACTGTGTCTCTCCATAGCAGAATACAGTCAATCCAGAATACTTTTAGCAATATTGCCAAAACACTGATCAGCATTAACAATACACTCAATCCTGCAACTGCACAGTAAGTGCTGTGATGATCAACTGTTCAACAGAAGGAAAAACAATGTTGTTAGTATCACTGAAATGAGGTAAAATAAACGCATACATGTTGGCCTCCATGGAGAGCACGAAAAATTCAGTTCTACTTGGAATTTTCATGGCCACTTTTGGAGTCAATCAGTCAACATTTATTGCTTCTACTCTGTACACAGAACACTGGTAGTGCAATGATTAAGCACTCAGCTGCTAACTGAAAGGTTGACCATTTGAATCTACCCAGCATTTCAGCTAGAGACCTGATGATCTGCTTCAGTCAAGATTATAGCCTAGAAAAGCCCTTGGCACATTTCTGCTCTGTCCTGTAGGGTCACTTTCAATCACAATCGAATCAACAGAACTTAACAGCTCTGTACATGACACCAGGATAAGCCTTGTAGGAGATCCTAATGGGTGTAAAAGACAGTCCCTGCTCAAGTGAGACAGAGACTTATGGAAACTTAACTAAGATAGAAAGTTTTAGTGGTAATAGCTGGCAGAGGCTTTTAGAAGACAACCTTACTCCATGCTGCATTGGGCAAGAACGGTTTTCTGCAAGTGGAGGTCTTTGTAGGATCAGTGGAACACAGGCAGTTGAAATATATAATAAATGGATTTCTGACCAGAGAAATTGCTCAAAGCCAATGTGTGGAGGTGGGAGGTGTCTTTTCCAAAGTAATCTAGTTTGGAAATCAGGGGGAAATTAAATTAAAAAGATGAGTTAGGACTAGGTTCTAACAAGACTTGAGGACCAATCTAGAGCATTTGTGAGGGCCATTAAAGAGTTCTAAGTAGGATGAAAACAATGAAAATACTTTTCAAGCAAGATACAGCTGATGGTGGTGGGAGATGTGTTTCTGCGGAAGAGTCAGCAAACAGTTAAAATGGAACAGGACAGGGATTTCTGTGCTACATCCGGTGTACCGTCAGGATGGTTGGGACTGATTGATAATACGGAATTAATGGATAGGTCCCACATGGAGGACATCAAGGGTAAGGAATCAATAGGTCCTGGGGACTTATTGCATCTAAGTAGTTGGCATGGGAAATTAGAAAAGGAAAAAAAAAAAAAACATGTAGGTCTCTAATCATATTTCATGGAGAAGTCAAACTACTAGGTTTAGTATTCTAGACATGCCTCTTCTCTTATGGTGAACATAATTTAACTACCACTGAACTTCATCCCATACTGTTTGCTTCACAAAATATAGATACAACAGGGCATCCACCTTCAAGGGCTTGTAGCAGATACATACATGTTTAAATACTAAAATCATTAATAATATTTTTGGCTGTTTAAGTTTACTTTCTCTTTTGTAATGATTATCTTAAAAAGAGTCCCACTTAAAGCTGAAAGTGAGTAAAACCTCAAATGGGGTTTGTTTTATATATATGACTTTGCTGTTATGCCAAGCCAAGTGCCGTCGAGTCGGATCTGACTCAGTAGTGTGGGTGCCCAGTCTTGATGTGGGTAATCACTGGTTCACATTCACAACTTCATCCACCACCCCTAATAGTTCATCAGTGACCTCAGCATTCAGCACTAGGAAATCAAGAATTATCAAGGTAAGACGACTCAAAACTGAAGGAAAAAACCTGCAAATTCCAAAGAGAACTTAATGGTCTATACTGTCTTCAGTTTAAATTATAGATGCTTCCTAGCTGAATCATTTCAACAGAATTCCTCTCCAGTTCCCTCTTTTTAAACACCTTCTCTGAATGTATGCTGGGAATCTATACTTCCCAAGATTGTTGTTAACTATGCTTATGGTTGGCTGCTTTCAACTACAGGAAGGAAGTTAGTTAGTCTAAGACTTTAAAGTCAGTTGAAGTTCCATGTATTTCTAATGGCTAGTGATTTTATAAATACACAGATAATTCTTGATGTGATGACTGTACTAAATATTTTCTATTAGTGTCTATTAACAGGAAAACATTGTTTTGGAATCCTGATGTTGCCCTTCTATAACTAAGGCATTTGGTAAACTCTTCAATCTCTCCTTAAGGTCAGTTTCTTTATCTATAAAATTAGGAAGATAGTAACAGTTCCTCTCCCATTGTGTTGTGAAACAAAGAAATGAGTGCCTGGTATGTAAACCCATCATGAGTGAATATATGGAGTCACTACGAGTTAGATGGATGGAACAGCAGTGGGCTTTTATTATAACCATCAAATATTTAATGATATTTAATTATGAGAATGTAGGCTTTTAAGGGAGTTCTTAAACTCAAGGCAATGCTGTAATTTCTTTAATTCTGTGATTACAAATAAAGAATTTCATTTTGACAATTCAACAGTAGTCACAATTGTTTTTCTGTAATTCACACAGTTGACACAAAAACAGGCTGACAAAAACCAGGTGAAAGGCTGAAAGTACAGATAAAATAGAAAGAATGAAATCAACAAGCACATGTAACAGGAAAATAATTCCAGTGCACAGGCACAACCAGAGAGCATGCAGAAAAGACCAACGTAAACAGAGCATGTGGGCCAGGGTGGCAAGAGTAGCGCTGGTTGGAGGGCATGGGCTCCCTCTTTCTTCCAAGACCCAAAGTGCTCGCCGCCACCACAAATACCATCCTGATCTAACACCGTGACATACCCCATATGTCCTGGGGTAACAAAATTATAACTGAAGGAGTCTGATGGCACATGTGTACCGGGATTCTTTTTATACACTGTTCTTTAGTCAGTTCTGTTTTACAAAAGCTTACAAGCCAGGAGTTCGAGAAGAGGTTAAAACAAGAAAAATCCCAAGCACCGCCTCAGGCAGAGATGTTTATAACCACATGGGAGTGGTACAGTCTATTTGTTCCTCATCCCTAATCCTTTTTTAGGATGTTTATTCAGATTAATCAAGGCCATATCCCAACTGAGGGTATGAACTGAGAGCTTAACCCTCTCTGTGGCTAAATAGTAACTACACTAAATTCTGCATAGCTGTAGGGCCACTGAAAAGGGCCCTACAAGTAATAATCACAGCATGAAGTTTTCTGCCCCCTCTTTTATCTGGGATACATTTCTTCATTTAGTAAACAGGATACCTTTGCATGAAAATACAAAGTATTTAAGTGAGGGCGCGTAGCGCGTACAAATTCTCCGGAGCAAAATGTAAAGTTTCTTTCTGTGACGGTGCTGCTTGCTGGGACATACCCAGGAAATGGAAGATGAAGCCAGTCTACACTTGTGAGGAGGAGAATTTTATCGCTGGATTGCTTTTCCTTGTCTGGATATGGTGAGCACAGAATGCAGAGTGATGGTTACATAGCTTTATTATTGTTTGAAAATTCTCTGTGGACTGTGCATCTCTTTGTTGCCTCCTCCTGGGACAGACCAACTGTCCACAGGCCTTGGTGCTTGTGAAATGGGGCTAGTAGTAGAGGCAGTAGCTAGTGGTAGTAGCATCAGAGCGTGTCTAACTTCAGGGGGGACAATGCAAATCAATATCGTGCCAAGCCTGAACCCCACCAGGTGGAAATCAGACACGCCTCTACTCTCCAAACTTTTTGCCAGTTCGGACACCAGCCATCCTCCTGTGATCCTCTCTACTTCTTTGCTGCATTCGAGAATCCATTGCAAAGGCCCCACAGAACTCTCAGACCGTAAGAGCTGTTTATTAAGGAAGTAACAGGCTACCACTCAAGAGTAGTATCAGGGAACACACAGGCAAAGCCTCCCTTCTGCAGTGCAGAACAGCTCTCTCAGCTCCCCTCAGCCATGCAGGCCTTCTCTCAGCCCCCTGAAGGTAGGCGCTTCTTCGCCCCCTAAGGAGAGGCTCCTTCCAAGATCTTGGCACCCTCCGGAAAGGCCTCTCTGCCTTCAACTTCCATGCCATCATCCCTGCCTCTGGGCCACTTCTGGGGCTGTTGCCCCAACTATGCCACAGGACCCCTTCTCGGTCTGTTGCCATATTCAGAGTTACAGCTCTTAACTCATGTTACAGTTTTTTAGGAAGATTCTCACCTCCTTTCTCTCTGCTGCTTCTCTCTTGCCTTTCAGCTCTTCTCCTTTTGGCGTCTTCCTACTTCTTATCTTAAAAAACCTCTGTGGGGTTGACTGTGTATGTACACAAACTCCTTGTCAATTTCAAGGCATGGCCCTCCACCAGGGCCACAAACTTACCAATCCGTTCTCAGTAGGCCACAGACACCTCATTTGCAGGGTAAGCCACAGACAATTTATTTGCTTAGTAAGACACAAATACTTCATTTGCATAGTAGGCCACAGATACTTCAGGTATATGATCTGTTGCTCATTCCCTGCAAGGTCAACAGCAATCACAATGCAGTCTGCAGCCCAGTACCAAATCTAAGTATCAAACCACAAGTTGTTTACCACCTACCCAGGAAATGTCAATCAACCTGGACAAAATTAGTAAGCTTTCTAGAACAGAAAAGGAGAACAAAAGTAACTCCTCAGGGTTTAGGGGAAAAAAACCTCTTAAGCAGTTTTGCCAAAGAACCAAGGCAAAAGACCAGATAACGAAACACATTTCACCACAGTTGGCCATGATTGTGAAGGAAATGTTGCATTTTAAAATGTAGCATGATCCATTAAAGAGTCACGAGTTTAATATTTTAGGTACAACTGTAATATTCTACTATGTCAATTTATAATAAATTCAAAGACTACATTCGGACAAAACTACAGGGAAGTTATGAACAAGTGGGCCTCTCCAATTTACATGGAAAGTTACTCAGCTTACCAAACTTAAATACAAAATATTGTTTGGTTGTTATAATTAAGCCTTACAAGTAGAGAAATAGAATGTACAGAAATAATGTGTTATTGATAGTGTTGGTGGGCATTCATCCACCCATTCATTCAACAAATATTTATTGAACTTATGCCATGTGCTGGGCACTGTACCACAGACTGAGGACAAAGAGATGGATAAAATAGTAGTACCCTTGCCCTCATGGAGCTTACAGTCATGTTGAGCACGCTGACAATGTGATGAATTTAATGGTAGGAACAACATGCTATAGGAATACATATAAGGAGATTGACCTCAAGCTGGTGGTCAAGAAAGGATCCCCAGAAAAGATGGTACCTGATTTGCATGTCAAAAAAAATGGATGCACTAAATAGGTGGCACTACCAGAGTTCACAAGTTCCACTTCAACTTCTTATTTTTTGTGATGTTAAACAATGATGATGCATTTCTGATTGTAGAATAACATCTGAGATTTTCTTCCTCGAATGGGGAGTAGATAAATAGAATCTTTGCATTCATTTCCAGCCTCACTAACGAAAGATGGGCTCATTACCATGCATACACATACACAAGACATAAAAGGGATTAAGGACGAAAGGGGACATTTACATTTTATTGTTGGTGTGTTTTCTTCGACATTACAAAGAGACAGGGAAGGAATTAAGTGGCAAAGCACAAAGATGACTGAGGAAGTAGGGTGTTGAAGAGCAGCCGTCAGAAAGAGAAGAGGAAGAAGAGGAGAAGGAAGCAATGAAGTGGCCGAGAGGGGCAGTCCCACAAACAACGTTTTTCACTAGATAAACAGGTGAGGCCTCTGACTGCAAATGCTCTGTGTGCTCAAAGGAGATACATGTTCTGAGCTGGGCCTCTTCGGTGGTCTTGACAGCTCCCCTGGATTCAGACTCCAACACAGTTTTCTCTAAGGAAACAATTGCAGCCTACAGTTGGTGCAGAAAACTCAGTTGGCAAAAGGCTTAAAGCATTCCTTACTTGGACTTTTTCTCTTTAGTGTTATGGTTCGTGTGGTCACGCCACGCAAGTTCAAAGCCAGACACTCATACTTCCACGAGAAATCCTCTTCCTTCACATCAGTTATTGTTAAAATCCTTTTTAGACAAGTTGGACCATCTCTAGAACTAAGAAGGCATTTGTTACTTTTACCACTTACTTTTTGATTGCCAATTGTGAGGGAGGCAAAGGGTAAGTTTTTAATTTGAATATAAAACTACCTTTGATTTTGCATTTGCTTCTGGTGAATTCTTGCTTCACTGACATCACTGACGTTACTTCCATTAACCTGCCATTGGACCAAAGCCAGGAGCTGCGGACCTTTGCCCATGCATGCCAAGCAGGTGATGTCTGCTGTTTTTCCTAGATGTGAAGTCAAGAAATTCACTGATGAAATAAAATTCTGCCCATAGTATTTACCTTAATGTGAATAGCAGTTATTGAATACCTGGTGTCGACCCAGTATTGATTCCCATATCCTTCTTCATCTCTGAGGCCTTTGTCTTCACAGGACCTGGCTTTGTCTCTTCTCCTTTCAAGCTCACATCCCACTCCCCCTCCCATCTGGAGGAGAAACTAATGAGCCAGATGACCGGCTTCAACAACCCAACATTATAATATAGAATTTCTTTCTACTAGACACTGTTGTTGTTTTTAATAGGACTCTTCCTCCTAGAGAATTCTTTAAATCTCTCACGAACTACATCTGAAGGTGAAACTGTGCTGTGACTATAAGGAGACTTTGGAAGGGAACACATAAAGCCTGGCTCAGAAGCAATCGTTGTACTTGAGCATCTAGTCAAAGCTCTACTCTAACTTGAGCCACCTTCTCTTCAGACCTGAAAGCATGAGAGCTGCCTTCATGCCTTGGATAGCCAGTGAACCGACCCTAGCTGAGTGCTTGATTCCATTCTGGAGCTGTGTTAAGAGCTGGGTGTTCAACTTTATTGGGGATAATGTTATTATAAACAAGCAATTAGAATACACAACCTTCTGGTGTTCTAATACAAGTATACTGACAAGGTATATATACTCAGGGATTACCCTGGTGGGCAAGAGTTTAACACACTGAACTGATAACCAAAAGACTGGCAGTTTGAGTTCACCATGTGGTAGCTTGGAAGAAAGCCCTGATCTGTTCCTGAAAAATCAGCTCTGGAAAACCCTGTGGAGACCAGTTCTACTCTGACACACACACAGAGTCGTTATGAGTGAGAACTGACTGAGGGCAGCCGGTTGGATTGGTGGGTAGCCCGACATGAGAGTACAGAGGGAAAGATCCATGCAGGACATAGTGTCACCACATCATATATACAAGTGGTTCCCCAGGATTGTGTGAGCAGAAGCTCTGTTCTTGTTCTTGGTAGGGAAGGAGAATGGTACAGGGAAATTTTACAGAGGTCATGATATTTGAAATTATCCTTGGAAGACGAGAAGGAAGAAAAGCATGGGCCAAAGCACAGGAGAATATAAAAAGTCCAGCATGATGGGGAATGGTCGGTGCCAGGGAGTACAGGGCACAGGGTGTCCCTGGCTGCAAATTGATGATAAGGGTGGTCAGGACCAGTTCATGTGGGAACTTATTTAACACGCTAGGAACTTTGAATTGTACCCTGTTTGTAGTGGGAAACCAGTAAAGACAAATGGAGTGAGTTAGAAAGTCTGAGGTCTTGTCTACTGTCTTTGATTATCTGTGAACTTGAGTTCATCATTGAATCTCTCTGAGCTGATTCCTCACGTGTAAAGTGGAACTATATCTGCCTGATGGAGAAAAGTGAAAGTGAACTGAGGTGACACATGTGAAAACACCATGAACTACAGAGCCGAAGGCAACGTTAACACTTCATACCCTTGTGACTGGTCACTATCCATATCACCAAGTGCCCATGTCAAGCTTTGTCACACATGTCATCTCACTTAATCCTGAAGGTCCACTGTGATAATCCTGGTCCCTTTCTACTGTAATCTCAGGAAGCTTGGTGGAGCAGTGGTTAAGCACTCAGCCACTAATCCAAAAGTCAGCAGGTGGAACCCACAGCTGCTCAACAGAGGAGAGATGCGGTAGTCTGCTTCCTAACAGTTGAGTCTTGCAAACCCTATGGAGCAATTCTACTCTGTCCCGTAGAGTCTCTATGAATTGTAATTGATGGAAAATGGTGTTTTTGGTCTAGTGGAATTCAAACCCTGGGTCCTACGGAAGTAGTTTTCAGGCAACTTGAACCTACTCTTGTCAAAGTTTTCTTACCAATTTCTACTTCCTTTGTGTCATTGGGTGGAGGCGCTGTAATGACTGGAAGCAAAGGAAATGGTTTTGCCTCTTAAACAAAAAAGAAATATAAGTGTTAGGAGAGCATTGGATAATCATCAGTATAAACTTCTATTTCATATAAAGATTTCTCAAATTTTTATGACAACGACCCATGGCAACAAATAAATACACACACAGACATATGTGCACACACACAGGCACAATATCTACGCAATCCCTTCTCTCACTACCTGTGATGCTGTTTGATATTTTCTATTTTATTCCGTTCCATTAAACCAAACGCTGACCCCATTCACCAAATTAATTTCATGACCAACTAACTGGTAGAAAAACACAATTCAGAATTAGCCCAGCACTGCAGAGAAGATTTCAAAGGCATCATGAAAATGCTAAGTGCATGATATCACAGTTCTCCTGCTCATAGTTCTTCACCAAGCTGACCCCACCTCAGTGTGGAACTGTGTCTGTCTTTCCTAAGGAATTTTAATACCCTTGGTCTCCAAGCTCCAGAGTGAAGGGGGTGCCTCTTGGAGCATGGCTGCTTACACATGTGCCTCCTCTGATGCTCATTTATTTCAGTGTCGATTGATTGAGGGCCACGGCTGGGGACTGACATTAAACAGTGAGAATCACTGATAGGAATGTAGTCTGGTGATGTTTCTTTTACAGGAGGAAGCACTGAAAAGCCCCAACCAAAATATTTTCTCCAATACTGCTTTATCATAAGAAAGTGGCCACACGTACAGGTGCCCCTGGTCTATGTCTAAGGAGACCCCAACAATACAATGTGACTACAAAGTCTTTCTCCCAGAAGGATTTCTAGAGTCGAAAGTAAACTGATTTTTTCTGTTGTTGTTTTAACAATTGAATGACCTCCTTGAGGTTACTGGTGATGCTGGAAGCACTGCACACACCGTTGTATCCCATGAAAGCTTTTCACTAAACCTGTAATCCAGATACACTAGAAACCTTGTTTTCCCCTGTGTACAGAGTTTAACACTGAATTATGTAAGAAAGAAGTTATGCTGGCTCTCCAAATTGTTCTTTGCCTTTCAAAATAAGTAAACTGAGTTAGCGTGAAAACCCCCCACCTCTGTAACATTACGCCACGGATGAATAAGTAGGTGGGGGTTAAAAAAATTAAAAAAAAACAAAAAACAAAACAAGGGTTTGCATCAGAAGAGAGAATGTGTGCAATAGGGTAGAGTAAGGGGAGTGTCTGGGAGAAGTATAAAGTGCTCCCAAATCAACAGCAAAATTCTTCCCACTTAACGTTTGCGTAAATTCTTTATTTTGTTGATTTCATAGCTTACCTCCAAATATAAGGGTTCTGGTTGCTGTCACAGTGTAACTGACTCCGTTTTCATTGTGTATCAATTTACATGTGTAATCACCTGCATCGTTGCTATTGGCATTGTTGATAAGCAAGTATGACTCAGATCTGTAGTACCTTTTTCCTTCAAGAGCTTTACAGTTCTGAAATGAAAAAGTCCATTCCATGTTCAATAGTTCTTGACTTGCCAGCTTAAGTGTGTAATTTTCATCTATTTCCGAGAAAGTTCTTTTTTACCTTAAACCACTCAAGCGGTCCTGTCCAGTTATAGTACTCAGTTGTAGGACAAAATATCTGAGAACGTTTTTGTGTTCCTTTGACTGTTGAATACATCAGATAATCAGGAATGATGCAATCTGGTTGTTTTTTATATACCGTGAGATTCACAGATCTAGTCCAGTTGGAGGTGGGGCTACCGAAACAAGAGAAACAATTTTAAGAAGTCACTTAGCATTTATGAAACAGCTTAATCAACACTAGCATTCATTTAATTATTTTGGTTTTCATCTCAAAGCAATGACATCTCATGGTTGTCTTCTTATCAGAATCTGGAGTTTCAAATACTTTTTAGTTACTTTTGAAATAAAACATAATGCCCATAGTAGCCCTAAAAGTGACTCTCCAATCATTTCTTCAGGCTGTAATATCACAACCAAACCCCAAACCCAATGCCATCGAACCAGTTCTCTCATAGTGACCCCATAGGACAGAGTAGAACCGTTCCATAGAGTTTCCAAGGAGCACCCGGTAGATGTGAACTGCTGATCTTTTGATTAGCAGCAGCAGCACTTAGCCACTATGCCACCAGGGTTTCCATAACACAACAGACACAATATACTAAAGATGACCAATATTTTTTGAGCATTTACTATGTACTAGGTATGGTGCTAAGTAATTTTCATACATTACCTCATCTTTTTCTCACAACCCTTTGAGACCGATCAGATTTATTTTATAGATAAGGAAACTGAAGAAAGAAGTGGTTAGCTTGCCATCATCGTACAGCTAACTCATGGCAGAGCATAACTTTGAAATCTCAACTTGTCTGTGCTCAGAACCAGGACATTTAACTACAGAACTGCCTTTTGATGTAGTTCATATGACATTTTGAATGAACTGAACATGAGCACAAAATCAAAGCATTCAGTGTGGGCACGACATCAAAACATTTAACAGTTTACCTAGAGAATGATTCACAAGTGTCATAGGTTGAATTGTGTCCCCCCAAAACTGTGTGGTTTTGCTAAACTGTATGTTAAAGGGGCTGTAAATTCCTGCATAGGATTGCCTCCTTGCTCCGCTGTAGGAGGAGTTTCCCTGGAGTGTGGCTTGCCCCACCCTTAATCCTTTCAGCTTGCAAGAGATAAAAGGAAAGAGAAACAAGGAGAGTTGGGAACCTTGTTACCATGAAGAAAGCAGCACTGGGAAAACAGCGCGTCCTTGAGACCTGAGGTTCCTGCGCCAAGATGCTCCCTGGACAGAGACTGATGCAATATCGGACTTTCCTCCTGAGCCGACAAGGGGAAAGCTTTCCCCTGGAGCAGACACCCTGAATATGGACTTGCAACCTACTGGACTGTGTAAGAATAAACCTTCCTTTGTTAAAGCCATCCACTCTGTGGTATTTCTGTTAGAGCAGCCCTAGCTGACTAAAACAACAAGCATATAACCTCATGCAACCTTCTTTAGCTTCACTCTGAGAAATGTTTAAGGCTCTGATAACCATATTTTTTTCCACCCAACGATCAGCCTTCTTGATGCCAAACATCTTGGTTACTGTGTCTTGTGCTGGTTTGTTCAGACTTCCAGCCAAAAGTGAGTAACTGATTTCAATTCTCTCAGTTACTAAGAAAGCTAGATTTTTTTTCCCCCTAATTAGGGTACAAATTAATCTTTGCAATTACAAATATAAAAACAAAAATTAAATTAAATTTAAAAAAAAACATTGCCATCGAGTTGATTTCAAGTCATAGCAACCCTCTGAGACATAGGGTTGCTCCATAGAGTTTCCAAAGAGTGCTGTAGCATTCAAACTGCTGATCCTCTGGTTAGCAGCTGAACTCATAACTATTGCACCACTATCCAACACCAAAGCCATTGCCACGGGGTCAATTCTGACTCATACCAACACTATAAAAGTCAGAGTGGAACTCCCCCATTAGGTTTCTAGGAAGCGGTTGATGGATTAGAACTGTTGACTTTTTGGTTGGCAGCCAAATTCTTAGCTACCTGACCACTAGGGCTGGGACTTCAATGTAAACAAATGTAAAATGTAAAAAAAAAAAAAAAATAAGCCAAAAAAACAAACTCTTTAGTGTCAAGTAGATTCCAACTCATAGTGACCTTATAGGACAGAGCAGAAGTAACCCATAGGGTTTCCAAGGAGCAAATGGTGGTTTTGAACTGCCAACATTTTGGTTAGCAGTGGAGCTCTTAACCACTGCAATAATCTTGTAAACCCCAACCTGATGGCGTTTCTAAACATGTTTTTTTATTCAAACCATCATATAAATTCAATTGTTCCAGAAAGGACTAGGAAAGGAAGGAAAATGATAGGCAGCTTAGATTATCAACTATTAAACAAAAGAGAGTAGGCCCTAAGATTATGGTGGCTGCCTGTATCGTACCTTTTGATAATGCAAGTATAAATTCCAGAATCTTCGACTTTTGTTGGCAGAAACTTAAGAAAGTTTCTTGAGGAAAATACACGATATTTCTTCTGGGTGGTAATACTTGTATTTGTTTTTGAATCATACCAATCCACAGGGTATTCAGGGTTTCGGTTTTTAGGACATGGCACAATTAAGGCTTCATTTTCCAGGCCCCAGTGTGTCTTACCTGCAAATAAAAAAATTATATGTATATATATATATATATAAAGATCATAACTGTTATGTCTAAATGTTTCCTTCTAAAATTCAGTTTAGAAACTTGTCATATTTGGTGATATTTCAACTAGGAAAGAATAAATATTTTATGAAATGTTCTATTAGGTGCCATCACAGTTAACAAATGAATTTGGAGTCCTCTACACAGCTTCAGGGGCAAAGTAGCCAGATCTATCTAAACTAATCATGCGCCAGTCATCAAATGCCTACAACCTTCCAACACATAGATACTGTGTTAAACTTTACCATACCTCAATATGTAAAATTAAAACTCTGATACATTTGCTATAAAGAATGACTACATCGAGATTGAATTTTCTTGCTTACGATTTGGCTGGAAGAGTTGGAAGCAACCAGTTTGAAACAAATCATGAAATCTTAGAATGACTTCATAAAAAAATATAAATAGTAGTTGGAAATTAGTACTTACTAAGATAAGCTGTTACTGAATCTAGGAGAAGTGTTAGAACTGCCAAGACCAAAAATCCCATTTCCAGTTTATCACACAAGAACACACGGTGGCAGTACTGCAGACGAATCAGGAAGGCCTGATGCTTTAGGTCTCTTCCACGAGATAGACGAAGCTCCTGAGATTCACAGTAGGAAAGAGTACTCAGTAGTGTAGACTATTGAAAGTCAAACCATAAAAAACCATACACAAACCATTTATGAGCCATGATTTTCACATGTTTAACACCTCCCAGAAAATTAATCAGTCAATAAGTATCTACCAAGTACAAACATGTGTTTAACGGCAGAATTTCAGACATGTGTCATTACCTGGATCTCTACTGAATTATTTTGTGACATGGAAGTCTCAGAATGGTCATGCAACTTCACAATTGCATTTCACAATGTCTGAAGGTAGTACCAGAAGAAGTTAAATCAAGGAGAAAGGAAATGAGTTGATATTTTGGGGGGAAAAAAATGAAGCCATAAAATTCAAAAAGTCCTGGGAAATACAGTATTATATTTGCTAATATAAAATCACAGGCATCCCCTGAAGGCTAGCAACTGCATACATGCACACAAGACACACAAAGAGGCATGCATACAGCTAGGCCATCACAGTACAGCTGCAGAATAAAGGACAGGGAGAAGCGAAGCATTGTTCACCTCACCACCCTAGAATATAGTCCTGACAGCATTCCAGCCTGTCCCTAAGAGTTATGAAGGCTTTTCAAGAATAGCTGAAAGTCCATGAAAAATAATTACTTTATTCTTTCCACTAAAGAACAACGTAAACATATCTTTCTTTTTTTTCCCCCCCTTAAAAAAATCAGGGTAGGGATGGAACCAAGGCAGAACCATAGAAATATAAGAGTAAACACAACAATCCTTAATGTGCTTCCAAAACAGCTTATTTGCTCTAAACATGAATTGTCCATATTTTTCTTATTACATCGATGGGAAAGTTTCTATCACAGACTTAGATAATTGATGCTTACCCACACTAAGAGACAGAGAGAAGGAACTCCGGTTGATGATGCTAAGAATAGCTTCCAGTTCTTCCAGGTCCCTCCTTGTAGACTGCTCACATGGACACACTGCTTATTTTAAAGGAGAGACAGTCAGAGACACCCCCACAATTTGTCATTCGTCCCCACCCTTCCATCCTTAATTTTTAGTTCTCGTTAAAGTATATGACTTATTCAAAAGTTCTTGTGAGTCATGTAACTAGAATTCTGAACCTTGGTACATAAATATTTAAACATAATTATAACATCAAACTACCTCTTCAGAGGAAGTTACCAAATAATTGGCCCACTGGTTTACCATCACTTTTTAAAACTGAAAACTACTTTTCTGGTATTGCTCTAATATTGCAACATTATTGGTTCTAAGTGTTCTTTCTTGAAACCGTGGGCCTCAGGTAGCCCTTCCAGATGTTCCATGACACCTAATGTGACAGACACTACTTTGAAAGGCTTAATCAGTGTGGCAGCTTTGACACAGAGACTTTCAAAACAAGAATGGGAGCAAGCGGTGAGAAGCAAGCAGGACTTTAGGAGGGAGTAAAAATGCTCTGTCTTTGGCCAGAATTTGACAGTCTCATCTAAACACAAATTCTAACTCCTCTGATGTAAATCTCCATCAAGCTTTCAAACTGGAGGAAAACAAACAAACGAAACCTTTCCTAAGAAATTCAAAGATATACAGAGAGGCCCTCAATACCTGCAAAGGAATGACAAAGGCAGCTAGAAGCCTGAATACTTGGGCTAGACATGAAGCATGACTCTGTTACCAGTAAATACAGCTTGCTTTTAAAGGTCACCAGAAATTAAGGATTACCTTCAGACCTACGCAATCGTGACATAATAGCTATTAAAGGCGCCCCAATGGTGCAGTGGCTAAGGGTTCAGTTGCTAACTGAAGGAAAGGTCAGAAATTGGAATGACCTGCCTGGCCACCCCAAGCTGCGCTACTACCAGAGAAAGATGTGGCAGTCTGCTTCTCTAAACATCACAGCCTTGGAAACTCTATGGACAGTTCTACTGGATCTTATAGGGTTTCCATGAGTTGAAATCAACTCCACAGCAATAGTTTGGGCTTGGATTTATTAAAGACACTCTGGTGGTGAAATAGTTAAGTACTTGATTGCTAACTAAAAGGTTGGCAGTTCGAATCCACCGAGTATAGCTCCTCAGGAGAAAGGCCTGGTGATCTGCTTCCATCAGGATGCCATCCAAGAAAACACCATGAGGCAGTTCCACTCTGTCACGTGAGGTTGCTATGAGTCAGAACCAACTTGGCGGCACCAACAAAACCTACAATGGCCTTTCTGTGGAACTTACTGTGTCAGACACAGTTCCAATTGATTTACTGTATTTGTGCTCTTCATTCTCACAAGCACCTAGTGAGTCCCGCACATTTATTATTCTTCCAATTTTACAATTAAGAACACTGAGACCCAATTTGCCCAAGTCATACACACAGAGGAAGAAGTGTAGCAGGGAAAAGATAAGTTTGGCCCACAGAGCAGAAAACACCTCAAACACCATCTTGTTTGTAGAGAAAGAGGCCGTTTATCAGCTAGTGGCGCTGCACACGAGCTCAAGTCCATAAAATAGCCACGCGCCCCGTTCCATTATCCGACACATCTATTTATATGTTTTTCAAGAAAGCAGACAAAAGAATTTCCATATATTCCCTTAATTGGCAGTTACAGGTATACAGATTTTCATATTGCATTTCTATTGGTCCAGCATACTTAAAGAGGCACTAGATACGCATTTAGCATTAAGTTACATAGGAAGAAGCTACCCCCTCCTTAGAGACTGGGCTTATCAGAGATTTCCATGGGGGGAAATCGTGGGAGCATCTTGGGCTGGTACCAGAGAGGCATCTGCACGTTAACCTTCTCTTTAGAAACTGAGCTTATCTCAGGATCTCTATGGGGTGGAGGTGGGGTGGGGGCGAGGGAAGCTGGTATTTGACTCCCCAACCCTAATTTAGGCATCAGGCAGAAAGCAGGCATTGATTCTGAGAGAGTTTGGGAAGTTCCTCATAAAATAAACTAGTGCCTTCTTGTCTAAGCAGTATAACAAAGGTTACTTCCTCAGGTGAATTCACCTTTCAAGGAGGAAAGTATGTAAGACTTGAGTGTGGGTGCAGAGATCACGGTTCAGCAGGCCAGACCCGTTGTTTGTGGGGTCTGATGTCATGCATTCCAGCCATTTTCAGCTGTTGACAATCACTCATTCACAGGCTCACAAGCCCTGCATCCAGGCCTTCTGGAATTTTAAGTGGTATCTTCTTAAAAGCTTTTTTTCTTCCTCTTTCAGAAGCAGAATTTGAAGCCAAGCTGGCAGACACCCAAGAGTGAATGCCTAATCCCTAAACTATATTGCCTCCAAGTGTGGAAGTTTAAGACAGGAGAAGGTGAAAAAAAGTATCCTAAGTAGAGCTTTGGGGCCAGCTTCCTGTCGAGTCCCGCGGATCTGTATTGCCCACAGCTGATCGGTGCCGATGAAGAATGCCACACAGAAGACACTGGTGGTGAGGAGGAAAGCTGGTATCTCTGATGCCCCATACTCTGATTTGGGCGTTGCATGGCTCATGCCTATTAAGTGAACAGAATCGGTATATGTGTAGAAAAGCAGATATTGAGTTGAATAGGGTTTTAGGGAAGTTCCTCCCAAGGCAAACTTGTGCCTTCTATTTAATCAGTACAACAAAGGCCACTTCCTCAGTGAATCCAGCTTTTGAGGAGGAAAGCATGTAGGCCTGGACGCAGGTACAAAGATTGCATTCAGCGAGCCAGACCCATCGTTTGCAAGGGTCTGATGTCACGCATTCCAGCCGTTTGTGGCTGTTATTTCTTCACTCATTCACAAGCTCACAAGCCCCGCACCCAGGCCACGATGCTTGTCCTAAGCTTGGCCATGTTGCCCACACTTCCTTCAGCATTTTCCTCAGCATGTGGTCGGGAACTCTCCTCAGCTGGCTGCCCAGCCTGCTTAGCCAGTCTGCAGACATCCGTGACACACTCAGAAAGGAAGACAGACAAAGTTCTTGTGCTCCTGGCCGACTCGTCTCTAAAGTACTTGGTGTAAATTTAGGGAATTCTATCTGCTAATCGCTAGTATCAACCTAGTTGTTGAAGTTCTTATCATCAAGATCTTAGTCTCTTCTTAATTCCTCAATAAAACAAAAGTTCATCCTATCAGTTTAATTCGTGAAGCTTTCCATATCTGAGGGAACTCTGGTGGCCAGTGGTTAAAGCACTTGGCTGCTGAGAGTTGGGTGGGTCCTACCCGCCAGCCATTCTGTGGGAGGAGGATGTGGCAGTCTGCTTCTACAAAGATCTACAGCCTTGGAAACCCTGTGGGGGCAGTTCTACACTATCTGCTGGATGACAGTGGCTTTGGTCTTTGCCTTGGTGTTATCACTTTCATCAAGGAGGGCATAGCCAAGAGACGGAGTACTTCAGACTGCGCCTGGGGTCTGACCGTGTTGTTGTTAGGTCACTCATAGTGACCCTATAGGTCAGAATAGAATTGTCCCACGGAGTTTCTAAGGAGCATCTTGAGGATTGGAACTGCTGAGAGGTCAGCAGTGATAGCACTTAACCACTATGCCACGAGGGTTTCTGGGGTACAATCAAGCACTAGAAACACAGAAACAGAAAAATATAGAGTTGAATTCAACTCATTGAGCCTCCATGTGTTTCAGAGTAGCTCTCTGCTCCACAAAATCTTCAACAGTGGATTTTTCAGAAACAGGTCACCAAGCTTCTCTTCCGAGATTCTTTTGTTAGCCAAGTACATTACCTCCAACCACCAGATAAAGGTTTGCTAAATAAAGAATACAAACTGAAATTGTTTTATATTTCCTATCCTAAAACACCTTTAAACATTCTTTCTGAAAATTTGATTAGGGCATTTATTTCTTATACTGGACAAGCTTTTACATTGGTTTAATAGTTTTAAAAACAAGTTTTTACTCAGACTTTTAACACAGTCATCACAAACTTTGCTGATATATCTAACAAACAGCTACGAGGATCGTGCAGGCCCAGGCAATGCTTTGTTCAGCTGAACACAGAGCTACTGTGAGGCAGCACTGACTTGCAGCATCTAAAGTAACAAATATTGTTATAAAATAATTCATTCACAAATTGAGTTCGTTTCATTCGAAGCACAGTTTTGTGTGATACTCATCAACATCATTACAGTTTTGTACTTGAAAATAAAAACCCAAGGATGGCTGATTAAATCATTTGACCAAGTTCACCAGTTGTGGCTAGGACAGGAACCAAACTTGTTGAACCCCAAAGCCATGACTTTCTTTTTTCTAACATCAGCCAAAAAAAAAGAAAAAAATTGTATTGGTAAAGCAAATTCTCTTCTTGTAATTGTGGCTGAGTTATCAAACAACATTAAAAATAAAAAGTCAAATTCTGACTCATCACTGCCCTGTAGGACAGAGTAGAGCCCTAGTAGCACAGTGGTTAAGACCTATGGGAAGCTGAAGCCGCTACCAAAAAGGTCAGCAGTTGAATCCACCAGCTGCTCCTTGGAAACCATACTGGGCAGTTCTACTATGTCTCATAGGATCACTACATGAATCAGAATCAACTCACCTTCAACTGTGTTTTAGGACATTATAGTAGCTGCTCCAATAGAATTTCCAAAGCTATAATCTTCACAGAAACAAACTGCCACCCACATCTTTGCCCCCCAGAGAAAGTAAGTTTGGACTAGTGATCTTTCTTTTGATTAGCAGCTGGGTACTTTAACCACTATGCCACCAGGATTCCCAACAACCCAGTCAAATTTCATTAAGATCTCTTTTTATGACAACTAAGCCATTTGTGGAAACCTGCGGAGGTCTGCCATCAGCTTTGTAGACAAAGTCACGAACCCCTGTAAATGACGGGCTGAAGCATCTCACCTGTGACATGTTTTCTAGCCTACTGCCCTTGATATTATTTGGCTTCCTAATCAAATTTTCTTCAAAAAGATACCCCCTCCTCTCCTGGCACAAGGATCAGGGGAGATGCCTTCTGAGAGGGGCCCTTTACTACCCCCTTGGTTTATGAAATAATATCGGGAAAACCTGTACAGGAATTTCTGGGGAAAAGAGCTCAGAGGAATGATTTCTAACACAGCCAGCTTCAGAGCAGTGAGGCCGGCCCAACCCCTGCTGACTTCTCCCAGCTGCTCACCCCTGACATATTTCTGGCTGTATATTTTTTCACCCCAATTAAACTCTCCCCACAAATACCCCTCATCTCCCTGCACAAGGACAAACGCTGAGCCCGGGAATGCCCAGCCCTGCTGACTTCCCCCAACTGCACATCCCCACTCATGTGAAAAGAATTATCCTTTTTAGAACAGCTTAAGAAAGACATAGGGTGGGGGACGGTAGATGTTTACTGTCCCCGCAGGAGGAAATAAAATAAAGAGCAAAGTAGGAACAAATAGAGATCATAAACTTTAGACCCTTCCTCGTGTACCTTTTAACCTTGAGGTATAAGTAGGGCTGATTGAGCTCGAGGCATAACTTTGTTTTCACTGTCAATTACACACTTGTCTCGGGCCATTATCTAGAAAGCCTTGAAAATTAAAAGGATCACAAGGTTTCGGTTAGCTAATAGCTCATGTGGTCGTGGGGCAGGGTAAAAATTACATCACCTCAAGACCATGAGGTTTTGGTTTCAAATTAGCCAATAGATTGTGTGGTCAGTGGGCAGGGTAAAATTCACGTCACTTTGACTATAAAAACAATAAAGACAGCCCGCTCTCTTGCTCTCTGGGTCGGGCTACCATGAACCAGAAAACTCTTTCCTGTCTCTCTTAATTCTTTTCCCACCACGCCTCTCCCTCCCTCCGTGCGTGACCCTGTAATGTGTCAGGGCTGGCTCCCGGCAGAAACCCTAATGGTATAGTAGTTAAGTGGTACATCTGCTAACCCAAAGGTCAGCAGTTCAAATCTACCAGTTGCTCCTTGGAAACTCCCTGGAGCAGTTCTACTCTGTCCTATAGGATCACTATGAGTTGGAATCTACTCGATGGCAGTGGGTTAAGCCATTTGTAAGTCTTTTCTCATTTCCTATGTGTTACCTTAAGTTTCTTACTAGTTCAACACTGTCTAACATAAATAATACCAACATAGAAGTGTGTACTCTATACCAGCATCTGTTGCCATTGAATCAGTTCAGACTCATAGCAACCCCCTAAAGGACAGAGTAGAACTGACCAATAGAGTTTCCAAGGAGCAGCTGGTGGATTTGAAATGTCATCCTTTTGGTTAGTAGTCAAACTCTTCAACACTGTGCCACCAGGGTCCTAACATATAACAACATAACAGGGCAAAATTCTAAAAAAATGATCTTATAAGGACAGAAAATATCGCTTTTACAGAATGTTGAGTGACATGAATTTATCCCAAGTCAGTCAGAAATCTTTCCAGAATCTGCTGTGACCTTCTAAGAGATACAAATTGGGAAGTGTCAAAGTGAAAGTCCAAAATATGTTCCAAAGAAGGAACATAAGCTCACATCTTTTGTACACAATTTTGCAGAATTTTGTGTAATCAGGAAAGAGCATTGGGTACATTTGATTGGTTGACATTCAACGTGCTCTGCTAGGACTCATTGATCAAGAGTTTCCATTGGCTGGGGTACCTGCTCAACATTAGTGATAGTTGCCTGCATTCCAGAGCTGGTTCCTTCTGTTGCTTCTAGTATTCTGGATGGGCCAACATCAGAATGGTACAGAACAAGTTACCTTTGTCAAAAGTGGGATCGTGGGTCACTAAGTCTAAAATGCAGAAGCAGGAGCCCAGGACAAACAGGAGTTTGACTCAGACCTGTGTCAGCCATTTTAGTTACATCAGCTGCCTCAGTTTTGGAGCACTTTTTCACAGGGTTGAACTGTAAATAACTTAAATGTCAATTCACAGGAGATTGGATGAAGAAAAACTGCTCACCAGTGAAAAGGAAGGAACTACTAATACAGCTACAAAGATCAGTCTCAAAAATATCTTACCCTGGGATGGAGTCAAGATGGCAGACTAGACACGTGTCTCCTTAATTCCCTTTGAAAACCAAGGCGTGGATTGATAATTAAACAGAGCCTTGTGGACACCCAGTGAGCCCTAGGACATGGCATAGGGCTGTCAATTTGAACTACATGCCACTGAACAGGAAATTTCTTCTCTTTCGTTGAACTCCACCCTTGCTGAATGGCTGGCTCTCATGGACTGACGGTAACTGCCATTTTTAACCTTTTTTCTTTTCGTTAGCTGGCAGCAGTGATTGGGCTTAACTGGCAGCCAAGCTTAGCCACACTGCTGACACGATCAGCACGGAGAATTTTAGAACCCAGCTCTGGACTTAGAGCACCATGGCCCCTCCACCCTTTCTTTCCAAACCTCCACCACTGATTTGGCTGTTTTGCAATGGGCAGGACAGCTTGTGTGCGATGCCATCTTGTTTGACTGGTAGGCGTAATTATCCAAACAGAGGCCTCAACAGGGGTTAATTCCCAGGCTGGGAGGCAGTGCCAGCCCAGGGAGTGCTTTCCCAACAGAAAAGCTGTGTTTAGCACAGTGCAGTCTTATGGGTGGGGCCCAGCAGCAGATGACGGCGGGCTTTCTATACTTCAAACTAGACCACAGCATCTGGGGACAGATATAGAGGTGCCTCCATTGCCAGCTGGAAAGTGGGGTTTGCACACCTGACAGCCTGACTGATTTTGGAAGCTGTCAGACAGCTTTTAGCTTTCAAAATAAGACTACCTAGAGAAATAACGGTGGTACAGCCTGACAGCATCTCTTCCAGCCTTTACTGACCCACAACATAGGGTTAGCTGATGGCCCCCCAGTGACTCCATAAGTAGGGCCATGTCTTTGCCAGCCAGGTAGTGGAGCCTGCTACCCCAGAGATTCCACTGGGCCCAGTCACTGGAGTACATAGAGGCATCTGGTGATCAACTGCCTTTTCAGACTGTGCTTCAACTTCTGTTAAGGCAACACCAGAGAAACTAAACAACTTCTAGATGCCCCAAAAGCAACAAACCTTGGCCAGACACTTAAAGAAAAATCCACCCATGGCTCCAGAAAGCTCCCAAAAGAAAGAATCAAAGAACTTCCCAGATGAAGGCTTTCTGAAACTTTCAGAGATCAAGTAAAAAAGAATTATAGAGCCCTCCTAGACATTATACAAAATACAGCAGATCAAAATGAAAAATTCAGCAAGCTGTTCAAAAACATCTCACCCTGTAAATTTGAGTGCATTCTAAAATTAAAAAATAATAAAATATTATCTCTAAAAATATCATGCTAAACAAAAGAAGCCAAACAAAGAGTACATGCTGCATGCTTATACATTTATTAATGATGGTATATGGGTGTAGATAGTCATCAAAGCACACTTAACTGAACATTTAAGGCATACTGTGCTGTTAATTGTATGTTAATCTTTCCCCAATAAAAAATCAAAGAAAATAAAATTAACTGATTATCTTTCATATGTGTGATAGAAAGAATACCATACTGAAGTCAAGAAACCCAGAAATTCATGTCTATGATTCATCATATCACAAGAAACCTTTGCCAATACTTTATAAATAAGATCTCATAATAGTTTCGACAGCACTTGGCTTTGGCTTGGCATACAAGAATTTGTGTCCTTTTTATTTTTTGCAAAATTCTTCCAAGAACTAGCTGACCTGTGAATAATTCTATGATCTGTCTTTCTCTCCCCGAAAATGCTTAGATAATATTCCCTTCTGAATTTATTTCAATTTTTCCTCAAGATAAAGGCAAATCAAGAAGGCCTGTTTCCAACATCTCTTTTGAAAGCAAAGATGACACTCAAAATACTGAGATGTGTATTTACGCGCCTTTGTCAGAACATCGTTTTAAACTTTCAGTAGCAACACATGTGTGCTGGCCATTCAGGGCACCAGCCACAAAAAGGGAGTCAATCTCTAACCCTCTACTTTCTGGATTGGAAAGTCGTCCTGGGGTAGGGAAGTGGTGGGTATTGAAGGCTCTGAGGCAGCTCAGTAGGGCAGTATTTCAATGTTATAAAGAGTGAGAAGGAAGTAGTCCCTGGATAGTGCAATTGGTTAAGCACTGAGTTACTAAATGAAAGAGTAACAGTTCAAACCTACCCAGAGGAGCCCTGGAAGACAAGTCTGGCTATCTACTTATGAAAGGTTACATCTTTGAAAACCCTATGAAGCGTTCTACTCTGCACACATGGGGTCACCATCAGTCAGAATCCACTTGATGGCAACTAACAGCATAGTCACAATACCAACTCAGTATCAACACACACCAATTTCTGAGTTGGATACTCGGGGTAGAGGAGTGAATCAAACGAACAAAAAAGAGACTGAAAGACCTATCCTTGTAGATACATCCTAGTGGAGGACAATAAGTAGATAATATTTGTAAAAGATTTTAGATGGCAGTATGGCTAAGAAGGAAGCCCTAGTGCCTAGTGATTAAGTGCTACAGCTGCTAACCAAAAGGTTGGGAGTTTGAATCCACCAGGCACTCCTTAGGAACTCTGTGGGGCAGGCAGTTCTACTCCATCCTATAGGGATGCTATAAGCCAGAATCCATGCAGTGGCAGTGGGTTTGGGTTTTGTTTGTTTTTGTTTTTGTTTTTTTGATATGGTTAAGAATGGAGCCTGATAGCACAGGAGATAAAGAGCTTGGCTGCCTCCACAGAGGGATTCTTTGGAAACCCTATGGGTCAATTCTACTCCATCCTAGAGGACCACTATGAGTCAGAATTGACTCCATGGCAGTGGGTGTTTGTTTGTTTGGGTTTTGTTTGGTTTATGGCTAAAGAGGAAAAAAAAATAAAAGATTAAAGGAAAATAAGTAGCACTGGAGGAGTGCATTTTCATGTAGGGTGATTCAATGACCAACTAGAAAGGTGACTTTTGATAAACAGTGGAAGCACAGGGCAGGAGGAAGAGACTGCAAAAAGGCTGTTGTGATGATTAAGATTTGTGTGTCATATTGCTAGGCCATGATTCTTAGTGTTTACACGTGATCACTCCCATGATGGTATCTGCTTTGAGTGGCCCATCAGTTGAAAGGGAATTTCCTTGGGAGTGTGGCCTGCATCCAAATATAGGTAGACATTCTGGTTTTTTGCTTACTGTGGATCCTGATGTTGCTCCCTGTTCTCGTGACTTATGGTTCTCGGGACTCGATCTTTCAGCTTATCTGCCAGTCTGGGGATTCATTGAGCATCACAACCTGTGAGCAGCATTCTTGCCTAAAACCTGCTGATTTTGAACTCCCCAGCCCCTGTAGGCACTTGAATCCAGAGAAGTCTCTATCTTGATCTATAGACTTGGGACATTCCAGCCTCTACCATCACGTGAGCTGTTTTGCTCGATGTGAATCTCTCTCTACATATATTTATATACTTTACTGGTTTTTATCTCTAGAGAACCCAGCCCAAGCCAGCGTTGGTGCACCAAGTACACTTCGGTGCATTTTAAGAAAAGTGGGGGACCATGTGGCTCTAGGGGATTAAAAGGTGAGAGAAGTCAAAGTCCAGATCATGCACCGCCTGTGAATCATTTCTAGCACTTTTCTGTTACTCAGGGAGCTCATCTACCACTGAAGAATTTCAAGCCAAGGAATGACACAACTTGACTTACGTTTTAACAAGAACACTCTGATTTTGGAAAATAATTCTCAAGAGAGACAAGGGCTGAAAGGGGGAAACAAGGGAGGTAACTGTGTTTGGCCAGGAGATGGATAGGTGGCTTGGATCAGGGTGTTAGAAGTCTGCATTTTGAGGCAAGACTGGATTTTTGGATATTTTTTAAGAGGAAAGCTGATAACATTTCTGGTTAGATAGAATATGGGCTATTAGAGAAAGGAAATAGTTAAAGGCGTTACCAAGTTTTCCGGTCTCAGCAACTGAATAATGGGGTTACCCTTTACTGAGATGGGATGGGCCAGGTTTTAGGGTAAAATTCATTAGTTTTGTACAGATTTAAGTTTGACATGCCTATTAGACATACAAGTTGAGATGTCAAGTCACCCAAGGGGTTATTTCCTTCTGTAGTTCAGTGGACACCATTGGCCTAGAGACATAAATTTGAATATATCACTGTACAGATGAAATGAAACCCATGAGACTAGATGTGATTGTCAAAAACAGTCAAAGTAGATAGGCCCTGGGAGGTAGGAAATAGAAACTTTTTATTTCTGTAAATAAAGTGTAAGTAAGTAAAGTGCTTATCTTGCCCTAAGAGGTAAATTTGGATCTCTCTGCATCAAACACTGCAGAAGAGTTTAAAATAAAGCAATCCTATGGTTATGATGCAGGGCCAGCTGCTCAATCTTTTCCAGCTTGTGACAAGGATGGAATAAGCAAACACCAAAACAGTACAATGAGGCTTCATTGTGGAACATAAAACATTTATGTCTGCATTTTTTCTCCTTTATGAGGCAAGAGAAAACAAGGTAAGACAATCTGACTCACTGATATTTCATAATTTACCTTGTTTTGAGACTTCCTTCTTACGGTAAACATAAAGAAGGAAGAAAAAGGAAAAGAGAAAAACCAAATGAAATGCATGGCCAAGTGGCGTCGAGTCGGACATTTCCAGAAACTCTGCCTAACATCCTGAGTCACCATAAGCACCTAGTGCACCAGCTTGATCTTACACTCAGCTCTGTTACCAGAGGTAATTATGTTCTATAGTGTCACCACAAATTCTGAGTTAGTGACTACTGATCCCCTGCACCTACAATAAATATAAGTGCCATCAAGCCTATGGTCACAATCTTTTCATCAATCAATAGTATATAACCTTGTATTATGTATGTTACAGCCCTTGTAGCACAGTGGTTAAGAGCTACAACAGCTAACCAAGAGATCCGTAGTTCAAATCCACCAACCACTATTGGGAAACTCTATAGAACAGTTCTACCATATCCTATAGGGTCACTATGAGACAGTCAGCTTGATGGCAACAGATTTTTGTTATGTATGTTACTGTTTAAAGCCATCGCATTGAATTCAGTGAAACCCGTGAGGTCCAGAATGACAGGACAGCCTTGTTTTTCTGCCTTTTACAGGATGTGGCCTAGCCACTTTTCTATTGCTGTGTATTAGTAGAAAATGTTTTAGTTTCCCTTCTCTGACAAGTTTCTACCTTACACAGTTTCCAGCTTTCACAGGTTTTATGTATATATTTCTTACAGATAGTTAATTAAATGCTGTTCCTCTTTATGATAAAATACTAACCAAGAAGGGTTTAACATTTACTTGACCCTGGGTAATGAGAACATACATTCTTTGATTTTGAGCCCATGCACAAAAATGTCCATTATGGCTTTTTTTTAATTGCTGTTGAAAATATGAAGTCAATTAAGTCCATGGACTTAATTGTTCTAAGTGCCATTTACCTCACTGCTGTATAACCCAATGATCACCTTTGAAGTGCTCCCATTGAGAAGCTATGAATTGATATCAGCACCTAGTTTACCCTTCAAAGCAATTTTGGAACTCTTTCTAGAATTGCCATTGCACACTGTGGCACTGTGGCAAGTTTGCACACTTAATTGTATAGTTACCTGTGAGGGAGTTTTTAGGCAGTCAACAAATAACTGTATTAAACACCCACCCTACACACCCAATCTGATCCCCAATGACTGTTTTCTAATGACTCTCAGGACATGAGGGGTAATGTAACAGCTCTGATGGCCATCCCAGAAAAAGAGTTCCAAAATTCCTTTAAAGGATGAACTAGGCATTGACATCAGTGTATAACATCCTAAGGGGGGTACTTCAAAGGTGACAATAATGATATTCAGCAATGAAGCATGTAGCACTTTTTCTAGGATGAGCTCATGAACTTAATTGTCAGACCTGGTAGATAAACAAAACATATACCAATTTAACAATTTCTACATGTACAATTCATGGATTATATTCTTCAACTTGTGATTCTTCTCACTCTTATTTTATGTCACCTTTCAGGTTGCTATCATCAATTTGATCTTATCAGATAGATATTTAAAAGGGCATTATGCTCATGGCAGACATTGTTTATTAACAAGGCTAAGCTGTTGTTTGGTTTTAAGAAGATATCAGGAGAGGCAGGGCAAGATGGCAGAGTAGTCAAATGCTTCCTGTAATCCCTCTTCCAACAAACACCCCCTCCCCCAAAACAAGCTAATCAATTATATACGACAATCTAGGAGCCCTGGACATCAAATACAAAGCTGAGGAGTTAGACTGACTAGCAGGGGAAGGCAGAGAAAATTCAGAAGCAGTGAAGATCTACCAGACTTCACCCAGCCAGCACCCTGTAGGCTGGATCCGCTGGGGCAAGCAGTTGATCAGTCCTGAATATCAGGCAGAATGCTGAGAGATCAGACTGGGTGACAGGGAGGACAAATAGGTCCAGAGATAACCACCTTGCTCAGGTTTAAATCTGTATCCTGCTGAGGGACATGCTTGGGCCAGAAAAGCAGAACTGAGGCACAGGAATAGGAAGCCAAGCAGAGCAACAGCATCAGGAGTGGAGCAAGTCTTTCTCAGAGGAGAAAGTGAGCTTTCGACAATCATACCTACAGAACCACAGAGTATTTTCACCTGTGCCCCAGAAGCTAACAATTCTTATAGATTCAAAAATCTTTCCTACATGTTGATTTCTCTCCTTTTCCGCAGCACTTCCCCTACCCTTTTTCTACTCTTTAGGAGGCACTAAACTCTGACTCACTACATGGATCAGAAATGGGACATTTTATGCAAATTCCTTGAGTTATTCTTTCAGACTTGGAGACGAAAACCAAGAGAGGGGAAGAAAAAAGTTCTGCCAGCTTCTGTAAGCCAGCCACTCACCCAGTGGGCTTACAGATGTAACCATACAGTGACAGGACACTGAAATTTTTAAGTCTGCAACAATCAATTTTGCTCAAATGACCAAAATATCTGGACTCTCAAAAAATAACTAACTAGCTATATATATATATATATATATATATATATATATGCCAGCCAAGTGCTGTCATATATATATATGTATACACATATACATATGCCAAGCCAAACATATACGTATACATATATAAATTAGAACACAGTAATCAAACAATTTACAAGAACTTTCTGATGGCTCAGAGACAACAATCAATTTTTAATCATTTAAAGAAGTAGACTAACATGGCCTCAGTAAACTCCAAAAACAAAATATTAGGAAATATTCCAGGCAAAGAAAACTTGATGCAATTATCAGGGGTAGCATTATCAGAGGAGTACTGTTTAGAGCTCTGTGAGACATTAGAAAGATGGTTAGGTAAAGTACAGCAGAGCATACTGAAAAACTAAACAGGCTGCAAGAAATATCTGAACAACAACAATCTGAAATTCAGCAGATTAACAATAAAATTACAGAATTACACAATTCAATAGAAAGTAAAAGGAGCAGGATTAAGGTGATGGAATGTAGAATTAGTGAGCTTGAAGACAAAATAACTGATACCAACATATGAGGAAAAATCACATAAAAGAATTTTAAAAAATGAAGAATGACTAGGAGTTATGTGGGACTCTATCAAGAGGACTAACTCATGAATGATTAGAATACCAGAACAGGTGGTGATAAAGAAAATACACAGAGAATTATTGAAGACATAATGATTGAAAATTTCCTTAGTATTATGAAGAACAAGAGGATATCTATCCAAGATGCTCATCCAACTCCACATAAGGTAGATCCCAAAAGAAAGATACCAAGATATATTATCATAAAACTCAACAAAGCTAAAGATAAGGAGATGGTTTTTAATCACAGTTAGTTTGAAATAAAAAATAATATACCAAGGAGAGACATTAAGACTAATCTTGGATTACTGAGCAGAGATTATGCTGGCATGAAAGCAATAGGATGTCATATACAGAGTCTTGAAGGAAAAAAACTGCCAACCAAGAATTATATATCTTGCAAAACTGTCTTTCAAATATGACAGAAAAATTAGGATATTTCCAGATGAACAAAAGTTTAGAGATTTTGAAAAAAACCTAACTAAAATTATAAAAAATACTGAAGGAAGTTCTTCAATTAGAAAATCAATAACATCAGATATGTATTCAAGGATGCAATGTAGGACACAGCATCCATATATCAATATGTATAGGGAATTAAAAGTAAAGGTAAAATACTAAAAATAGGGAAAATGAAATCTCAATATGTAAATGTCAACAACATTCTACCAAAATAGGAACAAATTAATGTACTCTTAGAACTTTAAGATGGAGAGGAAGGTCAAGTCAATACAAAGAAATTAAAGACTAGTTTAAATTTAGAACATTAGGTAACTGCAAAGGAAATCAGCAATCCTATACATAAAAACAAAACCAAGAAGTCTCACCAGATAGAAATCAACAACTATGAAAAGAATGAAGCCAGCCAAGTGCTGTCAAGTCAGATCCGACTCATAAGAAAATCAATAAAGAAAAATGACTCAGCACAGAAAATTAAATGGAACAAAGAAATTGTCAGCAACACACCAAAAAAGTTACCAAAATAACAGCACTAAACTCTGATGGCATAGCGAAGTGCTACAGCTGCTAATCAAGAGGTCAGCAGTTCAAATCCACCAAGCACTCTTTGGAAACTTTATGGAACAGTTCTACTCTGACTTATAGTCACTGTGGGTCAGAACCAACTTGACAGCACCTAACAACAACCACAAATTCATACCTACCTATAATTACACTGAATGTAAATAGGATAAATGCGCCAATAAAAACATGAAATGTAGAATGGACAGAAAACATGATCCATCTATATACTGCTTACAAGAGACACTCATTAAACAAACTGAAAATCAATGGATGGAAAACTATATACTAAGGTAACAATATTTACATTATAACAGGAGTGGCAATGTTGATTTCAAATAAAATAGACTTTAAAGCAAAATCCACCAGAGTGGATAAAGAAGGTCACTATATACTGCCAGGAGCCAGCCCCAACACTTTACAGGGTCACTCACTGCAGGAGAGGCGCGGCGGGAAAAGAATCGAGAGAGACAGGAAAGTTTTCTGGTTCATGGCAACCTGGCTGTTTTAGTCAGCTAGGCTGCTCTAACAGAAATACCACAGAGTGGATGGCTTTAACAAAGAAAGATTTATTCTTACACAGTCCGGTAGGTTGCAAGTCCATATTCAGGGTGTCCGCTCCAGGGAAAGACTTTCCCCTTGTCGGCTCTGGAGGAAAGTCTGGTATTGCATCAGCCTTTGTCCAGGGAGCGTCCTCACGCAAGAACCTCTGGTCTGAAGGACGCTCTCTGCTCCCAGTGCTGCTTGCTTGATGGTAGCGAGGTTCTCAATTGTCCTTTTTCCTTTTTATCTGAAAGCATTAAGGGTGGGACAAGCCACACTCTGGGGAAACTCCCCCTATAGCAGGACAGGGAAGTAATCCTATGTAGAATTCGTAGCCCCACCCTAATCTTTTAACGTAGTTAGCAAAGCCACACAATGGAGGACATTTCCAAGATACTGGGAACCATATCCCAGCCACGTGGCTGCACACATTTTTGGGGGGACACAATTCCAACCATGACACCGACCCAGAGAAAGAGAGCGAGTTGTCTGTCTTTAGTTTTTATAGTAAAAGTGACGTGAATTTTACCCTGCCCACTGACCACACAATCTATTGGCTAATTTGAAACCAAAACCTCATGATTGGCTAATTTGAAACCAAAACCTCGTGGTCTTGAGGTGATGTAATTTTTACCCTGCCCCCCCCGACCACATGAGCTATTAGCTAACCGAAACCTTGTGATCCTTTTAATTGTCAAGGCTTTCTAGATAATGGCCCGAGTCAAGTGTGTAATTGACAGTGAAAACAAGATTATGCCTCGAGCTCAATCAGCCCTATACTTATACCTCAAGATTAAAAGGTACACGAGGGTCTAAAGTTTATGATCTATTTGTTCCTACTTTGCTCTTTATCTCCTCCTGCGGGAACAGTAAACACCTACCGTTCCCCACCCTATGTCTTTCTTAAGCTGTTCTAAAAAGGATAATTCTTTTCACATGGGTGGGGATGTGCAGTTGGGGGAAGTCAGCAGGGCTGGGCATTCCCGGGCTCAGCGTTTGTCCTTGTGCAGGGAGATGAGGGGGTATTTTGGGGGAGAGTTTAATTGGGGTGAAAAAATATACAGACAGAAATATGTCAGGGGTGAGCAGCTGGGAGAAGTCAGCAGGAGTTGGGCCGGCCTCACTGCTCTCAAGCTGGCTGTGTTAGAAATCATTCCTCTGAGCTCTTTTCCCCAGAAATTCCTGTACAGGTTTTCCCGATATTATTTCATAAACCAAGGGGGTAGTAAAGAGCCCCTCTCAGAAGGCATCTCCCCTGATCCTTGTGCCAGGAGAGGAGGGGGTATCTTTTTGAAGAAAATTTGATTGCCCAAGAAGCCAAATAATATCAAGGGCAGTAGGCTAGAAAACATGTCACAGGTGAGATGCTTTAGCCCATCATTTACAGGGGTTCGTGACTTTGTCTACAAAGCTGATGGCGGACCTCCGCATCTCTCCCTTTTCTGTTTTTTAGCTTCAGCGCATGTAATTCCAATTGTATGTTCTTTATGGTCTGTCTGAGTTGTCAGAGGATGATTGGGAAGAGAAAAAGCAATATTAGAATTATGCTAGCACAGATGCCCACATTTATCAAAAGAGAGCTCCAAGATTCTGCGGACAAGGCCTTCTTAAACATATTTATGAAGTTAGATGCAACCTCCTCGGCTGAAGTTATTTGCAAGGTTGAATGACTGATGGCTTGTATTTGGGCATGTAACTGTGTTATGTTAAATCCAACAGGTGAGTCATTCCAGACTCCTTGTAGATGGGCCTGTACCCGTGGCCATGTAAGGTCTGTCTTGTTGTAAGATAATGGGGTTACACAGACCTCCTTGTATTTGTTATGACAGGAAACAGACAGGCGTGTTTTTAAATTGTGTAGCTGATTGCCAATGTACATAACAGTCTCTTCTAGTGCATTAACCTTATTTTCTAATTTTCTATCTATAATTTCTTGTGTGGCTAATGTTAGTGAGACATTTCTAGCCAGATTATTAACAGTGAGCTGTATGGATTTCTCTAGAAAGAGCTATAGAGGAGGCAGTCACTGAGGTTATAACTCCAATTAAAGCAGTTATCCCTAATATTAAAGCTGCAACAGCTGTCGAGGATGACTGAGGTAATCTGTTGCTATTTGTAAAGCATGCAAACCTGAATCTTCATACCATTCTCCTGTGAGATCTACAGGTAGTAGAGCATAAGGGGGTTGTCTCTCAGTAATAAAGGAAAGGGGTGACATGGAAGAATTTAAACAATTGCTTAGCATACAATTCTTGCAGGTTACAAATACAGAGTAGTCTTTCAGGTATAATAGAGAGAAAGCCATTAGAATCCGTGGATATTATAGCGTAAGGAGAGGGAACACAGGCACAAACACTGAACATCTCAGAAGCCGTCTTGTGAGGGCATAGGAGGACAGTGGGACCAGTAGCTGCAAACAACCTAGAAAACTCTCAGAAGAGTGGAGTTAGTATTTGAAAAGGATTGATAAGCGGAAAAAGAGATGGAGGAGCCGGTGGGCACCAATCACACAAAGTTTCTGCGGTGGCTTCATTGTTGCTGGGGAGATTTCTCAGAGGGAGCAGTGTTGGGTTGCATCTGTGAGTCTAATTAACCCATCAGGAATCCAGACAGGGGAGTCAGCATCCTGTGAAAACACAATTTCTACCTCTGTGGCTGGTTAACAGCAGCAAGTAATTGATAACAAAAGGGGTATATTTTATTAAACGATATGGTAAACTGTGTTTATAATTTCAAAGGTGTAAAATTCCTGAAAGCTTTCAGAAGTATAAGCCAGAGCATTATCTGTTTTAAGATGTGAGGGAATCTGGCAATATGCAAAACAATAAAAGAGGTGTTGAATTACATCTTTACAAGCTTCTCCCATGTGGGCTGAGGCCCTAATTAAGTGAGAATAAGCGTAAATGTATATACCATTTTTTTAGAAAGCACAGTTTAAAATCATGGTTACATTTGTAATTTATGTCTCATTTTAACATTCCCCTCTTGAATTCTTGTCCCAAAGTCAAATCTTAAACTGTGAGTGGGGGCCAGATTGTTTAAAGTCCTGGCTGTTCAGGGGGTGGCCAATCATGGAGATCAGAAGAACAAAGACTCATCATAAAATAGTCACAGGAAATTCTAGTCAGGTTGTTTGCATCAGGCAAAGTTTAAAACCTAAGAGAAAATTTTTCAGTTAATGAAACTAGTTTGTTATGCCTACACTCTCACAGAAACAAGAAGCAAGAAAGCACATTGTGAATATGCAAAATGTAGTTTCTGTTCTCTAGTCTGAAGGCTATTTTTTTTTTTTTTTTTTTTGGAGATTGAAGGAGAAGGAACAAAGGAATCTGTAACTGGTTGTGATTAATTAGCTGTAAGCCCCATGCTGTACTCGGACCAGCCTTGCAGTGGCTGATTTCAGTTCTAAAGGCTGCAGCCAGTTGATCTCACCAAGTAGTTTTTGAAAGTCACTTAAAGTTTGTAGGAGGGAAGTCCCCAAGACAAAGGGAACATGAGCCACTGTGATGTCATTTAATATGCAGTTCAAGTAGGACATTGAAGCTCAGTTTAGATTTCATCTGGGGCAATTATCAAGCCTTTAGCTTCCAGGGAAGAGGTGAGTGCAATTAAGAACTCCTGTAAAAAAGAACGATCAGGGCAAGCTAACAAAATATCATTTAGACAAAGAATGAAATACATCAATTTAGTAACAGCATGGTTCATTGGGATAATGCTTTAGAGGAGGGAGCTCAAGTTGTAAGGCTCCCGTGATTCTATTGTTGTATTGATTGCCCTTAGGTAACAAACGCACCTGGCACAGGAGCCTTAGGGGTTAGGCTGAATGCAGAGAGAAAATGAGTTGCCTGTCCCTTTAAATTCTCTGTGCTTGCTGGCAAGTGAATAGCCTGCTCCTTTTGATTTTCCTCACTTGCTGGTTGCAAGGGCTTGACAGGTTGTTTAAGCTCCGACTGAGTCAGAAGTTTGCTGTACTGCATAAGCTTGTTGAGGGACCTTAGAAGGAGCCGCCTCTTTTAAAGGGGTGTTAGATATTAGGAGAGGAGGCTCAGAATAGGAATCTTCTGCACCAGTTGAGGAGTAATATATTAAGCTCCAATAAGAAAAGGCGCTTATAGGAACGCTATTAGGCCCCTGGTCGTGGTAAATTTTTTGTGTGCTTTGACCAATACGTTCCCAGGCTTCCTGATCCAGTGTACCTCCAATCAGGAACCAAGGACAAGACTTTTGAACAAAATCCATGAAAACTGTTAAATCTTTAGTGGAAATCTTAATCCTTTGTTGACATAAGAGGTTCTTAATCACTTTTACAGAGTTTTCTTTGCTTTAACTCTTTACGGCCCATGGTTCTTGCTTATTAAATATCTATAAAGAATCCTGTTTTTAGAACTCTTTAAGGCGCACAACTCTTTTTGCTAAGAAACTAGAAAAGAAGAGGTTCCCAAACGGTTTCAGGTATTGACTCTGGATTAGAATCGTCCCTTAGTACCAAACAGCAGAGAAAAGAGGTATCCTCCTGGAGAAATGCCTGGCGGAGGGCACAGCGGGAACTCACGGAAGAGAATAGATAGCCTGTTCCTCTAAATCGAAAAGAAGGGGTTCTCAAACGGTTTCAGGTATTAATTCTGGTTTTAGAATTGTCCCCTACTACCTACCAGCACAGAAGAGGTGCCCTCCTAGAGAAACGTCTGGCGGGGGGCACACGAGAACCCTAAGAGCAGAAAGAAAATAGATAGCCAGTTCCTTTAAATCCTCTAGTGGCAAAAGCCTTTAGAGGCACCTGTGAGCAGACAAAAAATACCGAGCAGTTTGTTCTTTTAAATCCCCGTGGCTGCAGCAACACGGCTACTGCTGACTGCTGGCTTAACAGGTTTTTCAGGTATCGACTCTGTGTCTTCTCTGATTCTTAAAGGAGCCACAGCTATTTAGGAAGAGGAGAAAAGAGCAGTCAGAAAACAAGAGATTAGATTCCAGTAAGAAAGATATTTACAGAGAGGTTTCTGTAAGGAGTCTTCTCTTCCTTTAGACTCCCCACGGCACAATCTTCACACTTCAATAACTATAAAGAATTCTCTTTTTTAGAGTTCTTTATGGTAAATAAGCTTCACTTGTTACAAAAATCTATAAAGAATCCTTTTTTTAGAACTCCTTATGGCACAGTTCTTCGCTCTCAAATAACTATATAGAATTCTCCCCATTGGAATTCCTTATGGCTCCTAAGCTTAACTGTAAAGAGTCTGCTTTTTTCTTTAGGCTCTCTATGGCACAATTCTTTGCTCTTAAATAACTATAAAGAATTCTTTTGAACTGGGCATGTAAGCTTCGCTCCTCATAACTATAAAGAATCCTCCCTTTTTGGAATTCTTTACGGCACAAACATCTCAAGTTCTGAGTACTTGTCCCATCACTTACTCACTCATTATAACAAATGAGGGGACCTGCAGGATCCCCAGGACAAGAGTCTAGCTACCTCGATTCCTTTTGCTTACCCTCATTCCTGCTGAGAGATGAGTAGCGTTGACGGTTCTGTGCTTCCTACCCCGTCACCTTGGAGTAGGGTCCGCACCTTCCCGAATGATTATCCGTCCCTTCAGTTACAAGACGGAATCCTATCCACTACCCCTTGAGAGGGGTGTGGTGTCGGCAAGATTACCCTCTGTGCCCCACCTTCGGGCGCCAGATGCTGGGAGCCAGCCCCGACACTTTACAGGGTCATGCTCAGAGGGAGGGAGAGAGAGACGTGGCGGGAAAAGAATCAAGAAAGACAGGAAAGAGTTCTCCGGTTCATGGCAGCCGGACCCAGACAGCAAGAGAGCGAGCTGTCTGTCTTTATTGTTTTTATAGTAAAAGTGACATGAATTTTCCCCTGCCCACTGACCACACAATCTATTGGCTAATTTGAAACCAAAACCTCGTGATTGGCTAATTTGAAACCAAAACCTGTGGTCTTGAGGTGATGTAATTTTTACCCTGCCCCCTGACCACATGAGCTATTAGCTAACCGAAACCTTGTGATTCTTTTAATTGTCAAGGCTTTCTAGATAATGGCCTGAGGCAGTTGTGTAATTGACAGTGAAAACAAAGTTATGCCTTGAGCTCAATCAGCCCTACTTATACCTCAAGGTTAAAAGGTACACGAGGAAGGGTCTAAAGTTTATGATCTCTATTTGTTCCTACTTTGCTCTTTATTTTATCTCCTCCTGCGGGGACAGTAAACATCTACCGTCCCCCACCCTATGTATTTCTTACGCTGTTCTAAAAAAAATAATTCTTCTCACATGGATGGGGATGTGCAGTTGGGGGAAGTCAGCAGGGCTGGGCATTCCCGGGCTCAGCGTTTGTCCTTGTGCAGGGAGATGAGGGGGTATTTTGGGGGAGAGTTTAATTGGGGTGAAAAAATATACAGCCAGAAATATGTCAGGGGTGAGCAGCTGGGAGAAGTCAGCAGGGGTTGGGCCGGCCTCACTGCTCTGAAGCTGGCTGTGTTAGAAATCATTCCTCTGAGCTCTTTTCCCCAGAAATTCCTGTACAGGTTTTCCCATTATTTCATAAACCAAGGGGATAGTAAAGGGCCTCTCTCAGAAGACATCTCCCCTGATCCTTGTGCCAGGAGAGGAGGGGGTATCTTTTTGAAGAAAATTTGATTAGGAAGCCAAATAATATCAAGGGCAGTAGACTAGAAAACATGTCACAGGTGAGATGCTTCAGCCCGTCATTTACAGGGGTTCGTGACTTTAGTCTACAAAGCTGATGGCGGACCTCCGCAATATACTATTTAAAGGGTCAATACTTCAGGAAGACATATTAAATATTTACACACCTGACAGAGTTTCGAAATACATCAAATGAACTCTAACACTACTGAAAAGGAAGACAGATAGCTCCACAGTTAAAGCAAAAGACTTCAACATGCCTCTTTGGTGATGGATAGAACATCCAGAAAGAACCTCAATAAAGACATGGAAGATCTAAATGCCATAATCAACTAAGTTGACCTCATCGACATACACATTCTAATAATTAAGTTCATGAACGTAATCATTCTAAGTGCTATATAGCTCGTTGCTGAATATCACTATGGTCACCTTTGAAGTACTCACCTTCACAAGATATACATGATGCTAGCATTCAAGACAGTTTTGGACTATTTCTGGAATAGCTATTGTGCATGGTGGCACAGTGGCAAGTTTCCAAACTTAACTGTGTATGAGGGAATTTTCAGCCAGTAAACAAATAACTGTATTGGAACACCTTCCCTACTCACCTGATCTGGCTGCCAGTGATTTTTTTTCTTTACTTGAAGATAAAGGAAATATTGAAAGGAAGACATTTTGATGACATTCAGTACATCTAGGGTAATATAATGACAGTTCTGATAGCCATTCCAGAAAAAGAGTTCAAAAATTGCTTTGAAAGGTGGACTAGGTGCTGCCATTGATGCATAGCTTTCCCAGGGGGATACTTCTAAGGTGACCACAGTGATATTCAGCAATGAGGTATATAGCACTTTTTCTAGGATGAGTTCACTAATTTGTCAGGCTTCGTATACAGAATACTCCATGCAAAAACAGACAAGTATACCTTCTTTTCAGTGCACATGAAACTTTCTCCATTATAAACCACATATGAGATTCGACAAGTCTACAAATTTAATTGTTCTAAGTGCTACATATGTCACTGTTGAATATCACAACAGTCACTTTCAAAGTACTCCCCTTGGAAAGCTACACACTGATGCCAACACCTAAGTCGATCCTTCAAAGCATTTTTGGAGCTCTTTCTGGAATGACCATTGCACGAGGGAGAACAGTGGCAAGTTCATGAACTTAACCATATACTTGAGGGAGTTTTTAGCCAGTAACAAATAACTGTATTGGAACACGCTTCCTGCTCACCTGATCTGGCCCCCAGTGACTTTTTTACCCAAAAATAAAGGAAATATTGAAAGGAAGACATTCTGATGACTTTCAGGACATCAAGGATAGTACAATGATAGCTCTGACAGCTGTTTCAGAAAAAGAGTTCCAAAATTACTTTGAAGGGTAGACTAGGTACTTGCAACAGTGCATAACTTCCTCAGGGAGCACTTTGAAGTGATTGTAGTGATATTCAGCAATGAGGTGTGTAACACTTTTTTTAGGATGAGTTCAAGAACTTAATTGTCAGACCTCTTAGAAGGCCAAGCATGGCTTAACCAAATTTAAAGCATCGAAATTGCAAGGCATCTTCTCAGCCTTCAAAGCTATAAAAATTTGAAATGAATAGAAGAAAAAGCAACAGGAAGAAAATTGAACTCATGGAAACTGAATAACACCTTTGTCTTAGGCTGGGTTTTCTAGGGAAGCAAAACCAGTAACATGTGTAGGTACAAGGAAAGGTTTATAATATAGATAGATAGATAGATACAGATATAGGAAACAGCTCACATAATCACAGAAGCTGAATGTCCCAAGTCCTGGCACAAGCCTCATGTGGCCACAGAAGCTGAGGAACCCAAAGTCAGCAGGTCAGAGACCAGAATTATAGATCACCAGTTGTGTAGGTCAGTGGATTCCAAGCTGGTGGCAAAAGGAAGCAACAGAGGCTGGCAAACCCAGGATCAGCAGGTCAGGGAGCAGGAGCAGCAGAGGCTGGCGAACCCAGGATTGGCAAGTCAGGGAGCAGGAGTGACAGAGGCTGGCGAACCCAATATCGGCAGGTCAGGGAGCAGGACTCTCAAGTGCCGACTGTAAGGACTGATGAGTCCAACAGCTGCTAGTTCAAGTCCCAGAACCAGACGCTGGAAAAAGGGAGCAGGAGCTCCTGGCTACGTAAGCTACCAGCAGCCGCAGCGGGAGATGAGAGCCAAGGGGCAGGGAGCCACCACCAACCCCGCCCTGCCACTTAATACAGTAGCCAAATATGGAGTAGCCAAGTTGACATAATCCTGACCACCACAACCTTGTTCAAAAACGAAATCAAGGACCGAATAAAGAAGTTCACAGAATCAAGTGAAAATGAAAACACTTTCTACCAAAATCTATGGGACACAGCAAAAGCAGTGCTCAGTGGTCAATTTATTTCAATAAATGTGCACATCCAAAAAGAAGAAAGGGCACAAATCAAACAACCCTCCAACTACAACGAGTAGAAAGAGACCAACAAAGGAACCCCTGAAACACCAGAAGAAAACAGATTATGAAAACTAAAGTAGAACTAAATGAATTAGAGAATTTAAAAACAATTGAAAATTTTAACAGGTCCAAAAGCTGTTTTTTTTTTTTTAAAAAAGGTAAATAAATTCAATAAACCACTGGCCAAAGTGAATAAAGAAAAACAGGAGAGGAAGCAGATAATTTGAATAAGAAATGAGATGGGCAATATCAGAACAGACCCAACTGAAATGAAAAGAATCATAACTGAATACTATGAAAAATTGTACTCTAATAAATTTGAAAGCCTACAGGAATTGGATCCGACTCGACGGCACTTGGCTTTGGCTTGGCTAGAGGAATTGGACAAATTTCTGGAAACATCCTACCTGCCGAAAGTAAAACAAACAGAAGAAGAACTTCATAAACCTATCACAAAAGAAGAGACTGAAAACATAAGTCAAAAACTCCTAACTAAAAAAGTCCTACCACAGATGGTTCCACTGGAGAATTCTACCAAACTTTTAGAAAAGAGTTAACACCACTATTATTAAAGATATTTCAGAGCATAGAAAAAGATGGGATACTACCAAATTCATTCTATGAAGCCAGCATAACCTGATACCAAAACCAGGTAAGGCAGCAGAAAAAGGGAAAATTACAGACCAATGTCTGTCCTAAACTAAGATGTAAAAATCATCAACAAGATTGTAGCCAACAGAAATCAACAACATGTCAAAAAAATTATTCACCACGACCAAGTAGGATTCATACCAGGGACGCAAGAATGGCTCAGCACTAGAAAAACAATGTAGTCAACCCCGTAAATAAAAGACAAGAATCACTTGATTTTAAAAACTGTTGCAGAAAAGGCACTTGACAAACTCTCATGGCTATCGAGGAGGGAAGGGAGAGAGAAGGTTGGTCATAGATTAAATAGCTGATAGAAATTTGGTTAGGTGAAAATGGTGACAGCACACAGTAGAAAGTAAATCAACTTAACTGGACTTCACCATAAACTGAAAGTTCTTCTAATCTCAACCCAAAATTGCAAGAATGGAGTATCAGAGGTGGGGTCTGGGGACTAGGGTCTCAGGGGACATCGAGGCCAATTGGCATAACTAGCCTATTGCTAAGAGAGTCTTCTGTATCCTATAATGGTGAGTGGTGTCTGGAATCTTAAAAGCTAGCAAGCTGCCACCTGAGGTACACCAAATGATCCCAACTCATCCAGAACAGAGGATGACTGAAAACAATAAAGTCGTGAGGGAAAAAATGGCCCAGGAGACAGAAAGACCCATGTGAATGGGAGACAGTATCAATATGTGACTGGAAGAACCAGATGGTGCCCGCCCATCACCAAAGACAGCCATAATGGGGCACACAATATTGAGTTCCTGTGGCAACATGAGAAAAAGGAGGGTGCAACTCAAGAACTCTACTAAAAGACCACAACTGATGGTCTGACATCCCAGGGGATCTCCTGGGAGCATGACCCCTAGAACTACTGTTGTCCCTATCTCAAAAACACTACTGAGGTCAACTCTTCAGACAAAAAGGGACTGGACTCAGGGACACAGTGTGATCTATGGTTCCATGCATTTACAGAATGCTGTCCTACCGGTCTCTTTCTAGATGGGGGAGAAGCGGGTGGAGAGGAAGAGACAGGAGCTTCTTAAGAGGACATGACAAGTATAGAATAAAAAGGAGGAATTTTCTGTCACCAGGCAAGGAGAGCAGAAGTACGTGCAGATAGGCAGGCAAGCAAAACTGATTTGGATTATATACTTTCACTTAATCACAAAAAAAAGAAAAAAAAATGTTCTGCATTCCACTTTCATGGCATTGGGGGTCTTAAAAGCTACCAATTTCCCATCTAAGGACCATCAGTTGGTCCCAATCCATGTGGAGCAGATGCGAATGAAGGATGTCAAAGACTTGCATAAAATATGACTCCACCAGGCAGAAGGTGTCATTTGATCCAGAGAGTATATTAGCATGGGACCAGCAGAAGTAGATGGTGCCTGGCCACCACCAATGACTGCCCTTATAGAAAACACAACATAGAGTCCTTGATGCAATGGGAGAAAAATGGGGGTACAGATCTACTACTCTATTAAAACACAGATTTGATAGTCTGACATCCTGGAGGTTCCCCTGAGAACACGGTCCCTGCACTTGATGCTAGCCCAGAGCTGAAGCCAATACCAATGCCAACAACCCAGCCAAAAATTGGACTGGACTATAAGACAGAGCGATGATACTGTTGAAGTACGTGATTGCTGGACTAAGTATGTACATGAGACTTTTGGAGCAGGTCCTCTCTAGAGGCAAGATGATGTGGTGAAGAAGGGACAGGAGTTGTCTGATGAAAACCAGAAGCACAGGGTGGAAAGGAAGAGGGTGCTGTCACAGCATTGGGAAAGCAGCTAGAGTTGCACAGAGGTTTTGTGCAGGGTTTTATACAGCAAATTGACTTGGATTGTAAACTTTCACTTAAAGTACAATAAAATATATATATTTTAAACAGCAGAAGAATGTATCAGGGAATATTTTGGGGTTTGAGGTTTAAAAATTATCTCAAGGCTATATTTTCAGGGAGTTCGTTCATCCTCAGTAGCTACAGAAAATCTTCATTTTATAAGAACTTGAAATTCTGTTCTTCATTTTGCTCCCTTTGATAAGGAGGATTCTACAGAGTATTTGATCAAAGCTTCTGGTAATAGTAGCCAGGCAGCATCCAGTTGTTCTAGCCTCATGGCAAAGAAGGCAGTTGTTCATGGAGGCAGTTAACTACACATACTGTTGACTCCTATTCCTGGCTCTCCTTCTGTTGCTCTAGAAAAATAGTGACAAATCGCTGTACCTTGGACGGCTGCTTGCAAGATCTTTAGACCCCAAGCACTATACAATTGTCATGGTTTGAATTGTGTCCCCCCAAAAATGTGTGCAGCCACGTGGCTGGGATATGGTTCCCGGTATCTTGGGACTGTCCTCCATTGTGTGATTTTGCTAACCTGTAGGTTAAAGGATTAGGGTGGGGCTGTGAATTCCTGCTATGGGGAAGTTTCCCTGGAGTATGGCTTGCCCCACCCTTAATGCTTTTAGCTTGCAAGGAATAAAAGGAAAAACAACCAAGGACAATTTGAGAACCTCCCTACCATCAAGCAAGCAGCACCGGGAGCGGAGCACGTCCTTCAGACCAGAGGTTCTTGTGTGAGGACGCTCCCTGGACAATGACTGATGCAATACCAGACTTTCCTCCAGAGCCGTCAAGGGGAAAGTCTTTCCCTGGAGCGGACACCCTGAATATGGACTTGCAACCTACCGGACTATGTAAGAATAAATCTTTCTTTGTTAAAGCCATCCACTCTGTGGTATTTCTGTTAGAGCAGCCCTAGCTGACTAAAACAACAATGAACTAAGACATAGAACAGAAGCACAAAAAATGACATTAGGCCAATTAACAGGGATGTCCCGTGAAACCATGACCCTAAGCTTCCAAGCGAAGAAACCAAATCCCATGAGGTGTTTGTACATAAACAGCCTCAGCAGCTACTCTCCTTCTTTTTTTGTTTTTGTTTTTGGTTGTTGTGGTTGTTGTGAAAGTGTATATCACACAAGCTTTGCCAATTCAACTTTTTACATGTATACAATAGGTGGTACAAAATTGTCTGACTGTACAACCACTGTGCTTAATCAGTGTGAATTTTCTATCACCGTGAGGTCATAATTTTAGTTACTTTTTTATCTTTTCTATAGCTTCTGTGGGTACTGTAGGTGTCACTTTAGCTTTTTCTAGAGTAACCTCATGTACAGATTGACAAATTTCCTCTTCCTGTTTTTCAATATACCATATTGTTGACTCACTGACACTGAACTCACGGCCAACACCACTGTAGCCCATGACTGAATCAAGATTATGTAACACACATATTTTCTCAGTAAAGCACATCACAGCCTTTTTGCACTTAGCAACTCTAGGCAACACTTCAGCACTACTCTTGGGAGCCATTTTAAACAGCAAAATCACCAACAAAAAGCACAAAAAGTTTGAAAACATGGCACAGAATAGATCACAAAAAGGATTTCTGCTTACAGTATGAGAGCTGTATAAGAAGGCATAACATTACCTTGCAGAACTTTAGCGGGAAACCTGCATGCCAGGAGACTCAAATTGTTTCATCATGCTGCACATGTCCACAAATAGCTTTAAAAATGTCATGAGCATTGATCTGGGGATTACAAATAAATTTAAATGAATAGACAAACTCACAAATAAGGAACATATAATAATGGAAATTGACTGTACTACACCATTAATAAATGTTGTCAATTACAAAAAACACAACCGATAAAGCCCCACATGTACATGTACCATTTTATTCTTTCATCAGATGTATTTATAAATGAAAAGGTTAATGTCTAGTATGAGCTGTTTCCTTCTAGTTCATTGCATCTTCCTTTTTCTTTCACTGATTTTCTTACGGGATTATATTGATTACAATGGTTCCCACTGATGATATCTGCACAAAAACCCCAGTATATCAAAGAGTATTTGTTAACAGAAAGAGTTGTATCATAGTTGGCTGAAACATCTGGGTACCTGTCTTCGGTATCTAACCCAATACTGTCTACTTGATTCCAACTTATAGCAACCCTCTAGGACACAGTGAAACTACCCCTTAGACTTTGGAAGGAGAATCTGGTGGATTTGAACTACTGAACTTTTAGTTAGCAATCATAGCTCTTAACCACTACATCACTGGAGTGTCTAGATCTTAGTTATCTCATGCTGCTGTAACAGAAACACCACAAGTGGATGGCTTTACAAATGGAAATGTATTCTTTTACAGTTTAGGAGGCTGGAAGTCTACATTTGGGACATCAGCTCCAGCCGAAGGTTCTTTCCTTCTCTGCCAGCTCTTGCTGTGTTCCCTTGGTCTAGGAATTTCTCAGTGCAGGGTCCAAAGGTCATACTCCTCTCCTGGCTCTTACCGTACTGTTTGGTGGTAATGAGGTATCTCTCTTTGCTCACTTCTTAAGGTGATGCAGTCCACGTTCCCGGGGAAGCTCCCTTTACGTTCAGTCAGGATGTGACCTTAGTAAGAGTGTCCCGTCTTACTATCATCCTCTTGTTTTAGGCAGCTAATGCTGCTCTAACAGAAATACCACAGAGTGGAAAGTTTCTTCTTGCACAGTCTGGTAGGCTACAAGTCCAAATGCAGGATGTCAGCTACAGGGGAAGGCTTTCCCCCTTGTCGGCTCTGGAGGAAAATCCAGTATTGCATCAGTCTTTGTCCAGGGAGCATCTTGGAGCAGGAACTTCGGGTCTGAAGAATGCGGTCGTATTCCAGTGCTGCTTGCTTGGTGGTGCAAGTTTCCCAATTCTCTGCTTGCTTCTCTTTCCTTTTATCTCTTGTAGGACAAAAGGATTAAGGTAGGGCAAGCCATACTCCAGGGAAACTTCCTTTAAAGTGGAGCAGGGAAGTGATCTTATAAAGGGATTTACAATCCCACCCTAATTGTTTAACATATAACAGGAAAAATCACAAAATGGAGGACAATCATTGAATACTGGGAATCCTGGCCCAGCCACATGGCTACACATATTTTGGGGCAGACACAATTCAGTCCATGACACTGCTTTAACATAACCCAGTTTATAACACATAGGAGCACTAGTGATGCAGTGGTTAAGAGCTAAAATGAGCTATGGCTGCTAACCCAAAGGTTAGCAGCTCGAATCCACTAACTGCTCCTTAGAAAGCCTATGGAGCAGTTCTTCTCTGTTCTATAGGGTCATTGCGAGTCAGAATCTCCTCTACAGCAACACGTTTGGTTTGGTTTAGAAACAGTGCATCAGGTCACAAAATGGAAGACAACTGCATGCTAATAGGAATCATGGCCTAATCAAGTAGACACATATTTTGGAGGGACACAATTCAATCCATGTCAGTACTCATCATTAACTAACAAATGGGGAAGAGATATATTTGTGATTATATAACACTCATATTTCCAGAAAGCATACTATGGAAGACTAATATTCTATGGAATATTAATAGCCCCTTCAGTTAAAAAAATACTGAGAAACATAAGGTCAAACGAATTATAATAATCTTATTGCCATAGGAATCCTGAGATCTTTTCATATGCTAGGAATTTCAATCACCTGGAGCCTTGGTTACACAACGGCTAAGAACTTGGCTGCTAACCAAATGGTCAGTAGTTTGGATCCAGCAGCTGCTCCTTAGAAACCCTCTGGGGACAGTTCTATAGGGTTGCTACAAGTTGGCGTACACTTGATAACGATGGGTTTGGTTGGCTTATTCAGTCACCTGAGACGGTTCAACGTGCTGAGGTTTCCAAACTCATTCACTTATTTTGACCATTTTATCATGGACTATTTCCTTTGTCCTCATTTTTGCTCTTTGTTTTGTAAAGGACCTTATAAAATTTGAACCCTTTGTGCAAGCCGTTGGAATATTTATTTGTTTCTTTAATGCCAATTTCATTGATAATTGACTATACTAGCATTATGTTCCTGCCAGTATCACTAGTTACCTTCTTATTGCTGAATCCAATTGTGAGTCCTCAGTCTCCTCTTTACTTCAGCTAAGATGGTTACACATCTTGCCCTGCCTTCTCCTTCCTTCACCCTCAGTATAGCTCCACATCATCCCCTTTTCTCAAAGCTTCAAAGTTTAGTCCTTGAACCTCTTTTGTCCTCCATCTACAACACTCCCCCACAGGATCTCATCCAGTTTCTTGGTTTTCAGCATCATCTATATGCTCTCCAGGGTTTTCCCATGAACTTCAGACTCAGATACACATCTGCATCTACTTGTCTGCATTACACATATCTCAAAAACCAACTGTCGATATGGAACTCCCACCATTGTATCAAAACCTGCTCTTCCAATAGCCTTTCTCATTTTGGTTGATGGCAGCAACCCCATCCTTCCAGCTGCAAAGATCAAAAACCTTGAAGACATTCTATACACTGCTGTTGCTCCCATCCATCAGCAAGTCGTATTGAGTCTACTCTTCAAATATATCTAAAATTCAACATATAACCACTTCTCCTGGTCCTCACTGGTGGTCCAGGCCACTATTACCTCTAGCTTGTATCATGTCTTGTCTCTTTTTTTGTTTAACTTTCTCCCTACTCTCTATTTCAAAACAGAAGCCAGTGTGATCATTTGAAGTCACTCTGCTTTGCAAACCTCAACTTTTGTTGAATTAAACCAAGTTGATTGGAATAGACAAAAAGACCCTGTATGGTCTGCAGCTTCTCATTTCTCTGGTTCATGGTTTATCCCTCACCTGCAACCTCACTCCACTTATGTATACTTCTTTTCTTCCTATTCTTCAAATAACCCAAAATTTCTTTCAACAGAAACTTTGTACCGGCTCTTGTCCCTACGTGGGACTCTCTTCCCTGAGATATCATTCACCTCCTTGTCACACTCCCAATCTTTCTTCCTCTGCTCTATGTGTTTCTTGGCATTAATAACCTTCCAGAAACCCTGCTGGTGTAAAGGATAAGTGCTGTGGCAGTTGAAATTACCAGGTGCTCCTTGGAAACTGTGTGGGGCAGTTCTACTCTGTCCTGTAGGGTCACTATGATTCAGAATCAACTGAACAGCAGTGGGTTTGGTTTTTGGCTCTGAGCATACTGAGTAACTGAGTTATGAATTACATATATTTTCTGTTTTGTTTACTGATGTATCCCCTGTGCAGGATCTCAATAAATACTTTTTGAATGAATAAATATGTGAATAGTCTGGTATTGGGCAAGCAGAATAATTAATGACCTCTCCACGTTTCCAATTATATGTATTTTTAGAAATTGCCTTGAGTCAATTCTGACTCATAGTGATGTGTAGAACAACGTAGAACTACCCTGTAAGGTTTCCAAGCCTGCAAATCTTTATGGAAGCAGATTGCCACATCTTTCTCCCACAGAGTGGCTGGTGCATTCAAAGCACAGACTTCTGTCCTTTCACTTAGAAATCGAGCACTTAACCATTGTGCCACCAAGGCTTCCTCTTCAAATACACATTTTATTAAATTGAATCTTTTTGTTTACATGAATGTCAGGCTTGAGAATATTTTTATTATGAAAATGAAAGTAGAAATAGAGATGGATGAATTAGCCTTGGATTTGACCCAGTGGCTGAAAGCACAAACTACCACTGGCCAACTGAGACGAGGAGAGGACTAAGTGTCAGCGTAAACTGAAGAAGAGAGAAGGGGGGGGACATGCTTAAACTGAGCCTCCAATTTGCTCCAAAAGATCCCTTTAATGAAAGCTAATAGAGCCAAATCCATTAAGAAATCACTTGCTTGATCATCATGATTTAAGAATGTCTTATAATATCATCCACCCATGAGCAGCTCATAGTATAAAGGCATAAAGTCCATAAAGTGGGGAAAAGACATCTCTTTAAGAAATGGTGTTGGCATAACTGATGATAATCTGCAAAAAAAATGAAACAAGATCTATATCTTACACCATGCACAGAAATTAACTCAAAATGGATCAAAGACCTAAATATAATGTCTAAAACAATACAAACCATAGAAGAAAAAACAGCAACAATGCTGAGATCCCTAATAACAGCATAAACAGACCATAAAATATTACTAAAAATGTACAAACACCAGACAAGAGATATATACACAGCCAGCCAAGTGCTGTCGAGTTGGATCCGACTCATATATACAGCAACTCCTAAAAAGCAAACACTTATGCTCATCCAAAGACTTCCTCAAAAGAGTAAAAAGACAGCCTATAGACTGGGAAAAAAATTTCAGCTACCACAGATCTGATCAGCATCTAATCTCCGTATTCTACAAGGTACTGCAAAACCTCAACAACAAAAAGACAAGTAACTCAATTTCTCATCTTGAGAAACTGTTACATACCTCATTGCTCGATATCACTATGAGCACCTTCAAAGTACTCCCCTTGGGAAGCTATATACCAATGATAGCCCCTCTGAAAAACATTTAATACATTTGTACACTGCCGTTTTCCTCATAGCATTGTCCCCATAAACTTGGACTAACATGTCCTTGACTTCATTTCCACTCTTGCCAAGTTGAACGTCATATTTAATGTTGGTTCACTGCTCTGATTCAAGCTCTCACATTCTTGCGACAGCACACAGAAACATGCAGCAACACTAATGAATGCCACCCAGCAAGACACCACCACACATTGACATAAACACAGCTATGAAACACTGATATATCAAGATTATGAAACCTTATCGTTTCTACAGTGTTGCTAACATAAGTGCACAATGGCAAGTTCTCAAACTTAATTGTCAGTCCTTGTGTGAACAAGCATTTCACCAATGAACACATCTAGGCAGCTAACAGATACATGAAGAAATGCTCATAACCTTTAGCCACTAGAGAAATCCAAATCAAAACTACAGTGAGATACCATCTCACATCAACAAGGCTAGCGTTAATCCAAAAAGTACAAAATAATAAATGTTGGAGATGTTGTGGAGAGACTGCAACTCTTCTACATATCTGGTGAGAATGTAAAAGGATACAACCACTTTGGAAATCAATTTTGTGCTTTCTTGAAAAGTTAGAAATAGAAATACCATATGATCCAGCAATCCTACTTCTTGGAATATGTTCTAGAGAAATAAGGGCTGTTGCATGAACAGATACATGCAAAGCAATGTTTATTGCAGCACTGTCCACAGTAACAAAAAAGATGGAATCAATCTAGGTGTCCATTAACAGATGAATGGATAAACGAACTATGGTACATTTACACAATAGAATACTATGAAATGATAAAGAACAATGATACTCTTAGGAAACATAACATGGAGTGATCTGGAAGACATTATGCTGAGTGAAATTGGTTGCAAAAGGACAAATATTGTATGAGACCACTATTATAAGGACTAAAGGAAAGGTTTAAGCACAGAAGAAAATAATCTTTGATTGTTACAAGAGTATGGAAGGACAGAGAAGGATACTGACAGATTAGTCACTAGAAAATGGGTTAAGTGAAGGGAGTGACAGCTTGTAGTGGAAGGAGGTTAGTACAGCCGGACTATACCAAAAGCTAAGAGGTTTCCTAAATATAACCCAACATTCTGAAGGAGACAGAAGCAGGGACAGATGTCTGGGGACCATGGTTTCAGAGAACATCTAGGTCACGTGGCATAACTAAGTTTTAAGAAAAAGTTCAGCATCTCACTTTCATGAGTGGCATCTGGGGTCTTAAAAGTTAGCAAGTGGCTATCTAAGTAACATCAGTTAGTCCCAACCTACTCAGAGCAGAAGAGAATAAAATACATCAAAGACATAAGGAAGACGTGAGTCCAGAAACAGAAGGTGCCATATAAGCCAGAGATTACATCAACAGGAGACCAGAGGAACTAAAGGTGCCTGACTAGCACCAGTGACTGCCCTGACAGGGAATACAATGGGGAGTTCCTGACATAGTAAAAGAAAAGTGAGTGTGCAGAACTCAAACGCAGACTTGATAGTTGACAGACTGAAGGGTCTCTTGGGGACATGGCCCCTCGACTTTCTGCTAGCCTGTTGCTTAAACCAGTACTAAAGCCAACTCTTCAGACAAAGATTGGACTGAAGACATAGAGTGACGCTAATGAAGGATGTGCTTCTTGGCGTAAGTATATACACGAGGCTGTCTGAGCAGCTCCTGTCCAGAGGTGACACGAGGGAGACAGGAGGTAGCTGAATGGATACAAGAAGGACAGGGTATAAAGGAATGTACTGTCAGAGGGTGGGAAGATCTGTTAGAATTGCATAGATGTGCATGTGCAGGGGTCTTATTATGGCAAACTGACATGGACTGTAAATTCTTAAAGCACAGCAAGATGCATTTTAAAAAGAATGTCTCAATTTTACAAATTTTACTGTAGATCATAATTTGAAACCTGTATTTATTCTGCACTGGGATTAGTTAAAAGAGAATGTAAAGAATAATTTCTCTGGTATCTTCTATGAGGTTTTTTTGTTTGTTTTTAATAGCAGTATTGATGTAACAGAAACTTGTCAGGAGACAAAGAAGCTCTAATTTCCAGGAAACACTGCTCACAAAGAGAAAAGAAAGAAAGAAAAAATCAGAAAGAAAGATGACATGCTGTTGAACCTTACAATCCAGAACCTACCAATGCCCTGCTGAGGAAGAAAGAAAACACAACCGTTGATTATTCCTGTCCTCATTCCTTCTAATAAGTAGAGAGCCTCAGTCAAGCTTTTCCTTCCTGTCATAGCAGTCAAGAGGCTCTGAGATTTTTCTCAAGAGTGTGAGCTTGCAGCTCACATTGTGAACTGGAGATTCAAATGTAAGTGTAGAATATGGATTTTTTTCCAGCCAAGCTTCCAGCAGACTATAGTGATATTCTCTAACCAGCCAAGCACCTGGAATGAAGAGGATTTTTAGAACAGGCTGATTGTTCCTGAGCAAGTAGAAAGAGGAGTGGAGAAAGCTACCAAGGGCCCCTACAAAAACATCCTCTTCATCCCATCCGTTTCCCTCAGGACATAAATCTTCATCACTTGAAGACTAGTGTGAGGTCAGGAAGGCAGAGACTCTAGCATTCAACAACTCAGCCCTCGGTTCCTTCCTTGCAGCTTCTATCGCAGGGCTCCTGATAGGAGGCATAGTAAAAGTTTTCATCCATAGCTGAGAAAACCCACTTGCTTAGTGGTTAAGTGCTACAGCTGTTAACCAAAAAGTTGGCGGTTCAAATCCACCAGGTGCTTCTTGGAAACTCTACGGAGCAGTTTTACTTTGTCTTTGTAGGGTTGCTATGAGTCAGAATCAACTTGAGGGCAGTGGGTTTGGATTTTTGGTTTTATCGAGTCACTTCCAACTCATGACAACCCCATTATATGTCAGAGTGGAGCTGTTGTCTACAGGGATTTTAAGGGGTGCTATTTCAGAAGCGAATCATCAGATCTTTTTTCTGGGGTGCCTCCTAGCCAACTTGAATCTCCAGCCTTTTTGTTAGTGGCCAAGTGTTAACCACTTGCAACATCCAAGGACTCTTCCATAGCTGAAATGAGCTCTAGGGGAAACCTAACATCCACACTTACATCCCAGTTAAGGAACCTGTTGAAAGGTATAAGAGGGTCTATGGTTGTTGAAATTCAAAATACCCACCATTCTCAGGAATAAGTGACAAGCTCTTTTCTAGATCTCAGTTATTATATTTTAGTGGATATCGTCTTTAGGTTATGTCTTTTCATCAGAGCACTGTCCCCTTCCACCTGTGGGGTTCAGTCACACCTGGCCTGGAGCCAGTCCTGGCCATAAAAAACGAAACAAAAAAGCTGATCGCTGTCAAGGTAATTCCAAGGAGTACCTGGTAGATTTGAACTGCTGATCTTTTGGTTACAGCAGAACTCTTAAGCATTATGCTGCCAGAGCTGTCAGCCTGTCTGCAGACTCAAAGCAACCACCTAGGAGCCCATAAGCCGTCACCAAAGCCCTCACATACGTTAGCAGACAGTGATTGAATGCACAGGTTTTTGCAGCAGCAGGATCCGGGTTTCACAACACTTCACAGAATTATCCTAAGAACTACAGGATATGATCTATGTAAAGCGCTTGACACAGCACATGGCACATATTAGATCCTTGGTAAATAGTGGTTGATTTTCATCTGCTGCTATTTTATTGCAAATGGGCTAAGACCTACTGTGTCCCGGCTAAGCTGGGGCCCACAGTCCAAGTCACTCCATCACCCCATTTGGCCATTCTCCCTCTGCCTGAGTGCAGCCGGAACTCTTGCTCAGCATCCAGACAACACAGCTAGCCATTTCTCTTCGCTCTTCTCGACTCTGAACTCTTGGTTTCTAATAGAGTTTTGTGCTACGAGGTCTGACAATTAAGCCCACGAACTTAATTTTTCTAAGAGCCACATATCTTATTGCTGAATATCACCCTGGTCACCTTTGAAGTACTCCCCTTGAGAAGCTATGCAAGATGCCAGTGCCTAGTCTACCCTTCAAAGCAATTTTGGAACTGTTTCTGGAAAAGCCATAGCACATAGAGGTGAGGTGGCAAGTTGGCAAAGTTAATTGTGTCATTTTCTGTGAGGCAGTTCTTAGCCAGTAAATAACTGTATTGGAACACAAACCCTACTCACTCGATCTGGCCCCCAGTGACTTTTTTCTTTACCCAAAGAGAAAGGAAATATTGAAAAGAAGATATTTTAATGACATTCAGGACATCAAGGGTAATAACAATGATGAGAGCTCTAATGACCATTTCAGAAAGCACTCCAAAATTACTTCAAAGTGTGGATTAGGTCGCTGGCATCAGCTCATAGCCTCCCAATGGGAATACTCCGAAGGTGGCCATAGTGACATTCAGCAATGAGTACTTTTTCTAGGATGAGTTCATGAGCTTATTTGGCAGTCCTCGTAGACAAGAAAGACCTCCTTCCTCCCTGACCTAGGACACTACCGCATGCATGTGCATGCACACATTCACACACATACACACTCATGATTTTAGCATCACCACTGCTTGCAAACAAGTGCACTGTGACACACCTGTGACCCACTCAAAACTTTTCAAGCCCTCTCCTTGGCCACTGTCTGCATCTGTACTCTCAGAAAACAGAAGTGTGAAAGGGCGAACAGAGAAATACAGACTGTCATGATCCTAAGACAAATATATTGGAGGTATGGATTAATGTCATTCCTACTCGAAAAGCAACTATCTAAAAACCAAAGACACTACAGTCTGTTTGAACTATGCGGCCATGTGCCAACCACAGAAGCATTCAGTGGGGTCAACCTGCTGTCTTAAATGTCCTGGTCTGGAAACGAGAGAACCAGACATCCAGCTGCAGTCCGTCTACCCTGGTAAAGGGACTAAGGCTTAGTGGGGCAGCAGGAGTGGTGACAGACAAGGAAAGTCATTCCAGAACCCCTATCTAGTTACTACAGCATCAGAGTAAACAGATAAACACATTCCCAGAGCACAAAAGGCATAAAATAATGACAGAGAGCTAACATTATCAAGTGTTCATTACACGCTGGGTACTGTGCTAAGTATTTTATATCTGTTTAATCTTTATGAAACCACCCACTGGCCTTGATGTTATTACTAATAGGCTGCTTTTATAGGTGAGGAATACAAGAATTAAAGAAATTAGGTAAGTTACCCAGAGTCACATAACAAGCGACACATATAGTCACAATTTAAATGCAGGCCTGCGGAACACCAGAATCCATCATCTCATCACTACACAGAACTGGAGCACTGAGGTGACAATGTCCACATCAGGATTTTTGTTCAATGACCCGGAATAGTTGAGCCTCAAGAGCCAAGAGAAGAATTTCTGCAGTTAGAGAAAAGCACACTTCCTGTTACTTCACCACTGGAGGAAATCATAAGGAAGAATAGACACTCAGTAGGAGCCATCTCTACTGCATCTGAGTCTACGTATTCTGTTGTCGGGCAGCATTCAGGGAGAAAAGGAATGGAGCTTAATCACAGGTCCAAAGAAGGCACCAGTGACAAAGAGGAACTTCAATCAGTTAGAGATGCCCCCTCCTCCTGGAGGGCCTGGCCCTCAGTTCCCTGCTGCTCTTACCTGTCTCTGCCGTTTTCCTGCCTAGCAGGTGTAGCACTTAACCACTAGGCCGCCAGGGGCACCTCAAACCTGCCTATGCTTCCTTCTTAGCAAACGGCTTTGACCCTGCTTCCTCACCCCTGTATACCTCTCCTTCCCTGCTTTGTGCCCATAACTCCTTACTTCTTAACTTCTTTTCCCTTTACCTTCAAATGGGTCGATTCCACTTCTGGATTTCAGTGACTGATGCTGGAATATGAGCACTGCAAGTGTCTACTGCAAAGCTCTTTCCCTTTCCCACCTTTGACCAGCTTACTTCTAATAAATGAGACCAAAGTTAGATAAAACCAAAAAAACAAAACCCAGTGCTGTCGAGTTGATTCCGACTCAGAGTGACCCTATAGGTCTGAATAGAATTGCTCCGTAGAGTTTCCAAGGAGCACCTGGTGGATTTGAACTGCCAACTTTTTGTTAGCAGACACAGCACTTAACCCACTATGCCACCAGGGTTTCCAGAGTTATATATGATACCAAAAAAGGTTTCTAGTGATATCCTCCATCTGGCAAAACAAAGTTAATACCATTTTTTCTCACAGGCAAAATATTGATAGCAATTCTTTTTAACCTAAATTTTGTTTCTTAAATTCTCTTCCCTGTAAGACAAAAGTATCCTTGAAAAACTCCTAAACACACTTACCATCAGTGACTTGTACTTCAACTCTTTCTTCCTCAACTTCCAACAGAGCTGAATTAACTTTAAAAGCCAGTTTCTCTAACAGCTCTATGTTACAGGCAACAAGCCACTCTCTCTTTAAAAACTTCGCATTTCCTTATCAGTGAAGACACAGGAGTCACTGATAACCTGAATCTCATGAATGGTAACTGTTAACTAACGTCATTTGTTATTTCAACCACATTCTCCCCCACTTGAAAGGTCTTTGATGAAGCTGTTATTTTCTATTTTAAAATTATCTCCAGTTCATCTCCATTATGATATTTTTCTTCCCCTTTGGGTGAGTTTCTCAGCAAAACCTCATCAACTGCATTAGATAGCAGGTCCTTGATTGCCCTTGAGTGGTAATTGGTATCACTTCCCCCAAATTCTGCTGCTGTAAGAGCAACAGGGCAAGTTTCTGTAGGGAGGTTCATGGTTGATTCCTTAATGTCTGTATTTTATGAATTCAAATGTAGAGCGATGCTTGAAACCCTTGTGGTGCAGTGATTGAGTGCTCCATCTGCTAACCAAAAGGTCGGCAGTGTGAGTCCACCAGGTGCTCCTTAGAAACTCTATGGGGCAGTTCTACCCTGTCCTACAGGGCTCCTATGAGTCAAAATCAACTCAATAGTAGCGAGGCTTTTTAAAAAAAATTTTTTTAACTGTATACCAGGCTGTATGCAATGATTTTTCACCTTTTTCTGGGAATTCCTCAGAGGCTTACAGGAAATTCAGAGAGGTTAATTAATTTACCCAAAATAACAATTAGTAAAAGCTAAAGCCAGAGTCCAAAGCTTCCGAAACTAGACTTTTAACATGTGTTACTGTTACCAGACAAAACTCCACATTTTTGCTACCTGACACAAAAAGCCAACCTCTGAGACAGGTATTTGGGTGGGCAATCTTATTAATCTTGTTTAGCTGGCAAAACAAACACGAGGGACAGACTGCATATAGGAATCTCTAAGCTTGCGCCCCTTGGGCAGCATCATCAGGGTTGTTCATAGGGAAGCTGGTGCTGGGGGCTTGGGTCAAGGGAGCAATGAGAGCAGTTGGGAAGGGCCTCTAGGCCCGGAGTTGGATGGTGGAATATGCATATCAAACGCTGTGGGTTTGAGGTAACTCTGGTGGCATAGTGGTTAAGTGCTACATCTGCTAACCAAAAGGTTGACTGCTTGAATCTGCCAGGCACTCCTTGGAAACACTTTGGAGCAGTTCTGCCCTGCCCTACTGGGTCACTAGAAGTCAGAATAGATTTGACAGCATTGGGTTTGGACTCAGTTTGATGAACCTAAAAAAAGAAAACAGCTGCAAAAAACGGCAGAGATTACTATCTCAGTGGCTCATGTCAGTTACTGTGTGACTTCCTGGGCCAGGTAAAAAGGAAGTCAGGAATTTTAAGAAAAGAGATGAAAAACACAGGTAAAAAGTCAATTCTACAAAAAGAATTAAATCTTGGCTATCTATTTTAACTTCCCGTTTTAAAATCAGGGTATCTAAAGCTTCTCTCCTGTTTCATTACCAAATAGTCTGTCTCTGATAATTGTAATAGAGACTTATAAACACATGTTGCAATTATCATGACTCTAGATAAACCAACTCACATCATCGATGTAATTGTTTATAAAACTTCATTAATTTAGGAATAACTGAAGTTCTCCCTGACACAGTGGAAGATGAATGAGCTTTAGAAACAGGCTGTTTTTTCTATTTACCAGCAACAAGACTTAAAATAAATTTCCTAACCTCTCTAAATATTTTCTGCAAGAGTACTATTGTGAATATTAAGTGAATAAAATGTAAAGTTTCAACCGTAGGAATGAGTATTGGCTGCCTTCTGGTCTATTATGTACTCATCCTCTCCCACCCACCATTATTTACGTAAAAAATAAAGCCAATTCAAGTGCCGTGTTGAAAATTATTTGAACACGTCACATCTGTGGCAAATGAGTAAACAATTTGGGATAGCATTTGACCTTCAACTTCTCTCCTTCTTTGTTTGTATCAAGACCTATCAATAGAGTCAAATCACTTCTTCCTTTCTAAAGGGCACATTATCTAAGAGATTAAGATCTAAAAGAAAAGAATGATGGTGGGATCTAATCATATACTATACAGTCTTTGTGTGGAGTATGGTTTCACATAGTAAGACCATCTATCATTTATCTCCACTGTTACAGAACCATAGACAACTGACTTGAGCAATAAACCATAGTGCCTATTGATATGCCAAATATTGTGTCAGACACTGAGAAAGATTTAACAAAAGTATGAGGCTAATACCTGTCCTCAGACAACTTTAGAATCTGTGAGAGAAAAAAAGAGGGGTGGGAGACCCAACATTTCACAAATGTGAAAATTTGGAAGTTAGGGTATATTTGCAACAATCCTGGCAAACACTTTATATTTTTTTGTTGTTGTTGTGATTAAGTGGAAGTTTACAATCCAAGTCAATTTGCCGTATAAAACCCTGAGCACCTGTCTCCACACAACCCTATCTGTTCTCACCCTGTGACAGCACGCTCTTCCTTTCCACTCTTCCACTGTCCACTCAACCAACACTTGTCCCTTCCTCTCTACCCTCTCCTCTCCTCTACAAAGAAACAAGTAGGGTAGCTTTGTATTTATATTAACCCGTAAAGTACGCACACCACCCAGATCACTTTGTGTCCTCCAGCCCAGTTCATTCCTTGTCTGAAGCGTTGGCTTTGGTACTGATTTCAGCTCTGGGCTAGCAGCAGGTCTAGGGGCCACGTTCTCAGGGGACCCTCCACATTGTTGGACCATCAAACCTCTTGTTTTAATCGAATTCTTGATCTGCACATCCTTTTTTTCTCGTGCTGTCAGGGACTCTGCTTTGTGTTCCCTGTCAGGGCTGTCTTTACTGGTACCCAGTCACTGTCTTGTTCTTCTGTTCTCCTGCTGATGTGGTCTCCCAGTCATACAGGACCTTCTGTCCCCTGGGCTCATTTTTCCTCATGCCTTTGACGTTCTCAGTTGAAATCTGTTCCAGGTGGTTTGGGACAAATTGATGTTCCTCAGATGGCAGTTTGCTGGCTTTTAAAATTCAGGCACCGCTCACCAATGTGAATTGCAGACCACTGTCTTAGAAAAAGTCTAGCTATGCCCATTGACCTCAGTGTCTTCTGAAAACATGATCCCCAGGCCCCTATCCCTGCTATTCTGTCCTTTGAACTGTTGGGTTGAATTTAGAAAACATTTTAGCTTACAGGGTAGTCAGTTATGCTGACCTACCTTCTACTGTATGCTGTCATTTCCTTCACCTAACCAAACTCCTATTGACTATTTAAAATGTCAATAACCTGCTCCTTGCCTTCCCACCCTTGCAGCCATCAAACAGTATTCAGTGTGTAAGTCTTTTCTTAAGTCTGTATAAAAGTGGTCGTATAAAATATTTGTCCTTTTGCAGCTGACTCAGCATGTCTTCCACTTGATTCTAGGTTGTGAGACGTTTAATAAAATCACCATTGTTCTCTATAATTGCGTAGTATTCCATTGTGTATATATACCGTAGTTTGTTTACCCATTCATCTGTTGACGGGCACCTAGGCTGATTCCATCTTTTTGCTATTGTGGACAGTGCTACAATAAACATTGGTGTGCATGTATCTGTTCATGTGACAGCCTTTATTTCTGTAGGATATATTCTAAACAGTGAAGTTGCTGGATCATATGGTATTTCTATTTCTACCTTTTTAAGAAAGTGCCAGATTGCTTTCCAAAGAGGTTGTACCTTTTTACATTCCCACCAGTAGTGTAAAGGAGTTCTAATCTCTCCACAGCCTCACCAACATTTGTTGTTTTGTGTTTTTTGGATTAATTCGAACCTTATTGGGGTGAGATGGTATCTCATTGTAGTTTTGATTTGGATATTCTTTAATGGCTAATGAGCGCAAGCATTTCCTCATGCGTCTTTTGGCTGCCTGGATGTCTTCTTTGGAAAACTATCTGTCCATATCCTTTGTCCATTGTTTAATTGGGTTGTCTTTTTCTTGTTGATATTTTGTAGTACTTTGTAGACTATGGAAATTAGATGTCAATCTGATACGTAGTTACCAAATATTTTTTTCTCATTCTGCAAGCAGACTTTTTTACTCTCTTGATAGTCTTTGAATGAGCATAATTGTTTGATTTTTAGTAGCTCCCATTTATTTATTTTCTCTTCTTCTGTTTGTGCATTGTTAGTAATATTTTGTAGTCTGTTTAAGCCATGTATTAGAACTTCCAGTGTCATTCTTATTTTTAATTCCATAATCTTTTGTCATTTTAGATTTGATGTTTAGGTCTTTGATCCATTTTAAGTTACTTTTTTGTGTAAAGTGTAAGTTATGGATCTTGTTTCAGGTTTTTGCAGATGGATGTCCAATTTTGCCAATACCATTTGTTAAAGAGACTGCTGTTTTATCCCAGTTTATAGCCTTTGGGCCGTTGTCAAATATCAGCTATTCAAAAGTGGGTGGTGTTATTTCTGGATTTTCTATTCTGTTCCATTTGTCTAAATATCTGTTTGTGTAACAGTACCAGGCTGTTTTGACTATCCATGGCAGTTATAATAGGTTGTAAGGTCGAGGAGTGTGAGGTTTCCCACTGTGTTCCTCTTCTTTAGTAGCCCTATCGTTATCTAGGGTTTCTTTCCTTTCCAAAAAAACTTGGTAATTTGTTTCTGCTTGTCTTTAAAAAAATGACATTGGAATTTGTATTGGGATTGCACTATATATATAGATTGTTTTGGGTAGAGTAGACATTTTCACAATGTCAGTTCTTCCTATCAGTGAGCAACATAGATTTCTCCATTTATGTGGTTTGGGTTTGGTTTCTTACAACAAGGTCATATAATTTTCTTTGTATAGGTCTCTTACATCTCTGGTTAGGTTTTTTTCCTAGGTATTTTTAAACACTTTTTAAAATGAAGATGGGTTATTGAGGGGCTGCATCATACCCTTTATTCAAGAGTCCAAGTTTTTCTTTCTAAAATGGTTGAGCTGTTTCTTCCCTGATTCTAGATCTTTTGCCGTCTTGTATGACCATAAGTGTTTTGGGGAACAATACTTAGGTACTTGAACCATCTCTGCTCTGAAATTTCCTTTTCAAACAGTTCTTTACTGCTGCACTTTACATATTTGACTTTTACATGGATGATTAATGGCATTTTCAATATTTCCTGAGTGTTCAACACATTCAGTTAAATCCAGGGAAGCTTCCATCAATAATGGCTAGTGGTTGCCTTCCACGCTGGAAATCTGGATTCAACTCCAAGCCTAAATACTTCATTCTCAGCCACCACTCTTTTTTCAGTGGAGGCTTGTGTGTTTCTATGACACTGAACAGGTTTCAGGAGAGCTGCCAAGCTAGGACGAACTGAACATATAGCACAGCATTGGTCAATAGCTAGTCCCAATGTATATGAGATCACTTTTGAGAGAGGAAGAAAAAGGCCTTAAGAAAATACCATTTAAATTCCCTGGGTACAGGGCTTGTGAGCCTGTAAATGAGTGATTATAAGCAGCTAAAAACTGCTGGAATGTATGACATCAGATCCTCAAACGAGGGGTTTGGCCTGCTGAGTGTGACTTTTGCACCCACACAGAGGCCTCTGTGCTTTCCTCCTTGACAGGTGAATTCACCTGAGGAAGTAACCTTTGTTACACTGTTTAGATAATAAGGTACCAGTTTGCTTTGGGAGGAACTTCCCAAACACTATTGCCATCAATGCCTGCTTTCTGCCTGATGCCTAAATTAGAGTTGGGGTACCAGCATCCCTCAACCCCCGCACAGAAATTCTGAGATAAGCTCGGTTTCTAAGGAGAAGCTAAAAGTCCATATGCCTCTCCCCAGTGCCAGCCCAAGATACTCCCTCCTGCCCCCATAGAAATCCTTGATAAACCCAGTTTCTAAGGAGGGGGTAGCTTCTTCCCATGTAACTTAATGCTAAATGCTTATCTAGTGCCTCTTTAAGTATGCTGGACCAATGGAAATGCAATACGAAAATCTGTATACCTGTAACTGCCATTAAGAGAATATATGGAAATTCCTTTGTCTACTTTCTTGGAAAAACATATAAATAGATATGTCTGGTAACAGAGCGGGGTGTGCTGCTATTTTTCGGACTTGAGTCCATCTGCTGCACCTCTAGCTAATAAACAGGCTCAGCCTCTACAAACAAGATGTTGTTCCAGGTGTTTTCTGCTCCTTGTCTTTTTCCTGCTACACTTTGAGTCAAGGTCAACTGGAAGCAGCTCACAGCAACAGCAACAGCAACATTATCAAGGTCCACCCACCCAGTGCTATCAGGTTTATTCCAACTCATAGCGACCCTGGAGGTCAGAATAGAACTGCCGTGTAGCGTTTCTAAGGAACACCTGGTAGATTTGAACTACCGACTTTTTGTTTATCAGACATGGCACTTAAACCGCTATGCCACCAGGGTTTCCACCAGATTTGGTAATAAAGACTCTAGTGTTTTAAGGAAGATGGGAGTGGCTGAACAACCATGAGAGAAAATTTCTATTTAACAAGTCCTGTATCTACAGTCTGCAAAAAGTACAATTGAGAAGCTGTCATTGTACCCACCTGGCGGTAAGAGGCTAGGGGAGCCTGACATCAAATACAGCCAGGCCTGCTCCCTTTGAGGATCTCTGCCTACTCCTGGAGACTTTTGATGGTGTACCTCAACTATGATTTGCTCTCAGGCCACACATTTCTACCTGAAGTACAAGTGACTGTATGCCTTAAACAGTAGGTAACTACTTTTAATTAAAACACCCTTGAACTGTAAGGAAGGCAATTCTTCTCTGTGAAAGAACAGAAAAACATCTGTGACAATTCTCCATCCAATAACGTGAAAGAAAAGGTCAAAATAGGCCATACGTGTTTACTTGAAGTGAGAACAAGTGAACTTTGCTGCTGAAAGAGCAGAAATGTGTTTGGTATGAATGTCTGTGTGCGCACACACACGTTGGTTTGCATGTTTGTGTGTGTTGCACCACGTGGAGAGGGCATATAGAGAAGACATCAAACAAAAGTGAGTTTAAAAATGTTGGCAATCTCACCACTTTGCAATTGTAGTTAGTCGGTTAATTGGTCTTCCTTGCAGCTTGTAATTGCTGCAGACCCACTACCAACTCCACGGCGGTGACAGCCCAAAGTCCTGCCTATGATGTCTGCTAATCACTCTGTCCACAGGAATCTCATCTCTTTTTCTGTCCAGCATCAATCCAGAACTCAGCCTCTTCTCCAGCTTGCACAAGAAATCCATTTACACCAAATATTTTAAAAATGTAGAACTTTTGACCAGAAATTTGGACTTCACAGGAAAAACCCCATGGCCTCCCCCAGGGGTCTCCTTCCTCCCCTCTCACCACTGCTCCTCAGAACGCTTTCTCTCTGAGAGATGCTCAGGAGCACTTCAGTTCATCTCAGTGCCTGTCCCCAGATGGATACACCTCAAACCTATCAAGGTGCTAAGCAGCTAGAAAGGCTGCAACCTTTTCAGAAAGAGAGTAGAGTTATCTGTAGTAATTTATTTTTCTTTGTGACATTGATCTTTGGATCACCTTGAGCACACCACAAGCACTGCTATTTCCCTTCTAGAAACTTCTCTCCTCTTATCTCATTTCTACAACTCATTAAATATGTTGACTGTCAAGGTTAGCTAGGGAACTTCATCTCTGCTGCCACATATGAACATATTTTACTCCAGAATGTAACATTTTCTAGGAATAACAAAGGTCATAGTTTGCATTATAGAACACACGCACAGTATCGACAACACACGCACAGTATCAACGACACACGCACAGTATCAACAAGCTTGCCAGGGAAACCCATCGGCCACAGTTTGTGATGTAGATACTGGTTCTTTCTGGCAGTTGTGATGCAAAGAGAGCATTTCCTTCTTCCTGGTGGTTGTAAGGTGACTATGGCCCAGTCAGAAGCCAAGTTACTATCTCCCCCTTCCATCTATGACATCACCCCCTGCTTTTGCCTATAAAAAGCACCCCCAAAATCTATGTAGGGTCTTTTTCCACTGATGGAGACTGACTCATTTCCTCTTTGAATGTACTTTCCCTTAATAAACTTTTCTGTCATTTGCTGCTAAAAAGGATGCATCCTCAGGTGCTCTGGGGAAGAGGGATCCCTGTTTGCCACCTGTCAGGAGATGGAACTTGCTAGTTTGATCTCTGGAACAGAATCAGGTCACTAGGGGTCTAATCAGCTGCATAAACTCAACATAGACTAATGAGACTCACAGCTGTACTGTTTCAAGCAATGAACTATTTCTAGAAGAGTAGAAGAGTCTTATCCCCACAAGTGTCTGGTCAGCATCCAAGCATCTATGGGAAAAAAACAAAACAAAATAAACTGAAGTATTAGACAATTCTAATCATGCCTAATGCATAGTCACAAGTTTAGTCACTTGTAAAATTAGTCCTACGTGTCTTTGTCTCTCCCCAACCCCCAATTTCTGATTTTCCTCAGCATACTTAAGAGGAATAAAAACTTAACCTCCTTTTATATTTATGTCATACTAAGTTCTTTCAGTTTTTTTAGTGAATCTATAATAGGTAGAAATCTTTCTATATCCAGGGGTTTAATTGGTTGTTATCAATTTTACTGAATAATTAGCCTTAATCACTGACTCCTGCTTAGCCTAATATGTTCAATATAGATCAAAGTCTTTGGATCAAAAAGTCTTTCCCTCTCTCTCTCTGGGAAAATAAAAATAAACTAGGGTATTTTACCTTGTCACTTGCTCCAGAATTCTGGAATGATCCTTGTTCATCTGAAAGCTGACATAGGTGCTTCACTTGAGATTTTAAGTAACCGGTTATCTTAAAGCCACAGGTTCACCTGAAAGACAGCATATTTTTCATCTGAAAAATGATGTTTTTATATTTTGTATTCTCCTTCTCTCCTGTATACACATGTCCTTATCACATTCTTCTCTAAAAGGGAAGAAAAATACTTAGTTAATGGTTTATAGGGCTGATTTAGGCCTTTGCACATTTTAGCGAGGTCCGCATGTTCCTGAGACTTTGAAATAGTTTAAACAGAAGACTGAGCAAACAAGCAGCTAGACAGTGTAGGCTTCCAGTTACAGTGGTGTGGTGGTCAGCCTCTAAGGTGGCCCTCAATGATCCTTGCATCTGAATGTTCTCACCCTGACATAGTTCCTTCTGTATTAGTCATGATTTCCCAAACACATAGAACCAAAGCACATGCAAAGAAAGGGAGACTTTTAGGAACTGGCTCATGCAACTTTGAGGGCTAGCAAATCCAAAATCCACAGGCCAGGCACACTAGAAAACCCAGGCTTGGATCAAAGCCTTCTCGACCACAAAAACCTCAGTTTTTGCTCTTAAGGCTGTCATCTGATGGGCTGACGCTCATCCTTGTTGCAAAAGTAATGTCTTTTATTTGGAATCAAGTGATTGCCATCAACAAAATGTCTTTACATCATCATTTATAGTATGAGTGATTGATAAAACAACCAAACTTCATAGCCAGCCAAGTTGACATACAAAGTTAACCCTCATACGTGCACCAGGGTAGGTCCTGAGTGAGCAGTAAACTAAAGCATACAAGTTGTCACGCAACACTTTGGAGAGAATGTTATACAAGATCCCGCGGCTTTATCTGGGGCTCTCTCACCCTTGAATTAGTCACTCTGAGAGAAGCTAAGATGTGAAAATCATGTGCAGTGGTTCTCATGGAAAGGAACTGAAGCCTCCAGTCAACACCCAAGTGAATGAGCTCAGGAATGAATCTTTCACTTTTCAGAGATAGCAAACCTCGGGTAACAGCTTGACTACAACTTCTTGAGAGACCTTGAGGCAGAACCATCAATTCAGATTCTCTGAAACTGTGTGAAATAATAAATGCGCGTTGTAAAGTTGATAAATTTTAAAGTAACATGTTACGTGTATTATACCCCTTGCCTTCTATTCAGTTCTGACTAATAGCATCCCTGTAGGACAGAGGATGCCTGCTGCACGGGGTTTCCAGGGCACAGCTGATAAATTCAAACTGGTAGCATTTTGGTTAGCAGCCAAGCTCTTCACAGCTGTATCACTAGGGCTCCAATACAGCAACACTTAAAGATATAAACTTGTGTTTCTAGTGGATCTAAAAATGGGGTGGAAGGCAGGGTTCACTGCTAATCTGACACAGCTTTATCTCAATGGGTGTTTTTTGCATTACTGCATCTTTATGCAAATAAAGGTCGTTTGCCAAACAAGGTACTCTCAAAATTCTATTATGCTGATCCTCTTTCACAGTCAATGCCAAAAAAAAAAAAAAAAAAGTAGCATAATGAATGAGCTTATGAAAATACCTAGGGGCAAGTGGCATGCCATAAACAAATGCAGAAAGCCTGAGTTATTTGCATAAAAATGCAGTCTTTTTTCCCTGTAAAGCAGTCCAAAATTCTACTCTACCCACTACCTAACAAGACCTTTTGGTGCCTGTTCCCTAAGGAAGCTGCTTCTGCATATATCTGGGGTTAATCAGAAGAAACTTGGTTATCTAAGAGATTGAGCCACAGCTCTTAAAGGCAATCCTTCCTTAGTCTGTTGACATCAAGTATCCTCCACTCAGCATACTTGTTTTAAATACTCAGCATGCCTTTGCCTATCTGTCAGAAGGCAACTCTTTTTTGTCACAGAAAACCACATTTTATCACGTTGCTGACAGAATCTGATATCTGCCCCTAGTCAATACTGATCATCAGTGGCTCTTGGAGAGGATGGGCTGAAGGGAGAAGTGTCTATGATCGGAGATACGGGTCCAGAAGTAGCTGAAAGGGCAAGCCAGCAGCGCATGTTGAAGGAAAGGCAAGCTCTAATGAGAGTAAATGTGTGGGAACTTGGGCCAGGCCTCACGCAGGGGTTCGCACTGCAGCAGGCAGACTAAAATAAGTGGCCACATCTTGAACATAATCTGCACCACTCTGTTTCTTAACGTTGTCTCCAAGCATGAGTCGCTTGTTTCCCTCAGTTTCTCTCAAGATTAAGGACTAATCTATGCTCCTTCCAAAACCAAAAACCTACTGCTGTCCAGTCAATTCCCACTCATAGTAACCCTACAGGATGGAATAGAACTGCCCCTCACTTTCCAAGGAGTGCCTGGCAGATTTGAACTGGCCACCTTTTGGTTAGCAGACATAGTGCTTAACTGTTATACCAGGGTTTCCGTTCATGGTCACAGGTCTTCTAAAACTTGTAAACAAGGTTCATTTATTAAATATTCACGGTTCATTATCTTCTGAGATTAAAGGAAGATATTGTGCAGCATTTGAAAAAAATTTAGACTAGGAAGGAAACGAGATTGTGGAAGAAGAAAAAAAGAATTACTTCATAAAGTCCACACACATGCATTTCCAGAAAGTCAATTTAGTTATCCTCTTAAAATTGTTTTACTTCACTATGCTGTCCAGTTCTCTTGAAGTTAAAAAAGCAAAGAAACCTCTGCCATTGAATCGGGTTCGACTCCCAGTGACCCTAGAGGTCATAGGAGAACCGCCACGAAGAGTTTCCAAGGAAGTTAGGCTTCCTAATACTTTTTCAAACAAACTCAGTTCATTTGCCAATATGCTTGCTTAACACGTAACACATAATTTCTAACAATCACTGCTGTCAGGTCTGAAGCACAGATTGCCAGAATATTTAGGGCACTAGAGTCATTTGGAAGATCAGCTTGTTCTTCCTGATGATACAAGTAATACATGTTCAGTGAAGAAATTTACAATATGTAGAGAGACACAAAGGAAAACAACCCTCATATTCCTAGTACTCAGAGATAATAACCTTTTAAGGTGTCTATATATTTCCTGGAAACACTAGTTGCATAGTATTTCAGTGCTACAGCTGCTAACCAAAAGGTCAGCAGTTTGGGGTTTCCAAAAGCCCAACGGAGCAGTTGGACTCTATACTATAGGACTGCTATGAGTTAGAATTGACTCAATGGCAATGAGTTCTGCTTCTTTGTTTATATATTTTCTTCCAGCTCTCCTTCTAAGAATATCTGACTGAGATAAATAAAATTTTTTACTTATTTGTTAATAAATATGAATATATAGCAAAAATACAAAATTTGCTTAGAAACGAAAGCACATGGAGAATCCTATTGTGTTTCTAGAGGGGAATGTTCATTAGTCAAAACAGACTGAATTTTTCTTGTGTGTGTAACTTTATAAAATAATACTATAATAAAATTGGAGAATAAATAAAAATAGCAAAACTAATTTTTATTAAGTGCCCTTTGTGTGCCAGAAATAATCTCACCTACACAGTCATCGCAATAGACTGATAAGATGCTGTTGTGAGTTCCAACTCACTGCTGAGCGAGTTCCAACTCAGAGAGACCCTGTCTACAACAGAACGAAACACTGCCCCACCCTGGGCCATCCTCACAATCACTGTTAGACTGGAGTCAATATTCTTCGCCAACACTGTAATTCAAAGGCATCAATCTTCAGTTGTCTTTATTCATTGCTCAGCTTTCCCACGCACATGAGGCAAACAAAATACCGTGACTTAGGGCAGGCACACCTTAGTTTTCAAGGTGACATCTTTGCTTTTTAGTAATTTATAGAGGTCTTTTACCTAATACAATGTATTTTTTGATTTATTGATTGCTATTTCCATGTGTGTTGCTTGTGGATTGAAGTAAATATAATCTTAGACTACTTCAATCTTTTCTCCATTTATCATGATTTTGCTCATCGGTCCACTTGTGAAGTTTTTTTTTTTTTTAATGTTGAGGTGGAATTCATACTGAAGCCTGTAGTCTTTGATCTTCAGTAAGTGCTTCAAGACCTTTTCACTTTCAGCAAGCATGGTTGTGTCATCTGCATAATACAGACTATTAATAAGTCTTCCTCCAATCCTGATTCTCCATTCTTCTTCATATAATCCAGCTTCTCAGATTAGTTGTTCAGCATGCAGACTGAGTAGGTGTGGTGAAAGGATACAACCCTGGTACACATCTTTCCTGACTTTAAACCATACAGCATCCCCTCATTCTGTTTGAACAACTGCTCTTAATCTATGTACAGGTTTGTCATGAACACAAATAATTGTTGTCAAATTGCAGTTTTTGAAAATGTTATCCTTTATTTGTTATGATCGACACAGTCAAATGCCTTTGCATAGTCAATAAAGTGCAAATAAATATCTTCAGGTACTCTGCTTTCAGACAGGATGCATCTGACATCAGCATTGATATCCCTGGTTCCATGTTCTCTTCTGAATCCAGCTTGAAGTTTTCTGGCAGTTTCCTGTCAATGTATGCTTCAGCTGCTTTTGAATGATCTTCAGCAAAATTTTACTTGTGTGTAATATTAATGACTATTGTTTGAAAACTTCCATATGCTGTGGATCACCTTTCTTTGGAATAGGCACAAATATTGATCTTTCCAGTTGGTTTGCCAGGTAGCTGTTTTCCACATTTCTTGGCATAGATGAGTGACCATTTCCAGCATGGCATCTGTTTGTTGAAACAACTCAATTTGTATTTCATCAATTCCTGGAATCTTGTATTGCACTAGTGTCTTCAGTGCAGCTTGTACTTATTCCTTCATTACTATCAATTCCTGATCATGTGCTATCTCATGAAATGGTTGAACTTCGACCAATTGTTTTCAGTATAGTGACTCTATGTTTCTCTTCCACCTCCTTTCATTTAATATACCCTATGTAACTCCTTCCATTTCTCAATTCAAATCTTGAATTGTTTCTTCAGTTCTTTCAGATTGAGAAAGAAAGAATGTGTTCTTCCCCTGTGGCTTTCTAATTCCAGGTCTTTGCACATATCAGTAGAATACTTTGTTTTCTTAAGCCTCCCTTTGAAATCTTCTGTTTAGCTCTTTTACTTCATCATTTCTTCTGTTTGCTTTAGGTACTACTCAGTGTTCAAGAACAAGCTTCAGAGTTCCTTCTGGCATCCATTTTGGTTTCTTCTTTCTTTCCTGTCTTTTTAATGACCTCTTGCTTTCTTCATGTGTGATGTTCTTGATGTTGTTTCACAACTCACTTGGAAACCCTGCAGGCATAGTGGTTAAAAGTTACACATACTAACCAAACAATCAGCAGTTCAAATCCACCAGGCACTCCTTAGAAAGGATATGAGGCAGTTCTGCTCTGTGCTGTAGGGTCATTAGGTGGGCCTTTGGTCATTAGCATTCAATGAGTCAAAGTCATTATTGAAATGGTCTCTAAATTCAAGTGGGGTATATGCAAGGCTTCACTTTGGTTCTCTTGGATTTGTTCTAATTTTCTCTAGCTTCAACCTGAACTCATGTATGAGCAGTTAGTGGCCGGCTCTACAGTCCACCGCTGGTCTTGTTTTTACTGATGATATTGAGCCTTTCATCATCTCTTTGCACAAGTATAATCAATTTGATTCTGTCTGTTGAAGTCCATGTGTATAGTGGCTGTTTATGTCGGTGAAAAAAAGAGATTTATAATGAAGAAGTCATTGGTCTTGCAAAATTCTGTCATGAGATTTCTGGTATCATTTCTATCACAAAGTCCACATTTTCTAAGTACTGATTCTTCTTTGTTTATAACTTTTGCATTTCAATCTCCAGTAATTATCAGTGCATCCTGATTGCAGGTTTGATCAATTTCAAATTAAAATAAAATAAAAATAAATATCAAATAAAAATCTTCAATTTCTTCATCTTTGGCCTTGTTGGTGGTTGTATAAGTTTGAATCATAATTCTATTAACTAGCCCTCTTGTAGGCATATGAATATTTTTCTGTCAGTGATAGCATGGTACTTCAGAACAGATCTTGAAATTTTCCTTTTATGATGAATGCAATGCCATTCCTCTTCAAGATGTCATTTCTGGCATAGTAGACCATGTGATTGTCTGATTCAAAACAACCAATACTAGTCCATTTCAGCCCAGTAATGCCTAGGAAATTCATGTTTATGTCTTCTATTTCATTTTTGATGACTTCTGGTTTTTCTAGATTCATACTTAGTATGGTTGCAAACATTCATTAATAATCATAACATGGAATGTATTAAGTATGAACTTATAAGATAGACACTGTTATTATACTTACCGAAGAAATTTAACGAAGCTGAGCCGTGGAGAAGTGAATAAATTTACTGAGTCCAACTACAAGTCAGTGGGGAACATGACATTTAAATCCAGGTGGTTAAAATGGTTAAACATTTGACTACTAACTGAAATACCAGTGCTTTGAATCCTTCCAGAAGCATCTTGGAAGCAAGATCTTGAGATCTGCTTTAAAAATATCATAGCCTTGAAAAATCTATGGCATGCAATGCAACTCTGCACACAAGGAGTTGCCATGGGGTTGGAATACACTCCATGAGAAAGAGTGTTTTTGTGCTGTGACAGTGGAACCTACAATAACACCTACTGTCTGCATTGTTTTCAGACATTCCAGAAATACATGAAAAGAACTAGGAAAATCTGAAAAAGACTAAAAGAAATCATTAAGGGAAGAATGATTTATCTTTTCAGATATTCTGTCTAGGGTCTGTTGTTATTCCATAAATTTTTTCCCCCACTATTTATTAAAAAAAAAATTACTGTGCTTTAAGTGAAAGTTTACAATCCACATCAATTTGCCATATGAAACTCCATACCCACACCCTAATGCAACTGTCACTGTTCTCCCACTCCACCCTATTCTGATGACAGCCATTCCTCCTTTCCATCCTGTACTTCCCACATCCATTCAACCAACTCCTGTCCCCCTCCACCCTCCCATCTCACTTCCACACAAGAGCTACTCAGACACCCTCATGTATATATTTATAAGCCAAAAGGCATATTCTTTGCCAGCATCTTTCTGTATCTTATAATATAGTCCAATTTTTGTCTGAAGAGTTGGCTTCATTACAGATTTCAGCTCTGAGCTAAGAGAGTCCAGGGGCCTTGTTCTCAGGGGAACCTCCAGTCTGATGGACTATCAAGTGTGACGTTTTAACAGAGTTCCAGTTCTACACACCCATTTTATCTCCTGCTACATCAGGGACTTTGTGTTCCCTGTCAGAGCACTCATTGGTCATGGCCAGGCACCATCTAGTTCTCATCCCACACTGATGTATCTCTGGATCAAACAGCACTTTCTGTCTCCTGAGCTCATATTTTCCTCACGTCTTTGGTGTCCTCAGCTCCAGGTGGAGTGGGACCAGTGGATGCTCTTTAGATGGCCACTTGTTAGCTTTTAAGACCCCAGATGTCATGCACCAAAGTGGTATGTCAAACATTTTCTTTTTAAAAAAACTTAGTTGTGCCAATTAGCCTAGCTGTCCCCTGAAACCATGGTCCCTAGATCCCTGTCCCTGCTACTCTGTCTGTCAAAATGATGAGTTATGTTTAGAAAACCTTTTAACTTTTGGTCTAGTCTGGTTGTACTTACCTCCCTTCTACTGCATACTGTCATTCCCTTCACTTGACCCAATTCTTATTTACCGTCTAATCTATATTACAGAGGACAGTCATAAAATATTGAAATCATGGCCCAGCCACATGGCTACATGTATTTTTATTGGGGGGACACTATTCAATCCATGACACCTTGAAAACTCTATGGAGTGCAATGCAACTCTGCACACAAGGGGTCGCCATGGGTTGGAATATACTCCATGAGAACCGTTTTGTTTGTGTGTGTGTGTCTGTGTGTGTGTGTGTGTGTGTGTGTGTGTGTGTGCTGTGAGAATGGACCCTACAATAACACTCTTATAATCATCAAAGATTCTTTTCTTCTGGTCTTAAACCTTTTCTTAAGTCCTTATAATAGTAATCTCATACAGTATTTGCCCTTTTGCAACTAATTTCACTCAGCATATGTCTGCCAAGTGGTCTCATTTTATGAGATGTTTCCTAAAATCATTGTTCTTTATCATTGCATAGTTTTCAATCATGTGACTATACTATAGTTTTTTTATCCATTCATCTGTTGATGGGCACCTACGTTGATTCCACCTTTTTGCTATTGTGGACAGTGCTGCAGTAAGCCTTGGTGTGCATGTTCCTGTTCATGTAACAGCACTTATTTCTATAGGTGTGAGCTTACTGTTGTTGTCAGTTGCCATTGAGTCAGTTCTGACTCACAGTAACTCTACATGTAACAGAACAGCCTTGCTCTTTGCTCACAATCATTTTTAAGTATAAGACCATTGTTGCAGTTACTGTGTCAATCCATCTCATCGAGAACCTTCCTTTTTTTTCACTGACCCTTCACTCTACCAAGCATAATGTCCTTCTGCAGGAATTGATCCCTCCTGACAACATATCCAAAGTATGCAAGATGCAGTCTTTCCATCTTTCCTTCCAAGGAGCACTCTGGTTGTACTTCTTCCAGAACAGATTTGTTTGTTCTTTTGGCAGTCCACAGTACATCCAATATTATTCTCAAACACCACAATTCAAAGGTATTAATTCTTCTTCTGTCTTCCTTATTAATTGTCCAGCTTTTGCATGCATATGAGTCAACTGAAAATACCACGGTTGAGTCAAATGCATCTTAGTCTTCAAGGTCATACCTTTACTTTTCAATATTTTAAAGAGGTCCTTAGCAGCAGATTTTCCCAATGCAATGAATCTTTTGATTTCTTGACTGCAGCTTCCATGGACATCGATTGTGGAATCAAGTAAAATGAAATCCTTGACAACCTCAATCCTTTTTCCATTTATGATAATGTTGCTTACTGGCCCAGTTGTGAGGATTTTTGTTTTCTTAATGTTGATTTGTAATCCATACTGAAGGCTGTGGTCTTTGATCTTCATCATTAAGTGTTTCAAATCCTCTTTACTTTCAGCAAGCAAGGTTGTGTCATCTATGCAGTACAGGTTGTTAATGAGTCTTCCTCCAATCCTGATGCTTCATTCTTCTTCATGTAGTCCAGCTTTTTGGATTATTTGCTTGGCATACAGATTGAGTAGGTATGATGAAAGGATAAACCTTGGTGCACACTTTTCTTGATTTTAAATCATGCAGAATCCCCTCATTCTGCTAGCTTGACTGCCTCTTGATCCATGTATTCTTCCTCATGAGTATAATGAAGTGTTCTGGAATTCCCATTCTCTGCAATGTCTTCAATAATTTGTTATGATCCACACAATTGAGTATTTTTGTGTAGTCAATGAAACACAGTTGAGCATCTTTCTGGTATTCTCTAGACACAAATTGTCAGAGTTTAGCTCGGTCATTTTGATGTCTTTTTTAATGTATTATAGACAGTTCCTTTGTTCCATTTAATTTTTCTGTGCTGAACATTTTTTCTTTATGTGTTTTCTTTTCATCTTTTTTAATGTTGGTGGTTTTGTATTTTCTGAGACGTCATGTTTTTCCTGTTTTTTATTTTGATGTATAGGATGGATAGCTTCCCTTGTGGTTACTTTAATATTTGCCGCTACTTTTCTAAATGTAAGCCAGTCTTTCAGCCCTTTATATCACCTTGACTTTGTCTTCATATAGAAGATCTATGACTACAATTTCTTTTGAGTCCCTCTTCTTTTGTTATAACGTTTATGCAATGACATCTCTGTTTCCCGATTTTCAATATTTTGCCTGTAATTTCTTTTTGATTTCCCTATTTGGGTTGATATCTAGTTGCTATGTTTCATGTTCTGGTCTTGGGTTGTTAACTGGTGTTGTTGGTTTTCTAACCAATGGACTCCCTTCCATATTTCTTGTACTTTTGATTTGGTTTCTGAAAATTCCCTAGATTTCTGTTTATTTGGAAATATCCTAATTTCATCATCATATTTGATAGACAATTTTGTTGGATATATAGTTCTAGGCTGGCAATTATTTTCCCTTGAAGCTTTATATATGTCACCCCATTGCCTTCTTATCTGCATGGTTTCTAGTGAATAGTCAGAGTTTAGTCTTACTAGTTCGCCTTTGTAGATTATATTTTGTGTATCTCTAGCTACTTTTAAAATTGTCCCTCTATCTTTAGCTTTGGCAAGTTTGATTATGATATGTCTTGGCATCTATCTCTGGGGATCTACCTTATGTGGAGTTCAATGAATATCTTGGATAGGTATCTTCTCATGTTTCCCAGTATCAGGGAAGTTTTTGTCAGAAACTCTGACAATTCTCTCTATATTTTCAGTTATTCTCTCCTGGTACTCGAGTCACTCACAGATTATTCCTCTTTAGAGTGTCCCACCTAATTCTTAGTATTTCTTGAATTTCTTAAGTTCTTTTATCTGGTGTTTTCCCCAGGTACGTCGATGTCACATACTTTACCTTCAGTCTTACTAATTCAGGCTTCCATTACCTCATTTCTGCTCCTTTGACTTTCAGTTGAATTGTCTAATTCTGTAATTTTATTATTAATTTTCTGAATTTCTAGTTCTTGCCACTGTATGATTTCTTGCAGCTTGTTCATTTTGTCATTATGCTCTGCTGTATTTTGCCTCGTCTTCTTCCTCATCTTCTGAAGCATTCTAAATATTAATCTTTTGTGTTCTACTTCTGATAATTCCAGGAAGTTCTCTTGCTCTGGAATATTTGATTCTTTGTTTTGGGAGTTTTCTGAAGAAGTCACGGTGTGCCCCTTTAAATGCTTTGATATGGACTGCTGTTTCCGTGTCATCAGTAAATTGTAGTTATGGATTCAGCTCAGATGTCTCATGCAAACAGCATGAGAAGCTGAGCTGTCTCAGTCTCAGAAGGTAGGGCCATGACATCAGGGGTTTGAAAAGGTAGAACCATGGTATCTTGTGTTTGTAAGGGTGGTATTGCCAGTCATTTGGGCTTAGGGTGCACCTAAAGCCAATGGGGCAGAGTTTCTGTCCAAGTGGGCCTTCAAAGTAGAGTTGTAGTATAGGGCTGGGTGTCTCCAGTCAAAATCTAGAGAGTGTGGCCAATACCTAGATTCTGGCAGGCAGGGTCATTGTGTAGAATGTCTCAGAAAATGTAAGAGTATTTTCAAAGCTTTGAGGGCTAATGTAATGAGTTCTGCTGACTTAGCTGTTGCCTGTTAATGTCTTCTTTCCCTGAAATTTCTCCCATTTTAGTGGAATGTCTAACTTGTGCCTGTTCTGCCATTGTACCTTTGGAAGCAGACAGCATGCATCCTAGGTTTCATACATGTAAAGGGATGTTTGAATTATGGACTTGTGATTTTTGAATTTTGGACTTGTGATTTTTGTGGTTCCAAAGTGTGGGATGTCATAAATTGAATTGTGTCCCCGCCAAAAAGAGGTGTAGCCCTGTGGCCTTGATTCCCTGTATTCTATGATTGTCCTCCATTTTGTGATTTTCCTATGCTGTATGTTAAAGGATTAATGTGGGACGGTAAATCCCTTCATAGAATCATCTCCCTGCTCTACTGTAAAGGGAGTTTTCCCAAAGTGTGGCTTGCCCCACCCTTAATCCTTTCATCCACAAGAGATAAAAGGAAAGGGAGGCAGACTGAGAATAGAGAATCTCACATCATCAAGAAAGCAGCACTGGGAGAAGAGTGCATCCTTCAGAACTGAAGTTCCTGTGCCAAGATGCTCCCTGGACAAAGGCTGATGCAATATCAGACTTTCCTCTAGAGCTGACAAGTGAGAAAGCCTTCCCCTGCAGTGGACATCCTTGAATTTAGACCTGTAGCCTACTGGACTGTGTAAGAATAAACTTTCCTTTGTTAAAGCCATTCACTCTGTGGTATTTCTGTTACAGTAGCCCTAGCTGACTAAAACATATAGGTAGAGGTATCTAGCTGCAACTAATGAGAAAGGCTAGGGACTAACAGCTATCCCTGAGTGCCCGTGAGATTGGCGCATCCTGTTATGTCTGAATTTAGGTGAAGGAAAAGTCTCTGCCATGATTTTCTGGCTTAGGAGAATCAGCAGAAAAAAAAACAATCCCCCTCTGAGTTCCAGAGAATGGCTCAGGGCATGGTTAAGGAGTCCTACCTCCAGCTCAGTTAAGTGTCAGACATCACAGCTGGGTGCAGTACAGAGAAGGGAAGAGGAGAACAGCTCCGGGTGAGCTTGAAGAGTTCTAATACTGGCTCAGTTAATGGCATCTGGTTCTAGCTCCAGGCACAGCCTAGAGAAAGCATGAGGGAGTGCCAGGAGAAGGAAGACAAGCCCACATGGAAGGAAATATTACAGTCTGTGTGCTGGCGAGTGGCGTGCAAAGACTTAGCTTTGAATGATCTGGTGCTGTCCCTCATTGGCTCTGGAGGTGTGAGTGGGCTTTTCAGACAGTCACCTCTGCTGAGGGGAATGCCCACCAACCTCCACACTTTGGTCATGGTGCAGGTCAAGTCTGTGGATTCTATGTGCTTCTGGGAGTGTTCTCCCTTCCCCTTTGGTAAGTTCAATTTCCTAGCTTTGCCTTTGATGTTCAGAGCTTCAAGGATGTCATATATACTGGATTCATTTGTTCTTTTGGGTCTTTTTTGTTAGAGGAGTCATGGAAGTGTCCATCTACTCCACTGTCTTGGCCTCACCCTTCCCCATAAAGTCTCAATAATTAAAAACATATGGAACAGCCACAAGAAGAAACAGGAAGCTCAGTGGAAAATAATCAATATCTAGAAAGAGGTCAAAGCATATGTAAGAATTTATTACAAAAAGGTTAAAAAATCAGCATAGAAAATCTGCAGGAAAGAATAGATTATAAATGATGTTAAGATGATTTTATATTTAAGCACTTTAGGAAAAAAACTGAAGCTCAGCTGATGAAAATATTAATTTCCACAGCATCAGAAAGTTAAAAGTTAAAAAAACAGAAAACAACTGTGAGCAAAATAGGACAAAAGATTTATATTGTTTTGAGGTGGGAGTCAGATGGGATTTCTAAGCACAAATGTAAAAAGGAAGAAACTACAATGGTAAAGATTAATCAGCTCAGTTGGATCTGAACACACCATAAACAGAGGAAATGCGAAAGGTGGGGGAAAACATACTTTCTATTAAAACATATGTCATAAATAAGTAACAAAAGAATGACAATCTAATTTTTAAAATAGGCAAGAGATAAAGGAAGTTCCCAAGGAGTGCCTGGCTGATTTGAACTGCGAACCTCATGGTTAACAAACTTAGCACTTAACCGCTATACCACCAGGGTTCCCACCTACTCCCAAATTAGGTGTAGACATTCTTGATAAGCTGAATAAAAGATACCAAAAAGTAATTTTTAAAAAATTTGCCAATTAAAAGTACCTGTTTTTACTAATCCAATTTGTGAATAACTTTAAAAATTGCCCAATATTGGAAAAAATTGTGGGGAGATGATAAATACATAAAATGGCATAATTTTCCTACAGGATAATTTGGAACCCTGAATCACAATATCCTTAGCTTCAGCAATTAATCCTTTAATAATTTATTCAGGGTAAATCATGGAAGTCCAAAAGTATTAAGATATTCATTGCCAATATTGTGAATCACAGGGGGAAAGGATTAAATATACAAAATAAAGAATTAACTACATATTTTAAATAGCTAGGTGCTGAGATGTAGAGCAATAATATTAAACAAATAGGAGATGTCTGATTTATATTCAGTGTTTAAAGAACAGGTTGTATAATTCCCACTTGAGGCTAAAATGAAATAACAATAGCTAGATATATCCACCTGCCTAAAACAGCTAAAAAGTTCAACAAGACATATGAATCAACAGCTCTCAAAGCATTAATGCTAGAAAATGTCAAGATGTGTAATCAATGTGTAATTGGATCCTCAAAAGACAAGAGCAAGAAAGAAGACAGAAAAAAATATTTGAAGACATAAAGACCAAAAATGTAACTAATTTAATAACAGTATAAACATAGAAGGACCCCTGCTGGTGTTGTAACTAAGCAGTCAGCTGCTACCCTAAATATCACTGGTCCAAACCCATTAGCCACTCCATACGAGAAAAAAATCTGGCAATCTGCTTCTATACGTATTACAACCTAGGAAACCCTATCGTGTAGTTCCACTCTCTCACATAGAGTCCCTGTAAGCAGAATACCACAGCAGCAGTATATTCGATGTCTCTGAAGTGTACATGGAACATTTACTATGACAGATTGTATCCTAGTCCTTAAAATGTGAAGGGCTTCAACGCATGCAAACTACACTGTCTGATGAAAATATAATTAAATTAGGAATCAGTAAGAGAATGATACCTTCTAACTCCAGACATGACATGCAGACTATTTAGATAATGACGAACTCTCGTATTTTAAAGATTTACAAAATAAGAGGAAATTATGACCAGATATATAGCCACTGCTTCATTGACAACTTTGCTATGAAATTTAATGTAGGAAATTCTTCCTCTGGTAACCTTCTGTAAGCATTGATAACCACTTTATAAATACTGTTCTTCAGTTTCATTAGATGGTTTAGACCCAGTTGCCAGTCGTCAGCCTTGCCAACTCCAGGTTCTCCAAGTCCATTTGCCATCTCCAGGGATGAATATAAATCCTAAATATCAATCAGGGCTAAGTATAAGATGATCTGTGAAGCGACAGACCCTTTTTTTACTTCAACAGTATTTAAATAACTATCTTCTTTATAAGAGTGAGTTCCCATAACACTTCCATGGAGACAGACATACAGACTAGTAGCCAAGATAATATCAAAGGAAATATATAGTCCAAGCACATAAAGTTTTAAAATTCTGTAATCAAAAAAGCTTAAAAACAAATTCAAAGACAAGTGAAAACTCAGGGGGAAGGCTCACAGTATATGTCAGTCACCAATATCCTTGAGACATTAAGACATTAAGACACACTAAGGGTTACTAAAAATTATTTTTAAAAATCAATAAAACCCATAGCTTTCAAAAGAAAAATGCAAATGAAAACCACATATAAATGTTCTTTAGCTTCACAATAATAATAATAATAAAAGCATGCAAAAACAATTACTAGGTGTCTTGTCTAATGAATTGGTAAGAATCAAAAAGAGTTTGGATGCTCAGCTTAAGAGAAAATCAGTTAACTTTCCAAGACCCATCACTGGTTGAAGGATCAAATCAGAGCAAGCCTGGTGTTTCTATAATTGCCATCAGAGTTTCCCTGGTCCCCCAGGGTATTCCCTCCACTTGCAACCTGCCAAGCCTGGGTTTGAGCCTGCACCTTCAGCCAACAGCACCCCAGGTCCCAACCAGGGTTTGAGTGGTCAGAATTTGATGCTGGAACTCTGCACCATGTGCAGACTAGGACCTTGAAACACAGGCAGAATCCAAAGAACTGTGTCCTGACTTGATCCCTGTATTCTATTAGACAGGAAGGTGTTTTGCAACACACAGCTACACCTAGACCCTTTTAAGGAGTGAGTATTTCCTTCCTTTCGTGTGTGAGTCAGCACGTGGATTTCCAAACCTGGGCTGGGAGGGCTTCGGGATTTCCATTTCAGCCACAAATCCCTACCAGCTGGGGACAGGAGGACATAAAAGCTCCTTTGAAAGTAGAGAGCTTGTGGTCATTCAGTTGCTAGGCCCCATGTTGCTCCTTGTTTGCCTGAACACTAAATGTCCATTTTCTGTTTTCCTTGCAACTGGTGGTGTGGTGTCTGCCATGTTTCCATCGGCTAGTAAGTTAGGACAAGAAACTATGTTCGGTGACATTTTCTTTACAAAGTTCTATCACTTCAGTGACACTAGCTTACAAAGAATCTGCTTCTGTCCTCAGCACCACTGCTTTCACACTTGTCTCTGAAAGACCAAATATGAGAATAAATAGGAAACTTTGCACACTGTTTCACAAAGTTTGCAGCAGCGAGACGGTGCTGCACTTCTAAAAATTCAGCGAATACACCATCAGATAACCTTCTTGGTAACGGATGATATCAGCTAGCACTCACCCAGAAGACTCAGTCCCAGCCAAAGGTGAGAGAACTAAAAGGCAGAAATCCTGAACAAAAGAGAATTTAAAGAATATTGACATCTGTGGTCCTCAGTCCTCATTTTACCAGTGTGAAATTGCAGACAGAGACCACACAGGTCGTAAATTCAAGAGCAGAACCGAACAGTGCTGCTGCACCAGAAAACTTCCCTCAGCGTCAGTGACTCATGTTTTTTGGTCTTCCTTTTCTCTCTGTGACCTCTGTTCTACCCCAAAACATAAGTCACAGATGCCTCTGGATTAAAAAAGAACGTTACCGAGTTTCTACTAGATTTAAATAAGACATTACCAGTGAGTACCATTCCTAATCTCTCTGTAAGTTCAGCTGACACGTAAGTCAGAACAGTTAGGTATACAGTTCAGTACAGTTCCTACGTAACCTCAGTCAAAACGTTCATCTCAGTACTTAACCCACTGTCATTGAGTCAGCTCTGTCTCACTGTAACCCTGTAGGACAGAGTAGAACTACTCCACAGTTTCCAAGCAGAGCAGCAGATTCAAACTGCCAACCTTTGGGTTAGCAGAGGTAGCACTTAACCACTATGCCACCAGGATTTCCTCTTAGCATATGGTGTATGGTATATAGTGTACCTTTCTATGCGTAAAGATACTGAGGAAATGCTTCTGGATGCACTAAAACATCTTTAACATACTAGAGTAATAATGTTTTGATGTGCTTCGCAAAGTAGTGCCCATTAGTTATTGTGAACCATTGTTAAGTACTTCAAATTTTTAATCTAATAAGCTTTACAGTTGTTGCTTCATAACTATGGTGTATGCAAAAGTTAGATGTTTGCAACCTGAGGACTGCTTGTAATGTGAAACACTAAAAACGTTATTCTCAATTGACTGGTACCCCAAATGGGAAGTGGTTAAGTGCGATAGCTGCTAGCTAAAATGTCGGTGATTCAAATCCACCAGACCCTCCATGGAAACTCGAGGGGCAGTTCTACTCTGTCCTATAGGATCACTCTAGTTATATTAGTCAAGTGAATAATTGCAAGAGCAATAAGAAGAATTGGGAGAATTGATAAATGGTTATTTAAAAGAAATTCATGTGAAGAGTTATTTTAAAGAAGGAATTATTTGCTGATGTTATCTCTAGTGATAGCACATGGATGAAAACATATTGTGCCTAAATGCAGGATAATTCCCGTAAGCTAAGCTTTTATGCTGAAACTGCAGAAGAATAAAAATTCAAACTAACTCTACATGGAGGATGATATTATGTTGCACATGTGTGTGCATGTGTGTGTGTGTGTGTGTGTGTGTGTGTGTACAAGGAACCCTGGTGGTATAGTGGGTTAAGTGCTATGTCTGATAACCAAAAGGTCAGCAGTTCAATACCACTAGGTGATCCTTGGAAACTCTATGGGGCAGTTCTGCTCTGCACTATAGGGCTGTTATGAGTCAGACCCGACTCGATGGCAGTGGGTTGGCTGGTTGATTTATACATACGTACATATACCAAGGTTCTTGGCTAATGTCTGTATTACAGAAATCTAGGATCTACATTACAAGTTTGGCAGAAAGAGTGTGTTTTGTCCTTTATATGGGCTGCAGCATGAATCAGCAGTGAGCCAGCTTCAATCACAAAGGTGACAACAACCACCCTCCTCCCCCACTAAGCATGGCCAAGCAGTAATCCAGAAAGAATGCAGACTTGTGAATGACCTCAAGAAGCAGATCCATCTAGGACCCTTAGAGTACCTGCCTATGCATAGACTGCTGCATGAGAGAGGAATAAATTCATTTGTTTGAGTCAGTGTAATTTTGCTCTCCTTGTCTCAGCAGTTTAGCTGCCACCCTGCCTAATGCATCCTGACTAAGCTTCGCTGACAATGACTGACAATACTAACATTTCCTAAGGGATGTTTTCAGTCCCCTCCACAACCAAGCTTACAGGAGTAAAGGCTGACACAGACTTTAAGGAGATTATCACAGTTGGAAAATTAAAACTACTTTTGAATCTTTCTTTTTCTCTTTATTCTATATTCTTTTTCCATCTGGCTATTTGAACGTCTATTATTTACCAGAACCTTGCTGCCGAATTTACAGATTATCTCATTTAATCTTTGCCATAACCCTGTGAACTTTCTTTTCTGAAAAAAAAAAAGAAAAACAACCATCACTTGTCATCGAGTCTGCTTTGACTCAGGGCAACCCCATATGTATCAAACAGTGCTCTGCAGAGTTTTCAATGGCCGATTGTTTGAAAGTAGATCACCAGGCCTTTCTTTCGAGGAGCCTTTGGGTGGACTTCAACCTCCAGACGTTAGGTAAGCAGCCAAGTGTGTTAACCCTTTCTACCATCCAAGCACTTCTTTTGAAAGGGACTATTTCTCTTTCTTTCCTCTCTGTTTTTTGATTTTTCCTCTTGCCATTTTTTTTTTCTCCTTACATTCTTTTTCTTCTCTTTCCACCTGGCTTGTCTTTAGTGTCCCTTTTCTCCACCCTGTACTTTCCAGCTTCAGTACTGGGCCACATTTCTTCAAAGTCCAGTCTCACTCACTTTTCCTGGAGGGGTAGAAGTGTTGTTACTGTTCCCAATCAAGACTTTTTCCTTCTAATAGAAAAAAATCAAAAGAGTATTTCCTAATATGAAACCAGACATCTGATACAAATTTAGCTTGATATTTACAAATACTAAGAACGTGAAGGTCTGTGGAACAAAAGATATCTGAAAGATTAAAAGCGATTGGCTCAGAGACCAGGTTGATGGCAGATGAGTCTGAAGAAGTCTTTACAAGGTCAGCTCCTGGAGACTGAGGCAAGGAAGCTGTGAGACACCAGAAAAGATTCAATGTTGAGATGAGAAGACTCGGTTGGTTGGGCAAAGCAGGCTCTCTGACTCTATAAATGCAAAATACAGATATTAAGCCCTGGTGACACAGTAGTTAAGAGCAGAGCTTGGAATCCAGCTGCTCCTTAGAAACCCTGTGGGGCAGTTCTACTTTGTCCTATAGGGTCGCTATGAGTTGGAATCAACCCAGTGGCAGTAGGTTTGGGTTTGGTTTGGGTATAGTATCATGGACAGAGTAAAGTGAAAGCTGGTAGCAAGAGCACTTTATACAGTTAGAGAGACATGCAGTCCTAAGATGCAACTCTGACCTCAATGACTTAACCTGTAGGCTGGATGCTTCTGAACAGCATTCCAAATAGAGAATGTTATTGTTCTTATTGATACATGTAGTGGAATTTTTTTTTACCAGTGTAACCTCTTTACATTTGCTCTTTCAACGTTTATAGGCTGAATGACAGTCTTCACAAGACCATGTCTCAAATTTTTCTCCCTCCTCCCCGTGATACAATTTTAGAGCACTTGGGAAGACATCCACCACCACCACTAAAATGACATTCCTTTGGGTTAAGGGAGTGTCTCTGCTGAAACAAAAGTAGAGGTGGGAGACAGGACACAATTATTTCTTATTAGTCACCCACATCTGGTGTAAATTAATACAAAGTACAAATCCCTTTTTCTACCAGACACCCAGGTGAAAGATATATTATCTGGAAGGTCTAGACTCATAAAGCCACCTGAAATGATCTATAAAAGTAAGATTCCAGGCAAACTGCATCTTCAAAACCATTTCTCAAACCTGTTCCATGTTTATGTTTCTAGGGTGAAATAATACTGTCAGACACAAGATTGCATCTGAGGAGGTTTGGATGAGGTCTTGAAGTTCTCTGAGAAACAGAACCCGTGACACACACACACGCACACAGATTTTCTTAAGGGGGCTGGCTTATGGGGTTGTGAGTTAGTAAGATGAGTAGCATGTCACACAGTAGGCTTGAGACTTCAGCAGATTTTTGTCCCAGGTGACAGGAAGCATGCAGAGTCAAGAGACAGGACAAGTACTGCCAAAACGTCAGTTCACAGTCCAAAGGTAGACCAGAATTACTCTTTCAACTGAGTGATTACATTGTGTTAGATCACATTAAGAAACAGCAACGCCTCTAATATTTGGCAAAACCACTGCGAACCATAGCCCAGCCAAGGTGACACGTAAGTTAACCAGCATAAATAGTAAGCCCCTTTCAAACTCCAAAATTTTGAAAAAATTTCTGAAGCAAAACCAACTTCCCTCTTCAAAATTCTCAGCTGCCTTACTATCCCACCTTGGTTGCCCTCTGGAGGGGTGGTTATGTCAACCTTCAGGTTCCCAGTGCCTACAGGCACAATGGACCTCTGTTTCTGTCAAGTGTCAGCTGTTACGGTAACTTGGTCTCCTGGGTCCACCAAGGTTGTTCTCACTCAGCAAAGGTATGCTGAAAGGGGACAAAGGCTCCTTCCCAGACTCTTTCAGGTGCTGTTCGGACCGTGGGTCCTGTCCACCAAGGGAGAGAATTGGCTCCAAGAATTACTTCCTGAATTGCCTTTAATGCTAGCGATCTCTATCTAAAGGGCTTGAGCAGCAGAGTCTCCACAGGTGGGCTTCCTGCCTTGGCTCCTTTGCGCTGACTCTGGGCTCACTGGCCCAGCACTCTCCCTTTCTTTACCCTGGACTTTATTTTCCACCTGTCAGTTTTGGAGCCTCGAACAACTTTCATTGCCACTCTGCCACAGCTACCCATAGATGGAGAATTAACTTGGGCCTAATCTGAAATGGGGGAAACCGTGGTGGCATAGTGGGTTAAGTGCTACATCTGCTAACCAAAAGGTTGACAGTTCAAATCCCCCTAGGCATTCTTAGGAAACAATTAAGCAGTTCTACTCTGAGCTGTAGGGCTGCTATGAGTTGGCCCTGACTCCACGCCAGTGGGTTTGTTTGTTTTGGTTAATGGTTCCTCCTTGGAATTAAAACAAGGCATTTCTTTCCTCGGCCACTCCTTTTCAATCTGCCATTTGTCTTACCCACTCTTATTAAAATTGCTTTTCATCCTGAGCACAGCCAGCCTGGACACCCTGATGGCATAATGTTAAGTGCTACATCCACTAACCAAAAAGTTGGCAGTTCAAGTCCGCCAGGTGCTCCTTGGAAACTCTATGGGGCAGTTCTACCCTGACCTCTAGGGTCACTATGAGTTGGACCTGACTTGATGGCAGTGGGTTTGTTTTCTTTGGTTTACAGCCAGCCTACAAACCCTGGTGATACTTAAGTGATTATGTGCTGTGCCAGTCAAAAAGTTGGCAGTTCAAATCCACTCAGTATTGTGTATTTTGTACTACAGGGTCACTATGAGTTGGATCAACTAGACAGCAGAGGGTTTGGCTTTTTCCTTTGTTTGTTTTTGGTGTGGCTAGCTTCTTGCTCAAGTCCATTCCTGCTCATTAAGCCACTTGTGAGATATCTTACCAGCCCTCACTCCTGCTTCTCAGTTCTTTCCTGTGTCACTAATGGTCTCTCTATCAGATTCTTCTCTCAGATATATGATCTAAACTCCCACAAGTCTCTCCTGACCATTTTGTCTCCTCTTTTGCTGTGATGATAAAGCAAATATATATTTCACGACATTTTTCTTCCAACTCAAGATTTGTCTTTATCATCATCCATTTTCTCCTTCCTTTCTCATCTCAAAGATAAAATTTCTCTCAGCACTATTTTTGGCTTTTGTAAATAGTGCTGCTGTGAACATTCATGGACAAGTATTTGTTCGCATACCTATTTTCACGCATTTTGAGCACATATGTAGGAGTAGAAATTCTGACAGCATAGTGGTCAAGTGCTGCATCTGCTAACTAAAAGGTCAGCAGTTTGGATCCTCTAGGTGCTCCTTGGAAACTCTGTGGAGCAATTCTATTCTGTCCTACAGGGTCTCTGTGAGTCAGAATCGACTCAACGGCACTGGTTCGGTTTTCACAGTGGTTCTTTATTTAACTTCCTAAGATCCTACCAAATGGCTTTCCAAGTAACTGAAACATTTTACCTGCCCACCAGCAGTATATAAAGGTGTCTGTTTCTCCAATCGTCTATAATGTTTGTTATTTTTCACTTAACACAATGCCCATGTTTTGAACCACAGGGAAACAGCACCTTCTTCTCTCTCAATGGCTTCACTTTCCAGCTTCCACTCCCTCATTACCCTAAATGATACCCTAACCCCTGACTCAGTAAGGTAGTGCTATCTTTGCTTCCTTCCTTTTTCTTGCCTCTCACATTCAACTAGATGTCAAAATATCTCCTTCATACTTCTTCTTATTTTCTACTGATGGCCCACTATTCAGGCTCTCATCACCTATAACGTGGAGGATTTCAATGCCTTCCTTATTGTTTCTATCACTCTCTGATCAGCTGACACAGTTTCCCCAAAGTACTCATTCTATGGAGTACCAAAGACAAAATTGAGCTGAGGTTTCCCAATTTGAAATAAACAAAAAAGTTCACTGGTGTTGCTATTAACTCATGGTGACCTCCTATGTGGGTCAGAGTAGAATTGTGCTCCTTAGGATTTTTAAATGGCTGATATTTTGGGAGTAGAGCACCCGGTCTTTCTTCCAAAGTGCCTTTGGGTGGACTTGAACCTCCACCCTTTCAGTTAGCAACAAGGCATCTTAACCATTTGTACTACCCAGACCCTGCAGTAATTATTGTTAGGTGCCGTGAAGTTGGTGCTGTGTCCAAGCAACCCTATGTACAGCAGAATGAATGAATTCCTGCCTGATGCCGTGCAATCCATACAATCATTGCTATGTTTGAACCCATTGTTGTAGCCACTGTACCAATCCATCTTATTCAAAATCTTCCTCTTTTTGCACTGGTCCTCTGTTTTATCAAGCATGATGTCCTTTTCCAGGAACTAGTCCCTAATGATCGCCTGTTCAAAGTATGTAAGATGAAGTCTCACCACCCTTGCTTCAAAGGAGGAAGTCCAAGCTATTTTACAGCTCTGAGAAGTTAAGAGATTACCAAGTAGATAGCTGATAACATGTGGTGAGTTTTTACCACATAGAAAACTGATAATGGGGCATGAGATTTTGTTTCTGCATGACACTCATAATATAACAGAAAGTTCATTTTAAATTTTTATTATGAGAGGGCAGAGTCAAGATGGTGGACTAAACACACATTTCCCTAAATCCCTCTGGAAACCAAGACCTGAAATGATAGTTAAATGGAGCCTTCTGGACATCTAGTAAGCCCTGGGATGCATCATAGGGCTATTAATTTGGACTTCATACCACTGAATGCAAAACCTCCTTTCTTTCACTGACCCTACTTTCAGCAAACAGAGGCTTGCACAGACTGAAGGTTACTCACCGTTTTGATTTTTTTTCCTCAGTCTTGGCCGGTGGGGAGAGCTGGGACTTGACTAGCTGCTGGTCTCAGATGCACTGCTGGTGGGACCGGCAAGTGTATTTACCAGGTTCTGAGAGTTGGACTACATACACCTCAGCTCCCCTGGCCTATCTTTCTGCCTCCGTCATGTGGTAGCCATACAGATGCACTTGTGCAGGATGCCATCTTGATCCACTGGGAAATGGAGAAACCAAGGCAGAGGCCCCAGCTGGACTGGGCTCCCAGGCTGGGAGGTGGCACCTGCTGGGGGGAGAGTGTTTTTCCAGCAGGAAGGCAATGTTTTGCACAGTGTCACCTGGAGCTGGGGCCCAGCAGTGGAGGCTGTGGACTCTGGGCATTTTGGCACTCTTGGCCTCTCTTTCTACCAGGAGCCTTGTCCCAATCGGCTGGCAAGCTTGTATGGGACGCCATCTTGTTTCACTAGGAGGCAGAGTCATCCATACAGAAGCCTCAGCTGGACCTAACTCATGGGCTGGGAGGCAGTGCCTACTCAAAAAGAGACCACTTTTCCAGCAGAATTCTACACCGTATTGCCTACAGCTGGGTACTGACAGTAGAGGCCAATAGGCCAGTAGCCTTTCTGTATTTTGAGTTAGTTTATAATATCTGGGGTTCAATACAGAGGTGTTTACTTTGCCAGCTGGAAAGAAGGATGTATACACCTGAAAACCTGACTGACTTTGAAAGTTGTCAAATACTTTTTACTTCTCATTTTAAGACTACCTAGAGAATCAACTGTGGTCCATCTTCACAGCATCTCTCCCAGCCTCTATTGACCCACATGAAGCCAAAACAGCAACAAACGTTGGAGAAGACACTAACATGGAAATCATCCACGGGATCAGAAGGCCCCCCAAAGAAACCACCTCAGAACTTCCCAGACAAAGAAGCTTTTCTTAAACTATCAGAAGGTAAATACAAAAGGATTATACACAGAGCCCTCCTAGACCTTATACAAAATGCAGCACAGCAAAATGAAAAATTAAGCAAGCTGTTCGATCTGATGGAACATCAGTACTTGGAAATCCAACAGATCAAGAACAAAATCAAAGACATAGAAACTTCCATTCAAAGCCAAGAAAACAGAATGGAACAAATGGAAAAGAGACATTCTGATTTGGAAGACAGAGCTACTGACTCCAACAGCTATGAGAAGAAATCAGAAAAAAGAAACAAGAAAAATGAAGAAGAATTAAGAAGCATGTGGGACTCTATTAAGAAGAACAATCTATGATTAATTGCGGTTCCTGAACAGGGCAAGACACCTGAGAACACAGAGAGTATTGTTGCTGAGCTGCTGACAGAAAACTTCCCAGAAATTACGAAAGAAGAGAATACAGATATTCAAGATACATATCGAACACCACTCAATATAGGTCTCAATACAAAGACTCCAAGACATATTATAATCAAGCTTAACAAAATGAAACATAAGCATAAACACTTAAAGGCCACAAGACTCAAAGCAAAGCTGACATTCAGAGGGAAACTGTGTAGGCTTTCACTGGATCTCTCAGCAGAAATGATGCTAGCATGGAGACAGTGGCATGACATATTCAAATCCTTGAAGGAGATGAACTTCCAACCAAGAATTATATATCCTGTAAAACTATCTTTCAAATATGAAAATGAAATGAAGACCTTTGCAGATAAACAGAAACTCAGAGACTTTGTAAAAACCAAACCAAAGCTACAAGAAATACTGAAAGAATTTCTTGGCTTGGAAGGACAAAACCACTAACTTTATATTTTAGAAGGACACATTATCCAGAACCCTACTTAGTTAGGGAAGGCTCTAAACACAATCAAAGCTATAATAGTGAAAGAAATGATCTAGTGATCATATCATGTAAACTATGATATTATCATATTAAAAACAGGGATGTACTAGAGTTGTTATAGTCCTTCCAGATGGAGAGGAAGTTGACAAGACTGGTAGGAATCAAAATTGGGTTTATATATAGTTTAGTAAGCAGGATCATAGTGGCAGCCATAAAGCACAATAAAAAAGCAACATACTGTATCAAGAAATGTAATACAGGAGTCTCAACAATCACAAAACGAAACCTGAAAAAAGTGAAAAATCAACTTACAAAGAAGGTCGCAGAACAGATTAATAAGAACAACACAGAAAACATCAACACAAAAATAAACATATCACAATGGCAGCCAACCAAGCCAAGTGCCGTCGAATCAGTTCCGACTCATGGCGACCCTAGGGGCCAGGGTAGAACTGACCCACTGAACACATATCTATCAATAATTACATTGAATGTGAATGGACTGAATGCTCCAGTAAAGTGACATCTTGGATCAAAGGACATGACCCATCTATTTGTTGCCTATGAGAAACTCACCTTAGACTTAAAGATAGGAACAAACTGAAAATTAAAGGATGGAAGAATATATATCAAGCTAACAATGAACAAAGACGAACAGGTGTGGCAATTCTCATCTCAGATAAAATCGATTTTAATGTAAAACCTACCATCATGGACAAGGATGGTCACTATTTATTGCGGAAAGGTTCAAAACACAAGCAGGACTTAACAATATTAAATATTTGTGCACCTAGTATGAGAGCACCTAAATACGTCAGAGACACTGACTACACTCAGAAAGAAGATAGATCACTCCACAATAATAGCAGGAGACTTCAACACTCCAATATTGGACAGATAGACTAGAAAAAAGCTCAATAAAGAAACAGAAGACCTTATTGCCACAATTAACTAACTAGACCTCATAGACATATACAGAACTTTCTATCCATCAGCGCACAACTACACATTCTTCTCCAGTGCACATGGAACATTCTCCAGAATAGACCATGTGGTAGGGCATAAAGCAATTCTCAACAAAATCCAGGCCACCAAATTAATGTGAAGCATCTTCCAAATCATAAAGCCATAAAAGTCAAAATCAATAGCAGGAAAATATAGATAGAAAGTGGAACTCATGGAAACTGAACAACAACTTGCTCAAAAAGACATGGCTTATAGAAGAAATCAAGGATGAAATAAAGAAATTTATGGATTCCAACGAGAACAAAAACACTTCCTACCAGAACCTATGGGATACAGCCAAAGCAGTGCTCAGAGGTCAGTTTATCTCCATAAATACACACAACTGGAATGAAGAAAGAAACCAAATCAAAGAACTGACCCTACAGCTGGAACAACTAGAGAAAGAACAACAGAGGAACCCCTCAGGCACCAGAAGAAAACAGATCATAAAGAACAGAGCAGAACTAAACAAACTAAAGAATAGAAGAACAATTGAAAAAATGGAAAAGACCAAAAGCTGGTTTTTTGAAAAGATCAACAAAATTGACAAACCATTCACTAAACTTACTAAAGAAAAACAGGAAAGGAAACAAATAACCCAAATAAGAAATGAGAGGGGAGTTGTAACCACAGATCCAACAGAAATAAAAAATATCATAGCTGAATACTATGAAAGACTGTATTCTCACAAATTTTAAAACCTGGAGGAAATGGACAAATTCCTTGATTCATATCACCTCCCCAAATTATCACAAGCTGAAGTAGAACAACTTAAACCCATCACAGAGGAAGAGATTGAAAAAGTCATCAAAAAATTGCCAACCAAAAAATGCCCAGGCCCAGATGGCTTCACTGCAGAATTCCACTAAGCTTTTAGAGAAGAGTTATCTCCAATACTACTAAGACTATTTCACAGTATAGAAAGGGATGGAATACTCCCAAATTCATTCTATGAAGCCAGGATAACCCTGATATGAAAGCCAGGGAAAGACCTAACCAAAAAGGAAAACTACAGACCAATATCACTCATGAATCTAGATGCAAAAATCTTCAACAAAATTCTTGCCAGTAGAACACACCAACATATCAAAAAAATAATTCATCATGACCAAGTTGGCTTCATACCAGAGATGCAAGGCTGGTTCAACATTTGAAAAACAGTTATTGTGATCAACTGCATAAATAACACAAAAAACAAGAATTACCTAATCTCGTCTATTGATACAGAAAAGGCATTTGATGAAGTCCAACACCCATTCATGCTAAAAACTCTCAGTAAAATTGGAATAGACAGCCAACTCCTCAATACAATAAGGGCCATTTATAAAAAGCCAACTGCCTACGTCATCCTGAATGCAGAGACTGAAACAGTTTCCCTTGAGAACAGGAACTAGACAAGGATGCCCACTCTCGCCTCTCCTACTCAATATTGTACTAGAAATTCTAGCCAGAGCAGTTAGACAAGACCAAAAAAATCAAGGGCATATGCATGGGCAAAGAAGAACTAAAAATCTCCCTACTTGCTGATGATATGATTGTACATGCTGAGATTCCCAAAGAAATCATAAGGAAACTACTCAGACTGATAGATGAGTTCAGCAGTCTCAGGATACAAGATAAACATAAGTAAATCAACAGGACTCCTTTATACCAACAGTGAGATTATTAAGGGAGAAATCACCAAGTCAATACCATTTACCATAGCCCCTAACAAGATAAAGTACCCAGGAATAAATTTAACCAGAGAAATAACAGAACTTTACAAAGAGAACTACAAATCCTTACTACAAGAAACTAAGAGAGACTTAGATAAATGGAGAAACCTACCATGCTCATGTCTATTTTACCCAAAGCAATCTACTTATATAATGTCATCCGAATACAAGTTCCAGTGACATTTTTTAATGAGATGGAGAAACAAATTACCACCCCTGGAAAGGGAATAAGCACCGGATAAGTAAGGTACTACTAAAGAAGAAGAACACACTGGGAGGCCTCTCTTTACCCAACCTTAGAACATATTACACTGCTATAGTAGTCAAAGCAGCCTGGTATTGGTACAAAAACTGATAGATCAGTGGAACAGAATTGAGACCCCAGAGATGACATCATCTGCCTATGAACAGTTGATATTCAACAAAGGCCCTAAGACATTAAACTGGGGTAAAAAAATATCTTCAACAAAGTGTACTGGCAAAATTGGATATCCATCTGCACTAAATTAAAACAAGACCCATATCTTGCACCTTATACAAAAATCAGCTCCAACTGGATAAAAGAGCTATATATCAAATCGAAAACAATAAAGCTCATCCAACAACAATGGAAGGTTTAATACACAACACAGACAGACTTCATAATCTGTCAAACAAACCATGATCATCAGAAAATAGATAAATCGGAACCACTAAGAATCAATCACTTCTGCTCATTCAAAGACTTTATTAACAGAATTAAAAGGCCACCTACAGAATGTGAAAAAATATTTGGCAACTGTATATCAGACCAACGCCTGATCTCCATAATGCATAAGATATTACAAAATATCAGTAAGAAAAAGATAAATCATCCAGTTAAGCAATGGGCAAAGGAGATGCACAGACACTTCTCTAAAGAGATCCAGGCAGCCAAAAAGCACATGTGGACATGTTCACGATCATTAGCTATTAAAGAAATTCCAATCAAAATGCCAATTAGATACCATCTCACCCCAACAAAATTGACCATGATCCAAAAAAACGCAAAACAACAAATGCTGGAAAGGCTGTGGGAAGACTGGAACTCCCCTACACTGTTGCTGGGATTGCAAAATGGTACAACCTCCTTGGAAAGCAGTCTGGCGCCCCCTTGAAAAAATGGATATAGATATACCATTTGACCCAGTAATTCCACTGCTTGGAACATATCCTCCAGAATCAAGGCCTTTCTCACCAACTGATACGTGCATACGAATGTTCATCACAGCACAGTCCACAATAGCAAAAAGATCGACTCAACCCAGATGCCCAACAACAGAAGAATGGATAGGTAAACTATTGTATATATACTCAATGGAACACTATGCAATGATAAAGAACAACGACGATTGCTGGAAACATCACTTAACCTGGTTTCAACTGGAGGACATTATGCTGAGTGAAAGTAGTCAGCAACGAAAGGACAAATATTGTATGAGACCCCTATGATAAGAACTTAAAAACAGACTCACGCATAGAAGAAAAGATTCTTTGACGGCTGCAAGGATGGGGAGGGAGGGATGGTGGGGAGAGTTTAGATTAGACAGTTAATAGAAATTTGGTTCGGTGAAATCAGTGACTGCACACATTAGAAAGAAGATCAATAATAACTGGACTGCAACACAGTTTGAGTACTCCTCCCATCTTAACCCAATATTGCAAGGACAGAGTACCTGGGGTGGGGGGCTGGGGACCATGCTCCTAGGTGAAATCAAGGCCAATTGGCACATCTAGCATTTTCCTAATGAGGACTCTCTGCACCCCACATCGGTGAGTGGCGTCTGGAGTCTTAAAAGCTGCCAAGCTGCCATCTGAGGGTACAGCAAATGGTCCCAGCTCAACAGGAATGGATGATCACCGAGGACAAGAACGACATGGGAAAAAGAGAACCAGAAGACAGAAAGATAGAAAGACATTTGAGTCTTGTGATACTGCCCATCCTATTTCCTATTTGAGTTATTTGCTTCCTGTCCTGGTTTTCTTCTGTCATATTGGCCAGTGGCTTATCAAGTGTGTTGATCTTTTCAGACAACCAGTTTTTGCTCTTGTTAACTCTTTCAATTGTTTTTCTATTCTCTAATTCATTTAGTTCTGCTCTAAATTTTACTATTTATTTTCTTCTAGTACCCAAAGGATTCTTTTAGTGTTCTCTTTCAACTTGCATATTGTAGGGTTAATGCTTTGACTAGGCCCTTCCTTGTTTTTGGATATATGCATTTATTGAGATAAATTGACATCTGAGCACTGCTATGGCTGTGTTCCATACGTTCTGGTAGGGTGTGTTTTCATCCTCACTCCATTTTGTGTGTTTCTTTATTCTGTCCTTGATTTTTTCTATAACCCGAGCTAGCAAGGTGTTGTTCAGTTTCCATGTGTTTTATTATTTTTTTCCTTGCTTTTTCTGTTATTGATTTCTACTTTTATGGCTTTATGGTCTGAAAAGACGCTTTATAATAATTCAAGTCTTTGAATTTTGTTAAGGTCTGCTGTATGGCTTAATATGTGATCTACTCTGGAGAATGTTCCATGTGCATCAGAAAACAAAGTATACTTGACTACTGTTGGGTAGAGTTTTCTGTATTTGTTTATGAGGTTAAGCAAGTTGATTGTGGCATTCAGATCTTCCATGTCTTTATTGAGTTTCATTCTGGATGTCTTGTCCTTCACTGAAAGTTGTTTTTTGAAGTCTCGTACTATTATTGTGAAGATGTCTATTTTATTTCCAGTGCAGTCAGAGTTTGTTTCATATATTTTGGAACCCTGTCCTTGTGTGCATAGATATTTAATATGGTTATGTTCTCCAGGAATACTAACTCTTTAATCATTATATAGTGTCCTTCTTTATACAGTGCGGTGGATTTTACTTTAAAGTTTATTTCATCAGAAATTAATATTGCCACACCTCTTTTTTGAATGTTGTTTGCTTGATGCATTTTTATTCATACTTTGAGTTTTAGTTTGTTCACATTTTTAAGTTTAAGGTGTATCTCTTGCAGGCAGCATATAGGTGGATTGCATTTTTTAATCCATTTACCACTCACTGTCTTGAGTCGGATCTGACTTGACGGCACTTGGCTTGGCCTTGGCATCTCTTTATTGGTGCATTCATTTAATCTATTTACATTCAGCATGATTATTGATAGGTATGAGTTTAGTGCTGTTGTTTTGATGTCCTTTCTGTGCATTGTAGACAATTCCTTTGTTCTACTTAATTTTCTGTGCTGAGTCATTTTTCTGCACGTGTTTCCTTTATATCTTTTACACTTTTCATGGTACGATATTTGCTGAGACTTCATGTTTTTTTTGTTTTTAATTTTGATGCACAGGATTGATCATTTCCTTTTTGATTACCTTAATATTTACTCTTATTTTTCTAAATTTAAACTAGTCTTTAATTTCTTTATATTGCCTTGACTTCCTCTCCATACGAAAGATCTATGGCTTTTTTAATTCTCTCCTTTTTATTCTGATGTTTACATAATGACTTCTCTGTTTCCGTATTTTCAGTATTTTTGCTTTAATTTATTTCCGTGACTTCCCTTTTTGGGTTGACATCCAGATGCTGCCCTCTGTGTTCTGGTCTTGGGTTGTTACCTGATGTTATTTATTTTCTAACCAAAGGACTCCCATTAGGGTTTCTTGTAATTTTGGTTTGGTTTTTGTAAATCACCTAAATTTCTTTTATCTGGAAATGTCCTAATTTTGCCATCCTTATCTTTCATTTTGGCAAGGTTGAGTATAATATGTTATGATATCTTTCTTTTGGGATCAACCTTGTGTGGAGTTCTGTGAGCATCTTGAATAGATACCATCTCATCTTTAATCATATCAGGGAAGTTTTCTGTCTATAAAGCTTTGACAATTCTCTCTGTATTTTCAGTTATTCCCACCCTCCTTCCCCTGTTCTGGTACTCCAGTTACTCATAGATTAGTCCCCTTGATAAAGGCTCACATAATTCTTGCCAAGCCAGCCAAGTGTCGTGGAGTCAGATCCGATTAATTCTTAGTGTTTCTTAATTTTTAAAAATTCTTTCATCTGTTATTTCCTCAAATCTATTGGTGTCGTGTTCTTTGTGTTCAGCCTCACCAGTTCAGGCTTCCATTGCCTCAATCCTGCTTCTTCCTACTGAGTTGCCTAATTCTGTAATTTTATTATTCATTTCCTAAAATGCTACTTCCTGTCTCTATCTGCTTTCTTGTGGCTTGTTTGTCATTACGCTCTGCTACATTTTGCCTCATTTCCTTCCTGATAGCTTGAAGAGTTCTAAATATTAATCTTTTGTATTTCTACCTTTGATAATTCCAGAAAGTTCTCTTCATCTGGCAAATTTACTGATTCTTTGTTTTAGGAAATTTTTGAAGCCATCATCTGTCTGTTTAAATGATTTGATATGGACCATTTTATCCAAGGTGTAAGTAAGTTGTTCATTTTACTTATTTTATGTTTACTTAGTGTATTCTGTCTTCTTTTTTTTTGCTCTGCTTTGAAATGTCCATGTAGGCTGGTTGTGTATGCTGGTTTAGTTATTGGTGCCTTTGAAGCTCTAAGATTCTGTCACCAGGAGGTCAGAGCTGTTATTAGACAAGCAAGCCAAAGAGTCCATTTACTTTTCTTGTATGGACTCAGTTGAGGTACCCAGTGGTAGTCAGTCACCTACTGTGTGGTGAAGGCTCTCTTCTACTATCCTAGATGGACAGGGATGTTTTGTGTAGGCACAGGTATCTGGCTGAAGGTGCTGAGAAAGGCAGGGGGGTAACAGCCATCCTGAATGTCTACGAGAATGGTATGTCCCGTTATGTCTAATTTTAGGTGAAGGAACTTTCTCTGCCCTGAATTTCTGTCCCGGAGGAGTTCTTAGAGCTGTTTTCCACCCTCCCCAGTTTTTAAATTATTTCTCCTCTGAGTTTAAGAGAATGGCTCATGGAAAACTTAACAAGTTGTACTTCCAGGTCAGGTAAAAACATCAGACTTCAGAGCTGGTGCAGTGTAGTGAAGGGAGGGGTAAGCATTTGGAAAAGGGAGAAAGGTTCATCTCAAAAGCAAATTTTAGATCCATGTCCAGTAGGTTAGATGCAAGCCACATAGCTTTTGACACTGTAGTGCCTCTTTTCACTGGTTCAAGAGACTTGAGTGTACTCTCAGCATCTCTGTCTCTTCCACTGAGGAGGGCACTCTGCCAATGCCAGTGCTTCTTTTGTTCACTCTGGCTGCTGCCAATTCTGGGCAGGTCTTGTCTGGACCTACTCTCCCTTTCCTGTTGCTTAGTTCATTTCTCAACTTTGATGTTCAGGGATTCTAGAATGTCATATGTAATCAACTGACTTGTTATTCTGAGTCTTTCTTATTAAAGGGATCACAGGAAGCATCTGAGTACTCTGCCATCTTGGTCCTGCCCCCTTTTGTAAGGTTTTAATCAAGCTGATGGTTGGGGCTTGTTTTAGTCAGCTAGGGCTGCTCTAACAGAAATACCACAGAGTGGATGGCTTTAACAAAGAAAGATTTATTCTTACACAGTCCGGTAGGTTGCAAGTCCATATTCAGGGTGTCTGCTCCAGGGAAAGACTTTCCCCTTGACGGCTCTGGAGGAAAGTCCGGTATTGCATCAGTCATTGTCCAGGGAGCATCCTCACACAAGAACCTCTGGTCTGAAGGACGTGCTCTGCTCCCGGTGCTGCTTGCTTGATGGTAGCGAGGTTCTCAAATTGTCCTTGGTTGTTTTTCCTTTTATTCCTTGCAAGCTAAAAGCATTAAGGGTGGGGCAAGCCATACTCCAGGGAAACTTCCCCATAGCAGGAATTCACAGCCCCACCCTAATCCTTTAACATACAGGTTAGCAAAACCACACAATGGAGGACATTTCCAAGATACTGGGAACCATATCCCAGCCACATGGCTGCACACATTTTTGGGGGGACACAATTCAAACCATGACAGGGCTTCAGTCTGTAAAGATGACAGGAACTAGAGAAGTCACTGCCAACTTCCTTTACTTGACTGTTGTTAGGAGGTTTCAGTTCCTTGCCATATTGTCCTCACTATAAAGATACTCATGGCATGGCATCCCCAGAGTGATCAGAGAGAAGGAGAGGTTGCTACCTCTCTTTTGATGGAAATACAGTGTGTTTTATAACCTAATATCAGAAGTGGCATAACACACCATCACTTTTGTGTTATTCTACTGATCACACAGACCAGCCCTCATACAAGTGGGAGGAATTACACAAAAGTGTTGTTATCAAGAGCCAGGAATCATTGTGGGCAGTCTTGGAGGATGGCTACATTGCCCCAGTCAATTTCTATTACCAGGACTACCTGTTTGAATACCCTGCTTAGATTTCTTTGACCATAGATCAGCCTTGTCTGATTCAGAACTTCATAGGAACAAAATCATGCATAGATACTTTTTGTGTGGCTTCTTTTGCTCAGTGTAATGTTTCTGAGGTTCATCCAGTTGATATCAGTTTCAAGTAACCCATTTCTATTTACTGCTGAGTAGTATTCCATTACATGGACTTAGCACAATTCATTTGTTCTCATTTTTATAGACTTCTGCTTAATGGGAATGTAAGCTGTTACCACTTTTTGGCTACCGTGAATAGTGCTGCTATGAACACTCAAATGGTGATGCTTTTACTTTTGATGAAGTCTCTTTAGAGCTTTTTGGATCACCTCTAAGAAATCTTTGCTTAGCCCAAAGTTGTGAAAATGTTTTCCTATGTTTTCTTTCAGAAGTATTACCTGCTAGCTTTTACTATTAGTCTACAATCTACTTTAAATTAAAAGTTTATTGTTATGTAATGTACGAATCAAGGTTCCTTTTTTTTTTTTCTTTTTCCCCATACAGACATCTAGTGTATTTTAATTTCCATTTCATAATAAGTCTTTCTTTTTCTCAGTAAAATACTTTGGTGTCCTGGATAAAAATAAATTGACCATATGAGTGTGCCTCTGTTTCTGGACTAGCTACTATGCCATTAATTTATTTGTCTATCTCTATGCACACAACAGAAAACCAAACCAAATCCTTTGCCATCAAGTTAATTACAACACATAGTGACCCTATAGGACAGAGTAGAACTGCCCTGTAGGATTTCCAAGTAGTGCCTGGTAGACTCGAACTGCCAACCTTTTGGTTAGCAGCCACGGATCTTAACAACCAAGCCATCAGTTTTTCCAAGCTGATAACACACAATTTTAATTATTATTGCTTTTCAGAGAGTATCAGAATCTGATAAGTCTTCCTACTTCTTCTTCAAAGTTGTTCCAGCTATTTTAGGTTCTTTACATTTTTCATATGAATTTTAAAAATAGGCTGCCAATTTCTGAAAGAAGTAGTCTGGGTACTCAGTGACCAGTTGGATTAATTTCCACTAATAGGATGAGGGAAAGAAGAGAGTGCACTGAAGACAAAGGAAATAGTTTGTTCTAAAGCCATATAGCAAGAAGCAGCATATCAAATACCACCAGCTGCAGGAAGTTAAGGCTGAAAACAAAGAGCAAGGGGTGTGTACTATAAGACAAGGGTAGAGATGCCTTATAGAGTCCTTTAGAGATTTTGACTTTTCACTCTGATGAAGGTTAATCTTGCTGCAATGTAATAAATAGATTAGACAAGTGCCAAGACAGACAGGATATCTGAGTGATTTAGTATTGCTGGATTTAGTATTGCTGGAAACGATCTTATATTTATTCTAACCAATTCTGTTGCCCTTGAGACCATTAGGACTCACAGTGATGCCATCTGTGCCAGGGTAAGAGTGCTCCTTAGGGTTTTTGCATGGCTGATTTTTTCCAGAAGTATAATACCAGACTTTTCTTCTAAGGTACCTCTAGGTGGACTCAAAACTCCCACCTCTCATTTAGCAGCCAAGCATATTAATGGTGTCATGGATTGAATTGTGTCCCCCCAAAAATATGTGTAGCCATGTAGTTGGGCCATGACTCCCAGTACTTTGTGATTGTCCTCTACTTTGTGGTTTTCCTATGCTGTACATTACAGGATTAAGGTAGGGCTGTAAATCCCTCCATTGCATTACCTCCCTGCTCCACCATAAAGGGAGTTTCCCTGGAACATGATTTGCACCATCCTTAATTCTTTAATCCTACAAGAGATAAAATGAAAAGAAAACAAGCAGAGAATTGGGAACCTCACATCATCAAGAAAGCAGCACCGGGAGAAGAGCATGTCCTTCAGATCTGAGATTCCTGCACCAAGATGCTGCCTGGACAAAAACTGATGCACTACCAGACTTTCCTTCAGAGCTGACGAGGGGGAAAAGCCTTCCCCTGGAGCGGAGACCCCCAATATGGACTTGTAGCCTACTAGACTATGTAAGAATAAACTTTGCTTTGTTAAAACCATCCACTTTGTGGTATTTCTGTTACAGCAGCACTAGCTGACTAAAACAAAGTGTTTTCACCACTTGGTGAACCCTTTACTTTGTTGCATGTAGTAATTTTGTTCATCCATTCTAGGTGTCGGAAATCTGGATAAATGGTGAAAGAATTAGAGGTTAAGGGCATGGTTCATTGCTGCTCCAAAATGTCCAGGTTTTTTCTGATAATACTCAAAACCGGTGTTGACTTGATGGCAGTAACTGGAGTCATCTGAAAGCTCATTCGCTTACCTGTCTTATGCCTTGTGTCTTATGCCTTATGTCTTATGCTGTTGAAATGAAGAAGGGCGCAGTAAAAATTCGAGGTATTAAAGAAAGCCCCAGGAAACAACTTAATAGCAGAAAATACCATAGAATAATCTCACCTTTGTCTTACAAAACACTGTCACAAGACAAGCCTGGAGGCAACCTTGCAAGTGACAGCCTGCAAGTGACCCCTAGACCCTGATTGTTAGGGTCCGTGATTTTCAAGATGTGACACTGTTACTTTAAAGGTTAAATTTTATTAAAAAATATGCCCAATAGGAAAAATACTGGTGCACCAGGGACGCACCCCAAGCTACACAGAGTAGGGGGCGACAGGGAGTTTCCTCAGCGCCCAGTATTTAAGTCGTGAGATTGCAAAGTAGGGAGGGTGAACTGACCTTTACATTGATTGGTTAACTCCTATTAGTTGTAAAATGTGGTCAAGGTCTAGGGGTCACTTGCAGGCTGTCACTTGCAAGGTTGCCCCCAGGCTTGTCTTGTGACAGTGTTTTGTAAGACAAAGGTAAGATTATTCTATGGTATTTTCTGCTATTAAGTTGTTTCCTGGGGCTTTCTTCAATACCTCCCATTTTTGCCGGGCCCTTCCTCATTTCAACATGACCACATTTTACAACTAATAGGAGTTAACCAATCAATGTAAAGGTCAGTTCACCCTCCCTGCTTTGCAATCTCACGACTTAAATACTGGGCGCTGAGGAAACTGGTCGTCGCCCCTGCTCTGTGTAGCTTGGGCTGTGTCCCTGCTGTACCAGTATTTTTCCTATTGGGCATATTTTTTAATAAAATTTAACCTTTAAAGTAACAGTGCCGCATCTTGAAAATCGTGGACCCTAACATTTGGGGGCTCGTCCGGGATTTGAAGAGCGACCTCTGTGGCCGGCCGATCTGGTTTGACATCACCGGTGAGTCTGGATGTTGTCTGTCTGTGCTCGAGCTCTGGTTCTGGGACTCACTAAGAGAGAATCTGGATGCAGAATTGCTCTCTGAGTCGGAGGCTGGGGGACGCCTCAGCTCTCCATCTGGGTGGGCACCGCTGGTTCCTTTTTCGGTTCTGCAGCCTGTAAATCCCGCATCTGGTTTTCGTTTCGTTTCTTCTGTGACCGGTCTGTGTCTGATTCTGTTGTTTGTCCTGATTGTTACTTTTGCCGCCATGGGGCAATCTTCTTCTTACTCTGTAACACCCCTAGACCTATTACTTAACCACTTTCAGATTTCTAGAAATGAGCCTGAGACTTCGGCAAGGTGCGATCAGGAAAACTCCGCACACTTTGTAATCTGGAATGGCCGGCCTTTGGTACTGGATGGCGACCCACAGGATCCCTAGGCATTAAACAAACCCATTCTCTTTTTCAGGTCATCTTTGGCGATCCGGGTCACGCTGACGAAATGCCATACATTGTTGCTTGGCAAGACCTCCTCAGGCGGCCACCTGCATGGCTGCAACCTTATGTTCCCCATAAAGAACCTCCTACAACCCTGGCGGTTCAAGGCTCCTCAAAACCCCCGCCGGCTTCCCTTCCTCTGTCAGATTCCTCTGATTGAGTCTCCCACTTGCCTACCCCCCGGTTCCTGTTTCTCCTCCTGCCGCCACTGGGGCTGAGGGAGTCAAAGCCAGTCTCTGTGGCCTGTATAGGCGCCCCACAGACCCTCCAGTCCTGACTGCTCTGCCGACCCCCGCCACTTGTGCAGCACCACCTTCCTCTGACCTGCAGAGCCCAGCCCATACCCACTCAGGCCGATCTTTTCAACCACTTATAGAACCCTCCCTCATATTTTCCCCTTGCGAGCTATAGGGCACATGACTGAGGCTGGGACCTCCGTCTTGGTCTATACTCCTTTTACCTTGATACCCCTCTTAGAAACCATGTACAGCAACTTCTCCAAGCCCTTTTTACCACTGAAGAGAAGACTAAGATTGTTTCCCTAGCGAGAAAACAGGTGCCGGGAGATGATGGAAACTTTATGAGTGATTTAGATGAAATTAACCACGCTTTTCCCCTGACCCACCCAAATTGGGACCCAAACACCACTGCAGGTAAGCAGCGCCTAACTGTCTACCACCAGATTCTTATGGGGGGACCCCACAAATTTGTCTAAAGTAACACAGGTAATTCAGGGACCCTCAGAATCCCCAGCAGCCTTTCTGGAATGACTGATGGAGACATACCGCACATATACTCCCATTGACCCTGAGTCTCCCCCAAATCAACGGGCCATTAACATAGCCTTTGTGGGACACTCAGCCCCTGACATCAAAAGAAAAATACAAGAAATAGAAGGATTCGAGGGAAAGAATCTATCCGAGCCGATGGAAATTGCTATGAAAACCTTCAATAACCGCGAACTACCAGAAGACAAACAAGCCAAAAAAGTAAGCAGAATCCTGGCAGAAGCCCAGGGCCACGTGCCACTGCGCCCTTGGGAGAAGAAACCGGATCAGACGAGGAAGCCAGGAAAGCCTCCCCTGCAGAGAAACCAGTGTGCCTACTACAAGGAAATTGGACATTGGAAAGGTGAGTGCCCCAAAAGAAAGCCCCCTCCAAAGGTTCTTAACCTAGAGGCCTGAGGGCATCAGGGCTCACCGCCCCCGCCCCCGAGCCCAGGGTAACCTTAAAAATAGGAGGACAGCCAGTAGAATTCATGGTCGACACCGGGGCTAACAACTCAGCTCTAATTGAACCCCTAGGACCCATAACTGAAACCAAAACCCTAGCACGAGGAGCTACTTGGATTAATGCCTACTCATGGACTGACGAACGATCTGGGAGCTAAGACTGTCTCCCTCTCATTTATAGTAATGTCTGAATGCCCGTACTCTTTACTTGGAAGAGACTTGTTATCAAAAATGCAGGTGACTATCTGCTTTGCTGGGGATCATGCTTACCTGACACCCCAAGTCAATGTGATGGCCCCTTTAGAGGAAGAATACAGATTTTATGATGGTTCTGACAGGGGCCCCTGCTCTATCCTCGTGATATCAGTGAATCAACTGATCAAAGAGATTCCTCAGGTTTGGGGTGAAAACAACTCCCTAGGGCTGGCCAAACACCAACCACTGGTTATAGTGACTTTAAAACCATCTGCCAGCCCGATTCAGGTGCCACAGTACCCCATGTGCCAGAAGTGAAGAGAGGGATCAGGGCCCACATTCAAAGACTCAGAAAACATGGAATACTGGTGCCCTGCCAGTCTCCCTGGAATACTCCCCTCCTGCCGGTGAGGAAGGCAGGAGGGCTGGACTCCAGACCAGTCCTAATCCATACACTCTCTGTCACCAGAACACCAGGTATATTCAGTGCTGGATTTAAAGGATACATTCTTTAGTATACTCCTGAGCCCGCAGAGTCAGCCACTCTTTGCCTTTGAATGGCAGGACCCAGAAGATGGCTTCAGCGGGCAGCTGACCAGGACTGCCTGACACAAGGGTTCAAGAACTCTCCCACCATCTTTGATGAGGCCCTTCATCGGGACTTACATGAGTAGAGGCATCAATGGCTTGACATTTCCCTTCTACAACATGTAGATGACTTACTACTCGGGGCACCCGATGAAGACACTTGTTTAAAGGACACCAAGTCCCTGTTAACTCTCTCGGAGAAATTGGGATATCGAGTCTCCACTAAAAAGACACAGGTCTATGTCCAGGAGGCGATTTACTTGAGTTTCCAACTCAACGGGGGACAATACTCCCTATCCATAGCAAGAAAATGGATTATCCTTGGGATTCCCACCCTGTGTATGCCGTGGCAGGTGAGGCAGTTCCTGGGATCTGCTGGGTTCTGCCGACTCTGGATCCCAGGATTTGCAGAGATAATGCACCCCCTATATGAGCTGACCCGAGGAAAGGAAAAGAATTTTATATGAACTAAAGAAACAGAACAGGCTTTCCAGATTATAAAAAAGTCACTCCTGGAGGCACCGGCATTAGCATTACCCAACCTGGAAAAGTCTTTCCAACTATACATTGATGAAAATAAAAGAATAGCCAAGGGAGTCCTTACTTAGACACTCAGCCCATGGAAAAGGCCAGTGGCCTGTCTGTCTAAACAGCTAGACCCAGTGGCCTCAGGATGGCCAAGGTGGCTTAGAATTGTTGCGGCCACTGCTCAACTGACTATGGGACAGCCCCTGACCATCACTACCCCCCATGCCACCGAGGGAGTCCTGCGTAGCCCACCTCATAAATGGATTTCCAATGCCCGGCTAACCCACTACCAGTCTTTATTACTAGATCAGCCCAGAGTTGTGTTTACTTCTACCTCAGCCCTCAACCCAGCCACACTGCTGCCTGATCGGGACCTGGAGGCTGAACTGCAAGACTGCACTGAGATGCTTAGCCAACAGCATGGCCTTTGCTGAGATCTTGTGGATGTTCCCTTGCAGGACCCTGATCTCACTCTGTTCACTGACGGGAGCAGTTTTATCAGGGACAATACCAGGTACACAGGGGCAGCAGTGGTAGCCTGAGATCGGGTCCTCTGGTCACAAGCCCTACCATCTGGAACATCAGAGCAACGGGCTGCCCTCAGCCAAGGCACCAGGAAGTGCGGGCTGCTCCCTGGCTGGGCTGCTGTGTGGCCTCAGCAGCCTTCTCAACGCCGGTGGGGGCTCGTGGCGGGAGCTGGAGCACGTTTACAGCCAGCACAGCCGCATCCATGACGGGCTGAGCCACACAGCCTGTGCTCCGGACAGACGCCGCCACAGCGCTGGCACTGCCAACGCGGGCCCCGTCGCCGGCCTCACCGCTCCACGCTGCCCAGTCAACCTTGATACTACATTAGCGGTGCTGTACAAGGAGATGTTGCCTACAGGTGGGACTGCGACAACTGGACATGTCGCTGCTGTGCCAGATGTGAGGTCTGTATGAGTCAATCCAGGACTATAAGCACTTGTGCCAAGACCTGAGCCTGTGCCAGCATCTGTCCTCGTCCCTGCACTCTGACAGCTCCTACCCACCAGATCCGGCCTCTCAGAAGACGAGGAGCCTCCTGACGCCAGCCTGTCCCCTGACTCGCCACCCCTCACTGTGCTCCAGATGCACAATGCCCGTGACCAGTGGCTACGAGATGCCTTCCACATCATTGGGCTGAAACAATGGAAGCCCGAGGCAATAACCTAGCTGACCGAGCAGCTAAGGAAGCTGCCCTCAGCCTCCTGGAGATCAGTTCTATCCAGCTACCGTGCCGACCCTTCCCGTGTTAGGTCCTGAGTGCGAACACCCCGCATTCACTCACAAGAGACGGTTCTTGATGCAAACAGCAAGAGGTTTTTATTCCAGCGCGCTGGAGCTCAGTCTGTACTCTTGTCAGAGTAGAGGGAATGAGCCTCGAACAAGAGAATTACAGAGTATATAAAGGCGGGGTCTTACATTCCTGGGGGAGGTGGGGTTGGGGAAAGGTTCCACGTTGGGGAGGTTGATTTTCGTGGTTTGCATAAGCTCAGGGCTCGGGGCTAGGGCGGTTATTTCAGGTACATTTTCTTCCTGTTATTCCCGAAACTAGCCTTTTGTGGTTAGGTAAGTTCCTGGAACGCTGAGGGGGTTGGTCCTATATTGTCCTGCTCTTTGGTATGGAGGATCTCACACCCGAAGAGCCCACCTAGAAGAGAAGAAAGGATGACACTATACTTTGGGAGGGCTCCCCATTCTTCCTCAAAAATTGGAAGAGAAGCTCGTCCACCAAATCCACCAGACCACCCATCTGGGAGCAACAAAAATCCAGGAACTTCCGTCTCCAAGGTACTATATACCCCAACTATCTCAGCTTGCTGAACAAATAACACATACCTGCCAAGCCTGCCAAGCCACTAATGCAGGCAGCTCTGGTAAGGCCCACCAAGGAAAGAGAGAAAGACGCACTATGCCTGCAGTACATTGAGAACTGGACTTCACTGAAATTAAGCCCGGCAGATATGGATATAAGCACCTTTTAGTTTTCATAGACACATTCTCTGGTTGGACTGAGGCATTTCCTACTAAGAGAGAGACAGCACAAGTAGTTTGAAAAAAACTCCTGGAAGAACTCATACCTAGGTTTGGGGTTCTGTTGATGCTAAGACCAGACAATGGCCCTGCCTTTGTGGCCATAGTCTGTCAGGGAGTAACATCTGTTCTGGGAATTAATTGGAAACTACATTGTGCCTATCACCCCCAGAGTTCAGGACTGGTAGAGAGGATGAACTGGACCCTTAAGGAGGCCTTAACCAAATTGACCCTAGAAACTGGTGGTGACTGGAGGGCCCTGCTTCCCTTTGCCTTAATGTGTGTGCATAATTTTCCCTACCCTAAGACCTTATGCCCTATGAAATTGTTTTCGGGATGCCACACCCCTCTGCCCTAAACCAAGGGATGACATACTTGCTGAAATTTCTAATCATGACCTGCTTAAGTCCCTCCAGGCCCCGCAGAAAACTCAAGATCTGCTTTTCCCCTTGTCGAGATGCCTCCACAATCTCCCTCCTGTAAAGCCACATCACTTTCAGCCGGGGGTCTAGTCTGGGTCCTGAGACACCAAAAGGAGACTTTGGAGCCCCGTTGGAAAGGACCCCACACAGTAATCCTGGCAACCCCCACTGCTGTCAAGGTTGACAGGATCCGGCCCTGGGTCTGTCACTCCCATCTACCTTCAATGGAAGGTGCGACAGCATACTGGCCCTGGGGTGACTCCAAGAAACCTCGGCCGGTAAGTTCAAGAACTGACCCTTACCGGCCCTCCCGAGGTGACTTCACCAGGTTTTCACCTTGATTCATGTGACCTTGTGGGGTGTTCTATAGGCTCACAGCTTAAGAAAGACCCATATCTGGTTCATGCACACAGAACACTCATAAATACTGGGGGATGTATACATGCTGATGGGTGGAGGTGTGCTACTAATTGCCTCATGCAACACCTGGCTAAGAAACAATTTTACGTCTGTCCCGGGGCTAATGTCTATGGATCATGTTGAGCAACAAATGATTATTTCTGTTATACATGGGGCTGTGAAACCAATGCACCCTGGATCAGGGAAACTAGGGGACCTCATTAGGATCAGTTGAGTCTCTGTTCTCCTGGTCTCCGTGGCTGACCACCCTTGTCACTGCGTTAACAGGACCACTTGTCCTCTTCATCTTAACTTTAACTGGGGGTCCCTACATTGAAAATTACTTAAAATTCATACGAGAAAAACTAGCCAGCTCCTGGTCCTAAAACGTAAGCCCCAACACCAGACCTACCACCCCTTGACCAGCCAGGACCTTGATCAGCCTGGCACCCACTCAGAGTCTAAGATTTGACTCTGGAATAAGAACTCAAGGGGGGAATGTTGAAATGAGGAAGGGCGCAGTAAAAATTTGAGGTATTAAAGAAAGCCCCAGGAAACAACTTAATAGCAGAAAATACCATAGAATAATCTTACCTTTGTCTTACAAAACACTGTCACAAGACAAGCCTGGGGGCAACCTTGCAAGTGACAGCCTGCAAGTGACCCCTAGACCCCTAGACTAATAGGAGTTAACCAATCAATGTAAAGGTCAGTTCACCCTCCCTGCTTTGCAATCTCACGACTTAAATACTGGGCACTGAGGAAACTCCCCGTTGCCCCCTGCTCTGTGTAGCTTGGGGTGCGTCCCTGGTGTACCAGTATTTTTCCTGTTGGGCATATTTTTTAATAAAATTTAACCTTTAAAGTAACAGTGTCGCATCTTGAACATCGTGGACCCTAACAATGCTAACTCAAAGACTGTAACTGCCAGCAACAACGCCTGTACATGGCCTTTCCACGTGGTTTGACTTTCTGATGACATGACAACTTCAGCAACTCAGGACTCCAAAAGAGAGTGTTCCAGTAAGCAAGACAAAGCCACATTGCCTTTTTGACCCAGCATCAAAAGTCACAAAAGAACTATTTCAGTGATACTCTGTTGGTTGAGATTGTCCCAAGTACACTCATGTTCATTGAAAGGGAACACAAACCTTTCCTCCTGACAGAATTGTCAAAGAAATGGAGAGTCACATCTAAAAAGGAAAAATTACTAATAAGCTTATCACATTAGAAATGGTGATAGATAAGATTAGTAAACAACGACAGAAAAACCAAACCCATTGCCATCGAGTCAATTCTGACTCTTAGTGAGCCTATGAGACAGAGTAGAACGGTTCCATAAAGTTTCTAAGGAGCGCTTGAGTGGATTTGAACTGCCAACTTTTTGGTTAACAGACTGTTTTAGTCAGCTAGTGCTGTTCTAACATAAATACCACAGAATGGATGGCTTTAACAAAGGAAAGTTTATTTTACACAGCGCAGTAGGCTGCAAGTCTATACTCAAGGTGTCCACTCCAGGGGAAGGCTTTCCCCCTTGTCAGCTCTCGAGGGAAGTCCGGTATTGCATCAGTCTTTGTCCAAGGAGCATCTAGGTGCAGGAACCTCAGGTCTGAAGGATACACTCTTGTCTTGGTGCTACTTGTTTGATGATGTGAGGTTCCCAATTCTCAGCTGCTTTTCTTTACTTTTATCTCTTGCAGGATGAAAGGATTAAGGGTGGGGCAAGCCACACTCCAGGGAAACTCCCTTTACAGTGGAGCAGGGAGGTGATTTTATAAAGGGATTTACAGTCCCACCCCAATCCTTTAACATACAGCAAAATCATAAGATGGAAGACAATCATAGAATACAGGGAATCATGGCCCAGGCAAATGTCTCCACATATTTTTTGGGGGACACAGTTCAACCGATGACACAGACATAGAGCTTAACAAGTATGACACCGAGGGCAGTAGAAGTGGAGAAATGCTATTTAAGAGATAAAATCAGCAAGATTTGGTGATAGAATTGATGTGAGGGTAGATGAGAGAAAGGATGTAAAGAGGACTCAGATTTGGGGTTTACACATCAGAATCAATGATGGGATCATTCACTAAGCTGGGAAACAGTAGAAGAGGAATAGGGTTTGTTTGTTTTGTTTGCAGGGAGGATATCTTGAGTTTGGTGGAAACGTTGAATTTGAAAAGACTCTGAGACCATTAAGAGGAAAGTCAAGTAGGCAGCTTAAGATACACATTCAACTCAAAATAAAAATTGAGGCTGGAAATATAAATATGAAAATTGTTGATATTTAAATGTAATTTAAATCCCAGATGTGGGTAGGATCAACAAGTGAGTACGAGAAGAAAGAGGGGGTGAGCATAAAGTTTCAGACAACTTTGGCATTTAACAAGATGGAGGGAAAAATGGGATGAAAGGCTGCTGGAAGAATGGTTAAGGAGTTAACGGAAAACTAAAGGTGTCTTGCACATGTAAAGCTAAGGCAAGAAAGGAATTACAAAACGGAAAATGCTCAGCCTTGTCAAATGTTGAAGAGTGGCTAGGCAAGAAGAGCTCTGGGGATCTAGTGCCCAGAAGTGATTACCGTCTAAGCTGCAGTCTGTTTTGCCTAGTACTACAGAGCATCCCGGAATATGAGAAAATGGCGGAAACTCCTTTAAAATTGGTGTGGAAAGAAATGAAAGCCTTTCATTCCGAAGTCAACAACAACCTGAACTCCACCAGCTCCTGTGAGCAGTTTGTCAAATCTCAGCCATCTACGGATTTTGTAGCTGTGGGCACTTTCAGCTACTCTGCTTCTACAATCTCTCATCACAAAGAAAGGGTAACTCTATTTTATGCTTTATGCTTCTTAGCAACCATATACTACTTCTCAGCAATATTTACTCTGTTTCTTTTTGCTGACTGTCTCCTTCTACCCACCCTTTGCATGTGAACATCCCTCCTGACTCAGAGTCCTGTTTCTACTTTTCTTCCTCCAGGTTCTCATCTTCACAGCCTAACAGTCTCCATTCACAGTCCCACTTACCTTGTGGTTTCACATCTGCCTTGTCATGGCTTCTAGAGGTCCGTTAGCATCCTGGGCATTTCTCCCTCTTTTTAAGCTTTTATTTCTGGCTATTTTGAAGGTCAAGAAGAGATGGGTTTCCTGCTAATCAAAAACTTGACTGTATCCAAAAGTAAAACGAATTATCCTTATGAACTCCCATTACCATTGTTCCTCTTCATTTCCAGTTCCCTGTGTTGCTAAAAAGGGGACCTGGTAGTGTAGTCAATAAAGCATTCAACAGGTAACGGAATGGTCAGCAGTTGGAGCCCACCAGCCGCCCCAGAGAAGATGTGGCAGCCTGCTTCTGTAAACATCATAGCCTTGGAAACCCTGTGGGGCAGCTCTAGGCCATCCTGTAGGGTCACTATGAGTCCAAATTAACTGGACACAGTAAGTTTGGTTTTTGTTTTTGGTATGTCTCAAGTTCTGGTGTCAGCTTCTGCTACTTCCTTGCTTCCTGCACTTAGGCACACCCTCTTGCCTCTGCTGTGTGTGCATAGTACACTGTGTGTACCAGTCAACCTGATCTTTCTGGATTTTCCCTAGCCTCCTTTACAACAATGCCCAGATATCATACATGTATCACTCTAATACCCACCAATTAGGCTCCATGATAATGGTTTCTCAGAGTCATCTTCCTAAAATGTTACTATAATGTAATGTGGCCAGTGAATTAAAATAGGTAGGGGAAGATTAAAGCAAATAAAGGATGACTAATAGATTCCTAAGTGCTAGGTCTACTAACCAAAATGTCGGCAGTTCAAATCCTCCGGGCACTCCTTGGAAACTCTATAGGGTAGTTCTACTCTGACCTCTAGGGTAGCTATGAGTTGGACCTGACTCGATGGCAGTGGGTTTAATAAATTCCAAGGAAACCCTGGTGGTGTAGTGATTAACTGCTACAGCTGCTCACCCCAAAATATCAGCAGTTCAAATCTGCCATGCACTCCTTGGAAAGTCTATGGGCAGTTATACTCTGTCCTGTAGGGTCTCTATGAGATCAGAGCCCTAGTGGTACAGTGGTTAAGAGCTATGACTGCTAACCCAAAAGTCGACAGTTCAAATCTACACACACTTCTTGGAAACTCTATGGGGCGGTTCTATTCTGCGCTATGGGTCACTATGAGTTGCAATCGACTTGACAGCAACAGATTTGGTTTTACTTTTTGTTAACAGAGTCCAATTTGTTTCCCACTCTGATCTTTTGGCAATGATTCTGAGAAGTCCTATATTGAGAATGATTCTGAAACACCATCTGCGGAGGTCCGCCATCAGCTTTGTAGACAAAGTCACGAACCCCTGTAAATGACGGGCTGAAGCATCTCACCTGTGACATGTTTTCTAGCCTACTGCCCTTGATATTATTTGGCTTCCTAATTAAATTTTCTTCAAAAAGATACCCCCTCCTCTCCTGGCACAAGGATCAGGGGAGATGCCTTCTGAGAGGGGCCCTTTACTACCCCCTTGGTTTATGAAATAATATCGGGAAAACCTGTACAGGAATTTCTGGGGAAAAGAGCTCAGAGGAATGATTTCCAACACAGCCAGCTTGAGAGCAGCGAGGCCGGCCCAGCCCCTGCTGACTTCTCCCAGCTGCTCACCCCTCCCCTCACATGAGATAAGCAAGCTTGCAAGGAGGCCCTGAAGGGCTTTCCAGAGACAGCTCCCCTCCCTCTCTTTCTCAGCTCTTAGATAGCAAACATCTTACTTCAGGAAAATAACTAGATTCCCAAGTTTATTACATTTGGTATCGGCAAACAGACAAATACTAAAGAAATGCCTTTCTTAGTGTAGTTTAAGAGAAACTTAGAATAAGGGACGGTGGACACCCATTGTCCTTACAGGAAGAGATAAGGAAGAGCAGAGAAGGAACAAATAGAGACTGTATAACCTTTGGGATGGGTTTGTCTTCTCTTCCTGCTTAGGTAAAGTTAATAGAAGTCTAAGATTAGTTTTGCTCCAGCTGTTAATTATAAATCACAAATATGCCTGTCTCAGACCATTCTTTAGAGGATCCTAATGGTTAACATAGAAAGGAATAACAAAGTGTTTGCTTTTTACTAACTAACAGAGAAGACCCTAATAGTCAACAAAAGAAGAAGACCATTGTCTCTAACCATTGTTTAGAAGATCTTAATAGCTAACATAAAAAGAGACACTAGTCTCGAGCCATTATTTAGAAAACTCCAGTGATTGACATGAAGAGACCAGGAGGTACCTGCTTCTTGCCTAGCCAATCACCGACGTGGTCAAAGTACTACTGCCTTACCAACTATAAAAAGATAACAATAAACTAAGACGACCCTTCTCTCTTGCTCTCTGGGTCGGGCTGCCTTAAACCAGAAAAGTCTTTCCTGTCTCTCTATTCATTTCCCTCCGCGCCTCTCCCTCTCTCTGTGCGGGACCCTGAAAAGTGTTGGAACTGGCTCCCGGCAACCATCCAGACTCAGACTTAAAGAATTTCGTGATTGACTGGTGCTGTTTGCTGCAGGTTAGGGGAGAGAACTGGCACCCCAAACAGCAGGACAAATGCAATCCTTGTGAGAGTACTGGACTGCACATTAAACGCATTGCCAATGGGTCAGTTCTGATGCAGCAACCATATAGGACAGAGTAGGGCTACCCCATAGGGTTTCCAGGGAGCATGTAGTGGATTCAAACTTCCGACCTTTTGGTTACCAGCCAGATTCTTTACCACTGTGCCACCAGGGCTCTGGACTGCTGTGCATTAACAGGCTTTTATTTTAAAGAAAGTGTTGGAGTGTTCTTTGCCAATTCCAAATAGTCTATAAAATATGATTTGAAGATGTATGTTATTGTTATATGCACTCTCATCAATTCCAGCTCATAGCCACTCTATAGAGCAGAGTAGAATTGTTCCAAAAGGTTTCCTAGTTTGTAATCTTTACAGAAGTAGATAGCCAGTTCTTTCTACTGTTGAAATGAGGAAGGGCCCCGTAAAAATTGGAGGTATTGAAGAAAGCCCCAGGAAACAACTTAATAGCAGAAAATACCATAGAATAATCTTACCTTTGTCTTACAAAACACTGTCACAAGACAAGCCTGGGGGCAACCTTGCAAGTGACAGCCTGCAAGTGACCCCTAGACCTTGACCACATTTTACAACTAATAGGAGTTAACCAATCAATGTAAAGGTCAGTTCACCCTCCCTACTTTGCAATCTCACGACTTAAATACTGGGCACTGAGGAAACTCCCCGTCGCCCCCTGCTCTGTGTAGCTTGGGGTGCGTCCCTGGTGCACCAGTATTTTTCCTATTGGGCATATTTTTTAATAAAATTTAACCTTTAAAGTAACAGTGTCGCATCTTGAAAATCACGGACCCTAACACTACTATGAAGCCACTAGTGGGTTCAAACTGCTGAACTTTCAGTTAGCAGCCAAGTGCTTAACCAATGTACCACCAGGACTCCTTTTTGCCACTTATTCTAGAAGATAGTTCAGCTTTTTAGTTATTTGCTACTTTTATTAGTCTGCATCCTTTATATAGTTATGCTTATCTTTTAAAGATCTATTTTGGTTACAGAGAGCTCTTACAAAGAATGCCTGACGTAGAATATGTGAATTAACGGTCAATTTATACACACTAACACCACCTCACTTGTGAAAATTTGCCCCACTTTCTCATCTGTGCCTCCAGGGACAGAGGAATCTAGAACAGACCAAAAGAAAGCCCATGGTAGGAAATCATAACCTTTAACCTCAGGAGCTCTCTTAGCTGTTAAAAACACTTTACAGTAGCAAAACAGTAGAGAATAGGGGTGGAGCATCACAGACAGACAATTCTGGGAAAACAAAATGTTTCTGGTGGTTGTCATACTGGTAATATCACCATGGTTTATGATGGTAGCTAAATCTCAGAGATATTAAAGGGCAAAATTTTATTATAAAACATTCCACAAAAAAATCTTTGAAGATTTGTAGTCAGGGGTAATGATGCTAATGTAAAATTAACCTTTCATTGTACAGGGATTAATGCAGTTGCTCTGGCTGGTGGAATTATGACTACTGAAGAAAAGCACTGTTCTTGGAAGTATATAATGGTCTCTCAGTTTAACCTACTGGGAATTAGTGTCATTAGGATAATTCACCTATGATGACTTTTCAGCATGCTATGTTGTCTGGCACATAACAAGCACCCAGAAAAGGATGTGCAGGGAAAAAACATTCTTTGCGGGGTAGGAGGGAACATGGTGCCATTTACTGAAGATGGTGTCATTAAATCAACTATTTTTTCTCTAGATAGAAGGTTTAAAAAAGAGTTCACAGTCCTGGATAAATATACTAATAACAGTTAACTTTTATGAGCATTGGTTGTAAGAAAGATACTTTACTTAACCCTTTATAGGTATTATCTCAGTTTTCTTCAAATCAGTCTTATGAGGTAGACACTGTAGGCGCAGTATAGGACTAGGAAACTGAAACTTAGAGAGATTAAGTTGAGTTTAATTTGACCAGTATCATTTAGCTGGTAAAGAGTAGAACTGAGACATAAGCCTACACAGCCTAATTCCAAGCTTCATCTAACCACTTGACTGCATTGCTTCAAAATTGTCCGATCCATCCAGTACCTTGCATAGAATGTCTCAGTTAAGTACTAAAAGCAAGTACAGTGAGAAAGAAAGAAAAAAGAAAGGAAGAAAAGAAAAAAAGTCAAGGATGACATAATGGAAGCAGACGGTTAAATAAGAAAGTGAAGAGAGGTCTTCAGGAATGCACTGCCTCTGTTGGAAAAGCACAGAAATAATGTGCAAAAAACAGCCAGAGTCAAAATATCCACAGTAACAAAAAGATGACTTATTAATACAAGTCGGTCAGAGGTTTCTGGAATATTCCAGAAGGTTCTAACATGTTCCATTGAGATCTGGAATGAGGCTGTTAAGGAACTACCTTATATTTAAAGGACGTGTTTATTGTGGCAGGCCCCATACAAAGGAATAGTTTTAATGAAAAGTCAGTGAAATAGAAATAAACTTGATTCGTGATTTCAGTTCAATGGGGTAGGCAGATAGTCCAGTTGTTCTACTACTTCATAGACAGATCTACTGACTGAGAGAAGCAAGAGCCAATTCTAAATTCCAGTGACAGAAGAAAGTAGGTATCTATGAAGACAAATGATGGTGATAAGTGATGCTCACACTTTAGACAGCAGTGTTTTGCACAATTCTAGTTTGATATTGCTGCTTCTATGCAGAGGTCAAGCATTTAGTCACCCTCTGAAAACCTGAACACATTAATTCAAAATTTCTGTTGCCCATGGAGTGTCTCAGAGCTTCATGGAAACACTACCTTTTGTAGAATCTTAGGTATTGCACTTTGTTTTCAACTTACATGTTTTTTAATACAAAATAATATGTGTAATATAAATTGAAAATGAGTAAACTGTAACATATTTAGCGTGTCACATATGACATATATGTAAATAAAAAATAAATAAGAAATAAAAGCTGTCCATTGTTCCGTTGTTGTTGTTAGGTGACGTCGAGTAGGCTCCAACTCATAGTGACCCTATGAACAACAGCATAAACACTGCCTGGTCTTGTACCATGTCCACAATCGTTTTTATGCTTAAGTCCATTGTTGCGGCCACTGTGTCAGTTCCTCTGGTCAAGGGCCTTCCTCTTTTTTTTTTTATTATGATTGAATGATAATGTACATTCCCATATAAATTCGCATGCTCGCCTATATGCAGCACCCACTGCTCTCCCTACCTGGTGACAGCACACTCCTCCCCTCTGCTCCATACACATCCTATCCTCCCAAAAGTCTCCTATCCGCTCCTCTCCACCCACTCCCCTTCCTCCAGCAAGAGGTCAGCAGGCTGACATCCTATAGGTGCACAGAACCATAAAATTCCCACAAGATATGATCACTCTGCATTGCCAAGCCCAATCCAGTGCTGTCTGAAAGATGACCTTCATTATGCTTTATGGACAGGGGCAGGATCAGGGCCAGGGCCCACACTCCCAGGGGAACCCCGAAGCCTGTGGACCATCAGTTGTGGTCTTTTATTGGAGATCTCAGGGTGCACCCCCATTTATTCTCTTGTCGCCAGTGAGACACAACTTTGTGAGCTCCATCGTGGCTATCACAGGTGGTGGCCGGGCATCATCTGGTTCTTCCGGTCACGAGTCGATGTAGAGACCCACTCACGTGGGTTTCTCTGTCTTCTGGGTTCTATTTTCCCCATGTTGTTCTTGTCCTTAGTGATCATCCATTCCTGTTGAGTTGGGACCATTTGCTGTACCCTCAGACAGCACCTTGGCAGCTTTTAAGACCCCAGACGCCACTCGCCAATGTGGGATGCAGAGAGTCCTCATTAGGAAAACACTAGCTGTGCCTCTTGGCCTCAATTTCACCTGAGAGCATGGTCTCCGGCCCCCTGACCCAGCTACTCTGTCCTTGCAATATTGGGTTAAGATGGAAGGAGTACTCAAACTGTGTTGAAGTCGTTATTATTGATTATCTTTCTAATGTGTGCTGTCACTGATTTCACCCATCCAAATTTCTGTTAACTATCTAAACGAAACCCTCCCCTCCTTCACCCTTTCTCCCTCCCCACCCTTGCAGACATCAAAGAGTCTTTTCTTCTATGTATGAGTCTGGTTTTAAGTTCTTATTTGCCGGGAGCCGGTCCCAACACTTTGTAGGGTCCCGCAGGGAGGGAGGGAGAGGCGCGGCGGGAAATGAATCAAGGAGACAGGAGAGACTTTTCTGGTTTAAGGCAGCCCGACCCAGAGAGCAAGAGAGAAGGCTGTCTGTCTTTATTGTTTTTATAGCAAGAGTGACGTGAATTTTACCCTGCCCACTGACCACACAATCTATTGGCTAGTTTAAAACCAAAACCTCGTGGTTGGCAAACCAAAAACCTCGTGGTCTTGAGGTGATGTAATTTTTTACCCTGCCACATGAGCTATTAGTTAACTGAAACCTGGTGATCCTTTTAACTGTCAAAGCTTTTTAAATAATGGCCTATGGATGCCTCGAGCTCAATCAGCCCTACTTATACCTCAAGGTTAAAAGCTTCACGAGGAAGGGTCTAAAGTTTATGATCTGTATTTGTTCCTACTTTGCTCTTTATCTCCTCCTGCAGGGATAGTAAACATCTACCGTCCCCCACCCTATGTTCTTCTCAAGCTGTTCTAAAGAGGATAATTCCTTTCACATGGGTGGGGATGTGCAGTTGGGGGAAGTCAGCAGGGGTTGGGCTAGCCTCATTGCTCTCAAAGCTGGCTGTGTTAGAGGTCATTCCTCTGAGCTCTTTTTCCTCAGAAAATTCCTGTACAGTTTTCCCGATATTATTTCATAGACCAAGGGGGTAGTAAAAGGGCCCCTCTCAGAAGGCATCTCCCCTGATCCTTGTGCCAGGAGAGGAGGGGGTATCTTTTGGAAGAAAATTTGATTAGGAAGCCAAATAATATCAAGGACAGTAGGCTAAAAAACATGTCACAGGTGAGATGCTTCAGCCCGTCATTTGCAGGAGCTCATGACTTTGTCTACAAGGCTGATGGCGGACCTCCCCACTTATTGTAGGGATCTCATACAATGTTTATCCTTTTGTCACTGACTACTTTCACTCAGCATAATGTCTTCCACTTGAAACCAGTTTAAGAGATGTTTCCTGCTATCATCATTGTTCTTTATCATTACATAGTGTTGTATTGAGTATATATACCATAGCTTACCTATCCATTCCTCTGTTGTTGGGTATCTGGGTTGATTCCATCTTTTTGCTATTGTGGACTGTGCTGCGATGAACATTCATGTGCACGTATCAGTTGGTGTGAATTGTGTTGATTCTGTAGGATGTATTCCATGCAGTGGAATTACTGAGTCTAATGGTATATCTATATCCATTTTTTTAAGGGAGTGCCAGATTGCTTTCCAAAGAGGTTGCACCATTTTGCAATCCCAGCAACAGTGTAGGAGAGTTCCGATTTCTCCACAGCCTTTCCAGCATTTGTTGTTGGGTCTACCTCAATGCCACAATTCAAAGGTATCAATTCTTCTTCTGTCTTCTTTGTTCATGGTCCAGCTTTCACATGCATATGATGTGACTGAAAATACCATGGCTTGGGTCAGGCACATTTTAGTCTTCAAGGTGACATCCTTATACTTTTGAATACTTTGAAGAGGTACTTTGCAGCATATTTTCCCAGTGCAATGTGTCTTTTGATTTGTTGACTGCTGCTTCCAAGGGCATTGATTGTGGAACCAAGTAGAATGAAATCCTTGGCAACAGCAATCCTTTCTCCATTTACGACAATGTCGCTTACTGGTCCAGTTGTGAGGATTTTGGTTTTCCTGATATTGAGGTGCAATGCATACTGAAGGCTGTGATCCTTGATCTTCATCAGTGTCTCAAATCTTCTTCATCTCCAGCAAGTAAGGTGGTATCGCTTGCATAATGTAGGTTGTTAATGAGTAGTCCTCCAATCCTGATGCCTCATTCTTTTCCATATAATCTAGCCTCTCAGATTATTTGCCTGGCATACAGATTAAAAAGGTATGGTGAAAGGATACAACCCTGACGCACACCTTTCCTGACTTTAAACCATGCAGTGTCCCCTTGTTCTGTTCTCATTACTGCCTCTTGATCCATATACAGATTCCTTAAGAGCACAATTAGGTGTTCTGGAATTCCCATTTTCTGCAATGTTAGCCATAATTTAGTATGATCCACACAGTCGAATGCTTTTGCATAGTCAATGAGACACAGGTAAGCATCTTGCTGGTAGTCTTTACTTTCTGCCAGGAGCCATCTGATATCAGTGATAACATCCCTGGTTCCACATCCTCTTCTGAACCCGACTTGAATTTCCGGCAGTTCCTTATCAATATATTGTAGTCACTTTTGAATGATCTTGAGCAGAATTTTACTTGTGTGTGATATCAATGACATTGTCCAGGCCCATTGTTCTGCTGCATGTTAACAAGTATTTGAGAAGAAAAGTTCCCCATGAAATCATAGCTCATATCCCAGCTCAGTCTCTGCTGAGAGACAGGAATTTGTTACCATGTGGATTCAACCCTGAACAGGAACTAAGGTGATGAGATCCATGTCTGTGAAACACCCACTTTTCTTGACAAAGTGGACACACAAATTACCTCAGTTTCCATGTATAGCAAGCTGCTGATGAAAGTAGATATGTGAAATGAGGGTGTATATATATATATATACACATATATATATCAAAACAGAATATGTAGTCAAGTAGAGTCTTACATAAACAAGTTAAGAATTGGCTAAACTATTAAAATACAAAATGGCTATGCTTCAGCTATGTAAGGTGGTGAGAAAATGCAAAATCACAGTGAAAAAGTAAAAGTGAGATAAACAACTGCCAGATGGACAGGGCAACAGATGGTCAGGGAGATGATAAAGATAATAACCAATCATAAAGAAGTCAATAACTTGAGATACCAGAAGATAAGACTTATGCACTGGATGACAGCAGCCAGAGCCAAGTGAATAACTCGTGTAGAAATCCAGCACTCTGGGCTTGGGGCACACAGTCTCCTCCGGGGAGTCTCTGCCCGCCAGTCTGCTGCTGTGCTGTGCCCTGATCCTAAGACCTTGTCCACTTTACCCTGGAAGGTCTGGTTCAAGAGACTGTGACAGTTTTCTGTTGGTGCCTGAGCCTCCTAAACGATCCCTGCTGGTTCCACCTCCGAGACACCTTGTCATTGCAGACTCTTACTCCAGACCTTCCTGACATCTGAGCAGTGAGAGCACAGCCAATTTCTAAATTGATTAGAGTGAAACTTACTTTGGGGGAAGTGTAGTGATGACATACTAAAGTTAAGAGCAATCACTACAGTCCTTGTGGGACCAGGTATGAGCCTGTGTGGATCTTGACTAACATAAATGAAAGTTCATAAGTAATGTAAACATACAGAAAAGTTCTTAAGTAATGTAAATAAGAGTGCTTTTGTGTCCTGGTGTTAGCACCACCCCACCCTGCCCCATCCCTCCACCCTCACCGTACCCCACCCCACCCGTGCTTGATTATGAGTGTGTAGTTTAATTAAATAAAGCTTATTATTAACCCCTAGTGCACCATGAGTCAGATCCGACTCGACGGCCCTTGGCTGGCTATTCACCCCAAGCCTCGCAGCTATGTGTTTTCCTGTCGTGGCGCATGTTTCACCAGTGCTGGCTTCTGTAAGTGCTCCTGATGGTATACATGATGGCATCAGGCTACATTCCCTGCCAGTGCTCACCCCTCACTGTTTCCTCAGGGTCCCTGATGCCCCCACAAGTTAGACTGAAGCCTCACCCTCCACCCCACTTAACAGGCCAGGCATCCGAGCTGCCTCTCACTGCTGTGTTTTCCCTTCTCTACAGTTGGATCCCATCTTCTCCCTTCTGCAGCGAGGTTCCTATTCCTCAGCTATCTGTGAAAGACTGAACCAGAAGTCCCATTAGGAAGCAGAGGGAAGCAGGAATAAAGCACTTGGCAAAATTCTTCAGTTATTGGTTCTTTTAACTCATCGGGCTTAATTAAGCATACCTGTGACTCACTTGGATGTAGCTACTCCACTTGGTGAGACTTCCACCACTGATCCTTCCATGCTCCCACAGTATCCAAGTATACTAGCAGAAATTGTACAGTAAGCCCAAACAACAATATAATAAGATTCCAAGTCTAGCAACCACAAAAGAAGGTCCCAATCTTAAATTCCCATCCATTATTTAAAAACTAAAGAAGAAATAAAGACCCTGGGTCATTTTGCCATAAATAAAAGACACACATACACACAAATCAAAATTATTTTCTCCTCACTTTCTTATCGTGTGATTCTCAGTCAGGAGAGCCTGGAATTTCTTTGGCATCAACTTGGTCATTTTCTACTAGAAGCTTCTCCAGTGTTTAATTCTTTCTGTCCTCTCTTCCCATGCATCCTACTGTATTTGACTCAGCTGAAAATTTACAAAGAAGAATGCAAAGAGTATAGTTTTCTCTCTGTGCCCACTTTTTAAGCATTACATCCTAGGATGCAGTCTTTCTAGAAACTGGAGAATTGGCTTCCTGCTACCTTCTTTAGGGCCAAAGTAGCTGTCATGTAAGATCAGATATTGAGCTAATATACTGTGACATCATCACATTGGCTACCATGACATGTATGTTCCAGGGAAACACAAGAAGAACCCATAACCATTTGCAGCATCACCTATAAAACCAAAGATGTTATTTCTTAAGCAGCACCTCCTGAGTACTCAACAGAGACCCAAGGAAGTAAATAGCATTTTTTCTGTGATCAGATGTAAACCAACCAAACCTGCTGCCATCAAGTCAATTCTGGCTCATAGTGACCCTATAGACACAGTAGAACTACCCCAGAGAGTTTCCAAGGACCCCCTGGTGAATTTGAACTGCCAACCTTCTGGTTAGTAGCTATAGCACTTAAATACTATGCGACCAGGATTTCTTCTGTGATCAGAACAGCTGCTGAAAGAAAGATACTCGAAACTTTCATTTAACACAAAGACAGCTCCGTAACTCCTAAAAGAAATAAGTTGGAGGGAGGAGTGTTATATTTGACAGAGAGTGTTATGGTTCAAATCATAATCACTGGCATTTATTGAGACCTTCCTATGGGCCAGGCCCTGAGCTAAGTCCAAGCTTCAAAGTTAGGTGTTATTACCATTTTTCTTTTCCTCCAATCCTGATAGCCCATTCTTCCAGTTGGACTATATGAAGAAGAATGGGGCATCAGGATTGGAGGAAGATTCATTAACAACCTGTGTTAAGCAGATGACACAACCTTGCTTGCTGAAAATGAAGAGGACTTGACAAAGATTGAAGACCTCAGCTTTCTGTATGGATTATACATCAACATCAAGAAAACAAAAATCCTCACAGCTGGACCAATAAGCAACATCATCACTGATGGAGAAAAGACTGAGATTGTCAAAGATTTCATTTTACTTGGAGCTGTAGTCAACACTCATGGAAGCAGCAATCAAGAAATCAAAAGAGGCATTGCACTGGGCAAATAAGCTGTGAAAGACCTCTTGAAAGTTTTGAAAAGCGAAGATGTTACCTTTAAGAATAAGGTGTGCCTGACCCAAGTTACGGTATTTTCAGGGGCATCATAGATGTGTAAAAACTGGACAGTGACAAAGGAAGACAAAAGAAGAATTGATGTCTTTGAATTGTGGTGTTGGAGGAAAATATTGAACATACCATGAACTGCCAAAAAACACAGATCTGTCTTGAAAGAAGTGCAGCAAGAGCATTCCTTAGAAGCAAAGACGGTGAAACCACATCTTACACACTTTGAACATGTCCCTGGAGAAGGACATCATGCTTGGTAGTGTAGAGGGTCAGCTGAAAAAAGGAAGACTCTTTGTGAGATGTATTGACACAGTGGCTGCAACAATGGGCTTAAGCGTACCAATAATTGTGGGCATGATGCAGGACTAGGCAGTGTTTCATTCCATTGTACATAGGGTCACTAGGAGTTGGAACTCACTCGATGGCACCTAATAACACAATGACACTGTTCTCATTTTATAGGAAACTCTGGCACAGAGACATAAGAATCAATAATTGGTAAGTGGAAAGGCCAAGATCTAAATCCCAGTCCACTGGACTTCACCATCTGCTCTTAAGGTTATACTGTCTACCTAGTCTTCATGCATATTGCCCATTTCCCATTAGTCTTTTAAAGGGATGCCTTAGCTGTAGGGTGTAGGAAGCAGGGCATGGGACATTTAGTAACTTCAGCAACAATAAAATAATATTGTTCTACCTTGTTTGCCCTGTTTATAGACAAGTTGTTGGAATGGATCACACATAAGCTTTCTAGAAACTTCCATTCTAAGAGAAATATATTGAAAGCATTAGCAATGACAAATGAAGCCTCTCAAAATAAGACACATTCTTAGGGGGAAAAAATAGTATCATGTGTCCCACATAACAAACTATTCAGTAAGTGATCTTGGAAACAAAATTTCAACTTCTATCTGAGACACATGGGACTTCAGAGTTTCCTAAGTCCAAATGTGCTGGGTTTTCGTGAACAGAGAACACTTTAAAATAATAATACATTTGGTCCAAGTCTGTGAAAGATTATGAAACATTTCACATGCATAGAATAAAGTACAAAGCAACAACAGTCTTACAAATGAATTAACTGCAGTAGAAAAATGAAAAATTATTTACAGTTCTTGCTTTGTTCATTTTTTTCATTGGTTAAAAGAACAAAATATCATGGCTACATATTGAAATTATAATATAACATCAACTATGGATCTTCAAATAAAGACAAACATAAAAATAGCCATACACTGGAAAAGGTACTTTTATGCAAATAGTGCAAATGGGCAGCTGGAAGCCTGAGCATTCATGCATGATAGGGTATCCCATATAAAATCATAGCATTTGCAAGTATGAGCCCTCTATTATTTAAAGTAGAGTAACTAAAACAAAGATGAACATATGAGTGAGGTTCAAGTTTTTCATTCACTTTAATTGTTAAATATATTTTAGAGGAGAATACATGCGTGTCATGGTTTATACAAAAATTCAGATTATTTGAGGTATAATGGAGACCAAAGGAATTTTGACTGATAGGAAGAAGTTGTATGGAGACCAGAGGTATGGATGAAGAAAACAGAAAGAGAAGAGAGTCTTTATTACTCCACACTTCAAAAGAATGGGGAGTGTGTGTGTGTTGGACTTCAGAAAAGGTGATAAATTTTATACAGCTGAACCAGAGAGGACCACACTGTGAAAGTGATATTTGAGCACAACCTAAAAAGTAAAGGAGTAAGCCATAGGGATATCTGGAGGAAGGAGCTTCCCAGGCAGGAAGAATCACAGATCCAAGGAATTGTGGTTGATAGGTAGAAGTTGTATAGAAAGAAGAGACATAGGTGGAAAAAGGGAAGAGGCCTCATTTTGTACCACAATTTGATGCAACCCAATCTTCAATACAACCAAATCCTACAATCCCCATACAGCTTAAATTTTTATGGCACCAACATGGGTGATTAAATAGTAATTAACAAGTTGGTGGGAATACAGTTGAGAGACCTCTGCAATAACCTTACCAAGAAATGGCAAGGTCGTGCTATGTTCTCAGGGGACATGGAGGCCAATTGGCATAACGAGCCTATTGCTAAGAGTCTTCTGCACCCCATGTTGGTGAGTGGCATCTGGGGTCTGAAAAACTGGCAAGCTGCCATCTGAGGTACACCAAATGGTCCCAAATCAGCTGGAACAGATGATCACCAAGGACAACAACAACATTAGGGAGAAGGAACTCAGAAGACAGAAAACCCACGCGAATGGATAATTACATCAACATGTGACCAGAAGAACCAGATGGTGCCCAGGCACTACAAATGACACTGTGATGGGGCTCACAATGACGAGTCCCAGTGGTAACACAAGAAAAAAAAAGGCAGGGAACCCTAAGAACTACACTAAAAGACCACAATTGATGGACTGAAGGCCTGGGAGATCCCCTGGGAGCATGGTCCCTAGACCTGGTGCTGCCCTTGATCATAAATCATTACTGAGGTCAGCTCTTCAGACAGGGATCAATTGGACTGGGGAACACAGTGACCGTATCGTGTGTGCACTTTACGGTTCTATGCATCTATAGGACGTCATCCTACTGGCCTCTTACTAGAGGGGACTGAAGTGGGTGGAGAGGAGGGGACAGCAGAATGTTAAGAGGATATGACATGTATAGAACAGAAAGGCAGAGTGTGCTGTCACTGGACAAGGAGAGCAGAAGGAGCTGCAGATAGGTGGGCATGCAAATTTAAATTGGACTGTACACTTTCACTCAATCACAACAAGAACAAAGAAGAAGAAAAGAAATGGTAAAGTCCTGAATTTGGAAAATGAATGCATGGATGGAGAGGAAAAAAACAAGTTCTGTTTCTGTGTTTAGAGTAGAATTAACGGAATTTGTTAAGCCATTATGCATGGGAAGAGAGAAAGACGATGGGTTGACTGCAGCTGTCAGGCAAAGGGAGATGCGAAGACTCATTCCCTGAAGTATCAGACACTAGAGGAGGAGCATCTGGTAGGAAAGAAGGAGGGATGGTGGGTCCAACTTTGGATGTACTGATTTTCAGGTGCTGTTTTTACTCCAAACCACTGGAAAAATAAGTAAGTAAAATTATAGTCTGAATGCATTTGTTTGTGATTTGTTGGCACACAGACAGTAGTTAAATTCATGAATGCAGTTGAGGTCACCTGGGGAGAAAGAGAATAAATCTAGAACAGCAAGGGGTAAAAGATGGAGCCCTGAGGAGCAAATATTTCTAATGGACATGAATGAAAAAGGTATCCATAAAGGAAAGTGAAAATCACTGCAGAAGTAGTTGGAAAGAAACAAGGAGAGAATGTGAGTATGTAAGCCAATCCATGAAAGAGCTTCCACAAGCAGGAATTGGTAAATAACGGTAAATGCCACCAAGAAGGTAAAATAGATGAGAAAAGAGAAGTTCTCATTAATAATTAATATGCCATTAGTGACCTTAATTAAAATTATTTCAAAGGAGTTGGTGATGACAGAAAGCTGGTAGAGTGAATTCAGAGGAAATGTTAGGAAAAGCATTAGTTCAGAGATTCGTTCAACAAGCCCGGTTGTTTCAAATTGTCAGTGAAATGCAAAAGACCATTGTCCTCTCCTCTGGTGCTTCAGAAGCATGAAGAGAAGAGGATAGAGAAGAACTCTAAGGGGCAGAATGTCTAAGGGAAGAGTGATGAAGCAGTATGGGCAGAGATGGGGAGAATGGTGACATGGTGTGAAGTATGCAACCATTGTCAGTGAACTGTGTGTGTACAAACTGTTGAATGAGTGTAGGTTTTGTTATGTATATTTTCTACAAACAGTGAGGGGTAGTTGCCACTGGAAGGGGGCGTAGGAGATCTTGTGTCCTCAGAGAAGAATCGGGATTAAGTGAAAGATCTATAAAGAACGTTTTCTTGAATTTAGATGAAGGAAGTCTGTTAACAATGGAATAGTACCTGTTTTGTCTGCCCTTTGCTCCTCTCCTTCAGCACCCCATTCGTAGTTAATTCCTTCAGAACTCATCTTATAGCAACTTCTTTTTTAGCCCTCTAGATTTGAACTGATTCCCTATTTTTATGATTCTCCTGTCTAAGATCATTTTCCTCTTGTTTCAGTCTTCATACATGTAGTTTGTTTCGTATCTCTTTTCTTCTAGATGGTGAGCTCCACGAGAATAGGAACACGTATTTACTATGCTCACTGCTGTATCTCCACATAGTAGGAGCTCAGTTAGTAGGCCTCAGAAGTCACAGTGTAAAAGCATTGGCCTACAGGGCAGCATAGACAGAATAAATGAGTGCGAAGATAAAATGACAGGATTGTATTGAGCAAACAGAGAAAAGCAGATGACTCAGAGGGGCTTGGATTTTAGTTAGTGATAAAGTAACCCTTTGAGAAGAGGTATAGAGATATCAACTGGCTTCTGAACTCTGCCTGTAATTCCCATCTAAAGACTTCTCTGTTTTGATAGGTTCAGTGGTTCTAAGTCACATTAAGATACAGGCCATGTCTTAAGGCCTTTGTTCAGGCCCATAAACAGAATGTTAGTGATTAAGTTCAGACATGGATGAAAGGGTAGCAAGTTAGGATTAATCGATCCATTCATTCATCTATCTATTCATCCATCCATCCATCTACCTATCCTTTCATTCATCAGGCTAACTAGTGAAGAGACCGTAAATAAGACAGAATGTTGGAAGATAATAAGTGCTAAGGAACATCATTAAGCAGTGAAAAAGGATGAGAAGTATTGTAAATTAGACCTGGGGCAAGGTGATAAATTTTAGATAAAAGAACCAGAGAAAACCATACTGTGATGGTGGCATTTGAACAGAACCTAAAGAAAGTAATGGAGCAAGCCATGCAAGAGCATTCTAGGCAAGAGAAACCTTGAACTCAAAGGCCTTGAAGACAGAGAGTGCCTGCAGTGCTCAAGCCATAGTATGGCTGGAGCAGAGACAGGGATAGAAAAAAGAAGTAGAAAATGAGCCAGAAGCTGGTGGGGGCACAATGGGAAGGACCTTGTGGGCTATTACAAATATGTTTTTAACTTTTACTCTGGTTGACACATGGAGCCCTTAGAGATTTAAATAATGAAGTGAAATTTTTCTAAAGTTTGTAAAAGATCACTCCGGCTAATAGATTTTGTTGGGAGAGGTCATACATGAAAGTAGGGGAACAAATTGGGACTAAGAGGTATGGGTGATGATAAGTTGTTAGATTCTGGGTATAATTTGAAACTGCAGCATAAGTTGCGTTTTGACTGGTGTGGGTGTGAAGGAAATAAATGAGAAAAACAGGACCCCAGATACCTGGAAGGATGAACTTGGCATTCATTGAGGTAGAAAGACTATGAGTAGTTTAGGTTTGGAATTTCAATTTTCAATGTGTTAAGTCTGAGACTGTTAAATATCCAAGTATGAGGTTGACTCAGCAGTCTGGAGTTCAGGGGAGAGGTCCAGGCCCAAGACACAAATTTGGAAGACACTAACATACTCAAGCCATGAAATCAGATGAGATCACCAAGATAGAGAAAAAGACTGAGAACTGAGCCCTGGGGCCTTCCCACATTAACAAGTTAAGACCAAGAAAAACCCAAAGAAACCCACGCTGTAGAGTTGATTCCAACTCACAGAAACCCTATAGAACAGAATAGAAATGTGCCATAGGGTTTCCAACAAGCATCTGGTGATTTAAACTACCAGCTTTTTGGTTAGCAGCCATAGCTCTTAATCACTACACACGAGAGTTTTGGGACCCAGAAAAAAGAACCAGCAAAAGACATACAGACAGAAAAACCAGTGAGATAGAAAGAAGAACACAGAGACTGGACGCCAAGTGAAGAAATATTTCAAAGAAGGAAAAATTAGCCGTGTCAAATGCTGCTGGTAAATAAAATGAGGTCTGGGAATGAATACTCGGATTTAGCAGCACTGAGGTCATGTGTGACCTTGATAAGCTAGTGTTTGAGGAATTGTGGGGATAAACTACAGTCTACTGTTTAAAAATAGATTTAAGAGAAAAGGAATTAGGAAAAAAATGAATAGAGACAACAATTTTAAGAAAATTTGTTGTAAAAGGGAGGAAAGAAATAAGCAATAATTGGAAGGGAAATAGGTAGAGGAGTGTTTGTATTATGGAAAATAATGATTATATGTATATATATGTATAAAACCGATCCAATACAAATAGGAGAATTGTTGGGAAAAAAGTGCTTGAGTAGATGAGAAAAGTCAGGGAGGAGAGCTGACCTTTGATAGAAATATAGAAGTCCGTCTACGGCTGAGAAGGCGTGGCAGAACACGTGGGTACGGACGCTGGTAGGCTGGTGGACACAGCAGTGGGACTTGGTAGATGTGCTTGTCTAAAAGCTTCTGTTTTCTCAGAAGAATAAGAAGGTCATGATATGACAGTGAGGGTGAGAAGGACATACTGGTGGTTTGCAGAGAGAGAGAAGAGAGCACCCTAGTAAAATCACCCTTTAGGATTGTCAGAAAGAGAAAACCAGCTGGCAAAGAGTCAATTTCAACTCAGGGAAGCCGTGTGTGTTTCAGGGTACAAGGGTGTGTCACAGTTTTTCGATGGCTGATTGTTCAGAAGTGGGTCACCAGCGCTTTTTTCGGAGATGCTTCTGGGTAGAACTGAACACCCTACCTTTCAGAAAGCAGCCCAGTTGTGGAGACAAAGGTAGGAGTTGGATACACTCAAGGTCAGACGTTAGCCAAGAGGGAATGATAACATAAAGTGAATGAATGATGTGGTAGCATTTAGTACATTCACCATGTTGCACAACCACCATGTCACCTAAGCATTATGTTTGCCCTTCTTCTGTTATTTTTGATGTTGTAGTTGGTAGCTGTCATTGGCTGAATCAATGGTATGAAAAAGCTGTATTTAGCTCCATAGCCTTGTCATATTCTTCAGTTCAGAGCTAGGAAACATTTCTCCCACTTTTCAGATCAAAAACCTGAAGCTTTACAGAGACAGAGGACACGTATGAATGAGAGACTGCATCAGCATGAGACCAGAAGAATCAGATGGTGCCCCGCCACCACCAAAGGCAGCCGTGATGGGGGACACAGAATCCTTGAGGAAACACGATAAAAAGAAGTATGCAGCTCAAGAACTCTACTGAAGACCAGAATTGATGGTCTGACTGCTTGAAGGGTCCCCTGGTACATGGTTCCTAGACCTGCTCCTGGCCCTGGCCAGAAGCCAGTGCAGGTCAATTCTTTAGATAAGAATGGACTGGACCCAGAGTCACAGTGTGACCATGTGGTGTGTATACTTTATGGTTCTATACATTTATGGGAGGCTATCCCACTAGTTTCTTTCTAGATGATAAAGAAGAGGGTGGAGAGGGGAGGACAGGTGCCCGTTAAGAGGTTGCTAGAAATATGGAGTGAAAAGGAGGAATGTGCTGTCACTGGGAGAGGAGACCAGATGGAGCTGCAGATAGGTGGGCATGCAAAATTGCTTTGGGTTGTACACTTTCACTTAATCGCAATTAAAAAAAATCCGAAGCTTTAAAAAGTAAAACGGTGCTAGGGAGGTGGTGGAATTCAGATCTAACTCCAAAGCCCACACTCCCGATTTCACTATGGACTGGCTGTGTGTATTACTGGGCAGGAGGGACTGATGTCACAAGCTGGTTTCTCCAACTGACACCAGTCCCACCCGTGGTGTTATTTCTGGATGATAGCAGTTGCCTGATTCCACACTTAGGTGTCTTACAAAGAAAACAGCAGTTTTCCAACTTGTCCTGAGAACAGCTAATGGATGACCTTTCAAAGTTTTGCATTTCCACGAAGAAAGCATGCAGCTAACCTCCGTATGAACTGTGGTTTTGTTGACCTAACCTGCTCAGTTTTCACCAAGCTTCACAAGTTTTTATCACCAGCTACACCACAGAAACCTAATGTTTTCATCAGCTGTGTGAATTACTTGTCTTCACTTTCTACTCATTGGTACTAAACCCATTGCCATCAAGTCTATTCTGACTCCTAGTGACCCTATAGGACAGAGTAGAACTGCTCCATTGAGTTTCCAATGAGCAACTGGTGGATTCCAACTGCTGCCCTTTTGATTAGCAGTCTTAGTTCACTGCAGGTCTTAACCTTGTACCACCAGGGCTCGTTTTTTGGTACTGGGGGAGGAAAAAAGCTCATAAAGAAAGTGTCATTGCACAAGACACGAGCCTCTGTCAGCTGTACAGAGAGCAGATAGCCTCACTTAAAACTGCAAGGATTTTTGGCTTCAGATATACAGTCATCCTCCTGTCTTTCCTTCTACCCAGTTTCAGAAATCATCCCCTGTTGGTGCTATCATCTATGGGTAACTTCGCTTCTTAGTGAAACCAGCAAAAGGCTTTTAGTTGTTGTCTGTTTCCATACCATAAATTCTAAAATGCTGTCTTCAGGATGGGTTAGGGGACAAATGGCCCTAAGAGTTCTGAAGAGATGAGAGGGCTTTGTAAGCACAAGTGTAGGCTCAGAGAGAAGCAGGAGAAAAACCTAGCCTGACTATATTCAGAAAAATGACTGGTAAAACCAGGAAACTGCTAGGAGTATGTACTGAGGAGACCCAGGCTTTATCTGCAGGATAAAGCCCATAGTTATCTTAAAAATGTGTGACCCACCACAGGGCACCCCAGCGAGCATGAGAACATGCATTCCTAGAAATGAAATTAATCCATTTTCATACACAACGAGCTCACAAGAACAGCAGCTACGTTGGTGAGGCCATCTGTTCTCGGGACAGATGTTTCAACCAGAAGTTACCATAGGAAGATACATGATCCAGGCAGAGGGAAGTCTTGATCCTTTAAAGTTCAGAAGAGCCATGGAGGTGGAGGTGGGGGCAGAGGGTGTAGTGACGACACCAAAGACAAATACATTGGTGTGAAGTTAGAGCATAAAAATTAAAGGTGAGCTAATAAAAGGTAAAGTCTTACTTGCGAAGAAGAAGCTGCAACCTCCACCGAAGATCATTCACAGGACTGCGGGTGTGGGTGGCTTTAGGTTGATGTCGATCAAATAAGAAGTCCTGGCCCACAGTTCAGCCTAGACCAAGATAACGAGTATTGATCATACGCCCACTGAGTAATAAGAAGTGATGGCTCGTATAGTGGATTTTGTCGACCTAAGTGAGACCTGGTAACTGACGAAAGGAGAAAGTGAAAATTGTCTACAAGTCCAGGGCGAGTTAGCTCTCTTTTTGTCACCTGTGAGTGACAAGTGATGTTGCCCTAAGGGGCAGGACTGGGGGGTGGATTCCTATCTGGTCTTAAGCCTTCCCATTCCCTAATCCTGCTTTTTCCACTGGCCGCTATATATATGCTGGTGACAATCACCTTCTTTTACAGATCCTCACATTTAAAGAACTTATTCATTAAACAGATATTTATTGAATACCTACCTACTCTGGCCAGGCCATGTGTTACTTGACAGAAACACAATGTAAATGGGATAGGGAACAAAATAAGCAGTTTCTCTCCTTACCAAACTGGCAGTTCATGAGGTCCAGCTGTACTGCTTATGGACCTTTCTATTCACCCCAAATTTCTTCCTTTCTCATGTCCATAGCATAGAGTATTCTGATTAATCCAGAATTCCATCAAGTCCCGCATTATGAGCCATTGGCCGCATTTCCTAGCCACGGAGAAAATGGAGGCCAGCTGATGTCCATCACCACCGTTCTTTCTCACTTTGAAACTTCCCAAATCTCCATCCATATTTTCCCTCCTCTCCACTCTTTTTCCCGAAAAATAGGTACCTCTTTGTTCCATGGTTGGCTCTTCCACTTGGGCTCTTGATTTGCTCCCCAGGATCTCCTACTCTCCAATACAGCGTTATGTCTTAACAGATTCTGTCATGCCTGACTCCACCAGCTTCCTCAACTCAATTTCTAAAGATACTCTAGACTCTGCACAGTAGTTGAAAGCTTTCCCTTATCTTTACTTTTCTGTGAAATTGTTGCCTCACCTCTCTCCTTCCTTTCAATGTGTAAATTAAAAAAAAATGCACTGCAGCCTGCACCACTCTACCACGTGCCTACTCCTTGGACCCTGAGAGCCCACTTTCTGTAGAACCGCTTTAACTACTCACTAAAAGGTAATTAAGGACCTTCTGATCAATACTCTAATGGAATCTTCTCAGTTCTCATCTCTCCAACCTTACATTTTAACTCTGTGAAACTCTACCCTTGGCCTCAATGATACCCCCACTGCCTTCTCGATTCTTCTGGTTCCTTCACTGATTCCTGTCCTTGGCCTTACCTCTTAAACAGAGGCATTCTCTAAGGACTTGTCCTTACTTTACTTTCCGGGAACTCACCAGACTCTCTGAGCTTCAGCTATAGCCAAATGTTGATGGCTTGTAGAACCATGTTAAAATGATCCTTTTTCCACTCCTCATCACTTGACTCTGCTTTCAAATTCATTCATGCCACCTACACAGTGGAAACTCTGGTGGTGTAATGGATTAAGTGCTATATCTGCTAACCAAAAGGTTGGCAGTTCAAATCTGCCAGGCACTCCTTGGAAACTCTACAGGGCAGTTCTACTCTGACACATTTAGGGTCGCTGTGAGTCAGACATGACTTGACGGCAGTGGGTTTGGGGACCTACGCAATATCCACGGTGTCCCTCCATTGCTTTCCTTTCTCACTGCCACTGGCCTGGATTCAGTCTTCACTAGGACCATTTTAAAACCTTGCTAACTATCCGGGTGTTTGCCCCTGTCTTAGTGCACTCAATTTAATTTCCTCCTCAAAAGCTGGCCCTGGTTCACCCAGCCCATGGGATAGTGTCCAAATTCATTGTTTAAGAGTCTTCATCGTGGATGCAAGCCCTTCTCAAAATGAGCTGTGAAACTGTAGACAAATTATTCACCTTCTTGGAACATCTGTATACTTGCATAGGGATATTGTAAGAATGGTTTCTTAGGATGCCCACTTGCTCCCACTTAACAAAGAGGAAGCTAAATTCAATCCATGTTCCAATCCCCAAGTCAGTTACCTGGCCTGGGGTGAGTCCGGAAGCCCTGGTTAAGTGTTGTGGCTGCTAGCTAAAATATCATCAGTTCAAATCCACCAGGCATTCCTTGGAAACTCCATGGGGCAGTTCTGTCCTGTCCTATAGCATCCTTATGAGTCAGAACTGACTCAATGGCAAAGGGTTTCGGGGTTTATTTTGTTTGTTTGTTGGCTTATTTGGGGTTGGGTTGGGTAGAGTCTACTCAAAGGAAAAAGCAGTTTTCCCTAATTTGTTCATAGATGTTTCAAGAAACTTGACTTCTCAAGATTTCTCCAAATCCCCATTACTTAACTGTCAAATCCAACCCTTCTTTCTATTTTTCTCAGAAATGCTAGTATTTTCAGAAGCCACTGCTAGTGTTCCCATTGTTTCCACAGCAGTTTTATCTCCCATTCTGTAATTGGGAAAACTGTTTACAAGTTCAAGGCCTTTAGGTCTGGGGAAAGCTCTATGCATCCCTGTGAGCTCTCCATTCCTTGAGCATTTGTACCACACTGGTTTAGATTCTAATTTTGTTTTGGACTCTGTCTCCTCCACTTGGGTGTAGGTGACCTGCAGGCAAGTTACAATGGAGCCCAGTCATCTTTCCTGGCTTGAACTCAATAGCTGAGTAACCTTGGATTTGTTTCTAAACCGTATCAGTTTGAAACTTGTGAAACACAGGAATACAGCTGAGAAAAGAGCTTAATGACTAAGAACGTACAACACCTGGACAGAGCGAGATTGTTGAACTGGTGTGTGTTCTATTGTGATTTGAAAATAACTCTTTTCATTAAACAAATAATGCATAATAGACAGAAATTTGGAAAATATAAACAAAAATAAATCAAATTACATTTAATTTTACCACTCAACAATAGCCATTTCATTTTATCAAAGATATGTTATACATAAGATTACTGCTCCCCGAATGAAATTCTGTTACCCACTTTTTTCACCTAGTATATCGTGAACATTTTCCCGTGATATAAAATCTTCCACAGTAGCCTTATTTTTAATGTCTTCATAGTATTCCATTGGTTAGCCAAGCCAAGCCAAGTCCCGTCGAGTCGGATAGATGTATCATAATTTGTTGAAAAATTTCTTTTGATTTTTCTTTATTTTTTCTGATACTGAAGCCAGCTTCCTTGTAATTAAATATGTAGCATGATCTTAATTATTTCTTCAGACTAAATGCTTATTTTATTTAACTACATATTTAGTACAACCTTAATTAACAACTCTCAGGATCAAAGGTTAGGTAAATGTTTGAGGCTTTACATGTAATTAAATCAGTCTGCAGAGGCACTGTATAAACTAAACATGTTCTTTGATGACACTCACATCAAAATTAGTGTGTCAGATCACAGAATCTTAAAGGTTGAAATCTAAGAAATGACCTACTCATAGGTTCTCCAGCCTGCCTACACATTGGAATCAACTCAGGGAAAGAGCTGGGCCTTTTAGATGGATTTTGGAAGCTCTCGAGGTGGTATTTTTGTGCAATCAGTTTGGAAAATTAGTGTTGTTCTTGTGTGCCTCAAGTTAATTCCAAATCCTACCAATCCTATAGGACAGTGTATAATTCTCCTATAGGGTTTCCTAGGCTGTAGTCTGTCCAGGATTTTTTTTTTTTCTTTAAATCTGTCCAGCAGCATACAGTCAGGTTTTTTCTCACTTGGAGTGACTGGCAATTTCAAATGATTCATCTTTGGGTGAACAGCTGAGTGCTTGACTATTGGACCACCACGCTTCCTGGAGAATCACTGATCCATCCTAAATGCTTCATTCTTGGTTTGAGGAGACTCAGGACCAGAGAAGAGGCACAACTTGCCTAAGATGACCCATGGGAGGAGTAAAAAGTAACGGGACAGCCAAAAGAAAGCGGTGCAGGAGATCTGACAGTAAAGGTCACAAACTGATCCTAGAAAAAGTGCTACATACCTCATCGCTGAATACACTATGGTGACCTTTGAAGTACTCCCCTTGGGAAGCTATGCACCAATGCCAGCACCTAGTCTACTCTTCAAAGCAATTTTGGGATTCTTTTTCTGGAATGGCCATCAAAGCTGCTGCTGTATTACACTTGATGTTCTGAATGTCATCAAAATATCTTCCTTTCAATATTTATTCAGATAATGGAAGAAGTCATTGAGGGCCAGATAGGGTGTTTAGGGAGGGTGTTCTAATACAGTCAGTGGTTTACTGGCTAAAAATTCCCTCACAGACCACTGTACAACTAAGTTCATGAACTTGCCACCATGTCATTGTACACAACGGCCACTCCAGAAAGAGTTCTAAAATTGCTTTGAAGGGTGGACTAGGCACAGGTGTCAGTGTACAGCTTTCACTTTGAAGGTGACTACAGTGATATTCAGTGTAGCCCTTAGAACAATTAAGGTCATGGATTTCATTGTTGGACCTCGTATTTAATTAAAAATTTAAATCATAATCATTTATAACTAATTACTGATAAAAGTACTGGTAGTACTTTGGTGTTTCTATTTGAAATCTCATCCTAAGTCTGCAGGCTATCTAAAGATTCAGAGAGATGGGAGAGAATCACATTGCTGCTTCTATTCCAAGTGTTCTTTCTAAAAATTCATTTCATAAGCATTTGTTCATTTTAAACTTGAATATTTTAAATCTGTCTTTATGAGAAAGTAGCATGGATCCATATAGATTACATATGCATAAGAGGGACACAGACAACACAATAAATTTTTAAGCAAACACTAGTCCTGATGGTGTTAGTCAAGTGACTGTTTCGTTATGGAATAAAATACGCAGTTGCAAATTAAAATATATCCCAGGAGCAACAAAATACTGCAAATATTTTACTGTTATTATTATTCTTTAAATGAAAGTTTATAGAACAAGCTAGCTTCACACTGAACAATTCATACACTAACTGTTTTGTGACATTGGGTAAGAACCCCGCAACATACCAATCCTCTCCCTTCTTGATCTCGGGTTCTTTATGACTAGCCTTCCTGTCTCCTTCTGCCATCCAGTCCTTGACCCTGGGCTAACATGCCGTTTATGTCTTGTTTTGTCACCATGAGTCGGATCCGACTCGACAGCACTTGGCTTTGTTTTACAGGCCTGCCTAATCTTTGGTTGAAGCCTGAACTCCAGGAGTGACTTCATTACTCAGCTAAAAGGGTATCTGGGGGCCATACTCTTGGGTTTCCTTCAGTTTGTGTCAGTGTGGTAAGTCTGGTCCTTTTTTGTGAGTTAGAGCTTTATACTGCATTTTTTAAAATAATACATGTGAGGAACATGGTTCTTTGTTCAGTCAAGTATATGAGACCAAATGGGCAGTTCCTGTTCAAAAGCAAGATGATAAGGCAGAAAGGGACATGAACTGGACAAATGGACACAGGAAACTCACAGTGGAGAGGAGGAGCATGTTGTCACATTGTAGAGATTGCAACCAATGTCATGAAACCAAAAAAAAAAAGTATAAATATTTGAGTGAGAAATTAACTTAAGCTACAAGCATCTACCTTGTGTGCTACATCACTATTTCAGACTTGACTCAAGGGAACAGAATAATTCTGTGCATGTTTGGAGGGGAGGAGAAAGGAAGAGGGGAAGAAGTAGGGTAGAGATGCTGAGGAGTTATGTATAAGATAAAAAGACTTTTCAGAGATCTGGTGAATTAGCAATTGTACAATTGGTTACTTCCAGTCACCACTTTACAAGAAAAAGTGATTGAAGAACCTCTTTTCTGAGAAAGGAAACATTCTGAGAAAGGAAAGAAGAGTTTTTCACTTTGTCATTTGCTGTTCTCAGGAGATAAACCACTTGTGGTTTTGAAGTCTTGGTTGCCTGTCACTCAATTCACTTTGCTGCACCCACTGAAGTGATAAAAGCTGTGTCTTTGGTATGAAACAATTTCATATGAAACAACTGAATAAAAGAGCATCTCCCTGGATTATTGTGAACTACACAGAGTGTACAAACATGGTTTCTGACCCCAAGAGGCTTGTAATACCGAAAGGGGAAGGAAAGTCAATTCACTTTAGCGGTGTGCCTCATACTCCAGAGCCGAGGCAGGGCAGTGTGCAAACTTCTCACTTCACCTTATCATGAAAGAGGGTCCCCTGTGGACATGAGGTGTGGATTGGAGACAGTGCAATTCCTGGGAGCCATTCTACGTGTTGGTACAATTAGGCCAAAGGAAAGCGCAGCTAACAGCATGTGAAGAGACCAGGGCAACTCTATTCCACAGATTATCTTAACCCACTCTAGGGCAGAATTCCTGGTGGTGCTTTGGTTTAAGTATTTGGTTGCTAACCAGAAGGTCAGCAGTCCAAATCCACCAACTATTCCTCGGAAACTCTGTGGGGCAGTTCTGCCCTGTTCTACAGCATCACTATGAGTCAGAAGTGAATAAAGGACAACAAAGTTTGTTTTCTTTTTGTTGTTCCTTCCTTCTAACACAGAGAGGCCAAATCAGAAGTCAAGACATGTGTTTTAGTCAGCTAGGCTGTTCTAACAGAAATACCACAGAGTGGATGGCTTTAACAAAGAAAGATTTATTCTTACACAGTCCGGTAGGTTGCAAGTCCATATTCAGGGTGTCCACTGCAGGGAAAGACTTTCCCCTTGTCGGCTCTGGAGGAAAGTCCGGTATTGCATCAGTCTTTGTCCAGGGAGCGTCCTCACGCAAGAACCTCTGGTCTGAAGGACACGCCCTGCTCCCGGTGCTGTTTGCTTGATGGTAGCAAGGTTCTCAAATGTCCTTTGTTTCTTTTTCCTTTTTATCTGAAAGCATTAAGGGTAGGACAAGCCACACTGCGGGGAAACTCCCCCTACAGCAGGACAGGGATGTAATCCTATGCAGAATTCGTAGCCCCACCCTAATCTTTTAACACATAGTTAGCAAAGCCACACAATGGAGGACATTTCCAAGATACTGGGAACCATATCCCAGCCACGTGGCTGCACACATTTTTGGGGGGACACAATTCCAACCATGACATCCCACCCTTTGACAACCCAAAAATCACATCACAAAAACATTTAACACATTCGTCTTACCATAGCAAAATTATGTCCATCCATATAACAGAAGTCTTAAATCAGTTCCAAGTCCAAAATACAAAAACTCTTCTACATCTGTGAAACTTAGAAGGCATTAACAGGCAACAGGCAAGTCAACAGAACACATTACATTAGCTAACCAGGAGGTCAGCAGTCCAAATCCACCAACTATTCCTCAGAAACCCTGTGGGGCAGTTCTGCCCTGTTCTACAGGATCACTATGAGTCAGAAGTGAATAAAGGACAACAAAGTTTGTTTTCTTTTTGTTGTTCTTTCCACAGAGAGGACAAATCAGAAGTCAAGACATGTCAGCATCATTTGCTGGGCACACGGTGAGAAAGGTTTTCAGGCAGTTTCCTTCTCTCACCTCCTAGATCAGGCTTTCTCTGCACTGCCTGATTGGTATTTGGGGCCAGGCGATCCTTTGTGACAGAGGGTTGGCCTGTGCATTACAGAAGCTACTCAGCAGCCTCTCAGATGCTGACCCATCAGAAGTGAGTAGCACCCCTGCCACACCCAGAACTGGGACAACGAACAAGCACTGCCACTTACCACCTGTGCTGAATCACACCCACTCTGTGGGTGAAAAAAACTATCCTAGACTTTTTAAACTGTCCTAAACTGAACATGGAAACTCTGGTAGAAAATAAAGAGGACTCGAAGCACTTATGAATGAACATCAAAGACTACAGCTTTCAGTATGGATCTCATCTCAACATAAAGAAAACAAAAATCAATGTAAGTGAAAATCAATAAGCAATATCATGATAAACAGAGAAAAGACTGAAGTTGTCAAAGATTTCATTTTGCTTGGATCCACAATCAACACCCACAAAAGCAACAATCAGAAACTCAAATGACGTTGCTTTGGGCAAATCTGCTGCAAAAGACTGCTTTAAATTATTTTTTTAAATGTCATCTTGAGGACTAAAGGTGCACCTGACTAAAAACCAAAAAAAAAAAAAAACAAAAACAAACCCAAGGCTGTTGAGTTGGTGCTGATTCACAGACACACTGCAGGACAGAGTTGACCTGCCCCATAGGGTTTTCAAGAAGCACCTGGTGGCTTCTAACTGCCTACCTTTTGGTTAACAGCTGTAGCGCTTAACCACTATGCCACTAAAGCCATGATATTTTCCACTGCCTTATATGCATTTGAAAGCTGAACCATGAACAAGGATGACCAATGAAGAGTTAATGCCTTTAAACTGGTGTTGGCAGAGAATATTGAATGTACCAGGGGCTGCAAGTGGAGTGATCATATCTGTCCTGGAGAAAGTATAACAAGAAAGTTCCTTAGAATTACGGATGGCGAGACTTCATCTCTTATACTTTGCTCATGTTATCAAGAGGGATCAGTCGCAGCAGAAGACATTATGATTGGCAAAGTAGAGGGTCATCAAAAGAGAGGAAGACCCTGAAGGAGATGAACTGACCGACACAGTGGCTGCAATCATGAGCTCAAACACCACAATGATTGCGACGATGGTACAGGACCAGGTGGCACTTTGTTTGGTTGATCCTGGGATCACTGGGAGTCAGCACTGATTCGACAGCACCTACCAACAACAACATCCCGGGAGAGAGGCTCTGCTTGGAGGACAGAAGTACACAGGCAGGTGAAGCTACCACCCTGAGCCAAGCCTTAGGTGAGAGAAAAGGATGAACTGTCTGCCATGTGATGAGGAGCCTTGGCTGGCCTGTAACAACAGCAACAGCAACAACAGCATAGTAAGGATGCCAGAAGTTACCATATGAGAGTCTATAGTATTTCAGGCTCTCATTTTTATACCTAAATACTTCCACAGGTAGGCATTTTCTTATTTTGCAAATAAGAAAATAAATGTTAATCATCATCTCTAGGTCATCCGGTTAAATATGTAGCCAGCTGGTGATCTTATCTAAGTCTTCTTGGTTCCAAAAAATACATGCTGTTTCTATTCCCTTCACAAGCAACATAACTAACCATTAAACAGTGGAATATGGACGGCTCCGACTCGATGGCACTTGGCATTGGCATGGAACAAAATAAGGGACAACCAGATCACATTAGAAAGAGAAAAGGTATCGAGTGCCCGGATTAGGAAGTGACCTTTTTAAATGCAAGTGACTTTTTTGTCACTAATGTTGGACAGTTTTCTAATAATAAATGGCATATTGGCCTTTGAGCAAGGATGGAACAGCGATGTCAGTTTCAGGAAAGAAGTGTTCAGAGCTGTTTAACAAGGCACAGGCAATATTAGTGAAAGAGGAATAGAGTAATACCAAAGCAAGTAGTTTAGGCACGATTAAAGGCTTAAACTGACAACCAACCAAAGCCCCCTGCCACGGAGTCGATTCCAACTCACAGCAACCCAATAGCCAGAATAGAATTGACCCACAGACTTTCTCAGGGGCACCTGGTGGGTTTGAACTGCCCACCTTTTGATTAGCAGACATAAAAGTTTGAAAGTATGGGATGTTTTCATGGGGATCTCAATGCAGAAAAGGGAAATTCAAGAGGTAGTTCTTTAATTTTATATAATGAGTCACTCTACCAGAGGGCCACTGAAGAAGGAACACCAAAGAAGAAATTAACTCGATAGTACGTGCAGGAAATAGAAAACCAAAAAACCAAACATGTTTCCATCAAGTAGATTCTGACTCATAGTGATCCTATGGGACAGTGTAGAGCCACCATGGAAGGTTTCCATGGAAAGGTTGGTGGTTTCAAACTGCTGAGCTTTTCGCTCAGTGTACACGGAATAGTCCCCCTTCAATTAGAGAAGTTTCCATTATGTCATAATTATGTCATAACATAAGACTAACAAATCACATGGAATTTTTTTCAGACGTCATCCTCATTTAAGAAGTCCTATCACCTTTGAACACTAACAGTGTCTTTTCTTAGAAGGATAGTTACAGAGAAAAGCTCTATAATGTCCTGGGAAATAAAAAAAAAAACAACCCCATACAGGAGAATGGGTTATAACTGGAGGGACATGAGCAGGTGGTACCTCTAGGTCAGCAAGGCACTAAAGAAAACCCAAGTCAAGTACTTATTATAGCTAGAGGCACAGCAAGCCCACCCTCATCCCAAATACTCTGGTGTATCCTACAGGGAAGTTTTGCCTGCTTAGACTGGCATCTCCTTTCCCTGCAACTCTCCAGCCTCCTGCCAGGCTTCCCTTGATCTCCCACCATGGAGATTTCAGCCCCTAGGACTCCGAGCTAACCTGACTTACTGCGAGCCCAAGACTCTGATTTTCCGTAGCTCAGTCTTCACCATTTCGTGCCTCTGTGGTGGCAGTCCTGTTGCCAGCCCATGAGCAGTGACAGGAAGGAGGGAGCGATGTTCTAAGGGAGGGTCGGACACATATTTGAGAACACGTTCATGAATTGTGCTTTGTTGAAGCTGTGCTGCAGTTACACTTGGCTCAATACAGCTCTGTGGGCTTAACAGTTGGTGAGTAAAATGATACGGAAACACATAAATTGGACAACAGTAGTTACTGTTATTTGTCATGGAATCGTTTGGACTCATGAACACTTAAATAGTAATAAGTCAATTACCAATTTCTTTCTAAGATCGATGGAACAATGAAAATGTGTGCCAACAGATGACTTAACATTATTATTGCTAAAGAATAGATTTTCTGATCATGTTGCTGTGAGGCTGGAAATAATTAACAATGTTATATGCCAAAAAACTAAACCACCAGGACAAGAGAAAGGCAACAACAATGGTCAAAGTGAACATCAAAACATGGAAGTCAAAACTTAAACTTCCCAAACATTAGGAAAAAACAGTAAGGAAAATGCCGTATATCAAGCTTCTAGAATGCAGATGAAGCTGTATCCAGAGAAAAATTTCTTCATTCTTAAAAAGAGGGGAAAAAAGTTATTAGATTGTGGTTGTTAAGTAGTTGCCTTGAGAGTTTAGAAGAGATCCCTAATCACAAAACTGAAGAAAGCAGGACAGAGGACTATAAGATACAGAAGAAATTAATTAGGAAAATGTTTATATCAGTAAATCCAAGGGCAATGTAGACTGAAAGGTAAAATAGACTACTAGTTAAATCACAAGGTGGAAAGGTAAAAATAAATGTAAACAAAATTAAGGGTGAAACTGAAAAACAATGCGTACAAGGTCTAGCAATTACGTTCACAAACTCATCCTAGAAAAAGTGCTACATACCTCATTGCTGAATATCGTTAAGCTCACCTTCGAAGCACTTCCCATAGGAAGCTATGCACTGATGCTAGTGCCTAGTCCACCCTTCAAATCAGTTTTGGGACTTTTTTTCTGGAATGGCCATCAGAGCTGTCAGCATATTGCCATTCATATCCTGAATGTTATCAAAATATCATAAAAATATTTTCTTTATCTTTGTGTAAAGAAAAAAGTCATTGGGGGCCAATTCAGGTGAGTAGGAAGGGTGTTCCAATACAGCTACTTCCTTACTGGCTAAAAACTCCCTCACAGACAACTACACAATTAAGTTGGCAAACTTGTCACTGTGCCACTGTGCACAATGGCCTTTCTAGAAAGAGTTCCAAAATTGCTTTGAAGGTCGACTGGGAGCTGGCATCAGTGCCCAGCTTCTCAAGGCGAGTATTTTGAAGGTGACTGTAGTGATATCTGCAATGATGCATGTAGAACAATTAAGTTCGCAGAATTAATTGTCAGACCTCAGATCCAACTCAATGGCACTTGGCTTGGTTGGCTTGTAGATTTGGAGTATTAAATACTTTGAATATAATTATTTATATTTCTATGCTAATTAAGGAAACCTAGTTGCCTAGTGGTTAAGTGTTACAGCTGTTAAACAAAGGGTCAGCAGTTTGAATCTACCGGGTGCTCCTTGGAAGCTCCATGGAGGCAATTCTGCTCTGTTCTATAGGGTCACTATGAGTTAGAATTGACTGGATGGCAATGGGTTTTGATTTTTATGCCAATTTCTATAAAATTGTACGTTACTAGAACAGATTAAAGAAATAAAAATCCTGAGAGAACTGTGAGAGAAATAAAAAATATAATGTAAGAATCACCACCCAAAGCAGGAACAGTGTTACATAGCTTCATATGAGGTCTTACAACCAATAATGCAAAAACAATTATTATTCCCAAGTAACAAAGCATCAGTGAAAAAGAAGACCCTCACATCGAGATCAATTGACATAGTTAGTATTTTTCTAAGAGAGTCTTCTGCACCACATATTGGTGAGTGGCTTCTGGGGTTGCAAAATCCAGCAAGCTGCCATTTGAGGAAGATCAATCTGTTCAAACCCACTTGGAACAGATACAAAGACATGAGGACAAAGGATCCCAGGAGACAGAAAGACTCATACGATGGGAAGACTATATTAGCATGGGACCAGAAGAACTAGATGGTACCCAGCCACCACCAAAGACAGCCCTGATAGGGGACAGTGTAGAGTTTCTGACACAGCATGACAAAAAGAGGTATGCAGATCAAGAACTTTATTAAAAGACCAGAACTGAAGGTCGGACAACCTGGAGGGTCCCCTGGAAACATGGCTCCTAGACTTGCCACTAGCCCAGAACTGAAACCAATACTGAAGCCAATGCTGCAGACAAAGAACGGACTGGACATGGGGAGACAAGGTGATACATGTGGTATGTGTTTGTTATGGTTTAATGTATATATGAGGCTGCTCTACTGGTTTCTTTTTAGAGGGGAGAGAAGATGGTGGAGAGCAGCGGACAGTGCTGATTGGGTAGATACCGGAAGTAAAGAATGAAAAAGACAATGTGCTGTCACGAGGTGAGGAGAGCAGATAGAGTCACAGAGATGCAGGTACTCAGGATTTTTATACGGAAAATTGACTGGGATTATAAACTGTCACTTAATCACAATAAAAAAAATCAAAAAAGACCTTCGACCACATAAGATTCACAAAAATGACTGAAACAGTGGGCTGAAACACAGGAATGGTTGTGTGGACGGCACAGGACCAGTGTTTCATTCCATTGAACACAGTCGCTATGTTTCAAAACTGATTCAGTAGCATCTAACAACTCTTAAAGCGAATGGTCAGTGGTGGACAACTTCACAATTCATTTTATAAATCCAGCATAATGTCTCTGTAGAAATTTCTACAGAGCAGTTAAAAATAAAAAAAGTTAAAAGTAAAAATCAATCTTGTTTACAGATGTTAATAAAAATTCCCCCCCAAAGTAAGTTGACAAAGAAGAGTGCCATTAAGGTTTACGCCTGCTGCAGGCCGCCCACTGCTATGCTGATACTTCCGCATACAGGTCTAGGCCTTGTCCCAGCATGGCAGAGCCCCAGGAATGCCTGACCTTTGCTTCTTTGTCTTTCTGTTTACTGCCCACCTTACTGATACCTCCGCAGACAGGTCTAGGCTTTTCTCGGGTATGGCAGAGCCTCCAGGAATGCCTGACCTTTGCCTCTTTCTCTTTCTTCTTACCTTGTGCCCTGCTGATATTTCCGTGGATGCGTCAGCCAGTCATGAAACGTCCCAATACCATTGTAACCATTTTTGGCAAAATAGATTGCCTTGCCAACTTCCTGATTGTGGCCCTATAAGTAAAGTTTCCTATAGAGGATCAGTGGCCATTGTCCTCCATCAGAGGCTCTGGTCCCACCCTGCCTCACCTGATAACCTGTGTGAAGTGTTTCTTGTGTAAGTCAGTTTTCCCATCCACTTTCCTGTCTCCCTTGGACCTGGGCCTTTTCCAGTGCTGGTCACTGGAGTGCCAGATGCAGCACGTACCAAACCAAATTGCCCAACTCATAGTGACCCTGCAGGACATAGGAGAACTACCCCATAGGGCCTCCAAGGAGAGACTGGTGGATTATATTAGCAATGTAAAAATGTTTCAATATTTGGGAATGTGTTAATATGTTTATCACATAAAAATGTTAAAAGAAGAAAAAGTACATCATCATCTTAATATGAGCCAAAGATGCATATAATAAAGTCCAATACACATTCTGATACAAACCTTTAGTGAAGCAGGCCTAGAAGGATAATTTAAAATGATTTAAAATGTTTAGAGCAAATAAACCAACACCCAACATCATAACTAAGAGTAAAACAAGAGTCATACCCACTTATATCAGTATTCTTGAACAAACTTCTAGACATTCTAACATAACTAGACAAGAAAAAGAAACAAAGGTAAATAATTCTGTTACGATTATGTAGAAAAATTAATAGAACATATAAACCTATTAGCAGTTTGCCAGTTATAAAACATAAATATAAAAATCACTAGTTTTTCCATAGCCAGGAATTACCTGTTTAAAAAAAAACTGGGGAACAAATTCCAATGACATAACAACATAACAACAACAACAAAATACAGTTTCTAAGAAGAAACACTTTAAAGAGCTTAGGCTAGGGTTTATGTGTGGGGCAGGGGTGGGGGAGAACCTATCAAAATTTACTGAGAAATACTAAATTAAGTAAGAGATGTAACATTTTCCTAGTGAGGCAAACATACGTATCACTAATGTATAAAATGTAGCCTGGTGGTGCAGTAGTTAGGAACTTGGCTGCTAAACAAAAAGTCAGCAGTTCAAATTCACCAGCCACTCCTTGGCAACCCCATGGTTACTGTTTCTGTCCTATAGGGCTACTATGAGTTGGCGTTGACGTGATGGCAGTGGGTTTGGTTTTCATTTAATGTTTAAAATAATTCAAATTAGAACATCAACAGAAATTAGTTGAAATTCAAGAATCTAATAAATAAACAGTAAAGTATTGAAAAAAGTGTAATAATAAGGGATGACTAGAACTGCTGGATGTTAAAACGTAAAACAAAAACACATTAACAGCGTTTATGTCTGGATTCTGGAACTGCGGATGATTTCTTTTTTCTCTTTGTGTTTTTTCCATTTTCAAAATTTTATTCAAGTATTTATCGTTAAAAAGGATAAAGAAGTGTAACACACACATAAAATCCAACGTCTGCCTCCACATCTCCTCTGCCTGGCACTCAAACAGAGCTCCTCCCACTGTTTTGGTCCCTGCGCACCGAAACCACCTCTCAGTCCACACCTTCTCTGTACTTCAGCAAAGCTACTCCTCCAGCAAAACTGACTTATTTTTGAACACAAACACTCCACATTTTTGTACTTCTTGCTTTATGCTGCTGCAACTTACTTCATTCTCTGACTCATCTGCCTTCTTCTGACTCCAGATTGCCTAGGAGTACTATTTTCCAGAAAGTTCTCCCTCACCTACTGTGCCCCCCTCCCCCCCGCTTTGCATTGTTCTTCCTATCAAAGCAAAAACAAATCTGTTGCTGTGGAGTCAATTCTGACTCATAGCATCTCTCTAGGACAGACTAGAACTGTCCCATAGGGATTCAAAGGAGCACCTGTTTGATTCCACCTGTCAACCTTGTGGTTAGCAGCCAAACTCTTGAGCACTTCACGGTTTCCATGCTTTCCCAACATCACCTTATAACTTCGTATAAATGAGAAAATTAATGGTAGAGAACATACTTGCACTGAAGATGGTATTTCATGAAAGGAGAGGAAAATATTATCTTGTGTTAAAATTGCATCTATGTATCTCTTCATCAGATTATTTTCAAGATTCCTGTTTTAGTTATACGTTAATCCTTAGATTCCAAATCAGTTTATTGATCTCAATTTGAAGTATCTTTTAAACACAAGCTGTTGATCACATAGGGAGGTTTATAGCCTTACTCTTCGGTCAGATTTTGATATCTGTTTGACAATTGACATAAAGAAATTTAAAATAGTCAAACTTCTTGAAGTCTTTTAAAGTGGAATGTCTGTTAAGATGGGTGTCTGTCATGGATTGAGTTTTGTCCTCCAAAAAATATGTGTAGCAATTTGGCTGGGCCAGGATTCCCTGTATTCTGTGACTGCCCTCCATTTTGTGATTTTTTTGATGCTGTAAATTCTAATCTCTGCCTGTGGCTAATAGATAGGATGATTATGTTAAAAAAGGGTTAGAGCAGGACTGCCAAACCCTTGCTAAGGGAGTTTCTCTGGAGTGTGGATTGCACCTCCATTTATCCTTTCATCCTACCAAAAATAAAAAGAGAGAGAAAGAAGCAGAGAATTGGGAACTCCACACCATCAAGAAAGCAGAACTGGGAGAAGAGCGCGTCCTTCAGATCTGAGGTTCCTGCACCAAGATGTTCACTGAACAAAGACTGATGCAACACAAAGACTTCCCTCCAGAGTCAACAAGAGGAAAGCCTTCCCCTGAAGTGGACATCCTGAATTTAGACTTGTAGTCTACCGGACTGTGTAAAAATAAACCTTTCTATGCTAAAGCATCCACTTGCCGTATTTCTGTAAGAGCAGCACAAGCTGACTAAAACAGTGCCCCATACTGGCCTTCACTAAATTTCACTGATTTTACTACTGAAAGTGTGATGTCACCTTGGTCTGCTCTGCTTATTTCTAACATCAATTATCCAAACTTTTTCTGACTGTTCCTTGAGTGCCCCCAAATGGCCACCTCATGATTCTTTCTCTTCTATAATATCTGCTCATTGATTTTATTTTTATTTTCTTTTTTTTTGAAGGAAACATTTTAGTAGTGAATCAGCAGTTACAAGCTAAGGGAGTGCAACAGCCAACTCTATGGCTGAGAAACAACTAGGAGTAGACAAATTTGTTTTTTTACTTGTGAATTCGCAAGTGGTAATGGTGGTAAGGTAGTAAGCAAGTCAGGGCTTCCCGGCAGAAAGCAACAAATGGATACTAGCAGTAGAGGTTTCCGTGTTTTTTTTTTTTTATTATTATTACTGTGGTCTGTCAAACAAAGTACAAAAGAAGGAAAGAATTCACTATTCCTTGATAATTCTAAGCTATGGTTCCAGGTAAAGGAAAAAGCATAATTTTTACATTTGTATGGGGTTGCTCTGAGTTGGAATCAACTTGATGGCAACAGGCTTGGTTTTTTGTTTGTTGGTACCCACACTAAGGCCACTTTTGTAAGCTCCCATCCTTCATAAAACAACCAGAGCAAAACCTGACATACCAACTCACAAGTATAATCACAGTTCACTTCAATATAGACAGACACTATCACTAAATAGTTTATCTAAGTCTATCAACATTTCAAATATTCTATAGAAGAATCCTGATCAAAGAGGGGCGAGGTGGAACAGAATTTCAATTTTTCATAGAATCCACACTTTCTGGAGCATTTGAGGCTGGGTGCATGAAACTATTATCCTGAGGTAATCTTTAAACCTTAAACCAAAAGTATACCCCGAAGTCTTCTTTAAATCAAACAGTAGTTTAGCTGACTTAGTAAAAGAATGTCTGCCTTAAGCATTGTGCTTTTTTAATATCTATCTATATGGGATCAAATTGACAGCAACAACTTAAGTAGTTTAAAATAAATAAATCCATCAATAAGAAATGGATCAATTAGCGTTTCACCACCCCAAACCAAACCCATTGTTGTCTAGTTGGTTTCAACTCATACTGACCCTATAGAACAGAGGATAATTGCCCCATGGGGTTTCCTAGGAGCAGCTGAGGATGTGAACCGCTGACCTTTTGGTTAGTGGCCAAGCTCTTAAACACTGTGCCACCAAGGCTTTGGCCTTTAACCAGGCATTGGAAAAAAAGAAAACAAAAAAGAAAGAGACCTTGTCTCTTATCTGAGTGTGCCATATTGAAAATGGAAAAGGTATAAACATCCCCAATCACTCCAGTTAGGGCCAAAATGAAGCATCCTGAAATCTGGGCATTCCTTTTCACCATAAGTACAAAGTCTGACAATTAAGTTTGGGAATTTGCCACCATGCACTTGTGGTGGCAGCACTGTGCAAGCAGTAAGATTTGATAACCTTGGTACATCAGTGTTTCACAGTTGCCTTTTGTGTCAATGTGTGGTGGTGTCTTCCTGAGTGGTGTTCATTACTGTTGTTGCATCTTTTTGTGTGCCATCACAACAATGTCAAAGTTTGAATTACAGCAGTGAATGGACATTAAATTTCTTATTAAACTTGGCAAAAGTGGAAGTGAAATCAGGGACCTGTTAGTTCAAGTTTGTGAGGATAACGCAATAAAGAAAATGGCCGTGTACAAGTGGATTAACAGTTTTCTGAGGGAAGAGAAATCATCACTGATGAAGTGAGGTCAGGGTGGCCAGTAACAAGCAGCACTGATGAAAACATTGCAAAAATTTGTCAAATTGTGTGTCAAAATCATTGGCTAACTGTGAGAAATACAGTAGACTAAGTAAACACTTATAGAAAAACAGTTAGGAAAATATTAATGTGACCCTGAAACAAAGCATCAAAGTGCACAATAGAAGTCAGCCAGTTCTCCACAACCAAAAAATTCTGACAGTCCAAATCAAGAGTCACAATGATGTCACTAACCTTTTTCAATATCAGAGAGATAGTTCATTATGAATTTGTACCAACTGCACAAACAATAAAATTTACTATTTGAAAGTGCTGAAAAGGCTGCATGAAAAAGACGAAAATGACTTGAACTGTTCGCCAATAACTCATGGCTGCTAAATCACAACAATGCACCAGCTCACATGGCACTGTCTATAAAGGAGTTTTTAGCCAGTTAACAAATACTGTATTGGAATCCCTTCCCTATTCACCTTATCTGGCCCCCAGTGACTTTTTTACTTACCCACAGATAAAGTAAATGTTGAAAAGAAGACATTTTGATGACACTCAGGACATCAAGGGTAGTACCACAACAGCTCTGATGGCCATCCAGAAAGAAACTCAATGAAGACACTGAAGAGCTAAATGCCATAATCAACCAACTGAACCTCACTGATGTAGATACAGAACACTCCACCCAACAGCAGCCAAATATTATTTCTTTTCCAGTGCACACAGAACACTCTCCAGAATTGACTACTCACTAGGCCATAAAGCAAGCCTTAACAAAATCCAAAACATCAAAATATCCCAAACCATCTTTTTAGACCATGAAGCCATAAAAGTAGAAATGAATCACAGAAAGGAGGGGGAAAAAACAAAACATGCAGAAACTGAACAACATCTTGCTCAAAAAACTACTGAGTTGTAAAAGAAACCAAAGATGGAATAAAGAAATTCACAGAATCAAATAAGAATAAAAGCACATCTTACCAGAACCTTTGTGAAACAGCAAAAGCAGTGTCCAGGTCAATTTATTTCAATAAATGCACATGTCCAAAAAGATGAGAGGGCCCAAATCAAAGCATTAATCTTACAACTAGAACATACAGAAAGAGAACACCAAAAGAAGCCTTCAGCATCAGAAGAAAGCAAGTAATAGAAATTAGAGCAGAACAAAATGAATTAGAAAACAGAAAAAAGATTGAAAGAGTTAACAAGACTGAAAGCTGATTCTTTAAAAAGATCAGCAATATCAATAAATAATTGGCCACAGTGACAAAAGAAAAACAGGAGAGGAAGCAAATACCCAGAATAAGAAATGAGAGGGACAGTATCATAACAGACTCAACTGAGATTTAAAAAAAAAAATCAGCCGAATACTATGAAAAACTGTACTCCAGCAAATTTGAAAATCTAGAGGAAATGGGTGAATTTCTAGAAACACACTATCTACCTAAACTAAAACAGAGGTAGCACAACTGAATACAAGCATAACAAAGGAAGAGATTGCAATGGTAATTTTAAAACTCCCAATAACAACAACAACAAAAATGCCCTGGTCTTGATGGCTGCAAGGGAGAATTCTACCAAGTTTTAGAGAGGAGTTAACACCACTACACTGAAGCTATTTCAGAGTGTAGAAAAGCATGGAATACTCACAAATTCATTCTATGAAGCCAGCATAACCCTGATACCATAATCACGTAAAGACATCACAAAAAAGGAAAATTATAGACCAATGTTTCTCATAAACTTAGATGCAAAAGTGCTCAACAAAACTCCAGTCAATAGAATTCAACAACATGGCTAAATACAACCAAGTGAGATTCATAGCAGGTGTGCAGGGATGGTTCAGTATTAGAAAAACAATCAATGGAATCAACCACATAAATAAAACAAAAGGGAAGAACTACTCAGTGTTATCGACTGATACAGAAAAGGGATTTGACAGAGTCCCTGCTCCTCCCTGATAAAAACTCTCAGCAAAATAGGAATAAAAGGGAAATCTCTCCACATAATAAAGGGCATTTCTACAAAGCTGACAGCCAACATCATCCTAAATAGAGTCTGAAAGCATTTCCCTTGAGAATGGGAACTAGAGGAGGATACTTTGTCACCACGTACATTCAGCATTGTGATGGAGGTTCTACCAGGAGCCATCAAGTTAGAAAAAGGAATACAGGTCATCCAAATTGATAAGGAAGAAAGAAAAAGTATCTCTATTTGCAGATGATATGATGTTATCTACAGAAAACTGGAAAGAATCCCCCTTCCCCCCCCCCAAAAAAACTACTGGAACTAGTGAAAGACTTCAGTAAACTGTCAGGAAACAAGATAAGCATACAAAAACGAATTGGATTGCTCTACATCAACAAAGAGAATGTCAAATAGGAAATCACTGAATCAATACCATTTACGATAGTCCCCAAGAAGATAAAATGCTTATAAATAAATCTAACCAGAGACGTAAGAAGCCTATACAAAGAAACTACAAGACACTACTGCAAGAAACCAAGTGAGACCCACATAAGTGGAGAAACCTACCTTGCTCATGGATAGAAAAATTTAACTTTGTAAAACACATATATTCTACCCGATGCAATCTATAGATATAATACAACCCTGATCTAAATTCCAATAGCATTCTGTAATGAGATGGGAATACAAGTTATACACTTTATTTGAGAAGAGTAGAAGCCCCAGATAAAGCGAGGCCTCATACTACCCGACTTTAGAACCTATTACACTGCCATGATAGTCAAACAGAATTGAGACTCCAGACCTAAAGTCATACACCTATGAACAGCTGATATCTGTCAAAAACCCAAAGTCCATAACTTGTAGAAAAGACAGTTTCATTAACAAATGGTGTTAGCATAATTGGACATATACATGCAAAAAAGAAAAGAAATATGACTCATATCTCACATTATACACAAAAACTAACTCACAATGGATCAAAGACCTAAAGATAAAATCTAAAACAATAAAGATCATGGAAGAAAAAATAGGGACAACACTGACAGCCCTAATACATAGCATAAACAAAATGCAGATCATTGTTAACAATGCACAAACACCAGAAGAGAAAATAGATAACTGGGAACACCTAAAACTCAAAACTTATCCTCATCCAAATATTTCACCCAAACAGTGAAAAGACAACCTACAGACAGAAAAAAAGTGTCTGGCCCTGACAAGTCTGATCCATGTCTAATCTCTAAAACCTACAGGATATTGCAATACCTCAACAACAAAAAGACAAATATCCAGTTAAAAAATAGGCAAAGGATATGAACAGGCACTTCACCAAAGAAGTCATTCAGGCAGCTAATAGATATATGAGGAAATGCTCATGATCATTAGCCATTCTCCAAACCAAACGAAACCCAATGCTGTGGAGTTCATTCTGACTGAGAACGACCCAATACATAGAGCAGAACTACCCGGTAGAGTTTCTAAGGAACACCTGGTGGACTCCAAATGCTGACCTTCTTGCTAACAGCAATAGCACTTAACCACTATGCATAAGGATTTCCCATTAGCCATTAGAGAAATCCAAATAAATGAGTTAGTCTTAGCCCAACAAGGCTAGCATTAATCCAAGAAACAGAAAACAATAAATGTTGGAGTGACTATGGAGAGACTGGAACATTTCTACAATGCTGGTGAGAATGCAAACTAGTACAACCCCTTTGGACATCAATTTGACATTTCTTTAAAAAGCTAGAAATAGAAATACCATATTGGCAGACAATCTGGCAATCCCACTTCTTGGAAAATATCCTAGAGGAATGAGAACTACCACACAAATAGATACATACATACCTGAGTTCACTGTAGGACTGCCTGTAATAGCAAAAAGATGTTGGTACCCAACAATGGATGATTGGATAAGCAAACTGGTATATTCAAACAATTGAATATTATGCAATGATAAAGAACAATGATGAATTTGGAAAATATCTCACAACATCGAGGAATCTGAAAAGCATTATATGAAGCAAAATTAATCAGGCACAAAAGGACAAATACTGTATGAGACCACTATTATAAGAACTCAAGAAGAAGTTTGAACACAGGTGAAAACAGTTTTTGGTGGTTTTGAGGTGGGGAGGTAGGGAAAGGGTATTCACTAATTTGGTAATAGTCAAGAGTTATTTAGGTGAAGGGAGGGACCACACGCAGTAGAGAAGTCAGTACAACTGAATTAACCTGAATGCTAAGAGGTTTTCTAAATACAACCAAACCAAATACAACCAAATCAAGGGATACAGTAGAAAGAAAAGGGTTCTGGGGACCATAGTTTCAGGGGACATCTCGGTCAATTAGCCTGTCAAAATTTATTAAGAAAATGTTTTGCATCCCACTTGGTAAGTGGCATCTGAAGTCTTAAAAGATGGTAAGTGGCCACGTAAGAAGCATCAGTTAATCTCTACCTACCTGCAGCAAAAGAGAATGAAGAACATCAAGACATGAGGAGTATCTGAGCTTAAGAAACAGAAAGGGCTGAAAGAGCTAGAAACTACATCAGCATGAGACAGGAAGAACTACAGGCTGCTCAGGAATCACCAAAGTCTGCCTTTCAGGGAATGCAACAAAGAGTTCCTGATGGAGTGGGAGAAATGTAGGATGCAGAACTTGAACTCTAGTAAAAAGACCAGACTTGATGGTCTGTCAGCCTGGAAGGTCCATGGAAGACATGGCCCTTGGACTCTGTTAGCCCAGAACTGAAATCTTCCCAGAGGCCAACTCCTTCAAGACTGAACTGCTCTATAAGACATAAAATGATAGAAGTGTGCTTCTTGGCTTAAGTAGGTACATCCTGTCTGGAGGCAGGATGAGAAGACACAGGGAGACAGTAGCTGGTTGAAAGGACATGGCAAATAGAGGGTGGAGAGCAAGAACGTGCTTGTCACAGTTTGGGGAGAGCAGCTAGGGTCACATAACACAATGCGTTTAAGGTTTTGAACGAGAAATTGAATTGTAAACTTCAACTTAAAACACAGTTAAACAACAAATAATGTTAGAAAATGTTGTGATCCAAATCTTTAGACTTCAGGCATTGCACGAAACCTGTAGTCTATGATTTTCATCAGTATGTGCTTCAAGTCCTATTCACTTTCAGCAAGCAAATGGACCACCTTGAACTCAGAGGAGGTCCTCCATGGCTAGGGTCTGAGGTTGGTTTTGGCAACAGACAGCCGAAAAAACTTCGGTTTCTCTCTTCTTCTTCCAAAATGAGCAGAACTCCAGAGGTTTATCTATCACATGTGCAATCATGTTCAGTTGTGATTGGTATGCGTTATTGTCAATTAAAGGCATTGTTGTATGACATAATTACGTTATGCTAATTTATAGATTTGAACCACTGCCAACTAGGGCACATAATATTCATGCTTATGTTTAATACATGTTTCAAGTTCAAGATTATGGATTAAAAAGTATGAGAATTGCTTAGTGACATATTTATGTTCTGTTTTTTTTTTTTTTAATTTACAGAGAGTTGACTTGTGGTACATTCTAGTATCACAGAGTACAGAAAGTTATTTACAATCTGTATTATCTATTTCCAAAATTAGAATAACTTCCCAACAACTTATGCTTAATGAGAAATCAAAACTATTTGTATTTATATTTCTAAATTCAGAAAGTCTATTTCTAACATTACAGGTAACATATATAGGGGCTTAAAAGCATTAAAGAACATTTTAATAATGCAGAAATCATGATAGAAGTATAAATAATAGTGACTTTTGTGTGTCTAAAAGCATGAAAGCATGATAACAATGGAGAAAGCACTGTAGATGCATACATAATAATGAAATGATTTGAGAACATCACCAGAAGCGCACAGAACATAGTGAGACACATCATTATTAATTCATCTTTAATTTCATTTTACTGACTATGGAGAACATTAATCTGGCCAGATTATGCCAAAAATGCATAAAAAGCTAATTTTGATCCATTTTATAATTTAAAATAAAACTCACTCATTGTAGGAGCCCAATATGACACTTTCACTCTTTTCCAAGGGGGAGAAACATACATTTTTCTGTACAAAACTTTCAGGTCGCAATTAATCAGGCTTTAGGAAAGTCTGAAATGCTGAGAAGGCTTATATTTAGAATTCTTTCATGCCAAAATCCCCCAGAAATTCAACTTATGCAGATTTAACTGGAGAACCAGAGAATGCCAAGGGATTTCGGGCATCATGAAATTCAGGGACTCAAACAACATCACGGATCTCTCTCTTCTTTACTCTTCCTCTCTGATTCTTACTACATGGCTTTTCATTCTTGCATCATTCTTTCTTGATACTAGCACATTCTATCCTTCTGGAAGGAAATATTGTTACAGGCAAATTTATATCCTACATCTTCCAGCTAAAGAGGGAAGGAGAGAGACTGAAGCAGACAATTCTCCTTACTTATCCCAACTGTGTGAAACATAACACGTTACGGATGATATTGAGAAGAATGGGAATTCCAGCACACTTGATTGTGCTCATGTGGAACCTGTACACAGATCAAGTGGCAATCTTCTGATCAGAACGAGGGGATACTGCATGGTTTAAAGTTAGAAAAAGTGTGCATCAGGGTTGGATGCTTTCACCATATTTACTCAATCTGTATTCTGAGTGAATAATTCCAAAAGCGGACTATATGAAGAATAAGGCATCAGGACTGCAGCAAGATTCATTAACAGCCTGTATTACACAGATGACACAGCCTTGATTGCCGGCAGTGAAGAGGACTTGAAGCACTTACTGATGACGATAAATGACTACAGCCTTCTGTGTGGATTATACCTAACATAAAGTAAACAGAAATCCTCATAAGTGGACCAATAAGCAGCATCATGATCAACAGAGGAAAGACTGAAATTGTCAAGAATTTTACTTGGATCCACAATCAACACCCATGGAAGCAGTAGTCAAGAAGTCAAGGGACACATTAGTGTGAGAAGATCAACTGAAAAAGATCTCTTCGAGGTATTAAAATGCAAAGATGTCACCTTGAAGACTAAAGTGTGCCTGACCCAAGTCATGGTGTTTTTAGTCACGCCCCTAGGGTCGCCATGAGTCGGATCCAACTCGACGGCACTTGGTTTGGCCATATGTGTACAAAAGTTGAACAATGAAGAAGGAAGACTAGAGAAGAGTTGATTTACTGCTTTTTGCTCGTAAGGAAACCAGTGCCCGTAGCCAAACCTACTGCTATCAAGTTGAGTTACGGTGTTGGCAAAGAATGCGGAATGGACAGTCAAAGGAATGAACAATCTGTCTTGAAAGAAGTATATCCAGAATTCTCCCTAGAAGGAAGGATGGAAAGACTACATCTCATGTATTTTGGAATTTTATCACAGGAGATCAGTCCCTAGAGAAGGACATCATGGTTGGTAAGGCAGAGGGTCTCAGTGAAGAAAAGACCCTTAATGAGACGGACTGACAACGACTGCTACGCTGGGCTCAAACATAACGATAGTGAGGATGACACAGTACCAGGTAGTGTTGCCTTCTGTAGTGCATGAGGTTGCCGTAGGTTGGAATCAACTAGATAGCACCTAACAACAACAACTTCCCAACTGAAAGCAACCTTGAAGGAGTCCAGTTCACTCGTTGGGGTAATGTGGCTAATTCTGAAGTGCGTGCAGGATATACTGTATTATGATTGACTAAGGGTGGATCGGGGACTCATAGGAATCATTTATAGATAATGACTTTCCTAAAGGCATCAAAGGAAGAAGCAGGAAAATGAATGGGACACATCCATAGTGCAGCCCACCACAAGCCTGTCCAGGAATAAGCTGTAACAGGAGGAAAACTATCATTTAGAGGCATTGTAGCATATTGAATTTTGGAGTCAACTATCCCTGAGTTCATACAATACCGTGCATTTGGGGAAAGTTATTTAAACTCTCTGAAACTCAATTTACATATCTGAAAAGTATGTCTCACTAGATTACTGTGAAAACTTGTATGGCAAGTGATCGGCAGTTCCAATCAACGCAGAGGTGCCTTGGAAGAAAGGCCTGGAGACACTGCAAACGTCTTACTGGGTGTTCCCCGTCTAATCTTGACTACACTGCAAGGTAGATATTTACTGCTTTTTGCTCGTAAGGAAACCAGTGCCCATAGCCAAAGCTACTGCTATCAAGTTGAATTCTGTTAGTGACTTTACGGGACAGAACAGACCTGCCCAACAGGGTTCCTAAGACTGTAATCGTTATGGAAGCTGACTGCCACATCTTTCTTTGGTTAGCAGCTGAGTGCTTAACCATTGCACCACCAGGTCCCCTTACCAGTGCCCAGTTAGGCTGGGATTAGGTGCCCTAGGCTTGGAAGGAAGCATAATAGTTGCAAAGCAGCACAGATATCATAGACACGTGGTGCGAGGCCAGCTGCTGGAGACCAGTTTGAAAGTATACACAGTTCTTTGAAGGACCGTCACTACCAGGTTCTCTACTTAGGTGTCAGCTTCTTCCAGGTAGGGCACAAAAGTGTCACTATCCATCCAGCTGAAGCTGATGGACGATTAGCTGAGATGGCAGTTGTGGTATTCCAGGATGGGGCTGTCACCTTGTCCAGTTGTTACCAAGTCTTCTCTGTTCCACCTAGGCAAGGAAAGAGAGACTGCAGAGAAGACAGAAGAAAAGAACCGCTCTCCTATCCACCTTCACTCCAGCTGTTAGTGCCTCAGCTCTGATCTCCCCTCTGAGGAAAAGAGGAGAGATAAACCTTTTATTAAACAATAGACTGTAGTTTAAATACCAGAGTTAACTATCATCTCCAAAAGTCTTTTCAAGGTACCTATACAAGACAACAAAAACCCATTGCCACTGAGTCAATTCTCACTCATAGTGACCCTAAAGGACAGAGTAGAACTATCCTACAGGGTTTTCAAGAAGCAGCTGGTGAATTTGAACTGCTGATGCTTTGGTTAGAAGTCATAGCTCTTAACAACTGGGCCGTGGTACCCATAAACAAGAAAAAAACCCAACCCACTGCTGCTGAGTTGGTTCTGACTCATACAGACCCTATAGGACACAACAGAATTGTGCCATAGCATTTCCAAGGGCTGAGTTGATTTGAAGTGCCTCCGTTTTGATTAGCAGTCAAGCTCTTAACTGCTACACCAGCAGTGCTTTCTTGGTATAAACAGTGACTGCAAAACTCTGGAATCTACCTGAGATACCATTCAGGGAGCTTTTGCTCTGTGGAAAAGGGCTTGATGAAAACAGCAAAATCACTGAATTCTCAGACAGGATGCATCAAGTTGAATTACCTATCTATACCTCTTTCCTCATCCTGCCAATAAAGTGAGATTTCATTTTACACTTTTCCTACCTCGATGACATGTCCCTAGAAAACTCTACAGGAAAAGTTAGTTTATCCAGCCATAGGAATACTCTACAGCTGTGTGTTGTGTCTTTGACAGACAATGCTTGTGTTTCTGAAGCAAGAAAGAGGGACATAGACTACATGTGGCACTCAGTTCTCAGTTGCATATTCATTGGAGTACATTTTTATTGCTTTCTGTCTAAATGGTTGTATTTTCTTTTTCAAGTCTTCCTTTTAAAAATAGAGAAGTCTCTGGGTGTTGCCAGTGGTTAACTCACTCAGCTGGTGATGGTAAAGTTGAAGGTTCAAGCCCACACGGAGGCATCTTGGAAGAAAGTCCTGGTGACATACTTCAGAAGAATCAGCCACTGAAAACCGCATGGAATACAGTTCTGCTCTGGCACACAGGGAGTCGCCACGAGTCAGAGTCAGTTCAGATGTAACACGTGGGGGTTCTCTACTCCTTCCCCGAGAGAGCTGTTCTTGTTGTTAGGTGCTGCTGAGTTGGTTCTGACTCATGGTGACCCTACAGATCAGAGTAGAAGTGCTCCACAGAGTTTACAAGGGGCGACTGGTGGATTTGAACTGCTAACCTCTTGGTTTGCAGCCATAGCACTTCAAAACTATGCCACCAGGGTTTCCCCTAGAGCGAAAAGGAGAGAGAAATAAAAGAAATACCAGAGTGCCCCTTTCAGGCCACTGGGAGTAATAGAAGCATTGTTTGGTCCGCCTGCAGCTTCCTTCAGTTTATAGGCTAGGAAATCCCCACCTGCTGACGTGGGGCCAGCTCTGTAACAAGAGATTGCTAGGGTTTTCTAAATCTGGTTCCTCTTATTGAGGTTAGACTAGCAGACGAAAATATGAGAAGCCCAAGGAGGGCTAAGGAAATGAGTTCCATTCTAGTCATCTTGCCCTCCCAGGACAGTGAGCAGAGGTCACATGAGGCCAGCAGAACCCCTGGGAGGGCTCAGTCCCCAGCTGGAGGTGATGGAGGGCAGACAGCAGAATGGAAGATGAGCCCATCCTCCAGATCTCTCCAGCATCAGAGAAGCAAGTCTCTTACCTACCCCTGGTAACACCACCAACCCTCCTCAACAGGTCAACCAGGAGATCCTGTCCACCATCACCAAACATGCCTTCTGTGTTCATTTGATACCGACTTCATCCAAGTAATGATGTCTCTGTGTACTGCGGGAAAGTGACACGAAATTATTTATTCAGCACACTCCACAATAACCTCCAAAATAGACACTGTAGCTGCAGGGGTTGGCCTTGCATGTCATTTAAAACCAATCAGCTAGGCAGAGAGCAAAACTTTGTCCCAAACTTCAAGGTGGTCCCGGCAGCAGCTTGGGCCCATGATTTTTCTGAAGTAGACCACCAGGCCTTCTTCTATGGTGTCTCTGGATGGACTCAGCATTTCAGTTTGCAATTAAGTGCATTAACTAGTTACAGCACTCATGGATCATCTGTCTGCCTATCTTTCCATCCGTCCATGCATCCATCCATCCACCACCCACCGACCCAGCCATCTATCCCTCCCTCCCTCCACCCACCCACCCACCCACCCATCTGGTTATCTCATATCAGACTGTCTTCTATTTAACTCCTGTCTGTTGTCTTCGTTCTTTCTGCTCAGCACTTCTCCCGTCCCCATCCCTGCACCCCTCCCTTTTCTTGCTGCTGTGCCCCCCTCTACTAGATGGTGTGAGCCGTGGGAACCAAGACTACACTGTTATGTTCATCCTTGCATCCACGTGGGAGTCTCATCTGTTCATCTGCTGAATGAATGCGTAGTAGAAGACAACAGTAAGACTAAGAAAGGCCCGCTGGAGACGTTTGTCTCGGCACTGCTAATCGACCCATGGTGCCTCCTCAACCCTGCTGAAACGTCGGCATTGCAAGACTTTCCGTTGTGGTCTGGAAGATGAGGGCTCCAGGTGATGCGTAGGGGTGCAGGACTGGTCCTGCGAAACTCCTGGCCAGCATTTTAGAGATGGGGTTTCCAAGAACCCAGATACAGTGTGCACTTTGGGTTCCCTTGGTTAGGCCATATCTTAGAGCAGTGGGACAGGTGTAACCCCATGAGGAGCATCTGCCTGGCGGTAGGCCACCAACGCAGCTTGTGGACACTGTGTTGAGCAAGAGACTGAAGAGAGATCAGGCCTTGCCACAAGTGAACAGAAATCCCCACCTGTTTGCTAATTCATCCTTCAAACTCCAAGCTTCAATTATAGAGAGAAATAAAATCAAGTAAGAATGTCTTTGCCTTGCATGGAAGCCAAGATAGGATTTACAAATCAAACTCAGATAGACGAGAGAGTGTGAGTCAATGACACCGTTGTCCCTGTGTTCACACATTTTGTTCACTCAGTAAACCTCTGCCAAGGGCCCTGTGGGTGCCAGCACTGGGTGGGGGTTCTTTTGCTAGGGAGTGAGGGAATGCTGGAGGCATACATACTAGCTATTATCAGAGCTGAGAGGGAAACGGATACTTTCTTTTCACAGAGAATGAGACAGCCTATCTATCTTTCATTCCTTCAGTCAGGAAAGACTTGCACAGCTGTTGAGAGCTAGCTGGTGCTGATCTGAAATGGGAAAGATGGAAAACTGGAGAACAGACTTTCAAGCATGAAGGCCGAGAGACATTCTCCACTGCTGCCGACTCTCCATCTCCCCCATAGAGTATTTCCTACTCATTTGTGTATTCCAACCAATAGGTATTGAAAGCCAACTAGGTTCCAAGCATCTCATTTAGGAATTTCTCAAGAAAAGAAAGTAATATCAAAGCCGGGCCAGAAAAAGCATAAAATCCCAAACTTTCTCTTAATTTTAAGTAACCTCAGACTCTTCATAGAGAAGCACCTGTGTTTCAGCCTACTGAACTCACATCCCTGCCCCTGCTGTCTTTAGAATTTCCACTTTAATCTTTCACAGGGACCACCAAATACAAAAGACCCTAAAACGTGATCTTACTCTCCTTTGCCTCTTTTGGGGCCCTGGTGGCACAGTGGTCAAGTACTTGGCTGCTAAAAAAAGAAAAAAGGGCAGCAGTTCAAATCCACCAGCTGCTCCTTGGAAACCCTGTGGAGCAGTTCTATTCTGTCCTGCAGGATGGCTGTGAGTTGGAATCAACTCAGTGGCAGTGGGCATTGTTTTTTTGTTGCCTTGGTGAGCCAGGAGAAAGGATACTAATGCCCATCAGGCTTGTGTTGTTGCTTTGTTTATGCAACTTGCTTAACCGAGTGGTTACTGGGAAAAGCTCAATGTTTCTGCCTTTCTGTTTGGAGTCCTGAGCTCTTCCGTACCCCTGTATTACAGCCAATTAACTTTCTAGGATACACCCAGATGGACGAAGGCAACAGCACAGCCCTAATCTTCAGCACTGTCCCCAGGGCCATGACTAAGCACTGGTTGAGAACATGCTTTGTGACGAGTCACCAGCAGCAGAACACACGAAACCTGATAAATGCCCAAGACAGAGAAATTGGCCTGGGAATTACACAACCACACCTGGATCTGAGAACTGCCTTGCTGAGTCCTTCCAGGCAAAAAACTTGGAACTTTCCTCCACTCCACCTTCTTGATGATTTTGGAAACTTACACAATTATTTTAAACAAGACATTTTTCATTGTCGTTGCCAAAATAGAAACCTCAGAGCCTGAGATTCTTCACCGGGTATCTCAGAATAATTCACTTGCTAGAATCTCCTGCCAAAATTCAAGAGAATCACAACTGGCACAAGCTTTCTCTGGGGGAATTTGGAAACAGGCATCAAATGTCTTAACCTGAAAATTCTATCTCCAGAAATTTATCCAAGACACACATTAGACGAGCGCACTGTGCTTGCCAAAGAAACAAACTGGAAACAACCTAACTGTACAAAAATCAGGACTGGCTAAATAAATGATCATACATCTCTTCAAAAGAATACACACAACCATTAAAAGTGGTGTAGGTCTGTGTTTATTGGTTTGTAACAATGACCATGAGACATTGGTATATTGATACATGGATGTGTCATGTATACATAACTGCTGACCTTTTGGTTAGCAGCTGTAGCTCTTAACCACTTCTCCGTCAGAGTTTACATATATATGTCAGGTGGACAATTTTTGTATTGCAAGATAAACCCTCTAAATAATCATAATGTACATGAAAAAATGATTTTTTTTCAGTTTTCTGGTTTTATGAATTTTTGTAGTGAGAAAACAAGGAACAAGATGTTTACATTTTGGAGAGGGAAAAAAAGGCATCGCTCCATAGTGTAATCCTGCTCTTCAGAATATGCAGTCTTTCTCTTTTCACAGGCAAAGTTCATGTGTTTCATTTGAAGATATTTTTAAAATCTTCTTTTAAATTACTTTATTCATTAGCCCTTTTTAGAGAAAATTTCAAATCAATGCAAAAATAGAAAAAACATTAAAATGAACCCTGTTGAACCTTATTCACAGCCAATCTTATTTCACTGTGGGCCCTGCCGCTCCGCTCCCTGCTCTGGATTGTGTGGAAATAAGTCTCAGACATCATAGCGTTTCACTGGTAAACGTTTCAGTGTAAACCCCCTGCCGTGGAGTTGAGTCTGACTCATAGAGACCCTAGAGGTCAGAGTGGAACTGCCCCACTGAGTTTCGAAGGAGCACCTGGCGAACTTGAACTACCGACCTTTTGGTTAGCAGACGTAGCACTTAGCCCACTATGCCACCAGGCTTCCCTGTTTCAGTATGTAACCTCTAAAATATAAAGCCTCTTTGGGGACACACCAACACTACCCTACTTAAAAACTGAGCAGTAGTGCTATATTATTATGAACTAGCCAGTCAGTGATTTCCTTACAGCTGTTGCTGACAGCCGTGCAATCCTGGGTAGATTACCTAATCTCATACGTCCTTAATATTTTCATTTTAAAAATGGAATAAACGTAGGATTATTGAGAGTATTAACTCATACATGTGAAGAGCTCAGCATAGGCTTGACCACACTGGAACATCCCTAACTAGCAGCTTTCTTAGATGACTTGCGAGGTTCATTGTTTCATTCACTGGGCGTTGCATTTGTATGAGTTAGTCATTATTTCATAAACTGTCTACTCATCTCCTTTGGCCCTTTTTCAACTAAGCGTTAAGGATATCAATCCTTCACCATATTTCCTGCTCAGTTTTTTTCCATTTCTTCCTTTTTTAAAATTTTGTGTACAGTTTTGTGGTGCACCATTTTTATATAGTAAATTATATCAACCTTTCTTCTCTTATGCCATGACTCAGTATACTATTCATCTGCATTTTCTAGTGTTTTTATGGTTTTGCTTTCATTTATTTAGTCCTTGTGACATTTATTGGAGACGCACTTTAAGTGATTCCTGTAATACACTCTATTGTTAAAGAGACAAAAATGTACTCATTTTCTAAATCCATAAGTTCATATTTTTTACATAATCAGATGTTTCCTAAGGTGAAACTATGCTATAATTTATTTCTATAAGATAATCTTGGGACTTGTCATATTTCATATACTGAGAATTAGTTTTTGTTTCAAACACAAAGTATTTTTTATATATCTATATACAGTAGTTTACCATTATAGTCGTCCTACCAAGTGTTATTATCAGCTGTATTCTAGAGATGGATCACCGTGGTCCAAAGGGATTAAATACCTTGAACCCAAGTTCTCTGACTCAGAAGTCTCCTCAAACATGATGCTATGTCTCTCTTTCCTCACCTGCAAAGCAGAAAGCCTTAGTGTATCTCATATAGTGAATTAGTCCTCATATAGTGAATTAGTCCTCATATAGTGAATTAGTCCACGCAAAGCACATGGAAGACTGGTGGGCACACTGTAAGGGCTCAGCGAATGGTGCCATCATCACCATTATCGTTAATTCAAAGGGAATGTTAATTGAATTGTTAATTCAAAGGTGAAAAGTATTAATTATAATAATAATTATAAAGATTATACTTAGGCTTGGCTATAATCATTTTCTTACAATAATACAATCAAATGTTTATTGAGGTCTTATTAGGTGCCAGCAATACTTTGGCTATGAGTTACCCTACCAATATAGGTGGAAACACTGGTGGCATAGTGCTGAAGTGCTATGTCTGCTTACTAAAAGGTCAGCAGTTCGAATCTGCCAGACCGTCCTTGAAAACGCCATAGGGCAGTTTTACTCTTTCCTATACGGTCTCTATGAGTCGGAATCAACTCAGTGACAGTGGCTTTGGTCTGGTTTTGGTTACAGTACAAAAACCACCACCCACTGCCATACAGTCTTGTCTGACTCATAGTGACCCTAGATGTCAGGGTGGAACTGCCCTATAGATTTCAACTGCTGACGTTTTGGTTAGCAGGCTCAGCGCTTAACCCGCTAAGCTACCAGGGTTTCCCATTTGAGTATGGGTACTTTTATTATCCAGATGAAGGAACTGATGCACAGAGTTCCAGAGACTTGCCTAAGGGGTTAGGTCAAAAGCAGTTTAGCTGATGTACTCAGTAGGTGGTGTCGTGATTTAAGTTCAGGCAATCAGCCTCCAGAGCCAACTATCCTAAAGTCCTCTCCTGTGGCTACACAGTCAGCTTCCAGAACCACTATCCTAGAGTCCTCTCTTGTGACTACACAGGAAGGAGGACCTGCCAGTCCCCTCTCATGCCTTTTGGGCAGCTTTCTGCAGTCTTGAAAGCCCAAGGGTCAGTAACATGGTGACAAACTTAGGGAACGGACTCAACCATTTCCACTATCTAAGAAGAGACAACATGTGGTTGGCCGTAAGCTGAAGACCACGACACACACACCATAAGACTGACATGTGTCCCCGCTTGCCTGCTTCTAACGAACGATCGGTTCTCTGTGCCTTAGCAGGTCCCAAACTCCAGCCTCAGCTGACGGAGAATCAGTGCGGTGAGCAAGCCTGATAAAGAGTCTCCACTAGAGGGCACAATAGTGCCACCGTGCGCGTCTGAGCATCTGTTTTTTGTCAAGTGAAGGCGTGACATTCAGTTTCTGCAGTCTCATGAGAGGAAATACTTACCTCTTTCTCATGGCTCGTCACCCAGGAGTCTGCTTTCTTTTCCTCTTGATGTCATCTTTTTACAAGGACAGGACATTGGGTTCATTTTCAAACTTTGATGTCGGGAAGACTTTGGCCGGGAATTTGGGTAATTGATAGAACTGTAAATTCATGATAAAACCGTGTTGATTGAGAAAAGCAAGATACCGTGCTTGAGTAGATGACTATCAGGCTGGGAAGCTGAAGTTGTGTTTTCCAAATTGCACTGGAAATCCTTGAGTTTCTCATTAAGAGGAGTGGACTGTGACTAGCATTTCGAAAAACTGAAATAGAATAGAACAGAATGAAATAGAATGAATCAAATAAAACAGTTGTGTTCATCTTCTGTACCTACGACCTTTTTTTTTTTTTTTTTAAGTTCTCATCGCGTTGATTTCAATACATGTTAAAGGCTGAAACTTCTCCCTGGAGTTTCTTGGCCGTGGTCTGTACAGAAGCTCTTCACCATATCTTTCTTCCAAGCTTAGCACAGGGTGGGTTTGACCTGCCAACCTTTAGGTCAGTGCTCAGGTGCAAAGCTTTCGCGTCACCCAGGGACCTGTACGTGTGTCGTCAGTGTCACGTGTATCTCTTCCTGGAGGTTGCAGTTGAAAAAGCATAAAAACCACTGATAGCAGGCGGGAGCACTTCAGCTAAAACCTGGGAATCTAAGAATGTGAGGATAAACAGGAAGCCCGGGGTGAGGACAGGAAAATTCACATCTCATGTTCCAAATCATCTGACTGTGTTTCTCTGCAGATTCCACTTCTATTTCATTATCCCTTCTCCTTCAATGGAAACCCTGGTGACGTAGTGCTTAAGTGCTATGTCTGCTAACCAAAAGGTTGGCATCTCAGATCTGCCAGGTGCTCCTTGGAAACACTGTGGGGAAGTTCTATTCTTTCCTGTAGGGCCGCTCAGAGTCAGAATCGACTTGGTGGCAGTGGGGTTTGGTTTGGTTTTGGTCTCCTTCAGTAAAATTATTTGGGTTGGAATCAGCCAACAGTGGCTAGGACTGAGCATCAAAGCTGAGAGACGGCAACTGCCATTAATAAGGGGACATCAGAGAAAAGATGGCTTTGGAGAACAAGAGCCAGACTATTGTTCTGATTTCCTCTTCCCAGGTGGACAACCTCTCTTCATGGTCAAACTTGGAGGACTGTTGTGTGGCGTTGAGTCAGTTTTGGCTGATAGTGACCCTGCAGGACAGAGCAAGACTACCCTATAGAGCTTCCCAGGCTTAAATCTTTACAGGAGCAGATCACCAGGTCACCGAGGGACAGTTTGCAGGTTCCAACTGCCAAACGTTAGCTAGCAGTTGAGGGTTTAACAGTTCTATCATCAAGGCTCCTCCCTTGGGATACTAGGACATAATTTTTTTAAGAGAAATGGCAGGATTTCTTCCAAACTGTTGAGTGTGGGAGAGGGAACAAGGGTGCACACACAAAGAGCTCCCATTCCTCAAGGCCTCCAGATAATTCTGCCTAAGATGCGTGGCCTCCAGCAGCTCAAACCGCAGGTTTTATAGCTCCAAGAACCAAGTTCACCTCCAGCAGCTTATTCACACTTCCTGGACTTTGTCATATATAAATTAGCTTCTATTCTAAGGAGGAAGCTAGGAAGCAATTTTCCATCTTCTTAACCTTCCAGACACAGCCTTGGATAAATTAACCAAACAAGCGTGTGTGGGAGGAAAGTTTATAACCATGAAGCAGGATCAAGAGCCAAGGAAAGATCAACCGCCTGTGACACAGCAGGGAGCCTTCCGTGACTACGGGGTCCTGGAGGGACAAGAAGGCACTGAGAGACTGTGGCCTCCACTCCCCGTGTTATCATCTTGGTATTGCTTTTTTCTTTAATATTTTATTGTCCTTAAGTGAAAATTTACAATTCATGTCAATTTGTCATTAAAAAAAAAATTATCTACATATACATGGCTATGTAACTCTAGCTGCTCTCCCCACCCTGTGAGAGTATACTCCTACTTTCCACCCTGTGTTTCCCATATCCAATCAACCAGCTGCTATTCCCTTCTACCCTCTCATCTTGCCTCTGGATAGGAACTGCTCAGTTAGACTCACGTATCTACTTATGCCAAGAACCACACTCTTTGCCAGTATCACTTTATGTCTAATAATCTAGTCCAGTTTTTGAAGAGTTGGCTTTGGGACTGGTTTCAGCTCTAGGCTAATGGAGAGTCCAAAGACCACGTCTTCCAGGGATCCTCCAGTCTGTCAGACCATCAAGTGTGGCCTTTTAACAGGGCTGTAGTTCTGCACACCCATTTTTCTTCACCTGCACAAGGAACTCTGTGTTGTATTCTCTGTCAGGGTAGTCATAAGTGGTGGCCGGGCAACATCAGATTCTTCTGGTCTCATCCTAATGTTGTTTCCAGATTATATGTCCCTTTCTGTTCCTTGGGCTCATATTTTCCTTCTGTCTTTGATGTCTCTCATTCTCTTCTGCTCCAGGTAGATTGGGACCAATTGATGCTACTTAGATGGCTACTTGTTAGTTTTTAAGACCCCAGACACCACTCACTAAAGCGGGATGCCGAATATTTTCTTAAATAAAAACCTGGTTATGCCAGGTGACTTAGTTGTCCTCTGAAATCATGGTCCCCAGGCCTTTGTTCCTGCTACTCTGTTTAGTGGCAGGCAGGACATATTCTTAAAAAATAAAAAAAACTTGTTAGACCAAGTGACCTAAAAGTCCCCTGAAATCATGGGCCCCAGACCGCTGCTCCTGCTACTCTGTCCTGTGAAGTGTTGGGTTGCACTTAGGAAACCTCTTTGCTTTTGATTTAGCCCAGCTGTGCTGAGCTCCCTTCTACTGAATGCTGCCACGACCCTTCATCTAAACCAATTCCTATCTACTATCTAATTAATGAATGCCACTCTGTCTTCTTCTGCACCCTTGTGACTATCAAAGACTCTTTTCTTCTATGTATAAACGTTTTCTTGGGTCCTTATAATAGTGGCCTCGTGCAATATTTCCCCTTTCACAATTGACTATTTTCATCGAGCATACTGTCTTCCAGATTACACCATGATATGAGATGCTTCTCAAGATCATTGTTGTTCCTTACCATTGCATAGTATTCTGTTGTGTGAATATGCCATAGTTTGTCTATCCATTCATCTGTTGATGGGTACCTAAGTTGATCCGTCTTTTTGCTATTGTGGATAGTGCTGTATAAAACATTGTATCTATTCATGTGGCAGCCTTTTTTTCTCTAGGATGTATGAGGACTTCTAGCTAACTTTGTGAACTCATCCAAGAAAAGTGTTACATATCTCATAGCTGAATATCACTATCTTCACCTTTGAAGTTCTCCCTTTGGGAAACTATGCACCAACACCAGCGCCTAGTCCACCCTCCAAAGCAATTTTGGGATTCCTTCTACAGAATGGCCATCAGAGCTGTCATAGTATTAACTTTGATGTCCTGCATGTCATCTAAATGCCATCCTTTCAATATTTCCTTTATCTTTGGGTAAAGAAAAAAGTCATTAGGGCCCAGATCAAGTGAGTTGGAAGACTGTTCCAAAACAGTTATTTGTTTACTGGCTGAAAACTCCCTCACAGACAACCATACAATTAAGTTCACAGACTTGCCTCCGTGCTGCCATGTGCAACAGCCATTCCAGAAAGAGTTCCAAAGAAAGGTAGACTAGGCGTTGTTATCACTGCCTAGCTTCCCAAAGGGAGTGCTTAGAAGGTGATCATTGTGATATTCAGTAACGAGGTATGTAGCACTTAAGAACCAGTAAGTTCTCAGACTTAATTGTCAGACCTATATTCTAAGAAGTGTGACCGCTGGATCCTGTGGTGTTTCCATTTGTAGCTTTTTAAGAAAGCACCACATACGTTTCCAAAGTGGTTGTATCTTTTTACATTCCCACCAGCAGTGCACAAGTGTTCCTGTCTCTCCACAAACTCTACAACATTTACTGTCTTGTTTTTGCTTTTGTTTTTGTTTGATTGATGCCAGCCTTGTTGGGGTGAGGTGGTATCTCATTGGGGTTTTGATTCCGATTTCTCTAATGGCTAATGATCAAGAGCATTTCCTCATGAATCTGTTAACCACCTGGATGTCTTCTTTGGTGAAGTGCTTATTCATAGCTTTTTGCCTATTTTTTAGTAGGGTTATTTGTCTTTTTCTTGTTGGGTTTTGCAGTCTCTTGTAGAGTATAGAGATTAGATGCTGATTGGATTTGCGGTAGCCACCTTTTCTCCCCTAGTTTGCAGGTTGCTTTTTTCACTCTTCCGGTGAATTCTTTGGATGAGCATAAGTGTTTTATTGCTAGGGATTTCCACTTATCTATTTTTTCTTCTGGTGTTTGTGCTTTGTTAGTAATACTTCGTATTCTGTTTATGCTGTGTATTAGGGCTCCTGGCATTGTTCCTGTTTTTTTCTTCCATGATTTTTGTTGTTTTCGAGTTTATATTTAGGTCTTTGATCCATTTAGAGCTAGTTTTTTTGCATGGTGAGAGCTATGGGTTTTGTTTCATTTTTTTGGCTGATGGATATCCATTTAAGCCAAAACCATTTATTAAAGAGACTGTTTTTTTCCCCAATATGTGAACTTCATGACTCATAGGTGGATGAAGTTATATCTGGATTATCCATTCTGTTCCATTGGGCTATGTATTTGTTTTTGTACCACTAGCAGGCTGTTTTGACTGCCATGGCAGTATAATATGTTCTAAAGTTAAGTGAGGCCTCCCACTTTGTTCTTCTTCAGTAATATTTTACTTACCTGTGGTTTCTTCCCTTTCCATATAAAGTTGGTGATTTGTTTCTCCATCTCTATAAAAAAACACTGTTGGAATTTGTATCGGGATTGCACTGTTTTTATAGATTGTTTTCAGTAGAATAGACATTTTCTTGACTTTTAGTCTTCCAATCCATGAGCAAGGGTCTCTTTTGGTTTCTTGCAGTAGTGTCTTGTAATTTTCTTTGTGTAGATCTTTTGTATCTCTAGTTAGATTTATTCCTAAGTGTTTTATCTTCTTGGAGGCTAAAGTAAATGACACTGATTCAGTGATTTCCTCTTGGATGTTTTCTTTGTCGGTGTAAAGGGATCCAATTGATTTTTGTGTGTTTATCTTATGCCCTGATGGTTTTCTGAACCAGTCTTTTTTTTGTGAATTCATTAGGGCTTTCTGTGTATAAGATCATATCAGCTGCAAATAGAAATGCTTATCCTTCTTTCTTACCAGTTTAGATGCTCTTTATTTCTTTATCTTGCTTGATTACACGCTAGAACTTCCAGTACAATGCTGAATAAAAGTAGTGACAAAGGCATCCTTGTCTGGTTTCCATTCTCAGGGAGAATGCTTTTCAGACTTTCTCCATTTATGATGATGTTGCTGTTGGCTTTGTATAAATGCCCTTTATTATATTTAGGAATTTCCCTTCTATTTTTATTTTGCTGAGAGCTTTTGACATGAATGGGTGTTGCCTTTTCTGCATCAATTGATAGAATAAAGTGATTCTTGATTCATCTTTGTGTGTCTGCTGTGAATCTTACTTGGTCGTGGTAAATTATTTTTTTGATGCCAAGCCAAGTGCCGTCGAGTTGGATCCGACTCTGTTGTCGAATTCTGTTGGCTAGAGTTTTGTTGAAGACTTTTGCATTTAAGTTCATGAGAGATAATGGTCTGTAATTTTCCACTTTTGTGGTGCCTTCACCTGGTTTTGGTATCAGGATTATACTGGCTTCATAGAATGAATTTGGGACTATGGCATCCTTTTCTGTGCTCTAAATATTTTTAGTAGTAGTAATAATGGTGTTAAGTCTTCTCTAAAAGTTTAGTAGAATTCTGAAGTAAACCTGTGGGGTTAGGGCTTTTTTTTTAGAATTTTTAAATTAACCTTTTCAAACCTTCTTTTGTGATGGATTTATTTAGTCATTCTACCTGTTTGTGTTAGTTTAGGTAGGTGATGTGTTTCTAGAAAACTGTCCATTTCTCCTAGGTTTTTTAATTTAAAAATCAAAAGGATACACTGCCATAAAGTCCAAATAGCTGGCATAGGACAGAGTAGAACTGCTCCAGTGAGTTTCAAAAGTTCGCCTAGCCAATTCAAAGTGCTGACTTTTTGGTTAGCCGATGTAGCACTTAACTACTATTACAGTGCAATTTCTCATAGTTTTTATTATGATTTTTTAAAATTTCAATTGGACCTCTTGTGACATCACCCATCTCATTTCTTATTCAGGTTATTTGCTTCCTGTCCTGCTTCTCTTTTGTCAGTTTGGCCAGCAATTTATTGATCGTGTTGATCTTTTTAAAGAACCAGCTTTTGGTCTTGTCAAATCTTTTAATTGTTTTTCTAAACTCTAATTCATTTAGTTCTGCTCTTATTTTTATTATTTGCTGTCTTATGGTGTCTGCTGGTTCTTTCACTGCTCTCTTTCTAGTTGTTCAAGTTGTAGGGTTAATGCTTTGATTTGGGCCCTTTCTTCTTTCTGGGCAGGTGCATTTATTGAGATAAACTGATCTCTAAATACTGCTTTTGCTGTGTCCCAAAGGTAGGATATGCTTTAATTCTCATTTGATTCTGTGAATTTTTTTTATTCTATTTGATTTCCTTATGTAGCCTCATAGTTTTTGAACAAGGTGTTGCTCAGTTTCCATGTGTTTGATATTTTTCTTTGTTTTTTCTTGCTACTGATTTCTACTTTCATGGTTTTATGGTCTGGAAACATGCTTTGCAATATTTCAGTACTTTAGATTTTGTTAAAGCTTGCTTTATGGCCTAGTATGTGGTCTATTCTGGAGAATGTTCCATGAGCATTGGAAAAGAAAGTATACTTAGCTGTTGTTGGGTGGAGTGGTCTGTGTATGTCTATAAGGTAAAGTTGGTTGATTGTGGCCTTTAGCTCTTCTGTGTCTTATTGAGCTTTTTTTCTGAATGTTCTGTTCTTCACCAAAGTGTTGTGTTCAAGTCCCTTGCCGTCATTGTGGATTGGTCTATTTCTCTTCTCAATGCTGTTAGAGTTTCTTTAAAAAAAAAAAAAAAATTAAATACCCTATTATTTAGTGAATAAATATTTGATATGTTTATGTCCTCCTGAGGTGTTGATCTTTCAATCATTGTATATTGGCCTTACTTGAGAGTCTATTTTATTATAAATTATCACTCCTGCTCTTTTTTGAATGTTGTTTGTTGATATATTTTTTCCATTCTTTAAGTTTTACTTTGTGTCTTTAAGTCTAAGGTGTGTCTCTTGTAGGCAACGTATAGACAGATTACATTTTTTATCCATTCTGCCACTCTCTGTCTCTTTAGTGGTTCATTTAATCCATTTTCATTCATCATAATTATTGATAGACATGAGTTTAGTGCTGTCATTGTGAAACCCCTTTTTAAGTGTTGATAGTTTCTTTGTTCTGCTTAAGTTTCTCTGCTAAGTTGTTTTTCTTTATATGGCTTCTTTATGTCTTTTTGTTGTTGTTTGTTTTGTATTTGCTAAGACTTCATTTTTTTCTTGGTTTTTATTTTGATAATTTTGATATTTTGATATTTATTTTGATAAGATTGATAATTTCCTTTGTGGTTACCTTAATATTTACCCCTATTTCTTGAATTTAAACCAACCTTTAATTTTTGGCATGTCACCTTGACGTCTTCTCCCTATGAAAAATCTGTGACTGCGTTTTAAGTTCTGCTTTGTTTTTACAATGTTTATGTAATGTCATCTCTGTTCCCTATTTTCAGTATTTTGCCTTTGATTTATTTTTGTGATTTCTCTATTCAGGTTGGTATCCAGTTTCTCTGTTCTGTGTCCTAGTTTTGGGTTGTTAACTGATATTATTGATTCTTCCAACCAAAGAGTCCTTTAGTATTGCTTATAATTTTCTGTTTATCTGGAAGTATTCTAATTTTGCCATCGTATTTGAGAGACAGTTTTGTTGGATATATGATTCTTGGCTGGCAATTATTTTCCCTCAAGGCTTTGTATATGTCATCCCATTGCCTTCTTCCTTGCATGGCTTCTACTGAGTGGTCTGAGTCTAGTCTAATTGATTCTACTTCATAGGTTATTTTCCATTTATCCACAGCCAATTTTAAAATTGTCTCCTTACCTTTAGTTTTGGAAATTTGGTTATATTATGCCTTGGAATCTTTCTTTGGAGATCTACCATGTAGAGTTTAATGAGCATCTTGAAATGTATAAGGACTTGGTATTCTTTCCAGCTTATTTTGATGCTACTTGAATCATTTAGTGTTTCCCCTGTAGAATCCTTCACTGTTGCAACTCAAGGCAATACTAATAGCAGCAGAACACTGTCAGATGCAGTGCCAGAAAATAAGCTTCCCAGGTTGGAAGGCACTCAAAAGATGACTGGGGAGGAAAGGGCCCCTCAAAGTAGACTCAACCTTAATGATGTGGATGGAGTAAAGCCTTTGGGACCTCCCTTTGATGATGCAGCATGACTCAAAACGAGAGGAACCAGCTGCAAACATCCATTAATATTCATAACATGGAATGTATGAAGTATGAATCTAGGAAAATTGGAAATAGTAAAAAATGGATGGAGCACATAAACATAGGTATCCTTGGCATTAGTGAACTAAAATGGACTAGTATTGGCCATTTTGAATCAGATGACCATATGTTCTACTACACTGGAAATTAAAACTTGAAGAGGAGTGATGTTGTGTTCGTGATCAAAAAGAACATTTCAAGACCTTTCCTGAAGTACAGCGCTGTCAGTGATAGGATACTCCTATAAGGTGAGTTAATACGGCCATTATTCAAGTTTACACATCAACCACTAAGGCCAAAGATGGAGGAACTGAAGATTTTTACCAGCTTCTGCAGTTCAAAATTGATTGAACATGCAATCAGGATGTACTGATGATTACTGGTGATTGAAATGCAAAAGTTAGAAACAAAGAAGAAGGATCAATAGTTGGAAAATATGGCATTGGTGACAGAAATGATGTCAGAAATCGAATGACAGAATTTTGCATAAGCAATGGCTTCTTCACCAACATAAACAGTGACTGTACACATGGACCTCACCAGACAGAACACACATGAGTCAAACTGACTATCTCTTTGGAAAGAAAGGATCAAAAATCTCAGTATCAGCAGTCAAAACAAGACCAGGTTCTGACTATGGCATAGAACCCTAGTTGCTCATATGAAAGCTCAAACTGAAACAAAACAAAACAAAAAAAGATTAGAACAAGCTCACAAGAGCCAAAGAACAGCCTTGAGTATATCCCACCTGAGTTTAGAGACCATCTCACGAATAGATTGGATGTGTTGAACACTAATGACCAAAGATCAGAGGAGTTGTGGAGTAACATCAAAGACATGATCCAAGAAGAAAGTAAAAGGTCATTAAAAAGACAAGAAGGAAAGAAAAGATCAAATTGGATGTCAGACTCTGAAACTTGCTCTTGGATGTCAAGTAACTAAAGCAAAACAAAGGAATGGCAAAGTAAAAGAACTGAACAAAAGATTATAAAGGGAGGCTTGAGAAGAAAAAGTACTACAATGACATGTGCAAAGAGCTGGAAATAGAAAACCAAAGGGAAGGACAAGTTCTGCATTTTTCAAGTACTGTTATCTCTGAGACATCAGTAAGTTGCTGGATTTGTTTATTTTATGTTTGTTTACTATGTTCTACCTTGTTTTGTTTTTGAAATGTCCAAATTGGTTAGTTATGTGCATTACTTTGGTTATTGGTGTCTTTGAAGCTCTAACATCCTGCCACCAGGTGGCTAGAGTGTTCCCAGGCATACAAGCCTGAAGTCCATTTACTTTTCTTGTATGAATTCAGCTCATGTGTCCAGGTAGTAAGTTATGTAACATGTGTGCAGGCTCTACGCTACCATCCTAGATGGGCAGGGGTGATTCCTGTAGGCACAGTATCTGGCTGCAGGAGCTGAGAAAGGCAGGGGGCTAACAGCTGTTTCTGAGTGTCTTTGGGGATGGTGTACCCTCTTACATCTGATTCTAGGTGAAGGCACTGTTTCTGCCATGAATTTTTAATTTGTATGAGTTGGCAGATTTGTTTCTTACCTCCTTTTCCTCCAGTTTGTTAAATTGTTCCCTCTCTAAGTCTCAAGAATGGCTCAACACGGGCTTAAGGAGTCCTACCGCTGGCTCAATTAATGGCAATAGACTCTGTGGCTGGCTGCAGTGTAGAAAGACGAGAAGGAAGCACTGGAAAAAGGGAGAGAGGATTATTCTGAACGGAAGAGTCAGATCCCTAGCAATAGAAAGAGAGAGAAAGACCAGTCACTTAGCTTTTGATGTTCAACTGCCACTTTTCATTATTTCTGGAAGCTTAAGTGTACTTTCTGCTGCCCTTTGCCACTAAGAAGGACATCCTTCAAAAACCACCACTTTGCTCACCCTGCTGGCCATGAGTGATTCCCTTTCGGTCAGGTCTGGCCAGTTTGAAGTACTCCTGACCCTACTCTCCCTTCCCCGTTGCTCATTCTGATTTCTCAGCTTTCCCTTGATATTCAGAGCTGTTGGATGTCATATGTAATCAATTCATTTGTTCTTTTGGGTCTTTTTTTTAGAAGGATCACAGGAAGTGTCTGACTACACTGCTACCTCAGCATGCCTACATAATGGTATTGTGAAATTTGCCAAGCACTTTCACATATATAACTTTATCTCATCTAATCTTCTGGAAAAAGCCCAGACCCTCCTGAGTCTTTTATTTGATGTGACTCAGGCTTTTCAAGGTGTTTCTCAATGTCAGACCCACAGTATTTCAGGAAAGAAACCAAAGGAAGTGAGATTAATGGCTGACTCATTTGTTGTAGAAAAGTGAACCAAAAGGCAATTACATGGTTTTAGCACCTAAGTTTCATCTTTTCTCTAACTCAGTTGCTTCCCGTCCCTACTGCCAGGTAGATCACTGTATCTCCAAGTTATCCTAGGAGCATTAGGGCTCACTTCCAACAATTTGGCATAAGACTCCTTCACTTGTCCTCTGTACCAAGCCATGCTGGTCAAATATGAGAAAACAAGTGTTTGTCTTCGACTTTCATTTAACTTAACTTTTTATCCACTGAATACCTAAAGTTTCTTTCCTCTGCAAATTTGGACATTAGCTCATTAGCTGACCAATTAATAATTTGATCCATTATCTGCCAACCTACATTTGACATGTGGTGCAATGCATTACTCAACATGGTCCTTCTAGCTATGGTCTTTGTGACTCGCACACAGTGACTCAGTAAGACTTTGCAAATAAGGCACATGGGGGCTGTGATCACTGGGGTTATGTGTCAGCTTGGCCAGGCCATGATTCCTAATGTTGTATGGTTATCTTCCTTTGTGATTTAATGTAATTATACCAATTATCCTCCATTTTATGTGTTGTAAATCCTAACCTCTATATGTTAATAAGGTAGGATTAGTGTGAGGTATATCCTGAGTCACAGCCTTGTAGGAGGGCATGACACTAGTCCCACCTTAGTCACGTCCTTCCCTAGGGTATGTCTTACATCCAAGTCATGTGTGTGTGTACATGTGCTCTAGTAGAGGTCTCTCTCTACATCTGGATCCCGAATCTGGCTCATCACTGTCTGAACTTCTGCTTTGGGGACTTGAATTGGCAGCCTGCCATCTGACCTGCCAATTCTGGGATTCAGCAGCGGGTGGACTCTCACCTGACCTGATCTACCAGTTTCCAAAGCCTTGTGAACCAGCAGCCTGTGGCCGGTTTTGAACCCAAACTGCTGATTTGGGTTCATGAGCCCCTGTAGCCACATGGGTCAGGAGAAGCTTATGGCTACCCCATGGATTTGGGACTTGCCAGTCTCACAACCACTTGAGCCATTTACTTGACATGGTTCATGAGTTCTATGAGCTGCTGGAGTAAATTGCCAAACCCAAAGACAGGAAGGAGGGTACTGAGGGACTGGATGATATTAAAGGTGATGGAATAGGACAGCAGTTTGGAAAAGTTAAACAGTTGGGACATTTTTAACTACCACCTCTTGGGAACCAGTTTTGTGCTCATGCTTATAAATTATTCATTTACCAGATAAATTCAATTATTTGTATTTTTGCTGTACTTGTCTTCCTGTTGGAGCCCTGGTGGCACAGTGGCTAAGAGGTGGCTGCTAATCAAAATGTTGACAGTTTCAATCTGCCAGCTGCTCCTTGGAAACCCTTTTGGGCGCTTCTACTCTGTCATATAAAGTTGCTGTAAGTTGGAATAGACTTGATCGTAACAGGTCTGTATTTTTGATTTTGGTATCCCTATTATATGATGAAACGCTGATGGAAATTAAAGAATCAAAGTGTTGAAACCAGTAACAATAAAATTAGAAAGAAATGGGACTAGTTTTCAAAATGACAAATACTTAGTAGGAAGTTTATACTTCTTGAACTTTAGCAGTTGTCTCTATGTTCAGTTGCTGAGCTCAAAGATTAAAGAGCATGCACAAAATACTGAAAATGCACATTTTGAAGACTGCGCTGCAGATGAAATTGAGGAAACTCAGTAGCTGGATGGAAAGAATTTCAGTACTCCTTCCCCCTAATCTCTGCTAGGAATCATCTTGTTACTTGACATGAGTGATTGATGACTTCTAAATCTCAGGTAAAGCGCTATACAAATGCTACTTCAGCCTTTTCTTTCTACCCCTACTCCACTAAAAATGGAGCTCCATGAAAAATGACCCGTAGGAGGTGAGTTTTCAAGAGAAATAACCAACTTTCTTTTAAGTAGTCCTGGGACAAAATCCTGGAGGTGCAATGGTTACATGCTACGTCTGCTAACGAAACGGTGGGCAGTTTGAATCCACTACAAACCCCTTGGAAACTCTATGGAACAATTCTGCCCTGTACTGTAAGGTTGCTATGAGTGGTAATTGACTTGACAGCAGTGAGCTTGGGTTTAGGGGGAATAAAATAAATGGTAGTTAGTGAACAACCTCCAGTATCTTAGTCTTAGTACAACTCGTTTGGTGTCATAGCTATTGAGGGTCAGTGACATCAGATGTGCTCTAATCGGTGGCAGGGCTGGCTTAGGTTGGAGAAGTAAAAACATGGTACTGTCTATTGCAGCTCAGTCACCCAGAGGTCCAGCATAGGGATGGCATAGTCAACTGGTCTACTCTCTTCAGACATTTCCTTTAAATACTCATTGGAAGGAGTTATCATCTCTGTTTGATACTGGCTGATAGAGCAGGTTCAGTTAAAAGTTATTCCTGGCATCCAGTCATCTTTAGCACCCACCCTTCCAGGGCTGAGATTCAAAACACCTTGACCTCCACCCTCCCCCACTCCCACAATCAAGACTAAATAGTAATTAAGGACCGCAGTGAAAAGCCACATCGAGAGTTAAACCTTGGGAATATTTAGGGTTATCAGAAAGGACTGGAGTCAATGCATGAGTGGGAGAGGACACCAGTCAGTAGACAAGATGTACACCCCAAGACAGGGTGGCTTGGATAGCTGAGTTAAATCCATACCATTGGGTCAGTCATACCCTCTGCAGATACCAGCATGGGGCACCTGTGTACAGGGGCATCCTTTGTGTGACATGAACTGCTTCCTGAACAACAACAACAACAACAAACCTGCTGCCATTGAGTCGATTTTGACTCATAGCAACTCTAAGAACAGGGTAGAACTGCCCCATAGTTTCCACAGAGTGCGTGGCAGATTTGAACTGCCAACCTTTTGGTTAGCAGATGTAGCACTTAACCACTATACCACCAGGGTTTCCAGAAAGAAGCTAGTAGAAAATTTGGGATTGCCTAAAACCACTAGCTCCTTACTGCCCAAACATTCAATGCCTATTATGTCTGACACCTCAGTTACACCTTTTCCCTACATATTATGGCCAGAGTTCTTTAAAAACAGTACAAGCTGCCCATAATTAACATCTGTTTATTTCCCGCATACTCTGCTTCACATACATCATCTCATTTATCCTTACATCACCACTAAATGAGCAAACTGGGAAGTTGAAAGCTTCTTCAAGGGCCCCGCAGGTAGTAGGTGGAGGAGCTGAGTTTCAATCTCATACATCTCCTGCTGTTAAGTGTTACACACACAGCCTCTGGGTCCCCAAACTCCTAAGAGGAGGTTCTAGGCAAGGGATGAAATTAAATTAACTCTAACACTTCAAACTGGAGTTGTGTCCCAGATTAGGTTTTCCCAGGATAATCTCCAGCAATTAGGAACCATCTACTCATTCAGAAAACTCAGTTGTTAGATTTTTACAATATTATCCATTTGGCTTCAGTCACTGGTATCACAGGACTAAGAGGGTCAAGAAACCTTGTTGCAGGGGAAAGAATCACAGCACAGTTGAAAGCTCAGGGCACCTGTCCAGAGTCTGCCACTAATTACTGAGTGTCTAGTTACTCCACTTTTCTGAGCCTCGGTTTTCTCAGTAATAAAAAGGATGGCTGGAATAGAATCCTTGCTTTCCAGCCTTTTTCACATCATGGAACACATATGAAAAAATAAAACACACTGAGGTGAACCAATAAGATCTAAAGCTCTGGCTGCACCATGAATAAATATCTCACGAGTAATTACCTCAGGGATCTATAATTCATCCATGGCTTCCCAGCTGGGGAGCTTCAGTCTACAGGACTGATGAATGGACAAAACACTAAAATTCTAAGTCTGTTCTACTAAATCACTTCTAGGAGAACTCTGAATGACTCACTTACCAATGTGCTGATATTTGGGCCTTTATGTAGAATTTTACATAGAAAAAGAAACAAAAGATCCTCTAGAACAAGAGTCCCTACCCAGCGCAGCGATCTGTGAAGTGCAGAGATCCCTATGTAGTGATCTGTGAACTTGCAACGGACTATTCAACTCTCGAAATTATAGTCAAAATTTTGTGAGTATGTGTATTTTCTAGGAAGATATTCTCAGTGTCCATAAAATAAGCAAAGGGGGCCACAGTTAAAAAGGACAAGACTTAACGGCTACAAGACAATCCTTCAAAACATGGTGGCTGTATTTTACAAATGCCAAATCAGGGTACATGGTCTGACAGCAGAAGAGTTATTCACACCCGAAACCAGAGAGTTACCATGCTCAAAGGGAGCTTCTTTTATGTGACATGAGATTAAATATGAAATAAAACGCATTGAAATAATTTATTAATATTTCTATGTTAGCAGTAAATCTTTACATACTTTTACACAAAAAGAAATTTATAACAAATATTGGAGGGAGAGAAGCTTTCCAACCTGAAAAAAAATAATTCAACTGATCAATTCACCAACAGTGCTAAACCAGTAAACCATGTATGGTCAAGGTGATTCCAATTCATTGCAACTCCATGTGTGTCAGACTAGAACTGTCCTCTGTGAGATTTTCAAGGGTTGTCAACTTTCAGAAGTGGATCAGCAGACCTGTCCTACAGCATGTAGCAGTGTGTGTCCCAGGTTTGGCACTGTTGGTGGATTCAAACCACCAATCTTTCTGTTAGTACCATGTGCAAACTGAAGACCTAACACACTTGTGAGAGGTTCTGTTTTTTATTTTTCATTTGTCTGTCACACATGGGGTTGCCATGTGTTAGAAATGACTTGACAGCAATGGATTTCACAAGTATATAGCACAGTCTTCAGGGCACACGGCTCAAGTGAAATGCATCTTCGTACAACCAGGAGGCATCATATGACAGCAAATTATCTGTCCCTGGATAATGAACACCGTGTTGAGCCCTCTTTTCTCCACTGTCCAGTTGCAGGACACACATCAGCAGCTGGACTGGAGAAAGATGGGGGACACCTCGAGGGTGGCATGTGAAATCGTACTTTCTTCCAAAACTTGGTCTTTGCAGACTGGGATTCCTCTGTGAAGTCCCCGTTCCACTGGATGGCCCCGTGTTTCTGTCTGATATACTTAATTGACTCTGGCATGTCAGTGTAGTCCTTGATTTTCTCCAGTTCAATCAGAATGACCTTCATTCCATCCTGAATGAGGGCATTGTAGACCGTGATTTGTTCTTCTGACATGTTCTTTAACAGGCCAAAGCTCAGGGATTCAGGGACCAGAATGATGATCAGCCTCCTGCAGAGCTTAATGTTCTCATCAATGACACTGGCCACAGCTGGACATAAAGAAAGAAGAGCCAGTGCAGAATAGCTCACAATTAAAATAGTCTGTGTCTTCATGCAACTAAGAATAACAGAAATGGGTAAGAAGAAGAGAATGTGGACTTTGGACATGATATCATCAGGAGTAGGTTAGCAATGTCTCTAAGAAGGTATCCCCTCTGTACAGACTTCCTGCCTTTCCTTGTGGAATGACTCATCTGTGTTTACAAATCAGATTTTATCATGGTTAATTGTTTGAATATAACTTTCCTTGACCCACTCCCTCTACCCACAGATTGCAAACTGCTCAAAATGAAGGCCTTATCATGACTAACTTTGGATTCTCACACTAGCTGAAAGTCTGGCACTTTTAAAACATAGATTGAGAAACCATAGGGAAAATGTAGTTGGTACAAATGTTGTATTAATCTTGTGTTTTTCATTTCCTCTTATCTTTATGTCTTGCTCAGAATTGATAGGACTAACTGTGAAGCCATACAACCTATTCTAATGATTCTTGGGGTCCTGGTTGCACAGTGGTTAGGTATTTGGCTGGTAACCAAAATGTCAGTGGTTTGAACCCACCAGCCTCTCTTTGGGCGAAAAATATGGCAGTCTACTTCCACAAACATTACAGCTTTGGAAACTCTATAGGGCAGTTCTACTCGGTCCTACAGGATTGCTATGAGTCAAACTCAACTCAGTGGCAATGGGTTTGGTTTTGGACTGCGTTAATGATTGCCTGGGGAAGGAGGGGGAGAGTGCTTTAAATATATGGATTCTATTCTGCCCATGGTGATCTCCCATAGAGTATAGGACACACCGACTAACCTCCACAAGAAAGGGTCTTCAGTTTACTTCATATTTCTAGTGCCTAGCATGAACTTTTTGGGTGGTGCCAGTGGTTACTGCCCTGGACCATTAACTGAAAGGGTTCTCAGAGGAAAGTCTTGGTGATCTATCTCTGCAAAATCAGACAGTGAAAACTATATGGAGCGCAGTTCTACTCTGATCCACATGGGGTCACCATGAGTTGGAATCAACTTCACAGCAACTGACTTAAGTGGCTAGAACAGTACTCAGCACATAGTAGGTACTCAATAAATATTTGCTGAGCACATGAATGAATGTCTATCACCATGCTCATGAAACAAGGGCTCTTCCTCATGTTATGACAAGCCCTGGGTCAACTTGTCACTTCCTCATCGAAGGTGATTTCATAACTTGAAAGTGGACATGTGCAGCCTAGAATTCCAAAGTATTTACAAATACAATAAGGTGGCTTAGAAAGCACAATTTAAAAAAAAAAAGAAAAGAAGATAGATGTGCAAGTCAAGGTGACCTGTGCCTTGAGCACCCTATGGAGCAATTCAACTTCACACACATGGGTTGTGCCAACCAGCATCAACTCACAGCAAAAACAAATGCCATAAATCAGGAATCTCAGTTTACCAGTGACTAGAAAAGGATGTTTATTTCAGACATCAGTCATTTCACTATAAGGATTTTGAAGACACTGTGTATACAGGACAAAAGGGAAACAAACTCATTTGTTGGGTGTCTATTACATGGTAAAATGTGCATTGGTCCTGTTGCAATTAATTTGCTTCACCCAATCAGGGAAGCATTCTTATCCTCATTTGCTAGCAGAAACAACTGTTTTCTAGTCAATAGAAGAAGGAAATAAAGAACTTCTCTTTTATTTAGGTCTGAAAACCTTGGCGGCATAGTGTTTAAGTGCTACAGCTGCTAACCAAAGTGATCAGCCATTAGAACCTGCCAGTTGCTCCTTGGAAACTCTATGGGGAAGTTCTACCCTGCTCTATAGGGTCACTGTGAGTTGGAATCAACTCAACATCAATAGGTTTGGCTTGGGGTTTTTTCATTTAGGTGGGAGGGGGTGGATGGGATTGAGGTTTATAAAATCAGTTTTATACATGAGCTGATTTACATACCCAAACCAGTTGAAACTATCAAGTAGTTAGTCTTAATGGCAGAGAAAACGACCACTTGTTTCTTGGCCAAGACTATGGCATTGGCCTCTTTCATGGATGGATTGTGTCCTCCCTGTGTAGCCATTTGGCTGGGACATTATTCCCAGCATTAAGTGACGCTCCTTTATGTTGTAAACCCTACCTCTACGATGTTAATGAGAGAGGATGGGCAGCAATTGTATTGGTGTGGCAGGACTGAATGTGAGGGACTGAACTGTGCCCTGATGTGTCTTCCTGGGATCTAAAGGAAAGAGAAATAAGCTGAGATTTGCAAACCAAGAAAGCAGTGCTGGTTGCTGATCGTGTCCTTTGGCAAGGGACTGGGGTCCCTGTGCATCCGGGCTTCCAGTCCAGTGGAAGGACTCACCTCCAGCACCAGCAGAGGAAGTCTTCCACTGGAACTGAAGCTTTGAATTTGGACTTGTAGCCTACCGGACTGTGCAACTATTGATGCAGTGGTTAAGTAGTACGGCTGCCAACCAAAAGATCAGCAGCTCACATCCACCAGGCACTCCTCGGAAACTCTATAGGGCATTTCTACTCCATCCTATAGGGTCATCATGAGTCAGAATTGACTCGATAGCAGTGAGTTTGATTTTTTTGTTTGGACTGTGCCAAGACAAAATTTCTATTTTTAAAGCCATCTACTTGCTGTGTTTCTGTTAAAGTAACACTAGATTACTAAGTCTGCCTCCCATTCCTATGAATGTGTCAACTTAGTTCTTGCTCCCATGTCAAAGTCATATCATTTCTACCAGGAATCCCAATCATCACAGTGCCGTAAGAGTGAACCTGAGGAGAGAAGCAGCCTGGCCCTAAAGCCACCATGCGTCAGGGATGGTCTGGCCAGAGAAGCTGTGGGTGAAGAGTTCTTGTGGTTTCCAGGTGAAGGCAAGCCAAGTCTCTGCCATATGTAATGCACAGGATAGAGAGGGCGTCCTTTCTTCTTGTTCATATATATATATTTTTTTAAATTCACTTAAAACTTACCTTGTCCTGGAACTTCATCCCTCCCGAATATGAACAGCTTATATCCACACTGCCTCTCCAGCACTTCTGGCAGCATCTTCAGTGCCATTGTGTCCACTTCCTGGCTCTGGCTTCCACTTTGAGGCTTGGGGTATAAGACATATGCATCATACAGCTTGCCATCTGAAATGAAGACAGACAGTTTCATGGAATTATTCTTACTAAATTCTTGTACTGTGATAAAATGAAAACCTGATTTGCTACCATTATGTCTTTTGAGTTTGAGTTCTTGGCTTCATCGATCCCAAATGGGTGACTTGGTGCCAGGCACTTGAATACTATGGCGTCTCATTCTCACAAACCATCCTGTGAAAAAGGTGACCTTATCTTAATTACACAACTATGAAGCCAATACTAGAAATACTGCATAATTTCTCCAGGGTCACATAGTCCTAAATCCAACCTGATTTTTTAATGTGAATCCACTACTCCCTACAGTGTGCCTACATCAGAATTGAGGCAGATTTCACCAAACTTACCTGTGGTGGGTGCTGTGCAACAAAGGGCAGTCTTAACTGTTCAGGCAAACAGGACTAAATTCCTCCTACTTTGGACCCACCAGTGAATTCTGTCATCGTAACTGTGCCAACTGGCATCACAGAGAGAACAAACATCTGAACAAACTCCAAAAATCTGGTGCACGACACTAAGAAGTCAAATACAACAGCGGATGTAATCATCATCAGAATGAACAAGCATTTATTGAACAATCTCAAATAAAATCACTTGGTTGCCAGCACAAAGATGAACAAATCACAAAATCTAACTGAGCAGATTATTCATATACTTAAAAAACAAGGGTTAAACCCATTGCTTTGGAGTCTATTCTGACTCATAGAGACCCTGTAGGACAGAGAAGAACTGCCTTATGGGGTTTCCAAGGAGCAGCTGGTGGATTCGAACTGCCAATTTTCTGGTTAATAGCTATAGGCTTAACTACTGCACCACCAGGACACTGTTCATATACATAAAGATAAAACATAACATGTGGTATTATATATAAGGTCCCTGGGTGACATAAACTGTGCCCCGCTGCTAACCTAAAGGTGGGCTGTTCAGACCCACCCAAAGGTACATGAAAGAAAGAACTGGTGACTTGCTTCCATAAAGATCACAACCACAAAAACTATCAAACAGTTCTGCTCTGTAACACATTGGGTTGTCATGAGTTAGAACTGATTCGACAATAACTAACAATGACAACAACACTATGTTGTGAAAATTGAAGCCAAGCTTGTCTCGCCCGTCACTGCAACCGAAAAATTCAGAGACAGTGTAGGGTTCAAGAAATAATTTATTGGCAGATCTGCAGCAGCCTGGGGGATAGCAGCCAAAAACTGTCCTGCTTTGGTTACATTTCTAGTGTTTTTTATAGCCAGAATTCAAAGAGGAGGAGGTTTCTCACAGAACAATAGTCAGGAGTCACAAGATTTCATTACATCATAAGGTTTCATTACATCTAACAAACAGTGTGAATTGCCCAAAGTTGATCAAGGATAATCAAACAGAGTAAACCCAAAAGTTTGTCACAGAACAATTAATCAGAGCAAACCCAAATGTTTGTTACAGGGTAATCAAACAGAGAAGACCCAAGAGTTTGTCACAGGGTAATCAAACAGAGTGAACTATCCAAAAAATTGAGTCTTAATCAACTCTATATCCACAGAGGTAGGGAGAGGAAGAGATAGGGAGACGAATGCAGACCTGTTAGTCTGGTTACAGACAGAAAATAGAATGTAGCTTAATAATCTAAGTGACTTTTGTTAGGCCTTTACATTTACCATCAGTAAGACAATAAATATTTCAATGATCACAATAGAAAGAGAGTAAATTCTCTGGAATCCAGAGTTCTTCAAAAATTTCAGAAAAGACATGGCACAGTCCCTGGGTCTGAAAGGGTGAGGTGAGTTTAGAAAAACCAAGTCACTTGGAATGAGACTGAAGAGACCTGGAAAGAGCATGGTAGAAACACGTATGCATACTAGGGGACTGCATGAAAAAGTAAGCAACTCACGCAGGACCAGAGGACTTGAGTGGGAAGTATGAGAATGAGTTGAGTGGGAGAAGAGTGTAAAGGTGGGGGTCTCATTTGAAAGTATGATCACTAAGGGCAATGCTGTTGTTGTTGTTAGGTGCTGTTGAGTCCGACCCTATAGGTCAGAAGAGAACTGCCCCTTAGGGTTTCTAAGGAGCACCTGGTGGATGTCAACTGCTGACCTCTTGGGTTAGCAGCCACAGCCCTTCAACACTACGTCCCTGGGGTTTCCATTAAGGGCTATGGCCTTCAGAAAGTCAAAGCTAACCTGATGAGAACCTCAAAGGGAGTTAGCCTTTCTATTTCTTTTCTGAAATGTCTTAGGATAGAAATAAAATTTCCACTTAGAATTTTGTTATTATTTCTACTTTTGTTTTTTATAAGGAATTAGTGCAGTTGGTGTATCGTTGACCTCCTTAGTAAAGGGGATATTTCCTTACTTCTAAGATGTCTAAGTGTACGTCATCCCTGTCGCACTCCCCGAGACTGTGTCTCTATTCTCTGGATCTTAATCTATTTTTCTTTTTCTCCATTGGCTCAGATTTATTTGGCTATAAGGTAGAATTTCTTATTTTTTTGCTAAGTGAGTTCTTTCAAGATAGTGTGCCATGCTGCCCATTTTAGTGAGTCATCTGAGGACACAGGTATGTTTTGCTGTCCAAACCCTGGGACAGAAGATACGAGGGGGGTAAGACCGTCTAGTCTTTTAAAAACTCCAGATACAAAAATGTCTTGAATTTTTTGGCCTTTTTTTTCTTTTTTCTTTTTTTTTTTTGACTAAGCTATTAAGAAAAGGCATGACTTGCTGACTTGTTCTCAAAATACAGTAGGTTCTCACCACTTTCAAAAGACCTGTTTATAATTCGATGTTGTTGTTAAGTGCCATCAAGTTGAGCAAAGCTGCACACAATAGAACGGAACATTTTCTAGACATGCCACCCTTATGATCTTTGTCACCCTTGGGACCTCTGTTGCAGCACAACCACTGGGCCAATCATCTCCTTGAAGGTCTTCTCCTTTTTCTCTGACCCTCTACTTTACCAAGCATGATGTCTTTCTCTAGGGACTGATCCCATCTCATAACACATCTAAAGTATGTGAAATAAAGTCTTATCATCCTGATTTTTAGGCAGCATTCTGGCTGTACTTTCAAGACAGATTTGTTTGTTCTTCTGGCAGCCCATGGTATGTTCCATAGTCCATTCCAGTATCATAATTCAAAGGCATCAAATCTTCTTTGGCCTTCTTTATTCATTGTCCAGCTTTCACAAGCATACGAGGTGATCAAAAACACCATGGCTTGGGTCAGACATACCTTAATGACATCTTTGCTTTTTAACACTTTATAGGGATCTTTTACAGCAGATTTGCCTCATGCAATAGGTGGTTTTATTTCTTGACTGCTGCTTACATGGGTGTTGATTGTGGCTTCAAGTAAAATGAAATCCTTGACTTCAATATTTTCTCCATTTATCATGATGTTGCTTGCTGGTCATATTTTACTGACCAATAAAGCAAAAGATCAAGCTGGAGGCATTCTGCTTTCTGCATCAGCTCAGTGATTTTGAAGGGCCTGTCAGCCAACCACTGGTCAGGTATTCCTGTGGCTTGGCCTCCCACAAACCAATGGTAGGGGCCATAAGCAAAGCCTCAGATGACAAGTAAGGAAGCTGAGACCCAACAAGGTTGCGTGGTTTCTGTAAGCTCTCCCAGCTAGTAAGTGCACAGCTTTGATTTAAACTCGGGTGTTTTAATCTCAAATCCACTGCTCTCCTTAGTAGTAGAAACAAGAACCTAAAACAAGAACTGAGACTAACAGACTTTACAAAGCTTATCCCTGTTTGTTCCTGTGCAACTGTGGCAGACTGTATTTTCCAAAACAACAGCCCAGCAATACTTTCAGTCACACATATCTTATTTTCACACTAATGATGGGTGCTTTCTATGGGGTTTTTTTGCCAGCCATATACTCACCCTGCAAGGTATTGTCATAAGCACTGCTATGCCATTTTTTTTTTTTTTCTGGCTGTTGAAAAACACCAGTATAGCACACTTAGAAGAATGCCTCACAGGGAGGACAGAGTTAGCAAATGAACACAGAAGACGCACATTATTTGTGTAAAGACACAGTACTATTTTACAGCTTTGCTACCACACCCCCAATGAGGGAGCATCTATTTCCCCTTACCTTAGGTAACACTGGAAATTCAAGTGCTACATCACAAAAGACAATGTGGATTTTATCTGCCTCACTTGCTCTTCAAACGCTCATCCTTAGAAGCCTGTAACAAGGTGATGAAGTTCAAAATAACACACACATGAAGCCCACTTGGAGAGGCTTATATAGCGAGGAACTAAGGCCACCAACCACCAACCACCAGCCTGAAGCAACTACCAGTTTTGCAGCTGAGGTCCCAAACATCATGGATAAGAAGCAGGCCGTCTCTGCTGTGCTCTTTCTGCGTTCCCGACCCACAAAATCCCTAAACAAACTAAGAGGCTATTTTTTGCCACTGAATTTGGGAGCAACATGTCATAGTCAGGGTAACAGCAAGTGAAGAGAGTACTAACAGCAACAGATAAAAATGGGCTGAATGCCTCCTTACTATCTACCTCATCAAGCCATTTCCACAAGTCGAGACCCAACAGTGAATGTTCTGCAGACAGACACTACTAGCCCACCTTTCTATAATGGCAAGGAGATAGTTTTCTCAGGTAGCAATCTGGCTAAATTCCTTTCCTTTTCTAGGAAGCGTCAACTTTACCTTCAGTGTTAAACCATACACACGTGTCCTTAACAGCTGTGAGCAAAAAGCGCCATTGATTTTTGACCAATAGTGACAGAGCGGAACTGTCCCATGATGTTTTCCAGGCTGTAATTGTTAAAACAGCAGATACCTACTGCCGTTGATTTGATTCTGACTCATAGTGACCCTATAGGTCAGAGCAGAACTGTTCCATAGAATTTCCAAGAAGCACGTGGTGAATTTGAACAGCCAAACTTTTGGTGAGCGGACATTGCACCTAGCCACTACACCACCAGGGTTTCTTAACAGTAGATAGCCAGGTCTACTTCCCAAGAAGACACTGGGTGGATTTGAACCATCATCCTTCTGGTCAGCAGCTGAGTGCTTACCTTTGTGCCACGGGGCACCTTAGCAAAAATTAGACAAGTTTATTTACATAAATTAGTATTTATGAATGAGTAGGTACAGACTATTCATTACTGCCCCTTGAAGTTGCTAGCATAGTGATTAAGAGTGATGGTTACTAACCAAAAGGTCAGCAGTTCGAATCCACCAGTTGCTCCTTGGGAATCCTGTAGGACAGTTCAACTCTGTCCTGTGTGATTTCAGAATTGATTCAACAGCAATGAGTTTGAATTTTTTTTTTTTTAATTGTCATGTTTGTCCCACCTCAGTAGAAAGCTCAAGATCAGTTTGGACTTGATTCCAGTGCTTGTACTGAATTGCATGAGGTTTTATGTTTCTGTTATAACATGCAAAAAAAAAAAAAAAAGACAGTGCAGTGAGACTTGTAAGAGCTGAAACTTGACAGGACTGCCTTGTAAAATTTTCTGGGACTTGCAAGTTTTCTGCCTTTAACAGGGTACAGTCTTACCACTTTCCCATCATTCTTTCTTTATTAGTGAAAAATATAGGTGTTTTCTTTCTCTGACAGGTTACCACCTTCCTCAGGTTTCTGCTTTCACAGATTTCACTTTACATGAACAAGCCAGCCAGCCAAGTGCCGTCCAAAGTCACTTAAAAGAAAAAAAACACTACTGCATTGATTATGAGAGCATTATTCAGGATACAGTTCATTATGCTACAATCTTTTAAAAACTCGTCTACCAGTTTTCCCCTAGAAATCAGCTCCAGGAAAAGCCATGTTCTCCTGAGAGTGGCAGAAATGCTTCTGTACATAGCACACAATGAATCCTGTAATTGCTTTTGCTTTAACTTCTTAACCAAACTCCTCCTCAACAACTGCTAAAGAGTTGTAATTAACCTTAGCCCGCACCCTGCTATGTTTTACCATCCTACTCTTTGTCTCCCTTTTCCTTCTTCTCTCTATCTGTTGGTTGTTCAGCTTTTCTAAAAATCATTCTGCTTTGCATGTATTTTGCCAGGCTTCTCACACCTACTTGGAATAAGATGACCAGGACCCACCAGTTACGTTGTCAACTCTGACTTACAGCATTCTCCCCCTAGCCAAGCCAAGTGCCATTAAATCGGATCTGACTTCTCCCCCTAAACCCCCCGTTTATATGAGAGTGGAACTGTGCTCCATCAGGTTTTCCATGGCTGATTTTTTGGAAGTAGATTGCCAAGCTTTTCTTCTGAGGTGTCTATGAGTGGACTTAAACCAATCTTTCAGAGAGCAGAAAAGTGCCCTAACCAATAGCACCATCCAGGCACTCGAGAATCACGGGAGGCACATAAATCTCTTCAGTAGATTTGTAAGCTTACACTTACATTTTTATACACATATACGCACCAAGCAGGAGAATTTTTAGAACACTGTGACTTAGTAGAGAATAAACAGAACTCATTGACTTCAGCCAGACCTATCAGTGACTCAGTAACACCTGAGTTATAGACATGTAGCTACTAATAGTGCAGAAAATGTGGTGGTGTAGTGGTTAAGTGCTACAGCTGCTAACCAAAAGGTCAGCTGTTCAAATCCACCAAGTGCTCCTTGGAAACCTGATGGGGTGGGTCTACTCTATCCTACAGGGTTGCTGTGAGTTAGAATTCACTCCATGGCAATAGTTTGGTTTTCTTTTTCTTTATTAATAGTACTATAAAGCTTGACTAATCTAGCTTATCATAAAGAAGATGCCATTTCTCTCTCTTGCTCATTTCTATTTGTCATCTATTACTCAATAGGTTTGCACAGAGCTCAGAAAATATTCTGCAGGGAAACCACGCTGTGACCTGGACTGGGCTCTAAGCCCACAGTTTCGTTTATCTTCGCCAGTGCTTAGGGGTTTATGACAGATAATTCTCACAGATTGAGCTGGACAGAGTATAATCCCAAAGTGTACATATACTTTTCCAATTTTAAGAAAAAAAAAAAAGCAGCAGCTGTAAATTCATATCTCCAAATTCTCAGCTGACTGCTCCTGAGCTTGGGCAGAGGGTGGGGCTCTCTAAGTTGTCTCCTCAGCTCAGCTCCCTGGCTCAGGGTGATTCACTATATTTCTGTTCTTCCTGCTAAATGTGACCTTCCTCACAGGCACCTTCAGCACATGCTGTGTGCACAACACCAATAAGTCACAGTCATCGTCACAGCTCTTCAGAGTCACAGTGAGTCAGTGGAGTAAGAAACCCCAAGAAGTTACCAAGAATTCCAGTCCAGTTGATTCAGCCCTCTGCTAGTCAAAAAGATAGCAATAGTCAAACCACACACATTTTTATGTCAGGAAAAATGAGTTGTGGTGAACTGAATTCTCTGCTTCTCAAAATCAAAACCAAACCTGTTCCCATGGAGGTGATTCTGATTCAGGGCCACCCCATGTAACTGGGTAGAATTGCCCTAAGGAGGTTTCTTAACAGCAATCTTTAAGGAAACAGAGATCCAGGCCCTTTTTCTGCGTTATCACTGGATGGTCTTGAACCAGCAACCTTTAGATTAGTAGCTGAGTACACACTGTGCCACCCGAGATCTTTGCTTCTCAAGACCAGCTAGTATCAGGCAGGCACACACATTGCACAAACTAGTGAACCTTAGAATTACAGAGCTACCTCTGCAGTGACTGGTGCCTACATCACCCAGGATATGAAAAATGAAATACATCTGATCTGACTATTGGCCACACTAGCCACGCTTCTACTGAGGTTCCACTGGACGTGCAAGGCAAAGATTCTACAACTGAATGTTTTTTATATCATTTTTTTTTTTTATCAAAAATGGGTTTACTTCTTTCTATAAAATAAGTTCAAGGATTGTCCATCTGAAATTCTGAGATTTAACTTAGAAAAAAGTCTGAGTTTGGACGTTTGTTTCATGAAATGTGTGGACAATTTGTACAGTGTTTTTATGTGAAAAGAAAGCATTTCATGTCAGCAGTGCTCTTCCATGAGTTACATACTCATAAAACTCGCTGGGACACAGGGTTCTCCCACATTCCTGCCCTTGTCAGCATTGCAAGTCTCTGGACTTGAATTTTACAAATTTGTTTGTGGCACAACAGTTAGTAGCTGTGGCTGATAACATAAGGTCAGCAGCTTGAATTCACCGGCTGCTCCTTGGAAACCCTATGAGGTAGTTCTATTCTGTCTTAGAGGGTAACTAAGAATCAGAATTGACTTGATGGCAACACGTGTCACTTAAGGAGTCCTGAAGTTATAAGCAGATACGTACTTGGCTGCTAACTGAAAGGTGGCAGTTCAAATCCACCCAGCGGCTCCATGGGAGAAAGTCTTGATGATCTGCTGTGATAAAGATTACAGCCTAGAAAACCCCCTAGGGCACCTCTACTCTGTCATTGTTATAAATATAAGTTGACTCAACAGCAACTAACAACAACAACACACGTCAGTTATACAGACTTCTCACTGCCTTGTACTAAGTTTCCATCTTATGAGGGATAATTTTTAAGGCCTTATTGTCTCCATTCTCAGAGGGGGAAAAAAATCACAAAGAGTAAATCTTCCACAGTGGGAAATGCCTATTACAGTACCTAAGGACTACCCTGAGACAGTTCTGTATCAAATTATGCCAGCAGGACACAGTACTATAGAGCAAGCTACAATTCCAGAGCAGAGTGGTAGGTAACAACTTGCTGTTGATCTTCAGTAAAGCAACTGGGTTCCTCCTGTACCATAGGGCTCTGCTCACTGTTTCCCCACATTTTAGCTCATTTACTGTCCCCAGAACTCTGCAAGGCAGGTTTCAATCATTTCTGTCCCTTTTATTACAGCTAAGAAGTAGACAAGAGGAGAGGGGATCAAGATAGCAGACTAGCCACAAGTCTCTGTGATTCCCTCTGAGAACTAAGGCCTAAAAAAAAAAATTGAATGAAGCAGAATGGACATTTGGGGAGCCCCAGCATCACGCAGAAGGTTGTGAGATCAGACTGCAGAGCACAAAGAGGAAAACTACCTTTGTTGGAGATGAGAGCAGTGCAAGAGGTCTCACTTCTGCTGGCTCAGCAGCACAGAAGCTTGCGGGTATGGAGCCATCTTTGTCAACTGGGAGACAGAGACCAGGGCTGCTGCACTTGTGAGCCTGGCAGGGACTGGTCACCATGCAGAGCTGCAGCACCTGAGTAGACAGTGTCTCTTGCAACAGAGAGGACGTGCTTGAGACAGTCACGTCTAGGGAACCCAGTGAAGGCTGGCAGCTCAGTGTACCAACATCCTTCCAATCCTCTCTTCTCTAAGTTGCACCATAGATTCTGCTGTCATACCCAAACAGAAATGTCACGGGTAGGAAGCCATCTTGGCCAGCTGAGAGGTGGAGTCTGCCACTCCTGAGGGCCTGGTTGCAAATGGTAGCTGCTGAATAGAGCTTCTCCCAACAGAGAAGCTTCTTTTAAGGTAATTGCACCTAGAAAACACAGCAGTGGCTGGCAGCCAAGACTGGAGGCACCCTTTCCCTCTCCCTTCTCTGAGCCATGTCATAGCATCTGCTGAAAGACTCCACAAGTAGGTCACCATCTTTGTCAGCCAGGAGATGGGGCCTGCCACTCCTGAGGGCCAGGCTGCTGCTGGACAACACCTTTCTCAGCAAAAAGTTGTTTTTCATATAATTACAGTTAGAAAAAGCAGCAGTGGTTGGTAGTTGAGTGTGGTGGTGCCCTTTTCCCCTTCCTTGTCTGGTCCACAACACAGCACTTGCTGAGGTGGCCCCAGAGAGTCTCCACAAATAGGTCGCCTTCTTTGTCAGCCAAGAGGTGAGGTCTGCCACCCCTGAGGGCCCAGCTACTACTGGACAGCACCTCTCTCAACAGCAAAGACACTGAAGAAGTTGAATAGCTTTTTGATGGCATGAAGACAACAACAAATATCAAACCATTTGAAGAAGCAGACCACCATGGCTCCAGAAAACTCCCAGAATAAAGAATCAGAAATCTTCCCAGATGAAGAAGACTTCGTAAAATTATCAGAAGTAGAATGCAAAAGAAATACGTATGGAGTTCTCCTAGAGATTAAACAAAATGCAGCAGAACAAAATGAAAAATTCTGCAAGCTATGTGAACTGCTAGAACATCAATGATCTGAAATTCAGCAGATCAATAATAAAATTACAGAATCAGACAATTCAATGCAAAGCCAAAAGAGCAGGATTTAGGAAATGCAATGCAGAATTAGTGAGACTGAAGATAAAGTAACTGACACCAGCATTTAAGAGGAGAAATCAGATAAAAGACTCAAGAAAAATGAAAGTGCATTAAGAAGCATGTGGGACTCTATGAAGAGGAATAATCTATAAGTAACTGGAGTTCCTGAACAGGGAGGGATAGCAGAAAATACAGACAGAACTGCTGAAGGGTTGCTGGCAGAATACTTCCCTGACATCATGAAGAAGCAAACAAAGATATTCAAGATGCTTATCAAACACCACAAAAGGCAGACCCCAAAAGAAAGACCAAGACACATTATAATCAAGCTTAATAAAATGAAATACAAGGAGAAGCTCTTAAAGACATTTAGGTTTAAATCAAACATAGGCTATCCTCTGACTTCTTGGCAGAAACCATATTGGCAAGAAGGCAGTGAGGTGACACATACAAGGCCCTGAAAGAGAAAAATTTCTCACCAAGAATTATATATCCTGAAAAACTGTGTCTCAAATATGACAGTGAAATTAAGACATTCTCAGATAAACAGAAGCTTAGAGACTTCGCAAAAACCAAACTGAAATTACAAGAAATACTGAAAGAAGCTCTTTAACTAGAAAATCAATCATATGAGACGTATACTCAAGGATGCGATGCAGGACACAGCATCCAGAGGCCTATTCAGTCAGGTAAGTCACAAAGCTCAATCAAAGCTAAAATATTACAATTAGGGAAGCAGAGATCTTAACATGTAAACAATGACAACATCAAACTATACAGAGGGATATATTACAGTATTTATAGCCCTTTCACATGTAGAGGAAATTAAGGAGATATGCAGAAGTTAAAGATTGGTTTAAATTTAGAACATTAAGGGAGTACAAAGGAGCAGCTGCAAAGCAAACTGACAACAGTACATATCAAAACAAGAAACATAATACAAGAGTCTTAACAGACACAAAATCAACTGTCATGGATTGAATTGTGCCCCCCCAAAATATGTGTAGCCATGTGGCTGGGCCATGATTCCCAGTATCTTGCGACTCTCCCCCATTATGTGGTTTTCCTATGCTGTATGTTAAAGGATTAGAGTGGGGCTATAAATCCCTTCATAGGATTACCTCCCTGTTCCACTGTAAAGGGAGTTTCCCTGGAGTATGGCTTGCCCCACCCTTAATCCTTTCATCCTACAAGAGAAGGACAGAGAAGCAGGCAGAGAATTGGGAACTTCATACCATCAAGAAAGGAGCATCAGGAGAAGAGCATGTCTTTCAGACCTGAGGTTCCTATGCCAAGATGCTCCCTGGACAAAGACTGATGCAATACTGGACTTTCCTCGAGAGCCGACAAGTGGAAAGCCTTCCACTGGAGCAGACACCCTGAGTATGGACTTGCAGCCTATCAGACTATGTAAGAATAAACCTTCCTTGTTAAGGCCATCTACTTTGTGGTATTTCTGTTAGAGCAGCCCTAGCTGACTGAAACACCAACATTAAAAGTATGAAAAACCAAGAACCCAAACCCACTGCCACTGAGTCAGGTCTGACTCATAGCTACCCTAGAAGTCAGAGTAGAACTGCCCCATAGAGTTTCTATGGAGTGCCTTGCAGATTTGAACTGCCAGTCTTTTGGTTAACAGACATAACACTTAATCCACTATGCCACCAAGGTTTCCAAAAAGCACAAAAAGAAAATCTATAAAGAAAAATGACCCAGAATAGAATATTAAGTGAAACAAAGAAAATGTCAACAACACAAAAATAATGGCACCAGAATGACAGCACTAAATATACATCTATCAATAATTACACTGAATATAAATAGATTGAATACTCCAAGAGATAAAGAGTAATAGGTTTAATCAAAAAACACAATCTGTCTACATGCTGCTTACAAAAAACACACCTTAGACTCAAAGATATGAACAAACTAAAAATCAAAGGATAGAAAAATATATACCAAGCTAACAACATGCAAAGAGCAGCAGTGGCAACACTAATCTCAGATAAAAGAGATCTTAAAATAAAATCTACCGTCATGGACATGGAGTCACTATTTGCTGCTTAAAGTTTCAGTTCCCAAGGAGGATATAACAATATTAAATATTTATGCACCCAGAATCAGAGTATCTAAATATGTTGAACAAATGCTGACAACATTGGAAAATTAGATAGGTCACACCACAGTAATAGTGGGACACTCCACTTTAACCCAGAAAAAAAGCTCAATAATGATACAGATCTTATTGTGACAATCAAACCAACTTAACCTCCTTGACATATATAGAACTTTTTACCCAACAACAGATAAATACACCTTCTTTTCAAATGCATATGAATATTTTCCAGAATAGACCACGTGTTAGGACATAAAGTAAGTCTCAACAAAATCCAAACCACTGAATTACTGCAAAGCATATTCTCAGACCATAAAGCCATAAAAGTTGAAATCAATAGCAGAAAAAACAGGTAGAAATTCAAACTCATGGAAACTGAACAACACCTTGCTCAAAAATCCATGGGTTATAGAAGAAATCAAAGATACAATAAAGAAATTTATGGATTCAAATCAGAATGAAAACACATCCTACCAGAACCTATGGGATATAGCCAAAGCAGTGCTCAGAGGTCAATTTCTCTCTACAAATGTACACAACTGGAATGAAAGAAAAAGCCCAAACCAAGAATTAACCCTACAGCTTCAACAAAGAGAAAGAGAAAGACAAAAGAATGCCTCAGGCACTGGAAAAAAACAGATTTAATAAAAGTCAGAGCAGAACTAAATGAATCAGAGAATAGAAGAAGAAATGAAAGAATTAACAAAACCTAAAGTTGTGTTTTTGAAAAGATCAATAAAAGTGATAAACCACTGGCTAAGCTCACAAAATCAAAACAGGAAGCAAATAACCTGAATAAGAAATGAGGAAGGAGATGTCACAACAGACCCAACCAAAATTAAAAGTATTATAACAGAATACTATGAAAAATTATGCTTTAACAGATTTGAAAACCTAGACGAAATGGAAAAATTTCCAGATTCACTTACCTACCAAAATTATCCCAAGGAGAAGTACAACAACTTAATAAACTCATCACAAAAGAAGAGATTGAAAAAGCCATCAAAAAACTACCAACCAAAAAAAAGTCCTGGCCCAGACAGCTTCACTGAAGAATTCTACCAAACTTTTAGAAAGCAGTTAATTCCAATACTATTGAAACAATTTCAGAAAATAGAAAAAGGCAGAATATTTCCAGATTTATTCTATGAAGCTCACATAACCCTGGTATCAAAGCCAGGGAAAGATCCAACAACAAAAAAGAAAATTACAGACCAATATCATTTATGAACTTAAATGCAAAAATCTTCAACAAAATGTTAGCCAATAAAATTCAACAACATATCAAAAAAGTAATTCACGATGACCAAATTGGATTCATACCAGAGATGAAAAATAATTACTGTCATCATCTGCATAAATAACACAAAGGATAAGAATCACCCAATTTTATCAGTTGATGCATAAAAGGCATTTGACAAAGTCCAACACACCTTCATGCTAAAACTTATCACCAAAACAGGAATAGGAGAGAAATTCCTTAATGCAATAAGGGGCATCTATGTAAAGTCAACAGCCAACATCAACTTGAATGGAGAGATTCTGAAAGAATTCCCCCTGAGAACGTGAACTACAAGGATGCCAACTGTCACCACTTCTATTCAACATTCTGCTAGAGGTTCTGGCCAGAGCAATCAGACAAGACAAAGAAATAAAAGGTATCTGCATCGATAAAGAAGAAGTAAAAATGTCCCTATTTGCAGACAGTATGATCATATACACAGAGAACCCTAAAGAATCCATAAATAACTACTAGAACTAACAGAAGAATTCAGCAAAGTATCAGAATACAAGATAAACATAAAAATCAGTAGGACTCCTTTACAACAACAAAGAGATCATCAAAGAGAAACCACCAAATTGATACCATTTACTATAGCTCCTAGGAAGATAAAATACCTAAGAACAAATCTAACCAGAGAAGTAAGAGACCTAAACAGAAAAAATTACAAGAGCCTACTGTGAGAAACGAAAAGAGATCTAGACAAGTGGAGAAACCTGCCCTGCTCATTGGTAGGAAGACTTAACATTGTGAAAAATGTTTATTCTACCCAAAGTGATCTATATTTACAATTCAATCCCAATAGAAATTCCAGTGCCACTTCTTTAATGAGATAGAGAAACAAATCACCACCTTCGTTTGGAAAGGGAAGAAACCCCAGATAAGTAAAGCACTACTGAAGAAGAGAAACACAGTGAGACACCTCACACTACCCAACCTTAGAACCTACTACACTGCCACAGTAGTCAACACGGCCTGGTACTGATACAAAAACAGACATATAGACTAATGGAACAGAATAGAGAACCCAGAAAAATCACCATCTTCCTATGAACAGCTGACATTTGACAATGGCCCAAAGGTTGTAAAATGGGGTAAAAACACTCTCTTTAACAAATGATGTTGGCATAACTGGTTAACCATCTGCAAAAAACTGAAACAAGGCACATCTCACACTGTACACAAAAACTAATTCAAAATGGATCAAAGACCTAAATGCCAAGCCAAGCCAAGTGCCGTCGAGTCGGATCAAATACCAAACCTAAAATTATGATAAAGATCATGCAAGAAAAAAATAGAGACAACAATGAAAGTTCTAACACACAGCTTAGACAGACCACAAAATCTGACCAGCAATGCTCAAACAACAGAAAAGAACAAATAAATGGGAACTAATAAAAATCAAACACTTATGCTCATCCAAAGAGAGTTAAATGACTACATACAGAACAGGAAAAAATATTTAGCAACTATGTATTGAATCAATGTCTGATTTCCATAATCCACAAGGTACTGCAAAATATCAATAAGAAAAAGGTAAATAATTGTTTCAGTCAGCTAGGGCTGCTCTAACAAAAATACCACAGAGTGGATGGCTTCAACAAACGATGGTTTGTTCTTACACAGTCCGGTAGGTTGCAAGTCCATATTCAGGGTGTCTGCTCCCGGGGAAGGCTTTCCCCTTGTCGGCTCTAGAGGAAAGTCCAGTATTGCATCAGTCTTTGTCCAGGGAGTGTCTTGGCACAGGAACCTCAGGTCTAAAGGACATGCTCTTTTCCCGGTGCTGCTTTCTTGATGGTAAGGAGGTTCCCAATTGTCCGCTTGTTTCTCTTTCCTTTTATCTCTTGCAGGCTGAAAGGATTAAGGATGGGGCAAGCCATACTCCAGGGAAACTCCCTTTACAGCAGGGCAGGGAAGTAATCCTAAGAAGGAATTTACAGCCCCACCCTAATTCTTCAACATACAGTTTGACAAAACCACAAAATGGAGGACAGTCACAAGATACTGGGAATCATGTCCCAGCCACATGGCTACACATATTTTTGGGGGGACACAATTCAATCCATGACAATAACCCAGTTAAATAATGGGCAAAAGAGAGGGACAGACACTTCACTGGAGACATCCAAGCAGCCAGAAGACACATGAGGAAATGTTCACGATTGTTAGCTATTAGAGAAATCCAAATCAAAACCGCAATGAGATACCATCTCATCCCAACCAGGTTGGCAAGAATCCCCAAAATACAAAACAAAAAATGCTGGAGAGGCTGTGAAGAGATTGGAACATTCCTAAGCTGTTGGTGGGAATAAAAAACAGTACAACCTCTTTGGAAAGCAATTTGGTACTTTCTTAAAAACCTAGAAATAGAAATACTATAGGATCCAGTATTTCCAATAGCTGGAATATATCCTACAGAAATAAAGGCTGTCACATGAAGAGACACATACACACGAATGTTTATTGCAGCACTGTCCACAACAGCAAAAAGATGGAATCAACCGAGGTGCCCATCAACAGATGAATGGATAAACAAACTACAATACATATACACAATGGAACACTGTGCAATGACAAAGAACAGCAATGATTTTAGGAAGCATCTCATAACCTGGTTTCAACTAGAAGACATTATGCTGAGTGAAATCAGTCAGCTGCAAAAAGACAAGTATTGTATGAGACCTCTGCTATAAGGACTTAAAAACAGACTTAAGTATAGAAGAAAAGACTCATTGATAGCTACAAGGGTGAGGAGGAAAGAAGAGGGTTGTTCATAGATTAGATAGTCAATAAAAATTCAGTTAAGTGAAGAATGTGACAGCTCGCAGTAGCGGGTAGATCTGCATAACTGGACTACACTATAAACTGAAAGGTTTTCTAAACTCAAGCCAACATTTCAAAGGATAGAGTAGCAGGGACAGGGGCCTGGGGACCATGTTTTCAGGGGACATCAAAGTTAACTGGCATAACTAGTCTTTTGCTAAGAGAGTTTTCTGCACCCCATATTGGTGAGTGGCATCTGGGGTCTTAAAAGCTAGAAAGCTGCCATCTGAGGAACACCAAATTGTCCCAATCCATTTGGAACAGATGACGACAGAGAACATCAAACCCCCAAGGAAAAATGAGTCCAAGAGACAGAAGGACTCCTAGGAACCGGACACTGCATCAGCATGAGACCAGAATCAAATGGTGCTCAGCCACTACCACAGGCAGCCATGATGAGGGACATAACGTAGAGTCCCCGATGTAGCACCAGAAAAAGAGGTGGGCACTTCATGAATTCTACTAAAAGACCAGAATTGATGGTTCCACAGCCTGGAGGGACCCCTGGGAATACGGCTCCTAGACTTGCTGCTGGCTCAGACCCCTGGAACTAGTACTGAGGTCAACGCTTCAGACAAGAATGATCTGTACTCAGGGACACACTGTGAGTATGTCGTGTGTGTACTTCATGGATTGATGCTTTTATAGTGGGCTGTCCTACTGGTTTCTTTCTAGGTAGGAGAGGAGAGAGTTGAGAGAAGTGGATAAGTGTTCATTAAGAGAATACTAGAAGGGTGAAAAGGAGGCATGTGCTGTCACAGAGTGAGAAGAGCAGATGGAGCTGCAAATAGGCAGACATGCAAAATCGATTTGGATTGTATACTTTCACTTAATCATAATTAAAAAAATTTAAAAAGTAGAAAATAATGAAACACCTTCCCAAGATCACACAGTCAGTAAGCAGAGAAGCCAAACTCAGACTCAAGTTGCCCTCTCTCCAAGACTTGAGAATTTTAGCTTATAATCCTGTCGGCTGTCAAGGGTAATACCTAGAAAAAGTTGCAGCCTCAGCCAGCTGCCCTATCTCCAAAATATAAATTCTGCCCATAAACCAACTGTTTTGAAAATGTATCATGGGTGGAGAGCACTTGGCTCCAGGAGAAACGTTCTTCTTTTGTCCACACCCATGGACATGAGAACCTTTCTAAGAGGTTTCAGTGGGACCCAGAAGATGACATTCTGCTGTTTAGCAAATATTCGCTCCATCACTAGTACCCTGCACCACATCCATCTGTCAGTTTGTCTGACTGTGGTGGTTTGCCTATTGCTATGGAACCCTACTGCCATAATTGTTAAGTGCTACTGCAGCTAACCAAGAGGTTTTCAGTTCAAATCTGTAATGTGCTCTTTGGAAACTCTATGGGGAAGTTCTACTCTGTTGCATAAGGTCCTCATGAGCTGGAATTGACTCCATAGCAGTGAGTTTGCATTTTTTGGGTCATATGATGCAGGAAGCTGCATCACTGGTATTTTATATACCAGCAGGGTCACCCTTGGTGGATAGGTTTCAGAAGAGCTTTCCAACTGAAACAGATTATGAAGAAAGGCCCGGAGATCTGCTTCTGAAAATTTGCCAATGAAAACTTTATGGAACACAACCGAAGACTGCCCAACTCCCTTTCTTTGGACACATCATCAGGAGAGATGAATCCGTAGAGAAGGGCATCACATGTGGTGCAGCGCAGAGTCAGTGAGGGCCAGGGAGACCCTCAGTGAAATTGAATTGACTGGATTGACACAATAGCTGCAACAACGAGTTAGGAGGAAGATACAGGACAGAATAATGTTTTGTTCTGTTGTGGGTAAGATTTTCATGAGTCAGTGTCAACTCCAGGGCAGCAAACAACAACACCCTGCAAGTCTTACTTGAGTAAACAATGCTGAGGAATGTGGATCAATAATCTACCTAAGGGTGAGGAGTCGCCATGAGTCGGATTCGACTCGAAGGCACTTGGCTTGGCTTTGGCGAGGGTGAGGAGTAGCTCTAAATTTGCCAACAATACGAAAAGCAAGCTAGGAACATATGGTGGTGTGCATTTTAAATAAGTAGTTAAATGAGCATTATCAAGGATATGAATGATGTTGTCATGGAATACATTTTATTTGGATCCACAATCAACACGTACGGAAGCAGCAGTCAAGAAATCAAAAGATGCAGTGCACTGGGCAAATCAACTAAGCATGCAAAAGCTGGACAATGAATAAGGAAGACCAAAAACTTCGGTCATTGAATTGTATTGTTGGCCAAGTATATTGAATGTACCATGGACTGCCAAAAGAATGAACAAATCTGTTTTGGAAGAAGTAGAACCAGAATGTTCCTTGGAAGCAAGGATGACAAAACTACATCTTACACGCTTTGTACGTGTTACCAGGAGGGATCAGTTCCTGGAGAAGGACATCATGTTTGGTAGGGAGGAGAAGAAGACCATCAATGAGATGGATTGACACAGTGGGGCAATGGGCTCAGACACAGCAATGACTGTCAGGATGGCACAGGACCTGGAAGTGTTTCATTCTGTTGTACACGGGGTCACTATGAGTTAGAACCAACTCAACAGCACCTAGAAACAATAATGAATGAGCAAATACCAATTATGATGCATTTTTTGATGATTTCTCACACTTACCATCTAAGGTCCCAGTAGAACGGAAGGCACTTCGATACCAAAGCACAATGTCAATCTTAAAAACATTGTAGATGTACATTACAGACACAGCCACACTGGTCAAGGCTATGAACCCTCCTATCAAGTAAGCTCGGGAATCTGGAGCTAACATGACAGAAAAAAAGAGAGAGAGAAAGAGAGAGTCAATTATATCCTTTACTAAGACAGAGCACATTATAATACCAAATGGAAATGTGTCACATGTCGAAGTGCAAGAAAATTAAACCCATTGCTGTCAAGTCAATTATGACTCAGAGTGACCCTGTAGAACAGAGAAGAATTGCTCCATAGAGTTTCCAAGGAGTGGCTGGTAGATTCAAACTGCTGAACTTTTGATTAGCAGCTGAAAAAATTAGCCAGTGAAAACCTCACAGACAGCAATGCAATACTGTCTTAAGACTATTGACTATACCATGGACTGCCAAAAGAATCAAGATCTGTCTTAGAAGAACTACAGCCAGACTGCTCCTTAGAAGCAAGGATGGCAAGACTCTGAATCACATCATTTGGGCATGTTATCAGGAGGGACCAGTCCCTGGAAAAGAACATCCTGCTCAGTCAAGTTTAGAGTCAGCAAAAAAGAAGAAGACCTTCAACAAGGTGGAATGACACAGTGGCTGTGACAATGGGCTCGAGCATGACAACGGTTGTGAGGATGGCACAGGACCCGGCAGTGTCTCATTCTGTTACCCACAGAGTTGCTAAGATTAGGAACTGACTCAGTGGCACCTAACAACAGGTTACAGACGGTCCAAGCAACACTGCTCGCAACTGCACCACACTGCTTTCAAAATATTCAGGGCCAGGGCTCCTTCATCAACACTAGAATCTCCAGAGGTGGAACTTGGGCACACTTCACTGGAAAAGTCCTTCCACTGATCCTGTTGCAGGCTCTTAATAACCACCATTGTAACTGTTCTCCCTGTTACAACAGGACTCAGGACTCCTGTCAGGAATGAGGAGTGATCATTTGCTGGCAATTAGGGGCCGTATCTACTAGCTCCATGAGATGCACTGGGAGCCAGACTAATAGACAGTTTTCTATGTGCCATCAGAGTTCTAGCTTGATGCCTGTTAGAGAGCTGTGCTCTTAGCACAGGTGTTTACATCCCACTCTGCTCTGTAAGCACATCACAGAGCAATTATGAGCAGATGTGGTGGGGCAGGAGACGCCCAAGGAGCAGAACCAGTTGCTCTGGAACATCGAGTCCCTGAAAATATGCTCCCACACATCTGAGAAGAAGAACAACACAGCTTTCGGCCTCACCACAACCCAAAACCCAATGCCTCCCAACGAAATGGAAAAGAGGAAGAAGGAGAAAGGAAAAGAACTCTGCCTTGTTCTTCACAAGCCACTTCATATCCCACTTCCTTCTTCAACTTCTTCCAGATCCCTCATCCCCACTAGACAGTGGGTAGTGGGTGGAAGCATGGGCGAGTGCCTTCTTTTCTCTACATCGTCACAGCACTTTCATTTAAAAAAAAAATTCATTAAAGTATTTATTATTATGTACTTTCCTCTGCCCTACCATGTTCCAAGTATATTAAAGTCAAAGACTTCTTCGTTTACTATGTTGTCATTCAATACATGACACAATAAATCACAGTAACTAAAAACACATTTGGTGCTCTAAAAATATTAATCCTTTGATTAAGTCCCAGCACAGCCAAGTTTAACTGCTTTGCACACTGGTGGCCAATCTAACCCCGGACTACTTGTTTGGAACCTCTAGATTCCAGCCATCACATTCATTTTCCCGCTCTTTCATTCTGTACTTCTCTTTCCCACTCCCCTGCTCTTGTTATCGTATCCTTCTTGGAGTAACAATGGCACCTCTTGCTTTGTGTATAACCATGTCTGGGAAGCTTTAGGGTAGACTTCAGGGATTTTAGTGTTGTAAATAGTCATGACGTGAAGACCATTCGCATGATGTGTGTAGGAATCAAAAAGCCCCTGGTAAGCAGATTGGAGGAATGCCTTGAAAATTTGTAGGTTGATCATTCATTATATTCAGGAGTGTTGATACCCTCTGCTCTGTAAATGAGCTAAAATTGGAAACAGAAAACTAATACATAAATTCAAAGGGAGTACAGGCTTGAGGAGTTGCTAGGTGGTACAAATGGCTAATGCGCTCACTTGCTAACAGAAAGGCTGGAGTTTCGAGTTCACCCGGAAGTGTCTCAGGAGAAAGGTCTGATAGTCTGTTTCTAAAAAACGAGCCATGAAACTCCAGCGGAGCAATTTTAGCTCATTTACAGAGCACAATTCTACTCTGAGACACAGGAGGTCACCATGGGTAGGAAAAGACTCAACAGCAACTTGGCTGGGTTATGAACCTTCAAATAGAAATAAATGGGAACCTCCCTGTCAGAGACACCAGATGCCCTGTTGAAGGTACTGTCAAAGGTGAACTTCACCATTTGAGGTGCTATGGTTACTACCAGCCTTAAAACAAGATGCTAGGTGAGAACAGGTGATTGACAGAAAGTCAGAGAAAGGTGCAGAAGTCTAAACAACTAGGGAGCCACCCTGCTTCAGACTAACCAAATAAGATTCAAATCTGAAACCATCTTCAGCAAAAAGAAGGGAAGCTGTACTGTTAACTCTGCCCCCAAATAAACCAACAAGTGGCTTGGAGTTAAGTGGGCAATATTCCTAAGAATTCAGAGCAAACAAAGTACGCACATACAAAAATACTTTGCATATGAGATGTGAGATGAGTATTAGTAGAAAGAAAGCACAGATTTCTCAATTGGCCTAAAATAAAGAAAATAAACGACCCCTTTCTGCTGCTGCAGGACTGGAAAAAAAAAACCTGCCATGTAGTTGAATCCAATTCATACAAGGCAGCATAGAACTTCCCCATAAGGTTTCCAAGGAGCACATGAGATTCATGATCTTGGTTAGCAGCCTAGGTCTTAACCACTATGCCACCAGGGTTCGCATGATTGGCAGGTATTAAATGAGAGCAGCGGCAGTTTGTGTGAACCTAGAATTTGCCTAAGAATCTTCTGAACACAGATGTTCCAAGTAGTCACTACAGAAAAAGTTAGTACAGGCAGTCCCCCACTACAATTATGTATTTGAGTTAAATGATCACACTAATGATGTATGTTGTTTTGGGTACATCTTACTGTCAGTAATACATACTACATACAACGTTGTAGCACGTAATTTGCTGAACATTCTCAGATGGTCACTTGACAATGTTCAATTTTATGATTCACCATTCAAAACAATACTGTATAGTATTCTATGGCCTGGTATACAATGAAGTTAATGTCAGGAGGTGTAAATGATAAAAAACTGGACAATGTTCAACTCTAATGACATTCGACAATGGAACTGTTGACACACCTGATGGCTGTCGCAACTCTGACTTCACTGTTAGGACATTAACACAGACTTCATTGTAGACCATGCTGAGGACATGATCTTATTCAGCATTTCATACCATAAGTGGCATTAGTTGTTCATTTAAACGGGAGATGTTCAAGTTTGTCTAACTGGAACACCCACACTGTTTATACTCCAGCAAAAAGTCTAACAAAAGAAGTAACACCACTGAAAGCTCTAATGGAAAATAAAGGTGAGCAAGGCTCTAGACAAGGACAGAAAGATGAAGGTCACTAAGGACTTTGATAATGGAGATAGAGCTGAGAAATAGCACATGAGGAAGGACTGTGTCATTCAATCACTTTGACAAGCATTAAGAAAGAGAATAGGATTTTGAAGGCACCTGAAGGAGCAGCTGGCATACAATTGACAATTTTAACAAAGTAGCAAGAGTCCATCTCCAAGACAAAGAGGCTGCTGATGATCTAGACAGAAGAACAAATCTGGAAGAGGATTCCTGGGAACTTACTGACGATTGAAATGAAAACATACAGCCTTTTTAAAAGCCTGAAGAAACAGCAAAGAGAAGACTATGGTGAGTACTTTAATGCCAGCAAGGGCTGGTTTCATGGCTTCAAATACAGATTTGGCTTACATAACATACATATAACTAAAAAAAAAAGTTCAGAGAGAACTGGACAAGATAGCACAAGACAAAGAATATCTACCACAGCAGATTTTCAGTGTGGACAAAAATAGGCTTGTTTTGGGAAAGGATGCGGGAATGAACCTATATTCACAAAGAGGCCAAGGCAATACATGGTTCCAAGGCATTTAAAGACAATCATGCCACTGCTTGGAGGAAATGCTTCTGGATTTCAACTGAAACTTCTTCTTGTTTACTATTCTGAATACCCATGAGCATCAGAAAAAACACTGACAAATATAAACTGTAGGTCTATTACGGTAGTAACTCCAAGACCTCGATGATGACTGTTATCCAAAGACTGTTTTTTAAAAGTGTTTCATCTTTGAAATGCACACCTATGGCCTTAAAAAAAAAAAAAAAAGCATTCCTTTCAAGATTCAGTTACTACTTGCTGATGCCCCAGGACATTCTCCTCACCATAGATAATCTAAATCAAGATATGAAAGTGGCATGTCTGCCTTGCATGCAACAGCTGTGGTTCAGCCTATGGACCAAGGTGCAGTTACCACCTTCAAGATGTACTACCTATGAAATTCTTTTACTCAGGCAAAAGCTACAACAGATGGAAGTACAACAATTTCTAGATGAATTATAGTGTTCTTCAGTGTATCTGGAATATAGTATCTTCTGGGACGAAGTTACAGGAAACTGCATGCAGGGGGTATGAAAAAATTTGCTGAGTTATGCGAAGACATTCCAAGCATTTGATTAGAATATGATGGAAGAAATGATGGAAAAAGTGTCCATGTGGCAAAAATGCTGAATTTAGAACTTGATGTTGCAGATGTGGAACAGCTCCTAGATTATGAAAGAGAACTTTCAGATTAAGACTTAATGGGTTTTGAAGAGGAAACAAATGCTGAAGCAGAAACAAATGACAAGGAAATGAAGGACAGAGTTGTCAAAAAATATTTACACTGAAAAATTAACTGAAGCTTTCTCTAAACTAAAACAATGGCTTCAGTTGCTTAAAAGCATGGACCCAAATGCTGATCAATTTATTCAAGCTGATAGGCAGACTCAGGAAGCAATGAGATGCTACCACAAAATGTACAAAGGAAGAAGAAAAAAGACCACACAGACAACTTACTAATTTTCTGACTAGAAACTCCATTCCCATTTCCAGGATATTCCAAATGACCCAGAACCTTGCACAAGTGACATCATTACTGAAAATGACAAAATGTCCACATCATCCAACTCTTACTCATCATCTAAGTAAGTTTTTATGATTTATATATTTTTATGTACATATATATTAAAATATATCTCTAAGTTTACACATATGGTTTCCAACCCATAAAGACAAATTAAGATCAAATTATGAAGATACTGAAGTACAGCCATTTTGTAAAACTGTACAGTGCTTCCTTAGAAAGCTAGAAACAAAAACATCATAGGATTCAGCAACTTGACACCTAAAAATATATCCTAGAGAAATAAGAGCCTTCATACAAATAAACATACACACGCCTATATTCACTGCAGCACTGTGCAGAACAACAAAAAGACAGAGGGGTTGGAGCCAAGATGGTAGAGTAGATGGATGTTTCCTGTGACCCCTCACACAACAAAGACCAGTAAGAACAAAGACCCAAAGACCCAAAAGCTGAGAAATTGGACTGAGCAACGAGGAAGGGAGAGTAGCACCAGAAGTACATAGGATTCCACAGACCTGACCTCTTGGCAGATGGATGCAGCCACGGTGGTAAGCTGAGTGCTGGATCTTCCTCATTAGAAGAAATTGCCTGGAGGGCTGACTTGTGCTTCTAGAACCAGTGGAAAACAGCACTGGATCTTTGAAAGCTAAGTGTTTGCATGTAACCTACTGCTCACAGATCTAACTCTTTCCTTTGAGACAGGCTTATCTCCCTTCTCCCAAGAACCCCCTCCCTTCTCTGCACTGCACCTGGCACTAGAGTCTAAGCCATTAACTGAGCCAGAAGTAGCAGTCCTTAAGCCTGTTCTGAGCCATCCTCTGTCTCAAGCCCAAGCCCAAGCCCATCGAGTAGATTCTGACTTATAGCAACACTGTAGGACGGAATAGAACTGCTCCACAGAGTTTAAAAACAGTCAACCTTTTGATTAGCTGACATAACAGTTAACCACTTCACCATCAGGGCTTCCTTCTGAGATTGAGCTTGGGGGTGTGGGTATTTAACAAACCAGGGGAAAGGGAAAAATTTTGTGACTCTCCTAAGCTGGAAAACCAGGGCAGAAACTATTCCTTCATCTAGATTCAGGCACAAGGGGATACAGCACCCTCAGAGACATTCAGGGACAATATTAGCTCCGTGCCTTTCTCAACAGCCACAGCCAGACACCAGTGCCTATATCAATCTACTCCTGCCTATCTAGAACAGAAGGTGGCCTCACACTTGGTAACTCACTACCTGGACACCTAAGTTGAATCCATATAAGAAAAGTAAACAGATCCTTGGGCTCCCAAGTCTAGTGACAGGACATTAGAACTTCAAAGACAACACTAACCAAACTATCACATACAACCAGTCTAATTGGATATTTCAAAACAAGAAGCTAGAACACAGTAGGCAAAGAAAAAAAATTTACTGATGGCTTGGAGACAACAGTCAACTTCCAATCACTTAAAAAAGCAGACCATGATTTCTTCAGAAAGCTCGCAAAACAAAGAATCAAATTTTCCAGAGGAAGAGAACTTCCTGGCATTATCTGAGGTAGAATACAAAAGATTAATACTTAGAACTCTTCAAGAGATGAGGAAGGAGGGAAGGCAAAATGCAGCAGAGCATAATGACAAATTGAACAAGCTGTAATAAAGCATACATCAGTAGGATTTAGAAATTAAGAAAACTAACAATTAAATCACAGTATTAGACAACTCAGAATAAAGTCAAAGGAGCAGAACTGAGGCAATGGAAAGCCAAATTAGTGAGATTAGAGATAAAGCATACGACATCAATGTATTTGAGGAAAAATCAGATAAAAAATTTTAAAAAATCAAGAGACATTAAGAACTGTATGAGACTCTGTGAAGAGTCTCATGACTGGACAACCAAAACAGGGAGGGATAATGGAGTCTGCAGAGAGAATTGTTGAAGATTTGCTGACAGAAAACTCCCTTCAAGTCATCAAATATGAGAAGATACCTATACAGGATGCTTATCAAAATCCACACAAGGTACAATCCAAAAGAAAGATACCAAGGCATATTATAATCAAACTCATGAAAATTAAAGAAAGGAGACACTTTTAAAAGTGGCAGAGACCATGTTAGCAAGAAATCAATGGAATGACATATGCAAAACCTTGAAGGAAAGTAACTGTCAGCCAAGAATAATATGCAGAAAAACTGCTTCATGTATCATAGTGAAATTAGAATGTTTCCAGAAAAACAGAAATTTAGAGAATTTGCTAAAACCAAATCAAAAATAAAAGAAACACTAAATGGAGTCCTTTGGTTAGAAAATCAATGAAACCACATTTTAACAATCACAGACCAGAACACAGAACAGAGCAACTACATATCAACCCAATCAGAGCATTACAAAAATGAGCATAGGCAAAACACAGAAAATAAGGAAACACAGATGTCATTATGTAAACATTACATTATGTAACAAAATAGAGGAACTCAAAAGAAGAAGAAGTCGAAATGATATAAAGAAATTAAAGAGTGGTTTAAATACAGAAAAATAGGGGTGAATACTAAGGTAGCCACAAAGGAAATTAACAATCCCACACATCAAAATAGAAGACAAGAAAAACACGAAGTCTCAGCAAATACAAAACCATCATCACTGAAAAAGATGAAAAGAAAACATAAATAAAAAAGACTCAGCATAGAAAACTGAATGGAACAAAGGAATTGCCTACAACACACACAATAAAGACATCAAAATGACAGCACTAAGCCCATACTTGTCAATAATTGCACTGATTATAAATGAACTAAATGCACTAGTAAAGAGACAGAAATTGGCAGATTTTATTAAAAAGCACAACTAATCTATATGCTGCCTACAGAAAACACACCTTAGACTTAAAGACACAAACAAAATAAAATTTGAAGGATGGAAGAAATATATCAAGCTAACAATATTCAAAAAAGAGCAAGAGTGGCAATATTAATCCCTTATAAAATAGACTTTAAAGTAAAATCCACTATATTGGATAAGGAAGGACACCATACAATGATTAAAGGATCAGTACTTCAGGAGGACATAATCATATTAAATATATATGCACACAATGACAGGGCTCCAAAATACATAAATACTAACTGAATTGAAAACAGAAATAAACAGCTCCACAATCACAGAAGGAGTCTTCAACACATCATTTTCTGTGAAGGACACAACATCTAGAAAAAGCACAACAGAGCCACAGCAGATCTAAACGCAACCAACTTGACTTCATAGACATACAGAGAACAATCCACCCAACAGCAGCCAGGTATACATTCTTTTCTGATCTACACAGAACATTATCCAGAACTGAGCACATGCTGGGCCACAAAGCAATCCCTAACAAAATTCAAACTTCACTGCTCTTGCATGTCACTATCCCATGCAGGGAGGTGGGGGTTGAAGGGTGGGGAGTGGGGGAGAGAGGGGGTGGGAGTTATTAATAGAATAAAAGGGGAAACAAAGCTGTCTTGGTGAACCACACCACCTACACGTCAGCATTTTACAAGCTATTTCATACTCTGGTATGTTATGAATTTAAACTTGTTCTCTTAATATCATTTTTAAAATCTTCATTGTGTACTATCTGGTTTTATGGCCTTCAGTGGCTAACTAATGAGCTCTGGACATTTTTAAGAGTACTATTTACGCACAAGCATGGAGTTTGATGCCCTCCTACTGTAAATATCATTACATTATGAGAACATATACATTTATTTGCACATACAGTTATTTATAAATCATCAGCAAATAGCTATAAAAGTTGAGAAATCAGGTTTAATAAAGAAAAAAATTCTCAAGGGAGGGCTAAGATGGAGGAGTAATAGGATACTTCCTGTGGTCCTTCTAAAAACAAAGATCCACAAAAAAAAAAAAAAGAATTGATTATACATGACATTTTAGGAGCCTTGAACATAAAAAGAAAGTTGAGAATCAGATGGAGTGACAGGGAAGGGACAGAAAAATAGGTCCTGAAGTACATAGCACTAACCATACCTGACCCAGTGGGAATCAGTACTTCATAGGCAGAGCAGTGGTGGCAAGCATGGTGAGGGGAACACAGGCATGCTAGTGGTATAGTAGTTTAGTGCTACGGCTGTTAACCAGAAGATCAGTAGTTCAAATCCATCAAGAGCTCCTTGGGAACTCTATGGGGCAGTTCTACTCTCTCCTGCAGGTTTGCTGTGCATTGGAATTGACTCAATGGCACTGGATTTGCTTTTTTTTTTAATCTCAGAGGAAGAGACAAAGCAGCAGACAGCCCAAGTGACACAGAACCTACTCATGCCTCCAGAATCAGTGAAAAACAGCATTTGATCATCAAAAGCTGAGTAGCTTGCATCTAACATACAGTGGGTGCGGATCTCAACCTTTCCTTCAAGATAAACTTCTCTCCCTTTTGCCAATGTTTCTCCCACCCTTCTGTGCATAACGCTGACTCTGCAGGACTCCTTATACACACCTTGAGTCATTCTTTCAGACTTGGAGGGGAAACAAAGTGCAGGGAAGAAAAAATCTGCCAACACCCCTGAGCCAGGAACTCAAGGCAAAAACAGTTTCTTTGTCTAGGCTCAAGCATAAGGGGACACGCATTCCTCACAGACACAGCTGACTCTTGGTCTCCTGCATTTCGAAGCATGTGTATTCAGATACCTGTGCCTATACCAATCATCCCAGGTCATTTAGGATTATAGAGCAAAGCCTGCACCACACACTTGATGACCAACTACTTGGGGTCCCCTAGAAGTACAAGTACATGAATGTCTGCAATCACATGTCTAATAATAGCTCTAACCATCTGGTATAGGATGTTAGAGCCCCAAAAGCAACAATAATCAAGCCAGCTCACAGGGCCAGCCTATTTTGGCATGTGGAAACAAAACAAAACAAGAAGCAAGAACACAGTAAGAAAACAAAATAAATAAATGCAACATACTGATGCCTTGGAGATAACAGTCAATATCAAATCACATAAACAGGCAGACCATGATGGCTTCAGAAACTCCTAAAATATGGAACTAAGAATTTTTCCAGATGAAGAGAACTTCCTGGAATTATCAGACACAGAATACAAAAGATTAATATTTGGAAATCTACTAGAGATAAAGGAAAGAGATAAAGCAAAATGCAACCGAGCATAATGACAAATTCAACAGGTCACAAGAAAGCACTGAGAGACAGCAACCATAAATTCAGAAGATTAATAATAAAATTAAGGAATTAGGCAACTAAATAGAAAGTCAAAGGAGCAGAACTGAGTCAATGGAAGATAGAATTAGTGAGACAGAAGGTAAAGCAATTGACACTAACATATTTGAGGAAAAAGCAGATAAAAGAATTATTATTCTTTTTGAAAGAAGAAACACGGAGAGTAACGTAGGGCTCTATCAAAATGAATAATCTATCAGTAAGTGGAGTACCAGAACAGGAGGGAAAACACAAAACACGGAGAAAATTGTTGAAGATTCATTGACAGAAACCTTTCCTGATTATAAAATAAGAAGATAGCTATCCAAGATGCTCACTAAACTCCACATAAGGTAGATCCCAAAAGAAAGGCACCAAGACATATCGCAATCAAACTTACCAAAACTAAAGAAGGTAATTTTGAAAGCAACTAGGGATGAATGAAAAATAATTTTCAAGTGAGTTGATAAGACTAAGCTTGAACTATTCAGCAGAAACCATGCAGGCAAGAAGGCAATGGGATGACACATATGACATCTTGAGGGAAAATATCTACCAGCCAAGAATTATATACCAAGCAAAATTGTCCCTAAATTATGATGGAGAAATTAGGAAATTTCCACATAAACAGAAATTTAGAATACACGTAAAAGCTAAACCAAAATGCAAGAAACATTAAAGGAAGTCCTTAGGTTAGAAAGTCAGTGACATCAGATAACAAGACCAGAATACAGGCAGCAATGAAAAAGATGAAAACACATGAAGAAAATGACTCAGAGAAATAAATGGAACAAAAAAACTGTCAACAACACATTTTTGAAAAGCATCAAAATGACAACAATAAACTCATACTTATCAACAATTACTCTGATGTAAATAGATTAAATACACTAATAAAGAGATGCAGAGTCACAAAATAAGAAAAACAATCTACATGCTGCCTACAAGAGGCACACCTTAGACTTAAAGACATAAATGAACTAAAACTCAAAGAATGGGAAAAATAGATCAAAGAAACAACACTCAAAAAAGAGTAGGAGCAGCAATATTCATTTCTGAGAAAACAGACTTTAAAATAAAATCCACCAGTATAGACAATGAAGGACACTATGTAATGACTAAATACATCAAGGGGACATAACCATATTAAATATTTATATACCAATTGATAGGGACCATAAATATATAAAACAAACTAAGGGCACTGAAAAGAGAAATAGACAGCTCCACAAATAATAGTAGCAGAATTCAACACATCATTTTCAGTGAAGGACAGATCATCCAGAAAGAAGCTCAGTGAAGACACAAAAGAGCTAAACCCCACAATCAACCAACTTGATCCCATAAACATATAAAGAATACACCACCCAACAGTAGCCACATATACTTTCTCCTCCAACATACATGGAAATTCTCCAGAATAGACCTTAAAGCAAGCCTTAACAAAATCCAAAGCATCAAAATATTGCAAAGCTCCTTTTCAGTTCATAAAACCATGAAAGTGAATAACAGAAGAAGCAAGGCAAAAAAATTGAACACATGGAAACTGAACAATACCTTCCTCGGAAACTACTAGGTTATAGAAAAAATCAAAGATGGAATAAAGAAATTCACAGAATCAAACGAGAATGAAAGCACATCATATCAGAACATTTGGGACACAGCCAAAGCGTGCTCAGAAGTCAATTTATCTCAATAAATGCACACATCCCAAAACAAGAAAAGGTCCAAATCAAAGCATTAACCTAGAATTTGAACAAGTAGAGAGCAGGAAAAAAACCCTTGGGCACTAGAAGAAATCGAGTAATAAAAATTTGGGGAAAATGAAATGAATTAGAGAATAGAAAAATACTTGGAAGAGTCAACAAGATCAAAAGCTGATTCTTTGAAAAGAAGAAAATTGATAAACCAGTGGCCAAAATGACAAAAGAAAATCAGGAGAGGAAGCAAATAACCCAAATAAGAGATGAGATGGGCTACCATACAACAGATCTAGCAGAAATTTTTAAAAATTGTAACAGAATTCTATGAAAACAGTACTCTTAACAAATTTGAAAACTTAGAGGAAATGGACAAATTTCTAGAAACATACTACCTATCGAAACTAACACAAACAAAAGTAGAACAGCGAAATAAACTCATCATAAGAGAAGATACTGAAAAGGTAATTTTAAAACTCCCAACCAAAATAAGCCCTAGCCCTCACAGCTTTACTGGAGAATTCTAGCAAACTTTCAGAGAAGAGTTAATACCATTATTACTAACGGTGTTTCAGACCATAGAAAAGGATGGAATACTCCCAAACTCAGTCTATGAAGTTAGAATAACCCTGAAATCAAAACCAGGCAAAGATGCCAAATTTTCCTTTCCCACAAAAAAGGAAAATTACAGACTAATATCTCTCATAAACTTAGATGACAAACATCTTCAACAAAATTGCAGCCAATAGAATGCAAACACATATCAAAAAATAATTCACCATGATCAAGTGGGATTCATACCAGTGTTGTAGGAATGGCTAGAAAAACAATCAGTGTAATCAACCACATAAATAAAACAAAAGACAAGAACGACTTGATTCTATCAGTTGATACAGAAAAGGCATTTGACAAAGTCCAAAAGCCATTCATGACAAAAACTCTAAGCAAATTAGAAATTAAAGGGAAATTCTTCAATATAACAAAGGATATCTATACAAAGCAAACAGCCAACATCATCCTATATGGAGACAGCCTGAAAGCATTTCCCTTAAAAACAAGAACCAGACAGGGATGCCCTTTGTCACCACTTTTATTCAACCTTGTGCTGGAGATTCTAGCCAGGGCAATCAGTCTTGAAGAAGAAATAAAGGACATCCAAATTGGCAATGAAGAAGTAAAAGTATCTTCACTTGCAGTTGATATAACTTCTTATGGGAACCCTGGTGGTGTACTGGTTAAGTGCTACAGCTGCTAACCAAAATGTAAGCAGTTCAAAACCAGTAGGCACTTCTTGGAAACTCTATGAGATTGTTCTACTCTGTCCTATACAGTCACTTTGAGTTGGAATCAACTCAATGGCAATGGGTTTGATTTTGGTTTTGTTTATGACCTTATTCACAGAAAACCCTAAAAGACTCTACTAAAGATCTACTGGAACTAACAGAGGATTTCACCAAAGGATCAGGATACCAGATAGATATACGAAAGTGAGTTGGATTTCTCTAGACCAACAAAGAGATCATCAAAGAGGAAATCACCAAATCAATGCCATTTACTATAGCCCCTAAGATGATAAAATACCTAGGAATAACTCTATACTGAGTCATAAAAGGCCCATATAGAGAAAAGTACAGGACACTCCTGCAAGAAACTGAAAGAGACCTACAGAAGTGCATCCCACTACCATGCTCATGGATAAGACTCAACATTGCGAAAAGGTCTATTCTACACAAATTGATCTATAAATACAATGCAGGCTCAATGCAAATTACAATAGCACTCTTTAATGATACGAAGAAAGAAATCACCAACCTCTTACAGAAAGGTAGGAAGCCTAGATAAGTAAAGCGTTACTGAAGAAGAAGAATAAAGTAGGAGGCTTTACATTACCCAACTTCAGAAATTATTATACTGACATGATAGTCAAAACACCCCGCTGCTACTACAACAATAGATATATAGATCAACTGAAAAGAATTGAGAAGTCAGATACAAAAGCATCCATCTACGAGAAGCTGATATTCGACAAAATCCTGACATTCATAAACTGAGGAAAAAACAATCTCTTTAACAAATGATGTTGGCATAACTGGATACCCATCTGCAAAAGATGAAACAACACCCATATCTCTCATTATTCACAAAAACTAACTCAATCTGGATTAAAGATGTAAACATAAAATCTAAAAACAATAATCATGAAAGAAAAAATAGGAACAACAATAGAAGTTATAATGTAGGCATAAACAGAACACAAAATACTATTAACAGTGCACAAACACCAGAAGAAAAAATAGATAACTGGGAACTCCTAAAAATCAAACACTTATTCTTATCTAAAGACTTCACCAAAACAGTAAAAAAGACAACCTATAGCCTGCAAAAAAATTTTGGCTATGAGAGATCCAATCTGCACCTAATCTCTAAAATCTACAACACACTGCAGTATCTCAACAACAAAACATGCAAACAATCTGATTAAAAAATAGGTAAAGGATATGAATAGGCACTTCACCAAAGAAGACATGCAGGCAGCATAAGGACATGCTCACGATCACCAGCCATTAGAGAAATGCAAATCAAAAGTACAGTGAGATACCATCTCAGCCCGTCAAGGATGGCATTAATCCAAAAAACAAAATAATAAAATGTTGGAGAGGCTGAGGAGAGAATGGAATATTTATATACTGCCAATGAGAATGTAAAATGGTACAACAACTTTAGAAATACATTTGTCTCTCACTTAAAGAGCTAGAAATACAAATACCAAATGATCCAGCAATCCCACTTCTTGGAATATATCCTAGAAAAATAAGAGCTGCCATACAAATAAATACATGCACACCAATGTTTTTCACAGCTCCATCCACAATAACAAAAACATGGTATCAAACAACAGAAGAATGGATAAACAACTATGGTATATTCACACAGTCGAACATTATGTAATGACAAAGAACAGTGATGAATTTGGAGAGACTGGAATATTTACATACTGCTGGGGGGAATGTAATATAATACATCCACTTTGTCTAGTATCAACAATGAATTTGGAAAACATCTCAAAATATGGAGGAATCTGGAAGGCATTATGCTGAATGACATTAATCAGTTACAAAAGGATAAATATTGTAAGAGACCACTATCATAAGGACTCAAGAAAAGTTTTAAACACAGAGTCTTTGACGGTTACAAAGCTGGGGAGGGAGAGATAGTCATATTCAGCAATTTTATAATGAAACTAAAAATCAAACCCACTGCCAGTGAGTCAATTCCAACTTATACCGACCCTACAAGCAGAACCGAATTGCTCTGTAGAGTTTCCAAGAAGCACCTGGCAGATCTGAACCACTGACTTTCCATTAGCAGACAGAGCACTTAACCACTACATCACCAAGGTTGTTTTAGGTGAGGGGAGGGACAACACACAATAGACGGGAAGTCAGCACAACTGGACTAAACCAAAAGCTTAGAATTTTTCTAAGTACAACTAAATACTTCAAGGGACAGAGTAGCAGGGACAGTGGTCTGTAGATCAATTGTCCTAACAAATTTCATTATGAAAATGTTCCATGTCCCTCTTCGGTGAATGGCATCTGCAGTCTTAAAAGCTAACAAATGGCCATCTAAGAAGTTTCAACTGGTCTCAACTCACATGGAGCAAAAGAGAATGAAGAACATGAAAGACATAAAGAAAATATGAGCCCAAGAGACATATATGGCAGCATAGACCAGAGACTGCATCAACATGAGACCAGAAGAACTAGATGATGCCCAGCTACCTCCCATGACTGCCCTTATAGGGAACTTGACAAAGAGTCTCTGGCAGAGCAGGAGATACATGGGGTACAGAACTCAAACTGCAGTGAAAATGTCAGACTTGATGGTCTGACAGACTGGAGGGTCCCCAGAAGTCACGGCCCCTGGACTCTATTAGGCTACAACTGAAACCATTCCAGAAGCCAACTCCTCAGACAAAGATTGAACTGATCTATGACATAAAATAATATGCATGAAGACTGTGCTTCTTCCTTTGAGCAGACGCAGGACACTAACTGGGCAGCTTCTGTCCAGAGGCAAGATGAAAAGACAGAAAGGAACAGGAGCCAGTTGAACAGACGTGGGAAATACGGGTAGAGGAGAGAAGGAGTGTGCTTTCACAGTGTGGGGAGAGCAGTCAGTGTCACATAACAAAGTGTGAGGTTTTGTAGAAGAAACTTACTTGAATTGTTAACTTTCACTTAAAACACAATAAAAAGGAAAAAATTCTCTTTCTAGACTTCTTATGCATAAAATGTGCATTACCATAGCATTTGCAAGGCATACTGTAATAAAATCACAGCCTTACCCCAAGAACATTTAAAAGACACTGAGCCAGCTTTTCAGTAGGTTCCATATTTAGGTTGTCTATGTACTACTACTCACATCAAACGTTTGACACCATTTCCCTTTCATAGCGGGCTCTGGTGGCACAGTGGTTAAGCGTCTGACTGTTAACCAAAAGGTCAATGGATCAAATCCACCAGCTCTTCCTTGGAAATATTATGGGGTAGTTCTACTCTGTCCCATGGGTCACTATGACTACTAATTCACACTGAACATACACTGCTTTCATGTGTGTTTCCTCATAATCATTTTGGGAACGCCGAGCCCACTGGAGCATTACCTGGGAGCTTTAATACAATGTATGCTGCTGATACTCCGGCTTGACATACAAAATGGCGGTCATAATCCTCCATTTTCACTTCAAAGAAGGTTATGTTTACTGTGTACTTATTGTATCGCCCAAAAGACACACAGGATCTAAAAAAGAAAGATTCAGTCATTAGTACATGAATCGTGTTTACCCAACATGCTTTATAATGTTTATTCTGGAAAATAAAATCACTTCCTGGAGAATACTTTGGACCACCGTAAGAAGAGTTCACAGAAGAGCCTAGGATGACAGAATAGTTCCAAATGTGTATTTTCTTCTGGACAGTGTCAAGAAAGTGTAGTTTTGTTACCTGCAGACAACTTCTCAGTCCCACAGACCCCTCTATTCCTCTGAATTTACTGTAACTAGAAACCCTAGCGGCACAGTGGTTAAGTGCTACACCTGCTAACCAAAAGGTTGGCCAGTCAGGTCCACCAAGTGCTCCCTGGAAACTATAGGGAAGTTCTATTCTGTCCTGTAAGGTCACTATGAGTCAGAATTCTTTGTTTGTATGTTTGTTTATCCCAACCAACCTACACTTTAAGAACCAATACTACTTCTTCCGTCCTTTTATTTCATTAGTCTTATTGTTCATACCACTGACTTAATCAGTAAACGTGCTGCCATTGAGTCAACTTCAATTCATGGCAACCCTACAAGTATCAGAATGGAACTATACTCCTTAGGGTTTCCAATGGCATGTTTTTCAGAAATGGATCACCACGTCTTTCTTTCATGATATCTCTGGGTAGACTCACACTTCCAACCTTCTGATTAGCAGCCAGATGCTTAGTAGATTGAACTACCTTAGACTCCATACTATTCAATCAGTTAATGATTATGCATTATCTCTGTGGTAATGCTTAGTTTGACCTTTAACCCTTGAATGCCTATGGCTCATGGTATAACTAAAGGGGAATGAGGTTGGCTTTAAACAGCAACTGAGAGAAATAGACCATGTTGCTTTAATACCATCCTTCATGTTTACCTCATCTCCCTAATTAGGGCATTAACAGGATCGACAGCAGCGAACACCTCATATTTCTTAGACCAGATGCTCGGTTGTACACTCACTGTGAACTAGCAGTGAGAAAGTCTTTGAAAAGCAAAGCCAAAAACAGTAAGGAGAAGGCAATGTGTTAAAAGTAAATAAATAAAGCAGGAAATGCCAAATGAACTTAGATGGAGAAACTCTTGCTAGCTTTTAGAGAAGCCCGAAAACCCAATGCCTTACTCAATTCCTTCTCTGATTCGTTTGGATGCTTGATAATAAAGATCCACCAGAGTGTTGTTGACTTTCCAGGACCGTAGATTTGTGTTCTCCCTGACATCTGTGATATTGCAGTCCACAATAAGGGGGGAGCCTGTAAAAATCAAGTCCCTAAATAGTAAATGAAAATTCTACAAATAATGACCTGGCCAACAAACACATTCCCTGTTTATTAAGCCTAGGACATCTTTTCATTACCAAAAATACCTCCTTGAGGCAACGTTAACCTACTTTATCTCTATCCCTCTGACAAAGACCATAAGGGGCAAGTAGCCTTCTGGGGTGTCTGTTGTGAAAACCAAAAACCAAACCTATTGCCACTGTGTTGATTCGGACTCCCTGTGAGTCTCTCTATAGTTAAAGGACATGCCATAAAGCACCGGGTTTTGAGGAACGCTGTCTACAGAATGGAGGATGTGGACACTACTCCTACGCTTAGCCACATTTTGTCACTTATCTGTCTTCACCACAGTCTTACAAGATGCAAAGGGGGAAGTGTTATCATCCCCATTTTACAGATGAGAAGACTGGAGTTCACATACACTGAGGGACTTGCCCAAGATCATATATTATTTGTGAAAGAAATGATATGAGAACTCTCATTTTCCGGCTCCAATTCCAGTGAGCTTCCTACTTTCCAAATGTGATCTCCTGGTCTTGCTCTCCTGTCTCTTATCCTGCCTCCACACACTTTCACATACTATATTTGATTAATTTACATTTGCCTCATGAGTGTCATAATTACATCAATTTAATACATGTTCAGTTAAAAATATTCTCTGATTTCTCTTTCAACCTGTAAGTTATTTAGAAGTTTTTGTTTGTTTGCTTTCAAACTTATGTACTTATTCTAGTTAGCTTTTTATTACTTATTTTTAAGTTCACTGAATTGTGCCTTGAGAACATATATTCTATATGGTTTCAGTCCATTGGATTTTGTTCAGATCAGCTTTGTGGCCCAGATTATAGTCAACTTTCTTAAACTTCATTTGTGTTTAAAAAGAAATGTGTAATCTGTAGCAGGGTTCTATGTCTCACTACGATGTCATTTGTTAAGCAAACTTTGTTAGTGAAGGTAGGGTATCTTCTTTGCTCATTCTATCTATTACTGTAAGATCTATGTCAACACCAGCATTACTGTGGATTTATCAATTTCTCCCTGTAATTCTGGGTTCAGTATGTACATACACACAGACACACACACACATGTCTGTGGAGACTCTGGTGGTAAAGTGGTTAAGTGCTACGACTGGTAACCAAAATACTGGCAGCGTGAACCCACCAGCTGCTCCTTGGAAACTCTATGAAGCAGTTCTACTCTGTCCTGTAGGGTTGCTATGAGTCAGAACTGATTCAGCAGCAGTGGGTTGGGCTTACATACGTATGTATCTACATATACAGATATTTATATCTACATCTATGTATTTCTATATATACACATATATGCATGTATATGTGTAGGTATGTGTGCATCCATATTGTTGTTAGCTGCCATTGAGTTGGTTCTGAATAGAGACACTATGTACCACAGAAGGAAACCTCATCCAGTCTTTTGCCGTTCTCAAAATAGCTACCATGTCTGACACCACTGTTGCAGCCACCATGTAAATCCATCTCCTCCAAGGTCTTCCTCTTTTTCAGTGACCATCTATCAAACATGATGTCCTTCTCCAGGGACAGGTCCTTCCTGATAATATGTTCAAAGTATGCGAAACGGTATCTAAACATGCTTGCTTCTAATGAGTATTCTGGCTGTACTTTTTCCAGGACAGATTTGTTCATTCTTCTAGAAGTCCATGGTATATTCGATGCTCTTCAACAAGATCGTAATGCAAAGGCATCAGTTCTTCCTCAGTCTTCTTTATCGTCTAGCTTTTCCGTGCACATGAGGTGACTGAAAATATCATGACTTGGGTCACTTCTGCTCTGTCCTATAGTGTCATTACGAGTTGGAATCGACCCAACAGCAAAAGGTTTGGTTTTGGTTTAAAGCTCCTTAATAATGGTGATATTCACAAATATAAACTTGCTTACAGAGCATGGATCACATTTCATCAAATTTCATACACTGTCATTATTTTCACAATATTCTGTGATTATGGCCTTAACTTAGTTTCTAATCAAGAAAGAAAAAATCAGATGACTTTATTGTCTAATTTTTAAAACGAGTGACTGGTTTAACCCTAGTTTTAATTGTCAAGGTTTACTGTATTGCCATTGCACCATGTGGTCTGTAAGACTTCCTTTTTTAAAAACTGAGCTTTTCATAGATGTTAACAAGAGGTATCTGAGAAACGTTTATTATATTATTCAAATTCTTGATCTTTATTTGATTAGTAAGTCTGTCACAGCCAAAATATGTTAAAATCTCCCACAACAATTATTTCTGTCCTCTGTTTCTGAGAGTTTTAGCTTTATGTATTTTCACGCACTGTTATTCAAAGCATAAAAATTTCTACTTGGGAAAGTGTGATTTTTATTACTATAAAATGATTCATTTTGTTATTTGTTTGCCTTGAAAAAGGTATTAGCAGATATTAATATTCCCAGCTTGATTTTTTGTTCATTTTTCCAGATACAGCTAAGTTACGAATTCATTTTTAACCTTCTAGATCATGTCCTTTTAAATATTTATCTTTTGAGAGAAATACATGATTAGATTTTAATATCCAACTCAATCTGAGGATTTGTCTCTTAACGGAGACTTTCTTTTTCTTTCTTTGTTTTTCTTCAGAAGGTACTCAACATATTTTGGTTTTACTAATGATTTCCTATCAATTTAAAAAAAAAATAATAGCTTTCACTCATTTGTCTCCACTTAGATCACAAAAGTAAAACAAAACAAAAACCCACTGTCATCAAGTTGGTTCCAACTCATAGCAGCACTATAGGAGAGAAAAGAACAGTTTCCTAGTGGCAGGTGGTGGATTCGAGTTACCAAACATTTAGGTTAATAGCTAAACTCTTAACCAAAACAGAGGCAATGTCTGTATATACTTTCCTACATAAAATAAGGAATACAACATGGTAACTTTTCCTATTCCTTTAACATGCTTTCTGGTGTTAGATGATATAATCCAGAATTCTCAACCAACATGACTGAGTGAAGTTTTACATTATAATGTGGCTTGGCTGGCATCTTCTCCTTTGGAAATTATTTTTTTGCACTTGTACTGCTTTCATATAAACAAATTTACTGCCAGCCCTTTGATGCCACAACTCTGCCAGGCTTCAGCTCTCCTGATTTTTTTTATTTTAATGACTCTCCTGATGACCTTGGATATGTCCAAAGCTGGAGCTTGGATATATATGAGCTTTATCTTTATCCTCAACGTTCAAAAGTAGGCACTAAGATATTCAGACATACTGGTCTCTGCCCTTAGCTATTTCAATGACTTTACTTACCAAGTTTTGCTTCAATTGAATTGTTTCTTGGATAAGTAATTTTAGGGATTCTGTCTCCATATTCAATTTTTTCTGTTAAGAAATCATACCCACATAAAACTGCATTAGAATCATCTCATCTACTTCAATATAGTAACATAAAGCACAGCACAGAGCATATCAGCAATAAGTGCTGGTCAAGAAAAAACAATACCCATGATGTGACAAAAAAGTGCACTCCATAAATTCTTATTTATCAGCCAGAAATATAGTCAAATTTAATTAAACCTAGAAGCTAAGCTACCAAGATAGTTGACTTCTATAATTACATATTTTGTTAGTATGAACGAATGAATAATAAAATCTCATTATTTAATGCTTCAAAATACATTTTTCAAGCATTGCCTGTAAGCAAAGTTCTGGGCTAAGTCGTGGGTAAAATTAAACAACTGCCCTAATAATTTATCTTCAGTTTCATTATCCATCCTCCAATTTTGCTTTTTCATATTCTTTGAATTCTTCTTCTCTCCTATTATTCTTAGCAGTTTCACTCCACTACCGCTTTATAACTGTCTTTCTTGTATTGACATCCCCTCAGCCTGAGTCTTCCTCCACTTCTCCTCTATCTCATTCATCACCACAATTTATCGGTCACTTACTTAGTACTATACACCTTCTATTGGTGCAGAAGTATGGAAAAGTTAAAAGAGGAAAGATAAAAAACAAATGCAAAAACGCACACCCTTTATGTGGCATTAATATCTAGACATTCTACAAACTATTTGAATTCAGTATGCCCAAAAAGTAAATTACTGCCACCTGGTTAAGGTCACACCATCGTCTCACTCCTGAATTCAGTATTCCCTCAGAATGACCTTATTTCATTGAACAGAATCATGATCGATCAGTTGCATAAGTCAAAAGGTCTAGCTTTCTTGGCGTTTCTGTCTCCCTCACTCTCCATATTCAACCCAACGTTAAGACCTCTGGGTTTTACCTTCTACAATGCCTTGAATCCATGCGACACTCTCCATCGTCAGTGCTGCCAGGTTACCTGTGCCAACATGATGTCCCACTGGCATTCCTGCACCTGTCTCCTTACCACCATTCTTGTCCCTGTTCAGATCATCCTGTGTATCAAAGCCAGACAGCGCCTCCAGAAATGCATTCACACTACACTACTCTCTCACACTCAACCTCCTGAACAGTTACCTTTGTTCTTAGAATATATTCAAACTTTCTACTTTGGATCACAGGTCCTTATTTGGTCTTAAGTATTTTTGGATGATAAAAATGGTTACAATGTTCACCAGCTAACTGAAAGGCTAGAAGTTCCATGCTCTATGGTACATATACTCAATGGAACACTATACTAAGATTAAAGAAATGTTGATTTTAGAAAACATCTCACAACACGATTTCAGTTGGAAGATAATATGCTGAGTGAAATCAGTCAGTGTCAAAAGGACAAATATTTTATGAGCCCCCCTGTTTTAAGGAATTAAAAATAGAATTATCTACAGAAGACAATAACTTTGACAGCTACCAGGACAGGGAAGGTGAGGGTTTATCATAGATGAAATAGGTGATGTTAGAAATTGTATCCATTTACTGTAATAAAGAAAGAAGGGAAGGAGGGAGGGGAGAAAGGAGGAAGAGAGAGAGAAAGAGAGAGACAGAAATTTCCAGTTCACCCAGCAGTGCTGCACCAGAAGGAAGGCCTGACAGTCTACGTATGAAAAATCAGCATTTAAAAGCAGATGAAGCACAGTTCTACTCTGATACCACCAGGTCCCCAAGAATCAGTCAACAGCAACTATTTTGTTTTAATTTGGTCTTGGCCCCTGAACAAACTCATGACTTCTTCAGACTCATCGCTTACCATGTTCTCCCTCACTCTCGTCACTCTAGCACAATCTGACTGGCTTCTTTTCTTCAGATACCCTAGTCCCTCTCATTGTAGGGCCTTTGCTGCTTCCTCAGACTGGAAGTTTCATCCATTTCATCACTTAATGAATACTTCCTGATCCTTCAGCATCTCTGTTATCAGGCAGTCTTTCCTGATTCAACAGACCCTTGTCTGTTTGATCTCCTTGTTTCCTTTCCTTCATTGCATTAACCTCCTTGCTAATTATAGATTTCATCAGAGGACTATCTGGATAAGCCCTGAATCTCCTCTTACCTCAGATTTCACACTCTACATGAGCAGTGAAGAGGAGTTTTTCCTTGCCATCATGTTCTCTTGGCCTCGCGTAAGACTTGGCCTTGTTAGGCCCTTGGTCAATAGCCACTAAATGACCAACTGAAGGATCACATCCCTCGCTGCTTCTACTCAGGCTCAAACTATCAGCATCCGTGTGGATACTGCAGCAGCCTCTTGACATGCCTCTAAGGCTCAAGACCCCTTCAGCTCCTACTTCTTACCATCTCACGGCTCATCTCACCCATCATAAATACAGCCTTGACACTCTGTACTTGCACAAGTTCAAGCCCTCAACAGCTGCATGGTAAAGTCTACATATACGTAGCTCTTGCACTTGCTCTTGTTTAGTTCTATGATCTCAGCTCCCACTTGCCTCACTTTATAAGTAGGTTCTAATGTTGGTTTTAGATCTCACATGAACCACTGTGTTCATCACTTCCACACTTTGCTTTAAAGCCAAAAGCCAGCCAAGTGCCATTGCTTTATGCTACTATATAAGTAGTATACTTTTACTACTCCTCTGTTTCTTCAACTTGTAAAAACGGTACTCACTGCTTCTTGTCAGAATTCAGCTGAGAAGTTACTTCCTCTTGGAAGCCCTGTAAGACCACTGGCTTGCTACAACTGTGGCCCCACCAAATAGGGTTACCACTTCTTTTCCTTTATCCCCATACACACTGTCTATGATTCTCTGCTAACGTATAATGTTGAAATGATCTGTTAATATCTCTAGTTCCTCTACCACTAAGCTGAGAGTGTCTCAATAAAAGGAATAATTTTGTCATTTTCGAATTCTTGGGTCTAACATAATTTTTCACATATTAAAAAAAAAAAAAACCTGTTCCCACTGAGTCAGTTCTGACTCCTAGTGACCCTACAGAACAGAGAGAACTGCCCCATAGAGTTTCCAAGAAGCAGCTAGTGGATTTGAACTGCCAATCTTTGGTTAACGGCCAAGCTGTTAACCATGGTGCCACCAGAGACCCGTTTGGCATATTTAAAAAAAAAACTCATTTTCATCGAGTTGATTCTGATTCATAGTGACCCTATAGAACACAATAAAACTGTCCCATAGAATTTCCAAGGAGCATCTGGTAGCCATTGTAGCACTTAATGGACCATAAATAAATGTTTACTGAGTTCCCATCAAATATAGACTATTCAAACCAGTTATCTGGTTTTTTGTTTGTTTGTTTTGTTTATTTGTTTGTTTGGCATTTGAAACCTTGAAACAAACAAAAATCCTTTGCAGGCTCAATGTAAAACTAAAGCATTATGGTAGGCAACCATTCTGTGCTCCTGGAGGTCTGGAACTGGGCTTCACACTAGGGATTCAACTGTGAATAACATGAGGAAGTGCCTACTTTCAAAGAGATATCCAAACCCCCCAAACCAACAGCTATCTCAAAATCTTAGAACACAAAAATCATAAAATCCAACATTATGTTCATAATTAAGGGGCTCTTACCAAAGAAAATGGAAATCCTGGTGGCAAAATGGTTAAGTGTTATGTTTGCTAACCCTAAGGTCAGCAGTTTGAATCCACCAGGCCCTCCTTGGAAACCCTATGGGGCAGTTCTACTCTGTCCTATAGGGTGGGTCACTACAAATCAGAATTAACATGACAGCAGCAGCTTTGGTTTGGATTTGGTTTTCCCAGAGAAAATAAAGTTGAACACTACCCTAGTCCATTTGTAGTTTACTAAGCAACTGTGAGAAAGAATACTAGGAGAACCAGGAGGAAGGACTGTGCCTGGGAACAATTCATCTGGGATGCAGGGACTGCTGGACGGTGATGGAATAAACAGCCCTGAGGAGCCTCTCCAGCCAAGAAACAGGGAGCCACTCATATCGACCATATCACCCAAGAAAGCCTCATCATTAAGAAACAGTTGACTATTCCAGAATACTTTGAAGTCTTAAAGAGAAATTAATTTAATAAAAGAAAAATGAGGATCCAAGTCAAAGAAATAGCAAACCTTCAGTTCCCTCCATTTAGCTAGTAGCTGTGTGCTGTCAGGTGGATTCCAACTCATAGCAACCATGCAGGACACCGAAAAGATACCCCACACAATTTCCTGGGCTGTAATCTTCACAGAAGTGGATCACCAGGTCTTTCTCTCACACAGTCACAGAGGGATTTGAGTCCCCAACCTTTTACTTAGCGGCCAAGCACTTAACCAAGTAATTTCTACTGAAGAAAGCACACAGGTGACCTACCAGGAATTCACTGCCCAGTATAAACATACTGAGGGAAAACTGCTGTGGGCATTTTTGTCACTAACCAGCTTTGTCAGCTTGAATAAGTTGCTCCCCTCCTGGACCAGAGTCTAACAGCACCAAACCCATTTGTCCAGGCTTCTAGCCCAGGTGAATGCTGATTGCTTCCTCTGTTATAGGATTAGTTACATCTTGTCCATCTGTGTGATCAGTGGCTTGGCCTAGATTCTTTCTAGGGTTTCTTCAAGCCCCTAAGAATCTGTTTTCAAATCTCCAAGTCATGTGTTCAAATAAACTAGTCACTCTAGCTTTAACGCTAAAATCCCATGATTCAGTTCTGGGGCCTAGGTCACCAAGCTTGAACTCTACAGACTGAGTGGAATGGCCTTCCAAAATATCATAACAGTAACTATTGAGTCAAGTAAGAGTAATGTCAATAATATCTCCCATTCTCTGAATACCTACGCTCTGCCAGGCACCATAATAAGCAATTGTGTATGACCCTGCTTAACTTTCATAATGAAACAACAATGATAAAACTAAGCAGCTTATGGTCTTCTAAGCACAGCTTCTGTCCTCTTGTTTTAATAACAAGAGTTTTGAGAGCCTGTTAGTCTTCAGAAAAATCAAGATTGAGAACCACTTCTACTCAAAGCCAACAAGCTTGCACAAAGCAAGAGGAATTTGGGGGACAGGTACGGGCATACTTACTGACATCTACACTAATGCTATTTAAAACTGTGTGCTCTTTCCCCCCGTGTATCAGTCTTGCTTGGCATGCATATTTCCCTCCGTCCTCTGCTGAGGCATTTTCCACAAAAAGCTTCAGTCCCATACAATGAAACCGCTCTTCTTTGATCACCTTACAGTCCTAAATACAAAAATAAACAGATAATTCGATGAGTGTTTTGGGGTACTAGTAACAATCTTAGTGCCATCCTATGAGCAGTGAGAACATGCAAGAAAACAAAGGGACCCCTAGATCTTACAATTTTCCTGGAAGGCATTATTTCTAGATAATTTGACAAGGTATGGCTAAAATAAGTGACATAAATATGGTATGCTTATTTAGCACCTTCTTATGGATTGTGAAGAGATTTAAAAAAAATACGGTCTATCATGGATGGAATTGTGTCCCCAGAAAATGTGTGTAGTCATTTGGCAAGGCTGTGATTCCCAGTATTGTGGAATATTCCTCTATGTTATAAAGCCCTCCTCCATGAAGTTAATGAGGGATGATGGGCAGCAGTTTTACTCATGGGACAAGACTCAATGTGTAGGATTGTACTGTACCTTGGTGCAGCCTTTTGGGATAGAAAGCAAAGGGAGGCAAGCGGAAAGTTGGGGACCTCATGCCACCAAGAAAGCAATGCCAGGAACTGGACACATCCTTTGGAAAGGACCAGGATCCCTAAGCCTCAGAAGCTCCCAGTCTAGGCAAAGATCTATGACAAGGACCTTCTTCTAGAGCCAGCAGAGAAAGTCTTCCCCTGGGGCTGACACCCTGAATTTGGACTTCTAGCCTACTGAACTATGATAAAATAAAACTTCTCCTTTTAAAACCATCTACCTGTGGTATTTCTGTTAAAGGAGTGCTAGATGTCTTACAATCCTCTTGGAAGCACTAGACGGCTTACAATGCTCTTTGAAGGCAGTATATAGATCTAGAAGATTTGACAAAAAATGGCTAAAGTGAACGATGTAAACACAGATATAATAGGAGTTGAAAGGAGAGAGATTTATGTAGGCTAGAATTCACAGAGACAGATGAATTGGGTGGAACCATAAAGTTTCTGGTAGGAGAAGATGAATAAGTAGGAATGTCATGCATCTACAGAGACCAATCACCCACTGGACGTGAGTCTAATAGCACGAAACTGGTATGTCCAGACTTCTAGCCCAGGTGAATGCTGATTGCTTCCTCTGTGTTACAGAATTAGTTATACCTTGTCCATCTATCAGGGGCTGAACTTTCCAGAGATCCAGTATAGCTCTTCACCATCATTTTGTTTGGAGACTTGAGTAATAGTCATTGAATGCTGGCCAGGCTTATGGGGAGTAGCTGTCAAGCAATTTCTCGTGTTATCCATGCACCCACTCTATCAACAAGGAAATAAACTCCCACTAAACCAATTTAAAGGCTGATTAATTCCAGGAATCCCTTTCTCACCTGTTATCCTCAGCAACCATCCAGAGAACAAGTCCCCCATTGACCTCCAGTTGAAAGCTACTGTTTTCTTCCTGATTCCCACTCCCTCACCGGCCCACTTCTGAGCTCTTCCTTAACCATTCTCTCTACCCTGGAGGAAGTCTTATTCCACAGAGTGACTGCTTGGCTGAGTGCATTTGGTCGTGCTAACAGGTACATGGCTACTAACCCAAAGGCTGGCAGTTCAAACCCATCCAGAGGTCCTTGGAATAAAGGCCTGTGATCTGCCTCAAAAAAGTCAGTTATTAAAAGCTTATTGAGAAGTTCTACTCTGCATATGTGGAGTCAGCATAATTCAGAATCAACTCCATGGTACGCGGTTTTGTTCATTCTAACAGTCAAACTCCTATTCTCTACTATGCCCTTGTCAGCTGGGGATAGATACAGTCCCAGATCTCAGGAAGCCCACAGTCTAATAGCTAGGACAAACACACAAACCCTCCATTAAATAGAGATTTAAATACTCTCACTGAGTCTGTAGTGGTTCACTGCAGTCCAGACATCATTCTCCATCATTGGAAAAATGTGAATGGATCCATTTTGTAGCATGAATCTCAACAATGCCAGAATAAGCACTTGTTGATTTACAGTGTGAACTGCAGCTTTCTAGAAGGCTCACATTCTTTTCCTGTAAACATCCTATATAGGAAACTGAATTATAAGTGGACAACTGATTACCTAATATATGTGAGTTACTAACGAGTCAAATGGCTAAAGGCATCAGACTCTGATAACATGATGCCTTCTCCTTTGGAGAAGAGACTGAAAAAAATCTTGAGCTCTTGGGCAATAGAAACCCATTCCCTGAATAAGCACTGAGTTTCCTTTTCTATGTTTCCATTGTTGCTTATTCTGCTTTCTGATTCACACATTCTTCCTTTAGGGGGAAAAAGGCATCAAGTGGATTCTGACCTGTGTATATTCAACTGTATTAAGGCTCAGCGTGGCTAGCTTGGGGATCCTTGTAGCCCTTTCCTGTAACTTGGGCTGCCTCTATTCTGATCCACTGGGACTTTGCTATGAGGTCTAAACTCTCAGCAGGACTTGCCTTTATATCAAAATTCTTGGGTGATGTGTGAATGAACTTTTAATACCTGAAGTTTCTCCCCCATAATCACTTAAATTTCAGGGATTACTTCTACCTCTGCCAGTCTTCACCTCTCTCAGCCACACCCTGGACTTTGCCAATTATCCAGAACTACTATATGTCTAAATTCTTAAAGTCAAATACACATCTTTGTGATTATAATTCTCTATTACTTCAACTCCCTCATTCTTTTATTATAACTAAATAATAAGAGCTAATATTTAAAATTACTTCAATTAATCTCCAAACGGCTTTTACACGGCTATATATCTCAGGATTTAGTTGTAAGAAACAAAAGACATTCTGGTTATTTTAGGCAGAAGAGGATTTAATACAGGAAACTGGGTGCTAACAGAATCTTTAGAAAGGCTTGGGGAGTGACATCTTGGCCACAACTACATTGCAGAACTAGCTTTCCTTCATAGCTGCTATATGTACCACAATCATGAGCGAAGAATTAAGCCATTAAAATACACTGCCTGCAACTGAGAGACCAGGAGTTGACACTTAGGCACTTATGTCTCAAATTATGTCACATCACCAGGACAAAATGGAAGGTATATGCACTGCCACTCAACTCCCACAAAGCTAGTGACTCGACATTCCCTGGAATTTTGCTGCTGTCTAGGCTTTCCAGTAGAAAAAGTAGGAAGATCCACCCATCCCTACCTTAGTGGTCCAATAGAGCCAGTGACCCACCACTACCCACTGCCATCAAGTCAATTCCAACTCACAGCAACCCTACAGACACAGTAGAACTGTCCTGGAGAGTTTCCAAATAGTGCCTGGCAGATCTGGACTACTGCCTGGTTAATCACCATAGCACTTAACCACTACACCAGCAGGGCTTCCAGGGAAGCTAAAACACATATAGAATCTTAGCTGCAAGGGATCCTGAACAATGTAGAGCATGTTCATTGTTTTTATTTGTTCTTGTTTTTTCACTTTACAGTATCCATGGTATAGAGAGGCTCACTAGAAGATTTAAATGGATAGTGGCTGTTTACCTATGACAGCTATTTTTCTACCTGAACTTTCTATCCACTCAACCTACTTTTTCTCTTAAATTGAATTGGTCTCGTTCATCATTCTATTTTCTCCCAATTTCCAGTTTCTGTCAAGTATCATTTCTGTTACTCTCCAACCTGGACTCATGTGTTCATTGCTATACTCACTTTACTTTCACTATCTCAATTCCTTTGTCTTTCTGGTTAAGGGCTCCACTGTTAAACAAAAGGTCAGTAGTTGAAATCTACCAGTTATTCCTTTGAAACTTAGTGGGACAGTTCTACCCTGCCCCTTGGAGCTGCCATGATTTGAAACTAACTCGATGGCAGTAGGTTTTTCTGTTTGTATATTTCTAGCAAATTCACCTTTCAAAACTTGTCCTGAATTGCTCCTGTCATCTCTCTGTTACATTCCTGCAACCAGATGAGCCCTAAAGGTTGACACATAAATACGCTGCTCTTTCAGGTTTTCCCTATAAGTTCATCTTAACTATTGACTGAGAAAATTGGAGGCATCAGGCACAATTTTCTCATCATATTCTCTTTTTGCTTTTCCTCATTGCATAAATTATATTTTATATAATCTCTTAAATGCTTCCTCATTTCATTACTAATTTTCTAAAATCACCAAAATGTTATTTCTATATACTAGTAACAAACATGCCACTAGCCATGAGTCGGATCCGACTCGACAGCACTTGGCTTGGCTGGCTCCATAGTATCTACCCAAAAGCCTTCATAAAATGTAAACTTGTTCATATCGTTAGCCTGAAAGTGTGACTTGTGTCACAAGTAAAAGATATTTTACCATGTATGAAGACTCAAAGTTCCCTTGTTGTGGTTAGGTGCTGTTGAGTTGATTTCAACTCATAGCAACCCAATGTGATACAGTAGAACAGCCCTATAGGGCTTTCTAGGCTGTCATACAGGAGTAGATCACCAGGTCTTTCTTCTGCTGATTCACTGGGTGGGTTTGAACCACCAAGCTTTCAGCTAGCATTCAGAACTCTTAATCTTTACACCACCAGGTTCCTAGATGGTCTAAATAGTTTTCACTGCACTGCTAACCTAAAGATAGAGGATTCCAACTCACTTATTGGTATTGTGGGAGAAAAGGTCTGGTGAGCTGTAAAGACTACAGCCAAGAAAACTCTACAGAGCAGTTCCACTATATAACACATGGGGTCATTGTGAGTTGGAATCAACTCAGCAGCAACTAACATGAAGACTGAACCATAACGTCAGTGTAACTCAATAGCTCTCAGCAGTCTTTTTGTGAAAACTGATAAAGTAACTATAAAATTCCATGAAAATTAAATGAAATTAGAATAACCAAGGCAATATCAACAGAAAAGAAAAATAGTAAAGGACTTACACAGGATGTGTAAATCCATGTAATGTCATAGTAATTAACAGAGTTCAGTGCTGGTGCAAAGATAAACAAACACAATGGAGCAGTTCAGAGTTCACACATATAAGACAATTCGATTTAAGTCAAACATGGTGGCATGCAACACAATGTGGAAGGGATAGGTGAACTATAAATCTGCATGGAGAAAAATAAAACTAGATCCTATGTAACACTACACGCTTAAAATCTTGATTTCTCTGGTATTGGATCTAATGAGATGGCAGTCATTACAACACACCCAGCTGAAATCAAAAGTATCATAACAGAATACTATGAACGGCTGCACTCTAACAGGTTTGAAAACCTAGGGGAAATGGACAAATTTCTAGGTTCATATGGCTCACCAAGATTATCACAAGAAGTAGATCAACTTAGTAAACCTATCACAAAAGAAGTGATTGAAAAAAGTCATCAAAAATCTACCAACCGAAAAAGTCCTGGCCCAGATGGCTTCACTGGAGAATTCTATCAAACTTTCAGAGAAGTGTTAACTCTGATACTACTGAGGCTATTTCACACCATAAAAAGGGATGGAATACTCCCAAATTCACTCTATGAAGCCAGCATAACCCTGATACCAAAGCCAGGGAAAGAGCCCACAAAAAATGAAAATTACAGACCAATATCACTCATGAACCTAGATGCAAAAATTTTCAACAAAATTCAAGCCAATAGAATTCAACAGCATATAAAAAAATTGTTCATCATGATCAAGTTGGTTTCATTCCAGGGATGCAAGGCTGGTTCAACATCAGAGAAACAATTAATGTAACCAACCACATTAATAACACAAAAGATCAGAATCACCTGATTTTGTCAATTGATACAGAAAAGACATTTGACAAAGTTCAACACCCATTCATGCTTAAAACTCTCAGAAAAATAGGAATGGAGGGGAAATTCCTCAATGCAATCAGTAGCATCTACGCAAATACAACTACCTCATTATCCTGAACAGTGAAAGACTGAAAAAATTCCCTTTAAGAACAGGAACTAGAAAGGATGCCCACTCTCACCGCTTCTATTCAATATTGTGCTAGAAGTTCTAGCCAGAGCAATGAGGCAAGACAAAGAAATAAAAGGCATCCATATCAGCAATGAAGTAGTAAAAATCTCCCTCTTTGCAGATGATATTATTGTTTACACAGAGAATCCAAAGGAATCTATAAGTAAACTACTGCGACTAATAGAGGAGTTTAGCAAAGTAATGGGACACAAGATAAATGTTAGTAAATCAGTAGGATTCCTTTATACCAACAGTGAGATTACTAAAGAAGAAATCACCAAATCAATTTCACTTACTGTAAGGATAAATCTAACTAGAGAAATAAGAGATCTTTACAAAGAGAACTACAAGACCGTGCTACAGGAAACTAAGGCTTACATAAATGGAATAATCTACCTTGTTCATGGATAGGAAGACTCAACATTGTGAAAATGTCTATTTTGCCCAAAGCAATCTACTTATATAACACAATCCCAATACAAATTCCAGTGACATTTTTTACTGAGACAGAGAAAAAAATCATCAACTTTGTTTGGAAAGGAAAGAAATCTCAGATAAGTAAAGCACTACTAAAGAAGAACACACTGGGAGGCCTCTTACTACCTGACTTTAGAACCTATTACACTGCCACAGTAATCAAAACAGCCTGGTACTGGTACCAAAAGAGACATATAGACCAATGGAACTGAGTTGAGACCCCAGGGATGCCACCATCCTCCTATGAACAGTTGACGTTTGACAGAGGCCCTAAGATTTTAAACTGGGGTAAGAACAGTCTCTCTAAAATAGTACTGGCAAAATTGGATATCCATCTACAAAAAACTGAAACAAGACCCATACCTCACACCTTATACAAAAACTAACTTATACAAAAACTAACTACAAGCACGGTCTTCTAGTTCTCTTTGTAAAGATCTCTTATTTCTCTAGTTAGATTTATCCTCATGGTAAGTGAAATTGATTTGGTGATTTCTTCTTTAGTAATCTCACTGTTGGTATAAAGGAATCCTACTGATTTACTGATTTTCCTCGAATACAAAATCTATAATGATAAAGCTCATCCAAGATGAGATAGGATCAATAATGTAAGTTTTAATGCACAATGTAGACAGACTTCAAAATCTGACAAACCAACCACATTCAACAGAAGAGAAAATAGGAACTACTAAGAGTCTAACAGTTTTGCTCATCCAAAGACTTCATCAAAAGAATTAAAAGGACACCTACAGAATGGGAAAAAATATTTGGCAACTCTAGGTCAGAGTGACACCTGATCTCTGTAATCTATAAGGTATTACAAAATATCAACAAGAAAAGGCTAAATAATTCAGTTAAGCGATGGGCAAAGGAGGTGGACAGATATTTCTCTAAAGAGGATATTCAGGCAGCTGAATGACACATGCAGAATTGCTCACAATCATTAGCTATTAAAGAAATTCAAATCAAACCAACAATGAGATACTATCTCACTCCAACAAGGTTGGCCATGATCCAAAAAACACAAAACAACAAATACTGCAGAGGCTGTGGAGAAGTTGGAATCTCCTACACTGCTGGTGGGATTGAAAGATGGTACAATGTCCTTGGAAAAGTCTGGCACTTCCTTAAAAAGCTGGAGATAGATATACCATTTGATCCTGTAATTCCACTGCTCAGAATTTATCCTTCAGAAACTAAGGTTGTCACACGAACAGACACGTGTACATGAGTGTTTGTTGCAGCACAGTCCACAATAGCAAAAAGTTGGAATCAACCCTGCTGCCCATCAACAGATGAATGGATAAGCAAACTATGGTACATATACTCAATGGAACACTATGCTATGACAAAAAAAATGAGAATTTTAGAAAGCATCTCATAACATGGTCTCATTTGGAAGAGATCATGTTGAGTGAAATCAATCAGTGTTAAAAGGACAAATATTGCATGAGACCCCTGTTATAAGCACTTAACAAGAGAATTATGAACAGAATAAAATGATTGTGTTGGCTACATGGGTGGGGGGCTGAGGGTTTATCATAGGTGAGATAACTGATAGATGTTAGAAATTTTCTTCTTTTACTGTAATTAATAAAAAAGTTAAAAAATATCATTGGAAACAGAAAAACAACAGCCTTCTGAAAGACTACATAAGGGAATATCTTGTTACCTTGAGGTAGGAAAATCTTTTTAAACACATCACAAAAAGCACTAATCCAAAGAAAAATGAATACCTTAGACTACTTTAAAATTAAGACGTTTGTTCATTACATAACTCCAATAAGAGAGTTAAAAGGCAAGCCATTGTATGTATGAATATATTTGCAATACAGGTAACTGACAAAGGACTCATACCCACATATATAAAAAACTCCTGCAAGTCAATAAGAAATAAAAAAGGCCAGAGGCCAACAAACTACCTACGGGCCAATCCGAACCAGCTACTTCTTCTTGTAAATAAAATTTTATTGAACACATCTGCACAAATTTATTTACATACGATATATAGCTGCTTTTCTATTACAAAAACAGGGTGGAGCAGTTACAACAGAGACCACGTAGTCCATAAAGCCTAAAATGTTTACTATCTGGACCTTTATAAACATATTAAGAAACCCTGGACAAGACAACCAAAGAGAAAGTAGATGAGATACTTGAATAAGCACATCCTTTACAAAAAAAAAGGGAAAAAAATTAATTCTAATGTTCAGCAAAAAAAGCTGAACATTATTATCTATCAGGAGGATTTTAATTGAAGTTAAAATGAAATAATCTAATTGAGGCATTCAAATGGCTAAAGTTTTAAAAACTTATAATATCATACGTGGTCAGATATGTGGAGCACAAATCAGTCCCATAAAATGCTACTGGGAGTATATAAATTGTTACTGTGACCTTGTAAAATGGTTTGGCATTTTCTAGTCACTTTAAACATTTTCTTATGACCCAACATTTTCACTCCTATGTAAATGTGCCACAGAAATGCGGGCATACGTGATCCAAAAGATATGCCTAAGGATGTTCGTAGTAGCTTTATTCTTAAAATCAGAAACAGCATGAAAGCCTGATGGTAATCATGTGATATAAGGCAATGAAAGAAACAGAGCTACACGTAACAGCACGGACGATCTTCACAAGAGCACTGTTGCGTCAAGGAAGCCAGACACATAATGGTATATATATTATGATTAGGTGCAGATAAAGTTTATAGATTGCAAATTTAATTTATGGTAGAAAAAGTCAGGAGAATGGTATTCAGGGGGATTAGGAAAGGCATGGTTTTTGGAAGATGCAGAAGTGGACCTTCTGAGGTGCTGGTAAAAGTATAAATTGACATAAAACTTTGTAAAGCAATTTAGCAACATCTGATAAAGTTGAATATTTTACTTATATGCATTCTCTACAGTCTAGCAATTCTTTTAGGGCTATTCATACATGTGGTAGAAAAACACACATTGGTAAATGTGGCTTTAAAAAAGCAGAAAGAGAGTCATCATCACACTGTTTGTGAGAGAGGACAATGGAAATGACCTAACTAAGTGTGAAACATACAGTAGAGAGCACCAATAGAACAAACAAAAAAAGTGTTTTTTGATAAATTTCCAGTGAGACTAATCATGTATGAGAAAGAGAATAATTAGCAACAGGCACACAAACATTAAAAGAGAAAAAGATCATGAAAGAAATGTTGTGTTGGCATGAACACTTGAAAAAAATGGGAAATTTCCTGGAAAATAAGCTCCTACCGCATCACAAAAAAACAAGACAAGTGTATATTCTTATGACGATTGAAGAAATTTAAGCATAGATGAAAATCTGCCAAATACTAATAAGCAGTTTGCCAAAAACAAAAACCAAGTCCATTGTCAAGAGTGTATTCCAACTTGTAGAGACCCTACAGGACAGAGATGAACTGTCCCATGTGGTTTCCAAGGAACGGCTGGTAGATTTGAACTGCTGACCTTTCGGTTAGCAGTCAAGCTATTAAACACTGTACCACCAGAGTAGGGAAAACTAATCCTAATAGTCTGTGTTCCTTGGTGTCAAGGATTATGTTTCTACTTCACCATACATCAAGACAGTCAAGAAAAGAAAACCATTTAAGGTGAAAGAAACAGATGCAGAAAGGTAAGTACCCCATACCAAAAACGTATTGCCATCAAGATTGATTCCAACTCACAGTGACCCTATAGGACAGTACAAAAGTACCCTCATGGGGTTTTTTAAGGCTATCAGTCTTTACAGAAGCAGACTGCCACATCTTTTCTCCTGTGGAGTGGCTCATGGATTCAATCTGCTTACCTGTTGGTTAGCAACTGAGCACTTAAACCACCACACCATATAGGATGCTAATGTTTGCATAGAAAATAATGATTAGAATATATGTTCCTATTTGCTTGTACTACATAAAAGTCTCTGGAAGGACAGTACAAAGAAAACAGTAACAGCAGCTACATCCTGGGGAAGGTATGATAGGCCCTGAGCAAACATGGGAGAAAGTGAGGAAGGAGACTTCTTGCTAAGTCACTGTTTATACTTTGTGACTATTAAACAGTGTGCATACAGTACCCATTCAAACAAACACTTCATTCTTTAGAGAAACAGAGCAGCCAAGAAATAGCTGAGAAAAGAAGGGTAACTGGAGAAAAGCAGTGCGTCCCAGCAGGAAAGTATCACAGCATTACACTAATTATAAATTTTAAAAAAGAAACGAGCAAGGTAAAATTAACAAAAACTGTTGGTTGACAAATCTGTCCTTGCAGGCAAATCTCTTTACTGATTCTACTTTAAAAGATACAAGGTGAATTGCAGAGCGGGAGTAGGCTTTTAAAGAAGACAAGGAAAACTACCAACAGTAAAACTATTCTTTACCTTATACCACTTTATTATATCCAAAACACAGCTCTTCGGGAAGTTCAAATGACACATAAGGCTTCCATCTTTTCCAAAATGTAGTGTTTGTAAATATTCATCTGAGAAGTTTGGTGGAGCATTTTGGGTATTATTACACCAATACTTTCTAAAAGCAGTTAGATTTACATATATTCTGTGACAGCTGTTTATATTCCTATAATAAAAAAAAATAAAGTATATTGAATCCTTATAAATGCTTAAACAATCATGAAATAAAATGATTTGGTTCATCTACCAATATTTTCAAATCATTTTCAAGGCATTGTGCTCACTCTCTGCTCTCAAACAAAGCAATATGTACCCCACAAATCTTTAATCACAAAAACAAACTTTTGATAGAGAAATTTGGCAGCACCTTAAATAAGAGATCGAAATTAACATCACCAATGAGGAATGAATGAACTTGAAGTGCCTCCAAGTGTGTCACCCTGGGAAAGACGTATACCGCTCATACAGCACTCCATCCAAAAACACACAGCCTGAGCCTCATCATGAAGAAACGTCTAACAAACCCCAGGAGAGGGATAGAAAATAAAATAATTGGCCTGTACTCCTCAAAAATACCAATGTCATGAAAAATAATAAAAAGACTGAGAGACTGTCTAGATTTTAAAAGAGATTAAAGACATCACAACAAAATGCAACGCATGATCCCACACTAGATCTCCTAGTGAAAAGAAAAATGTTCTCAGTGTCAGCATTGGGATGGCTAATATAATTAGGTGTGGACTGTAGGCTAGATAAAAGTACTGCATCAGGGCAAAATTTCCTAATGATACTGTGATTATGTAAGAGGAAATTCCTGTTGATATGAAAAACATAGTGAAATATAAAGGGATACAAGGACATAATGTACGCAACTCAAATGGTTTAAAATACATACACAAATGAGAATAATTAGGTAAATATGGTCAGTTGTTCAAAGTTGGTGAATTTACACAACGGAGGGATGAGAGTTCTTTATATTGTGTCTTTTGAATTTCATGTAAATTTGAAATGATTGCAAATTGCAAATACAATGCAAAAATATGCAGATTATGGGAAGATCTGTTTCACGTCAGACTTCATTTCTTTTCACAATGGACAGTATCTTTGTCTAACCCAACAATACAGTCTTGAATTTGTTTCTATGAAATATAATGTTTTCCCATTTCACAGCTTCCAGATAGAAATATTTTCAATCCAATCCAACATCCAACGAACTTACTATCTCCAACTCTAGTTACTATTTCTGTCCCAGATAGAAAAAGGAGGGTAGATCACCACAAGACTCCAGATCTTAACCTACACAGTAAATGAAGCTGTGCAAATGAGCTAGCCAAACAGAGGCTAAGGAGCAAGTAATTTTGTGCATGGAATACATCTGATATATCAAAATAAAGAATTTGGTATAATTCAGAGTGGAACATGGGCCACCCTAGGACACAGGAAATACCACACAACTAGAACAAGAGAGGGAGAAAGCAACTTTGTGGTAGTTCTTATTTAATTAATTTTTTAATTAACATACATTCTTATTTCATTTTCACTTCAACTTTATAAAGCCAGAAATACTCCCATTATTTAGGTAAGAAATCTGAGGCTCAGGAAGGTCAAACAATTTGTTAAGTTCGTATAAGTTAAGTTTGTATGAGAGGGTTATGAAATTATAGGCCTCAGGCCAAACATGGCTAGTCCACAGATGTGTTGTAATTCAGCCTACATGAAGCTTTACAGATTGAAAAGTTTCACATATACACAATTTAATTTACAAATTCTCTTGAGAAATTGGAATACGCTTTCTAGTTTACCACACTCCCCACTAACCTCAATTGTCTTATACCATCTGCATCACTCATTTACATTTCTTCTTAGCATAAGGCCTAGCATAGGATCTGAAACATACAAGATGCTTAGTACCTGCTGAGTTCCTACCTTAGCATGGAGTCTGGACCATATTCAACGGTCAGCAACTACTTTAAACCGAATCCTTTGCATTAAATGATTAAAGAAGCGTTATTCCTATCTGAATGCACCACACATCACAAAAACACTTACAGTTCCAAGAAAGATGGTAGCAATAATCCTAGGATACACAAGCTTTGTGAGCTGGCTTGACTCACAACATCATTTCAGTGAGAAAAGACGCATTTCAAGTTACGAAAAATGACAAATTCACAAACTCATCCTAGAAAAAGTGCTACATACCTCATTGCTGAATATCACTATGGTCATCTTTGAAGTCCTCCCCTTGGGAAGCTAGGCACCAATGCTGGCACATAGCCCACGCTTCAAAGTAATTTGGGAACTCTTTTCCTGGAATGGCCATCAGAGCTCTCATCATACTACCCTTGATGTCCTGAATGTCATCAAAATGTTTTCCTTTCAATATTTCCTTTATTTTTAGGTAAAGAAAAAATTCACTGGGGGCTAGATCAGGTAAGGGTGTTCCAATACAGTTATTTGTTTACTGGCTAGAAACTCCCTCTCAGGCAATGAACTATACAATTAAATTCGTAAACTTGCCACAGTACCACCATGCACAATGGCCATTCCAGAAAGAGTTTCAAAATTGCTTTGAAGGGTGGACTAGGCACTGGCATCAGTGCCTAGCTTCCCAAGGGGAGTACTTTGAAGGTGAGTGTAGTAATACTTAGCAATGAGGCATGTAGCACTCAAAACAATTTAGTCCGTGGACTTAATTGTTACACCGCATATATGCTCGAGCAGGTGTCAAGAGACCAGCATTAATTAGCAGGTACCAGGGGCAGGTAGGGAGGAAGGGGAAAGGGCAACTCCCTGCGTAGGGCACACTGAGGTGTTATTAACAGTGAAGAGAAAATTTGGAAATGTTTATAACGATAATGGCTGAACATCAAAATAAACACAACTAATGCCACTTGATTGTATATGTAGAGAATATTTAAAAGGCATATGTTGTGTGTTACATATCTATTTACCACAATAAAAAATACATAATTTAAAGTAATAATAATAACACAAAACAGTCTTAACAGGATGCTACACAGACACACACACACAAATACACAGAGTGATCTATTTCAAACAAGGTACTTACTTTATAACACAGTGATAGATTCCTGCATCCTCCCACATCAGCGGAAGAAACAGAATCCAGCTCTGGTCCTGGTGAATTCTAGACTGTATGTTTTTGGATATTGGAATTTTGCTAGACTGTTTATACCATGTTATATTTACTCGCCCAGATGTTATTGGAGGGTATGTGCAATTAAAAGCAAATGGCTGGTCTACGGAAATAATCTCATTTTTCACACTAACATCATTGCATTCATCTATGGAAAGAAAGGAAGAACAGAAATAATTAACAAGGAAAGAAAAATCCTGTCTTATCTGCTTCTTACTCGTTTTAAAGAAATGTCTCTGATTTTCTAACTAACTAAAATTTTCTTTGGTAGTGTTCTTCTCATGGTATTTTCCTTAAAACAACGTGCTGAAATTCTTCAAACGTATCTGCACACAAACTTTGTTTAGTGCTTCCCCACAAACCAGCTTCTCTGTTTGGAATGATGTCCTCCTTTCTCTTCTATAAAGTGAAATCCAAACTCACTGCCCTTTAGTCCCAAGACTCAGACTCAGAGAAACATTATAGGACACAGTAGAGCCACTCCATAGGGCTTCCAAGGAACAGCTAGTAGATTCAAACTGTTGCCTTCTTGGTTAGCAACCATAGCACTTACCCACTAGGCCACTAGAGTTGTCCTTCTGGATAAGACTTTTATGTCCTTAATTCTCCTAGGGAGCAACCTTTCCTGTTCTGAACCTTCCCTGTCTTTCTGTGATCCAGTTAATTTCACTCTGGAATAAAAAGTGAACGCTATCTTGTGTCAAAATGGGTTTTAAACAAAAACTCGGCACCCATAAAAGGTTGACTTTTACTAAATTGCTTAATTTGCTGGAGAAAATCTGTTTTGTTGATTTTCTTTCCCTTTGCCCGGGTCTTGAATGATCTTGGGGCATATAAAACAACCCTTGCAACAGCTATTGTTGAGTTCGTTCCCACTGACAGTATCCTCTTGTGTACCAGAGTAGAACGGTGCTCAGTAGGGTTTTCAATGGCTGATTTTTCGAAGGTGATTGTCAACTCTTTCTTGGAAGGCACCTTTAGGCACACTGGGATCGCCAACTTTTCGGTTAGCAGCCAGGCACATTAATCATACCACCCAAGGCCTCCACCATATAAAATCAACAGTATTGTATTCATTTTAGCACTGTAACTCAAGTCTGGACTTGAAAATTTGCCTTCTCATTTCAAAGCTCAAAATGACAGTTGAGACTGAGCGTAAGGGCGCTGAGAAATGAAACTTGCTCCTTCCTCAATCCCTAGAATCCAGTCTGACCATCTGGAAAGAGTTTAATTAACCAGCCTTGGGACTCACGCCGCCCGCAGGAGGTCCATACCAGGGATTTGGGAAAGAAAGGAGATTACATACCTGCTCTGACAAAAAGTGGAAGGGCTAAGGAGACAGCGCATAACAGCAGGCACGGCACCCCCATACCGGGCTAAAGGGAACAGAGAAGAAGGTGGCAAGGAAGAGGAAGAGTGAGCAGGGAGCGCACTCTCCCAGGAGCAAGGAGCCGCTTTCTGTCACCTGGAACCTCAAGTTCCAATTTAGGCAACTGCCTTTCTCTTGTTCCTGCGAAGCCCTCGGTCTTTGGCCCCACATTTGCCCGGATGTGCTCCGAAAGACTCCTCCTTTCCCCGCGCTGTCTTTCAGCGGCGGGACCTTCAGGACCTAGGGCGGGGAGCTGCGTGCGCCGGCCGAGGAGGGACCAGAGAGACAGAAAGGACTAGGCGACACTGGGGGAGCTGCAGGCAGGGTGGCGCCCAGAGTGAGGATCCCCCGGGTGCCATCTCCATCTCCCACCTGCAGCGAAGCAGGATCGGCAGTCCCCCTCCAAGCCCTGCGTGTCCTCACCCAACAGCGCAGCCCCGAGTTCCCGTGACTGTGAACCCGGTCCCCGCTCGTGCGCAGCTCGAACCCTGGCCAAGCTCGAGAACCGGCCTCCTCCAGAGACTTGCTTAACTCTGGGATCCGCCTGAGCCTGGGGGTCTAAGGGGAAACCCCAAACATAGGCTCCCTTGGCAGAACCCAGCATGGCCTACCTGGCAAAAACCCATGGGGAAAGACGGAAGTAGATGACGTGCCACCGAACCCTGACAGTAGATGCCAGCCCCACACCTGTGCTCAGAAGCGGAGTCAGCCCCCTAGCAAGTCAGGACAGCCCCGGAGTCCCGATCCATGGCCTCGGGATCCCGCAAGTTCTTGCAATGTTTCCTCAGCACCTTTGCTATTGGAAATGGTTGAACAACACCGTAAACGTCCCACCCACACTTGGCTTGGTCACAGATTCCCCAGCCGGCTGTCTACCTGCCTGTAGGGCTTGGAACGTTTCTGGATCTCACAGAGAGTAGACAGTCACGTACAGGTACCAGAGCTCTGCCATGGCGCTTCCACCTCTGGGTATTTCCTCGGCACCAGTGGGAACGTAAGGAGGAACGCAGCTTCGCTCTAGGAAGTGGGCTGAGGTCTTTCTGCCTACATCTGACCAGTCCTTCATAGACATCAGGACTGTCTACTTAAATCTGTTCCTAATTGTTTCTGTAAATAAATTATTCTGTTTTTTACACTATGAGCAGTTATTGTATAACCTGCATTGGCTTAAGTCGGAAAGCTCAAAAAGTGAAATGTGTTGTTTCTGAGGCGTATCAGTATCCTGGCTGAGTCATGCACAGTCGTCTTGGTGCAGCAGACGTCTCAAAGGCCCTTTTCTGCTACCAGGAATGCAAAGACTGCTCCCGTCTAGCATTATGAAACATGATGGTGGAAGTAGCAACAGACATCCCACCCATCATCAAGGGGTACCCTGAGATAGCCCACAGAGATTTAGGAAAAGGCATAAAAAGCAGCCTCCATTCAACAAATAGATTCCTGACCATCCTATTTCTACTGTTCCTTGTGGGATAGAGAACGTGAGGATCATTCACAGACAGGAGCAGAGTAACTGACTTACCTGCAAAACGTCCTATGACAGCCAGAGGCCAGCTGCTTACAGACATTTGTACTCTTAAACCTTACCCCATGATCCAAAGTGCTTCTGTTTGTGTGGCTTACATCTGTTGATATTTGCTAGATTAGAATTCAAACCAAAAACTTTTTGAACTTTTATTATTTTACTGTAATTATGGCTATGTGATATTGTTATTAAGAAAAAAAAACCAAGCCCGTTGCTGTCGAGTAGATTCCAGCTCATACTGACCCTGTAGGACAGAGTAGAACTGTTCACCTCGTAGAGTTTCCAAGGAGTGCCTGGTGGATTTGAACTGCCACTCTTTTGGTTGGCAGCCCTTGTATTTAACCACTGTACCACCAAGGCTTCTGATATTGTTCATAGAACATTATTTTATCCTTATTTATTTGTATTTTCTTACTTTAAATAACAGTAAGTTCATTACATATTAGCATAAATAATATAAATTGTGTAAAAATTACTATACTTTCTAAATCAAACAGGTTGAGAATAGTGGTGTTACTGTATTTGTTTGACCATCTCTTTAACATCAGCCTTAATAAAACACAGCTGGGTTGTCACTTATGCCTCTGCATCAAATCTCTTATAACAGGTCATGCAACCTCTGAAAAGCACCACTGTATGCTATTGAGAGACTGCTAATATGAATTTAAAAAAGGTAAATAAGGTCAACGTTATTATGAAAATAGTGTTGACTTCAAAGATCTCTTTAAAGGGCTCCTGGGTTTGAGAACCTCTTTGTTAAGCTCCAAGTGTAGGTTTTTATATGAGTCAAAATTCACTCCATAGGTTTGCTGTCAGTAAAATCAGCGTTGATCCTTGGGTGGCCCAATCGGTTTGTCATTGGCTGTTAAACTCAAGACTCTAACCTACCCAGAGGCACCTTGAAAGGAAAGCCTGGCAGTCTGTTTCCACAAAGATTACAGCCAAGAAAACCCTATGGAGCAGTTCTACTCTGTAACATGCGGGGTCACCATGAGTCACAATCAACTCTACGGCAAGGGTTTGGTTTTTGCAACGTCAGTGTTACAGAGTCCTGTTACCAGACAAAACTCCAGGTTCACTCTAGCTGCCACGAAGCCAATCTCTGAGACAGGAGCAGAGGTAATGTCATCAAAGGATTATTTCTGTTTGCCAGCAACACAGGGAACAGCGGGTGTTCTAGTCCTCAAAGCCTGTTTGAAGTTGTCAGGCAAGGTCACGGTTTTTAAAGGGAGAGACTTCCTGCAGGTGCAGAGGCAGGTGCTAGGGAGAAACAATGTGGGCAACTAGGGGGGCATCCGTTCAGGGTCAGGCCTCAGGGATCCAGGCAAAATATCCATCAAGAACTGGGGTCCGGGGGGCGAGGAGATATGTATCAGGAACTGGGGTCTGGAGGCTCTCGGTTGTCACCTGAGCAGGGAGTTCTCGAACTGATGCCTCCACCTGCTTGATGATTCTAAGAATAAGGCTATAAAGGCTGTGAAGATTTTATCTCAGTGGCTCCTATAAGTTAATGTGTGATTTCCTGCCTGAGCCAGGTAATGTTAGGAAGTCAGGAATTTTAAGGAAAACAGGTAAAGAATTAATCCTGATTGCCTGCTTTAATCCCCTGTTTTCAAATGGGGCCTTTCAGGCCTCCACTTTCAGTTCCTTTGCACATAAACACTTTGCAAGCGTTATGTTCCCACGCAAAACAAAACAAAGTCAATGTCAAGTGATTCCCGTGGAGAGCTATCACTATGGGAAATGTTGAAAGTTATTCCTAAATCCTTTTGGAAGATTTTTTTTTTTCCTATTTCTCCCTTACAAATAAATGCATTTGTGTCCAATTTGGTTTCCATAGTTTAAGGACTGGAATGTGTGCCATATCCAACTGACATCGCTTCCCCCAAGTTTATGAAGTTAAGACAGGGCCATCCTGATTCCTCCAGGAATTCCTCATCTTAAGGCATGTGCACTGACATTTTATTTTGCTCATGAGGCAATGGGCATGGAACTTACACTTCCACGGATTGTCTTCCAGGTCAAATTCATTTCCTAATACATGAAAATGAACTACTTGGCACTGAAGGCAGAGCTGATTGGGAGTTGTAGAACTTGCAATTAAAAATAACAGGAAGCCATGACAATTTACTGCTAGTTTTCAATTACCTTGAAAAGTTGGGATAGCATTGTTAGCTACTGAGAAAGAGGAAGGAAGGAATTCAAATAAAATGTATTTATGGAGCTTCCAGATGGGCACACTCAGATGTGCTTTGTCAGTCCTGAGACATGCCGCTTTATAGTGGAAAACTCCTGAATTGAATCATTTGATTTTTTTCCCTTCTGCTTTTTGGTCTTCAAATTTTCGTTTTAAAAGAGGCTATCTTGGCAGAACATTCTCAGAAAGGATTACCCTGTGGATATCTTATCACCACCCTATAAACTCCTTTTTAAGTCATAAACTTCTGTAATTATATAAGGTAATCTAAGAAGCACATATACTTTAAATCAATCATTTAAAAATCCTCCTCCCACCCCCCAAGTTATCCCACCTTCTACTCCCCTAACTCGGTAACTTAGAATATTGTACCTTTAGTTGCTAGTTTTACACTGTGAGTGTTCTCTGTAACTATACCACCTTGGGTTGTTTGGTTTCATATGTGAGATGTAAGGTGTTCTTGGTTTGAACTGATTTGAGCTCTAATAAATCCCTTTGCTTTCATTTTTAACAGAGTATACATTCTTGCTCTTTGACATACTGTGTCGACTTACGTATCCATCTCCTTTGATGGACATTTGGGTTGTTCCAAATTTACTTCTTTGCTCTCGTAAACAGTGCTGCTGAGAAGATTCTGGTAACTTTGTTTTGTGTGGGGATTGGAGAAGTTACCTAGTGAGTAGAATTTCAGATGTACTGGGTGGGTACATATTCAACTGTGTTTAAAAAAAATCCCTGATTCTTCTTACAAAGTTATCTACTTTTTAGAATGAAAAATTTGCATTATTACTTGTGCTCACCAGTACTTGAGAAAGTCACATTTAAATTTTGCTGGTTTTGCTGATCTCGTGATACAAAAGCTATCTTGTGTTTTATTTTACAATTCCCTGATCTCAGGTGAGATGGAGATCTTCCCCTGTGTTCACTGGCTGTTCAGGCGTCCCCTCATGTGACATGCCTTCTAACATGTCCTGCCTTTTCTTTTCCACTTGGTTGTCTCCCTCTCATTGATTGGTAGAGGATTCACCGAGTCCTTACTCTGAGGTGCCGTGTGGTTACCTTCAAATGGAGATAGTTTTACCTGCCTGTTCTTTCCCTGACATGGCATATAAGTCTCAGCAGCACTTAAAATAATATAGGGATGGTTGTACCTGCTTTTCAGGTTTGTAACACATCTTAAGCAGGTTACTGACTCATAACAGGTGTCTGACAAATTTGCTCTGGCTACAGTGTGAAGAATTGGTTCTGAGGAGTGGGTGCCAAAAGCAAAGACAGACACACAGCTGGAAGGCTACTGGAGTGGTCCAAAGACGAGGTGACAGCTATGGGGCCAAGTCTAGTCTGATGACAGTGAAGAGAAATACATGATAACCCAGTTGGGATTCACTTGAGTGTCTCTTCATTCTTTATCAATTTTGGTCTGTCTTAAACCAAGTTCTGAGAGTCAAAACCTCACAAAGTTGAATTAGAACTTAAGATTTGGCTCTCTCTCCAGCTGGGTGATGAGTTTCATCCTGAGAACTGCAATTCTTGTAAGGGGTCGTGTAGGATACTCCATAGAATGTTAATTAACACTGTTAAGCCCTCACAAGTCAATGATTTTGTATTACACACGGGCATCACACACACATGTATGGCCACCATAGTTTTTGTTTTTGTTTTCTTGCTTTAGTATGTTAGGCATATTGTCAACACTGAAAAAAAAAAAAAACCTCTGAAAGTGAGCTTGAGAAAAATATATTTCTCCCATATTTTAGAATCTGAGGGAGGATGTGAGGTTTGGTTTTAAAGAACATAAGAATTTGGAAGCAAGACAGTAAGGGGAGGAAGACAAGACTATGGGGTATCACATAGCAACAAAATGTTCTCACGCAGATGGCAGTTATCCACAGCCTTAAAAGTGAACAGGAAGCTGGAGTTGGCCTCACTCTGAGCAGGACAGGTGATGTAAAATGGTTAAAGAGAGGCAGAGTGGTTGCCAGGGCAGAATTAAAAACATCGACAAAAGCAGAAGTGAATTCCACAAAAAACAGTTCCATTTTCAAGATATGTTTCATAAAAGACACTTGGGTGTACTTTTTGGCAACATTTCAGGGTGGCTTTTCCCAGATCCACAAGCGTGAACTAAACTCCCACTTGGGTTCACTTCCAGGTAAAATGTTCTGAGAAAAACAAGCTTCATCTATCAATAGATGAGTGAACAAACAAAACATGGCTTATACATATAATATTCTATCATGTATGTATAGTGAAATAACAATATTCTATACATGATATATCCCACTTGCCTGTCACTTTGTCAGACTTTGGCGTCTTGCATGTTGCTGTGATGCTGGAGGGCATGCCACCAGTATCCAGATACCAGCAGAGTCACCCATGACAGACGAGTTTCAGCTGAGTTTCCAGACCAAGACAGACTAGGAAGAAGGATCCAGAAGTCTACTTCTTGAAAGGATTGTCCAGTGAAAAGCTTATGAGTAGCAGTGGGACACTGTCAGATATAGTACTAGAAAAGGAGCCCTCCGGGTTGAAAGGCACGCAAAAGACAACTGGGAAAGAGCTGCCTCCTCAGAGTAGGCTCAGCCTTAATGGTGTGGATGCAGTCAAAGTATGAATCTAGGAAAACTGGATATCATCAAAAATGAAGTGGAACAGATAAACATTGATATCCTAGGCATTAGTGAGCTGAAATGAACTGGTATTGACCATTTTATATCAGACAATCATATGGTCTACTATGCCAGGAATGAAAACTTGAAGAGGAATGGTGTTGCATTCATTGTCAAAAAGACCCTTTCAAGGTCTGTCCTGAAGTATAATGATAGGATAACATCCATATACTTATAGGAAGGCCAGTTAATATGACTATTATTCAAATTTATGCGCTAACAACTAAGGCCAAAGATGAAGAAGCTGAAGAATTTTACTAGCTTTTGTAGCTGGAAATTGATCAAATGTGCAGTGAAGATGCATTGATAACTACTGGTGATTCAAATGCAAAAGCTGGAAACAAAGAGGATCAGAAGCTAGAAAATACAGCCTTGTGATAGAAATGATATTGGAGACTGGGTGATGGAATTTTGCAAGATGAACAACTTCTTCATTGCAAATACCTTTTTCACCAACATGATTGGTGACTGTACACATGGACTTCATTAGATGAAATACACAGGAATCAAATTGACCGTATCTGTAGGAAGGGACAATGGAAAAGCTTGATACCATCAGTCAGAACAAGACCAGGTGCTGACTGTGGCACAGACCATCAATTGCTCCTATGCAAGTTCAAATTGAAACAGAAGAAAATTAGAACAAGTCCATGAGAGCCAAAGTATCAACCTGAGTATATCCCACCTGAGTTTAGAGACCATCTCAAGAGTAGATTTGATGTGTTGAACACTAATGACCAAAGACCGGAATGGTTGTGGGATGACATCAAAGACAGCATACATGAAGAATGCCAGGGTCATGGAAAAGACAGGAAAAAAGGATCAAATTTGATGTCAGAAGAGACTCTCAAACTTGCTAATGAGCATCAGGTAGCTGAAGTAAAAGCAGAAATGGTGAATTAAAAGAGCTGAACAGAAGATTGCAAAGATCAGCTTGAAAAAACCATGTAAAATATTATAATAACATGTGCAAAGAGCTAGAGATGGAAAGTCACAGGGAAGAACACACTCTGCATTTCTCAAGCTGAGAGAAATGAAGAAAAAAGTCAAACCCGAGTTGCAACAGTGAAGGATTCTACAGGGAAAATATTTAAAGACTCAGGAAGGATGAAAGGAAGGTGAAAGGAATACACAGAGTCATTATGCCCAAAACTGGTCAACATTCAGCCATTTCAAGAGGTAGCATATGGTCAAGAACAGATCGAAGTGAAGGAAGGAGTCAAAACTACATTGAAGGCATTGGCTCCAGAAATCAGTAGAATATTAATTCAGATGTTTCAGCAGATGCAGAGCTGGAAGTGCTCACTCATTGATGCTAAGAAATTTGGAAGACAGCTACCTGGCCAACTGACTGGAAGAGATCCATACTTATGCCTATTCCCAAGAAAGGTGGTACAATCAAATGCAGAAATTAATGAACAATGTCATTAATATCACAAGCAAATATAATGTTGCTAAATATTATTCAAAAGTGACCGCAGCAGTAGTTGACAAGGAACTGCCAGAAATTCAGGTCAGATTCAGAAAAGAATGTGGAATCAGGGATATCATTGCTGATGTCAGATGGATCTTGACTGAAAACAGAATATCCGAAGGATATTTACCTGTGTTTCACTGGCTGTGCAAAGGCATTCAACTGAGTGGATCACAACAAATTATGAATGACATTGCAGAGGGTAGAAATTCTGTAATACTTAAATGTGTTCATGAGGAATCTGCATGTGCATCAAGAGGCAGTTGTTCAAACAGAACGAGGGGACACTACTGCATGGCTTAAAATCAGGGAAGGTGTGTGTTAGGGTTGTATCCTTTCACCACACATCTTCAATCTGTGTGCTGAGCAAATTATCTGATCAACTGGACTATATGAAGAGGAATGAGGCATCAGGATTGGAGAAAGATTTAACACCCTCCGTTATGTGGGCAACACAACCTTGGTTGCTAAAAGTGAAGAGCATTTGAAACACTTACTGATGAAGATCAAAGATCACAGCCTTCACTATGGATTGTGCCTCAACATCCAGAAAACAAAAATTCTCATTACTAGACCAGTAAGCAACATCATAATAAATGGAGACAGGATTGAGACTGTCAAGGATTTCATTTTATTTGGTTCTACAAACAATGTCCATGGAACCAGAAGTCAAGAAATCAAAAGAAGCATTGCATTGGGCAAATCTGCTGCGAAAGACCTCTTTGAAGTGTTGATAAATAAAGACGTCAGCTTGAAGACTAAGGTGTGCCCGACCCAAGTCATGGTCTTTTTAATTGCATCATATACATCTGAAAGCTGGACAATGAATAAAGAAGACAGAAGAAGAATTGATGTCTTTGGATTGTGGAGTAGAATATTGAATGTACAGATCTCTTCTGGAAGAAGTACAACCAGAGTGCTCCTTGGAAACAAAGGTGGTGAGAGTGCATCTTACATAATTTGGACATGTCATCAGAAGGGACCAGTCCCTGTAGAAGGACATCATGCTTGGAAAAGTAGAAGGCCAGTAAAAATAGGAAGCCCTCCAAGAAGATGGACTGACACAGTGGCTGCAACAATAAACCTAAGCTTAAAAACAATTGTGAGCATGGCATAGGATTGGGCAGTGTTTTGTTGTATTGTGCATAGCATTGCTATGAGTCGGAACCAACTCAAAAGCACCTAACAGCAGCAACAACAACATATACAATAGCATATTATTCCACTATGAAAAGGAATGAAGTTCTAGTACATGCTATGGCATGGAGGAACCCTGGAAACACGCAAGTAAAATAAGCCAGGCACAAAAGGACATCTACTGATGATCCCATTCATACGAAATGTCTACAATAGACAAATCCCTAGAGACAGAAGGTAGATTAATGATCACTCAGGGCTGAGGGGAGGGCAGAATGGGAAGTTATTGCTTAATAGATACAGAATTTCTGTTTGCAGTGATGAAAAGCTCTGGAAATAGAGTGGTGGTGATTGTACAACCTTGTGAGTGTGAGTAACACCACTGGATTGTATACTTCAAATGGTTGAAATTGAAAATGTCATGCTGTGTATACATGACCACAGTAGAGAAAAAACAAAACTCAATGAATGTTTATTCTGAATAAATTAATCCCCCAACTGTTGAGTACAGCCCTAGAGAGGGTGTGAGGATGGTTGGGTCTGGACTGAAGTGGTACAGAGCTCAAATGGTCTAATAGCTACAAAAGTTTGCAATGACTGTGTTTAATGTTTGGGTGCCAAGATTCAAGGCAACTTTAACCAGCCACGCTTTTTTAGAAGAAATCTGACTGTCGTGTAAGATGAGCATGTTTTTGTTTGAAAATATTTGTACTCATTTTTAAATAGTGTAATCTATTTTCTGTAACCTTTGTGTGCACACACAAGCATGCGACTTCATATTACAGCATTGTGGTTGTAAAAGAAATGTTATTATACCCCCAAGTTGTCTTTCTCTTTAGTCTCTTCTTGTACATTTTTGGGGGATGTATTCTGTTTTTCCTACTGAGACCACCAAATATCATTTAAAGTTCAAGGCTGCTTAGAGGGTCTATGTGAACATCAGTAATTCACCTTTAAAAAAAAAATGAAACCAATTGCCATCAAGTTGACTGTAACTCATGACAACCTCCAAGGATTTAACACCATAGAGTGCATAGAGTGTTCAAGGCTGTGATCTTTTGGAAGTAGATTGCCAAGCCTGTCTCCCTAGGGAACTCTAAATGTTTTTGAAACACCAGCCTTTCGGTTAGTCAGCTGCTTACCATTTGCGCCACCCAGGGGTGGGCTTCGACTTCCCTTTTAGTGATACCTAAGTTCCGGCACTTGGCTGGCAAGCTCCAGGCTGAAAAAACCCAAACCAAATCCACAGTTGCTGAACTGATTCTGATTCACAGTGACCATATGGATGGGTACAAACACTCCATAGAATTTCCAAGGAGTGCCTAGCAGATTCAAACTGCCTATGTTTTGATTAGCATGTGTGGCACTTACCAATTATGCTACTATGGTTTAGTGGAGCAGAATTCTTACCTTCCACAATGTATGATTTTGATAGGCTTAAAAGGTGTAGAAAAAGTTGTAGCTAGCTTCTTTCTTAATACATAAACCACTTTTTCCCCATAGGAATCTGACACAAGGAAAATTGTTACCTTCCTTCTGACTGGCACTCATAAAGATTTTGAGATTGCTTTCCCAGGCTGTTCTGAACACTCACCAGACAAAGCAAAACAAATTTGCAGTACACTGTGCAGATAAGCAACACAGTTCCTAAGATAACCAGTCTCCGGACATCAAGGACAACTCATCTTGAAACAAAGAAATTGTATTTCTCTACCGACCTCTGAATATCCACGAGCCTACCACCCCTTTCACTCCCCTAAGTGCTCCTATAAAACTAGTCAGCCTAGACTGAGATGTTAAGACAGTTTTTAGGGTACTAACCCATCATCAGGTTGCTGGCAATCTGAATAAACCATGCATAAGAAATTCATTCTCTGTCTGTATGTTTGGCTTAGTATGACAGGTAGCATGAGTTCACGACCAGGTTTTTTCTGGTAACAATTTCAAATTGCTGTTTTGTGACTTGTCTTTGATTTGCTTTGGGATTGCTTTGCTTTCTCCCTTCGTGTCAACTGTCACTTATCGCTGGTAACTCTTCTATCCTACTTGCAGATTTTAACATGACGTGAGATAACCAGGTTTATTCATAGAATTACTAATAGGGCAAACCCTGGTAGTGAAGTGGTTACATACTTGGCAGCTAGCCAAAAGATTTGAACACACTCAGGGATCCCCAGTGGAAAAGACCTGGTAATCTGCTCTCTTAAAGATTATAGACTACAAAACCCTATGGAGCCACTCTAAATCTGTAATAGTGGGTGACAATGAATTGAAATCAACTAGATGGCATACAATAATAACTACATGCTAGGTATGATGCTTCCCATAGGGTATTTAATCATTTTAGTTCTTACACATCTTTGAATTGAATTGGGTATTGTCATGGAATGAATTATGCTCGCCCCAAAAAATGTGCGCAGCAATTTCAATAGGCTATGTATGATTCTTGGTATTGGGTGATGTTTCTACATGTTGTAAATCTTGCCTCTGTAATGTCAATGACGGGGGGTGGGTGGCAGTTGTGTTGGTTGGGCGGGATTCACTGTGTAAGATTGTTGTGCCTTGACACAACCTCTTGGGACATAAAGGAAAGGGAAGCAAGCAGAGATTTGGGGACCTCATACCATCAGGAAAGAAGTTGTGCCAGGAGCAGAGCGTGTCTTTTAAACCCAGGGTCACTGTGCCTTGGAGGATCCCAGTCCAGGGGAAGGTTGACAACAAACCTTCTTCCAGAGCCCATATAGACTTAACCCAAAGCTGATGCCCTGAATTGGGGCTTATAGCCTTCCTTCCTGTGAGAAAATAAATTTCTCTTTGTTAAAGCTATCACTTGTTATATTTGTTATAGCAGCACCAGATAACTAAGACAGGTATTATACCTGTTTTAAAGGAAGCTGTGGATCAAATTTTTTGTCTGAGTATCACACCGGCGAGATGGTAGACATAGGACTTAAGTCTCTCAGACTCCAAACCTACCCCTCCACAACTTCACTCCTTCTCCCTAGTTTCTCATAGAGCCACCCCCTTACTAGAAATGCTACAATGTAAGAATAAAGAGACCTTTATTTTCTTTCTTTTTTTATTTTGACTTGCGTGTGTTACCGAAAACCTAAGCAGAGTTCATGCCATCTGCTGCCAACAGCGAATCTTTGAGATGAGAAGCAAGATGTTTTTATTGTGTACTTGTAGGCAAGAAGACAGAGGGGATCAGTTCCTCCCAAATCTGCTTCCCTGAAATGGAGACTAGCTGGGCGTTTTACAGAAAAAGGAGATAAGGTTTTATAAGTTCTAGGAATTTCTAGAAGTTAATCCTTTCTGGGGTGGTCACCGTGGTCTCCTCCCACATATCTTGATATCTTAATTGGCATTTGGGGCCCTGAGGTGGTCAGGGCATCATATAAGTTCCTGGTCATAAGTCAGATTGCTTTGTTTTTCTTCTACGGTTTTTAGATTTTCACTTGTTTTTCCATAGTCCTAAAGAAAGCATGGAAAAACAAGCCAGGATAGTCTAAAATCTGTAGTGTATAAGGTCACTATGAGTTAAAAGCCACTCCATGGCACCTAACAACAACAACAAAGAGAGCATAGATTAGTCCTTAACCTTGAGAGAAACTAAGGAAAACAATGGACTCCTGCTTGGGGACAGAATTAAACAAAATGGTGTAGGTTATGCTCAAGATGTGGTCACTTATTTTACTCTGCCTGTTCCTGGAGGCTGGGTCCTGGTGGCGCTCTGATAACAAAGGGTTATGAACTCTAAAAGTGTACATTTTGGACACTCATTTTGATAATTTTCTTCATCTCCCGGATCAAAGGAGAAAATACATAGAAACTTTTGTAAAATGTAAATCCAGGGTTGCTGAGTAGACTCTGACTCAGTGAGCCTGTAGGGCAGAACAGAACTGTTCTATAGAGTTCCCAAGGCTTTAAATCTTCATGGAAGCTGACTGCCACCTCTTTCTCCTGAGGAGCAGCTAGGGGATTTGAACTGCTGGCTTCTCAGTTCACAGCTGAGGGTTTTAACTGCAGTGTACCATGGCTCCTCGTAAAATGTGAAAGTCTATACAAACATTGTCCTTATCAATTTTTGGACAGGTAAAGTGATAGTACTACAAAAACATTTCAATCCATTTTAGAAGCAAACAAACTAAGGGTAAAGCTAAGGTTATATGATGGCGTTGTTTGGTCAACGGCTTCTGATGTCCCCCACAAAAACTGTGTGAAAGCTTATTCACAAAACTCAAGCCTGAGACTGTGCATGAAAGCTGTGGAAAGACTGAGGCAAAGAAGCAGATTCTAAATGATACTACTCAGTACCAGGCTTGGGCAACTTTACTGGAAAACAAGTACAGTACACTGACCAATGATACATGCTGTACATAACTGTGTTGTTTCAATATAGAAAAATAATTGGCATTTGCTACAGAATTATACAAACAAGTTAAAAAATTACCTTCATCATTAAGTGGTACAAACATAATTTATCCAAAATGTCATTGAAAATGGCTCAATACCTTCTCTTTTTTGCAAATATAAAACAAAATAAAGGCAGGAAGGAAAGTATCAGTTACGCTAAACCAGCTTTAACAACCAGTGATTGAATAACACGTTGCACTGGCAGACTTGAAGCACTTGAAGCTGACTTAGAAAACACAAATAAAAACTGCCATCAGAAAGTGCAGTAAAGCCTCATTTGTGGGGAAAGGTGAAAGGAGACACGGAAGAGAGGATTTAGGGAAAAGAACAAGTCAAAGGAAGCCCACATGGACTGAGTAATGTAGTTCCCCCTCTGGATTCCTCCCTGTCCTGAGGTGAGACTTGTTTGGCTTTCCGGTTGGGGACCCTCTTCCACCCACATTCATCAGCTGATTTTGCTTCCCCACTCAACTCCCCGTGAAAAGTGACTTTTGATTCTTGTTGACACAGCTTTTTAAACTGTGCACATACGCTTCAGAAACTCACTCAGAAACTTAGCTCCGGGGTTCTCCAGGGTCTCTCTAGCAAATTTGAAATGCATTTTTCTATACCCTCCCCCCAAAGTTTTTTCTGTTTTCCTTTTTATTTTAATAAGAGATATTCAGTAGTAGGGAAAGAATGTATGAAAATAGAAAAGGGGGTTCATAAAATCTAAACATAATTTTTGAAAATTCCAGCATTTAATACTTAGACTGAGGTTTCTTAAATAGAAGCCATCCTAGACAAAGTCACTACCTAAGTGACTTATCCTTTCTTCTCACAGAAGTACTCGCAAGCACGGGCCAGGGGTGCATTTATTAACCAGATATCAAGTATTCAAAGCATTGGACTGGGGCTAGACACTAAGCTTCAAGCCCTCACAACAGTACTGCATGCATCAAAAAAAAAAGTCACTTTTTCTTTCTATAAAATTAGAATAACTGCAAAAACTTATATAATCTGAGAACATCCTGTAAGCAACAGACCCATGGCCGTCGAGTCAATTCTGATGCATACGGACCCCGCATGAACGGAGTAAAATTGCCACACAGAGCTTATAAGGAGCACCTGGCAGGTTATTTTAACATAGAAAAATAATGGGCATTTGCTGTAGAATTATACAAACAAGTTAAAAAATTACCTTCATCATTAATAGATACAAATATAATTTATCCAAAATGCCACCGAAAAATGGCTCATTACCTGACCCTCGGGTTAACAGCTGTAGCGCTTCACCACTACACCACCAGGGTTTTCACATAATGCAACACTATGCAAATACATGCTATATGTGCAAATTACTCATGGGAGGCACAGAGGAACCAGAAGCCAGAGGGCCCCGCCCTCAGAGGACACAGCTTCCAGCTGGAGAAAGAATGCTCTTTCACTGGAATTGGTAACAAACCATAAACACAATCAGATTGAGAGGAAAAAGCATTTCCCAGCAGGATGCCAGGGAGTATGAGATTGGAGCACATTCTGAGCTTCAGGAAAATTCTAGTCAGCTCGAGAAAACGGAAGAGGGCGTTCTACCCAGAGACAGCTGGGTGGAGAGGCAGAGCGAGAGCAGATGGAAGAACATTCCAGAAGCCTTGATGACATAGAAAAAGGTCAGTGTTTTGAGTCTACCAGCAGCTGCTTGGAAATTCAACAGGGCAGTTCCAGTCAGTCCTGTAGGGCCACTAGAAGTCCTCTACTGGTAGGCAAGGTTTTTTTTTCCCCCTCCAGGCATGAAGGGGCTTAAAGCTGCTCTGAGGTTTTACTCAGCAGGACAGTAAAGGGGAAGCTATGAAGACAACTGGAAGTCCCCCTGAGGGGACACTGGGCCAAAATGCATCAAGGAAAAGTGAACTCCAAAGGAAGGAGGTCCAGGAAGGCTTTTTTTTTGGTAACCAGTAGCAGGATGAGATGAAAGTGGTGTTTTATGAGGGGTTATTCCGTGGGCCATGTATGTGGCAGGGAGTGGGAGAGTGGGAGGAAGGACTCGGCGGCTGTCTTTGGAAAGAAGTAACCAGTCAAACAATATACATATGAGAAAAGAAGAAGAGAATGTCCATCTTAGGGGAGGTAACAAGAAGAGGAGAAACACGTCTCTGTGAATCGTGCCTTAAACATTCTCTCCTTTGGAAAACGAAGGTTATTGCAGAATCTTGGAATTCTGAAAGATCCCATTGTTCACTGAAATGACAGTTTTAATGATCTGTGACATGACATTCTGTCTTTGGATACTGACTGTTGGCTGCAGACGTGCATGAGAAATTCAAGGCGTGTATCAAGCTCTCCAAGAAAAATTTTGACTTCCTCTGTGAGCTCTCTGTCTTACCAGCCTACAGGCTGCTGAACAGCCCAGCACAGCCACTCCGGTGGGGCACACTGCCACATTCCTAGAAAGGCCCACTCTCTCGGGACACAGACAACCTCGTGAAACCATCTCAGATGATGACAACTTGCTGTGTTTTTCTCTGGTCTGCTGTCCCACGGCCTTTTCTCAGTAGTGCAAGCTTTAATAGAGGGCATTCTTGGCCTTTTAAAGACCATCCCAAGCCCTCTACTCTACTTTGTCCCACCCTGATGTTGTCACCATGTTCTGCTCCATTAATCATCAGATTCCAGGTGACGTTAGGGATGATGGACTATCTATACGTGTGCTCTTTAGAACTGGACATCAGCAGGAGGCACAGTCCAGCTTCAAACACTTTAAGACACGAATCACTCAAGGAACTCTCTGCCCAAGCTTCTCCATCCTACCCAAGAGGCACATGGACCTCTCCTTGGAATTTCTCCACCGAGTTTGGGCTAGTGACTTCCGGCAGTAAGTTCTGCATGGATAAAAGCGTTCTCCGCTGAGCTGGCATGTGGTACCTGACATTTTTCCAGAACCTTGTCTTTGCAGACTGTGACTTCTCCGTAAAGTCCTCTGACCATTGTATGGCCCTGTTTTTCTGCCTGATGAATTTAATTGATTCTGACATTTTCTCATAGTCTTGGATTTTCTCCAGCTCAAGCAGAATAACTTTAATTCCATCTTGAATGAGGGCACTGTACATAGCTATCTGCTGTTCAGATGTACTCCCCAGGGAGCTCAATCCCAATGCATCCCTGACTAAAATGATAATAAGTCTTCTGCTTTTCCTTATGTTCTCATCAATGACCTCGACAATGTCTGAAAACATGAAACAGCACAGTCAGTACAATTCAGTTTTTCATCATTCACTACAGAACCAAAATCCCACATGGTTCTTCCCACCCCACTTCCTACGTCTCCTAATGGTCTTTATTTCTTACCTTAGAGTCAAAATTTAGGGAGTGTTCTCTTTTACAGACCAGCTGAATTATCTACAGAAGTTGAACATTTCATTTAGGACTAAGAATATTCAGCACAAATTTTAAAACCTTGTTCACCTATATTTTTATGTAACCCCTATTGTATTTTATGAGAGTGCCTGGGTAACACAAATGGTTAAGTGCCACTGGAAAAAAAAAAAAAAAACAAGCCAAACCTGGTGCCATCAAGTGGATTCTGGCCCATAGTGACTCTACAGGTCAGAGTAGAACTGCTCCACAGAGTTTCCAAGAAGAGCCTGATGGATTCAAACTGCTGTCGTTTTGGTTAGCAGATGCAGCACTTAGCTACTACGTCACCATGGTTTCCAAGTGCTACTGAAGAGGTTCTTAAAATTAACAAATACATGCACTTATGCCCTGGTGGTATAGTGGTTAATGGAGTGGCTGCTAATCAGAAAGTCGGCAGTTTGAATTCACCAGCTGCTGCTTCGAAATTTTATGGGACAGTTCTACTCTGTGCTATAGAGTTGCTGTAAGTCGAAATCCACTTCAGTGGTAACGGGTTTACGTAGGGGGAGGGTGGGGACTTTTGCCTCTGTCATTCCAGAGAGATGGAATCTAACTGCAGTCACTAAATTAGTTTTAAGCAATAAACATTTTACTATTTTCCATTAAATACACACCTTCCCCAACGTAGTCATCCCTTCCAGAAATGAACAGGGTATATCCACACTGTTTTTCCAAGACCTCAGGCAAGATTTTAAACACAAAAATGTTTGAATTAGAGGTATAGCCTTCTTCAAGAGTCTTTGGATAGAGTATATATGCATCATAGACCTTTCCATCTGAAGCTAAAAGGAAAAATAACAGATTTGGCAAAGTCAGTGTCACAAACATGTATTTCAGATTTGAATATTAATTTTTTGTATTGTATATTGAAGTCACAATACCCAAAGCATAATACCTTGTTAAAATGTTCACCAGTTACAAGATTTCCATTTATTGTCTTTAGCTACAAAGTTGTTCTTATATTGTATTGCACGTCTTTATCTTTCAGTATGTGTTTTAGCTGGAAACCCTGGTGGTGTAGTTGTGAAGAGTTTGGCTGCTGACCAAAAGGCTGCCAGTTGGAGTCCACCAGGCGTTCATCGGGAGCCCAACAGAGCAGTTCTATACTGTCCCATGGGGTCACCACCCTCAGAATCGGCTCTCCTACAATGTGTGCGGCCTTGGTTTTACGTGCCTTAATCACATAGTGTTGCCGCCACAGAAATTCCACAAATGTGGCTTGAACAAACAGAATTTTTTTTTTCTCAGTTTAGGAGGCAAGAAGTCCAAATTCAGGGTGCATACTCAAGTGGATGATTTTCTCTGTCAGCTCTGAAGGAAAGTCCTTTTCTCTGAAGTTCCGCTCCTGGGCGATCTTCATACGACTTGGCGTCTCTCTTCACCCACCTCTAGTTCTCTCATGCTTGTTCAATCTCTTTTATGTTTCAAAAGAGACCTCCTCAAGATACATCCTGCACTAATCCTGCCTCATCAACATGTAAGACAATCCATTCCTAAATGGGATTATAACCCCAGGCCTAGAGGTTAGGATTTACAACACGAATTTCAGGGAGGCACACTTCAATCCGTAACAGTATGGAACTATCCTTCTCTCTCTCTTGTTGTTTCCTTCCCTGAATGTCTCAACTCTAAATTCATTCTCCCTAGAACCAAAATCCTACAAGGCTCTTTCCATCTCCACCCACTATGCCTTCTGATGGTCTTTTTCCTTCCCTTTTATAGATCACTCTTTTATAGACCAGTTCAGAAATTTATCCACAGAAGCCAAGTATTTCATTTAGAACTAAGAAAAATATTCTTATCCTTTTATATATGAGGTATGACAATTAACTTCACAAACTTAACTGTTCTAAGGGTTACATACCTCACTGCTGAATATCACTATGGTCACCTTCAAAGTACTCCCCTTGGGAAGCTATGCATCCATGCTAGCACCTAGTCTACCCTTCAAAGCAATTTTGGAACTCTTCCTGGAATGGCCATTGTGCAGCACCAAGGTATCAAGATCACAGACTTAAGTGTATACTTGTCTGTGAGGGAGTTTTTAGCCAGTGAACAAATAACTGTATTGGAACACCCTCACCTGATCTGGTCCCCAATGTCTTACCTGAAGATAAAGGAAATACTGAAGGGAAAACATTTTGATGACATTCAGGACATCAAGGGTAATACGACAACAGTTCTGATGGCCATTTTAGAAAAAGAGTTCCAAAATTGCTTTGAGGGTGGGCTAGGCACTGGCATCAGTGCCTAGCTTCCCCAGTGGAGTACTTTGAAAGTGACTGTAGTGATATTCAGCAGTGAGGTATGCAGCACTTTTTCTAGGAGGAATTTGCAAACTTAAATGGTAGACCTGGTATTACTGTTGTGTTAGTTTTTGTAAGACTTTAAAAACTTTACCAGATTAATAGGGGCAAAATGTTCCATGAATCATTATTTGTACCAAAATGAGCAGTTTTGTACTAATTATGACACTACAATTATGTTTAATAATAATTACTATTCTTGTTTATGCCACATTCCACTTTAATACTTAAGTAAAAGTCCTCTTAGTGATCTTCTACATTTTGTGACTATCCCGTATCTCTAACAAGGAGATACTGCACTGAATGTAAAATTATACCTTTGCGGGGGAGACAATCATAGCAGGAATCCCTGTACCACAGCACAATGTCAACCTTGAAGATTTTATAAATGAAAATGCAGCATGTAACCATCATTGTCAGTGTGACAAATATTCCAATCACGTGCTTCTGGAAATCAGGAACTACAGTGGGAAAAAAGAAAAAATGGAAAAAAGATTTAAAATTTTGAGTGTAGCTAATTAAAGTATTTCTATCTCAAACCGTATTTGAAATTGGCCTGCGTTTAGACAGTACTAGCCCATTTATTACTTCCCCTTAATAACGGATACGAATATACAAAGCAGTCTAGAATGGATACTATAAATGATTAAGGTATGTTCTATTACATTTCCTTCTAAATGGCATAATGTCCATTGCATAGAGAAATACCAAAGCCTATGGACAGAGCACACTATAGTAAAACAAACAAAAGTCAAACTCGCTCAAAAGTCTATAGAAATTCCCAGCAGTAGGAGAGCTGGGTGGTGAAAGCTGAAAGCTAGGGCAAAGCACGTAGGGGGTATCCAAGCATCCCATGCAGGGTGTTTCATATCTCACATTTTCCTGGCCTCTCTAATTATACAGCAAGTAGGAAGAGGAGCGAGGAGCGATAAAACGGAAGGAAGAGGACAAGAAGAAAAACAATGAAGTTAGAAAGAAGGAAGCAGAAGGTATCTTCTAAATGCTCACCTTGGGAAAAAATATTCCCTGCTATTGAGTTGATTCTAACTCGTAGCAACGCTATAGAGAGAGTAGAAGTGCCCCAAAGTGTTAGCACCTAGTGGATTCAAACTGCTGACCTTTTGGTTAGCAGCCATAGCACGCCAGCCAAGCCAAGTGCCGTCGAGTCGGATCCGACTCATGGCGACCCTAGGGGCCAGGGTAGAACTGACCCCCAGAGTATTCAAGGAGCGCCTGGTGGATCTGAACTGCCGACCTTGTGGTTAGCAGTGGTGGGACTTAACCCCACCAGACCAAAAAAAAAAAAACCAAATTCATTGCTGCTGAGTACACTCTGACTTACAGTAACAGAGTTTCCTCTAAATGTAAGGGACCACATTAAAAAAAAAAAACCATGGCCATTGAGTTCAATTCTTATAGTGAAGTGCAGGCATGTAAAATGGCAACTCTAAAAGCTTAATTAGTTACTTTTCTTATAGTCGGATCTGACTCGACAGCACTTGGCTTTGGCTATTTAGAGCTTTGATCCAATCGGAATTGACTTTGTTGTGAAGTAGAAATCAAGACACCACTTGCTAGATGAATTTCCAGTTGACCCCAGTGATGGTCAACATTTATACTCTAGAATCCTATAGCTCTATACAAGTTACAAACTTGCCACATTTGGTAGTGTACGTCCTCCAGATTCATTGTTCCCACTCAAGATGGGCTTGACTATCCTTCGCCCATTACATTTTCCTAAGGCACTTGGCATAAACATCACAGTTTACAGGCGTACCTCCAACAACACATGTACATGGGTGCCCGACACGGTGGACAATAGTACAGAACACTATATGTGCTATGATTTGTCCTACATATATATACCTATGACTAAGTCTCACTTATAAAATAGGCACAGTAAGAGGTTAACAAAAATATCAAATAATAAAATAGAACAATTATAACAACATGCTGTAACGAGTTATGTGACTGATGGAGAGGTATGCTGTGACATGTCATCATGCTCTGTACTCAACATTTTACCTTAGTTGATTGAGGGTCACTGAAATCATAGACACTGAACGACTGGGTAAGGGCAGACTACTGTATTTTTTCAACTATAAATTGTCTTAAAATATTTCACGAATATTTTCAAACACTGTGTTTGATTATACCAGTATAATGAAGGCCAGTAACTTTTGACAAGCTGTTTGGAAAAGGAATCTTCAGGCCTCACCCTAAGCATCCATTCCACTGTTCACAGTTATTTCCCTAAAAAATATTTATTAGGAACCTACAATGGACTTGGAAACTTTGGTGGCATTGTGATTTAGAGTTCCACTGCTAACCGAAAGGTCAGCAGTTTGAATCCACAGGCACTCCTTGGAAACTCTGGAGGGCGGTTCTACTCTGCCCTATAGGGTTACTATGAGTTGGAAATGACTCGATGGCAATAGGTTTGGTTAGTTTGATACAATGGACCAGAAATAAGTTGCTACTATCTCTGTCAATAGAATGGTGACTCAGATAAGCAGTCGGCGTCATCACAGAATTTACAGTGCAGTAAAGAAAAGTTTAAGTGAGATAGATGTAGAGCCTCTAACCTCAACTGTTTGGAGAGGGAGCTGAGCTAATGGTAGACTGCAGGACAGAAAAAATTCCTAAAAGGAGAAATAGTTTGGCTGAGAGGTGATAGTGTAACAGAAGTGACCCAGGTGAAGAGGAAGTAAAGTGCATACAGGCAGAGAAAACGAGACGGCCAACCTCAGGCTCACAGTAAAATAAAACTGTATGTCAAACAAATAGTTCCTCACTTACCTGGATGTATTAATTGGACATATGCTTCATTTTCACCAACGAAGTTCATAGCTTTACAAGTAAATGGATACAGATAAAATCTACTTTCCACTTCTGAAATATTAAGCATTATGATTGTTTGCTTTTTAGGAGTTGGATTTCTGTTCAAAAGAGGAAAAATAAAAGAGTTGAGTGAACAGCATCAATAACAAATAAGAATGTATAACTGGCTTATCTCTTTGTCATAGAAATTATGAAAGAAATTGCCATTAGTCCTAATCACAGGCCTAGAAAGCAGACCACTGGAAACATCTATATGAGATTTTATAGCCCCAAGACCACTGCCAGTAATACACTGAGTATCAGGGAAATCAAACAGGAATTCAAATTTTCAAGAAGACACACACATACACATACAGACACATACACACACAAACACATGCTTTCTGGTCTCCATAGGACACAGAGAAGAATGTATTACACAAGAGTAGTTTGGGGCAAATTATCAAAGGCTTTGTAGCTAAGGCATTTTGTCCTATCAGGAGGTAGCAGGCAGTCACCAGAAACTTTTGAGCAATAGAGTCTAATTTCTGAACCCACTGCAAGAGTCCTTTCTGAACTATTTTTAAGAGGAATAATAATAATAATTCAGGATAATTATTTCACTGGATTCTTGTAACATATGTAAATGAGCTGAAGAGAGAAACTTCCAAGTGGTCTGGAATTCCCACCACAAAGAAATGCAGTTTTTATCTGAAATGTACACAATTTTACAGTACATCCTGCTTAGCTCAGCAACAGTTAGGATCAATCAACTGAAGACAAGCCAATGCTGCTAGATTGCGCCACCAAGGTTAGACTAAGTATGTCACAAAATTTAGTATCAAAACATGTCCACTGCGTGACTGACTCCAAGATACTCACACTGGAAAATCTTCTACCAACACTGGGTCATCCTCATTGATTTGTGACCCATTCCAATTCCAGTAGACCACACCGAAGGACAGGCCAGTGACATTGCAGATTAGTTGGGTTTGGGATCCTGCAAATCAATGATTTTTTTTAATCATCGTAGTAAAATATACAGAAGAAAATATTTGCTGTTTTAACCACTTGAAGTGCACACATCAGTGACGTGGATTTTATTCTCCACACTATGCAACCACCAGTATTTTCAAGTGGTCTTCATCATCAGTCAGAAGCTCAGTACCTTGTAAGTGGTAACTCCCTACTGCTCCCTGCCATGGGACACCGGTAACCATTAATAAATGTTTGCCTCTGTTGCATTTGCCCAGTCTAGGTACTTTGTATAAGTGAGATCATACAATATCCACTCTTCTGTATCTAACTTATTTAGCATCATGTTTTCAAGCTTCATCCATGTCATGGTGCGTATCAGAACTTCATCTGTCTTCATGCTTGATGAACATTCCATTGAATGCAAATACCACAGTTTGTTTATCCATTCACCTGTTACTGGACACTCAAGTTGTTCCTACTTTTTTGTTACTGTGCAATGAACACTGGTGTGCAAGTGTCTGTATCCCAGCTTTTGAGTCTAGAATTGCTAGGTCATATGGTTAATTTTTCATTACTTTGATTAATATTTCAAAGAACATCCTTGTGTATCAATGTCTATACATCTCCCGAGGGCTTACTTTGACTAAAATCCAGAAGTAGAACTGAGTTAAAGAAGATACTCATTTTCAAGGTCAACACCCTCTCCTAGGCAAGGTTACATCACTCTACATTCCTTCTAATGGTATAGTCTAGTGCATATTTCCCATGTTCTTGGTGAGGGACTGCCAACTGAGAGGTGGAAAATATTTTTTATTTCAGTTTTCAACTACATTTCTTGAATTTGTGGTGCATTAACGTAAGCTTAACGTTCACTGTGTATCTATCAGGAACTGTCTATCAGTGCTGAATGTATGTTCCGTCATTGCATTCTCCTCTTAATCTCACTGATGTACAGGAGTTATTTGTTTTCCCAAGATATTAACTCTTTATCATACATGAAAAAAGTTTAAAATAGAGTCTACTGCTTTTTTTTCGGTTTTGGTTTTGCTTATGGAGTTGCTTTTTGTTTTTTTGGTCAAGTTATATATTCTTTTATTCTTCCTGTCTTAACTGTTTTTTTCCTAATAGCCCTCTCTACCACCAAGTCAGAAAAATACCCATGAACATTTATTTTGGTGTGTGTGATGTTTTCATTGTTTCACTTTAAATTCTTCAATCTGTCTCAAATTCAATTGATAACGGCAAGAGGAAGACTTTTGATGTTTTTATCCAAATAGGTAATCAATTGTTTTAGAACTACTCATTGAATAATTCTCCTCACAAACATGTAATGCCACTTTTGTCATAAAATAAATTGTTACTTATTTGAGACTTTCTCAGTAGATGAGAATGTATATCCTGATACCAAGGGTACCACACTGTTTTAATTATTGCAGGTTTTCAGTAAATATTCATATAATTTTGAGCCCTTCTTCCCAACATTAGTAATCTCATCATTTTACTCTTCCAAGCAAATTTTAGAAGCACTTGACAACTTCAAGCTCATTCAAATTTTTATTAGGATTCCATTAAATCTATAACCTCAAGTGCCAGTATCTTTACAATTGCTAGTTGTTCATGTAGGAAAAACATACACATCTCTAGTACAATTTTCCCTAAAGTGGTATTTCTGATGCTGTTTACCACTGTGGCCCTCCTTCAAATAGCCTTTTTAGTTACATATTTTTTCTAATTATACTCCTCATGAAATCTTCACACCATGGATACACTGTGTATGTGTGACTATAGATTTTTCCACTCCCCAAGAACCAATTTCTCACCCTTGAGACAAAACTGCCACCTTGAGAATGCACTCTTAAATCTTTCAGGAAAAAAAAAAAAGGTTTTATACTTAAGGGGCTATTTTTGTTTGTTTTAACTCCCTTGTAAGTCCCAGCCCACCAGAGCCCTGGTGGCACAGTGGTTGAGAACTGAGCTGCTAACCACCAGGTTAATAGTTTGAAATCACTAGCTGCTCCTTTGTAACCCTAGGTGACAGTTTTACTGTTTGTTCAAGGACTACTATGAATAGGAATTGATTTGACAGCAACACGGTTTTGTAAGTCCCACATCTTTTACAGACATTTCTAAGACAGTCACTGTTTCACCGGGGATCTCTTTTCCTTTATGATTACCAGATGGTTTCTGCTGAACAAGTCTAACACTGTAAAATATTAATTTTATACACAAACCAGTAGAATGTTCTCCAAAAATTCTCTTGTAATTGCTAGGTAAATAATTATACTGTCTTCAATCGTTTCTCAGCCCTTACTTTAAGCACTCTTTTATGGACTGAACTGGGACCTTCCAAAATAGGTCCATGCCAAAACCTTATACCTATGGATGTAATCCTATTTGGAAATAGAGTTTTATTAGTTACGTTAATGAGTACCTGTCAGTGTAGAGTGTTTCTTAAACCTAATTACTTTTGAGATATAAAAGGAGCAGATTAGACATTAAGCCAAGCAAAGGACAAATGGGGAAGACAGATGTCACAAGAAGATCACCAAACAGTCAAGGAACAGAGCTGAAGGAGAAAAGGATCTTCCCCAAGAGTCAGCTGAATGGGAAATTTCCCCTGCAAGTGGTGCCCTGAATTTGGGCTTCCAGCCTCTTAAGCTGAGAAAATAAGTTTCTGTTCATTAAAGCAACCGATTTGTGGTATTTCACTATGAAACTAAGACACCTACCTTGCCTCTTTTTTTCTCCTCCACTGCATCAGTGGGCACTTCTAGGCCATGTTAAGTGATACCATTATTTATACGAGCACAGTTGTCTTTGCCTTGACTTCAGTGAGAAGATCTTTGTTGTGTTTTACCACGAACCATGTTAGTGACTACTGGGGTTAGACTGATGTTATTTATTATATTAAGACAGTATCACTCAACTTCTATTTTTCTAGGGCATTTTTTTAGCAGTTGCCATTGAATTTTATCAAATGCCTATTTGAAACCATTCACAATAATCATATGATAGGGTGGCATGTGCTGCTGATCTATTGCCAACGTGATATAATCATTGTTTCCTACTATGAAGCTGGAGGCCGGGTATCACAGTGGTTAAGACCTTGGCTACTAACCAAAAGGTCAGCAGTTTGACTCTACCAACCACTCCTTGGAAACCCTATGGGGCAGTTCTGCTGTGCCCTATGGGGTTGCTATGAGTTGGAATCAATTTGATGGCAATGGGTTTATGGCTTGTGAAGCTACTTTCAGATTTGGAGAGCAATACAACCTGGGTTTCAAAGTTCTAAATTATATACCTCCGAAACAGATATGTAGCATAGTCATTAAGTGCTATGTCAGTCAAGCAAAAGGTCAGCAGGTCAATTCCACCAGGCACTCCTTGGAAACTCTTTGGGGCAGTTCCCTTTTCCATAGGGTCACTATGAGTCAGAATCGACTTGATGGTGGTGGGTCCAGTTTTTAGTTAAAGCAGGTGTTCTCAGTGGCAGCTAAGGCCATAGTGAAAAAAACAGGTTCTTGGGTGAGGGTGAAAAACAGTTTGATATTACAGCAGTAGGTGGCTCTCTAAAGGGCCATCACTATAGCAACAGATACATATATCAGACACATTGTATGCTAAATCCAAGTAGAGAGAGAGGATGAGGAGAAAAATGGAAAAAGTCTCTGAAGAGGAGCAAGAATGAAAACGGAAGGAGGATGCTGAGAAGCCTATCTCTGGATTCCATTCACCCAGATTTAATTTTGAATTGGACATTTTTTTTCCTAAGAAAATCTTCATCTTACCTCCCACTATGAATAGTAAGTAACTTGGTCAAGTACGTAATTCTCAGGTCATGAATTCTTACCTTCAAACCTCTGGACAGCTGTTCATTGTCAGCACATGGTTATTGTCACAGAAGAGAATGCCAGATTTCTCAAACTCTAATCCAAGAGTCTGTATGTTTAGACCACCACTGTCCAGCAGAACTTTCTGCCTTGATACAAATGTCCAGTATCTGTGTCACCCAATATGGCCACCCCTGGTCATGTGTGACTATTGAGCCCTTAAAATATGGCTTAGGTGATTGAGGAGCCAATGTTTTAAAAAACTAAGTTAAAATAATTAATTGAAATTTACATGTACATATAGCCACAAATGACTAGTTCACGAGACTGTGCAGGTCGAGATGCTCTCAGGATTCTTTCTTTATTCTTGAGATACATTTTTCCCTGATTTGGAAAAGTACTTTTCCACAATGACTGTCATCTTTTTGGACCACTGCCTTTCTGTTCTGGCTAAAAGCTTAGCTGGGCTAATCAATCCACCCATAACTGTCAGATAAATCACATTTCTCATCTCTAGGCCTGCTGACCTTTGCCTTTCGGCTGGTGTTTTCATGGTTAGTAACCATCCACAGCAAGGAAGAAAGAACATATCAGGCATGGCTACACTTTTGCCTTAAGAAGTAAAAAAAAAAAATCCACAGAAACATTTAGAGACATAATTTGTACCACTGTCCCTCTAATTATAGACCTATCTAAGAAACACCTCAGGCTATGTGTAGTAAGGAGTCCTGAGGAAGCACAAATAGTTAACAGAGCTCAGCTGCTAAGAGATAGGTTGGAGGTTCGAGTCCACCAAGAGGCATCTTCAAAGAAAGGCCTGGTGATCTACTTGCAACAAATCAGCCACTGAAAACCGTATGTGGCACAGTTCTGCTCTGGAACACATGAGATCACCAAAAGTCAGAGTCGATCCCACAGCAAGTTGTTTGGTATTTTTTTTTGTTTTTGTTGTTTGGTTTGCACAGTAAAGGTACAGTTTATGCTAAGCCTGAGTTAAGAATACTGATTTAAAAACATCCTTATAGGACATCACTTACCCAATTCCACTTCCATTGTCTCATTAACTGGACTCAAAATCACAGGACTTTGGGTTATACTTTTTTCTAAAAGAAAAACATCCAGAGGGATTTCTAAGTCGCTTGCAAATAAAAATCACAAATGATGGCAAATAGACTCAATGTTCTCTTCCAGACACTCCCTCAAGTGCCCAAAGCACTTGTGACAGACAGGAGATAAGAGATCAGAGGCAAAGGAGGGAAGTCAAGGCAGGGATCACGGCAAACCACGAATCCCTGCCCCAACGGAGAAGTCATGATCATTTGATGCTGCCCAAAAATACACGTACCCAGCATGCACTCAAACCACAGCTCAGGACTCTGGGCCTCCAGACAAGTGACTCTCTTAAAATAAATCAAGAATGTGGGCGAGGATAATGAGAAAATACTGTCCTGGAAGAATACCCTTAACTGGACCAGCCAGCCAGTGCTAGGCCTGCAATGATCCAGTAATGACTGCCACACAGTTAACTGAGGAACACCAAGTGCTATCGACTGAATCGTGTCCCCCCAGGACATGGCTGGAATGCTAACCCACATACCTGTGGAAGGAATCCCACTTGGGAACAGTGTCTGTTACACATTTGAGGCCTAATCACTCTTGCGACAACTCTGACGGTGTATGGTGTAGTGGTTAAGTGCTGCAGCTGCTAACCAAAAAGTCAGCAGCTCAAATCCTCCAGGAGCTCCTTGGAAACTCTATGTGGCAGTTCTACACGGTCCTATAGGGTCATCATCAGTCAGAGTTTACTCGACAGCACTGGGTAGCTGGGTAGCTAGAATGCTGAATTTGCATTTCTAGCCTCCTAAGCTGTGAGGAAACCCTGGCGGCATAGGAGTTAAGTGCTACTTCTGCTGATTGAAAGGTTGGCAGCCCAAATCCACCAGGAGCTCCTTGGAAACTCTATGGGGGCAGTTCTACTTTGTCCTATAGGATCGCTATGAGTTGGAATCAACTTGTTGACAGTGAGTTTTTTAAACTGTGAGGAGATAAATTTCTGTTCTTTAAAGTCACTCACTTATGGTGTATCTGTTACAATAGCGCTAAGAAAGCAATTTGGCATGAGGGGATTCCAATTTATTAAAACAGGTGTAAAAGTATTAATGCTGTTACTGATGCTGCTGTTGTTAGGGGCTGTCTAGTCAGTTCCGACTCACAGCGACCCTATGCACAACAGCACGAAACACCGCCTGGTCCCACGCCACGCTCACCATCATTTTTATGCATAAGACCATCACTGCAGCCAGCTGTGTCAATCCATCTTGTCACTAAGTCCCCAAAATTAATCTGACTTTCATTGACAAAGATGACTGACTTCTAGCACTGATTCATGGCCAGAAGGCTCTCTATTCTACCACTGCCAAAGAGAAAAAGAAGAAGAAGAAGTAGGCTCCATCAAATCCCCCGGATGCTCTGTGGAAACTCTGTGGGGCAGTTCTACTCTGTCTATAGGGTCGCTATGAGTCAGAACTGACTCGACGGCAGCGGGGTGGGGCCCTTCCCAGACCTAAGCTGCTGTGGTTGAGGCTGTGACTCACCTACAGGACTAAATTCTATCACCCGGGTGACAGGATATTGCTTTCCCAAGTATGTATAGGATGCGCGACAAGAATATCTCCCTTTATGCTGTTCAGTCACATTTATTATCATGAGTTTATGTCTGTCTCCGACAAAGTTTATGTTGTCTAGAAGTAAAGGTTTGCAATCCTAGATAAAGGGAAGAGGAAGAATCAATAACCAATTAATCAGTTTCCCCAGACCACCAGCAAAAGAAATTCCATGTTTCTACATTAGCAAAGAGTATACCAAATAAAGTGACCAGCAAGTTTCTTTGCATACAATCAATGCTTAAACACTGTATTTCTTTTTCTTTTGGTAAAATTGAATCATGTCCCTAGAACATTCAGTTTGGATGCCTATGAAAGCAAGCGAGCACAAATGGATTTGGCAAGCAAACCATGTTTGGGAAAGTGTTCTCAGGAATCATGTACTTTCTTCATAGCTTTTACTTTGTCTGTCTCAACTTTTACAAGGTGATCCCCCACTTAGGATCCAAGGGACGAGCACACACAAGATACCAAAACACTGTATGTTTCACGGAATCCTAGTCAATCTACTTCGGAGGCACTTACGGAAACCACTAAGTTATCAGAGACTACTTTACCGGCAAGGGAACTCTATGGAGCAGTTCTGCTCTGTCCTATGGAGTTGCTATGAGGAGGAATTGACTCGACAACAGGGAGTGTGGTTGAGTTTTTTTTTTTTAAAGTCATTAGCAAAATACAAAATTACATTTTTAATATCTCTCAAATGCCTCAAATTTATAATCAGTCTCTTTAAATGCCTTTTACATCTTCAGCTACTTATCTCAGTTGTATGTTACTAAATTATATCAAAGCAATGGCAAGATGTTTGCTAAGTTTCACATCAAATGAATGTAGTCTTACAGTTTGGTTTTAAATTTCCCAGTAAGTTCTTACTCAGATGAGAAAAAATAATACGCACAATGAAATAGCATTTTGCAGATTCATCCTGCTGTCTGTTACAGAAATCTATTTTATTTGCTGCAAAAATAAAACACCACGCTTAAAATACAATAAGTACCTTGTACCACTGTACATTGGAGAGGTCATTATTTTCATCTTTAAACAAATGTAACTTAGGGCACACAAGTGGTCCAGTTTGCCCAATGGGGATTTTCTGTGGAAATTTAGCTTGTGAGTTGTAACACAAGTTAGGCTCATTCTCCACAAATTTCACAGTTACTTTACTTTTGAGACAGTAAGATGAATTTCTAAAATAAAATAAAATAACAAATAAATAAATAATAAAATAAATGTATGCATTTTTTTTCCCCCTCAGTTACTGCAAGTGCCTAGCAGGCGTTTCTGTAAGGTATTAATTTCTTTCTTACCTCACCATACAGTAGTAATCTCCGGAGTCTTCCACCTTAGCAGGGACAAACCAAAGTTTCTCTTTGAACTGATGAATCCTAGAATCTTGTTCCAGAGGTATAAGTGTCTTGCTATCATTTTTATACCAGATTGCAGTGCCACTGTTTTTATCCCACTTAGCAGAACACAAATGAACAGAAATTTCATTTGCAGCTGAAATTGAAGCTATCTCATCTTCAGGTTCCTGGCAGTTATCTTGAAAAGGAAGAAAAAGCAGTTTCCGTAAGAATGTTTCTTAATGTACTATCTCAATATAAATACATCAATTATAAATTTATCAATTCATTTTACAATGAATTGGCATCTGGAAGATTCATATGCAAGTCAGGTTTTGTAACTTACCATATTTTTACATGAATAATGCCCAGGCACCTCATAAGTTTGTCAACCATTCTCTTCCACTGCAAGGTATTTTTAAAAGCACACTATATTAATTCCTTTACTCCCATGCGTAAAACAACTGGCACAGCACTTAAGAAAATAGCTTGGGGGCAAGGTCACCCCTGCTGGCCAACAACTGCAGAGGTGTGAGATCATTGTACAAAAATATGGTACTGCCTGTGTGCCCCCTAGAAACCCTGGTGGCATGGTGGTTAATTGCTACGCCTGCTAACCAAAAGGCTAGCAGCTCAAATCCACCAGGCGCTCCTTGGAAAGCCTGTGAGGCAGTTCTACTCTGATTTATAGGGTCGCTATGAGTCGGCCTCTACTTGATGGCACTGGGTTTGGTTTGTTTTTTACGCACCCTTGGACTATAACTTTTCTCATCTCCTCCTTAGTAATTTAAAACATGAGGATAGCATAGGAGAAGTCCTGCTTTCACACAAGATGAAGTAACAGCAACTACATTTACTGAAACAATTATATCTCATAACATAGATGAATTTGAGGACATTAAGCTGAGTGAAATAAACTAATCACAAGAGGACAAATATTGTATGAGCCCACTCTGATGTAAAAAAAAAAAAAAGGAAAGATGTTGAGGGGATGTTGAGGGGAGGGAAGAAACGCTATTGACTAGACAGAAGACACGTCCATGAAGCAAAGGTAACACACAGTACGGGGGAAGTCAGCACAACACTACCAAGGCAAAGGGAGACACAGAGAGAAATGCAAGAATAAAGGGCAACTACAGAAGTGTCACAGACCCTGGCAGTTTGAATCTATCAGAACCTCCTTGGAAACTCCATAGGGGCAGTTCTACCCTGTCCTAAAGGCTCACTATGGGTCGGAATCAACTCGACAGCAGTGGGTTTGGTCTTCTGGGTTTATAGTAGTTACCATAACACAGACAATCCTTCGACAACAATATTAACATACACTAATTTATGAATGGGTATATAAGTACATAGGTATGCTAATGAGGTGTGGGAGGGTGTAAGGGAGCACACCTACCTGCAGATACAGGTTTGGCTGTGGGCACATGTCACTGTAGGTGTTTTACATGTGGCAACACAGACAACAGAGCACATGAGGGACACAGTCCCAGAAGCTCCTTAGACATTACCACACACCTCATGGGGTGAAGCTTCTAGGATCGAAGGGGAAGGATCACAGACTCGGGGAACATGTACATCACCTGGCATGATGTGTTTCATAATGACAGTATTCTGTGTCCTACTTTGGTAAGCAGCATTGGAGGTCTTAAAAGTTTGGTGGCCATCTACAATAAAACTACTAGTCTCCTCCTCTCTAGAGCAAAGTGAAGAAAACCAGAAACTCAGGGAGCAACTAGTCCAAAGGATCAATAAACTACATGAACCACAACCTATGTGATCTCACGAGCAGAAGAAAGAACTCGATGTGACCTAGCTACCACTACTGACCTGCTCTGACTGGGGTCACAACAGAGGGTCCCAGACAGACAGGGAGGAAAAAAATGTAGACAAAAAATCAAACTCATAAAAAAGATCCGACTTAACTGGCCTGACAGAGACCGGAGGAAATCCTGAGACTATGGCCCTAAAACACCCTTCTGACCTTGAACTAAAGCCATTCCCAGAGAATATCTTTCAGTCAAATAATAGGCAGGCCCCTAAAGTAAACAATAATACTTGAGAAGAACATGCGTCTTAGAACAATCAATTACATGAGGACCAAAAGAACAACGTTTGCCCCAAAGCAAAGATAAGGAGGCAGTAATGGGCGGCAAGTCCAGACAAAAGGAAACGAGAAACCCAGGTGGAAATGGGTAGAGTGCTGACACATTGTGAGGAATGCAACCAATGTCATGGAAACATTTTATATACACACCATTTTATGGGAAATGAATTTGCTCTATAATAATTTTTGTTGCCCTTCCTCTTTCGTCCAAACGCATACATGCCCATCATTTCCTTTTAAAGCTTCACCAGAAGCACATTTAAGGTCCACATGTGCAGCAACATCTTGCTGCTGGTGCCATGTGTATTCACTAAAATCGCATAGACTTTCGCTATACTTCTCCTTGCGTCCTTCACCCTCACCATTGCCTTTGACCCTCACAATTCTGCCAATAGCCTCTTCAAGACAACCTAGGCTTTCATTATTAAGCAATATAAAACTCTTCCAGACTGTACCCATTGCTCAATTCCAAAACCACTTCCACATTTTATGTATCTGTTCGAACGACATCCTGAGAATGGTGCCAAATTTTGTCATAGTTATCTAGTGTTTCCATATCAGACATACCACAAGTGGATGACTTTAACAAACAGAAATTTATTTTCTCATAGTGTAGGAATCTAGAAAACCAAATTCAGAGTGCCAGCTCTAGAAGAGGCTTTTTCTCTGTCAGGTCTGGAGGGAGGTATTTATCTCTGGCTTTTTTCCAGCTTGGAGGTCTCCACGTGGCTTGCTATCAAATCTTCCCCCATCTCTACTTCTCACTTTGCTTTTTTAACCTCTTTTATATCTCAAAGAGATTGACTCAAGATCCACCCTACACTCATCCTGTCTCGTTAATGTAATAAAGGCAACTCATTCCCAAATGGGATTATAGCCAAATGAATAGAGATTAGGATTCATAACACATATTTTAGCGGGGACATAATTCAGTCCACCATAAACACTTTACCCAAGAAGACAGAGATCCATTGCTGCCAGTTCTGACTTACAGCTACAGAGTAGAACTTTCCCATAGGGTTTCCTAGAAGTGACTGGTAGACTGCAAGTACTGACCTTTTGGTTAGCAGGCAAGCACTTAATCACTGTACCACCAGTGCTCCAAGTAAGATACATGGCAAATAAATACATAAAAAGATGCTCAAAATCATTAGTCACTATCTAAATGCAAATTAAAATCACAAGCAGATGCCACTACATACCTATTCCAAAAAACTTGATGTCATAGGGCTGACTTTGACTCATATGGACGCTACAGGGCAGAGGAGACCTATCCCAAAGGGTTTCCAGTGAGCAGTTGATGGACTTGAACTGCTGACTTTTCCATTAGCAGCTGTGCACTCATAACCACTATGCCATCAGGGCTCCTACATACCTATTAGAAGAGTTAAAACTAAAAGTTTGACCATATCAAGTATTGGTGTGAATGTGGTAGAACTGGAAATCTCATACACTGCCAGTGAGAACGTAATGTAGTGTAACCACTTTGGATGGCACTTTTAGTCTTCAAAAAAGTTAAACATATACCTACCATATGGTCTAGCCAGTCCCACAGGGGATGAAAGCTTGTGTCCATTCAAAAATTGTACACAAATGCATGTATTTATTTTTAATAGCCCCAAACTGAAAATAGCCAAAATGTCCATCCATGTATGAATGGATAAAGAAACAGTCATGTATCTATACAACAGAATTAGGGACAGATTAACAGTAAGCAAAGTACATACAGGCTTAATTGTGTTTACTTACAAATCTGCACTGAACAATTTCACGTGGGCTTCACCGTATCTAACTTACTGGGTGCTATGTCTCTGAATAGAACACTATTCATTAACTTCAAAAACTTGAAACACACAAATACACAACATGAATAAATACCAAAATAAGTACGTTAGAAGAAAGCCAAGCTTTCTTCATACTGTATGATTCCATTTGCTTTAAGTTCTAGAAAACATTAACAAATCTACAGTGACGGAAAGATTAACGGTTGCCTTGGGATGAGGGAGCAGAAAAGGATGACAAGAAGGGATTATAAGGGTCACAAGGCATCTTTAGGGAATGAAGAATGTTTTCATTATCTTGATTGTGATGATGATTTCAGGTGTGTATACGTATGTCAACACAACAAATTTACTTTTCAAACATGTGTGGCTTACTGCATGTCAATTATACCTCAATAAAACTGTTAAAAAATACTACCGAAACAAAAGTGGTCGGACTCTTAGCAACCACCCGCAGAAATGAGAACTCACAAGGAGTACCAAGAGTAGCAGCAGCAGCAAAGAGAGCAGAGATGAAAAGAGCAAACCTTCAGTAAGTCCTCAGCTAGACACGTCCTATCCTATTTACCTGGTTTTGCCCCATGAGTGCACCACAATTGTTCTTACCAAGATCACTCATGACACCTAAGTTGCTAAATCACACAAAGAACTCTCAGACATCATCTTACTGGACATGTCTACATATGACACCTACTATCATTCTCTCATTATTGAGATACTTCCCTCAAGTGGCTTTCAGGACGCCTGTCTGGTTCTCTGCCTACATTTCAGGCCACTCATTCCCTGACCCTCTGACCGGAGGAAACCAAACACTAATCCTTGGAGGACCACAGAACTCAGTCCTTGAAGTTCTTCTCTCCACACTCACTCTCAAGGTGATCGTGTCCGCTCATGACCCTAAAACTAGCTGCTTGTCAGTGTCTCCAATTTTAAATCTCCTTATAGCTGAACTGAGTATATGTATTCTTAACTACCTATTAGCAACAATTCCACTGTGTATTTGCTCAAAGCAAAACCTCTGAAGTTATCTTTGATTCTTCTCTGTACCTCACATAACACATCCAGTCCATCTGCAAGTGCTGTTAGACCCACACTCAGAATATACTAAAAGTTTGGCTACTTGTCATTTCTCCCTACCAGCCTAGTACAAGTCACCATCATTTCTTGCCTAGAACAAGCCACAATTTTTGTTTCCCTGCAAAAAAAAACCATCATGGCTTGCCTGGATTATTATAGCAGCCTCTAACGGAGAACCAGAAGAAGACTTTTAAAATGTAAGTCAGGTTGTCTTCTCTAGTTCTGAACAAAGAATCCTCAAGTTATCAATTTCATCTATAGTAAACAAGCCACAGTTCTTACAAAGGCCTAAATGACTGAGTGCTTTATCCAACACGAACAGAATGAAATGGTGAACATGAATGGCGGACATAAGCTTTGTAAGAACTGTGGCTCCATGCGATAAAGCTTCCACCATTCTCCTTCTACTCACCCAAATGACCTTATCTCATCACCTTCCCCACCTCTTTGCTGCAGCCACAGTGGTGTTGCAGACCCTGGAATATGCCAGATACTCTCTGGCCTCAGGGCATTTGCATACGCTGCCAGAAATGTTTTCCCCACCCCAGTCGGTTATCTCTCTATCTCCTTTTCAGGTTTAACTCGAAAATCAACTTCTCAGTGAGACTTTTCCTGGTCACTACCAAAATTTTAACCTCTGCCCACTTAATGTCAATCCAATTTCATGACCCTCTTTCTGCTGTTTTTCCTGGTTACATGTATCACTATAGTACAGACATATATTTACTTTTCTAATGTATTGTCTATCTCCCCATTAGATTATAAACTAAATGTAGACAGGCATTTTTGTCTGCATTATTTACTGCTGCTGTAATCCCATTACCTAGCTCAGTAAACTCATTGTAAAAGAGGAAGGGAGGGAATGAGAAAAGAAAGAAACAGAGAACACAAAGAGCTGTTTCTTGATGGTTTCCAGCTATGGTTCATAAAGAATATACTTAACACCTCTTCCCCCAAAATGCCAGAATTTTCCCATATCACACTCAGCATCACAGTGGAAAGAACACTTGACTAGACATTTGGAGACCTAGATTATGGTTCTTGCTCTGCAACTAGAGCGAGACCTTGAGGAAAACTGTTATGACCTTGGCTCTTAACCTTTCTGGGCCTCAGTTTCCCAATCTGTAAGAGGAGAAAATGAGAACTGAAGATGCCCAAGGAGCCCTGGTGGTGCAGGTGGTAAGAGCTCAGGCTGCTAACCAAAACATCAGCAGTTCAAATCCACCAGGCGCTCCTTGGAAACCCAATGGGGCAGTTCTGTTCTGTCTGATATGGTTGCTATGGGTTGTAATCAACTCAGTGGCAACTGGCTTACTTTTTAAAGGCACTTCCAGAAGTACAGTTCTACGAACATTAGGCTCTGTGTCCTCAATTTCAACAGAAACAGATAATAAAAATGACTCTGTTAGGCACGTGACTTCATATACTCTAAATGATCAATTGCTTTATCCGACAAGAACAGAGTGAAATGGTGAACTTACCAGCATCAAGAGAAGAAATCAGTAGAGCTATGAAACAAACAATCCTGAGTAACACTTTCATATTCTCCTGGAAAATGGAAGAATGGGATAAAGACAAAAACAAAAACATTACTATTTCAACAAATCTCTAAAACTAAATAAAAGGACTCCCTGCCTGCCCCCATGCTTACTTTCAAACCATGTTGACAGAACCATCTTCCTGCATCATTAATGTGGGAGACCTGGTGGGACAATGGTTAGGAGCTGAGCTGTTAACCAAAAGTTCAGTAGTTGGAATCCACCTTGGATACCCTATGTGACAGTTCTACTTCATCCTAAAGGATCCCTATGAGTCAGAATCAACTGGACAAACAATGTTTGTTTTTGTTTTTTATCATTAAGGTGGTCACATTTAGCTCTGGTTGCAAACTGATGGCTTTAGGGAGTGGTGGGAGGAGGAAGATTTTAACAGAGATGGGGACAAACTCTA